>JAUPFT010000017.1:42177023-43447023 GCA_036936625.1 Parnassius smintheus behrii
GTGGAATGTAATTTAAATAAACTTAAGCCTAAGGTTGTGGAGCAGGTAATGGGGAAATCTGTGAACCGTGTTACTTGGGGCAACAGGACTCCACAACAGATAAAACTGTATCACGATTTTTGTCACACAAACTTGAGAATTATAGATCTTCCAGAGGAACTCAGAGATTGTTGTGATACATTTTGTAGTAACAAAGAACATCACGCTGTACTTTACAATATGTACGGTAATATTATAAATATACTATCACTGGCAGCAATTCGTACATATAGGAATACATGTAGAAAAAAGGGAGGTTACGTAACGGGGTGGAATAAGCACGTCGCGGGCCCACATCGGGAGGCGCGGCTTAAATTTCAGGAGTGGATGATGGCTGGGCAGCCGTCCAGGGGTCGCGTATTTGAAGAGATGTCAGAATCTAGAAAGCATTTTAAAGTCAAATTAAAATGGTGTCAAAACAGACAAGAACAGCTAAAGATGGATTTATTTAACTAAAGACTTTAAAAGCTTCTGGAAGAACACAAACAAAATGAATGTTAAGCCGAGTCTTCCAGTGAGTGTTGGGGGTGCTTATGATCACAAGGATATTGCGGATGCATTCAGATGCAATTTTACTGTAAGTTCACCCTTAAATGTCGTTTCAGGTTTGAATTTGAGCGAAGCTGAGACTATCATGACAGAACGAAATGAAAAGATACCTGCAAAAAAAAATAGAAAAAATAATTAAAGAGATGGTAAGAGGAAAATCGCCTGGTTATGATGGTCTCAGCATCGAACACTTCAGATATGCTGGGGTGCATCTTCCGCGAGTCCTTTCACTGTTTTACAGCCTGTGTTTGGGTCACTCTTACTTACCCGAGCCACTGATGAGGACTATTGTAGTACCCGTTGTTAAAAATAAAACTGGGGACACATCCGACATTGGTAATTACCGACCTATCTCGCTTGCAACCACTGCAGCCAAGGTGTTTGATAGTGTGTTAAATGAGTGTCTCAATAAATACGTACTAATAAACGATGCACAATTTGGGTTTAAGCCGAATTTATCGACGGAGAGCGCCATTTACTGTTTGAAACACACTGTCAAATACTACACCGTAAGGCGGACGCCGGTGTACGCGTGTTTCCTCGACTTATCGAAAGCTTTGAAATAATACTAGTTTTAACGGAATTTATCGCGTATATTTAACTTTTTTACCCGACGTTTCGATAGCTTTACAGCACCCATGGTCACGGGAAGGACTGAGATGTTCAACGTCCAGCTGTCATAGTTAACCGCGGTTACCATAGATTAAAATTTTAACTTTTGTTCCGATCTACACAGTATGAGCTTATGGTATCATGGAGTCTTGCAGTTGTATGCTTGGATTGGGATTTAATTTTATTTATTATAGGATTCCAAGCAGATGGTAGCACCCAGCCATCTTCTCTATTGAAATTAGGATGTTTTTTGATTTCAATAGCCTCGCGAATCATCCTTGGAAGGAATCGGTGTTCTTTAGCGAGGATTTGTGGTCTATCAAATCTGATGTAGTGACGGGGGCGATCTTGTGCATGTTCACAGACTGCAGACTTCCCGGAGCGTCGATTCTTCACATCAGCTATATGTTCTTTGACGCGGGTTTTAATTGATCTTTTAGTTTGTCCTTTGTAGGAGAGACCACATTCACAATCAAGCTTGTACACTCCTGCATCTTGCAGAGGGACGTTACACTTGACTGATGGTAAAAACTGACCAATCTTCTTCGGCGGCTTGAAGTATGTTTTGATGGAAGCGCGCTTCAAGATGTAGCCAATCTTGTCAGTAACTCCTCTAACATATGGCAGTACAGCAGGTACACGCTCGACTGTGGCCGGCTTCACTCGTTCTCTGTGACGTAGGCGTGGGACCCGAAGCTTGTTGTCATGCAAAACTTGCTTGACATGTTGGAGCTCGGCAGCCAGGTGTTTACTGTCACAGATCCCTCGTGCTCTCTGAAACAAAGATTTACCCACGGTAGCTAACTGTGAAGGATGGTGGTGAGAATCACCGTTTAAATATCTATCTGTATGGGTCTTTTTTCTATACACAGTATGGCTCAAGGTGTTATCAGGATTCCGAATTACTAACACATCTAGAAAAGCTAAGGAATTGTTTGCCTCTAACTCCATTGTGAACTGAATTTTAGAATTTATAGAGTTAAGATGGTCTAAAAATGCAGTTACTTTATCTAAAGGTAGAATTGTGAAAGTGTCGTCTACGTACCGCTTGTAGAATCTTGGATTTATGGGAGAAGTAAGCAGGGCTTTCTCCTCAAAGTCTTCCATGAATATGTCGGCGACAATGGGAGATACAGGTGAGCCCATCGCCACACCATCTACTTGCTTTTAGAACTCCTCCTTCCACAATAGGTAGCCAGATGTAAGGCAGTGTCTGAGTAATACTGCATATTCTGCGGGCATGTTGTTTTCTTCCAGCCTTCTAGTTACAATTGAGATGCAGTCTTCAACAGGTAAGCATGTAAACAATGACTGCACATCAAAACTGACCATAGTTTCATTGTCTGCCAGATGTAGGTCTTTAATCTCGCTGACAAAATGGTAGGAATCCTTTACAAGAGCACACATAAAGGAAGGCTGGAAGAAAACAACATGCCCGCAGAATATGCAGTATTACTCAGACACTGCCTTACATCTGGCTACCTATTGTGGAAGGAGGAGTTCTACAAGCAAGTAGATGGTGTGGCGATGGGCTCACCTGTATCTCCCATTGTCGCCGATATATTCATGGAAGACTTTGAGGAGAAAGCCCTGCTTACTTCTCCCATAAATCCAAGATTCTACAAGCGGTACGTAGACGACACTTTCACAATTCTACCTTTAGATAAAGTAACTGCATTTTTAGACCATCTTAACTCTATAAATTCTAAAATTCAGTTCACAATGGAGTTAGAGGCAAACAATTCCTTAGCTTTTCTAGATGTGTTAGTAATTCGGAATCCTTATAACACCTTGAGCCATACTGTGTATAGAAAAAAGACCCATACAGATAGATATTTAAACGGTGATTCTCACCACCATCCTTCACAGTTAGCTACCGTGGGTAAATCTTTGTTTCAGAGAGCACGAGGGATCTGTGACAGTAAACACCTGGCTGCCGAGCTCCAACATGTCAAGCAAGTTTTGCATGACAACAAGCTTCGGGTCCCACGCCTACGTCACAGAGAACGAGTGAAGCCGGCCACAGTCGAGCGTGTACCTGCTGTACTGCCATATGTTAGAGGAGTCACTGACAAGATTGGCTACATCTTGAAGCGCGCTTCCATCAAAACATACTTCAAGCCGCCGAAGAAGATTGGTCAGTTTTTACCATCAGTCAAGTGTAAGGTCCCTCTGCAAGATGCAGGAGTGTACAAGCTTGATTGTGAATGTGGTCTCTCCTACATAGGACAAACTAAAAGATCAATTAAAACCCGCGTCAAAGAACATATAGCTGATGTGAAGAATCGACGCTCCGGGAAGTCTGCAGTCTGTGAACATGTACAAGATCGCCCCCGTCACTACATCAGATTTGATAGACCACAAATCCTCGCTAAAGAACACCGATTCCTTCCAAGGATGATTCGCGAGGCTATTGAAATCAAAAAACATCCTAATTTCAATAGAGAAGATGGCTGGGTGCTACCATCTGCTTGGGATCCTATAATAAATAAAATTAAATCCCAACCCAAGCATACAACTGCAAGACTCCATGATACCATAAGCTCATACTGTGTAGATCGGAACAAAAGTTAAAATTTTAATCTATGGTAACCGCGGTTAACTATGACAGCTGGACTTTGAACATCTCAGTCCTTCCCGTGACCATGGGTGCTGTAAAGCTCTCGAAACGTCGGGTAAAAAAGTTAAATATACGCGATAAATTCCGTTAAAACTAGTATTATTTCAATGTGTAGTGTTCGCGTAAATATAAGAAATCATTATCGAAAGCTTTTGACCTGGTCTCATACGACATGCTGTGGGGCAAGTTGAGGGACGCGGGTGTGCCGGCGGAGGACACGGCTCTACTAAGATACTGGTATGCTAACCAGCGTAACCAGGTGAGGTGGGTTGGAGCTCTGTCGGAAGAATACAGGCTGGAATGCGGTGTAAGGCAGGGTGGCTTAAGCTTTCCACTCTTGTTCAACCTGTATATAAACCAACTGATTGAACGACTTAGCAGCACACATGTTGGCTGCCACATCGATGACATATGTGTCAACAACATAAGCTATGCTGACGACATGGTGCTGCTCAGTCCTTCTATAGCAGGACTGAGGAAACTGCTTTCTATCTGCGAGACATATGCGGAGGAGCATTGCCTTAAATACAACTCAAAAAAGAGTGAAATATTAGTATTTAAGGCACCGAAACGGAAGCCACGACATGTGCCACCCGTATGTCTCGATGGTGTACCTCTCAAAGTCGTACAGAAGTTCAAATATCTCGGTCATATAGTTACGAGCGACCTAGGAGATGATGAGGATATTGAACGAGAGCGCAGAGCGTTGTCGGTAAGGGGCAATATGCTTGCCCGCAGATTCGCCCGGTGCACTGCAGACGTGAAAGTAACTTTATTTAAAGCGTTCTGTCAGTCTTTCTATACCGGTGGTCTGTGGGTGACTTATACGCGCCGGACCTACAGCGCCCTGCGTGTTCAATATAACAACGCCTTTAGGATGCTGTTGAGGCTGCCGTGGCGCTGTAGTGCCTCTAAAATGTTCGCAGACGCACACACTAATGACTTCTTCGCGATAATGCGTAGAAAAGCAGCGTCTCTCCTGCAGCGCTTACGTACCAGCAACAATGGCATCCTAAGGGTAATTGCTGCCAGGCGCGACTGCCCCATAATGCACCACTGTATGACGGTAGCTATTGGGCGAAAAAAAAAATAATTTGTTCATAATTCACATTAACTAACAATACTAACTTAGAAGTTAAGGAAAATTGTTACTAACATACTAACAATCTATGGATGTTCCTTACGTTTGAAATAAACACTTATTATTATTATATAAATACTATACTATATACATATATAAAATAAAATACATGTAGATACACATATATATACAAGTCATAGATTGGATCATTGGGACGACAAAGAAAGATAGTGCTCTTTAATTCGCCTTTTAAACACTGAAACTGCTTGAGCCTCACGAATTGCAGCAGGAAGAGAATTCCATAACGCCATCCAGGCGTATAATAGTCCATTGCTGAACATTGGACGCTTCCATAGTACCTATGCCTCAAAGGGGATTTTGCCATAGTTGCGCACGCTTCGCAGGTGGGTTAGCAACCGCAGTTTTTTTATTATTTTGGGTTGTTATCAGGAAGATGCTGTTGCCCGTCTCCTATTTCAGTTTCCCTCTGTCGCCTCTTACGACTCCCTCGGGATGATATGGAGTGGTGGATATTCTTACTCCGACACTAAGCGGTACAATTAGGAGCCGTTAGGCAATTATTTGTATTACACAAACTTACGAGCCGTTGTAGCTCAGATGGTTAACGCTCGCTGTAAATATAATAGAACGCAAGTAACCATGGTTCGATCCCCGCCGGCACAAATGGAATTCGGTGAAGGAAAACATCGTGAGGAAACCTGCATGTCTGAGGAATAAGGAAAAAAAATATATCGAAGACATGTGAAGTTCGCCAACACGCATTGGGGCAGCGCTGCGGACACTTCCTTGCCCTAAAAACCTCTCAGAAATGAGGGGAGGCTTGTGCCCAGCAGTGGGACGTATATAGGCTGTAAATTTACTGCATGTGTATGAAGGTATAGGTTCTTAGGCGTCACAGTGTAAATATATTTAACACTAGCTGTGCCCGCGACTTCGTTCGCGGTGGAATCAGTACTTGCGCTATTCTATTTGATGATGATTTATTTGTAAATTCAACTCCCGCGAAGACTTAGATAAAAATTTTCAGTTAGTCAGTCAATCAGACAAACAAACGAACGCACAAATAAACGAACCCACAAACGAACCGAAAAACCAATAGGGCAAACTGTACACTTGTGTTTTATTTTGTAAGTAAACAACAAAATGACCGCAATAATGTAATCCCTAATTTGCTCCCAAATTTCTCTAGGCAATACTTGGTTTCCGTACAACAAATAAGATATTGCCAATATAGTGGACGTAATCGTTGACATTGAAAACATTGATCAATAGCCGTGGCAAGTGGCAACAAATAAATGTCCGATGTCCGATCAACATATAATAACATAAAAATTAAACAGTTGGTAATTGACAGCCGTTGAGCGCTAACGTTAGCGTGAAAACGTGTTTTTTTTTAACTAACACGTTTCGTGGCTACTGTGATTTGAGTTGTGTGATTTTTGTGTATTTTTTAATTGATAAATAATAGCGTTTGGAAATTATAAAATAGTTATATAACGTAAGTTTTATTACTACTTTTACAATGCCTTAAAATAGAAAGTTCTCAAGATTTTAATTTAAAATGTGAGAGTTAACAGGTTGAAGATCTTCAAGTTTTTATTATCATTTATCATACTCAATATTTCACTACAAAAGCAGGGAAAACATTCCGCAATGAGCCAATCTTATTTTTTAGTTACGTTATTGCTGAAATGAAATGAAATTTCTGTATTTATACGGCGCAAAGAATTCAAATTTCATTTGTTAAACCATTTTGAGACTGAATCGTTGGTCTAGTGCTTGTAGTAGTGCGACTGTTGATCGTAAGGTCCCGGGTTCGAATTCCGGGTCGGGTCAAAAATTCAGTTACTAAGTTTTCCGTCAAAAAATTCTCAGTTGCTATCTGCTCGGAGTCATGAAGTTGTCGGTGTCTCTCCCCCGTGCATTAGAAAGTACGTAAAGTGGTTGGTCCTGCATCTGATCTCTTTCCGGTCGTGTCGGCTTACCATCCCATCTGACTATGAGAGTGAGGGAATAGAGAGTGTACCTTTGCTTGCGCATACACTTGGGCACTATAATCCTGTCCTGCGCCGATGGCTGCTCTCTGTAAAGGCAGTCCGCCGTGACCGATATGCGGTCTGGAGGACATTAATATTATGGGATTTTTATATAGTTTTCTCATCTAGTTGCGCTCTATAAACGCATAAATGAAATTCTGCTCTAAACTCCTCAAAGAAATAAGAGAAAGTCTGTGTAAAGCTGTAGGCCGTAGGCAGGCTAAGGTATTTTATTTTGATCCCTTTCACTATGCAATCTAAAAACTTTGCTCCATATAAAATTTTTACAGTTAAATGATTAATGTAAGTCGATGATATTTATCACTGTTTTGTCTCTTATTTATTAATTACGGCTAATTAATACATGTGCGATAATTTAAAATTGGAAAAATTACGTAGGTGAATAACATTTAATAGGTCGAACAATAAGTGTCAACGGCTAACAATTTTTTTATAGAACTAATGTAATAAACGAACTTACAATCCAACGGGTGGTAAGTGGTAACTGCAGTGCTTTTTTATAGAATAAGGGTGACAAACGAGCACATAGTCCACCTGATGGTAAGTGGATGCTGTGGCCCATAGACATTTACATATATCCTCGATTACGAATCAAAATGTAGATGCGTTGCCATCCCTGAGGACTAAGATGGAATGCCTAGTTTTAAGTAAAAAGGATCTTAAGTTCTCTACATTCATCATACGAGACACGGCAGCATTGAGTTGCTATTTTACGCTGGTACTCTGTGAGAGCATGGTCCTTCCACGGACGAGCCGACTTAATCGAGGTTAGATGTACAAACGAAGTGTGTGAATTGGCTGCAGGTGTCGATTGACTGCAGAAGCCACTTACCGTCATGTGGTTTGTGAGTTCGTTGGTCACTGTCTTATACAAAATAGTCGAAATTTTAAAGATGGCGCTCAACATCAACTCCATATTTTTGTTACTACTATACTACTCTATATTGTTGTACGTTGGAATTTATGCCATCAATAATGTGGTAAATGAGACGTTTAAGTTCTGCGTTGGACTTTGTATCAGCAACTAACCTTTCAATATACTACGGAGCCCAGTGCACTTTAACTCATATTGAAGATCTCGTTCAATACACTCCCACATTCAATGTGAATTACGATGCCATTTTCAGTAAACATTCCGAAATGCTGCTCTTATTTCTCACACGGTCGCAGTCGGTAAGATCAGTAAATATTTAGGCACATTATTAGCCATTGTGTGCTGTGTAGTGGGAGAAAAACCTGACATTATAGTTCATAAAAGATAGCTCTGCGACAGCTGTCAGTAAAAATCACGCCTACGAAGTTCTGAATTTCTTAGTAATACAGACAGGACCTGTCAATGTCATACTTTATGGGCATGCACTAATTAGGTCGGCATGCCCATAAAGTATGACATTGACAGGTACTGTCTGTACTACTAAGAAATTCAGGACTTCATAGGCGTGATTTTTACTGACAGCTGTCGCAGAGATCAAGCTATCTTTTATGAACTATAGCTAGCCTTTATCCTACTGGTATCACGGTTTGCAAAAAAAAACCACACAGCAACGTCATTCCCTACCGCAATAGTGTGGCGGGTTATTTATCCACCCTAAGAAATCCACCCCAGGGTGGATACCCTGGGGTGGATTTCTTACTCGGAAACGCGTGTTCGTTTATCAACCCTTCACGGGTTGCATAATCGGAATTCACTTTTTGATTGTTGTTCCGTCTTTCCGACTTAACCGAAATATATTCATACCTTAACATATTATCCATTAATTAGTAACAACCACAAACTTAAACAAAATTCATATTACGTATTGCATTTAAACCAAATCAAACTTCCTTGTTTTAAATTTAAATAATAATAAGTAATGTATAAATTCTGCGTTATGTCCTGGATATGAGCGACACTAATTTCAATATTGAGTACGTCGACGTAATTGTATATCCTGTATAAATTCGTCTCTCATATCATATTCATATACATTTTGTATGTCGATATGCATTGGTTTAAAGGTATGAAAGAGCCCGATAGGTTTTTTAATATTCCGTGTGTAGTGCTACAGTTGTTTACAAGTTCACTGCTGAACATAGGCCTCCTCCAAGGTATGCCACAAAGCACGGTGCCACCTGCATCTCTTACCAGGTCACGTCACTCCATCTAGTGGGGGCCGCCCTACACTTTGCTTACTAGATTTGGACCTGCCTAGTTGAACAATTTTCCTTAGATAAACATACTCTTCAACAACTTCGAGCGTAGTGCTCCCATCAACTACCAGCATAGGTGATAGATAGAGATTTACACATGAGTTTTTTCTTGTCTTTTTAAGACATATCCATTGTGAGGCGCTATTGGGATTATTGAGATTCTCAGCGATTTTGTACTATATCGTTGGCAAATTGAAGGTGAGTGATGTACTTCTCATCGGTTGCCGCTCACTCAGGTCAACTAGATGGTTCTTAGCTTGTTGGAAACGGTAGGTGGCGCTGTTGTCGAGATCCAGAAATCACTTGTCCAAAGTCGGGCGGTATTTAACAAAATTAGAAAGAAGCATTGATATTTTCTATGTTTGTGTAATATTATAAGTACCAATAATTTATACAATTCATTCGATTACGATTAAACTGTGGTTAGTTGTTGTGCGCGCGGGTTCGTGAAGGATCTGACAAAAAAGAAGTATTTCAACGAATGCCGCTCACAGCTCGTAAAAAAGTTTAAAATAACACAGACAAAAGATCTTTGTGAAAATCTAAATTACACAGCCACAGTTTAGTTTAAGTTACACCTGTAAATCTTTGATTTCATATTTTCGATCAACGACATCCTTAATTTTTCATTACGTCTCTTCCGATATATTTATGCCATAGGAATCCATTATCCCATTTGTCAAGATTTGCAGGCATTTACACAAGATACAAACAACACAAGTTTACCCAGTTTTAAAAGAAATATTTTAAAGCTACGTACCACGGTACCAGTTCCAGAGCCGTGGCAGCTCGAGGGCTTAGCGCTTGCTGTAAATTTAACAGTACGTGATCAACCCGGGTTCGCTCCCCGCCGGCACCAATGACATTCTTAATTGCAATTTTAAGTGCTCATTTACCACGTGTTCGAAGGTGAAGAAAAAACATCGTGAGCAAACCTGCATGTCTGCAAAAAAAATATTTCGAAGTCATGTGAAGTCCGTCATTGTTATAGTGACAGTCATTTACTCCATAGAACAGTATTACATTGTATTGGAAATTGATTACACAACATGAAGAATTACGTTTCCATGCAATTAACATAAATAGCACTAAAATTGAATAAAATTTAAATTTCATATTGCAATCATTCTACATTTAATAATTTTCATTATATATTTTTCATTTCATTATAGATTATAAATTAAACAGTATATAAACAAAAAAAAGAACATGTATTAAGTTTATTTTTGTCATTTAGGTAACCGTCAACTAAATAGTAGTTTTTTTTAAAATTAATAATGATTTAAGTTTATTTTGAAATTTGTGTGGGCAGTAAATAATTTTAAATGAGGTGGGCAAAGAATTAAATAGTGCATTGGTTTTATATGCCGTGCTGTGGCGTACAACATTCAATGTTGGTGTAATTGAAATTTTAAAACCTTTCCGACGTATCATTTCTCTTTTTCCTTTCTTCGTTTGTTTCATATTTGTAAAAGTTTTTTTACTAAATATGTAAGTGGAACTAGGATATAGAGGGTAAGTATGCCAAGTTTTCAGAAATGTCCTTTACAGGACTCTATTTGTGCATACGGAACATGGTGCGGATCGCTCTTTTTAGGGTTCCGTAGTCAACTAGGAACCCTTATAGTTTCGCCATGTCTGTCTGTCCGTCCTCGCTTAATCTCTGTGACCGTTAGCACTAGAAAGCTGAAATTTGGTACCAATATGTGTATCAATCACGCCGACAAAGTGGTAAAATAAAAATTGGAAAAAAAAGGTTTATTAGAGTAGCCCACCTATATGTAAAGTGGCAAGTGTTTTTTTTTAATTTCAACCCTAACATGTGATATATTGTTGGAAAGGTATTTAAAAATGAATAGGGGTTTACTACAATCTTTTTTTGATAATGTCAATAATTTCGGAAATAATCGCTCCAAAAGTAAAAAACAATGTGTCCCCCCCCCCCCTCTAACTTTTGAACCGTAAGTTTAGAAAATATGAAAAAAATCTGAAAAGTAGAACTTTATAAGGACTTTCTAGGAAAATCATTTTGAACTTGGATGTCAACAACAGTTTTTGTACAAACTCATAAGTGGGAACACTTATTGTGACGGACGGCAAACTACGGAACCCTACACTGAACGTGGCCCGACACGCTCTTGGCCGGTTTTTTGTAATACAAACGATGTTTTAATATTATACGTATAACTGTTGCACCAGAATTTTAATACTATAACGAAGTTTTGATTCTACTAGAGCAAAATAAACCAATTCAAGCTGCTTTTGAACTTCTTAAGACATAGCACGATGGACTGATAGTTCTAGTGTAATTCAAATACATGTCAATGTGGATTCCTAGAAATTTTACTGATTGAACAGAGTAAATATTTTACTGTCAATGTCAATGTTTATTGAGTACTTTTGTTTTGATGTAGATTTGAAAAGCATTGCTTTTGCATTTGCATTGTTTTATTTGTATTTAATAGAAGATCGTTAGTAGCAAAC
Source organism: Parnassius smintheus behrii (assembly GCA_036936625.1). Classification (NCBI taxonomy): domain Eukaryota; kingdom Metazoa; phylum Arthropoda; class Insecta; order Lepidoptera; family Papilionidae; genus Parnassius; species Parnassius smintheus. Next base: position 42,188,677 of record JAUPFT010000017.1, read on the forward strand.
CAATTTTTAAAGTAATACAGTGTGCTTATTATTTTGATATTTAATTCGTCTATCGAATTAGCAGATACAATCGCGTTTGTATTTTATACCGCTTAAATAGTTAACTTTACATCTTGCTGTTTGGTATGTATATAAGCAGTTAAATCATAAATGAATATTACAAATAATATGGGTTCCAAAATGGAGCTTCGTGGGACGCCCTTCTTTAAGGTTTTCAATTTAGATTTGTAACCGTTTCGACACCGTCTATTATTGTTTTAATTATAACAAATTGTTTCCCATTTGATAAATAGGATTCTAATAACCTTGAAATTGAGCCTCTAATTCGGTAGTGTTCCAATTTCAGTAGCAGTATATTATGATTTTCGTGTCTAAAGCGGAACTTAAGTCTAAAAATACCTTATATTTATAGCATCTATAGTACCCACACACGTTTGATACTCAAATTGCCACTCATTTATTATGGTGTTTTGTCGTAAGTGTACTACTAGTCTTACATAGATTAGTTTTCATAAATTTTAGATAATATCGGTTGCAAGGAAGGTCTATAGTTTTTGGTGTCCATTTTACTTCCCTTTTTATGTACTGGAGGTACTCGTGCAACCTTAAGCTGATCAGGAAACAAAGATTGTTCCACACACTTGTTGAAAAGATAAGCTAAAGGTCCAGCCAATATATAAATATTATCTTTAATAATCTTGATGGGTATTTCATCATAACCATGTGATCTTTTATTTTCCAATTGCTTAACGGTTTTTAAAATTTCATGACAAGTAATAATATTAATACGCACGTCTGTCACAATTTTCTGCACTCTTTGTTCCAGAAATAATTGTGCGCAGATTTAATCACTAGCGTTGTTACTTAATGAGTTAATTTCACTAAAATGACACTAGAAAACATTTACTACATCCTGTTGATGACTTACGATGTTATTGTTTACCTTTAGTAGCATATTATCTTCTTTTTTTACAAAACGAACGATTCTAACTTCCGTTTACAATAAGATTACAATCCAGATTTCTTTATTAGAACTTATCGCCGACTCAACTTTTCTTTGTATAGCTATTTGTTTTGCTTTTCTCAATATTCTTCTATATATCTGTATATGTGACCTTTTATATTTATCTGCAAACACTCCATTACGTATATTAACGTTTAATGACAGAAACCTTTTCATCTTACTAGAAACCCTAATACCTGTAGTGATCCACTGTAATGTATTTTTAGGATATATACTTCTAGTTTTTTTTTCTTAGAACAGGTTTTGAATGTGTAAATTAACTTATTCAGAAATTAATTTATTCCTAGGTTGCGCCAATTTATTTTGCAAATTTGCTTTCTAAATTCTGCTGAGTTGTGGTCACTTAAAACTCTACGACTAATTTCTATACTTTCATTCATGTTAAGACTCTTTGATTTTCTAATTCTACTGTACAAAATAAACCACCGTAATGTAACCGTAATAACCGTTTGCAAGACCATTATGCTCTACCCTACTATCAATATTTGTTATATCCATGTTAGTAATTACATTGTCAAGACAAGATGTTACATCATTGCGCAAAAGGGTTGCTGAGTCAATTAAATATTTGAAATTATAACAAGTCAACAGGTTCAAAATTCATTTTTTTGTTTATCATTGTTCAATAAATTAATGTTGATGTCACCGCACAAAATAAATTTCTTATTAAAAATACGTGTGGCACTCGGGGACTGCCGCGGTAAAGCTATTGCATAGCATTTATCAACTCATGAAATTATATTTATTTATTTATTTTATTTATGCAGTATTTTTTCTTTGTTTTTTCTTTGATATTAATTCAAGTTACATTTTTTGAGCGTGGTGACCGATAAGAAAACAATTTTTTTCTTTTATTGAATAAATGAGAAATTAATATAGTTTAAAATATTTTTATTATCTTACAATACATGTAGGTTATTCACGAATTTTTATCATTGACACTATAGGTTTATGGTAACTGAAATAAAAAACATAAGTTTGAGATTTGATATCCTCTAAATATCTAGAAAATACCGCGTCAATGGTGGTGCCATATTTTGTTGTGGATTCTTGTGGATCGTTATTCATTTTCAATTTCAATATTTCCTAAAGAAAAGTTGTCAACCGCTCTGATTTTTTATCAGCGAAGTCGATGTGCCGAAGTCTGCCAAACTGAAACGACGTTAGACGATGTACGGCTTTCAACACCGCATCGCTGTGCCTGTCGGAATGGGGGGTGTTAGGTTTATTTTCGTTACGGAATTTCTTGATTCGGTCGCCGCGCTCAAAGCCCGAAATAAAAGCTATGCAATAGCTTAAAAATGTTCAGAAAATCACTTCAACCTATCCATAAAATAATATATGTACTATTATATATGTGTGTTTATATATTTAATGATGACTTTATATTATTTTAAGTATTTTTATATATGTATTTATGTATGTTTAAGTAAGTATATGAATGTATTTACGTATCTGTATATATATAAGTATTTGTACAGAAGTATGTATTTATTTTAGCCCTATATGTGTATATAATAACAAAGTGCACACCTTATAATCATTTTAATCACCAGTATATATATATATATATATATATATATATATATATATATATATATATATATATATATATATATATATATATATATATCGTTGTTGCATAAACGGGTTGGCTCGACCGGGGAAGGACCACGCTCTCACGGAATACCAGCGTAAAATAGTAGCTTAATGCTGCTGTGCTTCGTATGGTGAGTGTAGAGAACCAGAGACCCTTTTTATTAAAAACCAGGCATTCCATATTAGTCCTCACGGGTGACAACCCATCTATCTGCATTTGATTCGTAATCGAGGATAGATGTAGATGTCTATGGGCCACAGCAACCACTTACCATCAGGTGGACTGTGTGCTCGTTTGTCACCCTATCCTACGAGCTACTCGTATATAAAAAAAGTAGAATCCTTGTGCAAACTTTTCATCATGATGTGTTCTCTTCCTTACTTGTGTGTACATAAATTGCTATATAAATAAATAAATAATCAAAATGTTTCTGTATAGGATTTCGATAGCAGCAACAAACATAAATATGTGAGATCAAGTCTTCAATACCACAAATTTCAAAATGTTCATACTTATATAGTTTTTTGCACAAGGCATCTTCTTCACATTTAACATCATTTCAACCAATATCATTGAACCACCTCTTATTTTGTTTGCTCGGAAATTATAAGCTACTAATTTATAACCTTCTAATTCAAATATAGGAGCTGAAACCTCATATAAGAAATGTTCACAAAAACATATTGTAACTCAGATTTTACAATTAATATACAGTTCCATCTTACATTTCTTACGAGTATTTGTTACACTACATTTTGATAGAAAATATTCATGATTTTTTTTGCCCAGCTTTTAGTTTATTATTATTGAGCATTGCAGCGCGGCGGACACTCTCTTGCCCTAAAATCCTCTCAGAAGTGAGAGGAGCCCTATGCCCAGCAGTTGCACGTATAAAGGATGTAACTTTTAACTTTGGCGCCCACATCACCTTAAGTATCAGTTTGTCGAAGAGCAGATGGTATGGAATTTATCGAGATGGCTAAATAAAAATATGTTATCACTTATCACATCGAAAACTAAGTTTCTATGTTATTCTTACAGCAGTTTCTGATCCTATCTTGTTTAATGTCATAAAAACTATTCTTATCAATGCCATCTCAATACGTACTTCAGTTGTAATTGTAATTACACTGAAATAAAAAATGAGACTCGTTAAAATATCTTAATAAAGTTCTCGATGAAACTCATTTTAAAGATCTATAATATAACGGAAAAGTCTAAGTGCATGAGAAAACTAATTGATATCATGGAAAACTTCATGATTCAGTTGATAACGAAAAAATTAAAAACGCTGTACTCAGCTTTATCATTCCATATTAGGCAATTTTTGCTAAATAATGCATACTTGCTTGGGACGGCTCCACATCTGTGACCCTCCTCGCTTCGAAAGAGCGCAAAGGGGAGTCCTAAAATTTGCACTCGAAAAATCCATACCCAACTGTAATTCTTTACGAGGATGTTCAGGTTCCAAGTAACAGGAGACTATTTGATGAGAATTGCTGTTGCTCATAAAACAGTAATAAAGTCTGATAGTTACGATGAGTTGTTGCGGAAACGAGTGTTCAAAGTTCGTAGTCCTACAGTGGTGGTCTTTCGCACACAGATCAATTTTATCTACGTCCGTATATTCACAACAAACTTTTAAATATATGTAGTTTAGTTCTAATCGAGAAGCGAAGAAAGTAGTACCAAGAACACCGATAAAACTGTACTCGTGAAAAAGTCCCTAATGTTTTCATAAAAACTGTCAAGTAAGGCTATACGCATATTTTTCCCAAACACACACATATACACATGCACGCAAGCTTTAAATGCTCAATTTTGTTCAAAAATATTATTACAATTCGGTTAATTTAACTACATCTATAGTTTAAACACCTAACATATTTTTCATGGAATGAGAGTAAACAAACGATCACACAGCCACCTGATGGTATGTGGATGCTGTGTCCCATGGACATTTACATTTATCTTTAATTAAGTATCAAAATTCTGATGCGTTTTCACCCCTGAGGACTGAGATGGAATGACTCATTTCCAGTAAATAGGGTTTCCGGTTCTCTACTCTCACAATACGAAACACAGCAGGATGAAGCTGCTATTTTACGCTGGTATTCTGTGAGAGCGTGTTCCTACCCCGGTCGATAGGACCCATTCGTGCTGCAACCACAATATAGCTGCAGCATGGCTCTACCACGGAAAAATTACTTACGCTTTATTGTTATTACATTTGCCTCAAGGCTTATGAAATTTTTAACTTCCCCCATAGGACAGGCTACGCTTTGTGTAGTGTGAGATACTATAGATTTTTGGAATTTATTTTTTAAATAAACAAACACTTAATTATACAACCTCATCCTATAACCGGGCACTGGAAAAGGAATTTTAACTTTATTGTAGTTTGAGTGCTGGTTTACCATGTGCTTAGCGGTAAAGGAAATCACCAACAGGTGAGGGAACCTGCTTGTATTGAGAATTATTGCTGCAAATTTTTTTTTTTATAGAAGAAGGGGCAAACGAGCATGCGGCTCACCTGATGTTAAGTGACTACCGCCGCGCATGATCAACCGCAACACCAGAAGAATTGCGGGTGCGTTGCCGGCCCTTTAGAAAGGACCACGCTCTCACAGAATACCAGCGTGAAATAGTAGCTTAATGCTGCTGTATTTCGTATGGTGAGTGTAGAGAACCGGAGACCTTTTTTGCTGGAAACGAGGCATTCCATCTTAGTCCTCACGGGTGACAACGCATCTGCATTTTGATTCGTAATCGAGGATAGATGTAGATGTCTATGGGCCACAGCAACCACTTACCATCAGGTGGACTGTGTGCTCGTTTGTCACCCTATCCTATAAATAAAAAAATAAAAAATAAAGGAGTAAGCTCTTTTCTTGAAGGTCCCCAGGTCGTATCGGTCCGGAAAAATCGCCGGTGGTAAACTATTCCACAGAGAGGTTGTACGTGGAAGAAAACTCCTTGTGAAACGTACAGTGGTGGACCGCCAAGCATCCAGATGGTGTGGATGGTATCGGGACGTTTGCCGTGTAGTGCGTTCACGAAATTTGGCGGCTGGGATTAATCCGAACAATTCCTCAGAGCGCTCCCCGTGATAGATGCGATAAAATACGCAAAGAGATGCAACATCTCTTCGCAGCGTCAGTGAATCGAGCCGATCGGAAAGCACTTGGTCGTCGACGATTCGAGCCGCTCTGCGCTGGATGCGGTCAAGTGGAAGGAGCTGGTACTGGGGAGCCCCAACCCAGAGATGGGAACAGTATTCCATGTGCGGCCGAACCTGCGCCTTGTAAAGTTGCAGGCGGTGTGCCGGCATAAAATACTGTCCCGCTCTGCTGAGCAAGCCAAGCGTTTTAGAGGCCAATTTGGCCTTCCCTTCCTAGTGACCACGAAACTGCACGTCACTCGATATGTCGACGCCGAGGATTCCGATACTGGCTGAGGCAACAAGGGGAGTGCCTTGAAACTGAGGGGATACGGCAAAGGGGTTCTTTTTAGCGGTTAACGCGCAAACTTGTGTCTTCTGGGGGTTAAACTGGACTAGATTTAGTCGTCCCCAATCCGAGACTCTGTTCAGCAAAGACTCGACTTCAGACACAAGTTTGTCCCGGCACTCGGAGACGTTTTCCCGAGAAATATTGGCTCGGCCGGTGTAAAGAGCATCACCAGTGCTGTCATCTGCATAGCAATAAATGTTACGGGTATGCAACATATCACTGATATGCAGAAGAAACAGCGTTGGCGATAGCACGCAGCCCTGTGGAACACCAGCATTAATAGGCTTGCAATCGGAGCTTGCACCGTCTACAACGACCTTGATGCTCCGATCTGCAAGAAAGCTGGTGATCCAACCGCACAATTTCTCGGGAAGCCCATAGGAAGGGAGCTTCGAAAGAAGCGCTTTGTGCCAAACCCGATCGAAGGCCTTCGCAATGTCGAAACTAACGGCCAATGCCTGCCCCTTGAACTCTACTGCCTCCGCCCATCTGTGAGTTAGGTAGACCAGAAGATCAGACGAAAGCCGTCTTCCATGATTTTGGGACTACGCCTAGGGAGTAGGAGTACCGGAAAAGACGCGTTAAAACCGGTGCCAACTCTGGAGCACATGTCCTCAGCACAATTGGGGGATTCCGTCAGGCCCACTCGACTTGTGGATGTCCAGGGGGAGGAGTGCTTTGCGAACCGAGTGCTGTGTAAAGTGCACTTCCGGCATGGAGCACTCACACCGCGGGATGGTCGGCGGCGTACTCCCCCCGTCATCGAGAGTCGAGTTAGACGCAAAGAAAGAGCCTAGAAGATCGGCTTTCTCCTTTGCAGTATGGGCTAGTGAGTCGTCCTCCCTGTGCAGAGATGGAAGAGATGGCTGACAGAAATTTCCCTGGACAGCCTTGGCGAGAGACCAGAATGCCTTTGCCTTGGCCTCTAGGTCCTTCAAAATGACTCTTTTGAAGGACCTAGAGGCGGAATTATACTTCTTTTTTAGAGCGCTGGTGTTTACATCCCGGGACGCTGATGCATCAACCCAGGCTTGGTAGCACTCCTGCTTATAGCATGATGCTATTTTACAGGAGCGACCAAACCATGGCTGAGATTTGCCTCCAATGGGCACCACAGAGGAAGGAATAAAAAGTTCCATACCCTGAAGTACCACATCAGTAACAGAATCCGCAACAACGTTGGGATCATCCGGCGAGAAGCAAACCCGCCCCCAAGGGTAGGATGCAAAGAAAGACTGCATCCCATCCCAATCGGCTGACCTATAGTGCCAAACACGGCGGCAGCCTGCGGAATGCAACTGCGATTTCAGCGTGAGTGGCACAACACTCCGGACCAGACAATGGTCCGAGGAGCCTAAATGGGCGTCGACGGAAATCTGATATCCGTTCGGGTGAGAGGTCAGCAGAAGGTCCAACAGGGAAGGTGCATGATCATCCACATCTGGAATCCGCGTAGGCGAAGTAACCAGTTGTGTCAGACCATATGCCAAGGCAAAATCATGAACAGATCTCCCCGCATGATCGGTTAAACGTGAACCAAGCCATTCGGCGTGATGGGCGTTAAAGTCGCCGAGGATCACGATCTCTGCGGAGGGGATCCGCTGTAGCAACGAATCTGCAGCCATTTGGACGTGGTCGAAGAGTCGGTCTGTTTCGGCATTACCGCTATGGGACCTATAGAGGCACCCGTAGACGCGCGGATGGTCGTCGCTGTCTACGCGTAGCCAAAGGATGGACAGGTCCGAACCTTCAAGTCTGCCGAGGCGTCGAGAACAGATGTCCTCTCTGACGTAAACGCAAACTCCAGCCCGAGGCACAAAGGAGTGTTCCAGTTTGTACCCCGGGTAGGAGAGATACGAGACATCAGCCGGAGAGGACACCTGCGTCTCGGTCAGAAAGAGCAGAGCCGGCCTCGCCGTCTCGAGATGGTAGTGGACGGCGTTTAGGTTAGAGTGAAGTCCCCTGATATTGCAGAAATTCACGGACAGCGTGGCAGGGGTCGCCTTGGTCTTGTTGCTCCGTTTGCCCCGAGCAGTCGTAGTCTTGAGCGGAATTTTGCCCCCCCCCCCCAGAATACGCGGGGCAGCCTGAGCACCCACGATGCTCAGCGAGGGATTCTCCAGGGGTGCTGGTACCCTCCTGGGGTAGTCTATCATTATTTAATTCCGCTACCATGTTGATGGGGGGGGGGGGATTTGGGCCTCCGGCCACCTGCACTCACCAGACGAAACGCGGAAGCAGAGCTTTCACTTCACGCCGGTATTCTGTGAGGTCGTGGTACCACCCCGGTTTGAGCCGACCCATACGTGCAACAGCAAAGCTGCCGCGTAGCTCTACCACTGTTAGAAGTATGTTAGAAGTTAGCAAATAATTATCGTCGGTTAATACTTTATATACATCATTCATTATCATTAGCATTATAGCCTATCAAAAGTCCACAGCTAAATATAGCCCCCCCCCCCCCGTAAATTCCCTCATACGGTGGATATTTGCCATAGTTGGCACGCTTGGCACGCGGGCTTGGCAACCGGGGACTTTTTATTACACTAGAACCCTTATAACTTAAACCTCGATAACGTAGTAATCTCTATAAGTTCAGTACATTTAATTAACAATAATATTGCAAATCACTTTAAAAAAATTCTTTATAAATAGCTGTACCCTTGGTTTTGTCAATGTTTTCGGTCACGCGCAAGTCGTATCTCACGCTCCTGACTGCTCTCAAGTGATCGAGCAGTCTCAGAACGGATATTCTGAAGACTCAAGCTCTGATCCCTCTGTGTAACCGTTTCGGATGCGCGAGACAAAGAAAGACGATCCCGGTCGATAGCTAAATGCATTTCTCCTTGTTCCACACTTTTCTGAGATCGGGAAGCAGTAGTGCTTACTCGTTTAAATTCTAGTCATAATTGGCGCTGCGTGCTAGTTTCTGCGGACAAACTTAGTGCATTACGCTCACGGTTAGCACCTAGCCGTTGTTCACGCTCTGCGTGGGTTCGAGTGAAACTACTGCTACTACTAACTAACCTGCGCATCTTAGAAACCCTTGAGTTTCGAGACATATTTAATCTATTTCTAAAAGGCATAGCTAAAATTCCTTCTTAATCCGATAATAACGATATTCAAAACAATGAAAAGTAATTGAATAAGTACGTAAGAATTGCTAGTAAGTAGAAAATAATAATTATTCGCCATCAACCAACACAGACAACAAAGGTAACCCCGTTTCTACAGGATGAGAGCGGCCCATCGGCACCTATAACATCACTTTTTGGGAACAAAACCATAGCGCGATGTAACTCGACGCCAACGCCAACTAGGTAAAAAACAGAAACTACATATTATTTTCCGAAATGAATTAATTAAATTATTGATTAAAACTAAATTGTTTTAATAAAAATACTTTGAGTAGCCCCACGTAGTCTCTTGAGAAGCCCTTCCAGAAGGATTGATAGATCTGTTGGAGTTGTTGAAAGTATTTAAGTCTGTTGGTAGGGACTTCGTCGTATCGATAATCCGGTAATGCCACTGGTGTTCTTCCTATCAGGAAGTGAGCTGGTGTAAGGACTTGGAATACTTCTGAATCAGAAAAGGGAATAGGACATAAAGGTCTGCTGTTAAGGATTCCCTCTATCTGAATCAATACTGTTGAAAAACCTTCATAGGTAAGTAAACTTTGTTTCAGGACACGCTTTAGATGATATTTGCAACTTTTAACAGCGCCCTCTGCGAAACCATTCATGTGAGGTGAGTAACTAGGTACAAACTTCCATACAATACCTTGCTCGGTACACAAGGTTGTCAATTCGTTAGAGCTCGTATTAAGAAAATTGTATAACTCCCTTAACTCTCTATCGGCACCCCGGAAGGTGGTGCCGTTGTCGCTCACCACCACTCGTGGCTTCCCGCGTCTGGCTATGAACCTTCTAAATGCCGACATAAAGCTGTGAGTTTCGAGACTTGTAGCAAGCTCAATATGTACGGCCTTCGTTGAAGAACATATAAAAATGGCTATATAAGACTTGTAAGTTTTGTAACCACGCCCCTGCCTGTCTTTAAGTAGAAATGGACCCGCATAATCTAGTGCCACAGTGTAAAATGGTGGTGATGGTTGTACTCTGTGACCTGGTAGGTCGCCCATCATAGGCGTTGTTGCCTGTGGCTTGACTCTGAAGCAAGGTACGCATTCTCTATAAATTTTATTTGCTAAAAGCTTACCCTTGATAGGCCAGTACTGCTCCTTCATGCTAGACAGCAGCAGCTGGGGTCCTGCATGCATGAGGCGGACGTGCTCGTTCCTCATAATTAGCTTAGTTAATGTGTGATTGCTGTGTAGTATGATGGGGTGTTTTTTGTCAAATTCGTAGTGTGATTGACTAAGACGACCTCCCACCCTTATAAGATCATTGTCCATAAATGGTTTAAGACTCAAAAGTTTTGAGGTTTTAGGCAGTTGTGTATTATTTTTAAGTAGTTTGTATTCATTAGGAAATGATTCTATTTGTGTAAATATTATTAATTTATTAGCAGCTTGCCTTTGTTCCTGACATGAAATTGCACCTGTAATTTTGTTATTTTTGTTTTTTATATTGTGCAAATATTTTAGTATGTATGCAAATATACGAAATAGCTTAGTGTCACTGGACCACCTTGAAATTAAATCATTTATGAACGTGCTGTCGTTAGCCCCATTTTGTGTTGTGTTGCATAATGTTTTGTGTGGGGATTGCTTTGCCTTAAGCTCAATTAATTCTTGGGTTTGTTGTTTATTTAGAGGCCAATCACCTTGTGGTTTACTCAGAAATGTTGGACCTTCAAACCAAAATTTAGAGGTAGATGTGCAGTTAACCAATTTGTCTGCTAAAACTCCCTTTGAAAGCAAATCTGCAGGGTTTTCATTACTAGGAACCCAACGCCATTTAGACTGGTCTGTTAGAGCTTGAATTTTGGTAACTCTGTTGGCTACAAATGTATTGAGGTTCTGTGTTTATCCACGCTAAAGTGATGGTAGAGTCGGACCAGTACTGAATGTCGTCTATAGGTACTTTGAGTTCTGACTTCACATCTTTCATATTGTGACGGCTCAATATTATTATTAATAATTAAATTCAATATAAAGGGGCGTCAAAAATAGTTTTAAAACATATATATTAAGCAATTAAGTTAAATTAATAAACATAAAGTTAATATATTTCAGACATTATCCCAATAACATAGCAAATTAAAGGCAAAATTATTGTTTCTCGTAATAAGTAAATTTATTATAAAAAACTTGTAAAAATATTTAAAATAAAATAAATAATAGAAATACAAGTCAAAAAATATTATAAAATTAAGTTAAATAACGTTTATAACATAATTAGAAAATTTGTTAAAAATTGTTTAAGTCATGGGAGGTGTTCGTGTATAAAAGAAATTTTTTCTAAGTTGTGGAAGGAGTTCACGTATAGATGAAATTTTCTAAGTTGTTGAAGGAGTTCATGTATTAAAGAAAATTTTCCTAAGTTATGGAAGGTGTTCACGTATAGACGTCTTGTATGGATGAGGTGCCGGAGATACATACCTGCAGTTGTACATATATATGGGGTGGTCGGGAGCCTGACTGCCTGAAGTACTGTAGCACAATGACTAGTCCTATATTAGGGACTTACGATATTAAACTCAATGATACAAAAGCAATATTATAGAAGGTCTCCATGATGAATTTGCATTACAATGGTAGGGTCGTGGGTTCGAACCCTATATATGAATGACTTATGAAAGTGAGGTCTATGATTCAAAAGCAATACTATAGAAGGTCTCTGTGATTAATATGCATTACAATAGTAGGGTCGTGGGTTCGAATCCTATATATGAATGACTTATGAAAGTAAGGTCTATGATTCAAAAGCAATACTATAGAAGGTCTCTGTGATTAATATGCATTACAATAGTAGGGTCGTGGGTTCGAATCCCATATATGAATGACTTATGAAAGTAAGGTCTATGATTCAAAAGCAATACTATAGAAGGTCTCTATGATTAATATGCATTACAATAGTAGGGTCATGGGTTCGAATCCTATATATACATGACTTATGAAAGTAAGGTCTATGATACAAAAGCAATATTATAGAAGGTCTCCTTGATGCATAAGCAGTCAGTCACCCGACCACCCCATACAATGGGGTGGTCGGGTGACTGACTGCTCCTAGTACTGTAGCAAAATGACTAGTCCTTATTAGGGACTTGAAAAGGAATATTATGGTGGCGTGTGTGCTGCTTCACGAGCAATTGGTCCGAGGTAAACTTGGACTCGCTAACCGATGTGTCCTAGACATATCATCTTAGTGCCGGTGGTAAGCGGGTTTGTTGTAGCAATACGGCTTTCCTGTGGACATCGCACACCCATACCGTTTGTGGGCGGCGTAGTAGCGCATAGCGAAGCGTCGTCTATCTTTCGGATGGGGATGATGAGTGTGTTTGGTAGCACTTTTAAGTGTAACAGGCATACTCAACTTCATGTCTTAGTGCATTAGCGCTATGATACGTGGAGTTTTGTTCATTGACGTCTTAGTAGCGTGCTACTATGATACGTTAGTGATATTTTTTATATAACAACAATACTAACTTTGTTGCCAAAGTCGATAGGAGTCATGTGGGTGTGTTGTGAGGGTGCGCCGCCCGTATGATAGTTGCATTGATGGGTGTGCTGCGCCTGATTCGACGCTCTCTTGTGGTTCTGGTCGATGGAGGTATACAATTAACATCTTAGTGTCGGTGGTAAGCGGGTTTGTTGTAGCAATACGGCTTTCCCGTGGACATCGCACACCCATACCGTTTGTGGGCGGCGTAGTAGCGCATAGCGAAGCGTCGTCTATATTTCGGATTGGGATGATGAGTGTGTTTGGTAGCACTTTTAAGTGTAACGGGCATACTCAACTTCATGTCTTAGTGAATTAGCGCTATGATACGTGGAGTTTTGTTCATTGACGTCTTAGTAGCGTGCTACTATGATACGTTAGTGATATTTTTTATATAACAACAATACTAACTTTGTTGCCAAAGTCGATAGGAGTCATGTGGGTGTGTTGTGAGGGTGCGCCGCCCGTATGATAGTTGCATTGATGCTTACTGCTACATGCGGTATTGCGTCTTGTGATGGATCTGCGGGTGTGCTGCGCCTGATTCGACGCATTCCTGTTGTTCTGGTCGATGGAGGTATACAATTAACATCTTAGTGTCGGTGGTAAGCGGGTTTGTTGTAGCAATACGGCTTTCCCGTGGACATCGCACACCCATACCGTTTGTGGGCGGCGTCGTAGCGCATAGCGATGCGTCGTCTATCTTTCGGATGGGGATGTTGAGTGTGTTTGGTAGCACTTTTAAGTGTAACAGGCATACTCAGCTTCATGTCTTAGTGCATTAGCGCTATGATACGTGGAGTTTTGTTCATTGGCGTCTTAGTAGCGTGCTACTATGATACGTTGGTGATATTTTTAATATAACAACAATACCAGCTTTGTTACCAAAGTCGATAGGGATCATGTTGGGTGTGTTGTGAGGGTGCGCCATCCGTATGATAGTTGCATTGATGCTTACTGCTACTGGCGGTATTGCGTCTTGTGATGGATCTACGGGTGTGCTGCGCCTGATTCGACGCTCTCTGTGGTTCTGGTCGATGGAGGTATACGGGTGGTGATGTCTGCTGGGATGTATGGGGGACCTTGGAATGGTGTAAGCCCGACGATAGTCGTATTGATGCTTGTTGCGTTCTGCAGCATTACTTCTCTGCGATGGTTGTTTGGTGGGACGCTATTCTCAATGGCGCTCTCTGCGTCTTGGTTTGACTCACACCTAAGTAGCTTTGCCCAAGTCGGGTCCCTTCATTGCGGGGCTGCAGACTGTCTGCCCTCCACGATGTTTTATATAACAACATAATATTATCTCTCTGTAACTTTCCCACCTTTGAATGATTGAAGGCAACTTGTTGGTGGGTGAGACAAACATGATCGAAAATGCATTTACTCAACGTCAGTGACACAAACCCTTTCTGATGGCGAATTATTACTCTTATCTTATAACTGCCTTTTGGCTATATCTGCCGTTGTATTGGTTGGTGGAGCATATGTGTCGACCTCATGCGGGTGGTAGCTGGCGGGAGGATCTGAGGAGACTCTCAAGGCTGCGGCCGAAAGCTGCACAACGTGGGACCCCATTCCCTTGAGGTGAGCAGTAGTCTCATGACACGCTCTGCGGCTAGTAGCCGTGCTGATCATGCAATTGGTGGTGATGCCATACACTTACATCACGTCTGCAGGAGCGGCGGTCTGGCAGGTGGTGGCGCTCACGGAGGGTTTACAGCCAGTGTGCCTATTTGCCTAAACCGTGTGACGTACATTCACTGTGGCTGGATTCGTTCGTATTCTGTATGGCGTTTACACGCATTGACGTGCGCGACTTCGGTCGATGTTTGTGCTTACGCACTAACAAGGGGCCAAGCCTCTTTTACTGGTTCGCCAGTTATTTTGCTGTGGACTACGGTCCAGTTCCCGAATTAGCGTTCCCTTCGGGGGGAGTGCATCAAAATGGTTGGCACTCACCGTGCACGGCGTGTGTGGGGCCGTGTACCTCCCCTACATTTTTTTTAATAAATGTAGGAGAGCGAAGCCCTTGTATCGGGTGTTTTCTTATAAATATATTGTGAGCCTTTTCCAAGCGGGAAGGGATAAATAATAATAAATTAATAATGTCAACCTGATACAAGTGGAATAAAGACGTTTAAGTTCTTAACCTTTTTCGAGCCCTGTCTTCGTGAACGGGGTTCACTTAGCTTATAAGGCACTACCAACAGCTTTCAATTGCCCTAGTGAATATTCATTCTTCCAAAAGACACCTAAAAGAACTAAGTTACTAACCAAACACAACGTAAATAAGGGTCCTAACTAAGACGATCACGCCAAAATATTAAAAACGGCCTATTAATAAACCTTTTGAAAGATCATTTAGAAAGATCAAAACTTATTTTAATAATCCTGGTCTCATATATATAATGTTATTTAAAAGGGGATATTTTTAATATTATAAAATTTTTATTTTGCAATACAATAGAGGGGGGGGGATCGTTACAATATGTACTGCCAACAATAACGCCGCACTCAATTCGAGGCGAGGTATAGTTTGAGTTTTTAAAGGTGCTACTCTGGTTTTTGCAAATAATAATCGAACTAGAGTTTGTCCTTGTGCATTGGTTGTAAGGCACATATATGGCTGCCCCATATGCTTGTGTGGAGCTGTTTGCAAATCCATGTAATTTGAAAGTTATATAATTGCTTATTGTAACTACTCTGGGGATCTGTAACAATCTTAGGTATTGAAGTGAATCGTAAAATGTTAACCAATCCTTTAAAAGGTTTGTGAAATAGGTTGGTCCCAGTCCGATCCGTCCACCCATAGTCGTTGGATGAAGCATTTGGCAAGAATTAAGCTTGGGCCTAATAGGCCTAAAGGATCAAAGATACTTGAAACTCGAGATAAAATAACTCGTTTTGTTACATTATTTGGTATAGGTTGTAAGTTAATTGAATAATTCAAATTGTCGTTTTCGTTTGACCATTCAAGTCCTTATATTTTGTGTGAGCTATCCCCTGTTTGTCCAAGTTGGACGCCTTGTGGCGTTGTTGTACTTTCTGTTTGTGTAGGTAGTACTTGTTGAATATGTGTTGAATTGGTTTTCCACTTACGTAGATGAAAGTTAGCTGTGCGCAGGACTCTGTCTACCTCCAGGACGACCTGCGTGATCCTGTGCTCATCGTCACCTGAGAGAAGTAAGTCATCAGCGTAGAACTGCTATTCGATCGCTGCGGCCGCTGCGGCTGCCACCGACAACTCGGCTGACGACCGTGCTGCATCTGGAAGTTGTTGCAAAGCAGTGCGAGTTTCTTGCGCCAAGTGCAAGCAAGTAAGCAGCGTGTTGCAATGTACGGCGCAGGTTTCAGTCCAAAGCTGAGTGTTGTTAGTTTGAAAGTTTGAAGCTCATGGTGAGGCTCCTCCCTCCACAGAATGCATTGTAGAGGTTGCTGATCAGCATTTATGTGTATGCAACAAAACATTTTTTGTATGTCGGCGTTAATTACATATTTGTGCAATCGAAATCGTAATAAAATGTGGTTAAGTGTATCCTGTTTGATTGTGCCCTTGTGCAAAATATCATTTAGAGAATATCCGGACGAGGTTGGACAAGAGGCATCGAAAACTACCCTCAGGGGTGTTGTAGACTTCTCTAGGTTGACAACAGCATGGTGTGGTAAGAAATTAAGAGGGACGTCAGAGGTAGTACATTTCTCCATGCGCCCTGCTTGTTCAAATTCTCGCATAAATTGAGTATACATTTGTTTAAACTTTTTGTTTTTAGAAAATTTTCTCTCCAATGACAGAAAACGTTGTTTAGAAATGTGCTTGGATTCGCCTAAAGAGGTAGTTTGAATGGTAAAGGAGATGGGCGAAAGTTCATAGAAAGCTGGGCCTGATGTTACAGCAACGATTACTGTATTATTTTATTTATGTATCAATACCATTTTAAATAAACTAAAATGTTTACGAGTGCTTCATGGTAGAAAAAAATATAGGTTGTTATTTTGCTTATGCTATGCATACAATGTTATTCTCACACCAAGCTCTAACATTACACTTTAAGAAAATAATTATTAGACTTTATTGTAAACTAGACTTAACCATAATTTTATGTATTGTAGAACATTCACAAATAGAAGATTCAGACGCCGTCGTCCAACCAAATTCTAGAAGTTTGAAATAATTATAAAAAAGCAGAAGGAGGATGAATTAAAAACATTTTCTCTTTTAATGATTTATTAATCGTCCACTTCATCATAAACAAATAAAATATCGTCTAAAAACGGTGCATGCGGTATTAAATTCTCTTGACGCCTTGCCCAGCTTAGGTACCATATCATGGACATTACATGACAACAGCAACCTACAGTTCTTTTTCTTACCAAGCAATTAAAATAATACTGTTTGATGATCTCTCTACCATTAAGAGTACTGTCAACTAAAATATATGTAAAATATGTTTTTGAGCTTTATGTCTCGATTTTATTCGACCTCTCAATACCCAGCTGGAATGGATAGTACCATTCTTGGTGGTTTTTAAGAGGTCGAATAAAGACAATTCTCTTAGTAGGTTGCTGTCCGCTCTAGACACACTTCTATTTCATATCTCCCATCTTGTATGTGTTCACCATAATGGGACCTAGCCCACTTAATTGATAAATACCTAAAGATATTTTTATTAAATTACTGTGTGTGAGCTGGGGAAAATCATTTATCATTTTGCAAATTTATTCTTGTAAAATCAGAAAAGAAACCGTCAGAATCCTTTATACGTAGCCAGAGTCGTTAAAGATAAGAATATTATTACAGCACAGAAAAACAACAGAAAATATTCACTACCACCGCACCGAGCCAAACAAAAGTTCCCTATATAAAAAGTACTCTGTGAACAAAAGTAACAAATGATTTGAGTGACGTTTTTAGTGTTTAAACTAACGTTGACATTTCCGCTTTGTGGCTTGTATAAAACATTGATAATCGATTGTGAAATCGATTTATTAATATTCGGTCAATTTATTTTTACGACTATTTTGAAACGTTAAGGTGTCACGAGGGAACCATTGTTTAAATAAGAAGTTTCTTAAACTTACCTAAAGAAGAAAAGACTGAATCACTTTTTATTCTCTTTTTTCTATTTTTGTATTAAAATCGATTAATTAATCTATTTCATCTGGCAGCATTGTTTAAAAATAAAAATAACGGAAGTCAGTATTATTTTTATTGAATATTTAATTTTTTTTTGCCATGATAAAACTGCTTAATATTTCATTATTAACTACAAAAAAACTTTAAAAAAATATTGATAAATATTTCATTTGTGTAACGTTAGGCCCAAATTCGCCCGTCTCCTTTACAACAAAGCTGCCCTCAGAGTTGCGGGTGTGCGTCATAAACACTTCCTCGCATTGTTTGTCATCATGGGACAACACTTGGTCGTCGGTGGAGGTGAATGGATTATCAGCACATTCCTCCATTTCCCAGAAGTGTTTCAATTGAGTTTTTAATGATAAATTGCATCGTACCTGTGTGGGACTTTGATTGATGTTACAATAATCTTTGATTTTAGTTGAATTATCATTAAAACCTATCACTTCCATGTTGATATTTCTTTTGGATAGTTTCAACAATTGAAAGGCCTTTTCTGAAATAAAATTGGATTGTGAGCCACTATCTAGTAAGACTCTCAAGTGGTGGGTTTGATGTCGCGAGTCGTATGCTCGGACCATCGCTGTAGACAAAAATACCATTTTTTTCTTTTTGGTTGGGGCGTTTACCGCCTTATTATGTGTATGAATATTGATTGAACCTGCATTTGCTGCTGGCTGTACAAGTTCCCTTACTTGCTCTTGATTACTTGATTGATTGGTTTGGTGAGAGTGCAGCGAGGTACTTGAAGTTGGTTGCGCAACATGCATCGTAGAAGGAGTCGCCTTATCAATGTGTAAAAGTGTGTTATGCTTACCTTTGCAGTACTTGCAGTGCGAAGAGAGACAATTGGTCACATTGTGATTATTACCTAAGCAGTTTGTACACAACTTAAATGATTTTACAGCCCTATAGCGTTCCCTTGCATTCAGAGCCAAGAAATTGTTGCATTGGTTAAGATAGTGCCTACCTTTACACTGTGGACACGAAGGATTTATAGTTGACTTTGAGGATGTGGTTACCAAACTTTTCCGTGCATCCGAGCCTCCAGGTTTAGTAACATTCATGTTGTCGAGAATGTCAGCTCGCCTCCGTACAAAGTTTTTAAAGTCCTGTAATGAAGGTAGCACATTTGAGTTTTGATTTTCTTCCCATGACCGTTGCATCAAGGGAGGTAATTTGTTTGACATAAAATAAATGATAATTAAGTCCCAATCATTGACAGGTATATTAAGAGTATGAAGTGATCGCAAATGCTTGTTTATATTATCAATTAATGCTCTAAGTGACTTGGCGTTTTCAGTGGAAATGGATGGAATGTCGAAGAGAGATCGCAGGTGGTTTGAAACTAGTAAGTGTGGGTTGTTGTAATGCTCACATAACAGCCCCCATGCCATTTGGTAGCCATCAGACGTGTATTCCACTGAATTGACAACCTCGAGAGCTCCGTCCTTCAGGCAACTGCGAAGATATTTGAACTTCTGTATTGATTTTAATGAACTTTGGTTTATTAAGGCGTCAAAGGTCTCCCTAAATTCGAGCCACTCCCTAAAGTCACCACTAAAACTGGGTAATGCAATTTCGGGAAATTTTATTGAGTCAATGTATTAATTATGAGATGGTTTGGCTTCAGGTGTAATATGTTTGTTACTAAAAGCCTTAACCAGCCCTTTGGCTCTGGCTAGGCTCTCGAAGTAAGGTTCCTCGAATTTGGCACGTTCGAGGATTTGACTATCGGTGTCCTCGGACAGGCTTTCTAATTTGGTTTGAATTGAATCAAACTTATCATAAGTTGCTATTATATTTTCGATACGTAATTCAAGGTTTATAACACCATCTGCATTGTGTTGACAAGTTGTCGATAAAATTGGTAAATTGGGTAAGTTTACCCTTGTGGGCTGCTCTACTGCGTGAAAGTTGTTGAATATCGTCCATGATTGGATGAAAAAAAAATTGGTTAAAATTGTAATTGAACGAAAGATAGAGAGATTGGAATGGAAAATAATAAAAAAGGAACCAGCTCACTCTCCTTTAGAAGCACGTTGAGGTGTGGTCGTGGTTGCACGTGGTCCTCGTTGAGGTTATGTATGTCTCCAAGTAGTTTTTGCGGCATGGCACTCGGTTCCCACGCCGCTCCTTCTTGTTAATTTGCTGTAGTCCGCGCAATTGGGATCAGTCAGCGTCTTGTTGTCGTGTTCTTCGTTGTGATTGGCGTGCACGTGGTTTGAAGTCCAGTCCGGCCCGGTTTTCGGTTTTCCGGCGGCGTCGCCTTTCGTCACACGCAGATTCCACGTTTCACAGGGGTCACCAATTTGTTTGGTAGTTTGTTCTGAAGGAAACACTGGAGACGTTTTGGTTTGGTAAAAAATGTATTTGCTCTCGCGCACCTTTGTGACAACCTTCTTAGTTGTAATGTAATAATGCAATGTAATGGCCGCCGGCCGCCCCTCCGTGTCGATAAAGTAAGCAGCACAGATGTAGCGCCATCTATGGTTCTATATGTGAACTGTTTGTTCCAGTTAGTTAAGTAGTTTATGAAAGGAAAGAGAACCATAGATAGCGCTTTACAAATGGTAAGGGTAGATGGCGCCAATATTGCTTATAATATATTTTGTTTACAACAAGGAGATAGAATTTGTTGAACCCAAAGTTTACTTTTTTTTAATTTATTTAATATAAGAAAAAATACATAAAATCACAATTTAAACATCACAAAAACCCTTACGGGTTTGTCTGGATGTTGAGACACTTTTGGGCAATCTGTTGACATTAGTTTATACGTATTATTATTTAATAAGAACATCAAATATAGTATTAACAGTATGAAGTATAGGTACATTGTTTACATACAAGTGGATATAAAGGAACCGGTTATAGATAAGCCGCTCGGCACGGCTGGCGGACAGCCGGCTGATGCTACTTGAGTGTGTTATAGACAGGATGTTTCGATTATCGATATGATATTACCTGGGTGGATTGAAAAGTACTCGGCCTAACACAGATCCATTCAATTCTAAAAATCAAATCTACCCACATTATTTAGCTTAGTTCAGACTAGTTCATTGTGTGAAGTTCGAAACGTGTGCGATAATTAGTTGTGATTTTATAAATTTATTAACAAAGTAATCGGACATAATTTCCGCGAATGGAGCAAATCGAGCAGCGTGCCGTCATTAAGTACCTCCATAAGAAGGGGCTATCATCAAAAGCCATCCATGATGACATGGTCAGTACATTAGGCGATTGTGCTCTGTCATATTCATCCGTCAAAAAATGGATAGCAGACTTTAAGCGTGTTAGAGAGAGTGTGAAAGATGAACCCCGCTCTGGGAGGCCTTCGACGTCAACCACTGACGAAAATATTAAAATAGTACTTGATTTAATAATGGGAGACAGCAGATTAAAAATTAGAGAGATAGCCGAGATTGTAGGCATCTCTTATGAACGAACTCAAAACATCATTGCCAACGAGTTGGGTTTCACAAGGTGTCTGCGAGGAGGTCCGCGACTGCTTTCAGTTGAACAAAAAAGGACGCGATTGACTATTTCACGCGACTGTTTGGAGTTATTTGAAGCCGATGCAGTTAATTTTTTGAATCGTTTTGTTACTATGGACGAAACATGGGTTCATTACTGTACACCGGAAACAAAACAACAATCAAAACAGTGGAGAAGACCTGGTTCACCACCCCCTAAAAAGGCTAAGTCGATTTTGTCGGCAAATAAGGTGATGGCTTCAGTATTCTGGGACTCGAAAGGTGTGATTATGATTGATTATCTTGAAAGGGGTCAGACTATAAACTCTGATTACTACTGCACCTTACTACGTCGTTTACGAGAGGAAATAAAAGAAAAACGTCGAGGAATGCTCAGAAGAAAAGTCCTGTTTCATCAAGATAACGCCCGTGTTCACACGTCAGTACAGTCAATGGCTGAAATTCACAACTGTGGCTTTGAACTGTTACCGCATCCGCCGTATTCACCTGATCTGGCACCATCAGACTTCTTTCTGTTCCCTAACCTAAAAAAGCACTTGGGAGGTCAAAGATTTTCGACAAACGACGAGGTCAAAGCAGCTGTAGACGCATATTTTGACTCTAAGGAAGAATCATTTTTTTTCAACGGTCTAAATGCTTGGAAGGGGAGGTGGCAAAAGTGTATTGAACTTGATGGTGATTATGTAGAAAAATAAAAATATAACTGATTTAGTATGTGTTTATTTTCTTGGTTAGGCCGAGTACTTTTCAATCCACCCTCGTATGTTAGGTTTGATTTCATTAAAATTAGACAACTTGTTATTAAAGTAAAGAATTAAAGTATTGCTTATATTTATTTTTATTATTTTTGTCCGTTATTCCTAATCTGATTTTAGTAGGTATATCATTAACGAGGGTTGGTATTAAATACGCGTTCGTTCGTTTTCCGTAATAATTTCTAACTCTTGGTAATTCTAGTTTTGATTGAGTTACTTTCCGTGTCATTGTTTTATGATTCACTTTTATGTGTATTTCTTTGTTTGTAAATTGTTCAATTAATAGCCACATTTTTATTTTAATATGAACAGGCAATATCTCACAATATTTAAATAAAGCTAATACATCGTCTCCGAAGCAAATTGATTTTTTAATTTTATCGGGTATTATTATTTTTAAAAGCCGAAGTTGTAGGTTGTATATTTTGTCCAAATATGTTTTAAACGTCCTACCATAGCTAGTGATCCCATATGAAATGATTGACTCTGCGAGTGCATTATATAAATTTAGTAATATTTTAAATGGTACTTTGTATTTCAAGATAGCAAATTTGGCCAGCATTGCTCTCAGTTTTTCACATATTGAGTCAATGTGATAACCCCAGTTAAATCTGTTATCGACTACTAGTCCTAAATATTTGTAACGGGGAACCTGCTCTAACAATTCACATTTGCACCTGGTCCTATTTGTTTCAAAATCATGCAAGCACTGATGACTATGCGCAATTACTTCGATTTTCTTATCAAAATTGTGTAGGTAGTTAGATCGAATATGAATAATTTTAGTTTTACTAGCATTCAGTACTAAACCAACATCATGAGACCATTTACATAAGTTATTGAAGTCGATTTGTAAAAGGTGTTCGGCCTTATCTAGATCTTTATCGACTGCTATAATACATGTATCGTCCGCGTATTGATAAATGGAACAATGCTTTATTACATTTTCCATATCATTCACGTATGCTAGATAATGCAAGGGTCCGAGCACAGAGCCTTGTGCTGTTCCAGTAGTTACAAATATTTCGTCACTGAAATCATTGCTGATCTTAGCCCAGTATTTTCTATCGTTGAGATAATCTTGTCACCATTGTAATAATGGCCCGCGGATACCTGTATTGTCAAGTTTTTTTTATAAGAATATCGTGCCTAAGAGTATCAAATGCCTTACTAAAGTCAATGAATAATAATATGACATGTTTTTTATCATTCAGGTGTTGGTTTATTTCGTCCGTGAATTTAGACAGCAATATAGTAGTTGATTTCTTAGATTGAAAGCCGTATTGAGCATTTGATAATATATCGTTTCTAGTATAAAAATTGTGAATTTGCTGAGCCACATATTTTTCGACTACCTTATCTATGACTGACAGTATTGTTATAGGCCTATAGCTATCATACTCACTATGTGATCCCTTTTTATAAATTGGTCTTACGGTGCCAGTTTTCAATTCTTGTGGATATTTTCCTACTGCTATGCTAGTGTTTATCAGCTTAGCTACAATATTAGCAATCTTGTCACTCAGCATCTTAACGTCAAAACATCGGATTCCATCATTACCAGCCGATTTATTTGCATTTAAACTTTTTATAATAGTTAGTATATCGCGCTTAGTAGGTTTTTTAAATAACATAGATATGTTTTCAGGAAATATGTATTCCGATTCTGACATAAGTTTTTTGCTGCATCCAGGCAAAATTTTCTTGACGTTTTCACAGAATTCTTTAGCAAAATTGTTGGCTATATTTTTAAGGTTAGATTGTTTTTCTTGAATGCTTTGGTTACAGTTTCATCTACTGACTTACAGACTCTACCAGTAAGCGTATTTAATATATCCCACATTTTCTTTTTATTCGTTTTATTATTATTAATTAAATCGTTAAAATATTTGTTTCTAGATTTTTCAATTAATTTTTGAGTTTTGTTTCGCTGTTTATTAAATTCTAATCCAAGTATATAATTATTCGTATCCTTTTTCCACTGATTAAAAAGTAAATCTCTTTTTCGGAACATGTTGTTAATTTTATCATTTATCCATAATTCTTTGTTTCTTTTGCTATTTAAATTTATTTTTTGTGTATATTTGGATAGTTCGTAACACATTTTGAATTTATTTTTAATATAATTATAAATCTCTATCGGACATAACATCGTATCGACAACATTCCAATCAATTTCATTTAATTTTTGTTTTAATAAATTATAATCAATTAGTTGTTTAACTTTTGCACCATTCCGTATAATGTTTGCAACTCCAATTCCTATGCACGACAACACAACCATACGATGGTCCGCCATTACAGTACCGAGTGCGGCCGAATAAAGGTCTAGCGAGCGCGTTCTTGCAAAAATATGATCAATGCAACTCCGCGTAATAATATCTTTTCGGTTTTCGATTCTAGTGTAATCTGATATTGCACTCGCTAGTCCACATTCGGCCATGCAACTTATATAGTATTCTCGTATGTTATCATGCGACTTTAAGTCGATATTTATATCACCCAGTAAGTATAAATCCGAGCATTTAAAAACGTCCGTACACAACAGTTTTTTCAATTCTTTGATAAATAAGTGTTTGCTTTCTTTGGGTGGTCTATACAATGAACAAATAAGTGCCATGTATTGATGTGACGTAGATAATTTACCTATTAAAGATTCACAATGGTTTAGTGATATATTATTTAGAATTTGAAACTTGTGGGTACTTTTTATATACATAACAATGCCACCACCTCTTCGCTGTTCACGAAGCTTATAGTACATTTCATAGCTATGAATATTAAATAATTGAACAAAATTACTGCTTTTGGAAATTCCTACCTCTCTTAATATAATAAATCAATTTTAGACGAATGAATGAATTGTAAAACCAGACAAAAATTTTTAACTATTGATCGCAAATTTATGTGGACAATATTTAGTTGTTGTATATTATGTGGTAGATATTTACTAAACTCGTTTATGTTAGTACAGTCAAACAATTCTTGTATTTCCTGTGAAGGAACTGTTGCGTTGTGTAAAACTGCTATCGATATTTTGGAGTAGACAACTTATCAATATCACATGAGCTTCTTATGATAACGGGCTTGTCATTATCAAATTTACGAGCCAAAACTTTACCACCCTGAAACCAAATATATTTGTAAGTTTCCTTCAAGGTTTGTTTAGCTTGCACAGAAGTGTTTTATTTGCTTTGATTAGTGCACGCCGAAGTAACACTCCTTTCTTGGCTACTTCAGGAATAGGGGCATTTGGAGTTATATCTTCCAAAGCAATTGTTTCCGTTCGTGCAGCGCGGATCCACTGGTCGACCTGCTCCTCTTGTTGTAATACTACCTGGATCACACCTTCTTTACCGTCCCTGCCTTTTCACCATTGACGCTTGACATTTCTCTACGTTTAGTTTCGAGGCTAGTTTACTTGCAAGTTTTTCCAAGTTCTCGTCCTTATCTTCGGGAATTCCTGTTACTTCCAGTACATTATCCAACTGTTTTTGTTCCAAATTTCTGATTTGTTGTTCCATAGCATTAACTTTTTATGTCCAAATGGGTATTTTAATTTGTCAAGTACATGTTTTTATTCTCCAAGTCTTTCACTTTCTCAGTAAGGATTTCCAGTGTAGCATTTATAGTATCCATACAACATGAGCTTAACGATTCGTTCACAGAAGCCAGTTCCATCTTCACTGCTTTCTTTACCTCAAGTGAGATATCACGAAGTAATTTACTCATCGCTGTCGAACCGCTTTCACCCAGCTGAATCCCATCAGTATCATCGTCATCGTCCTCCGGAATTATGAAAGACTTACGATGAGGCGATTCTTTACGACAATCCTCACATGTCCACTCCAGGTTTTCAGCATTGCGCAGAGCTGATAGCTGCTTCGAAGATAAGCCTGTGCATAATTGATTGGCGTATACTATTTTTCCACATTTGTTGCACTCAAGCCTAAGTGACTTTTTTGTTATGGACTTATCACAATTGTCGCATTTAGACATTCTTACTTATTAAATATTGAGGGTAAATTTATCAGTACACAGTTAGACTACGCTGTACGAGAGCTCGCGAGTGACGATAATAAACTTTCGATATGTGGATCCATTTCCTGACTATTCGGAAGATTGCTTTAAAAAGAGATTTCGTTTCAAAAATCACGAATCACGTGTAATATAATATATATATGGATATATGGAATATAATCGATGTGTAAAAAGGGAACATTTAAATTTACTAGGGTTTTAACATATCAAACGTATTTTTTTATAGGGTAGGGTGACAAACGAGCACACAGTCCACCTGATGGTAAGTGGTTGCTGTGGCCCATAAAAATCTACATCTATCCTCGATTACGAATCATCGAAAAATTTTTCAAACATTCTTTTTTTTGTACCGTCAAAATTAAATGTCAACAATAAAATAATAAACTTTTAACGCTATTGTTGTTATAAATATAAAATGAAGTAATATCAAAGATGTTATTATTATTATTGCAAGATTTTGAAGTAATCTAGACCTTACGTTTGCCTTCTAATGACACAAAACTCGGTCACGAAGTTAGTGTAGCCACACGGAAACAACCACCAAGCGTAGAGTGTTACTTGGGCATTTGCTCAAGTAAGTAACATGTGTTACTCAACTATGGAATGAGATTTTGTAATTAACTCAATTAAGAAATTACTTAGTAACAAGTAATTACTTCTTTATAAATACGGGTGTAAAACCTCTTTTACTTAAAATACATACTCTCAATAACTTAAACGAATAATTTCAGCGTCGTACCTCAGTAACTCAAAGTTAAAAGTAAAGAAGACGACCTTTGCAACTTCAATCATCTATCAATGAGTCATTTTAAATCAATGCGCAAACAATATAGGTTCCCCGTAGACTATTGTTATTGCTTGCACGGGTTTATCAAGTAGCTTAAAATGTAATCAATACACTAAGTTCTAAGTACAGTAACTTATTTGTATCATTATTTTTTTTAGAGAGATTTTTACGATATTTTATAGAGCAATGCAGAAACACGGAGGATGATATTGTCTCTTCTTTATTTAATATTGAAAATAAAATTGATATAGAAGGTGTAAATAGTTTCAAAACAAATGCTGACTTTTTTATGTAGTATAAAATAAACTTGAATAATAGATTTATTATTCTTTATACCTAAAATGAGGTACGTATGTACATTTGTAACATTTAAAAGTTTCATTTTCATTTAACCTAGCGTAAAATATATGTGAGTAAAATTCCTAAACAAAGCTCACAAACGAACCTCTTTAAGTACAAATATAAACCCATAAAAACTCCTTTACTTAAACCCTTAGTAAGTAAAAACCTCAATTACTCAAATTATTTAACGTTTCCCATGGTCTTTATCTTATCGAGGTTGTACTGTATTTTGAATTGATATCAGTAAGATGCTGTGCTTATATCCTGTTTCAATTCTCTCTAGCACCTCTTACGGCACCCACGAGTAGTGGTGGTAGTAGGTTCTCCCACGCCACCACTAGACCGTGCTGGAGGATATATTACGGCTTTATATGCAACTAAAATTAAAAAAAATCAGTCTCCATAGTTTGTTGCATGCTGGGTACAAGCCTCCTCTCATCTTTACGTGGTTACGTGGTAGAGCCATGCTGCAGCTATATTAATTGTGTTACGAGCTTGAGGTTCGTGACAAAAAATTGCCGATAGAATTACCTAAATTAACACTTTAATTTTCTTTACACAAATTAAAACTTAAAACACCAATAATTAATCACACTGATTCACTTTATTCCGCTCCGAAGCTTCGCTTGTCTCGCCAAATTCAATACTTTTCCGATCGCACCTTGCAGCGCCTATAAATACACATTAGTACCGAAACATCCAGAACATTCAAGTAAATACGCGCACCAATCGACAAAGCGCCGAAAGTTCGAGTCTCAGCTTCTAGAAGCTTAGTTCTTCGTTTCGACAACAGATGGCGCTATCGGTTGAAAGATTAGTGATGTAGTTTTCTGGAAAGTTCTCTCCTCGCTCTGTTACCCGACACTAGATGGCGCTAGTGCCAGATGTCAACTTAGCCGCGCAACAATTGTATAGCTGTAGCAAGAATGGGTCGGCCCGACCGGGGAAGCACCACGCTCTCACAGAATACCAGCGTCAAATAGCAGCTTGATGCTGTTTACGTATGGTGAGTGTAGACCGGAGACTCTTTTTACTGGAAAAGCGGCATTCCATCTTAGTCCTCAAGACTGAGAACGCATCTTCATTTTGCTTCGCAAACGAGGATAGATGTAGATGTCTATGGGCCACAGCAACTACTTACCATCAGGTGGACTGTGTGCTCGCTTGTCACCCATTTCCTATAAAAAAAATTAAAAAAATCTCTGAGAGGGGTTTCCGAGTAGGGAAAAGTCTGGAGCACTTCTCAAATGTAAATGTAAGAAACATTTAACCTTAAGTGTCATACAAGCTGACAAAAACCTTAAAATTTACACGAATGAAAATATGATATCGTGTAGGCGTTGATCCAGGGGCATGACTATTGAAGCGCTCAATCACTATTGAATCTATAATTAATGTCCACCGGACCGAATTTCGGTCATGGCGGCCAGCCTCAATGGGGACTAGCTACTTCCTGACTCCGAATGGCTACTGAGAATTTATTGACGGAAAAACTAAATTATTAATTTTTTGTCTCGACTCGGAACTCGAACCCAGGACCTCATGATCAGCAGTCGCGTTTACAACCACTAGACCAACGAGGCAGTCAATATCTATAAATAAGTATCTGTGGAATATGTTTATTGCTTGCTCGTGGCTTAGAAAGGGCCTTTTATTGGTAGATATATTCTGAGCATAGGACCAATTAAATCTTATAGCCTCCGACTATTAGTCGCA
Organism: Parnassius smintheus behrii; assembly: GCA_036936625.1. Classification (NCBI taxonomy): domain Eukaryota; kingdom Metazoa; phylum Arthropoda; class Insecta; order Lepidoptera; family Papilionidae; genus Parnassius; species Parnassius smintheus. The sequence continues at coordinate 42,217,708 of JAUPFT010000017.1, forward strand.
AAATCCAATTAAATTGGTTTTTTTACCTCCACACTAGGAGTTTTTCCTGTATCGTGGACATTGTTGCCACTTTAGCGACTTTCGAGTTTTTTGTTAATTTAGGGAGTTTAATTTAATGTTTAGCGACAAAAAATATTCTGGTGACTTTTAGCGACATTTGCACTACTTAAATTTTTGTTACCATCTGACTACTTTAGGCGTAAAGAATATACTCTATCAAGGAACGAAATTATAAAATGTAAAGGAACCGAAACAAAGGTTCTCTGGATGTCGCTTTTACGATGATAAATACAAAAAAACACATGTACATTGCATTGCCTTATATAAGAATAATAATGTTGTACATGTAAAGTGATTTATTTGTAATAGGTGATGAAATGTAGTTATGCTTTATATATATACAGAATGGGTCCCACATATATGCAATAAATGAAACCATATACTTGTTATCGCCTTTGCTGACGATATACAAAAAATGAAAGTAATCGGTCCAGTAATTAGGTCAAAAAGTAGAGTTTTAATTTTAAGCAAATTTGAACACTCTATAGAATTGGGTCATTAAGTCAATGATTCAATGAACTTGAATGAATCCTTGAACATTAAAAAGCGACGTTGCCACGCAGTGCAAACTATTGGTATTGCAACATATCGACAACGGTGTCTTTTGTCGGCGTGCCACCCGCGTGCAACGTTGTCACTCTTCCAAGGGGTCAAGGTACGTTGTCTAAACAGAGTGTTCACTTTTACTGAATTTATTTTAATATTTATTTTGTTTGAAAATTTCACTTTTTTATTTTACGGGTTTTAATTTAATATTTAATTTTTCTACACTTCTACGGACTAGTATTACTTGTGGTTTCATTTATTGCATGTATGTAGGACCCATTCTGTATATATATATATTGTTCGATTTTTATTTGTCACGTTTTTTTAATGGCAACTTTGATCGTGGAGGCAGTTAACATACATACATTGTACAAGGACAAACATCGTGACTTGGAATAATTGTTTGTATGTCATACAAATACTTGTTCCGTGCGGGATTCTAACCCTCGGCCTTCAGCGCCGCGGCTCTATCTATATTCTTTAGGTTTTGTATTAATTTGTCCAATTAAAAAATATGGCAAACCCACGCATTTTCACTATGTTTAGAAGTGCGTTGTACTGATTACAATGATATCTCTTGTTTATATTTCTCAAAGATAATGAGTCTTAGCAATGTTGAATATCATGGACATAAGACTTATTTACTCGTGCCACTTGCCTACAAAGTGAGCAAGTTAAGTAACCTAAATTATTATCAATTCTTCTTTCGCAAAGAATCCTGTTTTTATATCAATCAATTTACAAAGAAATTGAATCGTCTCTACCCTAACAACTATAGATTAATACGCTCGCCTTAAAGCTTAAATTTATTACAAAATGTTGTATACCCCTGTAAATTTTATTTTATTAATGATTTCTTTTATTTTACGCGAACACTACACATTGATTCAAACTACTTTTACGGATTTTATCGCGTTTATTTATTTTATTTTTAATACCCGATGTTTAGGGTGCTTTCAAGCATCCATGGTCACAGTGGACTGAGGTGACTGAAGTTTCGATGTCAAAGTTAACCCGGAGTACCTTCAGCTATTTAATTATTGTCTTTGGTCCGATCTACGCAGAATGAACTAACTGTGTTTTGAAGTCTTACAGTGGTATGCTTGGGTTTAGTTTTAATTTTATTAATTATAGGGTCCCAAGCAGGTGGTAGTACGCAGCCTCCTTCTCTATTGAAATTAGAATATTTTTTAATTTCAATAGCCTCACGATCGATGTTTTTTCGAGAGGATTTGTGGTCTAGCAAATCTGATGTAATGGTTGGGACCATCTAAGATATGATCGCAAACTGCAGACTTCAGGGAAAACTTCGGGATGTATATTGTATTTTAGTTTTTAAGTGCCGACATACCATGTGAGGAGGATCGTTTTAAGTTTTTATGCTAATTGTCTAAGAAATTATAAATATTTCTGAATTTTGATCTTCACTACTTCGCAATTTATCATAATGGGGGCTTATGCCGTCATCATCCTTATCACCATCATCATTCAGCCAAGTACACTACTGACCATGGGCCGTCCCATAGATATGTAAGGTATAAAATATCATAGTTGTGTCACGCTTGACTGGCGTGTAGGCAAATGCGGTTTTTTTATAGTAAAACGGCGGGCTGGCTCAACGGAGGCTAGCCATCGGCGCAGGAGAGGATTATAGTGCCCAAGTGTATGCGCAAGCACAGGTGCACTCTCTATTCCTTCACTCTCATAATCCGATGGGACGGTAAACCGACACGACCGGAGAGAGGTCAGGCGCAGGACCAACTGCTTTACGTGCTTTCCGAGGCACGGGGTTGAGACACCGCCAATTTCCTGACTCCGGGCAACTACTGAGAATTTCTTGACGGTAAACCTCAATCATTAATTTTTTGGCCCGACCCGGAATTCGAACCCAGGACCTCATGATCAGCAATCGCACTACTACAACCACTAGACCAACGAGGCAGTTTTTTATAGTATAAGGGCGACAAACGAGCACACAGTCCACCTGATGTTAAGTGGATGCTGTGGCCCATAGACGTCTACATTTATCTTCGATTAAAAATCAAAATGCAGATGCGTTGCCAGCCTTGAGGACTGAGATGGAATGCCTCGTTTCCAGAAAAAAGGTATCCGGTTCTCTACACTCACCATACGAAACACAGCAGCATTAAGCTGCTATTTTACGCTGGTATTCTGTGAGAGCGTGGTCCTAGCCCAGGCGAGTCTAACCATTCGTGCTGCAACGACAATATAGCTGCAGCATGACTACTACGCATTTGACTGAGATAATACAAAACACTGTATTATATATATATATATATATATATATATATATATATATATATATATATATATATATACAGCTATATTATGGTTGTAGCACGAATGGGTCGGCTTCACCGGGGTAGGATCACGATCTCACAGAATACCAGCGTAAAATAGCAGATTAATACTTAATAATCATGTTCCGTATGTAGTGAAAAATTGTTTTTACAGATTGAAAATATATAATATTCGGCAATACTTAAGTGAAGACTTGAGGGTTCAACTTTGCGGGTCATTAATACTCCCGAAGTGAATTTTTTTTAAACGTTACCCATAAGGATTTTCCTGTATTACAGTTTACAGATATAAATTTCACAAGGACAAACATATGCTGATATTGTCATGGGAGAGTGTTTGCTTGCGCGAACAAAATTTGTTAATACAACGAGTACAAAATGCATGTTCTGCTATCGAATTCCTTGTAGAGGTCATGTGACACCGTTTTTAAATCGGGGCAAACTTATTAATATGAAATCTCGTAGATCAGTTCATTACAGTTGTTGTACAACGTATGTAGAATTCTGTGTCGATGTATCACACCTTTGTTATGATGTATGCTGTGTCTGCATATTATTATGAAACTGGAGATACTTACTTAATTCTTCATTTATTTATTTTCCTTTTGTATCTTATCAAATAATTTAATTGAGTGCCTTGTGGATTGAACATGCGCTTTTTGTTGTGCCCTTTTCCTAAATTTTAATCTTATTTTAACAGTTTTATTTTAATTTTAAAATTGTTATAAGCGTGTTTATATATATATATATATATATATATATATATATATATATATATATATATATATATATATATATTCTGCGTGATAGACTCAGAAATGAGGATATCCGTAGTAAAACCAGAGTGACCGACATAGCCCAACGGATTAGTAAGCTGAAGTGGCAATGGGCCGGCCATATAGCTCGAAGAACCGATAACCGATGGGGAAGAAAGGTTCTCGAGTGGCGGCCTCGTACCGGTAGGCGTAATGTAGGGCGACCCCCCACTAGATGGAGTGACGACCTGGTAACACATGCAGGAAGTCGATCCGAAGGACCGTGCTTTGTGGCATTACTTGGGAGAGGCCTATGTTCAGCAGTGGACTTGTGAAGGGCTGTAATGATGATATATATATATATATATATATATATATATATATATATATATATATGTATATATATATATATATATATATATAAGGTGTATATTTTTATAAGTGTTGTAACCTGTGATTAGTGTGATTAGTTAAGTTTATTTTATTCCACCTGTTTCTGGCTTTTACTGAAAATGAGTAGTTAAATTATTGTGTTATGTTAATTTGTGCGTATGTTTGTTACTAAATAAATTATATTATTATTACTATAAATAATACTGCTGTGTATCGTATGGTGAGTGAGTGCAGAGATCCGGAAACATTTTTTACCTGGAAAAGAGGCATTCCATCTTAGTCCTCAGGGGTGACAATGCATTTGTGTTTTGATTATTAATAGAGGATAAATGTAGATGTCTATGGGCCACAGCGTCCACTTACCGTCTACCGGCTCGGACCGTGCTTTGTGGCGTTACTTGGGGGAGGCCTATGTTCAGCTGTGGACTTGTGAAGGGCTGTAATGATGATGATGATGATGACACAGGCGTTGATACATCTTCCATACAGTTTCATATATCGACAAATGATGTCACAATGAACACTACATTCGTACACTACGCCATTTAAAGCACCAACAAATCAATCAAAGATCTAAGCATTTGTATGGGATCAAAGATTTAGCTATTTAAATCCTTGTCTGGGATAATATTCCGTAATCTTGTTACCTCTCAACCTATTAATATAACGTATCATCTTCGTTCATTCTCTTCTGTTTGAAACATATAGAAAGATACTTTGTAGACTTTCTCATATAGTTAAGTGAAAATAACAGTGCTATACTATGCTTAAACTCTTAATATAACTTGAAAAGTGAAGTGTTTACAATGACTAACGGCAGTGAAGTCAAAGACTGGGAAAAGGAGAAACTGAATCCAAATGGATGGTAAGTATAAGTAATATTATTTTTACAGATTATATATATTTGTTTGCGCGGTGGAGTCACGCGTAATATGACTGAAGCACTGGGTTGGCCCGATCGGGGAAGCACTACGCTTGCATAGAATATCTATCAACGTAAAATAGTAGTATAATAACACTGTGTTTCGTAAGGTCTAGAATACCCTTACCCTTTTTTCTGGTAATGAGGCGTTCCGTCTTAGTCCCAAGGGATAACAACACATCCGTAAATAAATCCCCGCTAGGAATATCTATGGCTGTAATGTATAAAAAAAATAGATGTGGTCTTCCTGTCAGGTAGACTGTGAGTTTGTCACTTTTAGTATGTACTATGAAAACGGATGTTATGAAAAAGACGAATTGTTTCATTTTTACCAAGTTCAAAAAGGAGGAAGTATTTAAATCGACTGTATGTTTTTTGTGTGTGTTACTTTATAATTTTTTTCCGGATGAGTCGCTTTTGATAATTCTTTTTTTATTTGAAATCTCATACAAAAATCAAGATCTGACCAGTAGTTTTGAGTTATATTTAATAATGCGTATTTAATTGATATCGAATACATTGATTCGGTCGTTTTGAAGACGGATGTACAAAACTTTTATTTTACCACTTGTTGAAGATTTCACTCATTGTTTAAAATCATGAGGATTCCTAGAGAAAGGGAACCATAGCCTTACCTATCCGCCCGTAAACTGCAACACCACGGGAATCACAAGTGCGTTGCCGGCTTTTTAAAAAAGAGTAGGCTCTTTTTTGAAGGTTTCTAAGTCGTATCGGTCCTGAAACATCGCTGATGGTAGTCGATTCCACGAGGAAGTTGTGCGAGGAAGAATACTTATTGTACTTATTGTACGTTTCTCAACGTGATAGACCCATGCTGCAGCTACATTATGGTTGCAGCACGAATGGGCAGGATCGCAGCAGCTCGACTGGGGTAGGAACACGCTCTTACAGAATACCAGCGAAAAATAGCAGCTTAATGCTGCTGTGTTTCGTATGGTGAGCGTATAGATCCGGAGATCTTTTTTACTGTCTGTGGGCCACAGCATTCACTTACCATCAGGTGGACTGTGTGCTCGTTTGTCACCTTTATTCTATAAAAAAAAATACTAGGAGTCCATCCGTAGTGTCGGGGTAGATTCTACACTCTTACCTGTTTGTGCCGCCAAATAATATTGCCTACACTGGTTTATACCGGTGTGAAAGTTGTAGAGAGCGAGTTTGATTACCGGCTGTGGGAAATTCCATCTTGGTCCTCACAGACAATGCACCTGTAGTCTCCTTTGTTTGGCTGCAGGTGTCTATAGATGGTAAGTGACTAACCATCAGAAAAACTGTCAGTATGTTTGTCGCTTATATTTTAAGAAAAAATCTTACTGTTTCTTCTAATTACCATGATGACGTCATTGAAGTATAAGTATACTAATACCAAAGACATTTAAGTAATAATAGACCGGACATCAGCAACAAAATTCTCGTCTGTAACTTTTGTCCTATAGGATATATCTCCGATTTTTGTTATTTACTCTAAGTGACATCACCGAAAGGTCAAGACTCATTCGTTTCATAAATTTAGAAAAATATTTTTAAAGAAAACATGCCCGGTTGTGCATTAAAGTATAGTAAGTCACGATTTGTAGCAAAAAATTAACATGATTTCGATTTATTATCCTAAGAATAATGTATATTTACCAAATGAACTTAAAATGTTATTATTTCTGGTAGATTTTTCTAGAAGAAAGAAAAATTATTGCCCCTGTTCCTGTATCCAGTAACTTCACTATTTATCTACAAATATGTTAGTAATTGACGACGTGCCTAAAACCGATTTTTACCTTATATTTATAAGCTTCACCTAAAGGGAAATAGCTAAAATGATTTCCAAATAATTATTCAGCGTAGTATTGCTATTTTTCACTAAAGGGCTTAACACACACGCGTGCTCACAGTTTTTGTATGCAAATGTTCCCTATATATATATATATATATATATATATATATATATATATATATATATATATATATATATAAATATCTTTGACTAATACTTACCACAGTAGTACTGTAAAATGGGAACTGTTTTTTTTTTGTAAAATTTTATGTAAGCAACTGTGTTTAGTTATAAAAAGAACACAGTAAAATACCCCAATGATAATGAAATAATCGTTTATTTATATTCAAAATGGCAATTTTGTAATAAATAACTTAAATATAATAAGAAACTGAACTAGCCATTGAATTAAATTTCATATTTGTATGCCTTTGTATAAGCGGTTAAACATGTTTGGCTTAAAATGTATGTAATTAACACCAGTATTTAAGGTAAAGTCACCAGTAATGGACTATACCCCAGTAATGGACACACGCTTGGAAAAAGGAAAGAAATAAGAATAATTTAACATATTTTCCTAATGGTAACATTGAACTATAAACTAATTATATCAAGCTATCAACTGTCGCGATTTCGGTTTATTCTGTCATTTCGTTACAAAATTGTCGCAGCTTAAATAGCACTGTGCAGACTGATTTCCCAATTCGATTATTTCTAACGGAATTCATTAGTGAGATGAGTAGATATTTTAAGATATTTTTGGAAAATCTTGATAATAATTCATTATTATATTGAATAATTTATTTCATAGGAATATTGTAGGTACAAAATTAACCTAAAACTATTTAAAAGTGTTTGTATATTTTGTTAAATGTGAATCTTCGTAACTGGATATCGATTTTCAACTAGAACTAGTTATGGACAAAATGTCCATAATTGAGTATCTATGTTTTCATAGCAATTGCCTTCGTTTTACGTTTGTTTTATCGTCTTTTGGGTACATTATATTTATGCTACTATAACATGGATGCAATCCAGTCATGGACATGGATGTCCAACATTGGCTGTTCGTTAATGGATTTCAAATAAAATTCTAATTTTGTGGTTTTCGTTACTAGCCATGGCACCCAAAAGAAAATATACGCCAGAACAAATGCGTCGTGCCATAGAGGCGGTCAAGAGAGGGGAAGCAGTGAGTGCAGCAGCATCTAAATATGGTGTACCTCGTATCGTGCTTAGAAATAAGGTGACGGGGATAAGCTCTGCGGTTTGTTCAATGGGCCCAGCTACAATTCTTACGGTTCAAGAAGAGCAAATATTAGTACAATGGCTTTTTGCACTAGCCGATCGATATTTTCCTATATCAGGAGAACAGTTACTGGACAGTGTCCTACAAATAATAATTAAGGACAACAGGAAAACACCTTTAACTAACAATCGTCCTGGAAAGACGTAGTGCCAAGCATTTCATAAAAGACATCTTGAGATTTCGGAACGAACTGCACATAATCTAATAACATCACATGATGTCACTGAACAACAAATCAAATCTTGGTTTACTGAGTAAAAATTAGCTAATAACATCACATGATGTCACTGAACAACAAATCAAATCTTGGTTTACTGAGTAAAAATTAGCTTCAGGAGCAAAGCCTTGAGCATTTGCTGAAACAACCTAGCAGGATATTTAATGCAGATGAAGGTGCATTCTTTTTATCGCCAAAATCTGGTTGTGTCTTAGTAAGACGGGGTGATAAGAATGTGTATACCACATCTGGTAATGAGAAAGAAAACTTGACTGTTTTACTAACTGCAAATGCTGCTGGTCAAATATCACCTCCTACGATAGTGTTTGCTTATGAGCGTGTGCCTAAACCTATATCTGATAGCGTACCTGATACTTGGGGGATTGGGAGATCAGAATCAGGGTGGATGTGTAGTGAGAATTTTTACGAGTATTTCACAAAAATATTCCACCCATGGTTGATCGAGAAAAAAATAGAGTTACCAGTCTTATTATTTTTGGATGGCCACGGATCACATTTGACGATACATCTTTCAGACTTCTGTGCAAAAAATGGAATAGAATTAATTGATTTGTATCCAAATAGTACTCATATATTGCAGCCAATAGATGTTGCTGTCTTCCGACCATTAAAAGTATTTTGGAAGAGGCAGATCACTAAATGGAAGACTGCATCTGGTTCAACAAGTTTCAAAATCTTCTTTTGCACCTATACTGAAAAGCGGTTTAGATGAAATTACTAAAGATTGTATTAGTAATGGTTTTCGAGCTGGCGGCCTATGTCCATTTGGACCGGAATATATTAATTTTAGTAAGCTCAACTCAAAAAATCGATCAGCAGAATTCACAAGAAAAACAAGAAAAAGGAAGAATCGGCGATTACAAGTAAGGCGTGGAAGGTGTACCATGAAAAGAAAGAAGCAGAAAGACGTAGACTACAGGATGAAAAAGAAAACAGAGCCAAGGTGAGAGCAGAAAAAAAAGAAAAAAATCTTGAAAGAAAATAAAAATAAGAATAGGCTAAAAGGAAAAATTAAAAAAAGATTAACTTGATTACGCTGAAAGTGGTGACAGCGAATGGAATGAAGATAGTGATTCAATTGTAGAGAATACGGAAGGCGAAAATAAAATGGTGACTAAAAAACGAAGACTGAAACTTGCTTTTCATAAAAGGCCACAAAAAATGAGTCAAAGACCTCTTTTGCACTCTGTATCGGATCTTGAATATGCCTTTAAGTTCACTGGCGTCTTCTAGCAATAAAGTTTCTGTAAAAGATTTAAAAACAGGTTGTTATGTAATAGTTACATATGAAGGTGAATATTTCCCGGGTAAAATTGAAGACAAAAATAGAGTACTATCAACTGGGAACACTTTCAGATGGTCAGACAGAGCAGATAAAATCTGGTATAAAATGAGTGACATTATTGAAATACTTAGACCCCCTATAAAACAAAATAATAGAGGATTCTTTAAAGTTGCAGAGATGAATATATTTTTACCTGATATATACATGACATAGATTTGAGATACATACCAGAGACATTAGGAGGTGCGTCTACTATTCATTAGATACTTATTTCGGTTATTATGTGTAATTTAACTAACTTAAGTAAGCTATTTGTATAGGTAATTTTATTGTTTTCGTCTTTGGAAGTTCTATATTTATGACTACTAAAATTATTGTTGTTGTTTGTTTAAACCACCACTGACTGATTTCGATGGTATGAAGATATATTGTAAGAGCACTTACTAATGTTAAGTAGTACTAATTTGTGCATTTTATTTCTGCTAGTACCAATTTTGTTCCTCAAAGTTTAATACTTACCAAATGCCAAAGTAAGTGAGGCAAATATTAGTTGCCTCTATGTGTTCATTACTAGACCTCCATTACTGGAGATTGTCCATTAATGGGTATCCATAATTAAATTTTGCCTGCCCATCACTAGTGATTAGGAGTGACTTTGATTTAACTTTTTTTTCAAACATATATATAACCTGGTATTATATTTTTCTTTATTAAAAACGATTTCCAAGAAACCATTCTTTTATTTTTTCATATCAAAATATTTAATTTCATTATAAGTCGTCTGCAGTGTTATATTATTCGCAAACCTTTTCTAAAACTGTCCATAACTGTTTCCATTACTGTACCATATTTATTGCAAAAAATTTGAATTTTAAATTTCGAATATTGAATGTTTGAATTGTTTTTTTTTATTTGCATGTAAAGCCGTAGCTCCTGTATCTGATCTCACTGCAGTCGTGTTGGTAATTCATCCCGCCGCCCCATCGGAATATGAGAGTGAGGAAATAGAGAGTGCATCTGCGCGAATTTGTCTACTCTCCGTTGAGTCTGACCGCCGTGGCCGAAATTCGGTCTGGAGGACATTATTATTATAATAGCTCTTTAGATTCTGTTTCTTATTGTAAAGAGGTCCGAAATCTAGACATTCATTAATTATTACAATTTAGTCACCTCAAATAAGAGAAGTTTATGTGCACAAAATCACGTTACGCGATATCTTCGCGATTCGTGAACCTACTTTAATGATAGGATAATTTTAAAATTCCACCCCTTAAGGCGAAAAAATAGGGGATACTACAGGATACTACGATCAACGATAACGATTTCTTATGAAACCATTTTACAATATGGTTTTAACGCAATGTTTCTTGGAGTCGGTTTTTTAAAAAAGTTATTTTCTATGGAAATTATTGTTACTATTTAACACGTTAACTTTGACCACAAATACTATATTTGCAGTCAATAGAGTTAGACGGCTCCGTGGCGCAGTGGCTTAGTAATGAGTTACAGCGGCCGAGGGTTCGAATCCCGCACAGAACAAAGTATTTGTATGGCCTTTAAGTAATTGTTTCGGGTCTGGATGTTTGTACTTGTGAAATTTGTGTTTGTAAACTGCCCCCACGATACAGGAGAAAATCCTAGTGTGGAGGTAACGTTTGAAAAAAAGTGTGTAAAAAATCAAAATATAAATTAATTCCGATTGTAGTCAGCTTGTCTTTTAGTCATTTGATAATACATCTACCGCCATCTAGTGACTAATGACAATTAAAAAATCACTTGAACGACATGATTTGTGTAAGTGCCTAAAGATGGTGTTTTCGACTCTATATTGAAATTAACGTATGACTTAATTTTTATACATACATAGTATAACATTTTTACCATTGATTACTGTGATGTACATTTTTACGGATGAGCTCTTGCATTAATTAATTATTCAAAATTTGAATTTTGATCACTGCCTGTTTGCCCTGTTTGCCTCATTGTCATACGTACAAATGAACATCGCTTAGAGAGATTTAAAATTAATATAGTGAAACAGCTTCCATTACTGCCATATATTAATACTAGTTATTTGTAAGGAAATTTATTTTTTTGTTTTTATTTCAAAATTTTTAATTTTTTCTTGCTGGTTCTTCACAGAACAGAGGTCTTTTTCTGCTGTATACCGGTCTAAAGGGTATAGAGAGAAGGTATGATATGCTACTCGATGCCTGTCTTGGTATTTTACGTCTGGAATATTCGAGTGAAGGTCGTTAAATCTGTCGCCTCTTACGACACCCACGGAAGGGTAGGGGATATTCTTACATCACCACTACATGTTTCTCCGATTTAATAATATCTAATAATTATAATTAAATAGTATATAATAACAGTAATATTTTTGTTCACTCTAGAACTGAAGTTTACATTGGGCGGCCATTGTTGGCCACTCTACGAGTATCAGGTAGTGGCCACTGAGTCAAACTTGGGAAAGGAACTAAACAAAAGGAAATAATGTGTTTAATTTGTATTTTTATTACTGTAAATTGGTCCGTAACTTTGATTTAAATGTAGTGTATCAAAATCATCACATGACTGTTACAATTAAAACCTATCGATAATAGCGCAGGGGTACTCAACCTGTGGTTTTAAAAAGTTATTTACTAAATTTCCGAATTAGACATTTTTAAGATTTTATATACAACATCGCTTACGGAACTCAAAATTTATGACATTTGACAAAGAATTGTTTGTATGTCGCAAATATTTAGCTAGGTACCACGATCTTACCTATTCCAGCCGCCAAATAGCAGAGCATGTACTGCTATGCTCTGGTCTGGTCTTCAGAGGTGACGACGCATCAGCCTTCTTTGTTTGAAGTTGGGTGAAGGGGTTCACGGACTGCAGTAACCACTTATAATCAAATGGACTGCAAATTCCCTTGTCAGTTGTTTTAGAAAAAACAAACATTGAAATTTGAAGTGCTGAGTACTGCTTTATAGACAGTAAAGAACAATATTGTGAGGAAACCTGCATGTCCAAGAATTTGTACCCAGCTGTGCTGTGATACATATTGTGGACTGTTCCTACTTTGTGTCTGTAAGTCCAAACCAGTTGCTAGCTTTCGATTAGATTCAAGTTTTTTAAAAATAGAATAAAAGTAACAAATGAGCACACAGTACACCTGATAGTAAGTGACTGCTGTTGTCCATAGATATCTACATTTATCCTCGATTAAGAATCAAAACGCAGATGCGTTGTCACCCCTGAGGACTAGGATGGAATGCCTTGTTTCCAGTAAAAAAAGGTCTTCGGATCTATATACTCACCATACGAAGCACAGCAGCATTAGGCTGCAATTCTACGCTGGTATTCTGTGAGAGCGTGGTCTTTCCCCGGTCGAGCCGACCCATTCGTGCTACAACCATAATAGCGTGGCTTTACCACGCGTGGAAAATTCGCCAACCCGACCGTACCGAAAGTGTTTTAAGTCTATTTTAGGTATTATTTAAATTAAATTTTAGTTGCTTGTCTAATCTGGTACTTTAAGTATTTATTATGAAATATGTTTTTTTGCTAAATAATAAATGTTGCCAATAGTTGACCATTCATGCATGTCTGCTTGCGTTATCAATAGTCTTATTGTAATTTAACAGCAAGTACAGTTCCTTTCAAATCGCTGTTATAACTGCACGTCGCGGATTATTTCTCCATTTTAACCGTTAGACAATATTTTAATTAGTGGATTGTGTGATAGTGTTTTTAATTTTTACACTGTGAAAGAGGCAAAGGCGTAAAAAATATTATGCTTAAAGTATTTTTTGAATTCCGTCGATTTAAATCGAAACAATGTTATCTATACAAATAAATAAAATTGCGTTGTCTGTTTGTAATGTCAAAATAACAGCTTTTTACTAAATGCATATGAAAGTGTATACTTAAAAACCTTTTTTTTAAATTCTTGCCTGTCTGTCTGCCTTCTGTGTCTGTTTGTTCCGGCTAATCACCGAAATGGCTGGACCGACTTTGACGAGATTTTCACTGACAAATAACTGATGTAATAAGAAGTAACTTAAGCTACTTTTATTTTAGAAAAAGAATTTAGGTACCGCGCAAAAAAAAAATCAAAACCATGAAATCCCATCGTAATAATTTCGACATGGACGAATTCGCGGGGAACTAGTTTAACATAAACACTCAAAAAAATAAAGAAGGACTAAGCCTTGTGTTCTCGCAATACCGTGAAATAATGTTTCACGTAAATTAAAAACACGAGATGTCGGGTTTTACGAAGGAATCAATTAATTACTAAATTATTAAGTACATAGTCTAAGTAAGTTTCTGCTTAAGAATGACAAACTAAAAAGCAGCTGGTTTAAAAAAAAAACTGGAGATAATTTTAAAATCTGAGATCTTAGGCTTACTTAAAATTTGATTTTTACCATCAGTATATAGTTACGATATCGTATTGCCTACACGTATCGTCTAAGTAACTGTTCAACTTATATTTAGAAAATTTCTTACGTTTGATTTGTCAATTCAGTTTTATATCACTTTAAATAGACATTGTTATCGAACTACCTAGATATATATAATAGAATAATAACGAAATAGAAGTAGATATATATAGAATAGAAGTGTTACATTTAAAAAGTTTCTCACCTATTTGGTTAAGTGGTGACAATGAGATTGAGGAAAACTTTTATATTCTTTGATGAAGACTTTAAGGAGAGTGGAAGTGAGAATGAACCGCTGCTGCAGGATCATCACGTTAGCGATGATGAGTGGCAAGTAATCGTAAAATGAATCCTAAGTTACGTTACATTAGACTTACTTTTTATATACGTAGTAGATCTGCAGCTATATTATGGAAGTAGCACGAATAGATCGGCTCGACCGGGGAAGGACCACGCTCACACAGAATATCAGCGTAAAATAGCAGCTTAATGCTGCTCTGTTTCGTATGGCGTGTATATACGGAGACTCTTTTTTACTGGAAACGAGGCTTGCCATCTTAGTCCTCAGGGATGGCAACGCATCTGCATTTTGATTCTCAATCGAGGATAAATGTGGATGTCTGTGGGCCACGGTATCCACTTACCATCAGGTGGACTGTGTGCTCGTTTGTCACCCTTATTCTATTTAAAAAAAACGATAAGAATATCCGGTATCCGGTTTTCGCCAAACAGCTATCCGTTTCATCTGTAATAATAATTATAGGCTGTGAGGCGTTCCGTCTTGTCGGAGATGATGTCTCGTCGAAATAAAACTTAAATTTAGTCGCTGGTATCCATTGACTGCAGTAACCACTTACAACCAGGTAGGCTGTAAGTATGTTCTGTCACTTCAGTTTAAAAAAAATTGTTCCTAATCAAGAATTTGTTTTTATAGAATAAGAACGACAAGCGGGCACACAGCTCAGTAGGTAAGTGGATGCTGTGGCTGATAAATATCTACATCTGTCATCGATTAAGAATCAAAATGCAGATGCACTGCCACCCCTGATTGATTGTTGTGAACGTCAAATGCGCTAAAAATTCCCGCTGGGTGGTTCTTTTGCGAACAGAAGTTTTTCCGAACCGGTGGTAGAGTAGAAATTTTCTTTATAAGAATTACTTGTAAATCTATCTTCTTCTCTTATTGAATAAAACTATATTTACGGATTTTATCGCGTTTAATCAACTATTTTAACTTAGTTTTTAATTTCCGACATTTCGGGTGCTTTACAGCACCCATGGTCACGGGGGGGGGGGGGCTGAGATGTTTGACGTCTCAATGTCATAGTTAGTCCGGGTACCTTCAGTTTTAGAATATCAATTTTTGGTCCGATTTATACAAAATTTCCCGTAAATCGGACCAAAAATTAATATTATACAAAATTTTTTTACATATTAATATTATAATATTTGTACAAAATTTTGCGTAAATCGGACTAAAAATTAATATTCAAAAACTGAAGGTAACTGTGACATTAGGACGTCAAACATCTCAGTCCCCCCTCCCCCCGTGACCATGGGTGCTTTAAAATAGTTGATTAAACGCGATAGAATCCGTAAATATAGTTTTATTCAATCTATCGCTGTCCATCAGTCTCGGTAGAACTCGAAACGGCTCGAACGTATTTCATGATTTTTTTTGTGCGTATTTGACAATTTTAGTGGTGTCCTGGATGGTTTAAATACTCAATTAGACCCGTTAGATGGAACTATTGTCGAGATCCTGAAATCACCCGTGCGAAGCCGAGGCGGATCACTAGTATTGAGTAAAAATTATTTTATATTCTATTCTCATGTTTAGTAACAAATCACAGTGTTTTCAAAATTAAAATCTTCTTTTTCTTAATTAAGTGGCTACGAAAAGTACACTTAATATTTAGATTGCTACATGTGGAACAAAATAAACTTTTTATTTTTAATATTCATTTCTCCCGACAAAAATCTTAAAACCAGGACTTTTTAGTATTTAAAATCCAGATCTTTTGGTCTACCGATCTGGAGAACCTAACCGGGACAGTGGAACCTTTTGGGGATCGCTAAAGAAGAAGAAAGAAACATTCAGATGAGACGCGGAACAATTATTTGTAGCACGTACAAATTCTTATCGCAAGCTGGAATCGATCTTGTGACCCGCGGCGTTAAAGTCAAACGATTAGAATAGCTAAAGAATCAATATCAAAAACAACGACCACGCTATGTGACCACTGAACAGTATCTTTTCAACGCATAAAATGTTTTTCATACTGTTCTATAAAATCGAAAATTGACATTCTATTCAATAAAAATCTACTTATGAATATCTATAACTAATGAATATATAAAAAGTATGTCGATTTATAACCTAACCTAAAGTCAATGTCAGCAACTGACTATGAGTCACGCGACCCTGAAAAAAGCATTTTTACGTAACATTAGAAGTTGGCCGACGCAGCCCAACGGAACAGTTTAATGGTAGATAATAACTACATAGGTACTACACCCATGTTTAATACCTCATCATCATCATCATTACAGCCCTTCACAAGTCCACTGCAGAACGTAGGCCTCCCCCAAGGAATGCCACAAAGCACGGTCCTGAGCCACCAGCATCCTTCGTCTTCCTGCATGTCTTACTAGGTCGCCACTCAATCTAGTGGAGGGTCACCCTACACCACCGGTACGAGGCTGCCACTCGAGAACCTTTTTCCCCATAGGTTGTCAGTTCTTCGAGCTATGTGGCCAGTCCCTTGCCACTTCAGCTTATTGTGCCGTTGGGCTATGTCCTTCACTCTGGTTCTACTGCGGATATCCTCATTTCTATTATTTTATTTCTTAGCTATGCTCGGACTTTAGTTAAACTTTAATCACGCAGAGAAACCCCGAGCATAGCTCGCTGAGCGACCTTGAGCGTCCTCATACGGCCAGCAGTGAAGGACCACGACTCCGTTTCATAAGTCATCCCTTGCAACATGCACTGGTTGTTCAGTACTTACGTAGTTATTATATATAGTATAATGTATCGTTAAGAGCTTAGGGCTCGTGATAATAAAAACTGCCGATTGAATCACCAAAGTTGACACTCCAAATACCGAACACCGATTGCAACTTATAACACAATAATAATTAATGACACTGATCACTTTAGTTCGCATTTATATCGCTTCGAAATATTCGCCTGTATTGCCAATTCAATACTGACTCGATCGCGGTCCTTACTGGCCTTATATAGGCCTCTTCTCCTGAAACATCTAGAATGTTCGCGTATACCGGTCCCGACTGACTAGGTGTAGAAAATTCTAGTATAGAATTTTCTGGAAAGCTCTCCTAGTTCTGCTACTCGATACTAGATGGCGTGAGATATCACTTCTCATGAACCCAGGCATTAATTATAGCGCGCAACAATATTGTAGTTACCTATGTACCTATGTTCAGTACTTGACTTGTTAGTGTTCTTGCACAAATTAGTTTTTACTTAGATTTAAGAATTTTTTCGTTTGTAACATAGGAATTAGAACTTATATGAATAATTTGAGATACCCATCTTAAATTATCTATATAAGTTTTAGCTCAAATTATCTGTATAAGCAAACTTTTGGTAAATAATTGGTCTTAAATCAAGAGATATAATTATTAATTATAATTAACAAAAAATAAATTATAAACAGTAAGCGACAGTAGCCTAGTGGCAGGGCGCGGACCGCGAACTTAAAAAAAAGGTCGCGGGTTCGAATCCACCATTCGACTACTGTCGTGAACCACGCCTAACACAAGCATTTTCAGCTTACCAGGAGTGGTTAAAGGGAATATTAGTAATGTTAATTAATAGGATTACTAATATTTAAAAAAAAACACGAGTGTCTGAAAATCTTAATAAATAATATCAATAAGAGTATTATCATAATGAATATAAGGACAATCTAGAGGTAGTAGGAATTAAAATCCCTTTATTATTTGCCAAAAATGACCATAACAGACTAAAAATTTTAGTAATTTAACATTTAACTAGGATAAGAAACAATCCTTACATTAACCTTTCTACGTCACAATTGCCTATAATGAAAAAAATATATAATCATTCATAATCTTTTATTATTGTGATTAAATTCATCGGACAACCTGCTCTTTCTGGCAGCAACCTAGCTAATTATTTTGGTTTTGTATATACTCGTATTGCCAGGTTCGGTTAAGTCTCTCGCTATACACAGAGAAGCTACTATCCGCAAGACGCGAAATTTCAGCATATCTTGAACTCTCTATAAATAGTGCCATCCACGAAGACGCGCCCCACTATTTTTCCTAATCGTTTACAGTAATAAGTGTACAAGCTTCCGATAATGTTTGAGTATTATCGGTTCACACTGATTACCGATAGTGGGCGCGCACACTGCAATGAACTACATAGACAAATCAGGAACTCCCGGCGACTTCGTGGATGGCACTATCTATATCTCAAGGGAATACTACCTAAAAGCTTCTATACAAATTGTACTGAGCAGAGCTTGAGCGGGCTGCGCTCAAGTTACCACTGGTATAAAACACATCTCTCCTCTGCCTAGTTTGACTGTCTTGTTGGTCTAGTGGGGTTAAGCACAAATGGCAAAAGGCCAAAGGGCTAAAAAAATCAGTTATAGGGTTTTTTCTGTCAAGTAATTCCCAGTAGCAGTCAGGAAGTTAGCGAAGTTTCACCCCTTGCCTCGGGAAGCGCGTAAAGTTAGTCCTGCGCCCGACCTCAATCCGGACGTGTCGGATTTCCAATCGAACTGTGAGAGTGAGGGAATAGAGAGTGCAACGTGTGGTTGCGCACACCCTCGTAATTCTTAGCTGCGCATATGGCTAGTGTTCGTTGAGACTGGCCGCCGTGACCGAAATCTAGTCAGGAGGACAATATCACTCCTCGCCTCTGTTCTGTATCATTTTATAGATACCAAATACCATATTATTTGTATTTATTTAGAAACTAAGCTCATTAGATTAGATAGTTTAAATACATATTAATGTTTACCATTCTTAATTATGTTTTGGAACTAGTTAATGATATACAATATGTAACGTAAATAACGCACACCCTCAGACACCCCAATTAGTATATTATGTTATAATCATAATACATACAGTGAATTTGTAGTTAAACATATTTATGCACTGATTATTTATCAAATTAGTTATGCTAATTCCGGAAGAATGTTGTGGTCACAGTACAAATCCACGAACGCAAAGATTTTAACGTGCTTGAAATAAAGTTCATTTGTCTTTATTTTTATTGAATGACAGAATTAGTAATATTTAAACGAGCAATTCTTGTATATATATAATCGGAATCTCGGAAACGGCTTCAACGATTTTCAGAAAATTTAGTGTCCTGGGAGTTTGGGGGGGGGGGGGGGGGGGGCAATAAATCGATCTAGCTAGGATTTATTTTTAGAAAATCTTTTTTTGTCCGTGTTTTCAGGCAATGAAAAACTGCTACAATATAAGAAGGTAAATTTTGACACTGTGTTAATGATCGTAATAGCTCAATTGGATAGCGAGCGGTCGCGAAATCGTAATGCCTTGGTTCGCGTCCCGTCTTCGGTCCGACGTTTTTTTCCTTTTTTTTTTTCAAGTTCCCTTCTTTTGTGAGAAAATCTATTATTTTGAGCCCTTTTTTGATATTTTTTAAAAATACGAAAATTTTAATTAAACTAATTGCACTCATAATTTTTTATTCAAAAAACCAGTTCAGTTTTTTCTATTATGTCAATAAGATTAAAAAAATATTATTCATCAGTATGTAATTTGTATCTAAATGTAATTTAAAAAAAAACGGAGCAATGCTCGGTCATCCGGGTACTTAGTAATAATACAAATAAAACTGTACTCTTAAAAGTCTTATTGCCTTAAGTTACGGTCCATTTCAGTTTGTTTTGACTGTACAGATTTAGTGTGACTGTAATTTTCGTAGTTTTAGTTATTTTTGGGATAAAAAATTACTTATATTAAAAATGATAGGAATCGATTCGGTAAACGATTTTGAACAAACTACTTTCTCAAAGTCCGTTAATTGTGTTACGTGTTGTATATATAATATAAACAAAAGTTTCATTGTAACAAATAGAAAAATGCCTCGTGCAGCCGCCAAGTAGTGGCGGCGGTGTAAGAACCTTTTTCATACGTGGTAGAGCCACGCTGCGGCTATATTATGGTTGTAGCACGAATGGGTCGACTCGACCGGGGAACGACCACGCTCTCACAGAATACCAGCGTAAAATAGCAGCTTAATACTGCTGTGTTTCGTATGGTGAGCGTAGAGACCCGGAGATCCTTGTCTTCTGGAAACGAGGCATTCCATCTTAGTCGTAAGCGGTGACAACGCATCTGCGTTTTAATTCTTAATCGAGAATAAATGTAAATGTCTATAGGCCACAGCATCCACTTACTATCAGGTGGACTGCGTGCGTCATTTGTTACCCTCATTCAATTGTTATTTTATGCTGGTGTTCTGTGAGAACGTGGTCTTGCCCTCTGTCGAACCGATCCATTCGTGCTACAACCAATATAACTACAGCATGGCTCTACAACGTCAGATTATTTGTAATTTTATTTTATATTTCACTAGCTTGCCAGGCAGACGTTGTTCTGCCCTTTTCGACGACAGTTAGTCATGTCCTATTAAAAATCCTTAAATTCCCAAAAAAAGTATCATATCTCTCAAATTGGACCAAACTGCATACGGTATGCAAATTTGATTAAAATCGGTTAAGTAGTTTAGGAGTCCATCGCGAACAAACAAAGTGACACGTAATTTATATATATTAAGACTAGCTTGCCAGGCAGACTTTGTTCTGCCCTTTTCGACGACTCTTTGTCATGTCCTATTAAAAATCCTTAAATTCGCAGAAGAAAGGTGGGTCACTCATGTGCAAAAAAAACTATCCTATCTCTCAAGTTGGACCAAACTGCTCACGGTGTGCAAATTTGATTAAAATCGGTTAAGTAGTTTAGGAATCCATCGCGGACAAACAACGTGACACGTAATTTATATACGTAACTAGTCTGCTAGGCAGGCGTTGTTCTCCCCTCCCCTTTTCGACGACCATTTGTCATGTCTTATTGAAAATTCTAATATTTGCAAAAAAATTATGGGTCACTCATGGGCAAAAAACTACCCTATCTCATAAGTTGGACCAAACTGCACACGGTGCGCAAATTTGATTAAAATCATTTAAGTAGTTTAAGAATCCATCGCGGACAAACAACGTGACACGTAATTTATATATATTAAGATGTATATTAAGATTATTTTGAGTTGAGAAAGATGTTGCTGCTTATATCCTGTTTCAGTTTCTTGGGGTAGTGGATATTCTTACACGGCCAATTCACAGTGGATACAATGCTTATAATATTAAAATAAATTGTGACAGCCACTTACGCTATGCCACTGTAACCATATTATTATGCATTATTCCGCTCTTAATTGAAAGTTTTTAAATAAATTTAAAAAAAAAAACTCACTTAATGTTTTCTGAATACGGACAAGACGTCTCGTTACCGTTACAGCCTATTCAAGTCTACTGCTGATCATAGCTCACCCCCAATAGATTTTCCCATAGGGGTATATTTGCCAATGTTGCCACCCTTGGCAAGCGGATTAGCGTCAGCAGTTTTTTGTTATTAGGAAGTCGCTGCTGTACATCTCCTGATTGTTTCCCTCGGTCGCCTCCTACGACACCCACGGGATGATATGGGATGATGAGACATCTCGTAGTATTATAATAAGCGTATTTTTAGTATTAATACTTTTGTCATTTGTTACAGGCTCCCGTCCCGCCCAAGCCAGCAGTTCAACGTTATCAGACGCGTCTACCAGCAGGATGCCCTGAACAAGGACGCTGACTATCAAGTGCCAGAAAAGCCACGTAGGTACACCATTTTTATATGGGCAATGCCTAAGCATACCCACCCCGTGTTAGCGAGGACGGGTTATATTGGACTCGCACCCATTAAAACCCCATGATGTTTTACCTTCGCCGCATATTGGCAGCGCCTCGCAAAACCAACACACCTCTTCCCCCTCGTCTCTACCCCGGCTGCGTAGGGAATATGGAGACGACAACCCTCCCGCAACAGTATAACGCACACCTGGAGTAGGCTAGGCAAGCCCACTCTGAGCGACCACTTCGGGCCTATCTAACAACCTGAGCTGGCCAAGTGGGTTGCTCTTTGTTAATCATGGGTTGGTCACCAGCTAATAAGCCCCCCGCGACAAGGGGACGTAAGTACACCTACAGAGATGGCGAATGTCCTGTACCTACGAGTAGTAGGTACACTGAAACCTTTTTAAAAGCCTCTAAACATTCGACTACTGGACCTAAGCCGTGGTAACTCAGGGGCTAAGCGTTCGCTGTAAACTTCAGAGTACGCGAGCAATCGGGATTCGACTCCCGCCAGCATATTTAGTAGTTTTAGTGATAAGTTTTTCCACTATAAATCATTTTAGTCGAAAATAACTCGTCGAAAATCTAAAAATAGAATACAATAGAATGAATATAGATCACAAGTAACATTTATTGATCGTCATTTATGCTTTTACCGTTGATTTGGGGAAAAACTCCGCCCTACAACCCTTTTGTAAATGATTACAATTACAATGAATTGAATTTCGAAGACATGTAAAGTTCGCCAACACGCATTGGAGCAGCACGGCGGACACTTGATGGACACGGACGGAAATGAGAGGGAAGCCTTTGCCCAGTAGTGGGACGTACGTACGTATTTTGGTCAAGTCTCAAGGGACACTCAACGTTGCAGTTGTAATAATGTCCTCCAGACCGAATTTCGGTCACGGCTGGCAGTCTGAACAGAGACTAGCCTTGTGCGCATGGCAACATTATAGTGCTTGAGTGCATGCGCAAACACAAATGCATAGTCCGATGGGACGCCAAACCGACACGACCGGAAAGAGATCAGGCGCAGAACTAACGGCTTTACGTGCTTTCCGATCTACATTACACCAACAAGGTAGTCAGGTTTACTATTTAAGTAATAATTAAAACTACCTACTTCTGAGCAGTAGTAAGTAACACTAGTAACATAGTATTATTCTTTTTAAAGTAATATGAAACTTAAAATTGTGTAACATAATTTTAGTCTGAAGTTAAACTTTCACTATTAGAAAATCTAAATACGATCTATGCATCTATCGCCATTCGTCGAGGGCTAGACTTGATTTTACTTTAATTTTTTCTGCTTTCAGTCGGCTACCGCTGCAAAAAAGTGTTGAAGACTTGTGGCTTTGGAGACTGCCTTCTTAACTCGATACCAATAGCGCGATGGCTGCCAAAATACAACATACGACAAAACTTGGTGGGGGACCTCGTGGCAGGAGCCACTACTGCTGTCATGCATATACCACAAGGTAAATAAGATCGTATAAAGGACATTATAAGTTCATTTCACCTTCGAGATGACATAAATTTTTATCCACAATAGGACCTAATAATAACCAAACGTAAACAAACTGCGCCTGCCAGTCTATGACACCTTAACCCTTACCTTTTGGCAACTATGGCGAAATCCCCCTTATGAGGCAATCTGTGGCGGATGCCTGTCATCAACAGTGGACATTTGATAGGCTGTAATGATGATGATGAATACGGTGTAAATGATCCTTACTTATACCCCAAATACCAAAGATATAATAAAATATCAAAGTAATACATTATATATATATATATATATATTTATTTATTTTTTATTCAAATAACCAGTTCAGTTTTTTCTATTATATCGCTAAGATCAAAAAATATTATTCGTATTTCATCAGTATGTAATTTTTTATTTTTATATATATATATATATATATATATATATATATATATATATATATATATATATATATATATATATATTACTTTAAGTGATAGATAGATTGGTAATACATTATATACATTACTTTACGTGATAGAGCCACACTGCGGCTATATTATAGTTGCAGCATGAATGGTTCGGCTTGACCGGAGAAGGACCACGCTCTCACAGAATACCAGCGTAAGATAGCAGATTAATGTTGCTGTGTTTACGGTGTCAAAAATATTGCACTTAGATTTAATATTTTATATTTAAATAACAGGACTCAAAAATTCGTTATCAATAGTAAAGGTTCCTCCGGATCAGTTGTATCAATGGACGTTCCTCAGGGCTCGATTTTTGGCCCATTCCTGTTCTTAGTCTATATTAATGATTTGCCTTATCTTGTAGGGGAAAATCACGATATAGTATTATTTGCTCATACCTCATTAATTTTCAAATTTTGACAAAGTAAGTGTCAAAATTAATTGACTGTCGATTGAGTGTAATGCTTTATCGAAACTATTACATTGGTTTAACGCAAATAATTTGCTCTTAAATGGCAGTAAGACAAAATGTATTAAATTTACAACACCTAATGTTAAACATTCAAATACCAATGTGCTCTTAAATGGGGAAGAGTTGAGTCTTGTGGATACAACTGTTTTTCTTGGTATAACTATTGACGCGAAGCTTCAATGGGGCCCCCATATATCTAAATTAGCAGGCAGATTTAGTTCTGCAGCATATGCTGTAAGAAAGTTTAGAAATCTAACCAATGTTGAGACAGCTAGACTAGTTTATTTTAGTTACTTCCATAGCGTCTCATGGAATCTTACTATGGGGACGACATATTTGTTTTGCAAAAGAGAGCCGTACGGCCAATTTATAACTTAAATTGTAAAGAGTCGCTTAGCGAAAAATTTAAAGAAATAAACATTAACTTTGGTATCGCAATATATTTACGAAAATGTAATATATATGTACATAAAACATAAATAGCTTTCATAAGACTAAAAATCTTCATATTTAAACACTAGGAACAAACATAAGCTTGTAATACCAGTTACTAGACTTCACAGAATTTGTAATTCATTTATGATTAAAATCCCAGAAAATATACAAAATTTGTCATTAAAAAAGTTTAAATGTTTTATTAAAGAATAATTGTACAAAAAGGGTTATTATAATAAAAATGAATACATAAATGAAAATAACCCCTGAGAATGAGATGATCGCTACCATGCTGATTCTATAAAATTTCTAAAAAAATATTGTACAAAATAAATTTATTGAAAATTGAAATATGTTTAAAAAAAGTCTCAGGACACAACAGGTTTTTTGTTAACCAGTGGTAAATAAAAATTGACTTTGAAATTGAAATAAAGATCATTCGTTTCATTTCATTTCGTATGGTGAGTGTAGAGAACCGGAGACCCTTTTTACTGAAAACTAGGCATTTCCATCTTAGTTCTAAGGGGTAACATCGCATCTGCATTTTGATTTTTAATTGAGTATAAATGTAGATGTCCCACCCACCCACCGTTCCACCCTGTTAGTGGTAAAATTTATAGCTGAAAATAACTTGCTCTATAGAATTGTTTGCTTATTTATTTTTGTTTCCCACCATAAAAAGAATCATCTTTTAACAAAGCCTTGACTTTCATTTTTGCGTCTTAATCTTTGTGTTTCAAAAGAGCAAGATATTTTAACCCTCTCAAAGCGCTTGGTATATATCCAGCTGTCGGCTACGGCTGGACAAGATTAAAGTACCTATAAAATGAACAAAATCTCTTATCTTCACTTCCGATTTATAAGACATAATCGTAATTGTTTTATTAATTTTACAACGTTTTTCTGATGGTAATTCTAAGGTTATATGTTGTGAATATAACATATAACCTTAGAATTACCACACACAGGTCACAGCATTCACTTACCATCAGATGGACTGTGTATTCGTTTGTCACCCTTACTCTATAAAAAAAATTGATTGACCCTGGAACTTCCCGCTAATTTCAAATGCAAAGCGCTCCAGATTTCACCAAATTACGACGTTGAATATGAAATATCGGAGTAATTAAAAAAAATATAAAAAGCGCAAACTTGCTCGGTTTGGAAATGTCGAAGTTATGTTAAAATAAAAAACGTTATTTTCAAATTTTTTCTCCTTTGATATCTCACGAAGGAATGATTCGATTTTTATTTTCCAAACAGCATTCGATGTCATTTTTTGAGGTTAAAAGGTGATTAGTTTTTGAAATCGATCGGTAAAGCTGTTTAAAAGTTATTCCAAAAAAAAACAGTATTTAGAAAAACATATTTTTGAGATTTCTCAAAATCTACTCATCCGAATCAGTTCATATTATCACCAAATCTATTCCACATTAAGAGCTTTAGATAGCCGCAACCGCATCTCATTAGATCAAGACGTTCAAAAGTTATGAAAGGTTTACATACTTACACACACAGATACACATACATCCGTACGGACGTCCACGTGAAATTAGTCAGAATAGCTTCCTAGGATCTCAAAACGTCGAGATCTGATGAAAACTCGATGTTCGAAAATCGGGGTGAAACCAATAACTTCCCTATTTTTGAAAATTTTCAATTTTGTTAACAGGAAGTTAAAAAAGGCCAATTATAAGTTTTCACCGTTTGTACCTTTAGTACAAAATAAGTGTTAAATAAATAAATAAATTACCGGTTCATTTTGGATTTACAGGTATGGCTTACGCGTTACTGGCGGAGGTGCCGCCAATTGTGGGTCTGTACATGGCATTCTTCCCAGTACTGGTGTATGTGATCTTCGGTACTTCCCCCCACGTGTCCATGGGCACATTCGCCGTCGCCTGTTTAATGGCGGGAAAGGTTTGCTTGCAACAATTAATCTTATATTTTATTTTGTAAAAAGTGGGTGACAAACGAGCACACAGTCCAATTGATGGTAAGTGGATGCCGAGGCTTATAAACAGATTCGTTGTTACTCCTGAGGACTAAGGTGGATTGCCTCGCTTCTAGTAAAATGTATCTCCAGTTCTCTACACTCACCATACCAAACACTGCAGCATCAAGCTGCTATTTCACGCTGGTATACTATGAGAGCGTGGTGCTACCCTGGTCGAACCGACCCATTCTTGCTACAACCATAACATACCTATGTGTGTGTGGCTATGGCTTACTACCTCTGGTGGTAGTTAATCATCCAGATTGTATAGACGGTATGGCGTGTTTTGTCGTGATTCCAGTAAATAGGGTCACTGGTTCTCTTGCCCTAGTCTAGCCAACCCATTCGTGCTACAACGTACAATAATTAAGTTTAATTACAAAGTACAATAATTAAAGCGACAGTAGCCTAATGGTAGGGCGCGGACCGCGAGCTCAAAAAGGTCGTGGGTTCAAATCTGCAATTCGACTAGTGGCGTGAACCACTCGTAACACAAGCAATTTAAGCTTACCACGAGTGGTTAAGGGGAATATTAGTAATGTTTATAGCATTGTTAATATTCTTTTAAATAAAATAGACCTTATTACCATTATGAAATATAATTCTTCAAAGGAAGATTGAATCTTATGTACGTATTAAATGGTAACACAATTTACATAATTTTCCATTTATTCATTTATAACAGCCTAATAAAATACACTTGCAGAACAAAGGCCTCCCATAGAACGCCTCATTACAGGCGAGATGGCGACCATTTTTTTTCTAGGAAGACGCTGCGGCCTATTTCCTGGTTTGTTTCACCTCTTACGATTCCCACGGGATGTTATTTGGTAGCGTGGATATTCTTGCACCACCAGTACACGGTTATTCACATAATACCATGATTAAATGTGAACATCTCCTTTATAATAAATAGCCAGTAGCAATCCACTGCTGGACATCTAGTTCTTCAAGTCCGTAAAATCTGCTGGATTTAGACTTTCTCCATTGTAACAAAGATTCGGCTCAATCAGTACGCTTAAACTTTAACGATCGTAGTTTCAGAGCTCCAGGGTCATCGTGTCGTGGAATAGAAAATAGCAAAATTACTTCCAGAGAAGGCCAAAGCCAAAGGATATTTTATTTCATCATCATAATCAGCCTGCTGCAGTCTACTGCTGGATCGACCACATATTGTATATGTATACCAGTGTTTCACAAATAAAAAAATCTGATTCTGGATATATACCTCTCCGAAGACGCGGCACTTAGCTCGGTCTACAGCTACACGCATCCAGTTTTTACCAACCAACTTGCGCAGATCATCGCTCCATCTAGTCTTTATTTTATTTTATTTAGATTAATTATTAATTATCGTCATTTTAATATAATTTAATCCTGTTTTGCTCCTAGGTGGTAACACAATATGCACACCCTGAATTCGCGAACATAGCCAATGCTACCAACCTAACTATAGGTATGTATAACATTTTACATTTTTTTGTAATGAGAATGATTGACGAGCTAACAGTCCATCTGATGATAAGTATCTCATGCACTTAGGGTTGCCACCCGTACTATAATATATAGTATTGTACTATATTTCTGGCAATTGTACTATGTATTATAGAAAAATACTATATTACGAAAAATCGTTACCCCTAATTTAAGTGTCGCGCCTTTTTATATTAATTGTGATTGGAATTCCGGAACAAGTAAGTTTTACGGTACAAATTTTTATCGTCCTGAATGTAAAATTGAAAGAATAAAGAAATAGAGCATATATAAATTTTATTAAAAACTAATTGTTATTTTATTTTATTATGAATCTAAATTGCTCAGACTCCTATAATTATTTTAAAGGTAATAGATAATTGACGTCCAAAGCAAAGAGCAATAACAAATATATATGGAGTAATACATAAAGAATAAAAATAAATGTGTACTTTTTTCTTCGGGATTTCTCAAAATTATTCTATATTTTTGCATCTTTTTTAGGATAAAACTGTATTTGTTCAAAAAAAATTAATTAAGGCAACACTACCTACAGTCCATGTCCCGCAGCGAACTTCATACAAAGGAGGCTTAAAAACCTTCTTTTCATCTTTAAAAACTTAGATGGAATGCCTCGCAGCCTATAACTGGCTCATTATATCCTTCGGACCTGAACACAGCAGTGTACGCCTTGTTGCTGGGCGATAGAATTACGTAATAAAATGGTTGACTTAAATGAACTTCGTTGTAGAAAAATGCAACAATATATCTTTCAACGAAGTTTACAACAAATGGTAAAAAATTATATCTATAACAAATATTATAATACCGGAAAAGGATGGTAAAGTTATTATTTTATTTATTTAACACAATTGAATATTTACACTGTTATAGTTTTACAAACTACTCAGCAGTTTTTAGCATAAAATACGTAATACAATTAATTAATATCTATATAATTTCTTTGTTTTTTTTATTAACACATTTTTTATAGGAGATGGGGCAAACGTGCATACGGCTCACCTGATGGTAAGTGATTGCCGCCGCCCATTAACAACTGCAACACCAGATCAATTGCAGAAGTCGTATCGGTCCGGAAAAATCTCTGGTGGTAGTGGACTAACTACTAAGTAAGCTTGATAATATTTGAGTGGCTCAACACACTAGTCGATTGGTGGATTCGAACCCACGACTCTCCTAGGTTGCAGTCCGCACCTTACCATTAGGCTAATGTCGCTTCAACACTTACCTTACGATAAATATTTTGAATTTAATATGATAAGGTAGAATTCAAAGTACATTTAGTTTAAACAATTTAAGGCGCCATTTGCTCGAAATGTTAGTTTACTTGTAGCCAAATGGTATAGGTACTTTACTTCCTTTAATTTTTATCATGTATCGTAGATGCGTCTTTTATACATAAATTGCATATGGACAAACATCCAGACCCGGAACATAGTTCACAAAAAAGTTACCGTGCGGGATTCGAACCCGCAATCTTCTAGCATCGCAACTAAACGATTAGCCACTGCAACTAAATACATTGTTCATTGAATTATAACTAATATAACAGATTTTAAGGCTTTTAAGTTAACTTGTTTTTTTCTTATTTTAATAAGTACATACAAAAACTTACGGTCGAATAGAGAACCTTTTCGTTTTTTGAGGTCTGTTAAAAACAAGTTAACAACGTAATTAACCCTTCAATCCCCATAAAAATCCCGTGTACTGTAAACCATTAAAACTTGCATTTAGAGACTACTTTTCTATGAAGAAGCATTAATTATAAAATCTATACAAAATTCTCTATCCTGTGGTCTAAAGAAAAGTCAGGTTTTACTTCATTACAAAAAGATTTTATAGTATTTTGATAACAAAAAACGGGTACATACCAAGGGGAGGCCGGCAGCGTGAAAATCACAAATATTTCTATATATATTACTCGAATTTATTTACGTAAAGAGATAAATTATATTCATACATACAACAATTTTATAATAAAACACTATACTAAAACATTAATAAAACACTAGAAAAATCCAAAAATCAATAATCCGAAAATAACATTCACACGAAAATGGCGTACGAAATGAACGTAGATTATAAATAAATATCCATAAACTAACTGACTTTTTATCACACTAGAGGACAGAAAATTTCATATTGATTCCATAATGTCAAACTTCTTTATTGAAAAGTATTGATGGGTAAAAGTGCTGTGGGTGGATGTGGTCACATTTGATCTCTTGAATTTTGATGGAATATCGAAGCAGTAAAATTTGGACGCTTGCCGTTTGAGAGCTTAAGTTATTTTTCTTTCAATGTATTCGTGTCAATATAAGAAATCATTACAGTGTTCATTGATATTTCTTTCCAGATCCCGGAATCGCAGCATCTCAGCACACCCCGCTGCAAGTGCTGAGTATAGTGTCATTATCTGTGGGCTTCTTTCAGGTATGAAAGTATTTCAACCTAACTTTTATTCATCATTAATCTATAACAACCTGATTGCGTTGTTGGTCTAGTGGTCATAAACGCATCTGCTCATCATGAGGCCCCGGGTGTGGATCCCGGGTCGGGCCAAAAAAATCAGTTATTGATATGATAGCTGCTAGTCAGAAATTTGGCGGCGTTTCATCTCACTGCCCCGGAAAGCACGTAAAGCCGTTGGTCCTTCGTCTGATCTCTCCGTTCATGTTGTTTTACCGTCCCATCGGACTATGAAAGCGATGGAATAGAGAGTGCACCTGTGTTCGTACACACACTTGATTATTTTAACAACCTATCAAAATTCCACTTTTGAACATAGACCTGACCATAGTTGCCACGCTTAGCACGCGATTTGGCAACCGCAGTTTTTTTTAAATAGTTGTAAGGAAAATGCTCCGGCCCATCATCTGTTTCAGTTTCCCTCTGTCGCCTCTTACGACATCCACGGGATGATATCGGATAGTAGTTTATCTTAAGCTATGGTCTCCTGATCGTAACGCACAACGCTGCAGTAAGCGGCGTGCGGTGCCGGACACATAATCGTATGAAAAACGTGTAGAATGATCTTTTGTTCCGCCGTAGTATGCGTCAGCGGCGAGGGGCAAGCGCGGTGAAGCGGGGAGCGGGTACATCGCACTGCGCGGCGTCGTTCTCGTTGCGACGCTGCGCTGTGCGTCACGGGTTGACAATGGATTAGTTTGAAGATAATTTAATATAATTAACCCGCAATTATCTCTCTTTATATAAAAATAAAGACAAACTGCTTCCTTCCTCCTCCTAACACAAATTTCAAAACTATTGTTCATATTGACACGTCTGCTTTGGTAGCTGCGGCAAAATCAATAAAATGTCACTAACACGTCAATTCACATGTATAAATGTCAACACGAGATGTATTTTGACGTTACAATCGTTTCCATTTTCGCATGCAAATTATTTAAAAAATGCTAAATTGCACCCTCTTTACAAATAAATATGTATTGAAATTTAAACTATTATATATATTAGATATATTGATGATCTTGAACATTAATCAAAAGTCTAAAATGTGTAAATTTACTGTCTGTCAACACAGCGAATCGGGTTTGGTGACGCCAATCCTCGTACAAAATGAAGTTGACAGCCATTCTATTGTGTATTATAGTATTCTATGGAGTAATATGGTCACCTTAAGCTTTGCCGCCCTATATAACTAAAACTGGGAGAAGGACAGAGACAAAAATACAAAGTCGTATACTATAACTGGCATATTAAAAAGAAAATTGCAAACAAGCTTTGGCAATAATTAGGAACACTTCGAAAAATCTACTTAAAAAACTAACTACACTACACCATACTAAAATCGACTGAAATATATACTATAATGTTAACTGTCAAAATGGCGTCGATAAACATTAAATGAAACTAATTTAACGGATTTTGTAGCGTTTAATTTTTACTGACGTCGGGAATTAAAAATTTAAAATTAAACTCAATAGCATCCGTAAAATTAGTTTCTTTTAATCAACAGTAATAATGTCCTTCACAGTCAAGGTGGCCATTCTCAACAGAGCCATCTGCGCAGGAAAATATAGTATGAGTATATGTGCAAGCGCAGGTACACTCTCTATTCCCCTACTCTCTTATTCTGATGGACTTTACGTGCTTTCCAAGCCACGGGGCTGACCCACCGCCAACTGCTACTGAAAATTGCTTGACAGAAAAAACTAATAACTGATTTGGCCTGACCCGGGATTCGAACCCAGCACCTCGTGACCAGTAGTCGCGTTGACGACTACTACACCAAGGAAGCAATCAGACCGCGAATCGATTACCGTCAAATGGACTGTAAATTCGTAGGTCACCTAAATTTTATATAAAGTACAGCTGTAGGCACGTTCACCAAGATCAAGAATCAAGAAGATCATAGAGAAAGAGCTTCGATTTTTCCTCTTTACACAATACGAAATTCTCCGACAGATATTAATGTGGATCCTGCGATTAGGCGCTGTCTCGACGCTGTTGTCGGAGCCGCTGGTGTCGGGATTCACCACGGCGGCCTCGTTCCACGTCCTCGCCTCGCAGCTGAAAGATCTCTTCGGTGTCAAAATACAGAAAGTCGGCCCGAAGTATAAAGTTGTATTGGTAAGTCATAGAAATCATTCTGTTTTTTTTTTAATTACCATGTATTGTCTAAGGTCGCTTATAGTATCTGTAATTATTACATTTATTTTGTAGTAGCTGTGCAACTTCGTTTGTGTATAACTGAAATAAAAAAGTGGTATTTGAGGAAGTAGTCAAAAAACCACATTAAACTCAGTTTTTTACTATTACCTCTAAACCTCTGTGCGATATAGAAAAAAAATTAAATAAAAAGTAGAAGATCTATTAATTTCATGTAAAAACTTGTCTTGACCGCGTAGGGATGGTATAAGAAAATCTACACAATTTTGTACGTGGTAGAGTAACGCTGCGGCTATATTATTGTTGTAGCACGAATGGGTCGGCTCAACCGGGAAGGACCACGCTCTCACAGAATGCCAGCGTAAAATAGCAGCTTAATACTGCTGTGTTACTTATGAGTGTATATTACCGGAGACCTTTTTTACTGGAATCGAGGCATTCCATCTTATTCTTCAGGGGTGACAACGCATCTGCGTTATAATTCTTAACCGAGGATAAGTGTAAATGTCTATGGACCACAGTATTCACTTACCATCAGGGAGTGGACTGTGTGCTCATTTGTCACCCTTATTCTATAAATAGAAACACTACCCCATTTTGTTCCGTGAGTATTGTAAGAGGGAGAGGGTGCGAGGGAGGTAAATCAAACGGGAGATTGGCAACAACACCTTCCTGATAACTAACTCAAAATAATATGAAGACTGCGGTAGCGAAGGGAGGCAGGTAAGGTAAATACCCCCCCCCCCCCCCCTCTATGATTCAATCTCTGGGAGTGACCTATGTTCAGGGGTGAGCTTTTAATGGGCCCGTAATTCTAATGGTACAAGGGTCTTATCATTTTACTAGTGATCTCGACAACATAATTATCCATGTATAAACCTTCCTCTTGAATCTTTCTATCTATTGATGAAAACCGGATCAAAATCCGTTGCGTAGTTTAAAATATCTTAAGCGTACAGACGGCGGGAAGCGACATTTTTTTATTTCATTGAATATTATTTATTGTACACCATACAAAAATTGCAGATTATATATACAAAAGAAGTATGCAATGGGCGGTCTTATTGCTGATAGCAATTTCTTCCCGACAAGCAATACTTTGTTTTATATTTACTCATTTCACTCGCTGTAAATATAACAGTACGCGAGTAACCCGGGTTCGATCCCCGCCAGCACCAATGAAATTGTTAATTGCAATTTTAAGTGCTGATTTACCACGTGCTCGGCGGTGAAGGAAAAGATCGTGAGGAAACCTGCATGTCAGAAGAATAAGAAAAAAAATATTACGAATACGTGTGAAGTCGAATACGTGTTGGCGACACGCATTGGGGCAGCGCGGCGAATACTTCCTTGCCCTAAAACCCTCTCGGAAATGAGGGGAGGCCTATGCCCAGCTGTGGGACGTTTATAGGCTGTAACTTTACTTTATGTTTACTCATATTTTTTATACTTTCAGTTTTGTTGTAAAACGGTGTTGAAATAAAATCTGTTAATATCTATTTTAAATTCTATTTAATATCTATTTCAATAACGTTATGTTCTAAAGTTTATTTCTGTTTTAATTCTGTTTATTTCTATTTCAGACTGTGATAGAAATAATAAAGAACATTATGTACTTAAATTGGGCTGCATTCGTGATATCAGCCATTACCTGTTTAATTATAGCCCTCAACAATGAATTACTTAAGGTGAGTTTTTAAACTTTTAAGTTTCAAACACTGGTCATAAATCTAGGTTATACGCTAGGAACAGACGCGTGGGTGCGTCACTTACCGAATACCTCTTATTGATTCCTAGAAGGATGGAGCGCTGGCCCGCGGTAGTTTATTAAAAAATAAAAAATAATTATTAAATTATTAATTACGTTTAGAGGGTATTAATACCTGTTTTAATATGCTTCTAAAATTATTTGATATTGATTATTGATTTCACATACGTTAAAATGAACGCTTTTTTTACGTGGTAGAGCCACGGTGCAGCTATATTATAGTTCTAGCACGAATTGGTCGGCTCGACCGGGGTAGGACCACGCTCTCACAGAATACCAGCGTGAAATAGCAGCGTAATGCTGCTGTGCTTCGTTTGATGAGTGTATATTACCGGAGAACCTTTTTACTGGAATCGAGGCATTTGGTCTCAGTCCTCAGGGGTGACAACAGTTGATTCTTAATTGAGGATAAATGTGGATGTGTGGGCCACAGCATTCACTTACCATCAGGTGGAATGTGTGCTCGTTTGTCACCCAATGATAATTCTTAATATACACATTGACAAGATAGTGGTGTGATACGCCGTATGGCCCGTAAGTGCGACAGGGAGCGCAATAGGCGTCCTGTTTCCCCATTTCATTACACCGCTGGCAGCGAGTGT
Organism: Parnassius smintheus behrii; assembly: GCA_036936625.1. Classification (NCBI taxonomy): domain Eukaryota; kingdom Metazoa; phylum Arthropoda; class Insecta; order Lepidoptera; family Papilionidae; genus Parnassius; species Parnassius smintheus. Next base: position 42,253,054 of record JAUPFT010000017.1, read on the forward strand.
TTAACATTAGTATAGTATAGTCTTCATCGACAAAGTAAATAGTATAATATGCCGGCTTATACGTACATTTAAAAGTTGATGTCTAAAAAATGTAACGGTCTGTCGTATGGTAGTTAGGTGTCTACACTTTACCTGTAAGTGACCTACCTGACTGATCCAATTATATAAACACGGTAAATTATTAATATCTTATAAATGAATCAGAAAAATTACATTCATTTAAGCTGCTTTCACGGGTGATTTCTGAATCTCGACAACAGCGACACTTGCCAGGTCTATTTGATCAATTATCCAGACACCCACACAAATACACACAAAAAAATTCGTCAAAATCAGTCGAGCCATTTTCGAGTTTTTGCCGAACTAACGGACGTCAATTGATTTTTACATATAGACATGATAACAATATTCTTATTTTATATATCAAGTCCCCGATTTCGTAGTGTCTATTGACAAAGGCCTCCACCGGACTTTTCCATTGCTTCTGGTCAAGTGTTATTTGTCTCCAATAAGATACAGCCGTGTATATAAAATGCCCTTTTCCACCTCTGCTTCTTTTGTATCTCTTGGGTAGTAATTTGTGACAATTCGGCTCGCAATTTTCTCGACGGCTTTTCTTTAACTTTGATAAGCTATAATGAATTATATAATAAATTTTGGAAGTTAGCAGGCGTTTTCAATTTTTTTCAGACATTTTTGATTTTAGCACACGGACTTGCGGTCGCACATCTTTAATGTTGTTTCAAATCGTCAGACTTTTAAGATTTTAATCTAAATACTCAACGTAATTTCAACCTGCCCTATTGTTTAAATGTACGGTGATAATATGAATAAATATTTATATTTAATTTGCTTTCAGCCATGGGTGAGCAAGCGAAGTCGTGTACCAGTTCCTATAGAGTTACTCGCCATAGTGATAGGCACCCTGGTTTCCAGGTTCGGAAGCCTAAAAGAACAGTTCGGCATCACATTGGTCGGACATATACCAACAGGGTAAGTTTATAATGTTAAAAGTTAAAGTTAAATTTTCATTCTATATTCGTCCCACTACTGGGCACAGGTCTACTTTGATTTCTGAGAGGGATTTCGTCGCGCTGCTCCAATGCGTGTGGAAAAACATATTGCCTCGAAATATTTAGTTTCTCATACGTATGTAGGTTTCCATAAACGATGTTATTCTTTACCGCCGAGTACGTGGTAAATTGACATTTTCATTGGTGCCGGCCAAATCTAACCTGAAATTCTGAGAGCTGAAACACTTACATGCCGGCCTTTATCAACAAAAATAAATTTAAATTAACATGGTAGAGCCACGCTGCAGTAAAATTACGCTTGCAGTAGGAATGAGTCGGCTTGACCGGGGAAAGACCACGCAGAAAACTAGCATGTTCTCGCACAATACCAGCGTGCTCTCACAGAATATCAGCGTGCTCTCGCAGAATACCAGCGTGCTCTCGCAGAATATCAGCGTTCTCTCGCAGAATACTAGCGTGCTCTCGCAGAATATCAGCGTTCTCTCGCAGAATACTAGCGTTCTCTTGCAGAATACCAGCGTTCTCTCACAGAATACCAGCGCTCTCTCGCAGAATACCAGCGTTCTCTCGCAGAATACCAGCGTGCTCTCGCAGAATACCAGCGTGCTCTCACAGAACATCAGCGTGCTCTCGCAGAATACCAGCATGCTCCCGCAGAATACCAGCGTTCTCTCGCAGAATACCAGCGTGCTCTCGCAGAATACCAGCGCTCTCTCGCAGAATACCAGCGTGCTCTCGCAGAATACCAGCGCTCTCTCGCAGAATAGCAGCGTGCTCTCGCAGAATACCAGCGCTCTCTCGCAGAATACCAGCGTGCTCTCGCAGAATACCAGCGCTCTCTCGCAGAATACCAGCGTGCTTTCGCAGAATACCAGTTTTCAGCATTAACAAAACTATTTTAAGGGTCAGGACCAAATGTGTTCTGCTTAGATCCGAAGAGGAAGACTTGAATATCCTCCATGCCCAAGTACCTAAATTTTGTTACAAGCCTTTTCGTTTCCATTCGTCATAGATTTTGTTTCAGCTTTTTTGTTATAGGATAGGATGACAAATGAGCACGCAGTCAACCTGATGGTAAGTGGATGCTGCGGATCCTCGATTACGAATCAAAATGCAGATGCGTTGTCACCCGTGAGGACTAAGATGAAATGCCTCGTTTCCATTAAAAAGGGTCTCCGGTTCTCTATACTCACCATATGAAACACAGCAGCATTAAGCTACTATTTGACGCTAATATTCTGTGAGAGCGTGGTCCTTCCCCGGTCGAGCCGACCCATTCGTGTTACAACTGCTACAGAAGACGTACAACTATACTACTTAACTGCAGCATGGCTCTACCACGTAAAAAACGTAGATTTATACGAAACGGTAAACTGGCAACTCCAAATTAACGTATTCCAATTTAGTCTTAACTTTCGTGTGCCAAGAAATCATGACCGGGTTTATTAAAGTAATGAAAAGTGTTTTTTTTTAAAGAAGAAGGGTGACAAACGAGCACACAATCCACCTGATGCTAAGTGGATGCTGTGGTTCATGGACATTTACATTTATCCTTGATTTTTAGTCAAAATGCAGATACGTTGTAAGGACTTAGAAGTTTAAGGAAAGCCTCATTTCCATTAAAGTGGGTCCCCGTTTGTCTACCCTCATTATACGAAACACAACAGCATTAAGCTGCTATTTTACGCTGGTATTAATTGAGAGCGTAATCCTTCCCCGGTCGTTCGTGTCACAACCATAATGAATTTGCAGCTTGGCGCTAAAACGTGTACTCATTATTTTTCCTCTCGTCCACAGTTTACCTGAACCGGAAGTGCCACCAGTAGAGCTGTTTACATCCATAGCGCTGGACGCATTTACAATCACAATGGTCACCTACACCATTTCTATGTCCATGTCGTTAATTTTCGCCTCTAAGGAAAAGTATGAGATCGACGCCAATCAGGAACTCCTCGCAATTGTACGTATCTATTTATAAATATAATTATCACTTAGCTGTCAACCAACGCAGAGTCAACCTCACCTGAGGAGGCTTGGAGGCAAAACACGTGTAGTTTGATCCACGATGGTGTGTCTTTCCTAGTGTAGTGGTGTTGTTGACAAAAAAGAAGATACCTGCGGAGTTCTTTTTTATAGAACCATCATCATCATCATTACAGCCCTTCACAAGTCCACTGCAGAACATAGGCCTCCCCCAAGTTATGCCACAAAGCACGGTCCTGAGCCACCTGCATCCATTGACTGCCTGCATGTCTTACCAGGTCGTCACTCCATCTAGTGGGGGGTCACCCTACACTTCGCCTACCGGTACGAGACTGCCACTCGAGGACCTTTTTTTCTCAACGGTTATCGGTTCTTCGAGATATATGGCCGGCCCATTGCCACTTCAGCTTACTTATCCGTTGGGCTATGTCGGTCACTCTGGTTCTACTGCGGATAACCTCGTTTCTAAATTTATCACGCACAGAAACCCCGAGCATAGCCCTCTCCATAGCTCGCTGAGCGACTTTGAGCGTCCTCATATAGCCAGCAGTGAAGGACCACGTCTCGGTTCCATAGGTCATCACTGGCAACACGCACTGGTACAATTTCATTTTCAGGTTTTGAGGTATACCTGACAAGAAGATGTCACGTAATTTCCCGAACGCTGCCCAGCCGAGTTGAATTCGTCGATTGACCTCTCGGTCGAAGTTCGACTTACCTAGTCGGACTATTTGTCCCAGGTAAACGTACTCGTCAACAACTTCGAGCATAGTGCTCCCAACAACTACCGGCATAGGTGTGACAAGGATATTAAACATGATCTTTGTTTTGTCCATGTTCATCTTAAGACCTATCCGTTGGGAGACACCATTGAGGTTATTGAGCATAGTGCTTAGGTTCTCCAGCGATTCTGCCATAAGGACTATATCGTCGGCAAATCGAAGGTGAGTGATGTACTCGCCATTGATGTTACCGTATCCTTTCCAGTCCAGTAGCTTGAAAACGTCTTACAATGCAGCGGTGAAGAGTTTCGGGGATATAATGTCACCGTATACCGACAGTCAACTTGGCACCGCTGAAGAGACTATAGCACCGCCCAAATTTCGACGGAATCAAAGGCTTTCTCATAGTCCACATACGCCACTCAAAGTGGCAGGTTGTACTCTTCAGACTTCTGTACAATTTGCCTAAGGGTATGTATGTGGTCTATGGTGCTAAAGCCTTTTCTGAAACCGGCTTGTTCGGGAGGCTGGAAGTCGTCGAGTCTGCGTGCGAGACGATTCGTAATGACTCTCGAAAACATCACGTAGACGCGGCTCAGAAGGGAAATGTAAGAGAATGAAATGAAATGTTAGAGACCACTGAACAGTTGGCGTCTGGTCGTCATAATGAAGTGAATCTCAATTTTTGTTTTATAGAATAAGGGTGACATACGAGCACAGAGTCCATCCGATGGTAAGTGGATGCTGTGGCCCATAGACATCTACATTTATCCTCAAGTAGGAATAAAAATACAGATGCGTTGTCACTCCTGATGACCGAGATGAAAAGCCTCGCTTCCAGTAAAAATAGTCTCCGGTTCTCTACGCTGACCATACGAAACACAGCAGCATTAAGCTCGAGTCCCCGCGTTCGAGCCAACCAATTCGTACTGCAACCACAATATAGCCGCACCGTGGCTCTACCACGTAGACGTAGATTATTCTTCGGACAGAGAAACCTCGCTTTAAAACGGCGATAGGTTACAAAAACCTGTCACAAATGACAAAAGTAATTTAATTTTTTTACGACAAAAAACAAAGAGGTTTTATTTTACATTGCAATGAAGTTGGTTGCAAGTATCCCTGAATTGCAGTAGTCACTTACCATCAGGTGGACAGCTATATTGTATTATAGTTAACTTGTCACTTCAGTTTATACTCATTTAATACAAAGAAATGATAATTTTAAAACAGGCCATAATAAATCTGGTAGGCGCTGCAAGATGGCGGAATAATCGTAAACACCGTAGCCAATGACGTAATGATTAAACAAGTGGTAAAATAAAAATAAATTTACAACCGACTTCAATATAAATTAAATGATAACATCATCAATGTATTCAAAGTCAATTAAATATGCATTATTAAGAATAACTCACATAACTACTGATCATATCTTGATCAAATTTATATGGGATCACGCGAGCAACATCAGCTTTCAATTAAAAAAAAGAATAATTGAAATCGGTTCACGTGGAAAAAACTCTGAGGTAACACATTAAAAAAATAGTCGAATTGAGAACCTCTTCCTTTTCTTGAAGTCTATTGAAAAACTGGAAATATTAACTAGTATTAAACACAGACGCAAATTAGATGGGTTTCGGTTTTCTACAGGACACATTTCGGGGGTGTGCACAGGAATGCTACCTCTATAAACTTATTCTTTTCCTCTCCTTTCTACCATCGTATAACCCGACGCTCAGCCAGTATCTACCCCTTCGTTGTTGACTTACCCATACGAACCTAACGGTTTGCTTCATAGTTCGTAATCATAGACACAGAGGGAATGGACTGTGCATTCCGTATAAAAAAGCAAAAGACAATGCGAATTCGCTGCCAGTAATTGTCTCTTACTAGAATTCTGATTGCTCCACGTCTCTGACAGTCAAGAGTGTTTAGGCGAGAGTGGCTTGTAAGAAAGAGATTTAAGAAAAGAGAAGAGTATCGGCCGCACTGTCGCTTTGTCTCTTTCTAGAGAATAGTCACTTTTGTGACGCCAACGCTCATTCTCTCTATGTCTATGTTAGTAATGCGTACACCAAAGGAGTGGAATGATGATTAATCTGAACTAAGTTATTTACTAGTATCTGTTTTACTATCTTTCCATCCGATTACAATGTTTTTTTAAGCTAAGTGAATGCGCTTCACCATCTTTGGCTGCATCACCACTTACCATCAGGTGATTAGTAGCCATGCACTGGCTTATAATAGTTAAAAAAAAACAAAGGCATGATATAAAAGATCCATAAGCCTCATTTACATTCAGCCCCTGCCACTGCTCCTCACGCTGCCTGCAATACTTCTCTAAATACTGCCGTAGCAGGATCGCGGGAAGTGTGTATTTACACTCTGCCCTACCACTCACATCGCTTTCGGCTTTCGACTATGGCAGACATCGAATTAAATACAGCGTCCGCGCTGTGTCTTCTTGCAATACAAAATTATGTTAATAATTTAAAAAGATATCAAGTTCAAAAGAAGATAGATAGATAGATAGAAAATTTATTTGCTTAAAAACATGGTACATAAGATGATCAATGACGTGAAACTGACATGTTTTTCCATAATTGGCATGCAAAAATGATATGAAATACAGCTAATTACACAAACCCAATGTTACATTTTAAAATTATTACATTGCTTAAAAGTTAGGTACAAACATTTTTTTTGAATTCAAATATTATGTACAACTAAATACTTATACAGATCCACTCTATTTGAATTCTTATACAGTAAATTGTTCATAACTTATTAATTGAATTATATATTAGTATATTATTGTTACATAAATAATATTAAATATTATATGAGATTAGTTAAGCTATTATTATTTTAATAATTACACTATAGTATAAATTAATTCATAATTTTAATTACAATAAAATTATAATTTAAAAATCTCAGGCTATTATGCAAATATTACCCTTTAACTTATTTTACATTTTAATAAATAAATAATCAATATGAGTTACTAATCGTTTTTAGAAATTAAATGTCAATGTTTATTAATTCCTTAAACTAAATTTTGTATTAATATAATAAATTTGATGAATTTATAATTAAATATGTACATAGGTACTATGTTATCTCAAAAAGAAAATTCGTATTCGTAGAACATGATGAATTGTGGTTTTTATCGTTGAAACCCCATATAGTTTTTTCTGATTCCAGCAGTTCTAAAAACTTTATTGTATTTTCGTTAATCCACTCGAAAGGCATTTTGGTAGATCGTACTTATTTAATAACAAGACGGCACGCACGTCCGTTCATCCAGGCGCTTGGCGCGAAGTGAGCGATGGAGCTGAATGTGAACACTCACTGCCGCTCGCGCTGCCCGTCCTTTGACTTCCGCACGAAAAACCGACATTTGAGGGAGCGTCGGGCAGTGGCAGCGGCAGCGGCAGTGTCAGCGCGAGTAGCCTGTTTACATACTGCCCTGCCCACTGCCCTGCTCACTTCCCTGCCCAACAGGGTTGAATGTAAATGGGGCATTAGATCGTTCGAAAGATCCTTAGAATTAAAAATATTCATTTTTTTTTTCAGGGCGCTAGTAACGTGTTCGGCTCATTCTTCTGCTGCGCGCCGCTTTGTGCGAGTCTTTCGCGTTCCTACCTTCAGTATCAAGTGAGTAATCCCTATTTTTGTTTATATACTCTATACAATATGTTGAAAGTCCTATCTGATCCAAATGGAGCACACAGCTACTATTTAACAAAAAATGTAACATCATATTATTAATAAATATAAAAAGTTGTAGATATTTAAAATATATATTAACCGCGTAGTGGCCGTACAAGAATATCCACTACCGCTCGTTAAGAGGGTGTCGTAAGAGGCGACAGGGCGAAATTGAAACAGGGATAGGCAGCAGGATCTTCCTGATAATAACTCAAAATAATAAAAAACTGCCAACTACTGTATAAGCCCCGCAAATTGCTAATACTCCTGGCCGCCATTTTGGTGACGTAATCTTGTGACATTGAACACGGCTCGCGTTATATTAGTATAGATTAGTATATATACTAGCAACACTGGCCGACGAGTACACGTATCTATAAAAAAACGTACACGTATCTTGTAGTTATGAACACGCATATTTTTATTGTTATTTTTTCTAGTTATCTCGTTTTGTTTCTTGTTTTGAATATTTTTGTGTTAAAATGAGTGGAAAAATAATTAATAGTATGCTCGTGAGATTAATTATATTAAAGGGGACAATTATTTTGTAAAAGAGAAGGAGGACACTAAGTTACTACTTAATAATGTAACTCGATCCCGGAATTCATTTGACACTAGTGAGGATGTAGTTATTTCGAAGCTAACTTGCAAATATGAACAATGTGTAATTGCTATAGACTTCCTTTCAATAACGATATGTAATTATACACCTACTTTTCTTATTACCCACAAGAATGTAAGAAGATATATCCACTACATAATAAATCATTTATAAGTATCTGTCGTTCTTCATAAGTTCATGTATTTAGTATCTAATGATTAACTTGTTATTTCTCATGATAAGTGAATTGTATTCTTTTTGAGAAATAAATGTCTTAAACCGCAAACTGTAATAGAAGTTTTAAAACACTTACGAAATACTACCAAGGTCACAGAGCGTGTATTGAGCGCGAGAGGGATAGCAAAAATACAGTGGCATAATTAAGGCGCGAAAAAGAAATAGTGCCACTACGGCTAGTGGCAGTAAAATTAAAACGCCAATATAAAAAAGAAGGGCAAAAAGGAGTTTTTGTATGGATTTGCGTTATTCGCATTACGAAATAATATAATTATATGTATGTACAGTCCGCAAAGATGCAACCACTATGCGTAAAATTATTGCTGCTGCTAGACAATATTTAGGTTAGTAAGGAAGTGAGACGACATTATGAAAAATAATGAAAGATAATTATAACGTGCGTGCTGCGTGCGTGTTTACGTGCACGTACAAGTCCTCAGCAGCCCTAATTGATTAAGCTTTAATTTGTCACGCGCTGTAGGTATTTATCGCGTAAGAATGTACGAGACGAAGTACCTGCTGCAGCTGAATCATGAACATTACATCACCATAGAGTGATGATAATGATGATGGAAAGTTCATTTCAGGCGGGCAGTAAGACCGCAATCACGTCGGTGGTCAGTGCGATGCTAATCTTGTGCGTGCTGCTGTGGATCGGGCCGTTCTTCGAGCAGCTGCCTCGCAGTGTGCTGGCCTCCATCATCGTCGTGTCGCTGAAGGGCATGTTCATGCAAGTTAAGGAGTTCCGCAAGTTAGTTCATTAACTAAATTATTAAACTTAATAATAGTAAATTCCAGGCCGATTCCGGTCACGACGACCTGTCTCAACGGAGACTAGCCATCTGCGCAGAACAGCATTATAGTTCCCAGTAGTAGCACAGGTGCTCTCTTTTTTCCCAGAGCGATCAGGTGCAGGACCAACTGCTTTACGTGCTTTCCGAGACACGGGGCCGAAACACCGCCAACTTCATGACTCCGGGCTGTTGCTGAGAATTGCTAGTGATAATTAGAATGGTATTTCTTGACAGATAAACCCAATAACTGATTTTGATCCGAGCCGGTAATCGAACCATTCACCTCATAATCAGATCCCGTAAACATCACGGCTCTCCAACAATCATTTTATTATCACTAAGTTCTATTATAGCCTATAAAAGTCCACTGCAGAGCATAGGCATTCTCTATAGATTGATTCATTGGGGGGGGGGGAGGATTTTGCCATACTAACACGCCTGGCTAGCGGATTGGCAACCGCAGTTTTTTTTAATTATATTGAGTTGCTATAATGAAGATGCTACTGAACATCCCCTGTTTTCTTACACGGCTGCTGCCACTACTCTAACTTACATTTATTATAATCTGTCTTCTTGCAGATTCTGGCGGTTGAGCAAACTCGACGCAATCGTATGGCTGGTGACATTCTTAACGACAGTGATCATCGATATTGATATTGGGTAAGGTTTTTTTTATTGAATAGTACCCGGTTGACCGAGCTTTGCTCGGTATTTTTCGCTCTGTTGTAATCGCATCAGTATGTAATTTGTATATAAATTATATTTATATACAAATTACATACTGATGAAATATAAATAATATTTTTTAATCTTAGCGACATAACAGAAAAAACGGAACTGGTTATTTGAATAAAAAATCATGAGTGCAATTATTTTAATTTAAATTTTCGTGTTTTTAAAAAATACTAAAAAAAGGGCTCGAAAAAATAGATTTTCTCAAAAAAGAAAGGAACTTGAAAAAAAATTAAAAAAAGTCGGTCGGTCGGTCTGGGCTCGAACCGGGGTTTTACGATTCTGTGACCGCCCATTATACCAATTAAGCTATTTATAATCATTTACAATCTGTCAAAATTTCCTTCTTATTCTAACGATATTGTAGCAGTTTTTCATTGCCTAAAAACACGGACAAAAAGACATTTTCTAAAAATAAATCCTAGCTAGATCGATTTTTTATCCCCGAAACTCCCTGGACACAAAATTTTATGAAAATCGTTGCAGCCGTTTCCGAGATTGCTGTGGCCCAAAGACATCTACATCTACGTCTACGTTGTCAGCCCTGAGGACCAAGATGGAACGCCTCGTTTACAGTAAAAAAGGTCTTCGGTTCTCTACAATAACCATACGAAACAGCATCATCCCATCGTCCCTTAGGTGTGGTGAATTATGGGAAAGTCTTGAAAAATCTCGTAACTTCCGAAAGATGGCAGTATACTATCTCGATGTATGCCAAATGTGACGGCATATTATTGGAGCAGGGAACCACAAGGCTCGTGCGTTTACGTGGGACGGAAGTCATTGTGGGGGGGGGTACATGAAATACCTAGGGCTCCATCTGGACGGACAGTCGCTGGAGCTTCAAGGAACACTTAAAGCGCTTAGGTATATTTATATAGCCTAAAACACAATTCTCGCGAATTTTAGGCGGTTCAGAAAGATGCCGTTGCTCATCTCTTGTTTTTTTTAATACTAGCAATGCTATCAACATTACTAATATTAACGTTAACAAGTCCAGGTAAACATGAAGTGCATGCGGATTCGAACCCACGACACTTTTCGTTCGCAGTCCGCACCCTACCATTATATTACTGTTGCTTAATATCCCTTTGTCGGCTATTACAACACTCGCACTATATAGGAGGATTTTGGTTGATTTGATCATCATACTATATTCAAATTAAAACGTATTCCATAATTTCAGATTGGCGGCTGGTCTCTTAGCGAGTGTGGCAACCCTGTTCTGTCGTTCGCAGAAACCCTACACATGTCTCCTCGGACGCGTGCTGAACACTGACCTTTATTTAGACACGAAACGATACAGAGCGGTGAGTATTAATGAGATTTTATAGACAAGATCGAATTTCGGTCACGGCGGCCAGTCTCAACGGAGATTAGCCATCGCAAGGCAGGATATAGTTTCCTTGTGTATGAGCAAGCACAGGTGCACTCTCATACTTCGATTGAACGTTTATCTAACGAGACCGGAGAGAGATCAAGCGCAGGACCAAAGGTTTTACGTGCTTTCCGAGGCACGGAGGTGAAACACTGCTAACATCCTGACTCCGAGCTGCTCCTAAAAATTTCTTGACAGAAAAACCCAATAACTGATTTTGGCCCGATCCAGGATTCGAGCCCAGAACTTCGTGATTAGCAGCCCGACCAGTAGACCAACTACGCAGTCATTAATATATGATGCACGTGGTAGAAACATGTCGGTTAGAGAAGGACCACGCTCATATATAATACCAGCATAAAATTGCAGCAGAGTGCTACCGTCTTTGGTATGATGTGTGACGAGAGTCAGATACCCTTTTAGTGGTAATCAGGCACTCAATCTTAGTCTTCAGAGGTGACAGCACATCTGCATTTTGATTTTTAATCGAGAATCGATGTGACTGCCACAGACAGCATTCACTTATCAGATGGACTGTATGTTTGTGTTTTATGCAATTTTAGACCTTATGACGGCGTTTTTTCAAGTTTTTATAGAAATTATGTGTTCACTCGGATCAGTACGGCGATAGCCTTTTCGATGTGTCGTCTTAACGCAACAACATATTGCGCTGCCTGGTCAGACTATCGTTGTTCATTTCGACCGTTGCATGACCGTTGTTTTCGATAAATTCAGACGTATGCAGGTGGCTGTGTATAAATGGACTGGAGTGAAGAAATGGTAATGGAGTGGAGTGATGATATGGTACTGGTATTTTAGGTTTCTTCTTTTTAGAATTTAATAAATGCATTATGCATTTTATAAATGCTTTAAAGGTCTCCGTTTGAATGCTAATAAAACTAAAGTTCCGGTATTTGAAAAGGACGAAGAGAGAACGAAATGTGAAATATGGGTAAATCAGGAATGTCTAGAACAAGTAAATGAAATTGTATACTTGGGGAGTGCTTTCAGCCGGGATGGAAGATGTGATTTGGATGTGGATAGGCGTGTCGCTGCCGGAAACAAAGTCAATGGTGCCCTGAATGCATTAGTAAAAAGGCAAGGGGTGGTGAAGAGTGCACGCCTTGCAATACATAACGCAGTGTTGGTACCGACTTTGTTATATGGCAGCGAAACCTGGGTATGCCAGAAGAAGCATAAAAGCAAGTTGAATGCAGTGGAGATGCGATCTCTTCGTAAAATGTGTGGCGTTACCATAGCCGACCGAAAGCGAAACGAAGAGATTCGCAATATGGCAGGATTGAAAGATGACCTTATCACAAAAATTGATAGGGGCGTACTCCAATGGTTTGGGCACGTTGAACGAATGAGTGAAGACCGAATGGTGAAGAAAATATATAGAGCGAAAGTTAATATTAAAAGGTGTCGAGGTAGACCGAGACTAATTTTCGAAGACCATGTGAGCAAATTGCTCGAAGAGGGGAGGGTCAAGAGTACTCGGATACCTAGACATGCATGTATGAAGAAGTTAATAAACCTGAAAGAAGCGAAAGAGGTATGTAAGGATCGTGACACTTGGCGATCTGTTCTCTCTGGCTACCCCGTTAGGGATTGTGCGTGAAGATAAGTAAAGTAAAGTAAAGTAATAAATGCATTATGTAATTGTTTGTAGCAGTAAATAAATTCGTCGTCCATAGTTAAACGTTTCAAAATGATTTCGGCCATCTTGGATTATGCACGATAGTTCATGCAAAATATCGAAGCCAGTAATATGCCCACATATGACCACAGCTTTTATCGCGATAACTTTTTAGTATCAAAACGTACGAAACTTCGGCACGCATTACTTCGGGACGATACTTGCCACAGGGATGCGTGCTATCGCCAACGCTGTTTCTTCTGCATATCAATGATATGTTGCATACCCGTAACATTCATTGCTATGCAGATGACAGCACTGGTGATGCTCTTTACACCGGCCGAGCCAATATTTCTCGGGAAAACGTCTCCGAGTGCCGGGACAAACTTGTGTCTGAAGTCGAGTCTTTGCTGAATAGAGTCTCGGATTGGGGACGACTAAATCTAGTCCAGTTTAACCCCCAGAAGACACAAGTTTGCGCGTTAACCGCTAAAAAGAACCCCTTTGTCGTATCCCTTCAGTTTCAAGGCACTCCCCTTGTTGCCTCAGCCAGTATCGGAATCCTCGGCGTCGACATATCGAGTGGCGTGCAGTTTCGTGGTCACTTGGAAGGGAAGGCCAAATTGGCCTCTAAAAAGCTTGGCGTGCTCAGCAGAGCGGGACAGTATTTCATGCCGGCACACCGCCTGCAACTTTACAAGGCGCAGGTTCGGCCGCACATGGAATACTGTTCCCATCTCTGGGCTGGGGCTCCCCACTACCAGCTCCTTCCACTTGACCGCATCCAGCGCAGAGCGGCTCGAATCGTCGACGACCGAGTGCTTTCCGATCGGCTCGATTCACTGGCGTTGCGAAGAGATGTTGCATCTCTTTGCGTATTTTATCGCATCTATCACGGGGAGTGCTCTGAGGAATTGTTCGGATTAATCCCAGCCGCCAAATTTCGTGAACGCACTACACGGCAAACGTCCCGATACCATCCACACCATCTGGATGCTTGGCGGTCCACCACTGTACGTTTCACAAGGAGTTTTCTTCCACGTACAACCTCTCTGTGGAATAGTTTATCACCGGCGATTTTTCCGGACCGATACGACCTGGGGACCTTCAAGAAAAGAGCTTACTCCTTTCTAAAGGGCCGGCAACGCACCCGCAATTCTCCTGGTGTTGCGGTTGATCATGGGCGGCGGTAGTCACTTAACATCAGGTGAGCCGCATGCTCGTTTGCCCCCTCTTCTATAAAAAAAAAAAAAAAAAAAAAAACACGCAGGTGTGGCTGAAGCATTAGGATAATGGCTTCTTTAACTTAATACGAATACCACACATTGAATAAACTATTTTTACACATTGTACGGCATTTAATTTACTTATATTTTTATATTCCTGGCATTACGTTTTATACAGCACTTATCTGCAGGGGACTGAGGTGTTCAACGTCCTGATGTCTTATTTAACACGGGCTACCTTTAAAGGCTGAAGGTAGCCCGAATGAAATTCGTAAAATTACTTTCATTTAACTATCTATAGGTTTTCTTGTTTTTACGATGAAACTTAAGTGAGTACCTTAAGATGCATGCCCTTTCTAAAAAAGAAAAATAATAGTAGTTTGTTTCCTATACCATACATCCGTTTATTATCTTTTTTTTTGTTGCATTTTACTGTATTTCTATATAGGTGTAGGTGCATAATAATATATCAATTTAAGAGCGTGTACTCGCCGACAAACTGATTGCAGTTTGGTGAGAGAATTGTAATATGAATGCCTATAAGATAGGTTATCTTTGTGTGAATAAATAAATTCAACAAAAAATTACTGTGAAAGTTTGGTGTAAAGAATGCATCTGACCCATAGACTTAATATAATCTGACCAAAAATCAAACTCAATAAAAATATGAACGTATATAAACATTTTTTTGTAAATATTCTAATGTTTGTACGTGGTAGAGCCACGCTGCCGCTATATTATGGTTGTAGCACGAATGGGTCGGCTCGACCGGGGAAGGACCACGCTCTCACAGAATACTAACGTCAAATAGCTGCTTAATGCTGCCGTGTTTCGTGTGGTATGTATAGAGAACCGGAGACCCGTTTTACTGGAATTGAGGCATTCCATCTTATTCCTCGGGGGGACAACGCATCTACATTTTGATTCTTTAATCGAGGTTAAGAGGATACCTTGATAATGAATCGTAGTTTTGGGGGCGTGGCTTATTTCTTTGTCGGTGAAGCTAACGGACGACTGAGGGGTGTCAAAATGAAAGTGATGCAATGACTTCATAGTACATACGCAAATTATGAGATAGCCATACCGAGAAAGCGCTAGGAAAAAAACTAAGTAAGCGCCAAACAACATTTTTTTTTAAAATTCGTTATGGATTAAAAAAACTGGTTTATGAGAACTTAGATATGATTATTTACTATGCCTTAAAAATATTTCCATGAAGTTATTCGTAGGAATATTGTGGTGTCATGGAGAAATGTAAATAATTAGAGCCTACCTTGCAATTTTTTTCTATCGAGAAAATTACGTGATATCGTGTTCTCTTTTGTTTTATGCAATATCTATAAAACTTAAAAAAGTATGTTCAATAGAAAAACCACCAAATTTTCGAGGTATCACCTTAAATGTAGTTGTCTATGGGCCGCAGCATCTGTAATAGTTGCAATTAAATACATTTTCTTTGTTAATTATTTTAATCAATATAATCAAGACAACAGGTTAAAAACAGTTACCAATGATAATATTTTCTTCATGTCTTTTAAAACATCTTTTTGCTACTTTTTCATTTTAAAAAATCATGGATCAAAGTCAGAATAATAAGTAATATATATATTTATATTATGTATAACCATAGGCAATAACTGCCAGTATTTTTCTCTGACTAATAACCTTCTTGAATCTACAACAGCATCCACTTACCATCAAGTAGACTGTGTGCTCGTTTGTTACCCTTATTCTATTAAAAATATATAAAGTTTTTTTTTATGAAAATTTTACGGATTATTGAGAACGAGATTATAAAGGAAGTAACGTTTAAAAAATCCACACTGATTAAATACAATTATTTATTGCGCGTTTGTTGATAATAACATTCCTTCACTGAGCACTTCCATTTCTCTGTCTCTACTCAATAAAAGTATTAAGTAATGTATACAGTACATTAATAACATATTGATTAATATAAAAATCCACCATCTCATAACATCGAAAACGCCGACCTCGTAGTTCAGGCGGTACGGAAAACGCTTGTCGGCGATGAGCCTCATTCTATTTAGATGTCTATTATTTCTCGTTCCAGTTTCACGTACATTGTTATTGTTTTTTATGTTTCATATTTACATTTTTACGCCAATGATTTTTAATATTATTAACTTAAGAGCAGTGTGAGTTTTGAAAGCTGTCAAGTTGTCAAAAATCAATAAATATTTGATTGATTTATGTTTTAAAAAGAAACAAAATTAAAAGTTTCGATATAGGAATATGTTTTTATTTACACAGAAAAGAGGACTTATTCCCGCAATCGGTTTTGAATTCGATTCTGTTTTCGATTCAAAATTATGTTTTTTCGATTAAAAGGTTACTCCTGAACTAATTCGAATCGGAAAATACGATCAAGCGCTTTATTAAGCTTATCAGCGCCGTAAAGCACATCCGTTATTTCATTATCCGGAGAGAGATTCATTTCAAAATAATAGCCTTTTACTAAATGCACATAAAAGTATATTACGATATTTATAACAATAAAACAATTTTTTAATTTTTTGTCTGTCTGTCTCTGTTTTTAACGGCTGAACAGATTTTGACGGGACTTACCCTGGCAGATAGCTAATATTAGGTTATAAGGAGTCACTTAGGCTTCAGTTACAGCGATAACTTTGATAAAGACTCAGATCAGTCGCTCGACCAATCTGTATATTGTATTACGGCGAGCGGCCTGTGTTGGTAAACAAATCCGAAACAATACGACCGTTATTATCGTAATTTTTAAGTTTAAAAAGAAGTAAATAGCAATAATATGATTACGAATTACTTATGTTGTATGAAAGGTAACGCCATCTTTTTTTTTAAATTGATGTGACAGATCTCTTTTTTCAACAACAAACTGAACAGTTTGAACGCATAGGTCCGCACGGATTTATACTTTGATAGAGGCTAACGCCTGCGTATGTACTCCCTCCGGTTCATCGGTGGCCCGTGTTGCCCTATACGTAAATAGATCAAGAAAAAGCGTTCTCGTCGCATGCTATTTGAACGCCATTTAGCAGTGGACAGCTGAAAACTTTCGGCCTTATAATTCCAATTTGGATCACCATTAGTTTGTGCGCTAGCTATAGTTTGGGGTGTTCGAAACTTAAATGAGTTCGATTGATTCAAAACTCAATTATGTCGGGTGTATGCCGACAATAAACGGCCTTGGAACATTTTTTCATTTTCCACACCAATAACCTAAAACAGAGTTCCCCAAACTTTTTAAGTTCGCGGTGCACTTACAGGTTTAGTATTTTATCTCGGCGCCCTAGCTAGTCGAAATAGGATACAATGATACTAGGTAGATTTATTAAAAATAAGTTATAAAGTACAAAAGCAACTTAGTCACTAAAGACGTGCGCTGCACATATCTCCACATATTTTTTCGAAGCTTGGGATAAGGCTTGACACCGCTACTCTCATTTCTTGCTTCAAATTGATCTTAGAGCAATTTTGCTCTTCATTACAGCTACAGCTGAAAATTCGTTTTATTTCGTACCCGCGAATTCATGAGTAGTTTAAGGAGCACACGTTTTCACGTTTCTTATATACTAATAGAGCTACCATCATCATCATCATCATAGTCATTACAGCCATTCACAAGTCCACTGCTGAACATAACACGGTAGGAAAGCACGGTCCTGTGCCACCTGCATCGATCGACTTCCTGCATATCTTACCAGGTGGTCACTCCATCTAGTGGGAGGCCGCCCTACACTTCACTTACCGGTATGAAGTTGCCAATGGAATTATTACACAATGTTATTATACAGTTGTTATTGTAGTATTCCTGTTTTAGGCTGAAGAGATTCCCGGCATAAAGATATTCCACTACTGTGGCGGCTTGAACTTCGCCAGTAAGAACCTGTTCCGTGCAACGCTGTTCCGTAAGATCGGCTACCTGAAGCCCACCGAGTCGGTGCAGGAAGAGGACGACCTTACCAAAAGCGATTCCTACCAGTGGGACCCAACTATTGGACATAGAGTAAGTACATTGTCGTTTATACGCACTGAATATTAATATTAAAATATTACAATGGCGGCGTAAGATAATTTGCTACCCTATGTCATCCCTTGAATGTCGTAAGAGGTAAGAGAGGGCGGAGGGGGGGGGGGAATGAAACAGGAGGTGGGCAGCATCTTTCTGGTAACAAACTTAAAATAATAAAAAACTGTGATGTGAAACCCGACGACAAATGTCAGTGGCCTTGCTCAAGCAATAAAATATGTAAAAGGTAAAGTAAAGTTACAGCCTATATACGTCCCGCTGCTGGGCACGGACCTCCCCTCATTTCTAAGAGAGTTTTAGGGAAAGGAAGTGTCCGCCGCGCTGCCCCAATGCGTGTTGCCGAACTTCACATGTCTTCGAAATATTTTTTTTCTTATTCCTCAGACATGCAGGTTTCCTCACGATGTTTTCCTTCACCGCCAAGCACGTGGTAAATCAGCACCTAAAATTGCAATTAACAATTACATTGGTGCCGGCGGGGATCGAACCCGGTTTGCTCGCGTATTGTAAAATTTACAGCGAGCGTTAACCATCTGAGCTACCACGGCTCTATAAATATGATATCATATAAAATATGTAGGCATAAAAAATAAATAACGCTCCGACTATTAATGCGGGCAAAAAGCAACCTTATGCACACGTTGTTAAGGCTTCCTTTGGATACTGTTATCGTTATGTAGTCTCGAGTGTTCTAGTACTTTCCAGTCGTAAGAGTGGAATGACCTGGATTGGCCTAGAAAGTTCCATGCTCATTTTATCGAATAGCAAAACCAAAAGAAAATGAAAATAAAACCGGGGCGAGAATAGTTAATTATTTCGGGAACGCTACTACGAGAATGCGACCTACAACATCTGCGATTATTAAGGACTTCAACGAAGAAGGTTAACGATTTTAGACTATAAATTTGCTGTGAGTAAGGAAAAATATATCCGTTTCTCACCCTAATCGGCGTTTTTACTCACTACGTATGTAACATTATTATTTATTATATAACCGTGGTAACTGAGGGACTAAGCGCTCGCTTTTCATTTCACAGTACGCGAGTAACCCGGGTTCGATCCCCGCCGGCACCAATGAAATTGTTAATTGCAATTTTAAATGCTGATTTACCACGTGCTCGGCGGTGAAGGAAAACATCGTAAGGAAACCTATATGTCTGAGAAATAAAAAAATTATCTCGAAGACATGTGAAGTTCGCCAACACGCATTGGGGCAGCGCGGCGGACAATTCCTTGCCCTAAAACCCTCTCATAAATGAGCGGAGTCCTGCCTCCGCTCATTTCTGAGAGGATTTGTCTGCCTTAATACAGTACAGGGTTAGTACAGAGGGTTAGTACAGTACAGGGTTAGTACAGAGGGTTAGTACAGTACAGGGTTAGTACAGAGGGTTAGGGCAGTAGTACTGTTGCCCAGCTGTGAGACGTATATAGCTGTAACTTTAACTTTTATCATTAGATCTGTACCGTTACATTCTAATAATAATTGTTGTGCAAAGATTTATGTCAAAACATAAATCTTTGAACCAAATCGTGTTAAACTCGTCGTTTTAAACCCTATAACTAAATTAGGAAGATCATTATCAACTTACCACATTATATTTATAATTTAAATGTGTTACTTTTTAGTGTCTCAAAAATTAGGTTGGCACCGTTTTAGGTTAAATTTGTTTTATTATTTGAAAATATAAAATATACAAATAAGAAGTTTAAATACAGGAATTATGACATCATTTACTTTTATTTATTTGGTTAAGGGAAACGAAAGAACTGTTGTATGTGGTGATTTGAATGGATGGGTAGGTATCGCTCGACCAGCATACGAGTCGGTGCTTGGAAAGTTTGGCGATAAAAGGGTTAATGATGCTGGCAAGCTTATACTGGCTGTATGCAAGGAAAAGGGTCTTCTTGTGACAAACACTATGTTTAATCACAGGAAAATCCATATGTACACTAGAGAAAGAAAGAATGAGAGAAGTATGATTGATTTGTTCCTGGTGGATGACCGACTGCGAAAACAGGTGATGGATACACGAGTGTTCAGGGGTGCTGACCTGGGAACGGATCATTATCTAGTAATTACTAGATTTAGGGGTTTGTTCGCGGGTTGGCGCTACCGGACGACAGTAACAGAACCACAGTGGGTCTATCGCATCCGAAGCTGGAAGCTTCAGGAAGCGGATACTAGGGACAAATATCACACGAGGGTAGCCGAAAAGCTTGACACCATCGATGGCAGGAAAGAATGTGAGGAGAGAACGTGGCAGAACCTTAGGGATGGAATGGTAAGTGCAGCGGAAGAAGTATGTGGAACGACAAAAAGAGGTAGTAGTAAAAGAAGAGATGCATGGTGGAATGATGAAGTGAGAGAAGCTGTAAAAAAGAAGAAAAAAGCATGGTTAGACTACTTGGCCTCTAGTAACGATGAGCATATGAGAGAGAAGATGAAAGAAAGATATAAGCTGCAGAAACCTCGATGACACTGAAGTCATCAGCATGAAAGAGATTGAACGTGCGATTCGAAGTTTGAAATGTGGTAAGGCTGCGGGACTAGACAGAGTTACTGCTGAAATGATCAAGTACGGTGGGCCTTGCGTTTGGGACAGCTTTCATCTGCTGTGCAATTTGTGCTGGCGGACGGGAGATGTCCCGGATGATTGGCGATCCGCGGTCATTGTGCCTTTATATAAAGGTAAAGGTTCACATTTTGACTGCGGGTGCTATCGGGCGATCAGCTTGACCAGTTTAGCAAGTAAAGTTTACTCGAAGGTTTTGACACGTAGGATGCAAGAGAAATCGGAAAGATTCTTATGGGAGGCACAATGCGGATTTAGACCTGGAAGAGGATGCACGGATCAAATGTTTTCTCTCCGCATGATCACGGAGAAGCTTCTGAGTGTTAACCAGAGGATTTTCTGTGCTTTTGTGGATCTGGAGAAAGCATTTGATAAGGTTATAAGGAAGAAAATGTGGGAACTGTTGCCGGGATATGGTGTGGATGGTCGATTGTTAAGGGCTGTGCAGTCACTTTACTATGACTGTAAAGCCTGTGTGCGGGTAGGGCATGACCTGTCACCCATGTTTAGCGTCCAAGCGGGCGTAAAACAGGGTTGTGTCATGTCTTCCTGGCTGTTCATACTGTATCTCGACAGCTGTTTACAGAAGCTGAAAAATAGATGTTTGGGTGTGAAATTGGGTGACATAAAAGTTAATTGTCTGCTGTATGCTGATGATGCAGTGCTTATTGCACCATCAGAAGCAGAACTGCAGGCATTAGTCACGTGTATGAAAGAGGAATGTGAAATTAAAGGTCTCCGTCTGAATGCTAATAAAACTAAGGTTCTGGTATTTGAAAAGAACGAAGAGAGAACGAAATGTGAAATATGGGTAAATCAGGAATGTCTAGAACAAGTAAATGAAATTGTATACTTGGGGAGTGCTTTCAGCCGGGATGGAAGATGTGATTTGGATGTGGATAGGCGTGTCGCTGCCGGAAACAAAGTCAATGGTGCCCTGAATGCATTAGTAAAAAGGCAAGGCGTGGTGAAGAGTGCACGCCTTGCAATACATAACGCAGTGTTGGTACCGACTTTGTTATATGGCTGCGAAACCTGGGTATGCCAGAAGAAGCATAAAAGCAAGTTGAATGCAGTGGAGATGCGATCTCTTCGTAAAATGTGTGGCGTTAGCATAGCCGACCGAAAGCGAAACGAAGAGATTCGCAATATGGCAGGATTGAAAGATGACCTTTTCACAAAAATTGATAGGGGCGTACTCCAATGGTTTGGGCACGTTGAACGAATGAGTGAAGACCGAATGGTGAAGAAAATATATAGAGCGAAAGTAAATATTAAAAGGTGTCGAGGTAGACCGAGACTAACTTTCGAAGAGCATGTGAGCAAATTGCTCGAAGAGGGGAGGGTCAAGAGTACTCGGATACCTGGACGTGCATGTATGAAGAAGTTAATGAACCTGAAAGAAGCGAAAGAGGTATGTAAGGATCGTGACACTTGGCGATCTGTTCTCTCTGGCTACCCCATTAGGGATTGTGCGTGAAGATAAGTTAATATGACATCATTTTCCTTAATTCCTATCTTAAAGTAAGGACTAACATAGAAGGGTGAATTACTTTACAATGCGGCATCGTATTACCAGGTACAATGTGTGATCATCGACGCTACGGCGTTGTCTTATGTAGACGGACCTGGCGTCAAGAGCTTAGTAGCAGCCCAGAGGGAGCTCGCCTCGAACAATATCACAGTACTACTGGCTGGGGCAAATGGTAAGTACCATCAACACAAGTGTAATAAAAACAAGATGGAAATCCACATGTTATTCGATAGGGTTACCAACGCACCTGATACCAAAGACTTCTACCTATACTACTTGATGGCGCTGTGGTTAAAGTTATGGTTAAATTATCCGTAACTCTTCTAGTCGACTGCGAGCGGGCGAGAAGACTAGTTCTTTGGGCGGATCGCTAGTTATTTATGTGTGCACTTTGTCAATGTGATTTGAATTTTATTTCAGATAAGTATATAACGTTTTTTCGTATTTGCCATAAAACAGACAGTAACTGTCATAACGAAAATCAGCGCACGCACGCGCACGCACGCGCCCGCACGATCCATAGGCTATGATAGCTAAGATACACTTTATTCTACATTGCCGGTTTAGTAGTATGGAAAAGTCTGAAACTCCGGGATTCATCTGAAATTCGGCTCACAATTTTAAAATCAGAAGAAGATTTCAATTTTAATTAGAATCTAACCTCCGGTAATAATATACGTATATAGAGAGAATACCATAAACGATCAATAAAAAATATATCAATTTCTTTATTTCAGCTTCTTTTACTAGTAAAGATGAAGCGATTCATTAATGATTCCATCTGGAAATAATGTTTCTAATTATTTATCACATATTTATAAAATTACAAATTTTAAAAAATTATTGTTTTTAAGGTCCCGTCTTAGAAATGATAGAACGCTACAACTCCTTGGAGACGGAGCAGCTTCAGCTGGACACGTTCCCCACGGTCCATGATGCAGTCGTCTATTTCAAGATCCTAACCGATAGGAAAGACGAGCCCACCATAACTGTTACGTCATGATCGTTTGACGTTTTTGAACGCGTACAGATTTAACGCGTTTCATATATAAATAACGTTATAACGTTATGCCTAAATATTAATTGTAAACGATTATCTCGTTATTACCAGTACAATAAATTTGATTAATTTTACTAGTAAATATGTTTTGAAACAACAAGTTATACAGTAGATGTATATTTACAATTTAAAAATGTATGTACATAAGTTTTTTTTTCGATTGGAATATACTCAAATCTTTTTAATTCCAAAGGATTTAGAAAATCTATTTTTGAACATAATAACAATGTTTAACAGAATTTTATTTTAATAAGAAAATAAATTACTTTTATTCTGCCTTGGAGTCTGTATAAATTGTTAATAGCCTCTTAGCTGTTTTTGCTACTTGGATTTGAAGAGTATGAGGAGCACGTAAGATTACAGGCTGTGAGGCATTCCACTTAGTCCTCAGGGTGGCCGCACATCTGTGGTCTTTTTTTTAATTGGTTACAGATATCAATTGGTTCCAGTAACAAAGTGGACTGTGTCTTGTTTGTTACACAAATATAAAAAATATAACAAAAGAAGTGCTAACGAACAATCTTTATGTTGTTGGCTATTTGGTTAAGCCAGAATCATCAAAGGCAGAGTATTTTAATATTCCTAAACAATTATAGTATTGAATAACCATATAAAGCAATCTATAAGGTTGTGTGACCAAAAATGTATATGTACTTGTATTTTTCATTAAATTGTAACAATTCTTATTAATTTTGAATATGTATAAAATAGTAAACAGTTGACAAAGGTTTTAAGGTATTACCAATGATATTTAAAAATATATATGTTATACGCAATGATCGTCTGCCATTGTTCCGAGGTTCCTGAATAGAAAGATAGCAAGTTACATAATTTGTAGCTGCAATAAAACGGGAATATTACCCACTCCCCGCTTACAAATGTTATGTGATCCGTTGGTGTCTAAATACTGTCGACAAACCTAAAAAAATTAAATAAAACAATACTCGTATAATTTACTTTTCTTGCATGAGTTTGTACATGAGTTTATAATGCTGTACATTTTAAATTGTAGTAAGAGCGTGAATCACTCACCGCGGAACTAATATCAGTAGTTTGTGCTTGACGTGCACATCACTACGCCACTAAATAAAACTACTTTTACGGATTTTATCGTAAAAGTAGTTTTACGATAAAATCCTGGCTGCAAGTTGAACTTTTAGATTTTTTAATTTTGAAAAAATGCGTGATTGTTTAAATATTATCATTGTTCAATAGGTATTGTTACTACAGCGATTTTACTGAGTTTCAATAATGCCTGTGATAACTTTTTACTTAACTATATAAATATTTAACACTTTTGTAAAAAAAAAAACTAAACACTATATGTGAGGCTGTTAAACTCCATAAGTTCTTAGACTAAGATGACGTTTCATGTGTTCCTGCCCAGTAATCGGTACTAATATTAACTACTTTTCAGGATTTTATTTAAATGATTGTTTCTAAAATTAACTTAGGAAAATCATAGCATTTGCATCATGTAATGTATCTTAGTTATTTTTTTATTATTAGATACTGTTTATTCATGTATTATTCTGGCAAGAAAAAGGTAAAGTTGGATGATTCTAATAATAGGTCGGTTATCCTATAATGTCTAGAGCAAGCTAATTCCAATGCTCTTTTTAATATATTATAGGCAATATAATCTTTTTATTTTTTATCTTTATCTGTGAGTCAATATATATACAGATAGTAAAACATTTTAGTATAATGAAAAATCAAAAACGTTAAAAAAATCTATTCAAAATTCAATTTAACCAAATTTATCTTTAGTTTTTATTCATTTGCCATCCCTAACTTTACTATGTATGATGTAGACAACTTTTGATGTCGCAGACTGTAAAGATGCTGCATGCTGTTATAGATATGTGGATGTGATCACTGCGGTAGTCGTTGCGTAAAAACAGATTTGACAGCTGGAATTAGGATTTTAAATATACGTTAACCGACTAAGTGTTCGTAATAAGGCGAGTGAGTTACTTGCCTGGTACTTCGGATAGAATATACAACTGGCGTACACTCAACACTTCGGTATATAAATATCGGCTATTGGGTACCGGTAGGGCTTTTCCAACGTAACCTTTAAAACTGCTCTCTGAGTCCTCTCCAACTGAATCATGGTAGTTTTGGAGGCGCCACCCCAAAGTGATATGCAATATTGTATTAATGATTGGCGGAGCACAAAAAAACTGTACGCAGCGTACTCTTATCAGCACAGGAAGGCGCCATGGCACAGTAGATTAGCAATGAGTTGCAGCGCTAAGGGCCGCAGGTTCGAATCCTACACAAAGCAAGTATTTGTATGGCCTACAATACATTTTTCAGAGTTTGGATGTTTTTCCTTATGAAATTTATTTTAGAAAATTATATCCGCGATACATCAGAAGTATGTAGATAATGTTTTCATAAAAAGAAACAACAAGAAAACAATTCCAGAGAAGTTTCATAAAGTAAATAACATGAAAGTGATATAATACTGTACTTATATCCTTTCATCCGCTGCTAGTGAAAAAATTGTTCTTTAAAGACCTGTGCAATTTTTAGTTTCATACTTATTACTTATAAAACATAAATCGAGAAAAATAATTGGTTGTCTGTAAAGTCGGTTTACGGACGATAGTTTAACGTGACAACGTCATAACAAAACATTGATGAAATGATTGCATACTTTGTGGAAGAGAGATAAATGCGGCGCAAGCTGAACGCTCAAGCCGATCGTGCCTTTCGCTCGCTCGTGCAGCGCTCTCGCTTCGATCGTAACGTTACAATGAGCGTAACGTTAAAAAGAGTCATCCTTTTTCGTGCGTGCAGCCGGCGTTCATCGATTTATTAGACGTCAAAAACATGAAAGTTAACTAAAGCCTTATACTTAAATAAGTTATAAAAACTATGTGATATTTTGTATCTTACATTTGTGTAACAATTGTACTTAGATGTAATAAACAGTCTGTTATATTTTGATACTGGTTTTTTTTTATTTCACCCATCTTTGGTTAATTAACTGTGTTAGCTTCTTTACGTGGTAGCGCCACGCTGTAGCTATTGTTGCAGCACGAATGGGACGGCTTAACCAGGGTAGGACCATGCTCTCGGAAAATAAGCGTAAAATAACAGCTTTCCTGCTGTTTCGTATGATGAATGTAGAGAACCAGGGACCCTTTTTACTGGTAACGCGGCATTCCATAGATATTAGTCCTCAGAAGTGACAACGCATCTACACTTTGATTCCTGATCAGGGACAGATGTAGATGTCTATGGAGCGCAGCTTCCACTTTATGTCAAGTGGACTGTGTACTCGCTTGCCAGCTTTATTCGCTCTCTTTAAATGTCACAGTACGCGGGCAACCCGAGAACTATCCCTGCTGTTTCCGATAAGACTGTTAATAATAATTTTAATTGCTAATTTACCACGTGATCGACTATGAAGAAAAACATCGTGGGGAAACCTGCATTTCTCAGGAATCAAAACATTTCGAGGATGGGAATCTATCACTAACTGGGAATAAATTCTTTTCTCAATAAATTACGTTACACTTTCAAAATCTCTTACAAGAAAAGAACGAGAAAAATACATCCTAAAAACATTACAGTGGATCACTAAAGGTAATGGAGTGTTTGCAGATAAATATAAAAGGTCATATATACAGATATACAGAGAGAAAAGCAAAACAAATTGCTATACAAAGAAAAAATGAGTCGGCTTTAAATTCTTATAAAGAAATCTGGAATATTGTAAATCGAAGTAGGAAAAATTTGTTCCGTAAAAAAGATAAGAATATACTACTAAAGGTAAACAATAAAATCGTAAGTCATGAACAGGATGTTGTTAGTAAATGTTTTCTCAAGTCATTTTAGTGAAACTAATTCATTAAGCAACAACGCTAGTAATTCAATCTAGGCACAATTAATTCTCAAACAAAGTGTGCAGAAAATTGTAACAGATGACCTTTTAAGATTATTACTGGTCACGAAATTTTAAAAACACTTAAGCAAATGGAAAATAAAAGATCACAAGGTTATTATAAAATACCCATCAAGATTATTAAAGATAATATTGATATATTGGCTGGACCTTTAGCTTACCTTTTCAATAAGTGTGTGGAACAATCTCTGTTTCCTGATCAGCTTAAGGTTGCACGAGTGCTTCCGGTACATAAAAAGGGAAGTAAAATAGACTCCAAAAACTCTAGACCGATTTTCTTGCTACCAATTTTATCTAAAATTTATGAAAAGCTGATAAAGGTAAGACTAGTAGTACATTTTCGACAAAATAACATATTAAATGAAAGGCAATTTGGGTATCAAACGCGTGTGGGTACTATAAATGCTATAAATACGCTAGTCGATGATGTGGTATGTAGACTCAATGATAAATATAAGGTAGGAGGTCTATTTTTAGACTCAAGTTCGGCTTTTGACACGTTAAATCATGATATACTGCTACTGAAATTGGAACATTACGGAGTTAGAGGCCCAACTTTGAGGTTATTAGAATCCTACTTATCAAATGGGTAACAATTTGTTGAGAGCAAAACAATAATAGACTGTGCCGAAACGGTATACAAATATAAATTGATAACCTTAAAAAGGGTGTTCCACAAGGCTCCATTTTGGGACCCATATTATTTATAATATTCATTATTGATTTAACTACTTACATACATACCAAACGGCGAGACGTAAAGTTGACTATTTGTGCGGATGATACAAACTCAATTGTATCTGCTAACTCGATAGACGAACTAAATACCAAAATGGAAAGCACACTGTATGACTTCAGAACTTGGTTTGCTACTAACAATCATCTATTAAATACGAATAAAACATACGCAATGCTTTTCAAATCTACAGCAAGACAAAAAGAATCAATAAATATTAACATTAACGGTAAAAATACTAACTCTGTTCAATCAGTAAAATTTCTAAGAATCCACATTGACATGTATTTGAATTGGAAAAAGGAAATGAAAGCACTAGCATCTACTATCAGTTCTGCATGCTATGCCCTAAGAAGTTTAAGAGACGAAGTTACGTTAAAGCAGCTTAAATTTATTTTTGATCTAGTAGAATCAAAACTTCGTTATAGCATACAATTCTGGGGCAACAATTATAAACATAATATTAAGACAGCGTTTGTATTACAAAAAAGAGCAATCCGCACCATAAAGAAACATTGTAACATGTGTAAAGAACATTTTCGAAAACTTGACATACTTACGGTTTCCTCTTTCTATATCCTAGTTTCACTTAAATATTTGGTAAAAAATTTTGCAAATATGAAACAAACGAAGAAAGGAAAAAACCGGCCAAGAGCGTGTCGGGCCACGCTCAGTGTAGGGTTCCGTAGTTTCCCGTCCGTCACAATAAGTGTTCCCATTTATGAGTTTAAAGGTGGGTATCCATTATGTTCGCGCTCTAGCAGCGGTCCGCTCCTGCAACTGCTCCCGGTAGTGGGTACTGTTGTTTCCATCCAAGTTCAAAATGATTTTCCTAGAAAGTCCTAATAAAGATCTACTTTTCAGATTTTTTTCATATTTTCTAAATTTATGGTTCAAAAGTTAGAGGGGGGGGACACATTGTTTTTTACTTTAGGAGCGATTATTTCCAAAATTATTGACATTATCAAAAAATGATTTTAGTAAACCCCTGTTCATTTTAAATACCTTTCCAACAATATAACACACGTTGGGGTTGAAATTAAAAAAAATCACTTCCCACTTTACATATAGGGGGGCTACGCTAATAAAACATTTTTTTCCAATTTTTATTTTACCACTTTGTCGGCGTGATTGATACACATATTGGTACCAAATTTCAGCTTTCTAGTGCTAACGGTCACAGAGATTAAGCGAGGACGGACGGACGGACAGACATACATGGCGAAACTATAAGGGTTCCTAGTTGACTACGGAACCCTAAAAAGAGAGAAATGACACGTCGAAAAGATTTAAAAACTTCTAATATGAATGTTGTGTACGCCACAGCACAAGGCATCAAGCCATTACACTATTTAATTATTTGCCTATCTCATTTAAAATTATTTATTGCCACCACAAATTCCAAAATAAACTCAAATCATTACTAATTTAAAAAAAGCTACTACTCAATTGACGATTACCTAAACGACAAAAATAAACTTAATGAATGTTATTTTTTTTTGTTTATGTACTGATAATATATTATAATCTATTATGACATGAAAAAATATATATTTATGACATGAAAAGTATTAAATGTAAAATGATTGTCAAATGATATTTAAATTATATTCGATTTTAGTTTTATTTAAGTTAATTGCATGCAAACGTAATTCTTTATTTTGTGTAATTAATTTTCCAATACAATGTAATATTGTTCTATGGAATAAATGACTATGGCTATGGCTACAGCTATATTATTACGTGGTAGCACGAATGGGTCGGCTCGACTAGGAAAGAACCACGCACACACAGAATACCAGTGTAAAATAGCAGCTAAATGCTGCTGTATTTTATACGTTAAGTAGAGAGTTAACAGTGGTAGAGCCACGCGGCAGCTTTTGCTGCAGCACGTGGCCTGGCTCGAGCCGGCGTGGCGGCGTGCTTCCGCGTTTCGTCTGGTGAATGCAGGTGGCTAGAGGCCCAATTCCCCCTTCCTCCCCCCCATCCCATTAACATGGTAGCGGAATTTAATGTATCTACCCCAGGAGGGTACCAGCACCTCTGGATCCCTCGCTGAGCATCTTACGACCAAGCTACTCAACTCCTAAGCGTGGGTGCGCAAAGACAATAACTGGTCGGGGCAAGCTGAGCAACAAGACCAAGGCGGCCCTTGCCACACTATCCGTGTATTTCTGCAATATCAGGGGACTTCACTCGAACCTATACGCCGTCTATTACTATCTCGAGACGGCGAAGCCGGCTCTACTCTTTCAGACCGAGACGCAGGTGTCCTCTCTGACTTATACTTCGTATTTCTCCTACACGGAGTACCAACTGGAACACTCCTTTGTGCCTCGGGATGGACTTTGCGTAAACGTCTGATAGGACATATGTTCTCAACGCCTCAGCAGCTTGCAGGTTCAGACCTATCCATCCTTTGCTACGCGTAGACAGCGACACCCATCCACGCGTCTACGGGTGCCTTTATAGGTCCCATGGCGGTAATGCCGAAACAGACCGACTCATCGATCACGTCCAAATAGCTACAGATTTATTGCTACAGCGGATCCCCTCCACAGATATCGTGATCCTCGACAATTTTAACGTCCACCACACCGAATGGCTTAGTTCACATTCAACCGGTCTTTGTTCAGTTCTGTCAGAACACAACTGGTTACTTTACCTATGCGGATTCCAGATGTGTAGGATCATGCACCTTCCCTGTTCGACCTTCTGCTGACCTCTCATCCGACAGATATCAGGTCTCGGTGGACGCCTCTCTTGGCTATTCAACGTGCCGTTGCTGAGCCCCTACACACCAGCTTAAATGTGATAGCAAGATTGTGGTCATGTTATCGCAGTACTGGGGATTTTGCTGAACGGCACACGGTAAATATATCGTGTTAATGCGCAGAGACAGGATCGATTTCTCTAAATGACCGCCAGAACACAACCCAATATCATAGCGATGCAACTACTACAAAGACTCCAGAAGGACCACCAGCTGCTGGTAAGCGACCAAACCATGCGAAAAAGGTTGCATGAGTCTTCATGTTCGAAGATTGCTACGTATTCCAGCATTGCCACGTGGCATTCGCGGTCGGCGGCTCGGCGGCTTTCGAGCATTTACCATGAAATGACGAACAATGATCTTGGGTACTGTTCACCAGTCCCGGTTTGGGTTTTATCCGGATTCACGACGAACACGCGATTGGAGAACTAAAGGGAGAGTTAGCTGTCTACGGTACCCTTAGAACGGCACACTCATAACAAGGCGGGGCAATCATGGTGTGGGGAGGAATTCGTCTTGGCAGATGAAACCAGCTCGTTTGGATTCAAGGCAGTGTAACTGCACAAAATACCACGAGGACTTAGTAGAGCCTGTCATTGTCCCACACAGAATCCAAATGGGCAAGGAATTTCTACTCATACACGATAATGCTCCTTCCCATACGGCGCGCAACGCATCTGCAGTTTGATTCGTAATCAAGGATAGATGTAGGTGTCTATGGGCCACAGCAAACACCATCAGGTGGTATAAAAAAAGGAGTTTGTGAACGTATGAGAACGAATTGAGGAGAACAATAATTCAGTAGACAGAATAACTGGTAAAATTCATGATCTATCCCAACAGCTGCAAAATATAGCACAAAAAAGGCTATTTTAATGCCTGCAGGAATATTCGGCAGAAATAATTTGACTTAGATCAAACTCGTTGGGACATAAATAGAAGAAGAGTTCTAACAGGAGCGCGCACGTCTACGTGCGTTGCAGCTGCAATAGACCCAGACTGTAAAAAGTCCGGCTTTCTGGGTTTATTAAAATACGTAATTGAGTCCAAACTTGAAGATGGCTTACCAAACATTGTCATAATAAAAATAATAAAAAATTAAAATTTAAAAAAAAATTATAAATTGCTGAGGATTTTTTTAACATCTGCCGTTGGTAATGCAAGTTGCGAGAACTTTTTTTAAATTAAAGTTAATAAAAAAAATTCTGAGATCGACTGCGTCAATGTTGAGACTACCAAATTCAGTTATTCTGGAAATGCAACATGACATAAATTTTGATATTGACGATTGTGTTAAGGATTTTGCTTTGAAAAAAACACGAAAAGTATTCAATCAATCAATCTAATTTTGAAACTCATAGTGACAGAAATAATTAATAATATTACAATGCAACATAAATATTTTAATCATCCAAGTTGATATTAATTGATGTTGGTTAAGATAATGTTGATAACCACTCTTCGATTCTCTTAATTTATCAAATGCAAAATAACGAAAATTGATTCCAATAATACTACAGGTAATTTACTAATCAAGTTACTTAAATTTTTTTTAAATTTGAAGAAGTAAAGAAATAAAATGATGGGTGGCGCTTTTAAGTATAACTATAACTAAGTATGCTTTTTTGCAATACCTGTAAAGGTTGCTAATATGTAATATATATATATATATATATATATATATATATATATATATATATATATATATATATATATATATATATATATATATATATTTATATATATATATATATGTACATTCATTATTTATTTATTTTTGTATGTACCTAGTGTTAAGTTATAGTAAAGTTATGCCTTGTAAATAAAATAATAAAAACGAGGGGAAGGGGGTGAATTTCCGGGCGGCCCCGGGCGGCGAAAACCCACGCTACGCCACTGCTTCAAACACATTTTTATTCCGACACTCAACGACGTATTCCCGAGAAATATTAGCACTGCCGGTCTATAAAACATCGCCGATACTGTCGTCTGAATAACATAGAATATTGCTAGTATGCAATCACATCATTAATTTGCAGAAGGAACAGAGTAGGTACCACGCAGCCTTGTGGACCACCAGCATTCACAGGCTTGTAGTCGGAGCATGCACCGTCGACTACGACCTACTCTGATCTGTAAGAAAACTAATGACTCATTTGCATAATTTCTCGGGAAGCCCATAAGAGAGCAACTTTAAAAGAAGCGCATTGTGCCAAACCCGATCGAAGGCCTCCGCTATGTCCAAACTCTCCTCCTTGGTCTCTACTGCTTCCGCCCATCGGTTATCGGTGAGTCGTGCAGACAAAAAGACGCAAATTTGCAGGAGTGTCCAAACCAATACTAGGATCTGCCGCCGGTAGGCACTACGGATGACGGGATCAAAAGTTCCATCACCTGAAGCACCACATCGGTGACAGACTCAGCAACAAATTTGTTGGGATTATCTTCAGGATTCAGGATGCCAAAAAGGCCACATACCACCGTATTCGCCAACCTATATTGCCACATACGGCGGCAGCCTATAGATCGTACCTGCAATGAGCAATTAATGGACACTGTAGTCCGGATTAGTAAATGATCCGAAGAGCAACGAGGGACATGGACGGAGACCTGTTAGCCGTTCGGATGAGAAGATCAGAAGGTCCAACAGGGAAGGTGTATGATTTTCCACATCTGAAATCTATGCGGGCAAAGTGACCAGTTGTAACAAACCATATGCAAAGCCGTAAACAGATCTTCCCGCATGATCAGTAGTATAAGAACCGAGCCATTCGGCGTGTTGGGTGTTGAAACTTGAACTGTATGAAATTCTGTATCATTTTCGCCAACGAAATAATCGGTTAGGTACCGATTGTCATTTGCAACGTTTCACGTGTATGTGACATCAAGTAAATTGAATATATCGTCTTAGTAAGTTTTACTTAAAAAAGTACGCTTAGGCGATGATGGGATGCTTGGATACGCGGGGCCCCCTTTTGCGCGGAGCCCGTAGCAATTGCTACGATTGCTACGTAGTTAATGCGGCAATGGGCGTAGTCACGAAATCATGGAAGACGGCTTTCGTCCACCCGATCCCTAAAAAGGCGACCGCTCAGTTCCGTCTAATTACAGGCCTATCACACAATCACAACATAATGGAATCCATTATAAACGGCCAGCTTATGCGATACCTTGAGGATTACCTGCTGATTAATGGCCGCCAATCGGCTTTTGTCGGGGTCGATCAGCTGGTGATCTTCTGGTCTACCTGACTCATCGAATCATCGATGGGCGGAGGCAGTAGAGTCCAAGGGGGAGGCATTGGCCGTTAATTTGGACATTGCGAAGGCCTTTGATCTGGTTTGGCACAAAGCGCTTCTTTCGAAGCTTCCTTCCTGTGGGCTTCTCGAAAAATTGTGCAATTGGATCACCGGCTTTCTTGCAGATCGGAGCATCAAGGTCGTTGTAGACGGTGCATGCTCCAACTACCAGTCTATTAATGCTGGCGTTCCACAAGGCTGCGTGCTATCACCAACGCTGTTTATTCTGCATATCGACAACATCTGGTAACATTTATTGCTATGCGGATGACAGCACTGGTGATGCTCTATACACCGGTCGTGACAAAATTTCTCGGGAAAACATCGCTGAGTACCGGGACAAACTTGCGTCGGAAGTCTCGGATTGGGGGCGACTAAATCTAGTCCAGTTTAACCCTCAGAATCAGAAGACACAAGCTTGCGCGTTGACCGTTAAAAAGAACTCCTTTGTCTCCTCAGTTTCCAGGCACGCCCCTTGTTGCCTCATCCAGTAACGGAATCCTTGGCGTTGACATATCGAGTGACGTGCAGTTTCGTGGTCACTTGGAAAAGAAGGCCAAATTGGCCTCTAAAAAGCTTGGCGTGCTCAGCAGAACGGGACATTATTTCATGCCGGCACACCGCCTGCAACTTTACAAGGCGCAGGTTCCGCCTCACATGGAATACTGTTCAAGTCTCTGGGCTGGGGCTTCCCAGTACCAGCTCCTTCCACTTGACTGCATCCAGCGTAGAGTGGCTCAAATCGTCGACGACGAGTACTTTCCGATCGGCTCACTGCACTGCCGCTGCGAATAATGTTGCATCCCTTTGCATTTTCTTTCACATCTACCACGAGGAGTGCTCCGAGGAATTGTTCGGATTAATCACAGCCAGCAAATTTCACGACCACACATCGCGGCAAAACTCACGATACCATCCACACCATCCGGATGCTTGGCGGTCCACCACTGTACGTTTCGCTAGGAGTTTTCTTCCGCGTAGTTCGTTAGTAGTTCTCTGTGGAATAGTTTACTACCATTGATTTTTCCGGACCGATACAACTTAGGGACTTTCAATAAAAAAGCTTACTCCTTTCTAAAAGGCCCGCAACGCACCTGCAATTCCCCTGGTGTTGCAGTTGTTCATGGGTGGTAGTAGTTACTTAACATCAGGTGAGCCACGTGCTCGTTTGCCCCCTATCCTATAAAAAAGAGAACCGGAGACCCTTTTTACTGGAAACGAGGTCTTAGCTTCCTCAGGGGTAACAACAACGCATATGCATTTTGACTCGAGATCACTGAATCCACTTTGAATCAGATGGACTGTTAACTTGTCTATCACCGTTATTCTAAACAATAAAAAATATTACCTTTGTACAACCAACAGTATTTCTCAATTTAAGAGCATATGCACGAGAGTGCTCAATGAATCGACATCTGTGTACACTTAGCATAAAGTAAAGATACAGCCTATATACGTCCCACAGCTGGGCACAGGCCTCCTCTCATTTCTGAGAGAGTTTTAGGGCAAGGAATAGTCCGCCAATTGATTATTCCGTAAATGTCTGAGAAATGGAAAATTTTCTCATTTCACAGACATGCAGGTTTCCTCACGATGTTTTCCTTCACCGCCGAGCACGTGGTAAATCAGCACTTAAAATTGCAATTAACAATTTCATTGGTGCCGGCGGGGATCGAACCCGGTTTGCTCGTGTATTATGAAATTTACAGCGAGCGTCGAGACATTTTACAAATAGAATGAGTCCTAAATAACAACGCAAAACAGAAGACAGAAAAACAGAAGAAACTTATGTAGTACGTTTGCACCATGCCAAGCGGACATCAACAAAACGCTTGAAAAAGCGCTTATATAACATACATACATACATACATAAACACTCACGCCTGTCACCCAGAGGGGTAGGCAGAGACTACGGACTTCCATTTGGCACGATCCTGACATACCTCTTTCGCCTCCTTTACATCCATATATCTACGCATACATGCTCGTCGGTTAAGGGTACTTCTAACGTGGCCCATTTTCAAAATATCGCCAATTTGGTCGATAAACTTTTTTCTAGGGCGTCCCTTTCCGACTCGGCCATTCACATCTGCCATATAAATTTGCTTTGTCACTCTTTCCTCATTCATTCTTTCTACGTGACCAAACCACCGAAGCATTCCTTTCTTAATCCTGGTCACAACATCATCTTGCATACCACATTTATCTCTTATCACGCAATTTCTCACCCTGTCATTCAGATTAAACCCTAGCATATTCCTTAAAGACCGCATTTCTACAGCATTTATTCTACTTTCGTGCTTCTTCTGCCACACCCAGCTTTCACTACCATACATTAAAGTAGGGACTAACACAGCATTATGAATTACCATACGTGCCTGTTTTGACACATTCTGGTTCTTCATAATAGAGTGTAGTGCCCCATTCACTCTATTCCCTGCATTTACTCGTCGTTCTATTTCCCTATCATATCTACCATCCCTGCTAAATTATATAACATAACATAAAATATTTGAAACTACTCTATAAATCATGTAATTTAATCTAGCTAAAAGATATATTTTACACATTAATCAATAATTATCTTTTTAAAAACCTTGATATCGCTTGACATCGTTAATTAGTCGATAAGGGACCGTTTTAAGGATTTCTTTCTTACGTTCTTAATTAGTTAATTACTAAGATGATGGCGGGCGCATACATTTTGGCTCTTCTCTTCGTTTTGGGTTTCGCTCAGGTATATAGATAGATATTTTATAAATGTAACATATTGATCGTAAATTATATATTTAGAGCGTACTAAAAGTTCACAGCTGAATATAAACCTCCCCCATAGTAGATGGCATATTTAAATTAAAATAGTGCACGAGCTTATGCGCAAGTACAGGTGCACTCTCTATTATCTCACTCTCGTAGTCCGATGGTAAGGCAATACGACACAACTGGAGAGAGATGAGGCGCAGGACCAACGTATTCCTCCGTCATGTTCACCGAAACACCGCCAACTTCTTAAATCCCAGCTGCTCCCGAGAATTTCTTGAATAGAAAAATGCGATAAGCTGCCTCTTACGACACCCACGGGATGATATGGAAGTAATAAATGTTTATTAATATGTCGATTACTTATATAACATTTTTGGTGTTCATTTACTATTTTCTTGGGTTAGGTTAGGTTAAAACGGTGTTCATTTAATTAGAAGCCTATGTATTTAATGTACCTAGATGATTTATAATTTTTAATATATTATAATGTCTGAAACGCCTTCTCTTTTGAGGAAAGCGTAAGGATCGTTCTAATAAAATACAGTCCTAACATTTATTTGTTAACAATTTCCGGAACTTTTAAAGATTAAAGAAATTTGCGTGCTCTTGTAAGTACATGTCATAAAACCAATCTCGTAAACCAACCTCAGGCTTCATAATCGATAATTTATTTGCATTGTTAAAGAGAACATGTAGCTTGATTCTAAAAAGGGAAAAGTCATTGAAAGAATATGATTCCAGGGCGGACCCGTATCAAAACCAGCTCAGCCCGCTATCATCGAGGATTTGCGACGAGGTAATTATAATCTCGTAATCATTCTCGACAATTTATCTTTCACGTCTAAATATATTTACGACATGATGACTATTTTTTCAAAGAATAATGGCCAAATACTATATCTATCACTTTAAGTCAAAGTGACTGTAACACTACGAGATCCAACAAAATTCTAAAATTGAGTAGCGTTTGAGTATTTGGGCACTGGAGTGACAAAAAAGTCTGTAGTTCAATTTATGGTACGTGTCAAGAAACAAAATGCAGATGCGTTCAGCCCTGTCACCCCTGAGGACTAAAATAGAATACCTCTTAAAATAGTAGTTTAATGCTGCTGTGTTTCTTATGGTGAGTGTAGAAAACCGTAAACCCTTTTTAGTGGAAACGAGGCATTCCATCCTTAGGGGTGACAGTGCATCTGCGTTTTGATTTTTAATCGAGGATAGATGTAGATGTCTGTGGGCCACAGCATCCACTCACCATTAGTTAGACTGGCTGCTCGTTAGTCACTCTTATTCTCTAAAAAAAACATAGTTGCTTTTACGACAGCTACAGGATGAAATATGGTGATGGATTCTCTTAAGCCGCCCCACCCGGCAGCATACATATATTACAAGTAATTTTAAGGAGTGAGAGGTGTTTTTTTGTCACATTTGTGCTGTAAAACATATCTTCTTCTTATATTTCATTGTGTAGGTATGAAAACCTTGCTTCCAGACAAGAGAGAGAACAGAGAGTTTTAGAAAATGCAACATATACATCTAACCTCAAACTTATCTCGGCGGACACTAGCTTTCCGTATATACACTCCTATCTGTGAACCTAGCAAATGCGGCATCATGTTCGATTTAGTTTTTTTTTCGATAATAGTCCGAAATTGTCATCATCAAACTGGTGTGGTTCACTGCTGCACAGACAAAAATTCAACTGGATACCTAAAGCCGCAGATTGAGCTAAGTAGTTGAACATTTGGCTTTGACAAAGATCTATTTGATGTGTCTGCTATTTGCGATCTCCGTGGTCGTACTGGCTAGGAGATCCTTATCTCTTGAAGCATGAATACAGGTGATTCGAGGATCGTTGCGGGCTGGGAGGCTGAAGAGGGGCAAATCCCTCACCAAGTGAGCATTCGTATGGTGCGGGATACCGGCGAAGTGAGTTCATGCGGCGGTTCCATCATCCACAACGAGTGGGTGCTCACGGCAGCGCACTGTCTCGCCAAGTTTGTATAATTACATTTTTGTAATCTCACTTTAAATTTACTAGGTGGTAGGACTGGTTTTCTGTCTAGAAATACGTATTTAGGTAGCGTTTTACCTCTGAGATATATCTGACGCCAGTCGCTGCTATGTTCCGGTTTAAAAGCTAAGACGGCAAAGTATAAACTACAGGCAGACCATCTTAATTCTTCCAGGTGACAAACACATATGTAGCCTCCTTTGTTTAAAGCTAAATAGAAGATACAAGATGGACTGTAAGCTTTATTTTTGAAGTAGAGAAGTGGGGATGACAAAGAGCACACAGTCTTCCTGATGGTACGTGGATACTGTGTATCATCTCTTATATCTTTGATTAAGAATCAAAATGTTGATGCGACAACGTATCAACATTATGAACTTCTGAGGACTAAAATAAAATGCCACGTTACTACTAGGAGGAGGGATTAGTACCGCACCCTGCCCCTCGCTCCCCCGCCACAGCTGACATGTTATTTCATCATGATTTCTTATATTCACGCAAACACTACACATAACGGATTTTAGCGCGTTTAATTAAATTTTTTTCCCAGGCAGGTGGTAGTACCCAGCGTCCTTCTCTATTGAAATCAGGATGTTCTTTTTATTTCAATAGCCTCACGTATCAGTTATATAGCTGACGTGAAGCATCCAACGTTCCGGGAAGTCTGCAATTTCCGATCATATCCTAGGCGGCCCCAACCATTACATCAGATTTGATAGAACGCAAATGCTTGACACCCTGTAATTAATAAAATTAAAACTAAACCCAAGAATACCACAGCAAGACCTCAAGACAGAGTAAGTTCATTCTGCATAAATCGGACCACAAACAGTAATTAAAAAGCTGAAGGTACGCCGGGTTAACATTGACATGGAGACGTCAGTCACCTCAGTCCCCGTCACAGAGTACCTTTGTATAAACTGGTCCCGGCACCCGAAACGTCAGGAATTAAAAATCATTTAAAATTAAACGCGATAAAATCCGTAAAAGCAGTTTTAATAAATGTTATTGCATCATCTAGTACTGAGAAAATTACCAAAGATTGTGCAATCTTATGTTTAAATATTTTGGTGAGAAAAAAAAGTATTTCATTGTGTCATTTTTAGTGAAAATTGATAATTATATGATAAAAAAAGAGTTGCAGCAGATATACTATTCAGACTTAGTGACCAAAATGAAGTGGAATGTACTAATGTAATGTAATGTTTCTTTGTTTAATTCCAAAAACATTTTATCATGCTTTCTATTTACTATAATTAGAAAAAAATCTACAGTGCCTCAAAACCATAACGCTATACGAGTAGGTTTAACCTAAAAATAAAATATTTTTTCAAAAGTATGGTTACGAAAGATATGGCATTACTCAATTCGTACATTTCAATGCAGTGGACACCTTGATTACCACATTAACGAATGTTCGGTGATTTAACCGAATATTCGGCCGAATACGAATATGAAACGATTTTCGGCTCATCTCTACTAAAAGGATACCCGGTTCGCTATACTCTCCAAACAAAACCTCTACATAAAAATAAACCATTTAAAAAAAGAATGGTGATGGTGATGATGATGACAATTTTGTTCGTGACAAATCGTCAGACCGATCTAACCTAACCGATTAGCTGAGCAAATCGGATTGATAGTTTTTGACTATTCATAATTTAAGCTTATGAGCCGTTAGATTAAGATAAATCTCTGATCAAAATTCGTAATACGCGAGCACCCTGGGTTCGCTCCCCGCCTGCGCTAATGTTAATTAATAGTAATAAAGGTAATGTCAATTGCAATTTTTTATAATGGATAATCTTACGCAACAACTACATGGCAAAATCCATCACATGACGTTGTCATGTAGCTGACATTCTTACATCGCCCCTACACGATAGTTAAATAAAATTGTTTTTTTTTTCTTTTTTTTCTTTATTGATCATAGAACCAACAGCATGTTATAAATATTAACAGAACTTCTCAAACAATCCATAATGCCAATGACAGGTTCTTACTTTATATAAATGTACATACTATCGCTTGTTATAGTATGTTATGTATATACAATTAATAATATTACAGTCAATAAAATTACAAAATATTAATTACAAAGTACTTGGATATATTAAAAATTTTTATTATATTGAAGAATTTAAAAAATAAGTTTCACATAAAGAAAGAGACGATAAGCAGAAACAAAAAAAATAAAATAAAAATAAAATTATTGTATAACAACTGTCCGACTATACAATAATAAATAACATAAATGAAGTTTACACATTTGCGTGCGCGCGTGCGTGCGTGCGTGCGTGCGTGCGTGCGTGCGTGCGTGTGCGTGCGTGTGCGTGTGCGTGTACGTGTGCGTATGCGTGTGCGCGCGCACGTGCGTGCGTGCGTGCGTGCGTGCGTGCGTGCGTGCGAGCCTGTGTGCGTGCGTGCGTGCGTGTGTGTGTGTGTGTGTGTGTGTGTGTGCGTGTTATTATTTATTACTTAATATTGAAATAATATCTTTTTTAAAGACTGATTTGCTTTGGTGGAAGATGTCAGTTGAGGAAAATTCTTTTGTTAAAAATAAATAATAAAACTTATACACGACATGTTTGAACCAGTCGCATCACGTTCGTGGTCCGTTTCGGGCTGACAAACCTCACCCGACCAGAGTTCCTCGTGGAGTCGACGCGCAAGTTCATACACCCGGGGTACGATGAGATAATCGCCGGTGTACAAACTGATGACATCGCACTGCTCGGCTTGGAACACTACATCCCATACGGAAGTAAGTCTAAAAGGCTTTTTATTGTCACCACGCTTAGCTACAACACACTTTATTGTAACTATATTTTTATTTTTTAAATACTGGCAATGCTTTTAACATTACTAATATTCTCTTTAACAGTCCTTCTTAAAATGCTTAGTTTTAGGAGTGGTTCAAGATAATAGTCGGATGGCGGATTCGAAACCCCGACCGATCAGTTCGCAGTCCGCGGCATGCCATTACGCCGTAAGGACGACAAATGAGCAAACAGTTCACAAGACATCCTTGACCATACCACTGTTTAAAGATAGTCTAACTTTCAACTGTGACCATCTATTTGCTTATTATCAGGGTATGGTACACTATGTGCTGGTGGCGTAAGAATATCTTTTAATACTATCATACTATTTTCTTTTATTTTATTGGCTTTACGGCTCTGGGTTCTAGCCCTTCTGCTACTATCATTTCTTTCGGGATCTTCATTTTTATATATTTTTTCTTCACAATATGCTGATGTGCCACATTGTGAAGTTTTTGGGAGATTTTAACGACAGCCCAACCCAGCGGATAGTTGATGACGATTGTCACTAAAGTTCATAAAGCGCCTAAACGATCCAAATAACTTGAGGTTTATATCAACATCGAAGCACTTGTTTCGTCGCTTTCTCTAATAGTTTACACGCGCAGAAACTTAGGCCGGCCACATACATACGAAATTACGTTTCGGGTTTCCGTTTTGGGATTCCAGTTCGGGATTCCGAACACAGCAAGTACATATAAAATCAATGACCCGTACACACACACACACCTACTGTATTTTTCCGTTCGAAATTTTGCAGACAAAACGGGATTCCGTATGATTGTGGCTTACCCATTCCTTCCGTTTCGGATTTCCGAAACGGAATCTCTAAACGGAATTCCTTATGTATGTGGCGGTCCTTAATTCACAAAATAGCATCACTTTTACGAATCAAAATCTACTTCAAACCATTATTAAGGCCCGCCACACACCACATACGGAATACC
Source organism: Parnassius smintheus behrii (assembly GCA_036936625.1). Taxonomy (NCBI): domain Eukaryota; kingdom Metazoa; phylum Arthropoda; class Insecta; order Lepidoptera; family Papilionidae; genus Parnassius; species Parnassius smintheus. The sequence goes on from JAUPFT010000017.1 coordinate 42,295,590, forward strand.
GTTTCGGAATTCCGAAACGGAGCGAAAGGGTCATCCACACACATACAGAATCCCCTTTTTGTCCGCAAAATTCCGTACGGAAAACTACCGTTGGGGTGTGACGGGTCAATGATTTTATATGGACTTGCTACGTTCACACGTATGGAATTTCATAGGCCATAGGCCCGCACATACATACGGCCTTAAGGCCCGCCACATACATACGGAATTACGTTTCGAGATTCCGTTTGACCCGTCACACATCTACGGTAGTTTCATGTACGGAATTTATCGGGCAAAACAGGATTCCGTATGTGTGTGGCCGACCTGTTCGTTCCGTTTCGGAATCCCGAAACGAAATTCCGTATGTAGTGTGTGGCGGGCCTAAGTGATAAAACAGGGGCAACAATCCGTCGACGGCCAAGTTCCCGCCAAAAATTTATCCTCATCTACGAATCTACGAGTATTACAGAATATCTAATGCCTATTGCTGAACCCTATCTTCAGATTCGTTTCTCCCCCACAGTTTACTCATATTTTGTCCTTTAGCAAATAGAGATTTTTATTATTTTCAGTTAGGAAAATGCTGCTGCTCATGTCCCGTTTAAGTTTCCCTCCATCCTCCTCTTGCGATAGCCACGAGACGATATGGTGTAGCTGTAGTGAACATTCTTATGCGGCCATTGAACACCCATAATTAATTATTACCATAGCGTGTAAAATATTACTTTGACCGAAGATTGTTTTCATTTACGAAATCCCTGTAATCTCTAATGATTCAAATTAAAATTAAAAATGAATAAACATTTATTGCGCACACGCCACACACATAGTTAGGTACTAAAATATAAATATTTACGACATAAAAAACAACAACTTGACAGATATTACATTATTAATGTAATGTACTATGCTGTTAAATTTTAACAGTAGTATAAATTACAATTAAAATACGTTCCTCATGTTGTGTTGTGGCGCGATGCAAATGGACCTCACTCGGCTCTTATGGTGGCCACACACGGTCAGTTCAACTGATTATTCCAACTGATTAGTTCAAACTAAAACTGTTGATATTTTTTAAAATATCGGATTTTCGATATATCCATAAATAAACTTATATGTAAAACTCCGATATTAATATATTTATTATGATCGATATATCGAAAATCCACTACTTTAAAAAATATCAAGAGTTTTAGTTTGAACTGATCAGTTGGAATGATCAGTTGAACTGACCGTGTGTGGCGTCCATTACAAGTACAGTTTCCGATACGTTTTACGGCACGGGCACCAACGGACAGTAAGGTACGGACGTCTGCGTGCGATACAAAATGGTATTATAAAACCAATCAACAAAACTACGATAATTACTAAACTAAGCTGGCATTTTACAGAATTCATCCAGCCGTGTCGTCTGCAGAGCAGCGACCAGAAGAACATCGACTACACGGGCGTCCGCTTGACCGTCAGCGGCTTCGGAAGAACCGACGACACTTGGAACGGTAATGATTATTGATTTCTAATTCCGAAAACGGCAAAAAAATCCGACATAAGCCAAAGCGCTGTTTCGAGAAAGCACTACTGCTAATTTACTACTGGGTAATTTTGCAGTTGAATATTCATTACTTAAAGCACACAATTAACCTCTTACTACAGGCGGAGTAGCATCGGAAGTGCTTCTATGGGTGTACCTGCTCGGCATCAGCAACGAGGAGTGCCTCCGCTGGTACCCCAACAGCAGCGTCATCAAGGAGGAGACCATCTGCGCCGCGTACTACAACGATACTGCACAATCATCATGCCAGGTTTTTCTACTTTCTTGTTGCTGGGATTAATTTTAATTACCCCACGAATTTTCGCCATGAGATTCTCAAGCTGAAGCTTATAATCTGCATCTGACTTGTTAGAGGCTTAATATAGTCGGCCATAGGATTTATGTTCCACATTTTCGAAAGATTATAATTTATGTGAAAATTTATCAGATATCAGTCACAGAGATTCGTCCGTTAGTTAAAGCCCTATCTTGGAATAATTCTTGTAGTACGGTGTGTACATATGAAAACCTTATCGCGGTCCCTACAAGTCGAGCGAATCATTTTATACGTGATAGAGCCATGCTTCAGTAATATTAGTAGTATAGTTGTAGCACGAATGGATCGGCTCGACCGGGGAAGGACCACGCTCTCACGGAATACCAGCGTAAAATAGCAGCTTAATGCTGCTGTGTTTCGTATGGTGAGTGTAGAGAACCGGAAACCCCTTTTACTGAAAACGAGGTACTCCATCTTAATCCTTGACATGTATGATGACAACGCATCTGCATTTTGATTTGCAATCGAGGGTAGATGTAGATGTCTACGGGCCACAGCAACCACTCACCATCAGGTGGACTGTGTCCTCATTTGTCACCCTATCCTATAAAAAAAATCATAAAATGAAGTGAAATCTTATCTTTTTTAAACAAATATAAATAGCAAAAAGCTACGTAGTAGTAACTATTAGTTAATCCGACGTTAAGGTTAAAATGAAGCACGTGTGAATAACCCTTTGTCAGATATATTCCCATTTTATTCTAGAGAGTAGATAGGGTTGGTAAACAGAAACACCGTTTCGCGCTCTCAGCGGCAGTAATCTATACAAATAAATTAAATTGAAGTGTCTGTTTGTGATGTCAAAATACGAGGGCGGCACTGAACATTTCGGGAATCAAGGAAGTGACACAACATTACTATTTAAAAATGTATTTATTGCTTTTCGAAGTATTCTCCGCGAAATTTGACACATTTTTCCATACGATGGAACCAATCATTGAAGCAACCATTCCATTCCGAAGTTGGGGTCTCCAAAATGGCCGTTTTGTAGGCGTCCATAGCTTCTTCAGGTGATGAAAATCTCTGTCCACGCAATTTACTCTTTATTTTAGAGAAAGTTTAGAAATCATTGGGCTTAGGTCGGGGCTGTACGGCGGATCGTCTAATAATTCTATGTTTTCTTGCTCTAAAAACTCTTTTGTTATATTTGCGGTGTGAGAACTCGCATTGTCGTGATGGAGGATGATGCGGCGGTTGCAGTTCTCTTTACGGAGTTCAGAAATGACCTGTGGCAAACAAATGCTAGCATACCATTCTACATTAACCGTTCTTTGTCCCTCAAGAGGAATAGTCATAACATGGCCGGTTTTGGAGACAAACGTGGCCACCATTTTTTTTGCTCTTTTTCGAACACCCAAACTCGTGACTGGTTTTTTGTTTCGGGTTTGTACGCGTATATCCAGGATTCGTCACCTGATAAGATGTTGTATACAGCATTTGAGGATCCTGCGTGGAATCTTTCGAGAGTTCTGACGCACCAAGTAACGCTAGCCGCTTTTTGCTCTTCACAGAGCGAATGCGGTATCCATGGGGAAAACAACTTTTTTACACCTAATTGTTCATGCAAGATTATTTGTATTTGACTCATGCCAATGTCTAAAGTTGCCTGAATTTCGCGGTATATCACATGTCGATCTTACTCAATCAGCTTACGCACAGCATCAACGTTTTCTTGGGTGACTGCAGTTTTTGGACGACCTTGACGGGGATCATCACTGACCTTGACACGTCCACTTTGAAACTCAGCAAACCAGCGATAAATTGTAGTTTTGGATGGGGCTTCATCACCAAATGCAGAAATCATCCGGTCAACACACTGTTTTTGTGTTAAACCACTTCGAAAGTCATAATAAATCATCGCTCTTGAATTTTCTCGAGTCAATTCCATTTTCTCAACGACTAAACAAATTTGACAAAACCTTGTGACAAGACCGAGATTCTTTTTTTAAATAAATAAATGGTATTCGATTTTTAAAACCAAGGAGTTTTCAATTAAAAAGATTTTAATATGACAGGAACAGTGGAAATATTCCATTCCCGATACTTTTAGTGCAGCCTAGGTAACTTTTAGCTTTTTACTTTTTTAGGTAGCTTTTTGCTTGATACATATGAAAGTACGTACGGTACTTATAACAAAAAATAAACAATTTTTAAAAAATTGACTGTCAGTCTCTCTGTTTGTTCCGGCTAATCTCCGAAATGGCTGGAGCGTAGACAGTACTAGTACTAGTACTAGTACTCTGTCTACGGGCTGGACCGATTTTGACGGGACTTTCACTGACAAATAGCTGATGTTATGAGTGACTTAAGCTACTTCTATTTTAGAATAAGAATTAGGGTTTCGCGCAAAAAAAAAATTAAAACCCATGAAATTCTATCGTAATAAATTCTAAAAATTTTAAAAGCTAGTAGAAAATATAAAACCAGCTTATTGCTGGAAGAAAGAAATATTACTGAAAGAATCACAGCATTTCTTAACATCTATTTTTCTCAACTACTGGTCTGGCATTAGTGCGATTTGAGACCTACCAGTTCTATTGTCATTTTTAGATTGACATCCCTAATAGACTTACGATACGCACCAGATTAATTAGGCTGATAGTTTGATACTTTTAGCAAATCAAAATCATAATATATAGGAAAACTTGTGGCGGGTTTCAGGGTGACAGTGGTGGACCACTAACAGTGGTAGACGTGGATGGCAAGCCAACAATGGTGGGAGTGGTGAGCTTCGGTTCCAGCGCCGGCTGCAACAGTCCTTACCCTTCAGGTATGCTTTCGTGGCTCTCAGCTATGATATATGTTTGAATGCCCAACAAATCAATGTTCCAGGTGTTTCTCTATACAAATCTTCTGCTGCACATGGGTCACTCCGGTTGAAAGGGTTTGTTTTAACTTTATTTAAAGTTAACATAAGGACATATATGCACGTACAAGGTCCTTAAAAATATTATTTTATTTATTTTTTTAATATATTATTACATTCATTAATTACACGTTACGTTACGGTACAATCATAAGTTTGTAGAAATTTTACCGTGTACCGGTATCACCAACAACAAATATGAGGGTGTAGTAAGAAAAAAGAAATACACTTAGTATTTATTAGTTAATTGCGTCATCTTCTATTGTATAATGCACCGTGTATAGATCCTATATATTTATTTTATACTTGTAGAACGAACGGGTCATCTCGACCGGAGTAAGACCGCGCTCAAAGAATACGAGCGTTAAATAGCAGCTTGGTACTGCTGTGTTTCGCATGAGGAGTGTAGAGAACCGGAGACGCTTTTTGTTCAACAAGACATTCTAGTCAGTCCTCAAGGGTGACAACACATCTGCAGTTTGATTCTTTATCGGTTATTTAATAGCATAGCATCCACTTACCATCAGGAGGACTGTGTGTGCTCGTTTGTCACCTTTGTTCTATAAAAACAATATACATAAAACGATGATTTGCCTCAAGCCTCAAGCAAGATTTGTCTTGGTTGACAGGTGAATTTACGATCTCAGTACCAGACATCTCGCACCTTTGATGATGTTGCATGTCGCCGGTACGAGTATGAGAGTTAATTAATACCGCCATCTATGTGCGTGTATTGCTTAGATGTGATCTAAATGGTATAAAGCCAATATACGTACACTAGGCAAGACATTGCATTTTGTTCCTCAGAAGTAACAAACGCATCTGTAGTCTTTTTTAAAGTAGATAAACTAGACATTCATAGCCTGTAGTGACCGCTTGTCATTAGGTGAACTATTTGCCACCTTAATTTTATAAATCTCGTATATTTGATTCGTTGAATTTTCTGAGCATTAGATATTGTAAAATATTTTAAAGAAAAGATTTTGATACAAAATTTGATTGGAATAATCGGTTTTATACGTCTAATTCGTGATATTCCGAATTTCAGGTTACGTGCGACCTGGTCACTACCACCAGTGGTTCAAGGAAGTGACCGGCATTGACTTCGACTGGAATAGCGAAGATTTGGAGCCTATTCAATTAGATCTCGCGAATGAAGAGAAACTAAGTTATATTAACCTGTGATTATATATGCAAGCTTAATAATAAATTGAAAACTACCTGTGAGTAGTTTTATGAAATTGTAAATGTATTTATTTTAATCGACAACATAATCTTTTTATCCCTTTATTCCAATAGTAAATACTTACGCATGATGCACTGGACTCTAATCATATTTTAATCAGTGTCTGGAATATATGGTTCCAGGTTCAGCAAGAAAGAAGTGCATTTTAGCCCAGTATACATTTATTTATTCTTTACAGACTAACGTTCATACCTGAACTTAGGCCTTCTCCATAACTGGCTTAAAAGGGGAATAAGTATTTACCGTAGCTGCCATGCTTGACAACCACACTTTTTTATAGTTTTGTGTTGCTGTCGGTGTGATTCTACTGCTCACAGTTTTAGTTCGTATATTTGGGATGTGTATTCAGCAGGGATGGGAGATATGATAAGTGAATGCAGGAAATAAAGTAAATGGGGCTCTACACTCTATTGTGAAAAGTCAGAATGTGTCAAAAAAGGCACGTATGGCAATTCACAGTGCTGTATTAGTCCCTACTTTAACGTATGGTAGTGAAAGTTGGGTATGGCAGAAGAAGCACGAGAGTAGAATAAATGCAGTAGAAATGCGGTCGCTAAGGAGTACGTTAGGGCTGAATCTGAGTGGCAAGGTGAGAAACTGTGTGATAAAAGAAGAGTGTGGTTTGCAAGATGATGCGGTGACCAGGATTAAGAAAAGAATGCTTCGGTGGTTTGGTCATGTAGAAAGAATGAATGCGGAAAGACTGACAAAGCAAATATATGTTGCAGAAGTGAATGGAAGAGTCGGAAAGGGACGTCCTAGACCGAAGTTTGTCGACCAAATTGGCGATATACTAAAAATGGGCCAAATTAAGAGTACCCTTAATCGACGAGCATGTATGCGTCGGTATATGGATGTGAAAGAGGCGAGAGAGGTATGTCAGGATCGTGCTAAATGGAAGTCTGTAGTCTCTACCTACCCCTCCGGGTGACAGGCGTGAGTGTTTATGTATGTATATGTATTTTTATCACTCCGTGTCAATGTTTTCCCTCCCAGTATTTACCTACTTAAAATGAAACGTTAGATATTAAATTTTTTTCCACCCCTACATTTAATAACCATTATTTTAGGGATAGTAAAAATATAAGACATTATATTAAAGTAAAATAGTTGTAAATTAAATATATAATCACAAGATACTATATAAGTATTGCATTTTTTACTATCTGTTAAAAGCCCTTGGTAACCGCGTAATATCGTAGGAAAGGGAAATGATGCAGCCATACGGACTCCCGCGCGCCGCGATAAGGATTAATTGAGCTTGCGTGCGTGATTTATGTAATTAAAAATTATTATGTAGGAACATCGAAGGAGTGCAACTTCTGTATGTAGTACTTTTATTTATTCTGTGACATTGATTTATATATTAACCAGTAATAACCGCGCCAAAGCATTGCCACTGCACATATGGATACAGCCGTATGCCCTCCTAACGTCAGTTCAATGTTCAATGTGACGCCGACAGAGTTGAGCGCGAATAATGGGTAAATGCGTAGTGAAAGAATGCTATTCAAGTTCACAAAAACGTAATAAATCAAGCGGAACCACTTTCAACACATACTTTTTAGTTCTTGTTTTCATATAAACGTAAAAAACCTCAAATAATTAAATAAAATTATCGAATATTGCCATTTAGGTTCAATGTTGCCACTTTTCCGCATTTGTGATTATCCTACATTAATGGGAGACTATATAATTAATGGAGTAAGTTAATTTGTTATTTTTTTTTTATATAGAAGAGGGGGCAAACGAGCATGCGGCTCACCTGATGTTAAGTGACTACCGCCGCCCATGATCAACCGCAACACCAGGAGAATTGCGGGTGCGTTGCCGGCCCTTTAGAAAGGAGTAAGCTCTTTTCTTGAAGGTCCCCAGGTCGTATCGGTCCGGAAAAATCGCCGATGATAAACTATTCCACAGAGAGGTTGTACGTGGAAGAAAACTCCTTGTGAAACGTACAGTGGTGGACCGCCAAGCATCCAGATGGTGTGGATGGTATTGGGACGTTTGCCGTGTCGTGCGTTCACGAAATTTGGCGGCTGGGATTAATCCGAACAATTCCTCAGAGCACTCCCCGTGATAGATGCGATAAAATACGCAAAGAGATGCAACATCTCTTCGCAACGCCAGTGAATCGAGCCGATCGGAAAGCACTCGGTCGTCGACGATTCGAGCCGCTCTGCGCTGGATGCGGTCAAGTGGAAGGAGCTGGTACTGGGGAGCCCCAGCCCAGAGATGTGAACAGTATTCCATGTGCGGCCGAACCTGCGCCTTGTAAAGTTGCAGGCGGTGTGCCGGCATGAAATACTGTCCCGCTCTGCTGAGCACGCCAAGCTTTTTAGAGGCCAATTTGGCCTTCCCTTCCAAGTGACCACGAAACTGCACGTCACTCGATATGTCGACGCCGAGGATTCCGATACTGGCTGAGGCAACAAGGGGAGTGCCTTGAAACTGAGGGGATACGACAAAGGGGTTCTTTTTAGCGGTTAACGCGCAAACTTGTGTCTTCTGGGGGTTAAACTGGACTAGATTTAGTCGTCCCCAATCCGAGACTCTGTTCAGCAAAGACTCGACTTCAGACACAAGTTTGTCCCGGCACTCGGAGACGTTTTCCCGAGAAATATTGGCTCGGCCGGTGTAAAGAGCATCACCAGTGCTGTCATCTGCATAGCAATGAATGTTACGGGTATGCAACATATCATTGATATGGAGAAGAAACAGCGTTGGCGATAGCACGCAGCCCTGTGGAACACCAGCATTAATAGGCTTGCAATCGGAGCTTGCACCGTCTAACGACCTTGATGCTCCGATCTGCAAGAAAGCTGGTGATCCAATTGCACAATTTCTCGGGAAGCCCATAGGAAGGGAGCTTCGAAAGAAGCGCTTTGTGCCAAACCCGATCGAAGGCCTTCGCAATGTCCAAACTAACGGCCAATGCCTCCCCCTTGAACTCTACTGCCTCCGCCCATCTGTGAGTGAGGTAGACCAGAAGATCACCAGCTGACCGACCACGGCGAAAACCGTATTGGCGGTCACTAATCAGCTGGTGATCCTCAAGGTACCTCATAAGCTGGCAGTTTACAATGGACTCCATTGTTTTGGAGAACAAGGAGGTGATGGCGATTGGCCGGTAGTTGGACGGGTCTGAGCGGTCGCCTTTTTTAGGGATCGGGTGGACGAAAGCCGTCTTCCACGATTTTGGGACTACGCCTAGGGAGTAGGAGTACCGGAAAAGACGCGTTAAAACCGGTGCCAACTCTGGAGCACACGTCCTCAGCACAATTGGGGGGATTCCGTCAGGCCCACTCGACTTGTGGATGTCCAGGGAGAGGAGTGCTTTGCGAACCGAGCGCTGTGTGAACTGCACTTCCGGCATGGAGCACTCACACCGCGGGATGGTCGGCGGCGTACTCCCCCCGTCATCGAGAGTCGAGTTAGACGCAAAGAAGGAGCCTAGAAGATCGGCTTTCTCCTTTGCAGTATGGGCCAGTGAGTCGTCCTCCCTGTGCAGAGATGGAAGAGATGGCTGACAGAAATTCCCCTGGACAGCCTTGGCGAGAGACCAGAATGCACGGGTTCCAGAAGGAAGGCGAACTAGTTTCTCGCCAATTCTGCCTATGTGCTCTGACTTTGCCTTGGCAATGACTCTTTTGAAGGACCTAGAGGCGGAATTATACTTCTTTTTTAGAGCGCTGGTGTTTACATCCCGGGACGCTGATGCATCAACCCAGGCTTGGTAGCACTCCTGCTTATAGCATGATGCTATTTTACAGGAGCGACCAAACCATGGCTGAGATTTGCCTCCAATGGGCACCACAGAGGAAGGAATAAAAAGTTCCATACCCTGAAGTACCACATCAGTAACAGAATCCGCAACAACGTTGGGATCATCCGGCGAGAAGCAAACCCGCCCCCCAAGGGTAGGATGCAAAGAAAGACCGCATCCCATCCCAATCGGCTGACCTATAGTGCCAAACACGGCGGCAGCCTGCAGAATGCAACCGCGATTTCAGCGCGAGTGGCACAACACTCCGGATCAGACAATGGTCCGAGGAGCCTAAAGGGGCGTCGACGGAAATCTGATATCCGTCCGGGTGAGAGGTCAGCAGAAGGTCCAACAGGGAAGGTGCATGATCCTCCACATCTGGAATCCGCGTAGGCGAAGTAACCAGTTGTGTCAGACCATATGCCAAGGCAAAATCATGAACAGATCTCCCCGCATGATCGGTTAAACGTGAACCGAGCCATTCGGCGTGATGGGCGTTAAAGTCGCCGAGGATCACGATCTCTGCGGAGGGGATCTGCTGTAGCAACGAATCTGCAGCCATTTGGACGTGGTCGAAGAGTCGGTCTGTTTCGGCATTACCGCTGTGGGACCTATAGAGGCACCCGTAGACGCGCGGATGGTCGTCGCTGTCTACGCGTAGCCAAAGGATGGACAGGTCCGAACCTTCAAGTCTGCCGAGGCGTCGAGAACAGATGTCCTCTCTGACGTAAACGCAAACTCCAGCCCGAGGCACAAAGGAGTGTTCCAGTTTGTACCCCGGGTAGGAGAGATACGAAACATCAGCCGGAGAGGACACCTGCGTCTCGGTCAGAAAGAGCAGAGCCGGCCTCGCCGTCTCGAGATGGTAGTGGACGGCGTTTAGGTTGGAGTGAAGTCCCCTGATATTGCAGAAATTCACGGACAGCGTGGCAGGGGTCGCCTTGGTCTTGTTGCTCCGTTTGCCCCGAGCAGTTGTAGTCTTGAGCGGAATTTCGCCCCCCCCAGAATACGCGGGGCAGCCTGAGCACCCACGCTCAGAAGTGAAGAAACATGGTCGTGGATGCTCAGCGAGGGATTCTCCAGGGGTGCTGGTACCCTCCTGGGGTAGTCTATCTTTATTTAATTCCGCTACCATGTTGATGGGGGGGGGGGGATTTGGGCCTCCGGCCACCTGCACTCACCAGACGAAACGCGGAAGCAGAACTTCCACTTCACGCCGGTATTCTGTGAGGTCGTGGTACCACCCCGGTTTGAGCCGGCCCATACGTGCAACAGCAAAGCTGCCGCATGGCTCTACCACTGTTACCTCTGATTTTAAATATTTTGAAAATTATAATAAAAACTACGTTTTAAGTTTCATACAAAATAATTTATTATTTTTATTTTAGTTTATTCTTGAATTATCTATTTAATATATTTTATTACCTAAGTAGGTTTTATATTAATTATAATTGCATATAAATTTTATATCAATTATATTTTATTACCTATTTTATATTGTTTGATTTATTAGTACAATTAAAATACTTATAAAAATATGTTTTATTTCATCATTATTTTTACTTCTATTCATCTAATAACCTTTGTATCCTTTTTTTCCAAGGTAACGCAATAAAGATTTTAAAATAAAATATACTTTTTAATATAAAAACAATTAACTGCAGCTTAAAAAAAAAACTAATTTTTATAGCGTATTTAGGTTAAAGTTCATATAGTAAGCCACACCAACCCGCCATTGCATGTTTGTGTGTCTATCTTTATCTAATCTTAGCGACATTGTTTTCGCAACTTGTGTAAGTGAGATAGATATATGTTTATTTAAAATTGCTATTAGTTTCAAAGCTACGTCGTCGCGTTTGGATGGTGGTTACACTTTTTTCGACGCGCGGTAATGTGGTTTGCTCCTCTAGTGTTGTATAACTCAATGTTCAGCGACACCTCACGTAAAATAGCTAAATTTGCTCGTCGATCCTGAACACTGTCATAAGAATATATGATCTCGTACTCAACCTGATTGCGAGTAACATAAAAAAGCGTTTCCGCTAGAAGTGATAATGTCCTTTGTTCATATATCATTGGTATGGATTTCTTTCCATGTTAACATGCGAGTTTGGTAACAGTGGTTCTGGTACAAATTATGCGTTTTGACACTTTTTTATATAAAAGGAGAAACCGAGCATATGTGACTTACCTGATGATAACAGTCGACCGCCGCCCATGAACCACTGTTAACCACACTAGGGGCACGTTTCTTAAACTTCCTCTTGTTTTTATTATACAGTGTGCTGATGCATGTGATGAACTACTTTGTTGTCCAGTAACAACGACGTAGCATTAAACATTTTTAAATTGGTAGAGTCACGCTGCAGCTATATTGCGGTTTTGGCATAAATGATTCAGCTCGATCTTGGAGGACCTTGCCCCTACAAAATACCAGACTAAAATAGCAGCTTAATGCTGCTGTTTTTCGTATGGTGAGTATAGAGAACCGGAGACCCTTTATACTGGAAACAAGGTATTCCATCTTAGTCCTTAGGGGGTAACATGCATCTGCATTTTGATTCTTGAGGATAAATGTAGATGTCTATAAGCCACAGCATCCACTTACCATCAGATGGACTGTATGCTCATTTGTCACCCTTATTCTATAAGAAGAAAAAAGCACGAGATACCAAGCTTTCGTTATTTTGACTGCTATCGAGCATGCAGTTGGTTATAATAATAACACAGCTATGTAGGAAAGTTGATTAGTTTATTAATACAGAATGTAAAAACTTATGCCACTTCACTATGATAAGTAAGGAATGTGTAGCATACATATTAAAGAAAACACTGTATTTCACTTCAATGAAAGCCATATACTAATTAACTGCTCCTAATGGCCATTACATGGTACACCTAGCCACTTTGATCTCTTCCAAGGTTAAATCACTGCACTTCCAAAGTCGTTTATCCACAATTACTAGCACTATGCAACTATCTGTCAGCACCATCCTCATTAATCACCTCTACTTCTGGACTCCCCTCGAAAATCTCCATTATTGCCTTTAAGCAATCCCTCTCTTCATCGTATTCTGGCTCCTTTAGCTCCGGTTGATTCCAAAGCTTCTCGAGAATTTTCTTCAGTCCAACTGTAGGGTTTTTTAACTGTTGTAATGCGATGGGATCCAATTTTTCAACTAACGCTAAAAGTGCGTTCAGAAGACAAGAAGTACCGCTGTTTAGACCTTTGTCAAGTTCCGCAGCTATGGTTTTTATAATATTTTCCTCAAGGAATTTATCTGTAATCAGAACGATTATCTATAGTGTAATCAATGTGTAATGAGGAATGATGCCTAATGGTTATTATATGAGCTGCTATGTAGGTGATGTTATAAATTTAAATAAGTAGTAAATATTAGAACAACTTGCTGCGATTTTATTGTAATTTTACATTTTATTGACTGCGACTTTAGCTGTAATTGCTTTTTTACTTTATAAAAATATAATCCCCAGCCCTATTTTGGCACTTATTGTATAATTGACTTATATGCAGTGTGAGTTTATATATATCTCTTATATAAACTCACACTGCATATACAATATGTAACGTAATTAACACACACCCTCAGACACCCCAATTAGTATATTATGTTATAATCATAATGCATACACTGAATTTTAGTTAAACATTTTTATGCACTGATTGTTTATCAAATTAGTATAAATTAAAAAAAATTAGTATAACTAATACTAATTCCAGAGGAATGTTGCGGTCACAGTACAAATCCACGAACGCCAAGACTTTAATATGCTTGAAATAAAGTTCATTTTTCTTTATTTTTATCGAATGACAGAATTAGTAATAATACAAATAAAACTGCACTCTTAAAAATCTTATTGCCTTAAGTTACGGTCCATTTCAGTTTGTTTTGACTGTATAGATTTAGTGTGACTGTGATTTACGTACTTTTCATTATTTTTGAGATAAAAAATTACCTATATTAAAAATGATAGGAATCGATTCAGTAAACGATTCTGAACAAACTACTTTCTCAAAGTTCGTTAATTATGTTATGTGTTGTATATAGTATGATATAATTTTACTAGCTAAAATTTTTTCGATTTGGATATCTTAGTTCTTAACTGATCCGTAGTAGCTCAAAAGTTAATTGCTCGCTATAAATTCAACAGTACGCGAGCAACTCTGGATCATTCCCCGCCGGCGTTTATGAAATTGTTAATTGCAATTTAAATTGATGTGAAGGAAAACATCATGAGAAAACATATATGTCTGATAAATTTAAAAAAAAATTGAAATATTTCGAAGACATGTGACGTCCACGAACACACAGCACAGGACAGCACGATGGACACATCCTTATCTTAAAACCCTTTTTGAAAAAAAAAGACGCCTGTGCCAAGGACTACTACTTCTCCGGGTGGTCGCTTATTGTGTAACATGTCAAAGTTCAAATCAGAACTATTTCTCTCACCTTTGGCGTGTGGATGGTGACGTACGAGATACGCGATGAGGAACGCGACTTTAGTGCGCACGCGTATGTCGTCGCTGTGCAACAGTTGCGAGAGAATAGCGCAGCCCCCTTGTGACGTGAGTTCGCGGCAGGCGGGCTCGAACTCGCGCGTCATGCCTGCGAACAAATTTTAATAAAGGCCATTAACAGGAAGTGAAGACACTTCTTTATATTGTATACTATATCCCCTACATCTTGTATATAATATACTAACTGTGCTCAACATGTAATGCAATACCCTTTTTTTCTTTAAAAACGATCGGGGACGCGCGTTTAATGTTCCATCGTAATTAGCCTGTATCCTCTGAAGATTTAAAAAAATCCACCAGAGGCAGCCCTAGTACCATGTACCCCCCGTACATATATTTTGATTTCCTTACGGACAGTGACGTTAAATGTACATTATAAAAATAGAATTAACGGAAGATGTTGTACCCGGAGCAAAATTGCAATTTGCAAAAATTTTAAATCATCTTGTCCGAGAATTAAAATGATGGCTTGTGCAATGAGGGTACATTAAATATATAAGTGATTGATTGTAAAAGGCTCGTCGAAGAGTCACAAATAAATCGTCAATCCGCTTACCCGTGTCTTATTTACGAAAAACACTACAGTGGCGACGAGGATTAAGTTGTTTTTATTTTTCGGTAAATTTACGTGGACGCATATTTATTTTATTTATTCTTTATTGCATCCTTAAAGAAAAGAATACAAAGGGCGGACATAATGCCTTGAGGCATTTTCTACCAGTCAACCCATGGAGTGGTGAGAATTTGCTGTAGGTGTGGCAATATAGAATAAGAGAACACAATACAAATGATAATTAACTACATAATATATACAAACTACTAATAAATAAACTATACATATATGATCTATCCTTACATATATACAAATATATAAATAAATGGATATACATACAAGTATATATATATATATATATATATATATATATATATATATACTTGTATGTATATATATAAATATATATATATATATATATATATATATATATATATATATATATATTTAAATACATACATAATTAGTATATACAAATGACTATGAATATATACGTCTGTTTGGCAACATATTAAATAGATGAGTCATGTAAAATGCGTTGTCTTTAAGAAATGATCACGGACCAACTTTTTAAAAGCGTACTTATTAGGAGCTTTTCTGATGTCATCGGGCAAGGAGTTCCAAAGTCGTGTAGCCTGAACTGTGAAGGAGTTACCATAGAACTCGGTGAAGTGGACGCATATATTAAATATAATGTCGATCGGCAAAGTGAGTGAATTCAACGTCAAAACAGAAAACTGGACTTTATATGTGGACCGCGTGGATGCTGAGCTGGAGAGCTCTGACTGGGCTACACCTCTGGTGCCGGTACGTAAGGCGGATGGTGGGCTCCGAATTTGTGCCGACTAATAAAGTGACGCTGAACCCCGTATTGCTGGTCGATAGATTTCCCTTGCCTAGGATTAATGATTTGTTAGTAGGTATGAATGGCGCTAGAATATTCTCTAAAATCGATCCGTCACAAGCCTACAATCAAATCGAACTAGATAACTCTAAAAACCTTACCGTTATAAATACACATAGGGGCTTATTTACGTATAACAGGCTAGTATATGGGTTGTCATCAAGTCCAGGAATTTTCCAGCGTATAATGTCAAATCTTTTTCATGATATCGAAAAGGTAGAAGTATTTTTAGACGATATAATAATAGGTTCTTCTAATGAAAGAGAGCATTTACAAATATTGGAGAAGGTGCTTAGTAGATTACATAAAAACGGAATGAAGCTGAGGAAAGACAAATGTTTATTCATGGTGGACGAGGTCAAGTATTTAGGATATATTACTTCAAAAGATGGCATTAAAGTTGATCCTGACAAGGTAGCTGTTATAGTAAAAATTCCGCGCCCCAAGGACGTTTCGGACTTAAGATCGTTTTTAGGATTAGTCAATTTTTACGCTAAGTTCATTAAAAATTTAAGTACTACCTTAGCCCCACTTTACGGCTTATTAAAAAAGGGTGTTACTTGGGACTGGGACAGAAGTTGCGAGGACTCTTTTAAAAAAATTAAAAAAGTCTTAACCAGTGCTGAAGTATAAAATTGCATTACGATCAAAACAAACCGTTAATACTGACGTGTGACACGAGCGCTCGAGGTATAGGAGGCGTGCTCACGCAGCCGTGCGCCGGCGCAGCGGGAAGCGAGCGGCCGGTGGTCTATGTGTCGAGAGCTCTCAGCGACGCGGAGAAACATTATTCACAAATTGATCGCGAGGCTTTAGCAATTGTTTTTTGCTTAAAAAAATTGCATCAATACCTGTATGGTTGACTATCTTACGTACTGATCACAAACCGCTTGTTAGTATTTTTGGCCCAAAACATGGTATTCCTTTAATAGCTGCGAGCCGATTGCAGCGTAGGGCGATTACGGTATCCGCTTACTCTTATGACATAGAGTACGTTAGTAGTAAACAGAACTGTGCGGACGGTTTATCTCGTCTACCGGTATCGGTTCAATCCACAAAGAACGAATACGACTACGAATACGTTTAGATTTACCTGAACAAACGTATTTACATTTCGCTCAAAGTGAAATGTTACTGGATTATAATGAAGTTAAAAAACAAACCCAGCGCGATCCGATTTTAGGTAGAATTATACTAATACTTAAGAGAAGATTGGCCCACCGATAATGAGGTCAAATCTTTGCAACCCTATTTTAACCGAAAAAAGGAACTATACGAAGAACTAGGGTGTATCATGTGGGGTCATAGAGTAGTCATACCGGAGAATTGCAGGGGTAGGGTGTTAAAAGAACTCCACGAATGCCACATGAGAATCGTCAAAATGAAGGCGGTAGCTCGAAGCTATGTGTGATGGCCGGGGATCGATGAGGCAATCGAAACGATGTGCCTAGCGTGCGTCGTGTGTGCGGCCGAGGCGGACGCGCCCCAACGGCACACTCCAAGCCCGTGGCCATGGCCAGCTAAGCCTTGGTCTCGTATACACATAGATTTTTAGGTCCAATTTTCAATAAAATTTACTTGGTAATAGTTGATGCCAGAACTAAATGGCTAGAGGTTTTTTATGTACCGAGTACAGCAGCTAGCCACACTATAGTTGAACTTTCCGAAGTTTTCGCTAGGTGGGGTCTACCTAAACAATTAGTATCAGACGATGGGCCGCCATTTACCAGTAGGGAATTTTCTCAGTTTTTAACAAATAATGGTATACAGCATGTTTTCACCGCACCGTACCACCCGGCTTCAAACGGTGCCGCGGAAAACGCAGTACGCACTGTCAAGAAAGTTATTAAAAAGGCAGTGAGGGAAAATAAAGATATAAATTTATTTTTAAACACTTTCCTATTGCATTATTGAAATACCGAACATTGTACTACGGGCGAAAGTCCCGCTTCTCTCATGTTACGAAGAAGATTACGTACTAAACTAGACGTACTTAGACCGGATATTGAGAATAAAATTATTAAAACTCAAATAAACCAGAAAGAGAACGCTCCCACTGGTGAACGTGGCCTGCAGCCGGGTGATGATGTATGGCTTCGCCAATATCAGGGGAGCGACAAGTGGGCAGCCAGACAAGTGACGCAACGTTTGGGCGTAACGGACTACAAAGTTTTAGACACTATAGGTAAGGAGTCACATAAGCATATCGACCAGCTAAAACGTAGAATTAGGAGTTCACTGATTTGTCCCCGTAGTAGTAATAGTCAGCCAAATTCGAGTTCCGAGTCTTAATGCACCTAGAATAAACCCTGCCGTAACAGACACCGGGAGGAAATCAAAAGCACCGGAGGGAACCGAAATAATATAAGAGTGATTGCTTAGATACGGCAAGGGAAACGTCAACTCCATCAGCTCATACGTCGCTTGTGCCGCCCGCAACGCCGCTCCAGGTCTTCCGGCCGGTACGCAAGTGCCGTTTGGATAACCCCCCCGCTATAAAGAGTAGTTACCATCGCACTATATTATTTTTATATACTTCTTTTTTTTAAATATTTTCAAGATTTTTTTTCCTTTTCTGTATAACAGTATAGTATAAAATACTTATATTATAACTAATTGTAAGTCTTAATTAAGGGGGGAGGATTGTAATGAGGGTACATTAAATATATAAGTGATTGATTGTAAAAGGCTCGTCGAACAGTCACAAATAAACCGTCAATCCGCTTACCCGTGGTATACCTGTTTCAGGTAACAAAAATGTACTCAAAAAAAAGATTAGTTGTCAGTGACAGTTCATTTTAATTGTTGACAGAGATTTAAATCTTTCATGTACATATTTTTGTTAAGGCTTGTCTTTCTTTTACATTAAGAATTGAAGAATGCATTGTAAATGGTAATGATAAAAGAATTTTTATCGGAATTGATGGTGGTAAATGTTTAGAGGAGCTACGAATAAAATTACTCAGTCCAATTCCACAGGTATCCTGCATTATTCCTTCTTTAAATTGGGCAATATTTCCATCGCGTAATATTCCTCGTACTTTCTGTAATGCTGCAATGTATAATGAATGTCACTTCCGGTTCTATTAATAATATTTTAGCGTTGATTTCTATATTACACTAGATCAGTAATAACCGCGCTAAAGCGTTGCCACTGCACATATGGCCGCAGCCACATGCCTAGCTAACGTCAGTTCAGTGTTCAATGTGACGCCGACAGAGCTGAGCCGCGACAAAAAATGGGTAAATGCGTAGTGAAAAAATGCTATTCAAGGTCACAAATACTCACTTCCAACACATAATTTTTAGTTCTTGTTTTCATATAAACGTAAAAAAACCTCATATAATTAAATAAAATTATCGAATATTGCCATTTAGGTTCAATGTTGCCACTTTTCCGCATTTGTGATTATCCTACATTATTGGGAGACTATATAATTAATGGAGTAAGTTAATTAGTTACATCTGATTTTAAATATTTTGGAAATTATAATAAAAACTACATTTTAACTTTCATACAAAATAATTAATTATTCTTATTTTTGTTTATTCATGAATTATCTATTAAATTTATTTTATTACCTACTTATTTTTATTAATAATTTTATATTAATTATAATTTCATAAAAATTTTATATTAATTATATTTTTACCTATTTTATATTGTTTGATTTATTAGTACAATAAAAATACTTATTAAAGTATGTTTTATTTCTCATTATGTTTACTTCCATTCATCTGATAAGCTTTGTATCCTTTTTTTTCTAAGGGGATGCAATAAAGATTTTAAAATAAAATATACTTTTTTAATATAAAGCAGCTTAAAAAACTCATTTTTATTGCGTATTTTAGGTAAAATTTCATATAGTAAGCAACACCAACCCGCCATTGCATGTTTGCGTGTCTATCTCTATCTAATCTTAGCGACGATATTGTTTTCGCAACTTGTGTAAGCGAAAAGTAAATTGTTATTAGTTTCAAAGCTACGTCGTCGCGTTTGAATAGTGGTTACACCTTTTTCGACGCGCGGTAATGTGGTTTGCTCCTCTAGTGTTGTATAACTCAATGATTTTTAGCCTAAATGAAACCTTATCTGATGATGAAGAAAGTTATCCAAACCGTGGAAACTCAAAAGCACTGCAAAGAGGAAAGCAATATTCTTTAAGAAGTGGAAAATAATTCAACAAGACTTATTATTTAAGAGCAGATCTTAAGATCTTCTTTCAGAGCAACTGTAGCTCATAAAATAAGCGTAGCTCTTGATAATAATAGTAACAACATGTTTGATGCTCAGTGTCAGTATCCATCACCTGTTCCGAACAACGGTTTCCGTATCATTGCTGTAATGGGTCCACTCCAAAGTGAGTGCAATTCGCGAATGCACAATGTTTGGTAGACATGATAATTTATTTTTTAGTATTTTTATTCACTTTATTAATCTAACTTTATAATGTTAATGTTACTCTCAATAAGGAAATCAAAACATATTATGTAAAACCCCCTCCCCCCCCCCCCACACACACTAGTGCTGCATAATTGGTGGCTGCACAGAGCGCGTGCTATGTAATGATTCGCCATGGCGCTATAGCGCTATGGCGCTTTGGCGCTATTAAGTATTAATATCTAGTCTATCGGCAACTAGTTCCAGCAGCAGCGCTGTTGGGAGAGGACGTGTGACGCAAATTTGATCTAGTAGCACGCTATAGATACGCTATATAAATACACCTTTATTTGATTTACATTAAGGTTAAAATAACGTTTACATCAGTTATAATATAAGATTGTTAATTTTATTTATTTTTAAAAAGTAGATGTCTTAAAAATATTTTTAGAATTATAGAAAGTCGTGAGCCTGAAAAGTATTAAAAAGCGTTCATTGGTTTTTCTTTACTGCTTTATTTTATTTTAGTCTAAAATGCGACTTATTACGAAATAATGTTTTTATATAGCACGCGGTCTATCTATCAAATGAACGACATGTAATGTAACGTGCTACGAGATATAGCGTGCTGCAAAACTTAACAACTTCCCTGTCCGCGAAATATACACAATAGTTAAACAATCGAAATGTTCATATATGACTCATGGGACAGTGAAATGGTTAACGTGCTTGCCGGCCTCCTACACGCTTTCTTATAAATAGCGCGCTATAGCACAGCGTAATTAATAGCGCGCTAGAAATTTATAGTTTTTAGTCTGTAGCGTGCTATTGATTTGTAGTCGTTTTTGACAACTTTAGTGCTGCAGTAGTGTATTGGTGGTGTATCTTTTTTTAATCTTCAGAGGAAACAGGCTAATTGGACAATGGTATATGAATACAAATGGAACACACAAAAAAAACATTTACAGCAGTTACATAATGTACATTGTTAGAAATTACTCTCAAAATTATTTAAATACAAGAATATTACTTGGATACGTTGGTTAACTTTAATATAAAACATATTATGCAACACCGTAAGCAGTTAAAAGTAAATACAAGATAAAATTAAATTAGATGAAGCATGCAAACCAAATCAGCTCTCTACTATATGACCTTCTTCACATTTACCAAAATCATTACTTTCCATCCAACAATTACAGCAGTAAAATCATTCCGCGGGTGACAGAGGAAAATGAAACTGGTGGCAGCATTTTTCTAACATTTCATTATAATAAACTGCAGTTGCCAACCTACCTGCCAAGTGTCGCAACTATGGCAAATCAAAAGAAATATAAGGCAATCTACAGCAGAGGCCTATGTTCATCAGTGGTGGTAGGCTGTTATCGATGATTACTAAGGGCATGAGTAGGTAAACAAAGTGTAACCTCTATGTAGGTACATATACCTACTTATTTTTACATTTTTATTTATATGCCTTATCCTTGTTTGGCAGTAACGACTTCTTGGAATTCACATTGGAATCACATTAGAAGGTATGTGTTGATTTAAAGTATACTTACATGAAATAGCATATAGGCATTTAGCCAGAGCAACACCTTCTTCTGACTGGACAAGATGTAGAAGCACATTCAATAAGCCGCACTCTAATGCACGCGTCTGACAAAATGGGTTGTTCTGACACACCTCAGCCAAGATCGAACCAGCTTCGGCGCGAACGGTGGCGTTCTCGCTGCCGAAACATATGGGAAAGATTGCGAAACCACCCAATTTGTAGAAGTCTGGAAAAATTAACATTTTTGTTATTAAAGCCAATATGAAATTATTTATCATCAATACTAATAATATTATCTTAAATCTTCGATCATCAATACCAACTATATAGATGTCGGGTAGGCGCTATATTAAATTTAGCTATATTAAATTTAATGGCTAGGGTGGAAAGTATGAATACCAACAATCATAAATGCCTAAAACATAAAAATAATTTTAATTAAACTTATGATCATATTATAAATTCTTTTTGTGTTTAACGCGACTCCATACTTCCTCGACCAAATTCGAGGAAGAAAACAGAAACATAACAAAACGAAGTAGCTCGCAAGGCAATAACGGGAAAAAATACTTTATTTGTTATAACTTAAGGTTGATTTGACACTAAATGTTATTTAACCTATGTCTTTTCATTCCAAGTGACAGGAGTATTTCATTGCTTTGTTCTTTTTGTGACTAATGATCTTAAGATTTGTGACTTTATTACTAGATACCATGGTTGAACTTAAAACTATTTTAATTATTTGTCTCATATCTTTAGTAAACAAATTTAGCTGTAAAGTATATATTCATGCCGACAGAATTTAGCTATGATTTTGTACTTGACGCGTTATCTAGTTGGTATTGTTGATCAAAGTCTTATATAATGTTGTCTTCAAGACCGAATTCGAGTTACGGCGGCCAGTCTCTTATAGTTAATTACTGTGCACGAGTGTGTAAGAAATAAAACAAAAAGGTTAAGCATAGAGGCACTCGCTATTCACTCGCTTCCATAGTCAATGACTTTACCTGCTTCTCGAGGCATGGGGTGAAACACCATTTGGCTGCATTTGTAAATTACTTGACAGTAAAATCCAATAACTGATTTAGCCCCACCCAGAATTCAAACCCAGAATCCTCATATTAGCAGTGGCTGTCAATCAGCAATAATAATATATTTATATATGATCACATAGATAATTATTGTAACATCAAGGTAATTCCAAAAATTTCGGTTTAAAAACCTAAAGAATTATATATTTATGGCAACATAACCCCAAACATTTACCATATTTCTACAACATTCAATTCTCATACTTCTTCTGCCACACCCAACTTTCACTACCTATTTATTACAATATTAAGGTAATAAATACATTGTGGTATACAAGATGTCGGATATTCCTGTTATTTTCTTGTTTTGTATTTAAGCATTAGCGAAAAGAAATAGCCATCTACACAGACAATTTTTTTTACAATTTCGGTAAACTTACCATTAGCAATATCAATGTCACCCACAAATTCGTGAATATTACTGAGGGATGTGGCAACATCCTCTGGCAAGTCCTGGCCAAGTTGGATGCTTTGAACCTTTTCGGCATCTGTAAGAACCTTGATTGCTTTTTGGAGAACCTCCGCGACATCAATTGTAAGACTTTTTAAAGCTTCTTCTAAAAACTTTCGTCGCTGCAGAAAAAAAAGAAAGATGAAGTTTTAGGCTATGAACAAAAATAATATTTTGCTAAAAGTCATTTAACAAACTACATTTGTAACTAGCTGATACCCGCGAGTTCATCCGTGTTCTTAAAACTTTAATAACTTTATATTAAAAAAGTGGCCAAGTGTCTCACAAATAAAACTAAGAAAACCTAATTGAAATGTATCCAATAGTTTATCCGTGATGCACACACAACTGCCAACGTCTATAATTTTATTTAAATAGATATAATATATATTTTAAATATTAGTTAGGTATGTAATCTAAGAGTATTTATTAAATGCTATCTTATTTATGTAGTTCGTACTTTCTTTCATTAATTTGTCCTTTTCCCGTTATAACTTTTTATGTCTTAAGCTAATGGCAATAAACATGTTCTCTTTCTTTCTTTAAATAAATACAATAAAATACACCAAAAGTATATTTATGACAGCCATGTAAAAGCAAATTTTACCAACCTCTTCATCCATGGGGCCAAATTGAGAAACTCCAGGTGCATCCTCAGCTTTTGTTGCCTCCATAGCAAACCGAAGTAAGCCCTGTAAAAATTTCAGTTAAAAAGGGCTTGTCATTGCATTGTCTATCATTGCAAAACTAAACAATAAACATCATAATATGACTCTTAGTAAAATATATTACTAACTGTAGCAGTTACCAGTAGCACTATCATACATAATATTTGCCACCACAATCTAGATTCTTTTAGTAAAGCTAAATATGGTGAAGTCTACAATTACAATAGATTTTATCTGTCTCCAAAGCCTACTTCTATCTGTTGTAAAGAAAGTAGATGTTGGAATGAAATAAAACAAGCTGAGTTTAAGGTATTAACAAAATTATTTATTTAATTGAGAGGCCCATATGTGCAAGTAATGGCAAGTGTGGAATATGACATCGCTCAAATGCCAGCCGGTATTTGAGTGATGGCCTGTGTTATGTTTTAGTTTGTGTGTTATGGTTTGTTTGCATAGATGTGCGACTCAAGAAGGAAAGAAATGTAAGGAAAAGTCTAGTAGGGACAAATCCCATAATGTTGGTGGCCAATTTACATCACCCCTGCAAAAGATAAGCTTAACCTCAAATCATATCGTATTGCTGTGTGAAACATAGCGCCGTCCTGCTGGATCCACATATCATCTAGTTCCATATGGTTCAATTTGGGCCATAAAAGATTGATTAAAATCGTTCAGTAATGCTTGCCAGTGTTGTTTTCGAAAAATAACGTACCATTGACGGCACCAGCCCAAAATCCACACCAATCGGTAAATTTTAGGATGCTTTATCACCTGGTGAATGTCACATGGGTCGTTGTTGTCCCATATACGGCAATTCTGCTTATTAACACAACCATTTATCCAAAAATCCACCTCGTTGCTAAAGGGGATATTTCTGCCAAAATTAGGGTCCCCTTCCAAACGATTCGAAGCCCAGTTAGTGAACAAACGGCCTTGTTAATGATCATGAAATGAATCTTTGAGCTCTTGGGTCAGTTGAATCTTGATCGGGTGAAGGCCTAAGTCCCGACGCGAAATTCGCCAAGTTGACGTCTGCAAAAAGTCGAGTTCTTGTGCACGGCGAGGAATTGACTGTCTCGGGTTCTGGTGTACGCTTTCACGAACCGCGACGATGTTCTTGGCCGATCTTGCGTTCCTTGAATGATGTTAGCTGATTATATAGCCAACCAGTCTTTTCAAATTTGGCTACCAAACATTGAGTCGACTGTGAAGGGCCACTATGTCTGGCGTAAAATAGGCGCAATGCGTGCTACATTTGCAGGAATGAACACTAATTTTGATAATAAAGTTTTGTCATTTGAACATACTATTCAATCATGTAACTTGATATGGTGATTTGGATTAAGTAACTGAATAATAAACAAAAGATTTGATAGATGTTATGAAAACAAAATGGCCACCATGGGCTGCCAAAATCTACCCGTGCCAATTGAAAAGCCATTTACATACAGTTTCATTTCTGACTCATGTCATTTCTTTTAAGTTTTACTCATACGGTTCTAACATGGTAGAGCCATGCTACAGCTATACAGTATAATCTCACTAATCCGGCACTATTAAAAACCAGAAGGTGCCAGATTAATGGAATTCTCGGATTACTGGATTATAGAGAAACAATCATAATGAATAAAATAAAGCATTTCATAGAGAGAATACATAAGGTAATTACATAGTTTAAAATAATCCTTTGGTCTGCTTTTGTGCAACTTGTAGTCCTTGCTTAAAATTAAAAATCTTTTCTTGCATGTCTGGAAGAATTATAATATCTTTGGCAGATATGCCGTTTTCTTCTGCCCATGTTATGCAGGTATTGAAACAATGAAATTCTTCATCTGGTTTAACTCTTACATTTGTAGTTGTTGGTGGCTCCAATTTTCTACAAAGCTTTCTTCTTCTTATACTGCTTCACATATTTCTTTATCTGTCATAATTTGCTCTGTTTTTTCGATCCCTTCAAACCAATAAATTAAATTTTCTTCACTTGTCCCCAACCCTCTTTCTGATAGATTTTGTAACCAATAGGCAATAGGTAGATTATCATCAGGATCCCATTCTTCTGTTTCTGATACAGCATTCATTGTAGGCCATAACTTTTTCCATGAAGATTGGATTAAGTTAGATGAAACAGACTTCCAAGCATGAGCGAGAGAGAATACAACATCCTTCAAATTCAATTCTTTAAGGCTGTGCATTATATCACCATCCTGAGATATAATATGGATCAGTAATTTATTTATATATGAGGATTTTCCTTTTCATATAACATTTTGATCCATGGGCTGAAGTAAAGGTGTGCAGTTTGGTGGTAGGCAGATGGTTTGGAAATTGCCATCACTTGATTTAAGTTCTTGTTCATTTGGGTTGCCTGGAGCATGTGTGCATTTTATGAAACCATTCACTAAATACCTCTCTCATTACCCAACTTTTAAATTGGTTCTTGTAGCAGACTAGCAGACAAATGTTCTTCAAAGCTCTAGGATTTTTTGCTTTAACAATCACTAACAAAACCAATTTGTGTGTTCCAGTAACATTTGAACACGGCATAAATGTGATTCCATCTTTACTCACTTTACAACCTGGTGCACTTGCTTCTTTAGAAGATACAAATGTTTTATTGGGCAACGGTTACTATTCTCACTTAAAAACATAATAGATAAATATGTATGCACATGCATGTGATAAGTTTTCAGGTAAGACTGCTAGACGACGCAGCGACCAGAGTGCATAGGCGTAGAGGGGCAAGGGAAGCATGGGCGGAGGGTGCCGGATTATTGGATGTGTCAGTCTATTAGGAGTGCTAGATTAGTGAGATTATACTGTATATAGCTATTTATGGGTTGTCTTAACCAGGGTAGGACCACAATTTTGCATAATAACAATGTGAAACACAAGAATAATGTTGCTTTGTATTTGGTATAGTGGGTTTAGAGAACCAGAGACCCATTTTACTATAAATGAGGTGTACCTTCTTAATCCTCATTTGTATATGATGGAGATGGTCATAGGCCACAGTGATGTCCCACCAGCCATCAGGTGGACTGTGTGCTTATACGAGACATTATTCTATAAAAAAAATTAAAGCAAAATAATAATCACTAAAGATACTATTTAGTTGGTTTTGTTACATAAATACTTAATTTTTACAACAACTGTGTTGTGACATTTTCTCCACTTGAATTCCATTTCAAGTTCTTTTTAGCAAAACTAAAGTTGTGAACAAACTTACAGTCAACCTAATGGTGAACAGCAACTGCAGCCCAAGGACAGCTGCAACAAACTTCAAACAAGGATATACTTCATGTAAATGCTTTGTTTCCTCTGAGGACTAAGATAGATTGCCTCTCAGCCTATAATTATTCTATAAAAAAATATACTGGCTCCCTATACTCTTCAGACTGCAAACACAGCACTACAGGCAATAGTAATATAACATACAGTGTTGGTGATTGTGATGTGCCAAAAAATCTTCATAATGAAATAAAAATGTTAAGTCTACAAAAGATGACACCATAAAAAGTTCTCACCACAAAGCCCTCTAACCACAACACAAACTATTTCTCGTGGCTCCTAACAGTGTTTTTAATTATTATTAATTCACAAACAGCTATTCCATTGCGATTGTAACATACCTGTAAATCTCTTGGCTGCCTAGGCTGAATTGGCACAGATTCCACATTATTCTCATCTCTGATGGGATAAGTTAAGGCTCCAGCAATTTGGTTTCTGTTTTCAGAACTATTTGAAGCCATATTATCAGAATTTTTAATTTTTATAATTTAAAAATAATACAAATGCTTCAATAAAAATGAACGAACGTTGTTGTAGAATAGAATACACTGCTATTATTCTATTTTAATGTACGAACTAATACACTCTTATGTATAACAATGGTATTACTATGTTCTTCCAGGTACTTATATATGTATAATATATTCTTAGTGTGTGGTCTTTTTCTGTAAAGTATAGAATACTAGAATAATCCAGAAAAACTAAAAACGTGAGTTTTTATGCCCGAATACACTTTGACAAATGACATTGACAAATGAAAATGACAATGACAGTGACAGTGACAGCTGCGTTATTTTTTTTATTTAACTGGCTTTACGGCTCTGGGTTCTAGCCCTTCTGAGCCTATTTCGGAATCTTGATTTTTATATATTTTTTCTTCACAATATGCTGATGCGTCACATTGCGAAGTTTTTGGGATATTTTACGAACGCTCAATCCAGCGCACATTTGATAATGACAGCCACTCAAGTTCACTCTCTCTCATCACTCAGTAAGACGCCCAAGCGATCAAAATAATTTGAAGTTTGTATGAACATAAAAGCACTTGTTTCGTCGTTTTCTCTACTTGTCACACGAGCAGACACGTAATTCACAAAATCGCATCACTTTTACGAATCAAAATCCACTTCAAACCATTATTCAAGCGACAAAACAGGAGCGACAATCTGTCGACGGCCAAGTTCCCGCCAAAACTCAATCTGCGTTATTTTAATTCTCCACACATGGAGTATAGAGGTAAGGAGACAATCTCCCTAAAAATTTAAGCAGTAAATAACATTTCAAAAACTTTCCACAACAGCGCTCGAGTGATAAATCGCCGTAAAATACGTTGAGAGTGGTTTTGGAAATAAAAAATTTGAAAGCAGTAAAATAATTATTGTAAAAAGAATTACGGTAAAAGTCTGTGCAATAAAAAGTTCTTTAAAATTTAGAGTGTAGCTACAGTGGCGCCACTTTTATTTACCGCTTCCCTACAGAGAATTTTATACAGAATCTACACTCCATGCCTCCACAGAAAGGCAAAAGCTATAGCTGTATTTTTAATATTTTTAAATTAATAATCCCAACACTCAATTATAATATTTAAACATTATTTATTGCATTTTTTTATTTTTATTTATTTATTTATTCAACTCTTCACAACTTCTTACCGGCTAGTTAACAATAATATTGTAGTAAGGGCCTAACGTTGTGAAATAAAAACCTGAGTTACAGGTCACCAGGCCCCCCTCGCGGATAGGTTACATATACTACTCAGTACAATACAGAAAGGAAATACATCATATAAGAGTTATAAAAAGTTACATAATAGGCGAATTGTAAAATTCATATAATGGATATGAGTGTGTTTATGCGTGTGCGTGTGCGTGTGCGCGCGCGCGCTCGCGCGTGTGTGTGTGTGTGTGTGTGTGAGTGTGTGCTAATGATTGTACAGAAGCAATCCTGATGCTGGAGTATCGTTATTAGAGGTTTTAGAAATTGTTATATGAGTAATTTACTCGATTGAGAAAATTAAAAGTATTAATGTTGGGTTAAAAGAAGATTCTCAGTTTCTTGGTAATTAAGAGTTTTTAAAAATTTTGTCAATGTTATTTTACAACTGGATTTGGTTTTGGGATATATGTTTAAAATTTTATTTAGTTTCTTATAAAGGAAGGGTCCCATGCAGCAGAAAATCTTACATAATAGAGCTGAGTTGAAAGTTTGAGTTTTGCATATTATATCTTTGCGGCGCTTATACTTAAGAAAATCTGGGTTATAATGTAGATAAGAATGTTGTTTAAGTACGATATGCAGGATGAAGGTTTGTCTAACCGTTAGTACATCCCATTTTTTATACAGCTCGTCTGTAGGAAAATGGAAAGAGAGACCAGCACCTGCTTTGAGAATTGCACGTTGTGCTCTCTCTACTTCTATAAGATATGTTTTGGCACCTCCTCCCCATGATGTTATACAATATTCAATTAGAGATTGACATAAAGCGAAGTAAACTATCATTATAACACGGCGTTCTGCTATATATTTTAAGGTTCTGTATATATATATATATATATATATATATATATATATATATATATATATATATATATATATATATATATATATATATATATATATATATATATGGGTTTTCGCAGACGGGACACTAAAGCTTCAAAGCGGGATTTGAATGTTAAAGTCTGATCAATCAAAATGCCAAAATATTTGATTTTATCGGTTCTTTCAAGTAAGGGACAGTGACATCCGGGAAGACTAAGACCACAGGTGTGGGCTGTGATTGCCAAAGATGGAGGTAGAAGGAGGTTAGCTCTATGACCAAAAGCAATGTACTTTGTTTTATCAACATTCAGTGTTAAGACATTGTAACTAAGCCATTCACAGACCTTATTTAATTCGTTCTTTAAAACGTTCTCAAAAACGTTATGCCAGGAATCATCGGCAAAGAAAAGGGTAGTATCATCAGCATAGGTAATTATTTTTCCTTTAGAGAGCTGAAGTTGGCTTAGGTCATTAATATATACCAAAAAAGTGTCGGACCGAGAATACTGCCTTGTGGCACACCAAAGGAGACGGGCGAATTTGGGCCTAACCGTTACACAAGTGAAATATTTATCAATATTTTTTTACAGTTGTTTTGTAGTTAATAATGAAATATTAAGCAGTTTTATCATGGGAAAAGATATTAAATATTAAATAAAAATAATACTGACTTCCGTTGTTTTCATTTTTAAACAATGCTGCCGGATAAAATAGGTTAGTTAATCGATTTTAATACAAAAATAGAAAAAAAGAATAAAAAGTAATTCAGTGTTTTCTTCTTTAGGTAATAGGAAACTTATTATTTAAATAATGGTTTCCTCGTGACACTTCAAGGTTTCCAAAAAGTCGTAAAACAAATTGACTGAACCGATTAAAAAATCGATTATCAATGTTTTATACAGGCCACAAAGCGGAAATGTCAACGTTAGTTCAAAAACTCAAGCGTCAATCAAATCGTTTGTTACTTTTGTTTGGCATTGAGCTCACGGTGGTAGTGAATATTTTCTGTTGTTTTTGTGTGCTGTAATAATATTCTAATCTTTAACGACTCTGGCTACGTATAAAGGATTTTGACGGTTTCTTTTCTGATTTTACAAGAATACATGTGCAAAATGATAACTTAAATGATTTTCGCCAGCTTACACATAGAGATTTAATAAAAATATCTTTAGGTATTTATCAAATTAAGTAGGCTAGGTCCCATTATGGAGAACACATACAAGATGGGAGATACGAAATAGAAGTGTGTCGAGAAACGGTCAGCAACCTACTAAGAGAACTGCCAATATCCAACCATTCTAGCTGGCTATTAAGTGGTCGAATAAAATCGAGACATACTTAAGCTCAAAAACATATTTTACATATATTTTAGTTGACAGTCCTCTTAATTGTGGAGGGGCCATCAAACAGTATTATTTTAATTGCTTGCTAAGAAAAAGAACTGTCGGTTGCTGTTGTCATGTAATGTCCATAATATGGTACCTAAGTTGGGCAAGGCCTCAAGAGAATTTAATACCGCATGCACCTTTTTAGACCATATTGTATTTGTTTATGATGAAGTGGACGATTAATAAGCCAATAAAAGAGAAAGTGTTTTTAATTCATACTCCCTCAGCTTTTTTATAATTATTTCAAACCTCTAGAATTTAGTTGGACGGCGACGTCTGAATCCACTATGTGTGAATGTCCTACAGTACATAAAATTATGTTAGACTAGTTTACAATAAAGTCTAACAAATATTTTCTTAAAGTGTAATGGGAGAGCTTGGTGTAAGAATTACATTGTAAGCATAACGTAAGCAATGACATTGTTTTCATACAAATCAATAACATCCTATATTTTTTTTCTACCATGAAGCAGTTGTAAATATTTTAGTTTTTTTAAAATGGTATTGGTATATAAATAATATAACGCAGTAATCGTTACTGTATCATCAGGCCCAGCTTTCTATGAACTTTCGCCCGTCTCCTTTGATAGGTAAATCATCACTTAATGTATAATCATCTAAACGGACCCGCTGTCTTCTATCGGTCAAATAATTTTCCATCAGTTTTAATGGAATACCCCTTATACCGGCCCTTTCTAGTTTTTTTAAGAGGTGAGGAATAGAGACCGTGTCAAAAGCTTTAGACAAATCAAGGAACACTGTTAAACACCTGTTTTTCTATCTAAATTAAGTATAGTCGTGTTAATAAGATCATGAACAGCATCATTAGTAGTCTTACCGCGTCGGAAACCAAATTGATTGGGTGAAATAAAATTATTTGAATCCAATAAACTAACCAACCTTTGATTGATTAACCGTTCCAAAATGTTTGACAAGGTTGGTAAAATAGAAATCGGCCGATAATTAACGACCGAGTTTCTATCACCTCCTTTGAAGATGGGTGTGATAAGGACAATCTTAAATGCACTAGGAAATACTCCGGTTTCTAAGGCCAGGTTCGTAAAATTGAGGGTATTAATATTTTTATATACCTCTTCTTTTTCCGGAGATTAGATCACTTCCCGCAACGCAGTTGTCTTTTAACCCCTTAATGAGCTGGGAGATTTCTGCTTCGTCGGTAGGAAGCATAACAAGTGAGTTAAGAGAGGTTTTAGTAAAGAGAGGAGAAAATTACCATCAGGTGCAGCTAGTTTTCGGTTTGTACAATTAATTTGCTCGGCTGGTCTTGATCCCTCATTGGCAAAATAAGTGTGAATATTATTTGTACTCTCCTATCTCTCTTCCGAATTTAAAGAAGATATCTGATAAGAGGATTGATCAGGTGTCTTACACCGGCTAATTTTCTTTATGGCTTCCATAGTATCTTATTGTTGCCTTTAGTATTTTTTATTTCTTGTTTTTCGTAGCTTGGTTTCGCTTTTTTTAATAACGTGTTACAAAAATTCCTGTAACGTTTGGAAATACTGATATTTTTGTCACTGGGATTTTTTTTCAATTTTTCATGGAGGTTGTCTCTATTCCTCATACACCGAAGCAGACCTTTAGTTATCCACGGTTTACTAATACGTTGTCTAATAGGAGTTTTACTACTTTATTTAACTGGATTATTCAATGTAACAATCCAAGCTCAATGTGAAGATGGGTAGTTCGGGCGCGTTAATTGCTGGATTGTATGGCCGAGTTCAATCAGCAACTAACTGACAGTTGGTTCAGAATTCAGATCCAGAGGGTAGTATGTTCCTTGGTTCAGATGCTACTCGACGTGCATGCGTGCCGGCGGGCAGGCTAGACGCACGACTAAGATTCGTACATATATATTCTGTTTGTGAAGCGATGACAGTTGATGCACATTTTAGATATATATTTTTTTTGTTTATTGCCCATACTATAAATATAAATCCATCGCTGAATTTAGCTGTCGCACTCGTAGACATGAACTAGCTTAGGAATCAATGGATATTGAAATGTGAAAACAATTACAATTTCGGAGACAATCGTAGTACTGGAGTCGAATAATTTTATTTAAGTATATTTCGTTAAACACAACATTATTTAAAACACTATTTATTTATTTATTTATTCACAAATTGCGTTACATGTGACTTAGAGACTAAACAAAACATGCAAGTTCTAACAATCACGTGCACCTCGAAAGGCATAGCAATGAACAGGAGAGGGGCAGACACTTAAAAATTCTTTTCCTCAATGTATTCATTAATTGAATAATAACTTTTTTTTAATAAGTATCTCTTTTAAAGATCTCATGTATTTATTAATATTTGTTTCGGCTTTTGTGTATTCCCGCAATTTATTATAAATTTTTATTGACATCGAGTAAGGACCTGTATTGTGTAATTTTAATTTAGATTTTGGTTGCAAAAGGTTATTCTTATAGCGAGGTACGTTGTGTCGGGGCGCGTCTATGATTTTGGTGTAAAAACTTGGGTGTCTTTTTACAAATTTACATATTTCTAATATATATAGGCACGGTAATGTAAAAATTTTGAGACTTTGAAAGTGAGGTTTGCAACTTTTTCTTTGCTTGATATTTGCAAGTACGCGTATACATTTTTTTTTGTAAAATAAAAAGTTCGTGTGAGTCTACACTGCTGCCCCATAGTATGATGCCGTAGTTTAGCTTCGCTTGAGCGTAGGCGTGATAGGCTGTCACTGCCGTTTTTAAATTTGTAGATTTTTTTAATTCTCTTAAAGCATATATAAATTGTGAAAATTTTAACTTATTTTTTTGAATATGTGATTTAAAATTAACATTCGAATCTATATTTATACCCAGCAAAGACAAATTTTGAACACATTCTAATTTTGTTTGATTATATGTATAATTTATCTCTAGTTCATGTTTTTGTCGTGGTCTGAATTGTATTAGTTTAGTTTTTTTGAAATTGACTTCTAAATTATGATCGCTTAGCCATTGTTTTACTTTATTTATAATTATGTCGATTCTTTCATTAAGTTTGGTACCATTGATATAAGGGAACACAACGGAAAAATCGTCGGCAAACATCACACAAAACTCATCAATAATCTTGGGGAGGTCATTGATGTAAATAAGGAAGAGGACACATCCGAGTACGGACCCCTGAGGGATAGAGTCCCGCACCGGCTGGGCCCTCGACATGATACATGTTATGGTTTTGTAATCTTGATCTACATTTTCTATTTCGACGTACTGTGAACGATTGCTGAGAATGGAACTAAGTACTTATTTATGAAAATTTGCAAGTTGTGGAGGAATTTTCGCAGTTGGATATGCTTCAAAACACCATTTTTACGTCTCTGCATCTGAAACAGTACTGGTGACCGAAACAAACGATCCTCGCACGCTTGTGGCCTACGAGTCACATGTGCGGCGACAAGGTCACGCGCTTTTACGACTTCTATTTATATTTAGATTTCTGTGATTCAACCAATGTAAGTCTTACAACAAAGGCCTAATGGTGAGTAGTAATGTTATTTAAAAAAAAAAGAGTAGCGCTGGAATTTTTGCTGATTCTGCCCAGGAAAAAAGTAGTTTTCCAAGCTAGTTGTAAGCGTAAATGAATCACATACTTATAAGTCTTTGGTGTATTTAAACCTATTTTTAAATTATAATAAATCAAAATGAGAAACCACTTCGACCGAGTTGAAGTAAATAATTAAATATTATATTTTGCCAGTAGCCACTTTCAAAGAAAGAAAAACTTTGTGGAGTAGTTAAACTTTTACCACTGATTCGGAAAAAAACTCCTGTCCTGGGAAGAACCAACGAGAAACCCAGCAGGAATTTTATTTGAAAGTAAATTATCCATTACACAAATTTGTACAAACTACATATTTACGAAATCTATTTTAGAAATAACTTGGAAGCGACCACCCCATTTCCAAGGGTTATTATCAACCATGTATGGGCGGGGGGTTAATCTAATCCTAATTCTTATATTTTGACATTATCAGTAGGACTAGTTTAATACCTATTCTGCTGTCCTGTCTGGCGAGCAGTTTGGAGAGTGCAGGTCGTGTTGATCCTCAGGGCAAGTCTGAGAAGTTCTTCCTTCACGTGGTTGCCACCTGTTATTTGGTCTGGTTCAATAGGAAGCATACAGAACAGAAACACGCAGATGATCCTCTTTTTCTTTTATCCCACCCCTTTTTTCCTATCCTAACCCTATCCAAGGTGTTAAGCGTACCGTGCCGATGGACGCGTGGCTGGGCGGAAGTCCAGTCGCAAACCGTGCCTACCCGAGACCAGGGCGATTCGGGTAGTATTGTAGCCCTTCCCTCGGTATGTGAGACTCTGCCGGGGGTGACCGAATATTCCCCTAGCTAATCGTGGGACCAAAATCGACGAAAACCGATTTTGAAAAACCAAGTACTCCTTTAATGGAATTTTCTCTGGGTCTGGAAGAGGTTCTTTTAGCCTCACCATTACGAAAACAATCGAAACGCTACCACTGGGCACCGATCATGAATTTATTCCCTATTATCACTAACATTCCGTTTTGTTGACGCTAATTAGAAAGTCAAACCACGAGTATTTTGTTGCTTACAAGCCAGTAAATGACTCTTCGTAAAATGGACTTACTAGCCCCTTTCCTGATACAAATGTTCAAGTGTTTGATCTAGACATAAGTGATTGTCGAGGCCAATGTTGCGAACATGGCAGGAAAATTAAAGGTGTTCAAAACAGAATTTGACTCAATATTCTCTGGCATTTTTCAATCCATGTGGATTATTAATTAGAACTTAATTTGCTCATATTCGCGTAATAAAATAAAATGATGTATCCTATCTCCAGTCTGAAGAGTACTTCCCAACCCCCCTCAGTTGCATTCACCATCCTCGTAGGCACCACTCTCAGTACCACCACACCCAATACCACCACACTAGAAACGACACACCACTCCCGATAATAGAATACGCGTTTCGCCTCTACACGAGGCATCCATGAGGCGAAATAGTCTCTACGGTGGCTGAAGGCTAAACCGAAACAGTTGATATTTATACAACTCGCTAATCATCGAGTTGTAGAGTCGAAACACATGTCGTATTATGAAAGGTAGTGTGTCGTTCCTAGTGTAGTGGTGCTGGGAAGAGTGGCGCTGGGAGTGGTGGTGCTGAGTGGTCGTGCCGGAAGTGGTGGTGAAGGGTATGGTGCACGCAACTGAGGGAGGGTAGGAGGTGGGTGCTCTTCAGACTGGGCAGGACACATCATTGTATTTTATTACGCGGACATGAGCAAATTAAGTTCTATCAGCTTCAATATAATGAATTTCCGCAAAGTAACGCCTGATTCTTTTAATTATCAAAATATTTAAGTATTTGGGCGTAACATACGACAAAAGACTAACGTGGAACTCTCACCTTAACAACGTATGCCATAAGGCAAAAATTGCTTTAGGGCTTGCGTCCCAGTATGGTCCTATGGTTGAACAGCAGCATAGTGAGGCCGATTGCCATCTACGCCTCCACTGTCTGGTGTAATAAGGCCAACCAAAAGACGATTGCGAATATACCAAATAATCTACAAAGGACTGCCTGCTTAATGGCAACTGGAGCGATGCGATCATCGCCTAGAGTAGCTCTTAATGAACTTCTGTGCCTAACGCCCCTTGATCTTTAATTAGACCACGAGGCGAGGGCTATTTTGTATAGGATTAACGCCCAGGGCGGTAGCCGGGCTTGCCCTATTAGGCAGACTAGATAGGCAGTTTGAAGTGCTCAATCAATAATATCAACTAATGAAATAACTTGTAAACTTTTTCAAACTATTACAAATTTCCCGCGCACTCCTCTGTTCTACACAGGTCATGACGTTGTAGCCTTATTATGTAACGTCAACACTTGGCAAATAGCTTTCAATTTGAAGTACACCGATTCGTGTTCTCTCTGTCTCAAAGCGCTATCAAAATTTATGAAAGCATAGAGTTGAGTCGGGCTTTCGAGAAAACGATCGCTCTCTTTCTAACATGTAGCAAAATCCTATACTATTAAACGAGCAATTCTTGTATATATATATATATATATATATATATATATATATATATATAACGATTTTCATAAAATTTAGTGTCCAGGGAGTTTCGGGGATAATAAATCGATCTAGCTAGGATTTATTTTTAGAAAATGTCTTTTTGTCCGTGTTTTTAGGCAATGAAAAACTGTTACAATATCGTTAGAATAAGAAGGTAAATTTTGACAGATTGTTAATGATTATGAATAGCTTAATTGGTATAATGGGCGGTCACAGAGTCGTAAAACCCCGGTTCGAGTCCAGACCGTCCGACCGACTTTTTTAATTTTTTTTTTCAAATTCCTTTCTTTTTTGAGAAAATCTATTTTTTCGAGCCCTTTTTTTAGTATTTTTTAAAAAAAACGAAAATTTAAATTAAAATAATTGCACTCATGATTTTTTATTCAAATAACTAGTTCCGCTTTTTCTGTTATGTCGCTAAGATCAAAAAATATTATTTATATTTCATCAGTATGTAATTTGTATCTAAATATAATTTCCAGAACACACGAATTAAAAAATACCGAGCAAAGCTCGGTCAACCGGGTACTGTTCTATAATGAAATATAAATACGAATGTTTACATAGCAATTTAGTATAGAGCTACAAAGCGTTAAGCCGGGCTTTTGGTATGAAGTTGACGAAAGTGAAGCGCGGTCGATAAGTTTGCAAGTTAACTTCACATTTCAATGTTTACTCTGTGTGTTTAGCGTGAGCGGAGGAATATTGCGAGTTGTAAATTTATGTTTTTTTTTTAAATATTTTTAGTGAAAATGGAGAATAATAGTGTTTCTTGCGATGAATTGAAGTGTGCTAATCGGCGAGAAAAAGGAAAAATCTTTAAAAATGAAATTGATGAAAAACATTTCTTCATACTTTAATAGTGTTACGAGCTTGAGGTTCGTGACAATAATAACTGCCGATTGAATTACCAAAATTCACACTTTTATTACCGAACACCAATTAAAACTTAAAACATTAATAATTAATCACACTGATTCACTTTATTTTGCTCCGAAGCTTCGCTTGTCTTGTCAAATTCAATACTGCCCCGATCGCGGCTTGCAGCGGCTTTAAATACACCTTTTACACCGAAACATCCAGAATATTCCAGTAAATAGCGCACCGACCGGCCAGACGCAGAAAGTTCGAGTGTGATGAGTTCTAGAAAGCTTAATTCTTCTGTTCGATACTAGATGGCGCTGTTGATGAAAAGTTCAAGATTGACTTTTCTACGAAGCCCTCCTCGCTCTGGTCCCCGACACTAGATGGCGCTAGTGCCAGGTACCTGACGTCAACTTGACGCAACAACTCAGACGAAATAAAAACTCAAGACAGATCGCTGTCAACAATGAAGTGAGGTCGGTTTGGTTAACATGTGTGCACTAAGTGAGTGTTGCCGTGCAGTTAAAATTTATTACCCTAATACATAGGCTGCACTAAAAGTATCGGAAATGGAATATTTCCACTGTTCCTGTCATATTAAAATATTTTTAATTGAAAACTCCTTGGTTTTAAAAATCGAATACCATTTATTTATTTAAAAAAAGATTCTCGGTCTTGTCACAAGGTTTTGTCAAACTTGTTTAGTCGTTGAGAAAGTGGAATTGACTCGAAAAATAAAATAAAATTCAAGAGCGATGATTTATTATGACTTTCGAAGTGGTTTAACACAAAAACAGTGTGTTGAACGGATGATTTCTGCATATGGTGATGAAGCCCCATCCAAAACCACAATTTATCGCTGGTTTGCTGAATTTCAACGTGGACGTGTCAAGCTCAGTGATGATCCCCGTCAAGGTCGTCCAAAAACTGCAGTCACCCAAGAAAACGTTGATGCTGTGCGTAAGCTGATTGAGTAAGATCGACATGTGATATACCGCGAAATTCAGGCAACTTTAGACATTGGCATGAGTCAAATACATCCGCCGTACAGCCCCGACCTAAGCCCTAATGATTTCCATACTTTCCCTAAAATGAAGAATAAATTGCGTGGACAGAGATTTTCATCACCTGAAGAAGCTGTGGACGCCTACAAAACGGCCATTTTGGAGACCCCAACTTCCGAATGGAATGGTTGCTTCAATGATTGGTTCCATCGTATGAAAAAATGTGTCAAATTTCGAGGAGAATACTTCGAAAAGCAATAAATACATTTTTAAATAGTAATGTTGTGTCACTTCCTTGATTCCCGAAATTTTTCTCGTATATAATTGTTGGCGACGCGCCTATAAAAATATTACAATTTATTAGTTAACCGATTACGAATAGCTTCTAAAAAGCAAATTATCGAGCAACAATATTCCGTTAAGAAAACGCTTAGTTGAATCTTAAAGAAATATCGAATTAATGATATGAAGGTCTTGGGTTCGACTCCCAGGCCGGAATAGTTTATTGTTTTCTTAGTAATATCTCTTAATAAATTCAAATAGGGAATTTTAAGATATAAATTATGTTACCGGATTTGTTCCCCGGTTGAAATCATCTTTCCAATGATGTTAATTTAAAGAAATATTAAAATAAAGTAAGAGACCGGATTTGTTCCCCGGTCGAGATGATCGCTGTGCATAAGTAGAATTAATGGGAATTAATTGCATAAGTTTTGTCTTATATTAGTTTGATATGTTTTGTATGAAAACAAATGCCTCTTTTCAATGTATTGATTCATGAAATATTTTGTCTATGTTATCTGATAAGAGACATGATAACTGATAAGAATCTGATTAGAAATAGTTTAGTACAGTTTGAGAATTGTGTAGAAGCATTTATTCACCTAGTATTG
This sequence comes from Parnassius smintheus behrii, assembly GCA_036936625.1. Taxonomy (NCBI): domain Eukaryota; kingdom Metazoa; phylum Arthropoda; class Insecta; order Lepidoptera; family Papilionidae; genus Parnassius; species Parnassius smintheus. The sequence continues at coordinate 42,335,533 of JAUPFT010000017.1, forward strand.
TTGATATTAGTGTATATTAAACTTTCCCTTTATACTGATAGTCGATAGCCGTGTAAAAGTTAGTTGTTCAAATAGTGTGAGATCATAGACGCACGCTAGCCACGTACTTAGGAGGCCAAATATGTAAAATTTAAATATTTGAAATTTCAGCAATTTATGTAAAAATGACTTGTAAAACATTTCAGATTAATTGTACGTGTAAAAAAGTTGAATTATGTGTTATTTTTATGTGAAAATTCCTGTGAATAAGTGAAATAATGATAGTTTTGTATAAGAAATTTAAAAGTGTTTTAATAGTGAAATGTATAGAGAAAGTGTAAATTAAACTGTGTTATTGATTAAGATACGTATAATTTCAAGTGGAAAACATTGTTTTAACTTTCTATGTTAAATATTTAAGAAATTTCAACTTGTTCAATGTGAGTAAAATAGGCACATTTTGTTTAATAAATAAAAGGTTTTTTGTGATGTGAAAATGTAACGTATATTGTTGTAAAGATATTTTTTGTGCTATCTTTATAAGTAAATTGTATAAATGTATGTCTTATACAAAATAAATTATTGAGAAAACCGTGAGAGAGTGATAGTACAAATTGATGTAAGTAATTAAGTTGCGCAGGCGCGTAAATGGTGCGGCTCACTTTCGCGTATAGCTCAGGGGTAGCTCAGTAAACGAGTTTTCTTGCAATTCGTTCGGGAATCCTTCGGGATTAGTTCGGGAAAAAGTGCAAGACCAGCAGTCAATAAAAAGAAAGAAAAAGTGTAGGGAAGTGATAGGGAAAAGTAATTACTCTCTCACGGAACGGTTTGAAGATAATTGCTGTTTTATTCCCAAGAAATTCGTCCCTCAAAATTATACAGTCCACATCGAAGAATTAAGGCGTTGGGACCGGGACGACTTCGGAAGACCCGTAATCCCCGCCTGAACCTATTTTCTGAAAAGGAAGAGGTTATCGCCCTTGTGTGTTACTCCGTTGCGGTGATCACATACGTTGTTCCCGAACCCAACGTAGGCGTTATAGGAGGTCGGATCGAGAGAAGCCTCGATTCCTCCCTTCTGTTTCAGAGCCCGAACGAACCCTGGGTTCCTTTTCAAGTGGTCCTTCGCAGCCGGATCAGGAAGACCTCCCGAACCTGAGTTCCTTTTCAATTGGTCCTTCGAGCCGGATTAAGGAACCAGCTGTGGACTGCTGGTTATGGAAAAAGAAGACCTTCGGAGCCGAGTGGAGATCAGCAACCGAAGGAAGCCGGAGGTTTGAGCTGAAGCAACAGGAGCAAAGGCCAGAAGACCAGGTCAGCGCAGAAGGACTGGACCTGGAACTACCGGAAGAAAGAAAACCGGGATTGCGGCTTGGGGCGTGTGCTCGCATGGGGCACGTATCGCAGCCAGGCGCAGGTGCTTTGTGAAGGCACTCATCGTGGCCAAGCAGGACTTGGCATTTTTCCTGTCGGGCAAGCGTGCTCGGCATATCCTGTCGGACGACCGTGTCCCGCATTTTCTGTCGGGTCATCGGAGGGTGCAATAAGAAGAAGCATCCACCGCTGCTGCTGCTGCCAGGCGAGGGTGCTCGTGGGCACCTGACTGCATCGCGGCCGGAGGAGGGCGCTTGGACGAGGCGTAACCGGCGACTGGGCGACGAAGCGCAGCATACATCTCGACCACCTAACGGTGCCAAACGGTTGGGTTCTGGCACAACACCTTCGGGTGGAGCAGTTCTCTCGAGCGAGACTGTTGCACTACCGCTCGACTGTTTCGTCATATTCCTTGGCGGGACAGTTCCTAAACCTTTCCTCCATTCCATTCCTGCACGACTCCATCGCTGGACGGCTCACCTCGGTAGGCCAGGATCAGGATTGATAGGGCTGATAGGGCTGTTAGGGTGGTAGTAAGGTTGTAGGGTTGGGAGATAAAGGGGGGAAGGGGTAGTGGGGTTAGGTTGGGGTGTAGAAGGACTGTAGGTAAGGGGTTGTAGGGACCGTAGGGACAGTTAGGGACTGTAGGCCAACAATCACCTTCCTGCAGGATGAAGAAGGCACAAGACCAGACAGAGAGGAGCGAAGGAAGCAGGACAAGAACAGGGCTCTCAATAAAGGCTAAAGAGGCGGAATCATCTGGAGCGACCACAGCTACTGCTTCGAGTGGAACGATTCCTTCAAGTGGAGCCACCACCGATACGTCCACATGCACGTGGGACTCAGGGACGTCCGTGGCAACGACAAGCAACAGGACGGACACCAGTGGTACGCAGGCCAGCACCGCACAACAATCCGTTATATCCAGGAGTGAAACGGTAGTCGAAAAAGTAGGTCAAAGGACCGAAGAAGCGGCATCGTCAAGGACAGTAATCGGGCACACTAATGACAAAGGGTCACAGAGAGGTAGTAGGTCATCGCGATCGGCGAGGCTAAAAGCCGAATTAGAGGCGCGGATTAAATTCGAACGCTCAGAGCTCGAACGAGCACAGGCAGCTGCTGCCTTAGCCAAGTCTCAATTGGAGTTGGCACGACTCAACCGAGAAGAGGAGATCGACTCGAGTGAGGATGATGAAGAGCGGAATACTCAGGTGGAACCTTTAGTAAGGAGTTGAGTTCAACAGACCATAATGAGCGCGCCGGTTAGTGTAACGCAACTCGATATTACTGATAATGAAGCGTGTAAAGGGTCACGCCGCAAAGGGGCGGAGATCGAGCGCAACCAAGGAAATGCATAGAAAACACACGCGAGTGAGGTGTCATAATTGACCGAAGCGATTGAGAGTGCAATAAAGATAGCGGGTAAAGATAAGTCTTTCCAGCTTCATTTCCTCCAGGAATTACCGGTGTTCGATGGAGACCCGGGTGAATGGATAATTTTCAAAGCGGTGTTTGAAGACACGAGAAGCCAATTTTCAGGGGTGTAGAATGTCGCACGCCTTAGGAGGGCATTAAAGGGCACCGCTAAGGAAGCGGTTAAGTCGTTGTTGTTTACTTTGTGTGAACCTGAAGAAATAATGAACGCTCTCGAAAGAAGATTCGGTAGGGTTGAGATGCTCATTTTAGCCGAAATCGAGAATGTAAGACGTATGCCAAGATTGGCAGAAGATTGCCGGAATATAGGATCTTTTGCAAGTCGTATTACGAACGTGGTTGCCACAATACAAGCATTGAATCAACCACAGTATTTATACTCACCGGAGTTAGTAAGCGGCATAGTAGAGAAACTCGGAACTATGATTAAATTTAAATGGTTCGAACATCGAGCTCAGCATCCTTTGGAGCCAGAGTTACAGAAGATGGCCAAGTTTTTGAATTTATTGAGTGAACAATTTGGAACGTCCTTAAGCAATGAAAATGTGCCTGAAAAACGGAAGCGTCCTGAATTCAGGAAGCAAACTGTACACACCGCAAAGGGGTGTGTACGAAACCGTGTCAAGAGCGAGCGCTATGAGCGCCGAAGTAATACGAGCGAGCGTCTAGAACGCCGAAATAATAAAGGGCACAACAGACAAGTGGTTATGATAACCCAGGATAAACCTGTAAGTCGGGTAACACATAAGTGTGTTATATGTAACAAGGAACACTCTATAGTGAGTTGTTACAAGTTTAAGGACATGAATAATCGCGAGAAATGGGATGCGGTCAAAAAAGCGAAAGTATGTTTCCAATGTTTGTCACCTAACCATAGGAGGTTAGAGTGCAGAGCGAAAAAATGTGGTGTAGAAGGATGTAGAATGTCACATCATCGGATGCTACACCGATACCCCAATGAAAATACCTCGCCGCAAGGGGATGAGGGCTCAAATTACAACTGTTAGTACAGTAAATGCACTGGCATGTGCATACTTAAAGATTATACCGGTCGAGTTGTATGGACCTAGAGGAAAGGTCAAGACAACAGCTCTTCTGGATAAGGGATCGACCATGACACTCATAGAGGAGTGGATGGCTCAGAAGTTAGCGCCTCGCGGACGTAAAGAAGAATTACGTATTGAAGCAGTGGGAGGTAAGCGAATCAACGACGACAGTTCGTATCGCTTAAACGTTAAGATAAAAGGCATTTACTCGAACGACTTAGAGGAGATAAGTGTACAAACAATTAAGTCACTTAACCTTTCTCCGCAGTCAGTAAGTCGAGAATTATTGCAACGGTGTTCTCATTTGACACCGATTAAGGAAGAGTTGATGTATGAGAGGTCCAGACCTACCATATTAATTGGCCAGGACAATTGGCATCTCATAGTTACTCGTGAATTAATTTCAGGAGGTAAGAACCTACCTGTAGCATCGTTCACCAAACTTTATTTATTTATTTTATTTTATTTATTTTATTTAATAAGGATAATAACAGCGTATATCACTAAATACAATTTCAAATTAACTTCAAGTATGCCAATAACAGTTATCCACATATTAAATATAAAGGTAAGCTATCATTAAGATAAGAAATTAAACAAATTAAAGCAACTTAATAAAATAACAGTAATAAAATTAAGTAATTTTAGGTTTACTATCACTAAGATATTAAATATTTCTGACAAATTCATGTGTGATTTACTTTTCGAGTTAGTTTTGTAATTCATTTATTTATATCATGGCAAAATATATTCTATATATCATTACATATATACATACAAGTATACGACACATATATATATACATACATACACGCACACATATACACATTCATACATATATATACATATATACATACATATATATACATATATACATACATATATATACATACATATACATTTATATACATATACACATACACATACATACACATATATAATTTACTAAGGTAAATTAAACAACAGAAGCTGTGTTTAATATGCATGTACGTACCTTGTTTCTAAAATCATTTTTACTGCCTATAAAGGGATCGATGTTATTAAATGTTTTATTATAACTTGATAGCAAACGTGTTGAGATACTATTTTTACCATAAAGTGTGGAATGACGAGGTATACTAAACAAAGTTTTCTTGGTGATTCTTGTACGTTTTCTTTGCACATTAAAAGTAACAGTATTCAGTAAATCCGGGCAGTCAATACCATCGCGTAAGATATCGTATAGAAGTCCCATATCTATCAGTTTACGTCTTTCTTCAAGCGTAAGAAGGTTATAGTGTCGGCAGTCATCTAAATATGATGAGCTTTTATGTTTAAAATTATAGTTCAGGTGTGAGATAAATTTACGTTGAATTCTTTCAATATTATTAATGTAAATTTTAAAAAATGGTGACCAAACCTGGCATGCATACTCAAGAGTGGATCTTACATACGAGAAATAAACTATTTTAAAACTTAGTAATTCCGTAAATGTAAGATATGTACGCATGACAAATCCAAGATTACGAAATGATTTACTACATATACTATTGATATGATCTCGCATGGTCATACCGACATCAAAGAGTACGCCTAAATCCCGAACAACTGTGACCCTCTTAATTAAAATTCCATTAAAGTTATAGGGAAATACTATTGGGTTTAGTTTTCTGGTGAAAGATATACATTGATATTTGGATATACTTACATTAATGCCGTTAGCTACGTAATAGTTGTATAAAGAGGTAAGATCTTTTTGAATTGATTCGCAGTCTTCAATAGTACGAACTTTGAGAAATATCTTTTTATCATCGGCGTAAAGTAAGTGATGGGAGTTACTTATAAATTTATGTATATCAAATATGTATGCGTTGTAGAAAAGAGGGCCAAGATGAGAGCCTTGAGGCACGCCAGATGGGATAGTAATAAAATCTGACCTGTAACCTCCAAGAACAACTGCCTGAGATCGATTCGTCAGATAAGATTTGACCCATCTAAGCAGATCCCCATGAATTCCGAGCGCCTGGAGCTTTTGTAGCAATACAACATGATTTACACGGTCAAAAGCTTTTTCGAAATCTGTGTATATAAAGTCAACCTGACCACCATTTTCCATATTATTAAGAACGTACTCAGTAAAGCAGGCAAGATTAGATATTGTAGAGCGTCTTTTCAAAAAACCATGTTGTGAATTAGGTATACCTTTTATAATAATTGGATAAATTTTATCAAACACTAGTTTGCTAACTAGCACTAGTAGTGCTAAGAATCGAAATTGGGCGGTAATTATCTATTTTAGTTTTGGTTCCTTTTTTATGAACAGGAATTATATGCGCCCTTTTCCATGAGAATGGGAAAACAGAATTTTGTAGAGAAAGATTAAAAAGTACAGAGATTGGGTAACTTAAACTTTCGGCGCAAGACTTCAAGAACACAGGAGGCACTCCATCATAACCAGCGCCTTTGTTTGAATCCAGGTTTTTAAGATACTTAAGGACAGCTTCGCGGGATACATTTATGCTAGAAATCTGATCTACACTCATATTGGTATGCTTTTGAAACTCACTTGATGGTAAAGCAGAAGTAGAAAATACGCTTTTGAAATATCTATTAAATGCTGAGCAAATTTCCTGCCCATGACAGTAATATTTATTATCAAGAGAAAAATTTTGAGGATAAGTGGATGTCCCTCTTTTTGACTTAACATATTTCCAAAAGAACTTTGGCGACGTTTTCAATTTTTTTTTCAGTATTATACGTGAAGTATTCGAAACATTTATTTTGTATACGATGTTGTCTATCTCTAAGCAGTTTAAACTCTTCATAATCACGAGGATTCTTCCATTTTTTCCATTTTTATGGGCTTTTGATTTCTCCCGTAAAATTTTTATCAATGCAGGGCTGTACCAACATGGATAACAATTATTACAAGAAGACACAAGGGGAACAAATAGAGCAAAGCATTCGTTTAGTTTTTTATAAAATATTTCTACAGCACGATCTACTGACGCGGTATTCATAAGCAACTCATTCCAATCAACTTTATCCAAAAAATCATTGATGATTGTATAATTACATTTACGGAAATTATACTTCGGTTGAGATTTCTCTTTTAAAGGTTTAATGGAGAGATCAGGGACTTCAACCATGAATGGAGGATGAAAATCATCCAATCTGGAAAGAGGATCCGATTTATTTATTTCTAAGTGTAAATTTGAAAAAAAAAAACTTGGATGGGTTTTACATGGTCATATATCGGGTGGCATTAAACCAATCAAGATTGTTAACCACATTTCCACCAAGAAGGAGGAAGAAATAGATAAGCTGATCAAGGATTATTTTAGTTTGGAATCTTTGGGAGTGTCTGCGAGAAAGCCCGCGAACGACCCAGAAGAACGAGCTTTAACATACAGGGTTGGCCACAAGAGAATAAAATAAGATATGATTTAAATTTATTAATGAATAATTTATCATGTAACAATAATTTAAATTTGACATTTAATTGTAACAATTATACCAATAGAATTAATTTAATAGATATTAATAATTTAATTAAGAAATTTTTGACTACAGATAGGTATTACCTATCCAAATATAATTTAAGACAGATAGCAAATGTGCTATCTTATTATTTATATATTAACTCAGCCAAGGACTTGGCTACCCAGACATCTGCTCCTATTGAGCAGCATAATGATTTGACATGTAATTTGGAATCCGTTCCAAGTAATTTAAATTAGAAAATGAGACAATAGAGGTAATCTCTAGCAATTATAATAATTTAAATAGTTTAGAATGTAGCTTACAAATCCCTAATAGTTGCAATTGTATAACTCCACAAAATGATATTAAAAATTGTTTACACCTGGTGCATCAGAATATACAAGGCATGATAGGCAAAGAGCTAGAAATTGAATTGTTTTTAAATAGCAACAATATTCATATTTTATGTATTACTGAACATTGGTTAAAAGCTCATAATTTAATGTTTAACTTTAGTAATCACCAGGTGCTCAGTTCTTTCAATAGAGAAACGATTTTAAGAGGTGGCTCCTTAATTTTAGCTAGTAAATTATTATCATATAAAGAACGTAAAGATATTGTGAGCCTCTCTGTTGAGCGAACTGTAGAAATGGCATGTGTTGAGTTTGAGCACCTCATTGTTGTGAGCGTTTACAGACCCCCATGTTCATTATATGATACTTTTGAAAAAATTATGGAGGAAGTTTTCGCTAAGCTTAATAAACAGAATAAATCTGTTGTAATATGTGGAGACTTTAATATCAATCTCCTAGAAGCTTCCTCCACTAATATTAAATTTAGATCATTGTTTAAATCCTATGGTCTTTTTAATTTATTTTTGGAACCAACACGTATTGCTGAATCTAGTGCAACATGTATAGATAACATTTTTACAAATGCTAAGCCGTTCAATAAATGTATTATTCAAAAATTGAGCTCTGATCACTGTGGACAATTTGTTTCATTACCTTATGTTCACAAAAAGCAAGTAGATAAAAAAGTAGTGTTTGTTCCAGTAAATGCACATCGCTTGGAGAAGTTTAGAAGTAACATAGTAAAAAAACTTCCATTACTTTCATATCAAAATAATCCAAATTTTTTGTATGCAAAATTATTTAAGCTCATTTGCAATGAATTTAATAACACTTTTACTTCTAAAACATTCTCCTTGAATAATCGTAAAGCATTTAATGAATGGGCGACGGTAGGAGTCCATAAGAGTAGACAAAGGTTATATGAACTTTACAATGAAAGGTCATATAATCCTAGCGTCGAATTTAGGGAATATGTAAAAAAATATTCCAAAATATTTAAAAGAGTGTGCTCCTTAGCCAAGTCATTGTATTTAAGCAACAAAATAAAGACTGCTTCTAATAAAATTAAAATGACATGGAGTATAATTAATAGTGAAACTGGTAAGGTCAACTCTCGCAATTCAAACTACCAGTTAAGTTTTAACAATAAATTAACTAAATCAGATCAGGACGTTGCAATGGTTTTTGAGAAATATTTTACTGATATTCCGATCTTAACCACTAAGTCACTGAATTCTTCTCCTACCGTCGCCGAATCATTACTTAAACAAAATGTAAATGTATGTACAAAGAATTTTACATTTCATAAAGTTTCATCAAAAGATATTGTAAAATATTTTAAGACTATTGATATTAAGAGAACCGCCGATCTGTGGGGGATTTCTGTTGAAGTTATTGCGTCTATAATAGATACAATCGCACCTCAACTATCTATTATTTTTAATAGTAGTATCAAATCTGGTGTGTTTCCTGATTTAATGAAGCATAGTAAAGTAATACCTTTATAATGATTTCTTATATTTACGCGAACACTGTACATTGATTAAAACTACTTTTACGGATTTCTTTCGCGTTTTATTTATTTTATTTTTAACCCGACGTTTCGGGTGCTTTCCAGCACCCATGGTCACGGGGGACTGCAAAGCACCCGAAACGTCGGGTTAAAAATAAAATAAATAAAACGCGAAAGAAATCCGTAAAAGTAGTTTTAATCAATGTAATACCTTTATTTAAATCTGGTAGTACATTGGACCCCTCTAATTTTAGACCTATTTCTGTACTGCCAACACTTAGTAAAATTTTTGAAAAAATTATTCTTGATCAATTGTTAATTTTTTTTAATGTAAATAAATTACTTCATAAAAATCAATTTGGTTTCACAAGGGGTCGCTCGACAACTGATGCTGGTGTTGAGCTGATTAAATATATATTTAATGCATGGGAGAATTCACAGGATGCTTTGGGTTTGTTCTGTGACCTATCCAAGGCCTTTGATTGTGTTCACCATGAAACATTAATCAGGAAACTTCAACACTACGGTGTAAGAAATGATGCTCTTAAATTAATTATTTCATATTTAAGTGACAGAACACAAAAAGTTGTTATTAATAGTATGAGTTCTTCCGGGTCGATTGTACAAATGGGCGTTCCTCAGGGCTCAATTCTTGGCCCCTTTCTGTTTCTTGTATATATTAATGACTTACCTTACATAGTAGGGGATAACCATGATATAGTATTATTTGCTGATGATACTTCATTAATTTTCAAATTAAAACGACAGTTATTAAATTACGACGAAGTAAATAATGCTATAGCTAAGTTAGTCAATTGGTTTAATGTTAATAATTTGCATTTGAATGGAACTAAAACTAAATGTATGAAATTCGTAACTCCTAATGTTAAACATGTCAATACTAATGTAATTTTAAATGGGGAGGAGCTGAGTCTTGTCGATACCACCATTTTTCTTGGAATCACACTGGACGCAAAGCTTCAATGGCTCCCCCATATATCAAAACTAGCTAGCAGACTTAGTTCTGCAGCATATGCTGTAAAAAAGATTAGAACTCTTACCAGTGTTGAAACAGCTAGAATAGTTTACTTCAGTTATTTCCATAGCATTATGTCGTATGGTATTTTGCTATGGGGACACGCGACTGACACTGAAATTATATTTATTTTACAGAAGAGGGCCATTCGAGCAATATATAATTTAAAACCAAAAGAGTCACTGAGACAAAAATTTAAAGAAATTAATATATTAACTCTGGCCTCTCAATACATTTATGAAAATGTAATGTACGTACACAAAAATAAAAGTAGTTTTGCGAAAATAGGTGATATTCATTCTGTAAATACTAGGAACAGACACAAGCTGGTAGTACCTGTTACTCGACTCCACCGAGTCAGTAATTCATTCTTGGGGCGATGTATACGCTTTTACAACAAAATCCCAGAAAATATACAAAATTTGTCATACACAAAGTTCAAAAATGTTATTAAACTAAGTTTGTATAAAAAGGGTTATTATAATATTAAGGAATTTATAGATGATAATAACCCCTGGGAAGGGTGATCGCTACCAAGCTATTTCTAATTTATCTTGTGTTGTTGATTGTAAACATGATTGTAAGCTATTATTAAAAAAAAAGTCCCGCTGGGTTTCTTGCTGGTTCTTCCCAGGACAGAGGTTTTTTTTTGCGAACCAGTGGTAAATTAAAAAAGTGACGTTCAATAAGTATTTTTATAATCTACATTGAATAAAAAAGTTTCTATTTCTATTCTATTTCTATTTCTATTAAATATTTTGAGCAAAACGGTACGTCGTATACCTAGTAATAGGTACGAGACTGCTTTGTTATGGCGCACAGATAATGAGTGCATGCCGTCAAATAGAGCGCAGGTTGAAAGTCGCCTGTTTAATATCGAAAAGAAGCTCGACAAAAATAACGAGTTGAAAAAGGAATATGAGAAGCAAATTGAAAATCTCATCGTTAACGGTTACGCAGAGAAAGCGAACCATATTTCCATTTCCCCACGCACGTGGTATCTTCCTCACTTCGCAGTGACTCACCCACAAAAAAAGAAAATAAGAATAGTTTTCGACGCCGCCGCAAGGACGGGCGGAATGATGCATTGTTAACCGGACCGGACTTATTGAAGTCGTTGTTTGGAGTTCTGCTACGATTCAGAGAAGGAAGCGTGGCAGTGATGGCAGACATTAAAGAAATGTTCCTGCAAGTGAAAATCCGGGAAGAAGACAGGGTTAGCCTTCGATTCTTATGGCGGCACAATCGTGACGCGCCACCGGAAGAGTATAGAATAACGTCACTCATATTTGGAGCGGCATCATCACCATGCATCGCTATGTATGTGAAGAATAGGAATGCACAGGACAACGCACATATCTATCCAGAAGCAGCTTCCGCTACGGAAAGCAATTTTTATATGGATGACTATCTACAGGCATTTCCCGACGTGACGACGGCCGAAAGGATAGTAAACGATATGTATGAATTACATAAACGTGCTTCTTTCCAACTGAGGGGATGGGCTAGCAACCGACCCGAAGTTTTATGTAAAATGGAAAATAAATATAAGAGCGACAGTGCTTCGCTGGGAGACAAAGAGCACACAGAGCGCACTTTAGGTTTGATTTGGAATATCAAACGGGATATAATAAGTTTCTCCATAAGTCTTCGTAACACACCGGAAGAGGTGATGGAAGGTTTACGACCGCCTACGAAGAGGGAGATAACTAGCGCTGTGATGTCAGTCTTCGATCCTTTGGGGCTCGCATCACCCATAACGATTCAAGGGAAGTCGCTGATCCAGCAAGTATGGAGGACAGGCATCTCTTGGGATGAAGAAGTTACACACGAATTACACGTGTTATTTTGTAAATGGATATCGAAAGTGAAGAAATTAGCTCGTTTAGAAGTACCTAGACCCGCTGAAGGCGTCGGCAAGGGAGAGTTACACACTTTCACGGATGCTAGTGAAAAAGCATACGCCACCGCGGTGTATTACGTCACCACGGACGAGCTAGGAGAGAGGCGGATTACGCTGATCGCCGCAAAGGCAAGAGTAGCGCCGCTGAAACCGATTTCGATTCCAAGGCTTGAATTGCAAGCAGCTCTTATGGGCAGCAGATTGGCTGCATCAGTTAGTGAAGAGAGCAAGTACGAGATATCCGAGAGAGTATTTTGGACGGACTCACGTACAGTGTTAGCGTGGATTAAGTCAGATCCTCGCGCTTTTAAACCATTCGTTGCTCATCGATTGGCTGAGATCGAAGATCACAGTAAGCCATGTGAATGGCGATGGGTTTCAACGTCACAAAACGTGGCAGACGACGCCACTAGAAATTTTCCTTCCACCTTCGATGTAAGTCATCGCTGGCTTCAAGGACCTGAATTCCTCAGGAGAAGTCCTGATTTATGGCCCAAACAAGTGGACACCATAAATAGCTTAGAAACAGGTGAAGAAAAATCGCCAAAAGGCGTAAACGCGCTGAGAAAGCAAGAACCGTTAAGTCTACCCGACTACGGACGATTTAGCAGCTTTAAGAAATTCCTTGGGGCAACTACGCGCACCTTACAAGCGGTAGAAAAATTCAAGAGTTTAAGAAAGTCGGTTAAAGGACCCGACCACGCAGCCGAAAAGTCAGTTATGTGTTCCAACGAAGTTTTAGCAAAGTCGGTTAAAGGACCCGATGGCGCGTTGGACATAGCGCTCTTGAAAAAAGCTGAATTATTAATTTGGAAGTTCGTTCAAGACGAGTGTTTTCATTCGGAAATAAAATGCTTGAAAGCAGGCAAAAGCGTTGAAAGAAGTTCACGCTTAAGTAAATTATCTATGGAAATAGGAGAAGATAACTTACTCCGTTTAAATGGGCGTTTACCTTTCAAGTCTAATTTGACTGAGGAAAGTAGAAAACCTGTCGTATTAGACGGTAAACACGAAATCGTTAAAATGATGATTAGAGAAGTTCATCATCATTTTGGACATGCCAATCACCAGACGGTGATGAATGAAGTGAACCAAAAATTTTATGTCTTGAACCTGCGTAATGTAGTACGAAGTGTGTCACATCACTGTCAGTGGTGCAGGACATACAGGTCAAAGCCTCAGAACGTGCCACAAGGAAATATTCCTCTGGAGAGAATAGCTCACAACAAACCACCTTTTACATGTTCAGCCGTGGATTATTTCGGACCTATGAGTGTAAGGCGACACGAAAAACGTTGGGGCGTTTTATTCACGTGTCTGACCATCAGAGCAGTACACCTAGAATTAGCAGCCTCATTGACACCAGCGTCAATGATAATGGCATTGAGGCGATTTATCGCCAGAAGAGGAAAACCAGCCGTTATATACAGCTATAACGGGACAAATTTCAAAGCTGCGATTAAGGAATTATTGAAAGCATGCGAAGAATGCTATGAAGGCATGTAAAATGAGTCATTTAAAAAATATATTAAATGGAAATTTATACCTCCGGGAGCACCGCACATGGGTGGCGCCTGGGAAAGGTTAGTAAGATCGATTAAAATTGCGTTGACCGCTACGCTCAAAGAAAGGAGCCCGCGAGAGGAGGTTTTGCATACGTTGCTTTTAGAAGCAGAGCATACTGTAAATTCCAGACCTCTGGTAACATTCATTATGGATAGTCCTGAAGTTTGACACCCAATCATTTTCTTCTGGGACGCTCATGTGGTGACCGACCACCTGGATTATTTTTAGAGCAACATCTGACGGGTCAATTCAATTGGAAATCTGCACAGAGGTTAGCCGACCATTTTTGGACAACATGGCTAAAAGAATACATGCCTACATTAATACCTCGAACAGGTAATAACGGAAAGTTTATGGAACCTAAAGAAGGTGATATTGTCTTGATAATAGATCATTCGTTGCCACGAAATACGTGGCCCAAAGGCAAGATTAGTAGGACGCTACCGGGACCAGACGGTCACACCAGAGTGGTTGACGTCATTACTAGCACAGGTATCTTGAGGAGACCTACATCCAGAATAATAGTCCTGGTACCCGCGACGCCTCCCAAATGATGGTGCTGATGCACGGGGGGGAGATTGTTGGCGACGCGCCTATAGGAATATTTCAATTTATTAGTTAACCGATTACGAATAGCTTCTAAAAAGCAAATTATCGAGCAACAATATTCCGATAAGAAAACGCTTAGTTGAATCTTAAAGAAATATCGAATTAATGATATGAAGGTCTTGGGTTCGACTCCCAGGCCGGAATAGTTTATTGTTTTCTTAGTAATATCTCTTAATAAATTCATATAGGGAATTTTAAGATATAAATTATGTTACCGGATTTGTTCCCGGTTGAAATTATCTTTCCAATGATGTTAATTTAAAGAAATATTAAAATAAAGTTAGAGACCGGATTTGTTCCCCGGTCGAGATGATCGCTGTGCATAAGTAGAATTAATGGGAATTAATTGCATAAGTTTTGTCTTATATTAGTTTGATATGTTTTGTATGAAAACAAATGCCTATTTTCAATGTATTGATTCATGAAATATTTTGTCTATGTTATCTGATAAGAGACATGATAACTGATAAGAATCTGATTAGAAATAGTTTCCTACACTTTGAGAATTGTGTAGAAGCATTTCTTCACCTAGTATTGTTGATATTAGTGTATATTAAACTTTCCATTTTTACTGATAGTCGATAGCCGTGTAAAAGTTAGTTGTTCAAATAGTGTGAGATCATAGACGCACGCTAGCCACGTACTTAGGAGGCCAAATATGTAAAATTTAAATATTTGTAATTTCAGCAATTTATGTAAAAATGACGAAGTGTGAAGAATGAGAAAGTGTAAATTAAACTGTTGTATTGATTAAGATATGTATAATTTCAAGTGGAAAACATTGTTTTAACTTTCTATGTTAAATATTTAAGAAATTTCAACTTGTTCAATGTGAGTAAAATAGGCACATTTTGTTTAATAAATAAAAGGTTTTTTGTGATGTGAAAATGTAACGTATATTGTTGTAAAGATATTTTTTGGGCTATCTTTATAAGTAAATTGTATAAATGTATGTCTTACACAAAATAAATTATTGAGAAAACCGTGAGAGAGTGATAGTACAAATTGATGTAAGTAATTAAGTTGCGCAGGCGCGCAAATGGCGCGGCTCACTTTCGCGTATAGCTCAGGGGTAGCTCAGTAAACGAGTTTTCTTGCAATTCGTTCGGGAATCGAACGGGAAATATTCCCAAGAAATTCGTCCCTCAAAATTATACAGTCCACATCGAAGAATTAAGGCGTTGGGACCGGCCGACTTCGGAAGACCCGTAATCCCCGCCTGAACCTATTTTCTGAAAAGGAAGAGGTTCTCGCCCTTGTGTGTTACTCCGTTGCGGAGATCACATACGTTGTTCCCGAACCCAACGTAGGCGTTATAGGAGGCCGGATCGAGAGAAGCCTCGATTCCTCCCTTCTGTTTCAGAGCCCGAACATTTAAGCACCCTGGGTTCCTTTTCAAGTGGTCCTCCGCAGCCGGATCAGGAGGACCTCCCGAACCTGAGTTCCTTTTCAATAATTATCTAAGTACTATGAGGATGAATAGATAAGTAAAAAGATAGGTTGGCAATTTTTTTAAATTTTATACTTCACTTCAAGTAGTATGTAAGTATGTTTGTTTTGACTAATTAGGAGAAAAATAAAACAATAGTTATATGAAAGAAACATTGTTTTCATTTTTAATAGCCTTTTTTTGATGACCGAGCTTTGCTCGGTTTTTTTAAGTTACATAGATGTTATATAAATATGCAAATTACATGAATAATAGTTTTTGATCTTATTGACATAATAGAAAAAACTGAACTGGTTATTTGAATAAAAAATCATGAGTGCAATTAGTTTAATTAAAATTTTCGTATTTTTAAAAAATACTAAAAGAAGGGCTCGAAATAATAGATTTTCTCACAAAAGAAGGGAACTTGAAAAAAAGGAAAAAAGTCGAATCCAAGACGGTACGCGAACCACGGAACTCCGATATCACGCCAGAACAACATCCCATCTGAGCTATTACGATCATTGGTGACCTGTCAAATTTACCTTCTTATATTGTAGCAGTTCTTTTTATTGCCTGAAAACACGGACAAAAGGACATTTTCTAAAAATAAATCCTAGCTAGATCGATTTATTGCCCCCGAAACTCCCTTGACACTAAATTTTATGAAAATCGTTGGAGCCGTTTCCGAGACCCCGATTATATATATATATATATATATATATACATATATATATATATATATATATATATATATATATATATATATATATATATATATATATATAAGAATTGCAATTAGAAATTTTATATATATATATATATATATATATATATATATATATATATATATATATATATAAGAATTGCTCGTTTAAAGGCATGGGATATTGCCGTTTACCGTCCACCGACTTGGAAATAGTTTCCAATTTAGAAATACGGTAGAATCGAATTGATAAATATTAAGTACCAATAAATTGTTTTAAAATATTAATAACAACTGGTTTGTGTTGGTTTTCAGTAACTATCACTATGCTTTTATTACATATGTAATTTACGCACAATAGTTTTACAAATTACGCAAATTACAAAAAGTCTTTCGACGGAAATATTAAGCCACCTTTATCTTTTAAAGATATCAGTTTACGTAAGTCAAATATCTCATATAATATAATAAATGACATTTTTAATTTATTATCATATAATACTAAATATAATATTATAGAAACATTGGAAATAACCTTTGGATACCCGTTTCGTACCACACGATGAAGTCCTTTATTTGTGTAATAAAAATCGTCATCTTCAAAATGTGTCGAACAAACTACGCTGCGCACTGTTGGATTCCACGATGGCTCATTCCGGCTAACTCGAATCACTTCTATCCACTTCTCTTTAATGTTTTCATTTCGGATGAGGAACCTTAAAAATATAGACTTTTGAAGTGTTGATAAAACATGGAAAAACAAAAAAAAAATAATGCCTATTCACACTTATATCGATTTTATGAATATTAAAAGTAAAATAGAAATAAGTAAATGAACGTGTTACATTAAGTTTCGCGTCAAATTAAAAACTTACTGAATAAATGGGGACTACTGTGACGCTTACTAGAGGCAACACCTGTGGAGGTTTTATGTTCCAAGCTGTCGTAATAAATAGTGTTGTGTGAATAAGCCAACTAGCGCCATCTAGTGTCAGGAACGAGAGCGAGGGGAGCGTTGCAATTTATGACATCACAGATCTTTCGACCGACAGCGCCACCCGAAGAACTAGAAAATCTATACTCGAACTCTCGATACCTTGCGCGTGTTTACTTGAACATTCCGGATATTTTGCTAATTTAAATAAATAGGTGGCGCAAGATGCGATCGAGACAGAGTTGAACTCAGCGACACAAGCGAAGCTTCGGAGCGGAATTAAGTGAATTAGTGTGTTTAATTATTAGTGTTTTAACTTTAATTTGTGTAAAGTAAATTAAAGTGTTAATTTAGGTAATTTTATCGGCAATTTTTATTGTCACGAACCTCAAGCTCGTAACAATTGGTGTCAGAAGTGGGATAAAATAATGCCGATTTTACCCAAGGAGGAAACGGAGGGTGTCCGTACCCGAAGTCAACGCCAGCAGGAGACGGACCAGAGGAGATTTGGTGGTGCAACGCCGCAGATGTCTGAGGGCCAGCCGCCGGCCACGGAAGCCGGTCCGTCAGCAGCTTCTACGTCTGGTGCACCTAACTTAGGTGCTCTGATGGCCATGCTACAGGAGCAGCTGCAGCGTGGACGAGAGGAACAGGCTCGCCGACAGGAGGAACAGGCTCGCCGACAGGAGGAACAGGTCCGTCAGTTGAAAGAGCAGCTGCAGAGGGGACAGGAGGAACAGGTCCGTCAGTTGAAAGAGCAGCTGCAGAGTGGACAAGAGGAACAGGCCCGTCAGCAGACGGAACAGGCTCGTCGGTCGGAAGAGCAGATGCTCCTCATGAAGGACCTTCACGCTACCTTTGGGAAAGAGATAAGGCAGGTGAAGGATAGGGTTGCTCAACACGACAACCGCCTGTCGGAAGCTGAAACCCGAATCGAAGAACATGAAACCCGAATCAACAATGTGAACAATCGGGTTGACTACGTGATGGCTGACGTGAAGAAAACGCTAAACGACCTCAAACTTGGGGATGGAACTACAGCTCCCGTAGTAGCTGCAGCACCTTCACTATGTGGATTCAAAGTGTCGCCGTTCGACGGGCCTCTTCCTGGTCGGCCTACAAAATCCAGTTCGAGGCCGTCATGGAGGCGAACGGCTGGAATAAAAGCCAAGCCATGACTGCACTCACCCTAGGCCTGCGCGACCAAGCCTTAACTGTGTTGGAAGCTCTCGGTAAGAAAGTGACCTATGAGCAGCTTCTTGAGGCCTTGGAGGCGAGATATGGTGACGTTCACCTGGAACACGTCTTTCGCGCGCAGCTTAAAGATCGCGTGCAACGCAGCAACGAAAACCTGCAGCAGTGGGCCCTTGAGGTGGAGAAGATGGTTCGTAAAGCATACCAGTCTGTACCTGCGCTCATTGGAGGGAACCTGGTGCAAACATTCATCGACGGCATCCGCGACCTGGAAGTCAGAGCTGCTGTGAGGCTCGGGCACCACGAGACGCTTAAGGACGCCTTGGCCCATGCACTGGAGGTAGAAGCCGTGCGGCAGGATCATCGTTCCCATCGCGTCAGGGAGGTTGCAGCAGCTACAGTTCGCGACCGCAACAAAGGATACAGCCCTAGGTGCTATGGCTGTGGGGAAAAGGGCCATCTTCGATCCAGCTGCCCTAAGCGAACCCTAGAAAGGGAAGGTGAACGATCCCAGGAGGGTAGTGCGGCCAACAGCACCGCCCAGCAGCAGCAGGGAAACGAGTAAAAGCCAGAACTGCGGGGCGGGTGCTGGCTGATGTTAAAAGAGCCCCAAGGATTTCGATCTCACAAACCCATGATGGGAACAGTCTAATCATCAAGGGCGAGGTCAACGGAATGCCGTGTAAACTGACCATAGACACTGGAGCCTCTCGTACGGTTGTTAGTTCCCAACTTATAAGTCAGTTCCTTGGGGACTCCGCATACAACCGAGAACGCATTAATTTGGTAACAGCCACTGGTCAGCGTATACCCGTCCATGGAGAGAAGGAGATGGAGTTGAAGCTTGGCAACGTGATCTACCTGCATAATGTCATCGTGGCTGATATAATGGACGACTGCATCCTAGGCCTAGACTTTATGAGGAATAATTGTTGTGAGATCGACGTTAAGCAAGGTGTTTTGAAATGTGGACAGGAGGAACTTTTTATGGAAGGTGCGTTACCAGGAAACGTGTACAGCGTTAAGAAGATTGTTCTTCCGCCGAGATCGGAAACGATTGTTCCGGTTAGTCTTCCCCGAAACGCTGGGCAAGCTCACCGTTGTGTACTTGTGGAAAGGGTAAACAATGACCTTCCATGGAAAGTAGCTCGAACCTTGGTCAGGACCACTGACATCTCAGGAGTACGTGTGCTGAACCTTTGCGACCGGGACCAGATTATAGAAAAAGGCACATTAATTGGTACTTGTGAGGAAGTGGATTGGTTACGTCGGTGCCAATATATATCGAGTGGGACCCCCAGCAAGGATGCAGAAACGAGGGTGACCACACTTTTGGAAGACTGTCGCAGTGTTCTGTCCCCGAACGAATTGGTCAAGGCGAAGAAGTTGTTACTCGAGTACGCCGATGTATTCTCATCAAACGATGCTGACATAGGAAAGACTGGTTTAGTTCAACACAAAGTAGACACAGGTGAAGAGTTGCCTATCCGTCAGCGGCCAAGACGATTGCCGGTAGCACGTGAAAAGGAAGTGGAAACCATGATTGAAGGAATGGTGAAGGATGGTGTTATTGAACCTTCCTCTAGTCCATGGTGTTCGCCAGTGGTGCTGGTGAAAAAGAAGGATGGCAGCATGCGGTTCTGTGTTGATTACCGCCGTCTGAACGACGTTACAAAGAAGGACAGCTATCCCTTGCCAAGAACTGATGACACGCTGGACATGCTTACAGGAGTAAAATGGTTTAGCACGCTGGATCTAAAAAGTGGCTATTGGCAAGTTGAAATTGACCCTAAGGACAAGGAGAAAACTGCGTTCTTGACGGGAAAGTGTCTGTGGCAATTCAAAGTAATGCCGTTTGGGTTGTGCAATGCTCCAGCAACGTTTGAAAGGCTGATGGAACTTGTACTTACCGGGCTAATTGGCGATGCCGGTCTGGTCTACTTGGATGACATCATCATCGTGGGCCGTACGTTTGAGGAACACCTGCAAAACCTGGAACGCGTGCTTATGAAGATTCAGAGTGCCAACCTCAAGTTGAACCCGAAGAAATGTTCACTATTCCAACGGCAAGTTAACTTTTTGGGGTTTGTAGTATCGGAAGAAGGTATCCGCACAGAAAATCGCCGCTGTCAAGGATTGGCCGGTTCCAAAAGACAAGACGCAGGGTAGAGCATTTTTGGGTTTGTGCTCCTATTACCGGCGATTCGTGAAGAACTTTGCAGATATAGCCAAACCTCTGCACAAGCTAACCGAGGAGAAGCGACTTTTTTGCTGGGATGAAAGTTGCAATATCGCATTCCAGGAGCTCAAGGACCGTCTGTGCAAAACACCTATTTTGGGACACCCTGATGCAAGCAAAGAATTTATAGTTGACACAGACGCAAGTGATATAGGACTTGGCGGTGTGCTGTCTCAACGGAATGGTGACCAAGAGGTCGTGATAGCGTACTTCAGCAAGTCGTTGTCAAAACCGGAAAGGAACTATTGTGTCACAAGACGCGAATTGCTCGCTGTGGTAAAGTCGTTGCAGCATTTTAGCAAATATCTTCTGGGGCGAAAGTTTCACTTACGAACTGATCATGCTGCACTAAAATGGCTATTGCAGTTTAAAAACCCAGAAGGACAAGTTGCGAGGTGGATCGAACTACTGCAGGAATACGACTTTGAGATCGAACATCGCAGCGGGAAATCTCATGGCAACGCAGATGCATTGTCAAGAAGACCTTGTCCTGAGGATTGCAAACATTGTACTAGGCAAGAGAGTAAGGAAGTGGTATCCGTGAGGATGCTCAGGGCAGACCACCTCAGCAACGAGTGGAAGGACAGCTTACTACATGCACAGCAGGAAGATCCGGACATCAAGCCGATTCTGGAATGGATAAAGGCCAGTGCTCCCAAGCCCAAGTGGAGTGACGTCTCAGCGATGAGTTCGACCTATTGCTAAAGCTATTGGGCCCAGTGGGACAGCTTGCTGCTTCAGGATGGAGTTCTGTGTCGTAAATGGGAAAACGTTCGGGGAGACAGCTGTCATTTGCAAATGGTTGTCCCTAAAGCTAAAGTACCGGATGTTCTACAGCTGTACCATAATGATTGTTCAGGAGGCCATCTGGGAGTTAAACGAACTCTACTGAAGATCCGAGAACGGTTTTACTGGGTCCACTGTCGAAACGATGTCGAGGACTGGTGTCGCAAATGTACAAGTTGTGCGGCTGTAAAGGGACCTCAGACTCGTAGTAGAGGTGCATTGAAGTTGTACAATGTGGGTGCACCATGGGAGAGAATAGCCATTGACGTGGCGGGGCCGTTTCCGGAGAGTGAAAGCGGTAACAAGTATTTCATGGTTGTGATGGATTACTTCACTAAGTGGCCAGAAGTCTTCGCCATTCCAAATCAATAAGCTTCAACAGTTGCAGATAAACTGGTTCATGAAGTCTTCTGTCGTTTTGGAGTACCCTTAGAGATTCACAGCGATCAAGGAAGGAATTTTGAGTCTCAAATATTCCAGGAAACTTGCCGAGTTATGGGTACTCATAAAACAAGAACGACTTCTTATCACCCGCAATCTGATGGAATGGTGGAACGATTTAATCAGACATTGGAGAGGTACCTAGCAAAAGTTGTAGACAATCGGCAACGAGATTGGGACAAGCACATACAACCGTTTTTGTTGTCATATCGAAGTTCTGTTCACGAAAGTACAGCAGTGACACCAGCTTTCGCAAACTTTGGAAGAGAATTACGGCTGCCTGCGGACCTGATCACCGGGATACCACCTGATGCCCCACGCAGTATAACCGATTATGCAAATGACTTGCGGAACAAAATGAATGACATTTATGAGCACGTCAGACAATCGGGCCAGCAAATGTCTGAGAAAATGAAAACCCGGTACGACCGCAAAATGAACAATAAAGGGTTCAACGAAGGTTCATTAGTGTGGTTGCACAATCCAGTCCGCAGCAAAGGGAAATCTCATAAACTTCAAGCTAAATGGGACGGCCCGTACCGGATTGTAACCAGGATCAACGATGTGACCTACCGGATACAGAAAGGCGCAAGAGGGACTCCTAAGATCGTCCATGTGGATCGCTTGGCGCGTTATTATGGGACCGATAATGCTCGGGACGAGCATGTCTTAGGAGGGGGCAGTGTTGTGTGAAAAAGCCAACTAGCGCCATCTAGTGTCAGGAACGAGAGCGAGGGGAGCGTTGCAGTTTATGACATCACAGATCTTTCGACCGACAGCGCTACCCGAAGAACTAGAAAATCTATACTCGAACTCTCGATACCTTGCGCGTGTTTACTTGAACATTCCGGATATTTTGCTAATTTAAATAAATAGGTGGCGCAAGATGCGATCTAGACAGAGTTGAACTCAGCGACACAAGCGAAGCTTCGGAGCGGAATTAAGTGAATTAGTGTGTTTAATTATTAGTGTTTTAACTTCAATTTGTGTAAAGTAAATTAAAGTGTTAATTTAGGTAATTTTATCGGCAATTTTTATTGTCACGAACCTCAAGCTCGTAACAATAATAAAAATGATTTATTAAAATTTGGATTTTTATGTTTACTTACGTATGAAATGTGATTCCATCCTGTTTTTTATTTCTGGAAGATTGGTTATTACACCCGTTTACAACACAATTCGGCATTTTTTCTTTAAAAACTGCGAATTATTATAGCGTGACACTCCGTCCAATCCCCGCTGCAATAGCTCCATAGATAAATAAAATAGCTCCAATGACAAGGTAAGGCGTAGCGTAGTTTCGTTATATCTGTGTGCGTGAAACTGTGTATGTACAAGGTGAGACGTTGTTTTACCGGCCTCAGTGCGTTGCATGTGCATTGTTCGGCGGGGCTCTGTCTTGAGTTTTTATTTCGTCTGAGCGCAAAAATACCTGTAGACTACTAAAGAGTGCTATACCTATGTATAGCACTCTTTAGTATACAAGTTTAATTAAGCTGGGCGTATTTAAAGGTTTATTAATTCAATATTTATATTAACATACGAGTTAAAAATATCATTTTGAACAACAGCATAAAATATGAGATATTTATTTATTTATTCACAAATTGCGTTACATGTGACTTAGAGACTAAACAAAACATGCAAGTTCTAACAATCACGCGCACCTCGAAAGGCATAGCAATGAACAGGAGAGGGGCAGACACTTAAAAATTCTTTTCCTCAATGTATTCATTAATTGAATAATAACTTTTTTAATAAGTATCTCTTTTAAAGATCTTACGAATTTATTAATATTTGTTTCGGCTTTTATGTATTCCGGCAATTTATTATAAATTTTATTATAAATTTATATAGGTAGGTAGGTAGGTATGAGTTTTTATTTTATAGCAAATAATTATTAGATACAATTTTTTTTTTAAATTTTAATTTGAAGCCTAAAATTTAATGTAATAAATCAAAAGAATGAATGAAAATGTATTGAGGTTTTAAAGGATATTTCATTTAGTCCTTCAGTATATAAAATTTTAATAGTGCGATCTACTTAATTCTATACGTGAAGTAGTTTTATCGTACGAAAATTGATTGACTCTCACGGTGGTACGCAAAGAATACGCTAGATGGCACAAGCAAGGCTATCGCCCAATTTAATAATTTAGTATTTATATTACCATATAAGTTAAAAACATTGTATTGTACGGTTTATTAAAATCGAAAATGAATAATTATATAATAAACAGATATTATTTTATGGAAAAAAAAATTGTAATGCTTTATCTTTTCATTATACCATATCTAATTCCTGTTGTCTGTCTTTCTATGCATGTAACTTAAACAAAATAATATCGAACGCGACCCCCCTTGGGTGAAAGGGGGGCGCTAGCGGCGAGTAGCCGCAGGGAAGAGTTGCTGCCTAATTAAGGCAGCTTACGAATGAGATGACTAATATTGAGTTTAGAAGGTGTTGGTGCTCGGTAAGCGCGAGCAGACGGTCCTGAGGGGACTGAGAGGCGCGCAGTTTGCGTGCTAAAATTACGATCTGTCTTACGTCGATATTGCGGATAGTAGTGTATACTGTATTTACGTTATCGGCGTAAGAGGGTTCCGCCTGATGTCGGGGCCCTAGTGGGCAAAGGTGAGGAGGCCTGTAGGGTCCCCTGAGGGGGCCGATATAGGTCCTGAGGTAACTGAGAGTTGCTCTGAAGCATGCCCTGCCCATTTTGGATGGGAGAGCCGGGAATGTACGGTCATTGACCGGTGGCGGAGCTTTTTTGGCAGCTTTGTTGCCGAGATTGGGGCGAGGCGCGTAGGGCAGCCTCTGAAGTTGGCCGCATAGCCAGTCTGTCCGCAAAGGACGCAAGCGGGTTGGTACTCGGTATCACGGGGCCGAGGACACTCTTTCGAGCTGTGCGGGTCTAGGCACTTAACGCACCTGGGAGGAGCTGAGCAGTTGGCCGCCGCATGCCCGTAGAGTTGGCAGCGGTGGCACTGTGCCGGAAAACCGCGCCTATAGAGGGCTTCGACTTTGACTCTCGACAGGCCGCACACAGTGTGTACCTGTCGGAATATGTCTTTAGCCTCAGGCACGTTGGACAAAATGAAGAGGGCAAGCGAGTACCTCTTGCCCCTACTGCTGTGCATCGTGTGCACAGCCTCAACTGGGATTCCCTGTAACTTAAGGTCCACCAGGATTTCCTCCTTGGCGAGTTCAAAAGGAACTCTGCGGAGGATAGCCCTGACTTTACGTTCTTCAGGGAGAGAGTAGGTGTGATAGGACACACCCTCGGATGTGAAGAGTTTGGTGATGTTCATAAAGTCTTCCATAGACTGCGGAACGATTTTAATTGACTCACCAAGGTTAGTGGCTTGGTCATATTTTAAAGCCTGCGTCGTAGCAGGCTTTAGAAAGTCTTGTGAATTGCGCCTTGTCCCTGAGGAAGACAGGAGGCGGGACCTGTTTCTTTTTGGCAGTGACAGGGGCTGAGGTGGAGCGAGCAGCGGCGGGGGCTGCGGGGGTGAGGGCCGCGGCGGGAGCTGCCGGGACGTGAGGTGTGCGAGAGGTCGCATCGCGTTTCGAACCGTGCTTGGATTTCTCTTCCGTGAATGGGGTCGTATCAATAATTGATTGATCGGACTCTGATGAGTCCGAGGAGTAGCTACTGGATGAGGGGATTGACGTAAGAGCGGATCTCTTACGGGTGAACGAAGTTTCAGACACGGTGTCCAAGTGCTCCATGGCTTCGGAGTCACGGGCCGCTAGGAATGCCGCGACGGCGGGCGGAGGGTTACATGCCTGAGGGGCAGTGTGGACAAGATTGGAGCTAAAAGCCCTGAGGAGAAGGGTTTGGTCAATATTGACTGCTACTCCTTGATCTTGGATAAATTGACGGGCGATGGCCATAATTTGGCTCACAAATTGGCTCATGTCTATGGTAGACATGTTGGGTGGACTGGGAGGTTAACGTTGTATTCCAAGAAACTGGGGTCCCTTTGTCCTGAGAAGAACAAAGGGCTTGCGCTGAAAAGAGCAAGTGACGCCTATTCCAAGAAACAGTTACCAATATTAACAAAATAGTAACAAGAAACAGTTAACAATAGAAATAACAAGAAACAGTAAACAATAGAAATAACAACATAAAGCAAGACAATCGCTCAGACCTACCCGCTGGAGCGAGGGGGCTAGAACGGTGCTAACAAAGATGACTCACCAACGGCGACAGCCCGGCCGGTGCGAACGGGAGAGCGGAGGCGCGTGAGCGAGAGGTGCGCTACCGTACGAGGACGGGAACGCTGACTGCTTGACACGACCTCTTGGGAGCGGTGCGGCAAGCGGAATGTGTGATACTTCGGAGATGTTCTATATATACTGTTTATGGTTCGGAATGTTGATAGCGTGATTTAGACTACGGTGTGTTTCGCTTACGACGCGATGACAGCGCCGCCACATCACCCTCCTGCTCAGACCGGAGGTCGATAGTGCAGCCTCGTTGCCGACGAATGTGCAAGTGCCAGGAGATGGCCTTGTAGTCTGCGGTGAGTCGAGAAGAAGGCAAGTAATCTGCGAGAGTACCGTGAAACAGAGGCGAGCAGTTTAACTGAGAGCCGTGCCAAGCACTGTAGCACCGAGTGTAGCTTGAAGAAACAGGAAGCCTTATTATTCCAGTGCTGCGATGAACCTTGTGAAGCTAGATGGCTTGCAGGTTATGCAGACGATATCTACTTGGGAGCGAATGGGTGGGGTATTTTATAACGATGATGAAGCTTGACGTTTCCGAAGGTTGTTGGTTGCGTGTTCAGATCACGTTGGGTGGTCACCACTGTGGCCGTGGTAGGAAAAAGGGAGATCTCCCGCCGGTCAAGGTGTTCTGCCCGGGGAGCGGCCAACATTCCATGTGACAGTTCGGAGATGTTCTATATATACTGTTTATGATTCGGAATTTTGATAGCGTGATTTAGACTTCGGTGTGTTTCGCTTACGACGCGACGACAGCGCCGCCACAATTGTATTGTATATAAATATCTTTTTCTTTCGCTCAAGTCCAAACGGCTTATTTTAAAGCCACCGAAGGTATGCAATTGCTGATATGTCATACAATCTATCTAGCAGTATGCCTTCTGTGTGCTTTGTTAAACACATCCTTGAGAGCACTGAATATGAAACTGAAGAGCGGAGACAGATCAAGATTGATATATTTTTATAAAACTGCTAAAAACGACAAAACCATATCTTGGGCTTGCCCAAGTTTGGAGCCTTAGCTTCGCCACTGTCCGTGCCACGACGATGAGCTTGCACAATTTGGAACCGAACCATTTCGTGAAATCTAAAAAAGCCTAGCGCGATTGACCCTTAAACTTTTTATCACAATAAATCACTTAAGAGCTAGTCTGATACAGCAGGCATGAAACATTTTAAAAACTCAAACCGGGCTTTTGTAAATTTGCTTCAGAAGCCCTGGGATTTGGTAAAAATAAACTGCCCATTCTGGTAACAGCCCCGACTGGACACTGTTGTCTTAAAAAGCACATGGCCATCCTGTTACTAAACAACTCAAGGATATACCGGTTTTGTTTCTTAACGAAAGAAACGCCTCTGCACAACCTGACTGATTGTGGACGCTTAATACGCAAACGTAACACATCTGGGAAACTATCTACTTCGCCCAGAAGAAGTGAAATTGCTCACAGCTAAACAACTCACATTCATTGAAGACTTACCAGTGAACTATAGCCGTAGCAGCTATCACAACAGATCTTTTAGGTTGCAGTGATAATGGTCTTTCTAGATCTGCATAGCTGCTCGCACAAAAAGAAACTACGCAGTCTGAATCTATGGATTTACCAAAGGTGTCGTATTGTTTGAAAAATTTGTCAGTATTTTGAAACAGTACCGAGACTTTTCATTTGCTCTAAGAACAAATACATAGATCCAATTTTTAAGCCAATCCAATCCCGAAGAAAGAAAATATTATTTGTGCACAAAGCCGTAGGTGTGACACCAACTGATCTTAAAGAATTGTATAAAAGGAACGTTTTTTATTCTGTGTTTGATACAATTATAAGTGCATTGGTAACTTGACTTCAACTATCAAAATTCTGTGATATGTGTTCATTTTTATACAAAAAAAAAATGAAAATCATTCCCGAAAGTTTAAAAAGCCTGTGTTGATTTGTAAATGAGTTGAACAGATGGGCATAATGTGATTTGGCTATTTGTAAATTGGTTCAGGAAATTATACCCATTATTTAAAGATCTTCAATCAGCAGAAACACATAAAGTTCTCAGACTTATTAAAATAATGATTGACAGGATATTTTTCCCAAAGATTTAGACAGCAATTCGTAAGTTGCTGATTATACCTGTACGACTGTTAAGTCGCTAAACGGAAACGAAGTTTTAGTAGATTAAAACATTTAAAAATTTACCTACGTTTCTACTATGTGTCAGGAAAGACTGTCATATCTTGGAATCTTTTCATAGAAAATTCTATTGCACAGAAGTTAAACTAGTCCGAATCAATTAACAAATTGCCAAAAAGCTGATCATCTAGGCTTTCATTAAGTTTGTTGTTGGTAGTTCTTTTATCTTTTTTAAGACTGTCTGCAGAACAACACTTTAAATAAAAGTTGTCAAACAAGATTATTAACTCTTAATATGAGAAATAATCTGTACAATTAGTCACCATAGCAAGGCAAGCATAGTGGCGTTGTCGAGCAACAGGGTAGGGCGAGCGGAATGGACAACATTTTAACGCAAACAAACATAATAACTGCTATGGCAAGACATTTGATAGGTCTAATACTATTTAAAATCACGAAAAGCAACTGCATAGAATATGAACATTAAGGTTTTGTATTTAGTGGGGCGCCACTATGAGAACTCGCACAAAACTCGAGAAGGGATGACTTCCTCCTCAGCAGACAAAAATAACCCTGCTTCTCCCTCAACCTATAAATTGCTTTGCAGAGGAACATTGACCTCGCCTCATACAAGAGCCTTGGTCGGCTAACGGTCAAGTTTTGGGATTGTCGGCTGCTGGTAAGATCTTAGTTAATACTAAAGGCAGCAGACCCAGAGTTTGTACAATTTACAATAAAAACATTGAACTTTTAGCCGTTGCAGAGTACTGATACGGTGACCTGGTTACAGCCTTCATAAAGCTCAAGGGATGCACAGGGGCCAGAGAAATCATTTGCTCAGCCTATCTTCCCGGAGAGAAGAGCAAGTGGCGCAGTTCGCCCGAAAACACAATGCCAAACTTGTGGTGGGTTGTGATGCTAATACTCACCACACAGCCTGGGGAAACACTAACATCAATGAAAGAGGTGAGTTACTTTATAATTTTTTTCATCTCCAACCGCCTGGTAAGCCTAAACTTAGGGTGTACACCAACCTTTGTAACACATGCTAGGCAAGAAGTGTTAGACATAACATATTATACAAACATAACATATTGTTGCGCGCCACAGTTCATGTCGAGCGGAACCAGGGCTCCAAAGTCTTTGCCAGAGATCTGTCTGCCAGGAAGAGCCTTGCCTGAGAAGAGAAGAGCGGCAAGCGGAAGAGCTTTTGCCTGGCGTATGTGGACTATGAGAAAGCCTTTGATACTATCGAAATTTTTGGGCGGTGCTACAGTCCCTTCAGCGATGCCAAGTTGACTGTCGGTATATCGAAGTGCTGAAGTGTTTGTACAGTAGGGCTACGATGGCTATCCGAGTTCAGAACCAGAGTTCGAAACCTATCCAACTGCAGAGAGGTGTAAGACAGGGTGACGTTATATCCCCGAAACTCTTCACCGCTGCATTGGAAGACGTTTTCAAGCTACTGGACTGGAAAGGATATGGTATTAACATCAATGGCGATTACATCACTCACCTTCGATTTGCCGACGATATAGTCATTTCTTATATTTACACGAACACTACACGTTGATTAAAACTACTTATACGGATTTTGTCGCGTTTATTTTACTATTATTTTTAATTCCCGACGTTTCGGGCGCTTTCCAGTCCCCCGTGACCATGGGTGCTGGAAAGCCCCCGAAACGTCGTGAATTAAAAATAATAGTAAAATAAACGCGATAAATCCGTAAAAGTAGTTTTAATCGACGATATAGTCCTTATGGCATAACCGCTGGAGGACCTTAGCACTATGCTCAATGACCTCAATGGTGTCTCCCAACGGATAGGTCTTAAGATGAACATGGACAAAACAAAGATCATGTTTAATGTCCATGTCACACCTATGCCGGTAGTTGCTTCGCTCCCAAGCGCTATGCTCGAAGTTGTTGAAGAGTACGTTTACCTGGGACAAATAGGAGAGGGCTATGCTCGAAGTTTCTCTGCGTGATAGACTCAGAAATGAGGATATGTGCAGTAAAACCAGAGTGACCGACATAGCCCAACGGATTAGTAAGCTGAAGTGGCAATGGGCCGGCCATATAGCTCGAAGAACCGATAACCGATGGGGAAGAAAGGTTCTCGAGTGGCAGCCTCGTACCGTTAGGCGTAATGAGGGCTTTGTGGCATTACTTGGGGGAGGCCTATGTTCAGCAGTGGACTTGTGAAGGGCTGTAATGATGATGATGATGACAATTGATGTCTGGTACATGGCACTAGCTCCATCGGTTATCGAATAGAAGAACTAAGCTTTCTAGATAACTCACTCGCACACACTCGAATTTTCTACATCTAGTCGGTCTTACTTACTTACTTATCGTCACGCACAATCCCTAACGGGGTAGCCAGAGTCACGATCCTTACATACCTCTTTCGCTCCTTTCAGGTTCATTAACTTCTTCATACATGCACGTCTAGGTATCCGAGTACTCTTGACCCTCCCCTCTTCGAGCAATTTGCTCACATGGTCTTCGAAAGTTAGTCTCGGTCTACCTCGATACCTTTTAATATTTACTTTCGCTCTATATATTTTCTTCACCATTCGGTCTTCACTCATTCGTTCAACGTGCCCAAACCATTGGAGTACGCCCCTATCAATTTTTGTGTCATCTTTCAATCCTGCCATATTGCGAATCTCTTCGTTTCGCTTTCGGTCGGCTATGTCTAGTCGGTCGGGACCTGTATTTGCTGGAACATTCTAGGTGTTTCGGTGGAAAAGGCCTATATTAAGCCTTTGTGGGCTGCGAACGGGGCAATATCGAATTGGCAATACAAGCGAAGACTTAGGAGCGAAATAAAGTGAACTAAGTGTTAAGTTTGATTAATTATTAGTGTGCATTAGTTTAATTTTGGTAATTCAATTGGCAGTTTTTATTGTCACGAAACCTATAAGCTCGTAGTGGGATAAAATCATGCCGATTTTACCGAAAGACGACACGGAGGGTATCCGTACCCGAAGTCAACGCCAGCAGGAGACGGACCAGAAACGATTTGGTTGTGTAACACCACAGACGTCGGAGGGCCAGCCATCGGTCACGGGCGCCAGCCCGTCAGCAGCTCCTACGTCTGTAGCACCTGACTTAGGTGCTCTGATGGTGATGCTGCAGGAGCAGGCCCGTTGGTTAAAAGAGCAGCAGGAGAAACAGGCCCGCCGACAGGAGGAACAGGCTCGTCGGTTGAAAGATCAGCAGGTGGAACAAGCCCGCCGATTGGAAGAGCAGGTGCGGGGCGGACAAGAGGAACAGGTCCCTCGGTTGGAAGAGCAGATGATGCTCATGAAGGACGTTCATGCTACCTTTGGGAAAGAGATAAGGGTGGTGAAGGATAGGGTTGCTCAACATGACAACCGCCTTTCGAAAGCTGAAACCGGAATCAAGGATACTGATATCCGAATCGACCAAGTGAACAATCGGGTTTACAACTTGATGGCTAACGTGAAGAAAACGCTGGACGACCTCAAACTTGGGGATGGAATTACAGATACCGAAGTAGCTACAACACCTTCGCTACGTGGATTCAAAGTGCCGCCGTTAGACGGGACTTCTTCCTGGTCGGCCCACAAAATACAGTTCGAGGCTGTCATCGAGGCAAACGACTGGAATAAAAGTCAGTCAATGACTGCACTCACCCTAGGCCTGCGCGACCAAGCCTTAACTGTTTTGGAAGCTCTCGGTAAGAAAATGACTTACGAGCAGCTCTTTGAGGTATTACGGGCGAGATTTGGAGACGCTCACCTGGAACACGTCTTTTGTGCGCAGCTTAAAGATCGCGTGCAACGCAACAACGAAAACCTGCAGCAGTGGGCCCTTGAGGTGGAGAAGATGGTTCGAAAAGCATATCAGTCTGTACCTGCGCTTATTGAAGGGAACCTGGTGCAGAACTTCATCGACGGCATCCGCGACCTTGAAGTCAGAGCTGCTGTGAGGCTCGGGCACCAGGAGACGCTCAAAGATGCCTTAACCCATATATTGGAGGTGGAAGCCGTGCGGCAGTATCTTCATTACCATCGCGTCAGGGAGATTGCGGCAGCTACAGTTCGCGATCGCAATAAAGGATAC
This sequence comes from Parnassius smintheus behrii, assembly GCA_036936625.1. Classification (NCBI taxonomy): domain Eukaryota; kingdom Metazoa; phylum Arthropoda; class Insecta; order Lepidoptera; family Papilionidae; genus Parnassius; species Parnassius smintheus. Next base: position 42,367,991 of record JAUPFT010000017.1, read on the forward strand.
AGCCCTAGGTGCTATGGCTGTGGGGAAAGGGGCCATCTTCGATCCAGCTGCCCTAAGTGAACTGTAGAAAGGGAAGGTGATCGATTTCCATAGGGTGGTACGGCCAACAGCACCATCCAGCAGCAGCAGGGAAACGAGTAAAAGCCAGTACTGCGGGGTGGATGCTGGCTGATCTTAAAAGAGCCCCAAGGATTTCAATGTCACAAATCCATGATGGGAACAGCCTAATCATCAAGGGCAAGATCAATGGAATGCCGTTTAATCTGGCCATAGACACTGGAGCCTTTCGCACGGTTCCCAAGTTCCCAACTTATAAGTCAGTTCCTTGGGGACTCCGCATACAACCAAGAACGTTTTAATTTGGTAACAGCCACCGGTCAGCGCATACCCGTCTGTGGAGAGAAGGAAATGGATTTGAAGCTAGGCAACATGATCTACCTGCATAATGTCATCGTGGCTGATATAATAGACGACTGCATCCTGGGCCTAGACTTTATGAGGAATATTATTTGAGAGATCGACGTTAAGCAAGGTGTTTTTAAATGCGGACAGGAGGAACATTTTGCGGAAGGGGCGTTACCAGGGAACGTGTACAGGCTTAAGAAGATTGTTCTTCCGCCGAGTTCGGAAATGATTGTGCTGGTTAGTCTTCCTCGGAACCCTGAGCAAGTTTACCATTGTGTACTCGTGGAAAGGGTAAACAATGACTTTCATGGAAAGTAGCTCGAACCTTTGTCAGAACCACTGACATCTCAGGAGTACGTATGCTGAATCTTTGTGACCAGGAACAGATTATAGAAATAGGCAAACTGGTTGGTACTTGTGAGGAAGTGGATTGGTTGCACCGGTGCCAATATACGTGGTAGAGCCATGCTGCAGTTATATTAGTAGTATAGTTGTAGCACGAATGGGTCGGCTCGACCGGGGAAGGACCACGCTCTCACAGAATACCAGCGTGAAATAGTAGCTTAATGCTGCTGTATTTCGTATGGTGAGTGTAGAGAACCGGAGACCCTTTTTACTGGAAATGAGGCATTCCATCTCAGTCCTCATGGGTGACAACGCATCTGCATTTTGATTTGCAATGGAAGATAGATGTAGATGTCTATGGGCCGCAGCAACCACTTACCATCAGGTGGACTGTGTGCTCGTTTGTCACCTATTCTATAAAAAAAAAATCTATCGACTGGGATCCACAGCAAGGATGCACAAACGAGGGTGACCATACATTTAGCAGACTGTCGCAGCGTTCTCTCCCCTAATGAAATGATCAAGGCAAAGAAGTTGTTACTCAGGTACGCCGGTGTATTCTCGTCAAACGATGCTAACATAGGGAAGACTGGCTTAGTTCAACAGAAAATAAACACAGTAGAAGAATTGCCTATCCGCCAGTGGCCAAATAGATTGTCGTTAGCACGTGAAAATGAAGTGGGAACCATGATTGAGGGAATGGTGAAGGATGGTGTTATTGAACCTTCATCTAGTCCATGATGTTCACCCGTGGTGCTGGTACAGAAGAAGAACGGCAGATTGCGGTTTTGTGCTGACTACCGCCGTCTGAACGATGTTACAAAGAAGGACAGCTATTCCTTTCCAAGAATTGATGACACGCTGGACATGCTTACAGGAGTAAAGTGGTTTAGCACGCTGGATCTAAAAAGTGGCTACTGGCAAGTTGAAATTGGTCTGAAGGACAAGGAAAAAACTGCTTTTTGGCCGGGAAAGGGTCTGTGGCAATTTAAAATTATGCCGTTGCGATTGTGCAATGCTCCAGCAACGTTTGAAAGATTGATGGAACATGTACTTACCGGGCTAATTGGCGATGCCTGTCTGGTCTACTTTGATGCCATCATCATTGTATTCCGTACGTTTGAGGAACACCTTAAAAATCTTGAACGCGTGCTCTTGAAGATTAATTATGCCAACCTCAAGTTGAGACCGAAGAAATGTTCACTATTCAAACGGCAAATGAGTTTTTTGGGGTATGTAGTGTCGGAAGAAGGTATCCGCACGGATCAAAAAAAAATTGAAGCTGTCAAGGATTGGCCGGTCCCAAAAGACAAGACGCAGGTTAGAGCATTTTTGGGTTTGTGCTCCTATTATCGGCGATTTGTGAAGAACTTTGCAGATATAGGCAAACCTCTGCACAAGCTAAGCGAGGAGAAGCGGCAATTCTGCTAGGATGAAACTTGCGATATCGCATTCCAGGAGCTCAAGGACCGTCGGTGCAAAACACCTATTTTGGGGTACCCTGATGCAGGCAAGGAATTTATAGTTGACACAAACGCAAGTGATACAGGACTTGACGGTGTGTTGTCTCAACGAAATTTTACTTACGAACTGACCATGCTGCACTAAAATGGCTATTGAAGTTCAAAAGCCAGAAGGACAAGTTGCGAGGTGGGTAGAACTACTGCAGGAATATGACTTTGCAATCGAACATCGAAGCGGGAAATCTCATGGCAACGCAGATGCATTGTACAAGAAGACCTTGTCCCGAAGATTGCAAGTATTGTACTTTGTGAGAGGGTAAGGAAGTGGTATCTGTGAGGATGCTCAGGACAGACCACCTCAGCAACGAGTGGAAGGACAGCTTACAAGATGCACAACAGAAAGATCCGGACATTAAGCCGATTCTGGAATGGATGAGGGCCAATGCTCCCAAACCCAAGTGGACTGACGTCTCAGCGATGAGTTCGACCACTAAAAGCTATTAGTCCCAATGGGACAGCTTGCTGATTCAGGATGGAGTCCTGTGCCGTAAATGGGAGAATGGTCGAGGAGACAGTTGTCGTTTGCAAATGGTTGTCCCTAAAGCTAAAGTACCGGATGTTCTACAGCTGTACCATAATGATTGTTCAGGAGGCCATCTGAGAGTTAGACAAACTCTGCTGAAGATTCAAGAACGGTTTTACTGGGTCAACTATCGAATCGATGTCGAGGACTGGTGCCGCAAATGTACAAGTTGTGCGGCTGTAAAGGAACCTCAGACTCGTAGTAGAGGTGCATTGAAGTTGTACAATGTTGGTGTACCATGGGAGTTGATGCAGTGACATTGCGGGACCGTTTCCGGAAAGTAAAAGTGGTAAAAAGTATTTCATGGTTGTGATGGATTACTTCACTAAGTGGCCAGAAGTCTTCGCCATCCCAAAATCAAGAAACTTCAACAGTTGCAGATAAACTAGTTCATGAAGTCTTCTGTCGTTTTGGAGTACCTTTAGAGATTCACAGCGATCAGGGTAGGTATTTTGAGTCTCAAATATTCCAGGAAACTTGCCGAGTTTATGGGTACTCATAAAACAAGAACGACTTCTTATCAACCACAATCTGATGGAATGGTAGAACGATTGAATTAGACATTGGAGAGATACCTAGCAAAAGTTGTAGACAATCGGCAGCGAGATTGGGACAAGCACATACAACCGTTTTTGTTGTCATATCGAAGCGCTGTTCACGAAAGTACATCAGTGACACCAGCTTTCGCAAATTTAATGTGTTAGTAGTGAAAACTCGATGTCTGATCACTTTGTGATTGGAGCATCACCAACCTATGAAACCGTTGCTTTTAGGGTTCCAAAAGCGACCTCATGGGATATCTACCGAGATAGCCTAAAGGGGAATTTGGAAACGTTTCCCAAGAGCATCTAAACGATTGAAGGTCTGGAGTTAGCGACGGAGACAGTGGCCGTAGGTATCCGTGAAGCCTTTGAGGGCAGTTGAGCCGTCAAAACCATAACCTCAACACGAAAAGTTCCTTAGTGGAATACTAAGCTAAAAGAACTTAAGGAAAAGACAAGGAAACTATTTAATAGGGCTAAGAAAATCCAGGAGTGGGATATTTATATTGCAGCCCTAACTATATATTATAAAGAAATTAGGAAAGCCAAGAGAGCATCGTGGATGAATCTATGCGAGGAAGTTGAGTCATTGTCGCGGATGGAATAATTCCCATCCAACCACAGTGGCAGAATTGTACTTCTTTTTAAGAGCGGTAGTTGCATCCCGAGAGGTCGATGTGCGTGCCCAGGCCTGGTAGCACACCTGCTTATGGCGTAGTGCAATTTTTGCAAGAGCGACCAAACCAAGGCTAGGTTCTACCTCCCATACCACAGATGATGGTATAAAAAGTGCCATTCCCTGTAGCACCACATCAGCGACAGAATCAGCAACAACGCTGGAATCATCCCGCGAGAATCAAACCTGCCTCCAAGGGTAGGATGCAAAAAAAGATCGCATCCCACCCCAATCTGCTGACCTAAACGTTTTCCCTGAGCAGGTATAGTATCGAGTGGAATTTCGCCCCCCCCCCTCCTTCCTCCAGAATATGCGGGGCAGCCTGAGCACCTACGCTCAGGAGTGGAGTAGCCTGGTCGTGGATAGTCAGCGAGGGATTCTCCGGGGGTGTTGATACCCTCCTGGGGTAGTCTTGCATTTAATTCCGCTACTATGTTGATGGGGGGGGAGGGCCTCCTGCTACCTGCACTCATCAGACGAAACTTAAAAGCTAAGCTTCTACTTCACGCTGGTCTTCTGTGAGATCGTGGTACGAGGGTGGATTGAAAAGTACTCGGCCTAACCAAGAAAATAAACACAAACTAAATCAGTTATATTTTTATTTTTCTACATAATCACCATCAAGTTCAATACACTTTTGCTACCTCCCCTTCCAAGCATTTAGACCGACCGCAACACAATTTCGAAGATAGTATTTTTTCTATACTTCTATTAAATTCATTGGGTTGGAGATCAACTGTTTTCATTCTGATGCAGCCATAATCTTGCGGGTTACGGCTCTCTAAAACGGCCGTAGATTATGCCGGTCCATTTTTTGTTCGTGCAAATAAAGTACGTAACGCGAAAATAGTGAAGTGTTATGTTTCGGTATTCGTATGTATGAGCGTAAAGGCCGTACATCTCGAAATCGTTTCGGAGCTTTCCACTGATGCATTTTTAGCAGCTCTGCGACGCTTCACGTCCCGTCTCTGTACGTATATATACGAGGGTGGATTGAAAAGTACTCGGCCTAACCAAGAAAATAAACACATCTAAATCAGTTATATTTTTATTTTTCTACATAATCACCATCAAGTTCAATACACTTTTGCCACCTCCCCTTCCAAGGATTTAGACCGTTGAAAAAAAATGATTCTTCCTTAGAGTCAAAATATGCGTCTACAGCTGCTTTGACCTCGTCGTTTGTCGAAAATCTTTGACCTCCCAAGTGCTTTTTTAGGTTAGGGAACAGAAAGAAGTCTGATGGTGCCAGATCAGGTGAATACGGCGGATGCGGTAACAGTTCAAAGCCACAGTTGTGAATTTCAGCCATTGACTGTACTGACGTGTGAACACGGGCGTTATCTTGATGAAACAGGACTTTTCTTCTGAGCATTCCTCGACGTTTTTCTTTTATTTCCTCTCGTAAACGACGTAGTAAGATGCAGTAGTAATCAGAGTTTATAGTCTGACCCCTTTCAAGATAATCAATCATAATCACACCTTTCGAGTCCCAGAATACTGAAGCCATCACCTTATTTGCCGACAAAATCGACTTAGCCTTTTTAGGGGGTGGTGAACCAGGTCTTCTCCACTGTTTTGATTATTGTTTTGTTTCCGGTGTACAGTAATGAACCCATGTTTCGTCCATAGTAACAAAACGATTCAAAAAATCATCTGCATCGGCTTCAAATAACTCCAAACAGTCGCGTGAAATAGTCAATCGCGTCCTTTTTTGTTCAACTGAAAGCAGTCGCGGAACCCACCTCGCAGACACCTTGTGGAAACCCAACTCGTTGACAATGATGTTTTGAGTTCGTTCATAAGAGATGCCTATAATCTCGGCTATCTCTCTAATTTTTAATCTGCGGTCTCCCATTATTAAATCAAGTACTTTTTTAATATTTTCGTCAGTAGTTGACGTCGAAGGCCTTCCAGAGCGGGGTTCATCTTTCACACTCTCTCTACCACGCTTAAATTCTGCTATCCATTTTTGACGGATGAATATGACAGAGCACAATCGCCTAATGTACTGACCATGTCATCATGGATGGCTTTTGATGATAGCCCCTTCTTATGGAGGTACTTAATGACGGCACGCTGCTCGATTTGCTCCATTCGCGGAAATTATGTCCGATTACTTTGTTAATAAATTTATAAAATCACAACTAATTATCGCACACGTTTCGAACTTCACACAATGAACTAGTCTGAACTGAACTAAATAATGTGGGTAGATTTGATTTTTAGAATTGAATGGATCTGTGTTAGGCCGAGTACTTTTCAATCCACCTAGGTATTCGGACTGCGGAAAGAATTTTGTCGGTTGTAACAATTATCTTAAAGACCTATACGCGTTTTTACGTAGTGATGTCGTTCAAAATACAATTAATCAACAAACCCTGCAACAGGGATTTACGTGGCACTTTCAACCTCCGTATGCTAGCCATTTTGGAGGTCTCTTCGAAGCCAGTGTTAAAAGTTTCAAACACCACCTACATCGTGTGGTTGGAACTCGTACTCAAACTTACGACGAGATGCATACTCTTCTCTGTCAAATCGAAGCCGTGTTAAACTCTCGTCCCCTTTGCGCCATGAGTTCGGCTTCTATCGATCACCTCCCCTTAACACCGTCTCATTTTTAATAGGAGAACCCTTAACAGCTCTACCTGATGTATCTTTGTTGGATGAAAATCCTAACCGTCTCACTCGTTGGCGCTGGATACAACAGTCGGTCCAGCACTTTTGGAAAAGATGGAGTAGAGAATATCTCCATCACTTACAACAAAGTAGTAAGTGGCTTCATGATCGCGGCTCCGCCATTCGTGAAGGCACTGTTGTTGTGGTATGTGACGAGCACCTTCCGCCATTACAATGGAAGCTCGCGCGTGTACATGCTGTTCATCCTGGCTCCGATCAAGTCACTCGTGTAGTGACCTTAAAGGCTGGGAATACTATTTTTAAACGACCTGTAGTAAAGGTTTGCCCACTTCCGTTAGAGTAATGCGTTATACTTACAACCTTAATCTTAGTACTTAAGTTATTTTTTTTTTCTTTCGATTTATACTATAAGTTAGTGATTTTTTAAAAGAAATTACTTCTTTTAAGGTGAGCGGCATGTTCCGTACTGGAACAGATTATTTATATATTATGTTTTTTGTTTCTTTCTTTTTTTCGTATATAATAATAGGTACAAGGCAACACAATTTCGAAGATAGTATTTTTTCTATACTTCTATTAAATTCATTGGGTTGGCGATCAACTGTTTTCATTCTGAATGCAGCCATAATCTTGCGGGTTACGGCTCTCTGTGCGACACAAGCGCCATATCGATTGGCGGCAATTGTGAACAGTCTAATTAAAACCACCGACGCGCACGCATACAAATATACCTCGAGTAGTTAGGTTGTACCAGTTCTGGCGCACTTGTAGAAAGGTTGTACCAGTTCTGGCGCACTGAGTCAGAAGTGGTACAAGTACGACGTTCGTCGACTCACGATCCTAAAAAAAAAAAAAAAAAACAGGTTTTGGCATGCTCTGATCACGAATCTGCGGTCCATTTTTGCGTAGGATGCACGGTTCCGGAGATGTGCAGATCAATTAACTCTTATCTAATTGATATCCGCTACGAGCCTCCACCGTCATTAGCGCTCCATTGTTCTTATCTACTTATCTATTGTTCATTCAATACCGTCATTATCTATCCTTCCTCAGCGTGGTGCTATTGTATTATACTCCTTTGTTCCTATCTACACTAATCTGACTCATTAATAAAACACATTACCCAATTTCGTTAAAATTTTTATTTATAAAATACAAAATCTTATTACTCATTATCTATAAAATAGGAGCGAAACATCTCATCCACTAAAATATCGTTGTACAATGTGTTCCCTGTAAATATACTCGTAAAACTATGCATTGAACATCCCTGAAACTTATATAGCAAATACATTAAGCAATATTCGCCACAAACTGAAGTCCACTCATTCTGAATCCTATCAACATTCCAGTTCCATCTTTTACAATTTCTTTTAAAAAACTCTAGATGATATCGTACAGGTGCCCGTCCGAATGAATCAAAATATTGACCGACGTCATTCGTATCGATATATAAAGCTACCCAATGTGACCCTGGTTTATCATCTGTATCCAAATTGCATATTATATACGTTGGTACGTGGGTGTACATGGGTAGTTTATTGGCAGCATAAACATTATTTTCTAGAGTGGGGTGAATCTTTTTCAGATGTTGTTGTACATCTAGTGTATCCATAATATTACTGCTATTAGTAGATTATTACAGTACCAATCTACTCAATGACTAATATAGGAGTGATCAATTATAGTGATTTCTAAATATTAAATTGAATTCTTTGTGTTATACAAATCGTATTTGAGTCACCAATACACTGAACAAGACACGACAGGAAGGACGTAGGAATGTAGAGATAAGCAACAGAATGTAAGGTAAGCTTGTTTACGCATAAAGATACTATCAATTCTACCGCAGAAATTCTTTAGCTTAGAATTATTACTCACTGGTACTATATAAGACCAAGCAACTGCAGTCATGGAGTTAGTGTATGGTCGTTTGACCGCAGTGGATCTATCAATACTACGTTTGTGTTACTTCAATGCATCAAAGGCCATGGATGTAAGTGTTTATTCTATTGACAAACTTACTTTTCTTTCTGTTATTTTCTTACGTGTGTATGATTTAGTGTTAACAAATTATATTTAAATATTATGTGTGTGTATATGGTTAAGCCGTGGTAGCTCAGATGGTTAGCGCAAAATGTAAAATTCACAGTACGCGACCCGGGTTCGATCCCCGCCGGCACCAATTAAATTGTTAATTACAATTTTAAGTGCTGATTTACCACGTGCTCAGCGGTGAAGGAAAACGTCGTGAGGAATGCATGTCTGAGAAAATTTCGAAGGCATGTGAAGTTTGCCAACACGCATTGAGGTATCGCAGCGAACATTTCCTAGCGCTAAAACCCTCTCAGAAATGAGAGGAGGTCTATGTTCAGCAGTGGACTTTAATAGGTTGTAACTTTAGTTTTTTAACTTTTATGATTAAGTGTTAACAAATTGATATTAACATTATAACTGTGTTGTTGCAGAAATCATTGAGCTTCGATGAAAATACCTATAAACAGTATTACTACTCGCCACTCTCCCCTCAAGAAGAGAGTGATGACATCGTCATTAATAATAACACATGCGATGGTGGAAAAAGAAAATCGCAATCGATTGATCATTTTTTTGAAGCTGAATCAAAAATAAAAAAGAGGAAGCTGTTATCATCAACCGTAGCACGAGCCGCTAGAGATGGTGTATCATACATTTCTACTAATTCTGACGACGGAGACCAAGCGACGCATCTCATCAAAATTGAAATGTACGATATGAAGAAGCTATCCAAGATTCCAACTACCGATCATTGGAAACATGCTTCCACGAGGATTAAATATTACGTAAAGACTAATAAGGATAGCATCTACGACAACACAAACGCCCTCGTATACAATATTACAAAGACAATAGCAGAAAGTGAAAAAGTTAAAAAATACTTTTTTAACAATGACAGTCATTAGCTGATCATTAGTGAATGTGATTATGTTTACTTAAATTACTTCCGTGTACTCATTATATTCTATTTCTAATCCTTTGTTAGACTTAAATATCGGACATTATTTGAAATTTGGGTATCAGTTGGTCTACCAACACTGAACTGTTACTTACTCTGCTACCTATTTTCTTCTATACTATAAGGATGGCAAACTTCAGTGAAGTGTGCACCAGTGCTTTCTTCTCCACAACCATGGAAGAGAATACGGAACTATTCAACAGCGAATTAAATCAGGAGTTGTCTAAAGTTTGTGATGAAATGGAGAAGGATCAACTGTTCGATTCATCGTATGATGATGAGTTGTATAATCACTGTGCGATGGTTGAAACACAGTTTAAGTAAGTAAAATAAACATCCATTTCGATTATAATTTACGCAATGTCTTGTACAGTTTTTAATAAATTTAAACATTTTAGTAGTCAACCACTACAACTTGGAAGAAGAACGAAGCGAACGAGCAGCAAAGAACCCAAGATCATCAAAAAACCAACAACGGAAGCAGAAGCGCCTACTTCTGCAGGGAACAGTATCAGTAACGATGATCAAGTGGAATGTCTAACGTGTCATATATTTATCAAGAAACGGTATTTAGCTAATCATTTTAAAAGTAATGTTCACAAAAATAATCTTTTAAATTCACATAATTCTTTATCAAACGTTAGTGTTATTGAATCTGCTTTTGGAAATAGGATTTTAACTAATAAAATCAAGAGCAGAATAGATAGTTCGACATTGGTAAATTTTGAAACTCCTGAACTATTTTTAAATTCTATTAAAGATGATATTTTATTTTTAATACAAGAGTGTATTCATCAACACATAATTTTTAAAGTAAACTTCATATTGCATGCTGATTTTGTTCAACAAACTAAAGATATTCATGATACGTTCGATTTTCAAACGCTTAACTATATTATTTGTCAAGGAGATGACTTAAATATTTTTTTTTTCATCTTTAAATGATACAATTACTACTAAAATTAGTGCATTTGAAAAAAAAGATAGTGGATGGAGTCTAAAAAACATGAAATCTATAGACATGAATGTTAATAAATTTAACCCCCTACGCGGTACTTCATACATAGATCTTCCTCGTGACATAAAATTAAAAAAGGCTGTTATAAATGTAAAAAGCAAGGATTATTTTTGTTTTAAATGGCCGTTACTCTCGGCGTTATATCCCGTAAACAAAGACGCGGATCGTGTATCATCGTACGTTAAACATGCAAATAAACTTAAATTTGATGGTATTTCCTTTCCAGTTAAAATTTCTGACATAGCAAAAGTAGAGAAATTAAATGATATTAGTATTAATGTTTTTGGGTTAGAATATAATAAAGAAAAACGATGTAATTCTATAGTAGGTCCATTATTTTTAACAAAGTGTCGTAAAGATAGACATATCAATTTATTATTTTTTTCCAAGGATACAAAAAATCATTATTGTTACATAAAAAATTTATCGCGGTTAGTTAGTAAACAAATTTCAAAAGACGGTCACATCATGTACATTTGCGAAGCATGTCTACTTCACTTTCCATCTAAGGAAAGTTTAAATAACCATGAACAATACGATTGTGCCCACATTTGTACAGAATTACCAAACAGTGAAACTTTAAAAAAAAAGAATTGGTTTGGTCAACCTATTTCAAATGATAAAATTAAATTTGATAGTTATGAAAAAAAGTTGAAGATACCATTCGTAGTTTATGCTGATTTTGAAGCATTTTTAAAACCAATAGAATCATGTTCTAACGATCCTTCCAAACCTTTCACACACAATATTCAGAAACATGAAGTACATAGTTTTGGTTATTATATAAAATGTTCATATGATGATAAATTATCAAAATATGTAACGTATTGCGGACCCAACTGTGCACAAGTGTTTATGGAAAGTTTATCTAACAATCTCAAAGAAATAAATAGACTTCAAAAATATCCTCCACTTCCGCTAACAAATGAAGACAAAAACCAAATTAGATATTTCAAAAACATTAATGTATGATTTTCATTATAACTATATGGTTAAAAAGTTTAGTAAAATCAAATTATTGTATACAGATACGGATAGTTTAATATATCATATATTTACAGATGATTTTTACTCTGATATAAAACCTGACCTATATATACTTTGATACCTCAGCTTATGATGCAAATAATATTTTTGAATATCCAAAATTAAGTAAAAAGAAATTAGGTTTTTTTAAAGATGAAAATAATGGTAAAATCATGAAAGAATTTGTGGGTTTACGATCCAAAATGTACGCTTTTAACTTAGAGAATAAGACTATAGCCAAGGCAAAAGGGGTAAATAAATGTATCACTAAAAAGATGACCATGGATAATTATAAGTCTTCTCTATTTAATAAAAAAGTCCAATATTATAGTATGCTTAGATTTAAATCAATTAAACACACAATTTTTACACAAAAATTAAATAAGATTGGTTTATCATATAATGACACAAAGAGGCATATTTTAGATAATAATATTGAAACATTAGCTTGGGGTCATTATAAACTGCGTTAAGTGTTGATAGTTTTTAATTTTATGTCTGCATGTAAATAAAATTTGTATTGATTGTAAAATAATGATAATAGTATAATATGACGTAGATTTTATTACATATTTAATCGTTGTTTTATTGTAAATAATTTAAGTTAATTGTTGTTTATATTTGCGTGTGTGTGTGCATTTATTTGAGGTTGAGTTGACTGTAAAATTATGATGTACTAATTGTGTTAGAAATAGTATACAGATCTTTATGTTTTATATAATGTTTGCAATATATATTAATTGTTAACGCCAACACTTTCATTTTTTATTTGACCCCTTGGAACTTTAGACGTGTGTAATGTTTCACTTTATCCATCCGTTTACTGCTATTGTGGCGGGGCCAAGTGGATGTGGGAAGTCAAATTTTGTAACATATTTCGTAAAATCAGTACAGAAATATGTAATTGTGATTTTAATCAGATCACATGGTGCTTTGATGAAATGCAACCTTTATATAATTTACCAAATGTTAACTACCATCAAGGAATTCCAAATGTTAATATGTTTGACGGTGAAAACCCACATCTTGTTATTATTGATGATCTAATGAGAGAGTCCGATGGAAGAATTGTGGATATATTTACAAAAGGTAGTCATCACAGGAATCTTAGTGTATTTTATTTAACACAAAATTTATTTCATCAGGGTAAAGGGCAAAGAGACATATCCTTAAACTCAAGTTATATAATATATTTTAAAAACCCTCGAGATAAAACTCAAATAAGATATTTAGCACGACAAGTGTCACCAGATTACCCAAAATTTATTGAAGATGCCTACAGGGATGCAACTCTAGAGGCGCATGGATATTTAATGGTAGATTTAAAACAGAATACCAATGATTTTTGTCGTATCAAGACAAATGTCTTCCCATTTAATGGTTTCTGCACAGTCTACGTCCCCACAAAAGAGTTTAAATACACCAAGAATCAAACATTTCAAATCATTGCTAAATGATGCATCGTCGACTCACAACGCATAAACATTTGCTAAACGCTTTGCATACGCTTAAACCAAAATATCAAAGAGCATTACTTAAAACGTGTGATGAAGAAGAAATTAACTGTATTTGTGAGTGTATTCATAACGTTTTACAAGGAAAAGTACCTCTTAAAGATCAAGATAAACAAAAATTGAATAAACACAAAAATATACTCCGTCAACTAGTGCGTAAATGTAAACATAAACTAAGAAAAAATATAATTATACAAAAAGGAGGGGCTTTCTTACCAATAATATTAGGTGCAATATTGAGTGGATTAGTGAGTGGACTAGCCAGTTAACATGGAAAATGCAAAGAAAATGATACTTATCGAACCTGGATTGATTGAAAAATTAAAACAAGAAAATAAGGTTAATACGAGTAGTAGTTTATCTCGATTAGATATTGAAATGCAAAATATTATAAATAGTAAGACGGAAGACCGAAAGAAATGGATGTTATATTTACAAACACTGCAAAGATACCTTCATTTTACCGAAGAGGATCGTCAACCACTCAGATTACCAATTTATTCTGATACATCTAATGAAGATTCAAACGAGTCTAAAATTGGTTTTAAAAATAAAGATAGAGATCTAAAAACTTCAGTTGATGCTGAGTCTTTGTTGGAGGAGAATCGATCCATCAAAAGTAAAGAAAATGTTGAAAATCCACTTTACACACCAGCTCAAATACTCAGTTTAATACCAAAAACTTATAATAAAAAAGGACAGTTATTATTAAACTTAGTTGAAACAAGTAAAGGTAAAATACATTGGGATAATGAAGGTACAGCCATAATTGATAATGAAAAAATTCCTGGAAGTAATATTGTTAATTTAATAAATGATTCACTAAGACCCTTAAAAAGAAGTGATCCAGTAGGGTGGGATAGATTTGCTGAAGCATTAAAAGATATTAAAGTACCACTTACTTATATTGGAAATCCAAAGAGATGTGAGTTTATTAACCAACTTCAAGCAAAAGATCTGAACAAACCCTCTGAGATTGAATTTCAAGAGTTTTCTACACCGAGCAGTTGAGATAAAAAGTCTACAACTAAAATACGTAAAAGGCTTGAGTGGGAAAAATGGACCCCGTACTAGAAGAAATTAACAGGATTTATTATGATCCATCTAATCCCGCTGGTTTTGGTAGTATTGATAAATTATCAAAAGCCATGAAGGGTAAAATGAATAAAAAGCAAGTAAAGGAATGGTTAAAATCACAAGAAACATACACATTACATAAACCCATTCGAAAAAAAATCCCGCGTAATAGGTACATTCTATCAAATATTAATGAACTGTGGCAAGCTGATTTAAGTGATATGCGAACTTATTCTCAATATAATGATGGTTTCAAGTATATACTTTGTGTTATTGATGTATTTAGTAAATATGCTTTTGCAAGACCAATGAAAAAGAAAAACTCAGAAACAACTAAAGAATGTTTTGAAAGTATATTTACTGAAAGTAATTTAACACCTACTCACATACAATCTGATAAAGGTACAGAATTTGTTTCAAAAGATGTACAAAAATACTTTAAATCCAAAAAGATTAATTACTATACCACTAACAATCCTGACATTAAGGCCAGTATTGTTGAACGACTTCAAAGAACACTAAAAATGAAAATGTGGCGTTATTTCACTCATAATAATACTTATAGATATATAGATGTTTTACAAGATTTAATATACTCTTACAATCACAGCTTTCACTCTAGTATTAAGATGTGCCCATGTGATGTAAATTCCAACAATATTGTGACAGTTTGGACTAATCTTTATGATAGACGGTCAAACAAACTTTCTTTAGAAAATCCTAAACCAAATTTCAATGTGGGTGATTATGTTCGAATAACTAAATATAAACATGCTTTCCAAAAAGGATATGAATCAAATTGGAGTGATGAAATATTTATTATATCTTCAATAATTGATAGATCTCCATGGGTTGTTTATACAATAACAGATTTACAAAATGAACCAATAGTTGGTACTTTTTATGAACGAGAATTACAGAAAATCACTTACAAATCCACCTCACAATATAAAATAGATAAAATAATTGACACTCGTTACTCAGGTAACAGAAAAGAAGTATTAGTGAAGTGGAAAGGTTATCCAGATAAATTTAACAGTTGGATTTTAGCTTCTAGTTTAAAAGAAATATAAATAAAGAAAGTTTTTATTTAACTTTGCTCAGCAATAGTTCAATGGAATACTTTCCTGATAACAAGACCACAAATTTTTCAACGAAATTACCGAAAGCTATTAAATTAGAAGGTGAATGGTCGGTTGGAGTTATCGAGTTTCAATATCCATGTACCATGTTTACTGTTCAAGATCATGAAAATGTTATATACATTACAAAATCTATGTTAATGCCTAATGAAGATAAACCATCCACAGTGTACTACAAAAAACATATTCCAGCTACCAACTATGATAACGTTGAGCATATTTTAAGAGTGTTAAATGGTATCGGAGAGAACTTGAAATTTCGCTATGATGAAATAACAAAATTTGTGTCTATTTCTGTTTTGGATAAAAATATAACATCCGTAACATTATCACCCAAATTAAGTTTACAACTAGGTTATGAACCAAATAAAAATCTCCTAGAGAGAAATTTTGGAAAGTGTCCTGCTAATTTACACTTAGGGTTACCATCTCAACTCTTTCTATATTGTGACATTATCGATCCTCAGATTGTGGGTGATGTTATGACTCCTTTACTAAGAGTCATTTCATTAGATCCTACAAAATACATTTACGGTGCAAATAAAATGCACGTTTTCTCTCAACCTCACTACTTACCTGTTATGCGAAGAGAGTTCGATACGCTGGAAATAGTTATAAGATCGAGCACAGGACAAAAAATACCATTCCAGTTTGGAACCGTGTGTATTAAACTACATTTCCGAAAATTATAATAATGAATTCTCTTCGTGATCATCATAAATGTCCATATGAAAATTATTATACACATCAAGCTGGGTCAGGAGTTGGAGTAATTTATAAGGGTGCACCATACCAACGCGGTCATGGTATTGGGAGCTTCTTAGGGGGGTTATTTAGATCAGTTTTACCTTTACTTTCAAGTGGTGCTCGAGTGATTGGTAAGGAGGCATTAAGCGCTGGAGTAGGACTTTTATCGGATATGGTTCAAGCGCGTCCTATGGAAGCCTCAATAAAAGATCGTCTAAAGCAAGTTAGTACGAATTTAAAACGAAAGGCTGATGAGAAAATTGATCAATTTAACATGACAGGATCTGGGTATAAAACTAAAAGAAAACGATTGACCTCGTTCATTCCACCATTAACTGCTAAAGTGAAAGCTGCGAAAAAACTTGGTCTAAAAACAAAAAATAACAAAGATATATTTTCAAATTAAATATGTCTTTCCTTCATAATCATTCTTGCGAGTGCGTTAAGTCAGAATTGGATTTGTTTGCACTACCGTCTACACAAACTAGCATTGAAAATGGATTGTGGATTCATTATAAACCAATTTCATCTCTTGGTGATGATGGACCTATCGAGTTTCAAGTTCCTGGGACAGGCGATGACTACATAGATTTGTCTCATACATTACTCCACATAAAGGCAAAAGTATTAAATCAAGATTCAACTAACTTGATATCTACTACAATAGTAGCGCCTGTAAATAATTGGCTGCATTCACTTTTTAGTCAACTTGATGTTTATTTAAACCAAAAACTTGTATCACCACCTAATAATACCTATGCATATCGAGCATACATGGAAACCCTTTTAAACTATGCTCCTGCTGCTAAACAATCTCATCTTACTTGTAGTCTTTGGTATGATGATACAGCAGGAAAAATGGATTCTACGGATGGTAAAAACATAGGATTTGTTAAAAGACAGGAATTGATTAGTGAAAGTAAGGAAATAGAAATGATTGGTCATCTTCACGGTGACATTTTCAACCAAGATAAATTTTTAATTAATGGTGTTGAAATGAGTGTTAAATTGGTTCGATCGAGAGAGAGCTTTAATTTAATTGCTGGGTCAAACGATGTAAAGTTTAAAGTTTGCATTACGGACGCAACTCTTATTGTTCGACGAGCACGAATTAATCCAAGTGTATTACTCGCACATCAAAAAGTTTTAGCTTCTACCACTGCTAAATATCCTATTACTCGAGCTGAAGTAAAAGTTTTAACAATTCCATCGGGTGTTCAAGGAAAAACTCTTGATAATATATTTTAGGGCAGGTACCCAAAAGATGTATAATTGGATTTGTGAACAATTCTGCATTTAATGGTTCCCTTACTAAAAATCCATTTAACTTTGAAAGCTATGGTATTATGTATGTATGGTATGTATGGTATGGCTTTCAGCTTATATATTGATGGTCAACAAATACCTTCAAAAGCTTTGCAACCATCTTTTAATAATAGCATATTTACATCAGCATATCATACTCTATTCTCGGGAACTGGTATTCACTTTCTTAATGAAGGAAATGAAATCTCTTGTGAACAGTATGCCAAAGGTTACTGTCTATTAGCATTTGACTTAACTCCTGATTTATCAGCCAACTCATCAGCTCATTGGAATCTCATAAAGCATGGTAGTGTAAGATTAGAAGTACGATTTGAATCCTCACTAATACAAACAATTAACTGTATAGTTTATGCTGAGTTTGATAATATTATTGAGATAGATAAAAACAGAAATGTTACTGTAGACTATAGTAGTTAAGGTTATAATATGTGTTGTGTGTTAGATTTTATGAGTGTTATGTGTAATGCATTTTGTGTGTATGTAACTATGTGAAACATTATAAAATTAAATAAAACAAATTGTATGCAATATATTATTTTTTATTTCTTTATAAATATTCTATTTAATCTAACACAAAACTCTGTTCGAGTTTAAATTTTACATAAGCACACTGACTAAACCACTGAACATGCTGCTGCCAAGGATCATCATCATCTTCCCAATCTTTTAAGCCACCACCACAATGGAAACACTTGGTCCTGTCTGCATGGCCGGTATAAAAGAAACCGGCTTCTGCAAGATCTTCAGGTTTCTGTCGCATAACGAGAGGCCAGTTTTCGAAACTGAGCAACCGGCTAGATTTTGAACTGAAGAATGGATATTCAGCTCTTGAGTACTGCATATTCTTCTCGTTTTCATCTCCACTCAGTGTTGTAGTTTTGTTCTTCAATGATGTGTTCTGTACACGTATGCCACACTCATCTCTTTCTTCTGCTCTTGTCTTCCTGTAATTTAAGTAAACATAATCACATTCACTAATGATCAGCTAATGACTGTCATTGTTAAAAAAGTATTTTTTAACTTTTTCACTTTCTGCTATTGTCTTTGTAATATTGTATACGAGGGCGTTTGTGTTGTCGTAGATGCTATCCTTATTAGTCTTTACGTAATATTTAATCCTCGTGGAAACATGTTTCCAATGATCGGTAGTTGGAATCTTGGATAGCTTCTTCATATCGTACATTTCAATTTTGATGAGATGCGTCGCTTGGTCTCCGTCGTCAGAATTAGTAGAAATGTATGATACACCATCTCTAGCGGCTCGTGCTACGGTTGATGATAACAGCTTCCTCTTTTTTATTTTTGATTCAGCTTCAAAAAAATGATCAATCGATTGCGATTTTCTTTTTCCACCATCGTATGTGTTATTATTAATGACGATGTCATCACTCTCTTCTTGAGGGGAGAGTGGCGAGTAGTAATACTGTTTATAGGTATTTTCATCGAAGCTCAATGATTTCTGCAACAACACAGTTATCATGTTAATATCAATTTGTTAACACTTAATCATAAAAGTTAAAAAACTAAAGTTACAACCTATTAAAGTCCACTGCTGAACATAGACCTCCTCTCATTTCTGAGAGGGTTTTAGCGCTAGGAAATGTTCGCTGCGATACCTCAATGCGTGTTGGCAAACTTCACATGCCTTCGAAATTTTCTCAGACATGCATTCCTCACGACGTTTTCCTTCACCGCTGAGCACGTGGTAAATCAGCACTTAAAATTGTAATTAACAATTTAATTGGTGCCGGCGGGGATCGAACCCGGGTCGCGTACTGTGAATTTTACATTTTGCGCTAACCATCTGAGCTACCACGGCTTAACCATATACACACACATAATATTTAAATATAATTTGTTAACACTAAATCATACACACGTAAGAAAATAACAGAAAGAAAAGTAAGTTTGTCAATAGAATAAACACTTACATCCATGGCCTTTGATGCGTTGAAGTAACACAAACGTAGTATTGATAGATCCACTGCGGTCAAACGACCATACACTAACTCCATGACTGCAGTTGCTTGGTCTTATATAGTACCAATGAGTAATAATTCTAATCTAAAGAATTTCTGCGGTAGAATTGATAGTATCTTTATGCGTCAACAAGCTTACCTTACATTCTGTTGCTTATCTCTACGTTCCTACGTCCTTCCTGTCGTGTCTTGTTCAGTGTATTGGTGACTCAAATACGATTTGTATAACACAAAGAATTCAATTTAATATTTAGAAATCACTATAATTGATCACTCCTATATTAGTCATTGAGTAGATTGGTACTGTAATAATCTACTAATAGCAGTAATATTATGGATACACTAGATGTACAACAACATCTGAAAAAGATTCACCCCACTCTAGAAAATAATGTTTATGCTGCCAATAAACTACCCATGTACACCCACGTACCAACTTATATAATATGCAATTTGGATACAGATGATAAACCAGGGTCACATTGGGTAGCTTTATATATCGATACGAATGACGTCGGTCAATATTTTGATTCATTCGGACGGGCACCTGTACGATATCATCTAGAGTTTTTTAAAAGAAATTGTAAAACATGGAACTGGAATGTTGATAGGATTCAGAATGAGTGGACTTCAGTTTGTGGCGAATATTGCTTAATGTATTTGCTATATAAGTTTCAGGGATGTTCAATGCATAGTTTTACGAGTATATTTACAGGGTACACTAAAATATCGTTGTACATTGTACAACGATATTTTAGTGGATGAGATGTTTCGCTCCTATTTTATAGATAATAAGTAATAAGATTTTGTATTTTATAAATAAAAATTTTAACGAAATTGGGTAATGTGTTTTATTAATGAGTCAGATTAGTGTAGATAGGAACAAAGGAGTATAATACAATAGCACCACGCTGAGGAAGGATAGATAATGACGGTATTGAATGAACAATAGATAAGTAGATAAGAACAATGGAGCGCTAATGACGGTGGAGGCTCGAGCGGATATCAATTAGATAAGAGTTAATTGATCTGCACATCTCCGGAACCGTGCATCCTACGCAAAAATGGACCGCAGATTCGTGATCAGAGCATGCCCAAACCTTTTTTTTTTTTTTTTTTTTTAGGATCATGAGTCGACGAACGTCGTACTTGTACCACTTCTGACTCAGTGCGCCAGAACTGGTACAACCTTTCTACAAGTGCGCCAGAACTGGTACAACCTAACTACTCGAGGTATATTTGTATGCGTGCGCGTCGGTGGTTTTAATTAGACTGTTCACAATTGCCGCCAATCGATATGGCGCTTGTGTCGCACAGAGAGCCGTAACCCGCAAGATTATGGCTGCATTCAGAATGAAAACAGTTGATCGCCAACCCAATGAATTTAATAGAAGTATAGAAAAAATACTATCTTCGAAATTGTGTTGCCTTGTACTTATTATTATATACGAAAAAAAGAAAGAAACAAAAAACATAATATATAAATAATCTGTTCCAGTACGGAACATGCCGCTCACCTTAAAAGAAGTAATTTCTTTTAAAAAATCACTAACTTATAGTATATATCGAAAGAAAAAAAAAATAACTTAAGTACTAAGATTAAGGTTGTAAGTATAACGCATTACTCTAACGGAAGTGGGCAAACCTTTACTACAGGTCGTTTAAAAATAGTATTCCCAGCCTTTAAGGTCACTACACGAGTGACTTGATCGGAGCCAGGATGAACAGCAGCTTCCATTGTAATGGCGGAAGGTGCTCGTCACATACCACAACAACAGTGCCTTCACGAATGGCGGAGCCGCGATCATGAAGCCACTTACTACTTTGTTGTAAGTGATGGAGATATTCTCTACTCCATCTTTTCCAAAAGTGCTGGACCGACTGTTGTATCCAGCGCCAACGAGTGAGACGGTTAGGATTTTCATCCAACAAAGATACATCAGGTAGAGCTGTTAAGGGTTCTCCTATTAAAAATGAGACGGTGTTAAGGGGAGGTGATCGATAGAAGCCGAACTCATGGCGCAAAGGGGACGAGAGTTTAACACGGCTTCAATATGACAGAGAAGAGTATGCATCTCGTCGTAAGTTTGAGTACGAGTTCCAACCACACGATGTAGGTGGTGTTTGAAACTTTTAACACTGGCTTCGAAGAGACCTCCAAAATGGCTAGCATACGGAGGTTGAAAGTGCCACGTAAATCCCTGTTGCAGGGTTTGTTGATTAATTGTATTTTGAACGACATCACTACGTAAAAACGCGTATAGGTCTTTAAGATAATTGTTACAACCGACAAAATTCTTTCCGCAGTCCGAATACCTAGGTGGATTGAAAAGTACTCGGCCTAACACAGATCCATTCAATTCTAAAAATCAAATCTACCCACATTATTTAGTTCAGTTCAGACTAGTTCATTGTGTGAAGTTCGAAACGTGTGCGATAATTAGTTGTGATTTTATAAATTTATTAACAAAGTAATCGGACATAATTTCCGCGAATGGAGCAAATCGAGCAGCGTGCCGTCATTAAGTACCTCTATAAGAAGAGGCTATCATCAAAAGCCATCCATGATGACATGGTCAGTACATTAGGCGATTGTGCTCTGTCATATTCATCCGTCAAAAAATGGATAGCAGAATTTAAGCGTGGTAGAGAGAGTGTGAAAGATGAACCCCGCTCTGGAAGGCCTTCGACGTCAACTACTGACGAAAATATTAAAAAAGTACTTGATTTAATAATGGGAGACCGCAGATTAAAAATTAGAGAGATAGCCGAGATTATAAGCATCTCTTATGAACGAACTCAAAACATCATTGTCAACGAGTTGGGTTTCCACAAGGTGTCTGCGAGGTGGGTTCCGCGACTGCTTTCAGTTGAACAAAAAAGGACGCGATTGACTATTTCACGCGACTGTTTGGAGTTATTTGAAGCCGATGCAGATGATTTTTTGAATCGTTTTGTTACTATGGACGAAACATGGGTTCATTACTGTACACCGGAAACAAAACAATAATCAAAACAGTGGAGAAGACCTGGTTCACCACGCCCTAAAAAGGCTAAGTCGATTTTGTCGGCAAATAAGGTGATGGCGTATTCTGGGACTCGAAAGGTGTGATTATGATTGATTATCTTGAAAGGGGTCAGACTATAAACTCTGATTACTACTGCATCTTACTACGTCGTTTACGAGAGGAAATAAAAGAAAAACGTCGAGGAATGCTCAGAAGAAAAGTCCTGTTTCATCAAGATAACGCCCGTGTTCACACGTCAGTACAGTCAATGGCTGAAATTCACAACTGTGGCTTTGAACTGTTACCGCATCCGCCGTATTCACCTGATCTGGCACCATCAGACTTCCTTTTTTTTTTTTTTTAGGATCGTGAGTCGACGAACGTCGTACTTGTACCACTTCTGACTCAGTGCGCCAGAACTGGTACAACCTTTCTACAAGTGCGCCAGAACTGGTACAACCTAACTACTACCTCGTGTTTCTCAAGCTCATCTCTCAAGATGTCTTTCACCCTGAAAGTGTTGTGCTTGTGCCCTATGAACTCTTGTGCGATACATTCTGCTGAACTTGGATACTACTATCATTGCATCGACTGCCCCGAGCTCCTTTAGCCAGCCCCTGGATTCGTGGTTGCAGGGAGATTGTAGCGGTAAGTCGCCAAACCCAGTAGAATATCGTACAACTGGTGTATGGATAACAGTTTATCAGATAATGCTAATAAAACAGTTATAATAACCCTTTACCAAAAAGAGACGGTTGGACAAATTAGTCACACCAAAACTCAAAGGTAAAGAAGTACCGTTTTTGAACTGAAGTTATTACTTAAGCGTAACAATCGACCAAAAACTAACGTGGAACTCTTACCTTAGCAACGTGGCGTACGTTATAATAAGGCAAAAATTGCCTTATTATAACGTACGCCACGTTTAAGGCAAAAATTGCCTTAGGTAGGTACGTGCAATCGTTTGATCGGAAACAACTGGGCTTGCGTCCCAGTATGGTCCTATGGCTGTACAGCAGCATAGTGTTTGGTGCAACGAGGCCAACCAAAAGGCGACAGCGGACAGACTAAATAGTCTACAGAGGACTACCTGCTTAATGGCAACTGGAGCTATGCGGACATCGCCTGGAGCGGCTCCTATGCCTTACGCCCCTTGATCTTTATCTAGAAATGGAAGCGAAGGCTAGTTTGTATCGTGTTCATTCACAATACATCGTCAGTCTCAGGATGCCTTCTACTTACAGCCAATTAAGTATTTTCTATAATTTAGTACGCAGATGTTAATTATCAAATTAAATGTATTACATTCTGAGTAGGGTTTTTAAAAAAAATTTGTAATGCTTTTAACATTACTTTAATTCCCGTCAACCGCTCCAAGGAAGTTTATAAAGCTTGTTTCTATTAGGAGTGGTACACAAGTCCCCCCGAACGGGTTCCAGCATTATCATGGAGAAACCAATTTGTCCGGCACGAGGTGGCTGCTCCGAGTGGGCTTTCCTAGCCCACCCCGGATGCGTGTTGGTGGACTGTGGCCGGAGGAGTGCTGTCTCCCCCTTTCTGTCGCAGTTGCGGTGGAGTCACGGAGGAAGAGGAGTACTGGTATGACGATGCGCCACTCACCGTATTCTCTACGACTCTGGTGGAGTTAGAGGCCGCGGAGGAAAGCGCGACTTGTGTTCCTGGTGTGCCTTACGTGAGAAGGAAAAGAATGAGATGTGTATGAAAGCGTTCCCTTGGCCCTGCGAATATATAGCAAAGGTCATCATGGGTTTTAGTCGGCGCGAGTCCGACATAACTCATCATTTCCCCCTCGAGGCGGATAACCGTAGACATTTCCCCATACACAAAAAGAAAGGAGAAAGAGCAAACCCACTTTTTTTACAAGTTTGCACTCCGTACACTTGTTCATTAGGTTACTGTCGCTTAGTATACATTCACATTTATACATTATATTATATAAAAGTATACATTTAAAATTTGAAGACCACATAAATAAAAGCTTTAAAAGTTGATTGAAATAATGATTGTTATTCAAAACAATTCAATTTAAGCGATGTAATGTTGGAAATACAACAAAAAACCCTTGACAGCAATAAACATATGACAATATAAGCAACATAATCTCTCTGATAACTTATATCTTATCAACCGCGATATAAACCAGAATACCAGATCTTAGCGTAAAAACATGTGTTATAATTTCAGACGCAGTTAGAGATTTACGCTTTTCAGTTGTAATTTTTTTACTAGAAGCAGAAAGAGCCCCTTATTATACGTGCAAACGTATAAACAAACACACACGCATTTTTTGACGGTGAGTATTTAAGACATTTTGTTTAAAACTTATTTTTAATGTTATTATAAATATATGTACATATAAGAGATCTCTGTAGAGGTAGGTCAATACATTACGAAAGAAAAGATTTTTAATTTTATAGAATTATATTTCAACTACTACGCACAATGAAGATGAGTTAAATGAAAACATAAGTTTTAATAAATTATCCATTCATCTGTTACATGCTTTCCACGGCCAAACATAGACCTCTCGCACAGATTGTCTCATAGAGAGGATTCTGTCACAGTTGCCACGCTTGGCATGTTGGTTGGCAGCCGCAGTTTCTTATTATTTTGAATTTTTATTGGGAAGATGCTGCTGACCAACCTCTGTTTCAGTTTCCTTGACACCCACTGGAAGATATGGGTAACCGTGTATTGCAAGTATAATAAAATAAAACATAGGACGAGCAGGAAATTATAATTGATCTTTATTATCAAGCTAGTTTATTACATAAATAGGGAGCACAAATTGGCGACAGTGTTTCTCGAATATACGTAAGGAAATATAAATAATATAAATATCTACGGCTACTACAAATGTTTTTACATTTGTTTTGATTTATGCATGTTAAGTTATAGGTACAAATATTTATGCATTGTAATATGCAAGAAAAAAATTCATATTTGTGTTAAACAACTCAAATTAAAACTAACTAATAGAAAATTATAACTTCGTAGAACCACAGTGCAACTGTACTACGGTTGCGGTTTGAAATGTGTCGGTTTAACCAGGAAAGGATCACTCCTCTAAAAGTAGGCAGCAAGGAACACAGCAGCATTTTGTTGTTTCGTGTCGTCAATGATGGGAATTCGAGACTCAAGGCATTCGATCTTAATTCTCGGATGTGACAACGCATCTTTCATTGAGGATAGTATAGGTGTTTGACTGACCACAGTCCCACTACTGGGTACAGACATCCTCCCATTTCTGAGACTGTTTGATTTATATATATATTTCGTTTTTATTGATTATATTTTACGACTTATAAAAAACTACAACAATAATAAATAAAGACAATACAAGTGTTTACAGATAAAAATGTATAATCATTAGATATAAGTTTGGAGGGTATTATCCGAGGAGTACTATTATTTATTCTGAGACCGAGGTGTGCTGCTTGCGCGCCGTCAGCTTAACAGTGTTTTTATTTGCTGCTATTGTTTTAAAATGATGTGTACTCCTGTAATTGGTGGCACATAGTAATTTGTAGATGTAAGGCATGTATTAGAAGTAATTTAATATGTACAACTGTTGGAGATCCATACAAATAAATAAACTATTGCATGTCAAACAATCCATAAATAGTTAAGTCGGTGACTGACAAAAGCTTTTTAAAAATGTTTCATCTATACATTAAGTGTTTTCTATAATGATATTACTACCTTAGGGTACGGACAGACGTGCCCATTACAAGCAAGAAAGCCCTTTTATAAGCAAGTGCTCATTAGTAGCACGTGTGTACACTCATTGTAATGAGCATGCTTATTTTGATCGTGCTCAAAAATCAACCGACGTTTGATTTTCGAGCATGCTACCTGATGCCCGGGTAGGAGAGGACGTGCACCGAGCGCGTCTGAACACGTTTGCTTATGATTATTTTCAATATGATTATTTTATCGAGTTCTGTACGGATAGCACTGTCACTATATCTTTGTACAGTCATCCATTTTGTTCGAGAGCCTGGTGCTAAATAGCACGTCTGTCTAAAGTTTGCTTTGAGCATACTTAAGTATGAGTATGCTTTAAGCGTGCTTATTGTTGGCAAATATGAACAGTTGCAGAGCATGCTAATTTTAAGCAAGCTTATAAGCAAGCCTCTTTTTGGAGCACGTCTGTCAGTACCATTATTATTCAACAGCCGCGATAGTAATATTTCGCAGTTCGGGAGCAAGCCGTGTTCCTTCACCGCCAGCACAAATGAAATTGCTAATTTATCAAGTGCTGGAACATCGTGAGGAAGCCTACATGTTGGAGGATAAAGTTTTTTGAAGACTTAACCCATAACCCTCTCGGAAATGTGAGGAGGCCTGTGCCCAGCTGTGAGACGTATATTTTTTTTATAGAACGAGGGTGATAAAGAAGCACACACTTGATGGTATGTGGATGCTAGGGCCCATATATATTTACATTTATCATCGATTGGGTTTCAAAATGGAAATGCGTTGTCATCTTTAAGGATTAAAATGGAATGCCTCGTTTCCAGTAAAAGGGGTCTCTAGTTAAGCTGGTGAAGCTATACTTTATCCTTAAAAGTTGTAACACGAAACATAAAAAGGTTGTAACTTGAACTTTCAATTGTAATACCTAAAATAAAATATGTCGTATTGTCAAAGACACTAAGTTTTCGGTTCATCCAAATTCAAAATATCTACGACACAATATAAAAACTAATTACGCTTTTTTGAATGAAATTAGGCTATTGAACAAAGCAAAGAAGGGGACCGGTGCTGTTGACACTGTTTTTAATTTAATTCGTCTGTAATGATTCTAGGACTTTCTTTCGGTTATATTACATAATAAAGGACACTATTTACACGTTCCAGCGATGCCCCCACGTCAGGATATTGTGGTGCAACCGCAACGTATCCAGGTCGATCAGGTCAGGGCAAGGCCGCTGCCCCCGCCGCCGCCGGGGCGCCTCCAACGACCGCCTCACGATCACCCCGCGGTCTACATTCACAGACCTCAAAATACAAGATTAAATAACGACGCAGCTTCTACCCGTTAGATAATAACTTTTATTGTAGTTTTGTTCTTAGTATATGTTATAATTGTTTAATATTCCTGCGTCATGTGTATCAAATTAAGCTACATGTAAAATATTAGCTTCATTCCGTGGAATAAAGTTGCAAATACAGTTTAGTTTTAAGTTTTTTTTAAGTTGTGATAAAACAAGTTTGTTTATATTAATAATTACTACCATGATGTTAGTATATAAGATGTACCTAAATATTAAATACTAAGATGTGATTTTGTTGGTTATCTAGTCTTTGTCTCGTTTATTTACTATTATTTATTTTCACCGTTCTTACAGATTAAAAATATTAAAATTCAATTATGTAAATAAAGAAATTCTCCGCACTCAGCATTGTTTTTTTTTTTTTGAGATGATTTGAATTACCTAAAATTTTATTATTAGGTAACAAAAACAAAGCAACACAAATATCAATTAAAATTATCAACATCATCCACATCAATAGTTTTCTTAAGTTTACTACTGGACACAGGTCTTGCCCAGTTCTGCCTTTACCTATGGGCACATGGCGACCTACCTAAAACCTAAAATGTTGAAACACGTCTTTAATGATATCGACGACATTCACATTGGGCAAGTTGGCTTGTGATAACAGAGCCAATACGCTCGCACTGACTATGTTGCTACGTACCTATTACCATGGAAGCTACTTAAACGATATGCATTTAATTTTATGATTTAATCAATATAGCCGCGCCAGTGTATAATAGTTATATAACCACTTTGAAAATGTAAAATATTTTTCGTTAAGTAAATTTATGAGAGTAGGCAAGTACTTTGTTTCCTACTTCGCCTAAAAACCATGTTAACCTATGCATCAAAAGAATCAGCTTTCTGAGTTAAAAACATTTTACTACGAATATTTAAAAAAAATGTGTGTGTCAGTTTAAAGAAATAATTCCCATTTCATTACTAATCTGTAAATTTAGGGCTCAGTGTCCCTGACGGATTATCCGCAGCCGGCCTCTAAAGTCTCGTCTGACTATTAGGTTGATAATATCAGCATAGTTATCGTACAGTTGAAGTTGGCATTTAGAGAAAAATATTCCGCCGTGGAAAAATATGAAAAACCAAAATCATAAATGAAGCACAAAATACTTAGTGTATACATGAGCAAGGTTGCTTACATGTTATAATCCAAGTTAACTTCACTTCAACTGTATAGGTACTAAAAATTAGGTTTCAAGTTTTTTATTCTGGGTTTAAAGTGCTTATAATTTTAAGTTTTGAAGGCAAATACGTACTTGTATATATAGAGGTCAAATCATATCTACTAAATTGAGATGGTTACAAACATGAAAAAAAAATTTTTAGTCCTGTACGCAACATTAATAATAGCTAATATGGTGCTGACATCAGAAAACTGAAAATCTTAAGTTAAAGTTACAATTTCATTGTGCTGTTGTCATAAATTAGTAAATTACCATATAAACCTTTCTAATCCATTGTTATGAAATGTAAAAATATAATTTGGGCCGTTGCCAAACACTATCTCAATAGGATGGCGCTGGGGTTTGTCGATAGTTTGCCTATCCGCTAATAGATGGCGCTATATTTTACAAAGTATAATAATAAACGGCCATTTGATCACTGTGCCAGGGGAACCTCACGAAAACTATTATAGTTACATTTAAATCATTTTATTTTTTAAATAACTTGAATTTTAGGATATTGAGTTAAGCAAATGACAGACTTAAAATATATAGTACAAATGTAAAATGCGTTATTTGTCATCCCTGAGCAAGGCCTGATTTGTCGACAGGCTAACTAGGCAGGACACCGCAAATTTCGAGGGTACCGCTGAGATTTCCTTTGCAAACATACTTCTGTACAGAATAAAATTGAGGAGCGTTTTTACAAAGCAATACAACAAACAAAAATACAAATATTTTTTTTGCTGTTTTTGAATACTCTTACTATAGCTTTAATGAATATTCTGTAAACAATACATAAATCATTCAAATACTTAGTACTGTAAAGTTTCTTAGTTTTTTCAAAATGATATATCTACCACGACCAAAATTTCTTAAAACGATATATATGTTATACAATAGTCATGAAAGTCGGACATTAAAGCTTGTTAGCTTTAATTGTAAGTCCCTGAAGCGATGGGTAGGCAGTGTGAGGCTGTTGTGTGAGGGTTTCTCGGTAATAGCATTGCAAGAAACCTGGCTAATGGACCACGACCTCTCATACCTCAGCATCGTCCACAACTACTTTGAAGCCACGGGTAATACTGCTGTAGATTCAGGCGCAGGCATTCTGCGTGGGCGACTACACGGGGGGGGGGGGGGGTGATGCGCTGTTAGGGCGTAAGAATGTGTTTTCTTCGGTGTCTGTAGTAAAATGTAATAGTGTGAGACTGTGTGCGATTAAGTGTCAAGTACGTGAACAAGCTATGCTTATTTTTTCTGTCTATATGCCGACAGACTGTCGAGAAACCTGCGGAATTCACAGAGTGCCTAAGTGAAATTAACGCAATTATCGAAGAATGTGATATTAGTATAGTTTTTACGTTAGGCGACTTTAACGCACACCCGGGGGAGCTGTTTTTTAATAAAACGCTTAGTTTTTGCAATGAGCAGACATGGGTATGTGCTGACTATGAAATGATGTCAAGAAAATCGAATGTGTACACATACACCAGTGATGCTAACGGCTGCTAACGATGGTTGGACCATTGCCTTGTAACGAGTATGGCTAAGAAATATATTGAAAGCATACACGTAAGAAACGATGTGACGTGGTCTGATTACTATCCCTTGGAAGTGGACTGTAAAATTATTTTAGGTTTCTCGCAGGTCCAGCCCATCCAGTCTAAAAGTACAAATAGGGTAATTTGGGGGCACAGGGATAGTCAACAGATTAACCTATATTTAGTGTATTGTAATAATAGATTAAGATTAGTAGATTTTCCTGTAGAGTTAAATAATTGTTGTGATAAATTCTGTAATCAATCTGAACATAAATTAATTATAAATAAATTATACGAGAATATTATAGATATATTGCAGGATGCTGCAATTTATAGTCATAAGAGTGTATAGCGTAACAAAACGCGACAGATAATGGGATCGAACAGGCATGTGAGGCCGGCTCATGCCAGAGCTAGTCTTTGTTTTCAGTCATGGGTATGTGTTGGAAAGCCAGCGTGTGGGGCAGCATACGAGGATATGAAAGAGTCACGTAAGGCTTTTAAAAGCAAACTCAAGTGGTGCCAGGATAATGGAAGAACAAATTAAAATGGTTATTCTGGCATCGTCGTGTGAGGCTAAGCAATTTGGTAAATTCTGGCAGCACACGAACAGATTTTTGCAACAGTCAGAATAAAAACTTTATGATGCTTACCATGTTAAGAGGAATATTACAAAAAAACGCGAAATTACAAGGTTTCCTCGTTGAGATTATATGTTTTCGGTTCGTTGCTGGACATAACAATTACTTGGTAAAAATAGTTCGTGTTCTCTACTACAATAAGTTCAAGACAAATTTTAGATAACTTATTTGTTTATTTAATAATAATCATTCTCAATATGCATGTTTAGGCCAAAACTCTGTGAGACATGATTTGTGAGCTTTGTAGATTGTAATGAATATCGACCATCGAAAAAAACATTTATAAGTCATTAATATCCTATACTTTAATAATTAATAAATACATTTTCGTTATATGCGTTTCACGTAAGGGAAAAAAAGTTGACATAATTCAATTAACTACCGAAAAAGCTTCGCAATTTCCGGTCCACGAAAC
Source organism: Parnassius smintheus behrii (assembly GCA_036936625.1). Taxonomy (NCBI): domain Eukaryota; kingdom Metazoa; phylum Arthropoda; class Insecta; order Lepidoptera; family Papilionidae; genus Parnassius; species Parnassius smintheus. The sequence continues at coordinate 42,399,324 of JAUPFT010000017.1, forward strand.
CGTATTTCACAGCGAGCTCCTGGTGTAGAATTCTGGCTACTAAGTTGTGCCTGTACAAGTACTCAGAGTTAGAAAGCGCCGAACAACCGGATATGACATGCCTAAGTGACTCACCGGGATGGCGACAAGCTCGCTAGATATTGACGGTGCCATCCTTTAGGATGTATCTCCGGTAATTGCTGGATTGCACATGTGGCCGTTGAAGGAAAAGGGGAGATCTCCCGCCGGGCAAAGTGTTCTGCCCGGGGAGCGGCCAACACTCCGTGTGATAGTTCGGAGATGTTCTATATATGCTGTTTATGATTCGGAATGTTGATAGCGTGATTTAGGCTTCGGTATGTTTCGCTTGCGGCGCGACGTCAGCGCCGCCACATCACTCCCCTGCTCACCAGAGAACCAGAGGTCGATAGTGCAGTCCGATTGCCGGTGCGTCCTTAATGCCGGTGGGGAATGCATGCTGTGTGCGTAAGGGCAAGTGACACCGGTGTGAATAATATGCCGATGTGTAATGCATGCCGTACTACGCACTGGCAAGTGATGCCGGTGAGAACGATGTGCCGGAGCAAGTGCCAGAAGTCTGTCTTATAAATCTGCGGTGAATCGAGACGAAGACAAGTTGGACTGGCTTGCAGGAACTGAAGACTGCAGAAGACGATTCTCAATAGTGAATGGTAGGAGTTCTTGAGGATAATACCGAAGGCTTGAGAAGTTGTAGTTTCCGAAGGTTGTTGGTTGCGTGTTCAGATCACGTCGGGGGGTCACCACTGTGGCCGTTGAAGGAAAAGGGGAGATCTCCCGCCGGGCAAGGTGTTCTGCCCGGGGAGCGGCCAACACTCCGTGTAATAGTTCGGAGATGTTCTATATATGCTGTTTATGATTCGGAATGTAACGTGATTAACATACCGAAGCCTAATGTTTCGCTTGCGGCGCGACGACAGCGCCGCCACACACAGACAAAACCCTCGGTTTCCCCGAAGAGGTCACCGAAACGTAGCCAGTCGAGGAAGGCGACTGTATCTACGAAGGGCTCATATAGAGCCCTGAGTACCTCCCGTGGAGTTCCTTCTCCTTCCATACGGTCTACCGGTCGGAAATGCTATGTACTCCTGGGTCCTGCCATTGCTCGTTGGCTAAGGATAGAGGGGTAAGCCCTTTATCACTAGAAATGACGTCATTATAGAATGGATCATCCGATCTCGCCAGGAAGTAATGACGGAGGCTACACACTTCGCGATTATGCATTGTGAGCGCTCTAAGAATGCCACGTCCCACTATGCATTCGCGGCAAGTACAGACTATTTACCGACGATCTCAGATGATGCATCCTATGGGATGTCATGGTAGTCCGGACTTTTCTATACAGGGCGTTAAGTTCAGTCTGAGTCCACCTGAGTTGCAATACATGAGGCCAGGCATGACCCAGCCGTTATATGCGTGGGTCTTATTCACACCGGACAAAAGGCTGTTAAGCACTTTGGTCAAGCGTGCATAAAACACGTCGCAAACTGACTATTTAATACCGGCCCCATCGATACCGATGTTCTGTGACATACCCAGGTATCGGTATGTTTCAGCCTCAGAAAGGGTCCTTAAGTTGACGGGCGTAGATAAGTCTATGCCCTCAGAGTTAGCAACCCTTTCCCTTTCAACATGGAGGACCGCACATTTATCCGTCCCCAGCTCCATTCCAATAGAACTGCAAAATTCACAGGTGATGTTAAGCAGGGAGCGACTGGAGGCGAATAACTTGAGGTCATCCATATAGAAAAGTTGGGTCACTTTTTTACCTCCTTTCTGAAGCTGAAATCCCCTCCCGGAGCCCTCCGGTAAGTACTGAGAGGGTTCAAGGAGAGGCAGAACCAGATTGGACTCAGACACTTGCCCCGAAAGATACACCTTCTTATCCTTATGCGGCTTTCCGCAGCCGTCATCCGCTCGCCCAGATGACAAAGTATCGTACTTCACTGCCCCATACACTGCTCGAGGAAGTCTCTAACTGTACAGTCAATCTTATACAGCGCGAGGACCCTCTTTAGCCATGTATGGGGAACCGAGTTGAACGCTTTTCTGTAGTCTATCCTGGCGGCGGAGGAGTTCCGACGGTTGGGTTTCACCACTTTGCCAATGACCGCGTCAATGAGGAGTGGTTCCTTGGTTCCACGACCACCCCCCGTCATCCATTTTGAGCGCGTGATATCACCTGATTTAGTTCCAGATGACGAGTGATTCTCGCGCTCAAAATGGATGTCAGTGTCTTATATATGGTGGGTAGACACGTGATGGGGCGGTATTTGCTCGGTATGGTATCCTGATCTTTAGGAACCAAGTGAGTGATCCCAGTAGTGAAGAGGCTCGGGAGCGACTTCTGGTCGAGAACCTCTTGAAACTGTCGGGCGAGCACAGTGTGACACACTACGAACCCCTTCAAGCAGTAATGATTCAGTCCGTCGAGCCCCGGACTTTTCCAGTTCGGGGCCCTACGGACCGCCTCAGCCGTGTCTTCTGGCGTTATGGTGACTGGGTTCACAGGCGTAACACTCGAACCCTGGCTCGCCACAACTTTCATCCAAGGGCCTTCGCTGTGGTTTACGGGCTCTGACCACAGGCCACGCCAGAATGCGATAGTGTCGGCCTGATCTGGTCCTGGGCCCGCTCCACATATCTCTGCTCGCTCCAATGATAAGAGCCTCTTCTGATCAGAGACAATTCTAGTTGAAACGCCTTGACCTCTCGGTAAATCGTCGAATCCGCCTCCCCCAAGCAGCGATTTTTTGCTTCAGTTCATCTATGCGCTCCGTTTGTTTCTGCGTGATATCCGACTGGCACAAACTGATATTTGTCCCAGCAAACGCCATTCTAACGGTGCGCACAACCCTCGGTCTGTTATTACCTGACCTGAAGCTTGTCAGTCGGCCGATAAGGGCCCTTGCCTTTGCGATACGGTCCTCGATTCTTTTTCTCCAGGCTGGGATTGCGCTACTTTGCTGCTCGCTAATAGAGACCAGCCACGGGAAATTTGGCGCCAATAATACGGCAAACTGCCACTGCGATGCCAAAAAGAATTGAGTCCGTCTCGCAAAAGCCCCGGCTGGCTTCCAAATAGGTCACCAGCATTGGGTTAAGAGCCCTCACGACAGCCCGATTTCGCTTGCTTAGGGGTATGCGGCGAAGTCACGGTCAATTTTCGAGAGGCATGCTGTGCGTTTCCAAAATCGCCTTTTCCAATATGCTCCTCATTTGCTCTAGTTCGTGGGAGACCATTTAATCATCGTCCGAATTAACCACAACTGGAAGATCCAAGGCTGCTTCCACGTGTGGATGCTGGTCTGTCACCTGTGGATCCGCATCCCCAGCCATAACCAATTTATTCGATGAGGGAATAGCCTCACGTCGAAGTCGTTCGAGCTCGGCATCATCAAATATTTTGGAGCGCCTTATGTACCGAACTCGGTCTGCCAGGTTTTGTTCCGTGACGGGAACAGACGGCTCCAGCTCAGCAAAAAAGCAATGCATCCGAGCCTTATACACTATCCCCGCAGTTTCTTCCCCTTTCGCCCTATAGTACACCCGCAATGCGTTTTCGTTTACAGTTTTAGTAAAAAGCATGCGACGTGCTCCACCAGCAGCGGGTGCCGCTTGCTGAGTCCGAGAAGACCCAGCCGACACCAAGCCTTCTGGTGTGGATGATGCATGCGGGGGGCTGCTAGGTAATCATGCAGCTCCTCGCGCTCGGCTGGCGGCCCGCATGCTGCCGTGTCCAGTGCCAGCTCCACACAAGCCCCGGCAACCCCAAGCAGCGGCCCTATGCGCGTTCCTCTTTGTGCCATCATCTATTTTATGGGCGCCAACTAACAGGTGACGCGCGGCACCGTTTCGGGGTTCGGTCATGTGCACAAACGGACCTTTGCACCTACAATTTTGCCTAGGAAGTAGGCACGGCGCACACACCTCTTGGTAGGGCGCGACTGACTGCGCCATCGTAGCAGTTTTATCACATAACTGTTACATAAGCTGGCGATGGGGTCGTCACTTCCCTATGCCGCCTTATTATTATTATTATTAGTATATATCCCAAATAAACCGTTATTTTCATTAAATCTTTTTAAACATCGAGAAATAAATACATAAAACCATTTATTGAAAAATTTACTTTTTATGATGTATAGTTTTGTGATAATGCTCCTCAATTTGGTTAAATATTCTCTATAAATCCTAGAGCAAGCCTTCCTCAAGTGGAAGGAGCTGGTACTGGGAAGACCCAGCCCAGAGATGGGTGTACTTTACAAGGCGCAGGTAAGGCCGAACCTGCGCCTTGTAAAGTTGCAGGCGGTGTGCCGGCATGAAATACTGTCCCGCTCTGCTGAGCACGCCAAGCTTTTTAGAGGCCAATTTGGCCTTCTCTTCCAAGTGACCACGAGCATTCCATACTGGCTGAGGCAACAAGGGGAGTGCCTTGAAACTGAGGAGATAGGACAAAGGGGTTCTTTTTAGCGATTAACGCGCAAACTTGTGTCTTCTGGGGGTTAAACTGGACTAGATTTAGTCGCCCCCAATCCGAGACTCTGTTCAGCAAAGACTCGACTTCAGACACAAGTTTGTCCCGGCACTCGCAGACCTTTTCCCGAGAAATATTGGCTCGGCCGGTGTAAAGAGCATCACCTGTGCTGTCATCTGCATAGCAATGAATGTTACGGGTTTGCAACATATCATTGACATGCAGAAGAAACAGCGTCGGCGATAGCACGCAGCCTTTTGGAACACCAGCATTAATAGGCTTGCAATCGGAGCTTGCAACGTCTACAACGACCTTGATGCTCCGGTCTGCAAGAAAGCTGGTGATCCAATCGCACAATTTCTCGGGAAGCGAATAGGAAGGGAGCTTCGAAAGAAGCGCTTTGTGCTAAACCCGATCGAAGGCCTTCGCAATGTCCAAACTAGCGGCCAATGCCTCCCCCTTGGACTCTACTGCCTCCACCCATCTGTGAGTTAGGTAGACCAGAAGATCACTAGCTGACCGACCACGGCGAAAACCGTATTGGCGATCACTAATCAGCTGGTGATCCTCAAGGTACCTCATGAGCTGGCAGCTTACAATGGACTCCATTGTTTTGGAGAACAAGGAGGTGATGGCGATAAGCCAGTAGCTGGACGGGTCTGAGCGGTCGCCTTTTTTAGGGATCGGGTGGATGAAAGCCGTCTTCCATGATTTTGGGACTACGCCTAGGGAGTAGAAGTACCGGAAAAAACGCGTTAAAACCGCTGCCAACTCTGGAGACACGTCCTCAGCACAATTGGGGGGATTCCGTCAGGCCCACTCGACTTGTGGATATCCAGGGAGAGGAGTGCTTTGCGAACCGAGCGCTGTGTGAACTGCACTTCCGGTATGGAGCACTCACACCACGAGGTGGTCGGCGGCGTACTCCCCCCGTCATCGAGAGTCGAGTTGGACGCAAAGAAAGAGCCTAGAAGATCGGCTTTCTCCTTTGCGGTATGGGCCAGTGAGTCGTCCTCCCTGTGTAGAGATAGAAGAGATGGCTAACAGAAATTCTCCTGGACATTCTTGGCGAGAGACTAGAATGCACGGGTTCCAGAAGGAAGGCGAACTAGTTTCTCGCCAATTCTGCCTATGTGCTCTGACTTTGCCTTGGCAATGACTCTTTTGAAGGACCTAGAGGCGGAATTATACTTCTTTTTTAGAGCGCTGGTGTTTACATCCCGGGATGCTGATGCGTCAGCCCAGACTTGGTAGCACTCCTGCTTATAGCATGATATTATTTTACAGGAGCGACCAAACCATGGCTGAGATTTGCCTCCAATGGGCACCACAGAGGAAGGAATAAAAAGTTCCCCTATATATACCCTGAAGTACCACATCAGCGACAGAATCCGCAACAACGTTAGGATCGTCCGTTGAGAAGCAAACCCGCCCCTAAGGGTAGGATGCAAAGAAAGACCGCATCCCATCCCAATCGGATGACCTATAGTGCCAAACACGGCGGCAGCCTGCAGAATGCAACTGCGATTTCAGCGTGAGTGGCACCACACTCCGAACAAGACAATGGTCCGAGGAGCCTAAAGGGGCATCAGCGGAAATCTGATATCCGTCCGGGTGAGAGGTCAGCAGAAGGTCCAACAGGGAAGGTGCATGATCCTCCACATCTGGAATCCACGTAGGCAAAGTAACCAGTTGTGTCAGACCATATGCCAAGGCAAAATCATGAACAGATCTCGCCGCATGATCGGATAAACGTGAACCAAGCCATTCGGCGTGATGGGCGTTAAAGTCACCGAGGATCACGATCTCTGCGGAGGGGATCTGCTGTAGCAACGTTTCGGCATTACCGCTATGGGACCTATAGAGGCACCCGTGGACGCGCGGATGGTCGTCGCTGTCTACGCGTAGCCAAAGGATGGACAGGTCCGAACCTTCAAGTCTGCTGAAGCGTCGAGAACAGATGTCCTCTCTGACGTAAACCCAAACTCCAGCCCGAGGCAAAAAGGAGTGTTCCAGTTTGTACCCCGGGTAGGAGAGATAAGAGACATCAGCCGGAGAGGACACCTGCGTCTCGGTCAGAAAGAGCAGAGCCGGCCTCGCCGTCTCGAGATGGTAGTGCACGGCGTTTAGGTTAGAGTGAAGTCCCCTGATATTGCAGAATTTCGCGGACAGCGTGGCAGGGGTCGCCTTGGTCTTGTTGCTCCGTTTGCCCCGAGCAGTTGTAGTCTTGAGCGGAATTTTGCCCCCCCCCCCCCCCCAGAATACGCGGTGCAACCTGAGCACCCACGCTCAGAAGTGGAGTAACATAGTCGTGGATGCTCAGCGAGGGATTCTCCAGAGGTGCTGGTACCCTCCTGGGGTAGTCTATCATCATTTAATTCCGCTACCATGTTAATGGGGGGGGGGGTCTGAGCCTCCGGCCACCTGTACTCATCAGACGAAACGCGGAAGCAGAGCTTCCACTTCACGCCGGTATTCTGTGAGGTCGTGGTACCACCCCGGTTTGAGCCGACCCATACGTTCAACAGCAAAGCTGCCGCGTGGATCTACCACTGTTATACTGACTGCCTGCAGTAAGAGATTCGCACGCAAAACCATAGCTTTTCTTTCGGACTGGATTTGGTCTCGACTGACCCGAGCGTTCAGCTGGTACCTCTCCACAACGGTGCTGTCGTCTGTAATCTGCATAACTTAAGACACTAGGAATAAGCAGATCATTAATATGCAACAGGTAGAGAGTTGCGGAGAGAACGGATCCCAGAGGAACTCCGGTATTTGTCGTGATAGGACTATCCGAACAGCCACCGATGACGACTCGGAAAGATCGTTTACTCAAAAAGTTCTTCACCCAGACAATCAGGCTAGGGGATAAGACGTACGCTGGAAGCTTGCCCAAAACGCTAGCGTGCCAAGCCCTGTCAAAGACCTTCGACATATCAAGGGAAACAGCAAGTACTTCCCAATTGTTCTCGAGGGTTCACCCCATATGTGAGTGACACAGGTACGCTTAAATGTTCGATTTGTTGATCGATTTCGGCAAAACCCGTACCGGCGATCACAGAGGAGATCATTCATTATTCTCCATAATCTTACAGAGTATGGAGTTAATTCAAATCGGCCGATAGTTGGCAGGGTCGGCACAGCTGCCCTTTTTAGGCACAAGCTGCAAATTGGCTAGCTTCTAAGATTTCAGTCCTAAATGAGTGGCGGAACAATCGCCTTAACACAGGAGACAACTCAGGTGCGCACATCTTTAGAATTATAGGTGTTATACCATCAGATCCACTACTTTTGTTCACTTCTAGACTTCGCAAGGTTTTAAAAACCTCCTTGTTGGTGATACGGACCTCCGACATAGAGGAAACGCAGTGAGGTTATTGAGATGGTACGCTGTTGCTACTGTCCAGACGTGAATCGCAAGCAAAAAGAGAAACAAATAAGTCCCCTTTCTTCTTTCTTTTTGAGTCTAACTCGACTCTCGGTGACCCACACTACTCCATGTTGGATGTACGATTTACGCAGCGCTCAGTGAGCGAAGCATTTTTCACCCTGGACGTCAATCGGTTGTAACGCGTCTTTTCCAGCACTCCTACTCCCTAGGCGTAATCCTGAATTTATTGAAGACAGCTTTAGTGTACCCGATAGTACCTAAAAAGGCAACCGCTCAGACCCATCCAACCACCGGCTTATTACCATTGCCTTCTTGTACTCCAAAACAATGGAATCCATTGTAAACTGCCAACTCATAAGGTACCTTAAGGATAACCAGCTGATTGGTGACCGCATTGGCGATCGCTAATTAGCTGGTTCTAGTTCTAATCTTTTTCTTTCTTTCTTTTCTTGCAGATCAGAGCGTTAAGGTCGTAGTAGACGGTGTATACTCTGACTACGAGCCTATTAATGCTAGTGTTCCACAAGGTTGCTGCTTCTCGGTAGGGTCTTCGAGAGTGTAATATATATATATATATATATATATATATATATATATATATATATATATATATATATATATATATATATATATATATATATATATATGTATATATATATATATATATATATATATATATATATGTATATATATATATATACGCATATTCATAGGTAGCCTGTGGCTGTCGGAACTCTAAATCAGGCACTGGGCCTGAGGACTAACATAGAATGCCTAGTTCCTAGCAAAATTAGAAAGCGATACTCTACAAATTAAAAACTATTTCCTTGATATCCTTCTTGTTATTTAACCAAAAAAGTAATTTCAAGTTACGCTAAAACTATGCTGAACATCTTGAAATGAACTCACGTACAAATCTTTCTTCTTTCTTTCTGTAACAGCCCATAGCCAACAGAACCTACCACCTAGTCAGATCATCACCAGTCAAATCGAAGGTAGAAGGCTAGAAGGGTCCCTCGCGTAGTACAGATGCGATTGGCATTTACCTTTGATTATACACCTGGTATATAATCAAAGGCATTTACAGAAAGTTTACGTAGGTATTTATCCACCTCTTGAATATCTACTAACTATTTTTATTTAACTTTATTCAAAATAATTACTTTTATAACTGCAATAGCAAGGAAAATGGGGTTTAAGTAAACGAAAATGGAACGATAATGTCGTTAGCACTTAGCAGGTGTCTCCTCCTCTGTACTCCAATAATAACTGATAGGCAACAAAAGGTAAAAATAAAAATAAGTACGGCATTGAGGTGCGGCTGCGGGCTTGCACGGCGCGGCGTCGAGCAGGCAAGTGGCCGGCCAGCACGGAGCGGCAACGTCGCTATATCGATCCAAAACCAAGTTCACACCGTCACGCAGCTACGGACTCTCCAACTTTAACTTCAAATCCGAAACTACTACGCATTTGTGCTATATACCTAGAGTCCTAGATCCTACATAGAACTTGCTATTTACCTATAAAACCCATCTAGATTATACATATAACAGCATAAACTTAAAGCGACGTTTAATTGTACAGCACAACTTGCCAACATTAGCAGCAACAAATTTAATTACAAAATAAACTTTTATTGTAGGTACCTAGGTATAGTTTCAACCTTACTAGGTACCTAATTAATGTATTAAGTAATTATAATTATCTCTCAGATGATTGTATGATACACCCACACTTCTTTGAAAGTAGCCCTAACTACAGCGTACGTGTACAGATTACAGACCTATAATAATTAGATATATAATTATTGAAATTGCACTCTACTATGTTGCAGATTCTGTATCTTAGAACAACCATTTGACATAAATATAATCATCGATTTATATATTACACAGTTTTGTATAACTCAATGATTATAATAATTTCATGTCTAATTATTGTGCAGATAGTTCTAGTCAAAGACATTCGAATTGTTTCTACTGCACACTACCCAAATCTTTCTTGGATCTTATCATATTAAGCATTAGAATCTCTTAGATTATGGATGAGTGTGAGTAAGTTAGAAAGATATGACTGCAGAGTTTCTTATTTATCCTGAAGGCCATCTTCAAAAACGGTTGTATGTGCTTGTCCCAATCTCGTTGCCGATTGTCTACAACTTTTGCTAGGTACCTCTCCAATGTCTGATTAAATCGTTCTACCATTCCATCAGATTGCGGGTGATAAGAAGTCGTTCTTGTTTTGTGAGTACCCATAACTCGGCAAGTTTCCTGGAATATTTGAGACTCAAAATTCCTTCCTTGATCGCTGTGAATCTCTAAAGGTACTCCAAAACGACAGAAGACTTCATGAACTAGCTTATCCGCAACTGTTGAAGCTTCTTGATTTGGAATGGCGAAGACTTCTGGCCACTTAGTGAAGTAATCCATCATAACCATGAAATACTTGTTACCGCTTTCACTCTCCGGAAACGGTCCCGCCACGTCAATGGCTATTCTCTCCCATGGTGCACCAACATTGTACAACTTCAATGCACCTCTACCACGAGTCTGAGGTCCCTTTACAGCCGCACAACTTGTACATTTGCGACACCAGTCCTCGACATCGTTTCGACAGTGGACCCAGTAAAACCGTTCCCGGATCTTCAGTAGAGTTCGTTTAACTCCCAGATGGCCTCTTGAACAATCATTATGGTACAGTTGTAGAACATCCGGTACTTTAGCTTTAGGGACAACCATTTGAAGGCCATCTTCAGGATAAAAAAGAAACTCTACAGCCATGTTACACCCACCCCACTACGTGGTAACTTTCTCGAGATGTTCTTTATATCACGTTTTTCAAGCTTTTATGGCCAAAAGTAGGCCCCAGTTTCCTACTTTTTGCCATATGTAGCCACCTATCAGGGGATTCTATTGAAGTGTATTCAAATAGATTATAATAGAAAAATGAAAGCTATTGCTGATGAGTAAACACCACAGAAACGGTAATAATAAGACTTACACTACAAACTATTATGACCATAAACATTAAAGAATTTGGTAACTGTAACGATATAAATAACTATTTTCAACAATTACCGAAAAAACGTCATGTATTACTTACAAGTTTACAATTTAATATACGATCACTCATAAAGAATTTTGCGAAGCTTCAACAAGTTATCCATAGTTCTAAATACCCCATAGACTTGATTATTCTAACCGAAGTTGGTGTAACAGATATGATTGTTAACCTTTTTAATTTACCGGGTTATAATATGTACTACCGATTGCGATCGGCGGAACGGGGAGGCGGTATTATTGCTTATGTCAAAAACCATCTCAAGTTTACACTAACACCACATAAAAGTATCATGTTCGAAAACATAACGGGTATCTTAAAACTGACCCCGACCGTAGATGTAGTTGTATGTGCAATTTATAAACCTCCAAAAAGAAACAAGGATTTGTTTGTAAAGGAGCTTGGCAGGTATATCTCAAACTACGTCACTAATAAAAACCTCTTATTAATCGGCGATTCCAACATTGACCTAAAAACTATTTCATCTTACAGGGACACCTATTTGCAAACACTCAGCGAGCGCGGATTAATGTGCGGAATTTCAAACTATACTAGAATTGAAACAAGAAAAAATAAAGTCACTAAATCTTGCATTGATCACATATTTGCGAGGTTCCCCACATCAGATCCGTACTCAGCTGTGTTAGACGTTACATTGGCTGACCATCGGGGCATAGTGTTTACGTGTCTTGACGACTCGCCACCTACAAGACGCGTGCAGAAAGTAACACAAAAAACTACTTTTGATCATACCATTTTTAGTAATGCGGTGAGTATTACAGTTTGGAAACAGACAAATAACATGAGTTCGTCAAATGATATACTTTCATTCATAAAAAAATCGTTCCTAACAGCTATAAAGACTGCGACTATTAGTAGGTCTGTTAGGTATTCTAAAAATTGTAGGATTCTGCCTATAGCCCCTTGGATCAATGGTAATGTTACCCGACTATGTGAAAAAAGGGACGACTTATTTAAGCTTTGGAAAAATAGCTCTTTTGATCCTAAAATAAGACTAGAATATAATAAAACTAGAAATAAACTCAATAAACTAATAGAATCAAAACGAAATACATACTATCTTAATGAAATACATAATAACTTTAAAGATACAAAAAAAGTTTATAAAATCATTAACCAGATGTTAGGACGAGTAACATTATCCATTGACGAGGCGATACTGAAGGCTTTTGACGGACAGGGCCTTACCACCAAAGCGATAGCTAACAACTTCGCAAACAGCTTTGAAAAGGCAGTTAAAGACATTGTTCCTCAATGCAGCTTAAAATTAACCAATCCACTAACTTATCGGAGACCGGTGGATTCAAGTATTTTGTTCAAAAAAGTTTCTCAGAACAATGTTAACGAAATTATTAAGAGACTGAACTCACATAAGGCTCCTGGACCTGACGGTATTAGAGTAGCTGATCTAAAAATGGTTAATAAACATATATCTTTACCCATTGCCAATTTAATTAACTGCAGTCTTGCGTCTGGAGAATATCCCGACGACCTCAAAATAGGCTGTGTGAGACCTGTTTTCAAAAAGGGCAAACACGATGATTACTCCAACTATCGACCAATCACTCTGCTTTCTAATATTGATAAAATAGTTCAAAAAGCTATCTGTGAGCAGATTCATAATTTTTACCGCAAGCACGAAGTAATAAACAAAAACCAGTACGGATTTCAAGCAGGTAAAAGTACTACGGACCTTCTATGTAAGTTTACAGATGGGGTTATCGAGCATTTGAACCTTAAAAAATGTGTTCTGGCCTTGTTTATTGATTTTTCTCGTGCCTTCGACACGCTGCAACATCAACTTTTAATCCATAAACTGGATGATTGTGGTATCCGGGGTCCGTTACTTAATTGGTGTAGAAATTACCTCCAAAATCGTACATTTACAATTAAATTAAATAACGCGTTCAGTGACCCAAAGAATGTGACAGAAGGCACGGCCCAAGGATCAGTACTTGGCCCGTTGCACTTTTTATCTTATGTCAACGAGATGAATAACTGTCTGAAACACAGTTCCTGTTACCAATTCGCAGATGATACGTGTCTTCTCGTTTCGGGTAAGGATATCTCAAATGCGTGTAATGTTCTCCAGGCCGATTTAGACATGATGATACGATGGTGCCATGACGTTGGTCTAGTGTTAAATGCCAATAAAACCAAACTCATGATTATCAAATCTCCGTATATGAGGTATCCTACTCCAAAACCATTAATTGCTCATAATCACGACTGCCTCCATCAACTAGGAACTTGCAAATGCCCTACAATCGAAGTTGTAACCACACAAAAATACCTTGGCCTTATAATTGACTCAAAGTTTAACTGGAACTACCACATTGAACATGTGTGTAATAAGTTGCGTCAGTTTCTAGCCAATATAAAAATCCTAAAAAATCGCATACCCTTTAAAGTAAGACTTATGCTTTACAACTCCCTGGCTGAATCTTATATTCAATATGGCTTGTCGAGCTATGGTCGGATGTACAAATCATATTTAAAACAGATCTATGATCTTCAATTTAGTATTCTCAAAAATACTATATCCCCTACTATACGTGTCCTAATTGATGATGATGAAAATGCGATTTTTAAACATTGTAAAATCTTACCAGTTAATGACCAAATTAAATTCAAGTTATTTAAAAAAATATTTCTTTTGCGACAGTTTAAAATCATATATAGAACATCCAGTAAGTACGCGCGCTATGACACAAAACCGACTCCGGCATATCACTGCTAATAATGTGTACGGGCAACGGACGGCTGCTTATCTGATACCGCATTTAATAAATAACTTACCTTTCGATGTACGCGAAAAAGTATCACAACAAAACATTAAAACTAAACTCAAAAGTTTTTTCCTATCTAAATTATAATTACATACTATATCTACTTAATAATAATGTACTACCTGCCTAGCTCTTACTTTTACTTTTACCTTGCTACTTCTGACTTTAACTAAGTTGTTAACTTACCTTTTTAGTCTTTATATTCTTGTTACACCTTCTACCTACTCATAAACCTAACTATTGAATTAGACTGTGTTTTGTACATAATTCGTTTACTTAAATTTAATTATTTAGCATCAAGGTAAACCTCTGTGGTTTTTAGATGTTAATTAAGCCTATATTGGAATGTAATTTTTGTTTGATCTGATAAATAAATTGAAAAAAAAAGAAAAAAAAAGACAATATTAAGTACTATTTCTGTGGTAACAACTAGTTCTGCCACACTCATTGCGAACGACGCCGATCCGGTTTGTGAAAGCCACATTTCAAAGTTTCCTTTTACTGATTAATGGTGTTGCGCGAAGAAAGAACGCATGCGAATAAAGTAACAAAAAAGACTACTTCGTGCATGTCGGCTACTTGACCTAGTATTGTGAGTGTGTGCGCGTCAAGGTTAAACCGGGTCGTGTATGCTGCGCCCACATAAATTCACGAAAAAAAGCGGAACCAGGAAAACAAATGAAGCGATCACTGATTGTGTTTTTTTTTTTTTTTTTTTTTTTTATAGGATAGGGTGACAAACGAGCACACAGTCCACCTGATGGTAAGTGGTTGCTGTGGCCCATAAGCATCTACATCTATCCTCGATTACGAATCAAAATGCAGATGCATTGTCACCCGTGAGGACTAAGATGGAATGCCTCGTTTCCAGTAAAAAGGGTCTCCGGTTCTCTACACTCACCATACGAAATACAGCAGCATTAAGCTACTATTTCACGCTGGTATTCTGTGAGAGCGTGGTCCTTCCCCGGTCGAGCCGACCCATTCGTGCTACAACTATACTACTAATATAACTGCAGCATGGCTCTACCACGTATAAAATTGTGTGATATTAAATACAGGATATTCCAGTTACCTACACCCTACATGCATTCAAAGTTCAAACTAGGCTGATATCTTAACTGACATAAAATACTATTATCTGTAAGTTAATTTGAAAAGGCGAACTAAAGGGGATATAGTAAGTCAGCTCAAATTCTAATTTCGTCGTGTGTCGTATGCTATGTACCGACATGTTTGTAATCACCAATACTGTAAGTAGAAAGGTCGGTAGACACTATTTCATTAGGTTTATCATATTTATGCCTGTTTCTTAACGCCAAGCCAGTCGCTTCTTATTTTTACTACGGTTATTTCCCATTTTAATTTTACGTCGTCCTGTTGCGTAATGTATATTCTGATCGTAAGCGACACAACCACCTCCTTCAAAGGCCGAAGCGAAGTGACCGTGGCAGGAACCACGCTTCAAGAGGCCGATAGTTTAGGTAATTTCTTTTTACAGTGAAAATAATGGTATTTAAAAAAAAAGTTAATAACATAAGCACTGCTTTATAGTTAGTTCCGTTAGTATGCAAAGTTTCATGATCTTATTTAAAGTATTTTATGAATAACAACGGTTTATTGTTTATTTTGGAGGTAACGTTGGATTTTTTTTCTATCGAGAAAATTTTACGAAATCGTGTTTTCGTCTAACATAATCCTAACATTAATCCTCAACTTTACCATAAATTTATTTCAAAATTAATGCTGCAATATTTTCGGCATAACGAAGGATCTTGCTAAGCTATTTGAGATTATATTTCCCCTTAAGGTGAAGTGGGTGCCAAAAGCAGATTTTTCACGCTTTATAGGTGGAATAAAAATTTATAAAAAATAAATATTTGTTGGTACATATTAGTTTACAAGAAGCGCATTGGACGATAGTGTCCAAGCCTGACGATAAGCGTCCAAGATGACGATTTTGTTGATTTTGAAGTCGGTTAGACAAAATTTTTAATTTTACCACTTGTTTGCCTAAAGGTAAGTTGTGGACGGATTTATTATTATTGCAGGGGACGGACAACTGCAACCAACTTTAAACAATGAAGGCTGCTGATGTGTTGTCACGTCTGACGACTATGATGGGATGCATCACAATCTATACCTACTTATACTGGTCTATATACTCCTCAGACCGGAAAACAACAACGCAAACACAGCTATTGGATGGCAATAATAGGTAAAAGGGTATCCAGGCTCATCATCATCAGGCAGGCAAAATGTTGCATCGACAAAACATTAAGCAACAAAAACATTCTTGTGTCAATGTCGTTTTTTTTCGTCATCAAACCGTCCAAGTAATACCATTTCGAGCATTACAAAACATTACGATATATCGATATTTATCACGTGAAAATATCGATACTGTTTAAAAATATTGATACGATATATATGGATATAGTTTTTTACTTGCCCATCCCTACTCGTTGCTATTGCCACATGAGTAAACGAAATATTGCTAGCAGGGAGCAGGGACCCGCGCGTCGATCGGCCGCCCGCGTTTGCTTCACCCTCTTGAAACCTACGTGAACACGATAGTATTTCGTCTTAAAACACCTTTGAACTTTTCTCAAAAAACCACAAAAAATACAACTGAAAAAAGTAACACAGAATTAAAGCGTATTCTATTTTGTTTGATTTCTGCACTTGTGCTTTTAAATTTTTAATATATATGAGTAACACAACTGCAATTATTCAAAAGTGGTTAAAATAACAAAGATAAATAGCTCGGAAAATTTTCCAATTTTTCAAACTATTTATCGCCTCATGAGCGTTTAAATTTAAATGAAATTATGATGAAAAAAAATTTAAACGTCTGTGAGTCTGATAACAACCAGCAATAGTACCTCACCCTGAGGATAGATGGAAATTTATTCAGAAATATTTATTTAATTTCGTTGCGTATATTTTTCTGAAAAGTGAAGACGAAACTACCTCTTCAGTCCTAAAAATTTTTTAACTACATTTTTTGTAAAATTAACTAAACAAATGAATGAAATACTCAGACTTTATAATTTAATGGGTGCGTTTGGCAGAAAAAAGCGCTAGCAAGCGCTTACAAGTGCTAAAATAGTTTTCGGCCAGGACACGATTGCTATAGTCGTATTTTTAATTAGACGAAGCCAACTGACAGTAGCTAATGTCACTTTGTAAAATAATGTTGCCATATTTAAAGTAATAGTGATGCGTTCAGTTCTCGTTCAATCAGATGAATGAACAATGAGTGTGAATAGTTAATCATTTCAAACTATAAAAGAATATTATTTCTATTTTACAATAAAATTGTATAAAAGTGCTCTGATATAAGTTACTAGTAGTATGTAACTACAATCAGTTTTTTGAGGTTTTATTACAAAGCGCGGCGCGGCGACTAGTGCCAACACCGATCAACGCCGCGCGCGTCGGTCGCCATTTTGTTTGTTATTCGGCTTCTAACCTCTGGTCTGATAGCACGAATGTTTTTTCTGCGCTCACGCTGTTTAGTTATTGTTTTTGTTAAGTTTTTCGTTAGGTTGTGTTTGTGGTAATTGCTGTGTTTATTTGTTGCTATATTGTTTCGTACAAACGATATGGATCCTCAACCAAGCACGTCAAGCCAAAGCTTGTCTCCAAGAAAGAAGAGACCACGGATTGCTTTAAGCGTTACCGAAAAACTTATGATACAAAACGTCTACAAACACGTATTTGAGGAAAAAGCTGCTTCACTATTACCTATTGAGGCCCCCGAAAAAAAATAATGTGTTTCGAAAACAGCTGACATTTTGGGAATTGGTGTGACCTCAGTTTACAGTGTGTTAAAAGAATGCAAAGAAAATGAACAATTTAAGTCTCCCGAGAAACGTGGACCGAAACACAGTTTCAAAGATAAATTAGACGATTTTACTTTTGCCGCTATAAGGCGAAAAGTACATAATTTTTTTTATGCAAATGAGTCACCCACCATTATAAAGGTAACTTAAACTTTATTCCTTCTACTGCATTATATTCTGTGTCCACCATAATGTTCTTTGTAAAACCAAAGTATTAGATTGCGTAGACTTCCTTACTCAAAACATATTTTATTACTTTACAGATTCTTAAGGTTGTCAATGAAGACCCAGACTTACCCAATTTTTCTTGGAGTACATTAAGAAATGTTATGAAACATTTAAATTTCAAATATGTCACAAAATCAAGACACAGCATTTTAATTGACAGACAGGACATTATTCTATGGCGCCAGCGATACCTTCGAAAAATTAAAGAGTATCGAAGGGAAGGAAGGTATATTTATTACCAAGATGAAACCTGGATCAACGAAGGTAATTACAATTTTCTGTTTTCTTTACATTAAATTGTACTTTCAAATAATTAATTGATATTTTTCACTATCTTGAAGGTCATGCACCGAAGAAGGCATGGATTGACCAGACAGTGTTATCGTCCCGCCAGGCCTTCCTAGATGGCTTGACCACTGGCTTAAAACAGCCTTCAGGAAAGGGCAAACGATTAATTATCGGCAATATAGGCGGGGAAGAAGGATTCGTAGAAGACAGCTTATTAATATTTGAAGCCAAAAAAAAAAAGAAGATTATCATCAAGAGATGAATGCCGATTCCTTTGAGAAGTGGTTTTGGGGTGTCTTGCCAAAACTAAAACCAAATTCCGTAGTAGTGATGGATAATGCCCCCTACCACTCCAGGAAACTAGAATCGCTGCCTAAAATGTCTTGGACTAAACCTAGAATACTAGAGTGGCTAACGAGCAAAAATATTTCATTCGAAGCAACAATGGTTAAAGCTACTCTTATAGACATTGTACGGCAGCACAAGCAAGAACATTGCGATAAGTATGTTGTGGACGAGATGGCAGCGCAGCATGGGATAATTGTTTTACGTCTGCCCCCATACCACTGTGAGCTCAATCCCATTGAGTTGGTATGGGCGCAGGCTAAAGGATATGTTGCAAGAAATAACAAAACCTTCAAAATGACAGAAGTAAAAAAACTTTTTGAAGAAGGACTTCAACATATCACACCTGAAAAATGGAATAGCTGCGTGTCTCATATAATTAAAAAAGAAGACAAAATGTATGGTCTCGACCACATGATTGACAATGTTACTGACAGATTTTTAATTAATGTCACCGAAAGCGATAGTGATGATTTTTTATCTGATAATGAATAAAAACAAATTATGTAATAAGCGATTTTTTTTATTCTGATTACCTACCTATAATTGTTATATTTTATACATCTATAGTTTCAACTACATGATGTATTGAAAATAGGACAGTCTTACAAGTTTCCTCGCAATATTTTCCTTAATGTTTAAAACACTCGGTATTCAGTATAGGTAGATATTATAGGAACATAGTCGTCGAAAACTCGTTGGTATGTAAAAAGCACGACTAAAATTCGAACCCCGTACCCGATATCGGCAGTTCAGCACACTAACTATTCACTAGACAATCGAGGCAATTTCATTAATTCAGGAGTTTTTCAATCATTCACTTTGTCACAACACTATTTTTATTTCATCAAAAACTGACAACACAGTAAACGTCAGTTGACTTCGTCTAATTAAAAATACGACTATACCTACAAACTCGTACTAAGTTATTAGGCGCTGCGTTATCGCTTTATACTATACCTCTATGGCTCTATAGATACCTAATATAGATTGCTTATTTTATTATGTTTTGTTTTCCGCCGAAGCATGAACTGGAACAGTCATCGCAATGTATATCCGTACTAGCTGTTGCCAGCGGCTTAAACGCGTGAACTCGAAAATTATCCCACAGGAACGAAATACCTGAATAAACGGTATCAAATGTGTTATTCCAGACCAGGTATAACCTATCTCTGAGCTAAATATCATCCAGATCCCTTCAGCTGTTCTGGCGTGATTGAGTAACATACATCTATCCATCCAAACTTTCGCATTTATAATATTTAGATAATAATTGTAATTAGTTCTGCCTACCTATAAATTGTTTTCAAAAATACTTACCTGTCTTCTTACTTTTTTATATACACACAATATGTTAGTGTACACACTAGATGTAAACACATGTTTTTATCAAGACAAGTGACCCGTCAAGACTGTTTCCTTAGTACCGACGTACTTAGGCAGGTAGGTAGGCAGTTTAGATTTTAGTGTCCACGACGCAGCGACAGTTTGTCAAATTTTGTTGTATAGTAGGTTGTGGGTATCTAGGTAATAACAGTAGGTAGGTACCTATCCACCGTCCACGCCGCGCAAGTGATTCTCGTCCCACCTGTCCGCGCAGTAACATTTTTTACGACCGCGCGAGACTGTCGCAACAAAAACGATTACTAGGTACTGAAAAACCAAATAGGTACCTACCTAACATTCAAATAAAAATATTCTCAAAAAGCTCAACGAATTCAGAATTTAATTTTGTTAAAAGAAAATTGGTCAAATAAAAAATAAAGGATGAAAATAAAGCATATGGGAATATAAAAATAAATCGTATTTATTTGTTATTTCGAGTTTTACAAGAAAAGTATAATATTTACTGGAGACAATTTTTTTTTTATAGGATAGGGTGACAAACGAGCACACAGTCCACCTGACGGTAAGTGGTTGCTGTGGCCCATAGACATCTACATCTATCCTCGATTACGAATCAAAATGCAGATGCGTTGTCACCCGTGACGACTAAGATGGAATGCCTCGTTTCCAGTAAAAAGGGTCTCCGGTTCTCTACACTCACCATACGAAATACAGCAACATTAAGCTACTATTTCACGCTGGTATTCTGTGAGAGCGTGGTCCTTCCCCGGTCGAGCCGACCCATTCGTGCTACAACTATACTACTAATATAACTGCAGCATGGCTCTACCACGTATAAAAATTATTTTATTGTTATAATAGTACATGATATTATTCCCTTTAAAATGACACCAATATGAATAATATCTTATATCTATATCTACAAATAAATAAAATTGAAGTGTCTGTTTGTAATGTTATAATAACAGCTCTTTATTAAATGCATATGAAAGTACTAGTAACAAAAACACAATTTTTTAAATTTTTGTCTGTCTGTCGGTCTGTCTGTCTGTCTGTTTGTTCCAGCTAATCTCCGAAAAAGCTGGATCTATTTTGACGGGACTTTCACTGGCAGATAGCTGATGATATAAGGAATAACTTGAACTACTTTTGTTTTAGAAAAAGAATTAGGGTTCCGCGCAAAAAAATTAAAACCCATGAAATCCATATTCCACGCGTGCGAGATCGCGGGGAAAAACTAGTACTCAATATAGATAAATGTATGCTTATTTTTATTTATTATTTTAATAAATAAATAAAAATAAGTATTAATAATTTCTAGACATATCTGAACAGATATTTCGTTTATAAATTGCTATCAATACTGAAGCATTCTTTATTTCAAACACCACAATCTCTAATTTTTTACTCTGCTATCTTCAGCGCTATACACGAACGGAACGATGTCGTTGAGAGCCGTGGTAGCTCACATGGTTAGCGCTCGTTATAGGTATCACAGTACGGGAGCAACCCGGGTTCGATCCCCACTGGCACCAATGAAATTGTTGCGTACTGATTTAGCTATCAGTTGGAAAGTCTGTTTTTCTGGGCCGTTTTGTTTTGTTACACTGACATCTCGCAAGTCACCTAGGGACCTAGGAGGTTGTCGGTTACTTATTTTTTATTTTTCTTTAAAATTTTCGTCGGTAAAATAACATATTTATAAAAGTAAAAAAAGTAAAGTTACAGCCTATATACGTCCCACTGCTGGGCACAGGCCTCCTCTAATTTCTGAGAGGGTTTTAAGGCAAGAAAATGTCCGCCACGCTGCCCGTGTTGACGAACTTCACATTTCTTCCAGCTAATCTCCGAAAAAGCTGGATCTATTTTGACGGGACTTTCACTGGCAGATAGCTGATGATATAAGGAATAACTTGAACTACTTTTGTTTTAGAAAAAGAATTAGGGTTCCGCGCAAAAAAATTAAAACCCATGAAATCCATATTCCACGCGTGCGAGATCGCGGGGAAAAACTAGTACTCAATATAGATAAATGTATGCTTATTTTTATTTATTATTTTAATAAATAAATAAAAATAAGTATTAATAATTTCTAGACATATCTGAACAGATATTTCGTTTATAAATTGCTATCAATACTGAAGCATTCTTTATTTCAAACACCACAATCTCTAATTTTTTACTCTGCTATCTTCAGCGCTGTACACGAACGGAACGATGTCGTTGAGAGCCGTGGTAGCTCACATGGTTAGCGCTCGTTATAGGTATCACAGTACGGGAGCAACCCGGGTTCGATCCCCACTGGCACCAATGAAATTGTTGCGTACTGATTTAGCTATCAGTTGGAAAGTCTGTTTTTCTGGGCCGTTTTGTTTTGTTACACTGACATCTCGCAAGTCACCTAGGGACCTAGGAGGTTGTCGGTTACTTATTTTTTATTTTTCTTTAAAATTTTCGTCGGTAAAATAACATATTTATAAAAGTAAAAAAAGTAAAGTTACAGCCTATATACGTCCCACTGCTGGGCACAGGCCTCCTCTAATTTCTGAGAGGGTTTTAAGGCAAGAAAATGTCCGCCACGCTGCCCGTGTTGACGAACTTCACATTTCTTCGAAACATATATTTTTTAATTTCTCAGACATGCAGACCCGAGTTCGATCCCCGCCGGCACCAATGAAATTGTTAATTGCAATTGTGCTGATTTACCACGTGCTCGGCGGTGAAGGAAAACATATTGAGGAAACCTGCACGTCTGAGAATATAATTATAATCGAATGTAAATGAAATTGACGTAGGTAAGTAAAGATAAAATTAGCGGAACATTAATAAAATTTTGAGATCGTTTTTTTTTTCAAAATTTTATTTATATATTCCTTTATTTTTGTCTGTGCTTATATAAATTTGATTTAATCCAAAGTTCAAGCAGGGGTCAATGTAGCGTAGTAATTTAGAGCGCAGGTATAGCTATAGTCATACGAACGTCACAGGCCGCAGCTGACTGAGTCGAATAAATTATACTTCAGTAGCGCTGACACAATCCGCCATTTTGCTTTTTTAATTTGTTTGTTTTGAAGTAGAGTTTATAAGTTGTTTTGTGCAATATTAGTTTTAAGTAATATAATAACATGAATAAACATAATATATGTCATTAGGAATTCATGATTGGTAAGTTTTTAATATGAATACTTTACAAAGATATATTTAAATTAGGTTAGGTTCCCCGGTTAAAACTAACATCGTGTCCTAGAGGAAAATAACTAATTACGATTTGACAGCGCTTACCGCTTACGATCGCCATTTTGCTTAGAAGCGCTTGCTAGCGCTTTTTTCTGCCAAACGCACCCATTATGTGTAGTTTTCAAAACATCCCTTTTTTATTGATTTAGTGCCTCAATGGCTCTGTGGGCCTGTATTGCAACCGACAGTTCGTCTGACAGGTTGTTTAATTTTCTTTTTACTCTAGGGCAGTGAGTGCGCGCCCAGAGCTTTCTCAGCGCTCTTTTGTGATTTAGCTGCACGCGTAATCTTAGCGGCAGCTCCTCTTTTTTCCCCGAGAGAGGGACGATCGTAGAGGCCGCGTTGAGGGCCTCCTGGATGCTCGTGGTTATTCTAGTTGCAGCGGCCTCTACGTCGTCCGCTGAGTTGATCGGTGTATGGACTGGAGGTCTCTCCTGCAGGTGTTGGTAGAAGAGCCTCCAGTCGATCTTGGTCTTGACAGCTCTGGGCGGTGAAGTCACTGCCTTAGTGCCAAGGGTTATCAGAATCGGGAGGTGCTGTGTATTCAGGTCGTACAGCACTTCTACCACTACTGGGTAGTTGACGTTCCTAGTGAGCACGATGTCTAATACATCCGGACGCTTCCTAGGGTCGGTAGGAATGTGCGTCGGTTCCTCGGAACCTAGAACGTCATAATCATGGTTCTCCGCATCGTCGTAAAGTTCACGACCCGGCGGGGTGATCACTCTGGACCCCCACGCCGGGTGTTTGGCGTTCAGGTCCCCGGCGATGATGGTGGGTGCCGTACCTTCCATTACCGTCCGGATGTCTGAGGAGTGAAATGGAGTCCCTGGCGGGCGGTATGCTGCAAAAATCCTTAGTTCCTCGCCCGCCGCCTCCATTTTTATGCCGATTGAACGCATCGTCTGGAAGTCTGGCAGGTCCAGCTCCTGGTGGACGATGTCTCTCCTCACCAGGATCGCTGTCCCTCTATAAGCGACCCCTTGAGGATCGACCTCGTCCCTCCTGTAGATGGTGTAATTAGGCAGCTTAAGATGCGTTGTAGGTCGTAATTTGGTTTCACCCAGCAAGATCACCTGGATGTCCTGTTGCTGGGTGACCGTGCGGAGTTCGTGGATTCTTTGACGAATCCCGTCCGGGTTCCAGTAAAGCAGACGCAGGTTACTATCCTCCGTAGTGCCTTGCCAGTAGTGATGCCAGCGCCTTCATGACGGCGGTGACGGGGTCTGTCCCGGCCCTTATGTCGGCCAGGACTTGTGTTCCGACTTCGATGGCTATGCCTACCAATCTGTGGATGGCATCAGCCGTCTCGAAGCCGGACGTTGGTGGTCTGCGTTCTGCACTACGCTGTGAAGGCACTGGTCTCGGGGTATTGCTTATGGTCTTCCTTTGGGTAGAGCGCGCTCTATGTGTAGAGCGGGCTCTGCTTTCTGGTAGAGCCCTTTCTGGCGCTCTACCTGTCGTAGTTGGTGCTGGTGTTCTTGCAGCAACCTGCGCCTGCGAGGCTATCGGTCCTGTGGTTGTAGGGGTAGAGGTACTCACAGCCTGAGGAGGAGGCTGTTCCGTTCTCCTACTCCTATTCCTCCGCCTCTTCCTTTGGGAGGATTGCCTCTCAGTGGCGTCATTGGGTCACAGGAGGTCGGAGAGTCGCCCCGGTGGTTGCCCTTTGCTCTGTGGGACCCACCGTTTCCATTGGTGCTGTGGGGTGGGGGGCTGGTTGCCTACCCTTTCCTCTGGTGATGGTGGCCCACCCGTCCTCCTGTATGGTAACAGCCTTTGGGCGACTCTGGGGGATCCTCTTAGGGTTCTTCGGGAGTAGCCCAGGTAGAATGATCCCCGGCTTCCTGGCAATCCTCCTCAGGACCGGGCAGCGGCGATCGTTGGCCGTATGGCTTTTAGCGCAATTTGCGCACTTTGGCTCTTCTTCTCTACCCCTTGGGCAAAGGCTGGCAATATGCTCTCCAGCACAGCGAATGCATTTCACTGGCCTGAAGCAGTTTGCAGAGGCATGTCCGAAAGCCTGGCAACGGTGGCATTGTGCTGGTCCCGTTTTTCTCTGCCAGGCTTCGATGACTACTCCTCTCATGTAGAGGAGTTCGTCGATATTGTATAATTCTTGGAGCCGCTCCAGGCTCAGATGCTCCAGCTGTGCGTAGTAGAGGCAGCCCGGTCGGATCGGTCGGATCGGGAAGCCTTTTGCCCGGATAGCCTCCTCGATCATCTTGGTGTCGGTGCCCACTGGCAGGCCCCGGATGCCCACTTTAGTGGGCTTCTCCTCTGCCGGGGTGTAGCAGTACCACGACATGGTTTTGTCTTTCTCGGAGAGCTCGACCATGTATCTCTGGATGGTGCGGAACTTATCCGGGCTCTGAGGCGAAAATCTAACTCCCTTCCCGAACGGACGGGCATTGGGAGGGTGGCCCAACTTCTCGTTGAGGACCTTGAAGTGCCTAGTCCAGTCCGGGAGGCATTCTGCGACAATCGGCGGATATCTCGGCTTTTCCTTCTCCTTCTCAGTTTTCTGAGGTTCCTCCGCCGATTGCGGTCGTGGTACTACAGGGGCCGCAGCCATGTGGGCATAGCTCGTTGACGGCCGCTGTCCATCGTCTTGAGCTAACCCGGACGGGTTGGTAGCTTGCACCGGGGATGATCTCCCGGCTGATGCAGCTAGGGTTGCATATGTTGTTGAGCCCCAGCTGTAGGACTCCCCACCTCCTTGCTCGAATTGGGCCGAGTCGTGACTACGTCGGTCCGGAGAGATGGATGGTGGCTGTTGTGGTGGTGATGGTGACTTAGAAGGTGAGGTGTGGACCTTCTTCCTTGTCGCTATTTGGGGCTCCTCATCATCCAATGATGCTGATGATGGTTCTGATGAGTTGCCGATGCGCTGCCTCTTCTCGTAGAGGGAGGCCTCTCTCTCGTAGAGGGTGGCGTGTGCCTTCGTGGCGTCTTCATGAGCCGCTGTTGTTGAGAGGGCAGCGGTTCACGCCCAGTTGTACACTCAGGTACGATGGGCGAGAGTGCAACCCCCGGTGCGGACTCCTTACCCGGCGACGAAGGTTTCCGGGTCGGTATTTGGGAGTAAGATGAGACAACTCTCACCCTCTCCGGATTAAAAATATCTCGGTAGGCGATTGGCCTCTCCAATACGCCTGGCCGGTCCGGTGGTTTCCTCGATTTAGGAGGAGGTTCCCCCTTATTTTTTCCTGACATGTCCCTAACCTAGCAGTCAGCGGTAATCTACTATAGGCCCTATCTATTTTCCAGCCGATCGGCAGCAGATGTTGGTGCGCGACGCGGATGGTGGTGGTGTTATGAGAGAGACTATCCTCACTATGGGCACTGCCTACCCCTTTTATACCAAAACGGTTGGGGGAAGCGCGAAGGTGGCACTTTAATGCGCGACTGGGCACGGAATGCACGGAACGCATAAAGTGCCAAGAATCACCTAGGGGCCAGTGACCTCGACGCCTCACGGAATCACGGGACTCAACGATCGGCGGAGTATGTCGTACCGGCGGTCATTTGCAGCCACTGCTAACTACAAATAAAGCACACCTAGGAGATCCTTGCTATGTTGGGCTAACCAATCAATTCTCGCTCCTGTCAGCAATTAACATAACGATAGAGCGAACCAGTCAGTTCTCGCTCATATCGGCAATCAATGTATTGATGGGCGAACCAAACAATTCTCGCTCCTGTCAGCAATTAATATAACGATAGAGCGAACCAGTTAGTTCTCGCTCATATCGGCAATCAATATAAGGATGGGCGAACCAATCAATTCTCGGTCCTGTCAGCAATTAATATAACGATAGAGCGAACCAGTCAGTTCTCGCTCATATCGGCAATCAATATAAGGATGGGCGAACCAATCAATTCTCGCTACTGTCAGCAATTAATATAACGATAGAGCGAACCAGCCAGTTCTCGCTCATATCGGCAATCAATATAAGGATGGGCGAACCAATCAATTCTCGCTTCTGTCAGCAATTAATATAACGATAGAGCGAACCAGTGGTTCTCGCTCATATCGGCAATCACTATAAGGATGGGCGAACCAATCAATTCTCGCTTCCATCATACTTCTATCTAACAGACCAGTGTGCGAATCAATCAGTTCTCTCCATTGACCTGTAACAACATAAAACATCATCTGTAGTAATCAATTTTGATAAGCTATGAACGATAAACGTCATTTATATGCATACTATACTACAATGTTTGAGTCCTACGAAAGCTGTAAAAGCCCAAAGGCCGACAGCATCAACATCATCAGAAACCAGTCGAGTACCCTTATAAAAAAAGAATAAATCGACTTTGGGTATATATAGATCGATATTATTATAAATGGGATGCTTATATCTAATTTGATAACTCATTATCGGATGTATCGTTTCCTGATTCAATATCATCACTTATTTTCAATGCTGCGATATGTATCCAAGGTTGAATTCGCTCAGCAGCAACTATAGTCTTCCTTTTATGTTTCATACCCTCAAATCCAGGTATTGGTGCAATTTTGTAACGATCATTCCCAAGAATTTTGATTATTTTAAATAGACCTTTATAGGCGGGCATAAGTTTTGTACTTTTCCCATCATTATTAAACGATGATTTAGCAACTTTTACCAGGTCTCCTTTCTTGTATATGCGCGCCGGTCGTCTATTTTTGTCATAAAACGTTTTTGTTTATCCTGTTCGTGATCTATCTTTTTTTTAACTTCTTTTCTTAATGAAAATAAATCAACATTTTCGCGAGTTTTATTAGTTATTTCGTTTCAGGTCGGGTTGACTTCGCTATTCATTTGCGTACCGAACAAAACCTCCGCATGTGTCCTGCCGTGGTCTTCTGTACTGTATTATTCAAGCCCCACTGAAGTTTTCCTATCTTTTTATCCCATTCCCTATCGTCACCACTTATGTTCTCTGCTTTCAAGGAGTTCAAGATAGTGCGGTTGTACCTTTCTACCTGGCCATTCGATTGAGGACTTGCTACTGCGTTAAGTTGTGGTTTTATTCCCTTGTTCAAGCAAAACTTTCGAAAAGCGTGCGATGTGAAACAACTACCGCGATCGCTTATTAGCCTATCTGGATATCCAAATGTGCTAAAATATCCTCTAGTGTATTGACTACATTTTGGGTATTTGTGTTACGTACTGGTTTTATGAACAAAAACTTCGTAAACGCGTCGATTACTACCAATATATGAGTATGACCCCTCTTCGACCTCACAAAAGGGCCCACATGATCCACATGTAACGTATGAAAAGGGATATCCAACTTTGCAATTGGATGTAACCAACCCTCGCGGTTTGTAGCAGTTTTCTTGACATAAGCACATCCAATGCACGCCGCCACGTACTTTTTCACGAACCGAGTCATCTTGGGGAACCAATAATTCATTTTTATGAAATTTAGTGTTTTCTCAAACCCAATGTGACCCATATCATCGTGGCTCAACTTACATAATTGCCATCTTGCGCCTTAGGTACAACCCAGCGGACGTTACTCTTATCACCTCCTAAACATCGAAAAAGTTTATTATCTCGTATAATAAAATTATCTCGGATGTATCGAAGTCCCTTCTCATTTAGGTCGCCACAGAGAATATTTTTAATTCTGCTTAACTCCGTATGAACAACTTGGGTATGGACTGTATGACAAAAAAAAACCAGAGGTGCTCACAAGTATTATACTTGATCTGGTTTATTAGGTAACAATAAAAATTTACAGTTCACACTTATTGTGAATGACATGCCTACCTTATATCGCGATCTATTTATTGCTCAACGCCATCTACACTAGAAAAATCATACTAATTTAAACAAGTCAACATACCGCCCCCCAAGGACATATTGACAAATTGTCCTTTATTTTACTACCCACCATGACAAAAAAAAACCACTTATTAATATTATCTTATGTAACTAACATCATTTAAAATCTAAGAACTTAAAAACTCACATAAAAATATAAATACAACTTATAATTATAACTAATACAGTAACTCACAAATTTCATTTTACATTAAAGGTAAAATACACAATTTAGAAGTAGGTCTTTTAATCACAGAGGCCTTTGTACGTAACGTGACGACTCGTGTAAGATTGTCTGGGCCAGAATGTTTCTGAATCACCCTACCAAGAAGCCAACGACATGGAGGTAGATCATCCTCCTTTACAATAACAATATCGCCTATATTTGGTTCAGCTGTTTGGTTTGTCCATTTATATCGTTTCAGGCAATGAGATAAGTATTCCTGGGACCAGCGTTTCCAAAAGTCCTGGGTCATTTTTTGAACCTGTTGCCATCTTTTCAAATACGTAATGTTAGACGAATCGAAATTGTAATCCGGGGCTGTTAATATTGGTTCACCAATTAGAAAATGACCTGGTGTCAATGCTTCGACTGTTTCATCATTATCATTATATCTTGAAATCGGCCGTGAGTTAAGACAAGCTTCAATTTGACTCAGAAGCGTTGACATTTATTCAAAAGTCAAAGTAGACTGTCCTATAACTCTTTTTAAATGATGCTTGCAGGACTTAACGCCAGCTTCCCAAATTCCCCCAAAGTTTGGGGCATGAGGTGGAATAAAATGCCAACTGGTACCGTGTTGGCTAAAGCTTTGGCTATATCCTTGGCAATTCTAGACTGCTCAGATTTAAATAGCCTTTGTAAATCTCTCGAAGCTCCTACAAAATTGGTCCCATTATCACTCCACAGTTCGTCTCGTCGTGCGACGAAACGTTTAAAGGCTGCAAGAAACCCTTGAGTGGAAAGATCACTGACAACTTCAAGATGCACAGCACGGGTAACCATACATACAAATAAGCAAATATATCCCTTGTACGCATGGTGTCCACGTCCCTTTGAGGTCCTTAGACTGATAGGGCCCGCATAGTCTACTCCACTTCGTTTGAAAGGTCTAGTAGGGGTGACTCTTACGGCAGGAAGTTGACCCATCAGTTGAGACTTCGTTGTTGCTGCAAATCTAATACATGTTATACATTTACGATAAAAAGCCTTAACTAATTGTTTGACTCCTATTATATAATATGAAGATCTTAAAAAATTCAACATTAGTTGTGGGCCTCCGTGAAGTGTTCTATAGTGAGCATCAGCAATTATAAGGTTAGTAAGACTTGAGCACTTTTGGTAATACTATAGGATGTTTTTTGTCCCAAAGGATTTCGGCGTTTTCTAACCTTCCCCGACTCTTAATATACCTTCATCATCTAAAATTGGGTTGATTGGTTTTAATGGACTATGAGTAATATATTCTTTTAATTTCAATTTATGAATTTCCTTCTTAAATTTTTTATTTTGACAAATCCTTATGCAAGTGTTCAATGCTTGTTTCAGTTCAAAAGCGGTTAAGTAATTTTTTATATTCCTGTTTACCTTTATTTTCCTTAATTCTAAAAATCGCCTACAATATGCTACAATTCTAACAAGTTTGGTAAGTGTGGACCAATTTTGCAAAATAAATTCATTTTCTTCGAATTCATTATTACATTCTGATGTTTCAGTATTATATACCTGTACTTGCTCTAATGAAGTCGATATGGTTTTTGGTTTTACAGGTTTCGTTTTCAACTGATATAAGAAATCTGGACCACGAAACCATAACTTTTTCGCACAAGTTCGGATGGAAAAATACCTCTAGAGGCACAATCAGCCGGATTTTGCTTAGATTGAACATGACCCCATTGCTGTGGCTCCATTATGTTTAAAATTTCGGAAACTCTGTTTGCGATGAAAGTTTTCCATCTGCTTGGGTGACTGTTTATCCACGCTAACACTATTTCAGAGTCAGTCCAAGCAAAGAGGTTAGTTTTATCTATGTTTAGTACTTCTGCGATTTCAATTATTAATTTTGCTAGCAAGACTGCACCACATAATTCCAATCTTGGAAGTGATATTGTTTTGATAGGGGCGACCCTTGTCCTTGCGGTTATTAAATGAACGTGTCAGAGTAGTGGACTCTAAAGACAAGGTGTCTTTAGAGTCCACTACTCTGACATACACACAGCCGCATATGCTTGTTTTGACGCATCACAGAAGCCATGTAAGTCAATTCTTTTATCAGGTTCTTTCATTCCCATCCACCTCGGTACAGAACATTCAGTTAACCTGAGTAAATCGATTCGGTAAGTCGTCCATTCATCCTTTATGTTTACCGGTACTACGTCATCCCATCCAATTCCTGCAATCCAGAGCTTTTGAATGACAATTTTTGCTAATATTACGCAAGGAGCGACCCAACCCAAGGGATCAAAAAGTCTACAAATATCTAAAATAACCTTTCTTTTTGTTATCGGTTCAGTCAGAGGAAGAAGTTTTCTGCATACTGAAAAGAGTCAAGGCATCGGTTCCAGATAAGTCCCAGTGTTTTGATTATTTCGTCTTGCTTAATATTAAATGTTTCACTCCTATCCTTATCCAAGTAATCCTTTTCTATTATTTTTAGCAGATAATCGCTATTGCTTGACCATTTTTGCAACGGAAAACCTCGTTTTGCTAAAAGAGAATTCATTTCATTGTAAATTTTTAGGCCCGTATCCACATTTTCACACCCTGTCATGAGATCATCCATGTAATAATCAGTCATGACTCTTTCAGCGGCAAGTGGGAATTCGTCACCTTCATCTTGAGCTACTTGTTGCGTTGCCTTTACTGCTAAGTATGGAGCTGATGCAGTACCAAATGTAACTGTAAGTAATTTGTAATCCTGTATGCTAGAATTACCGTTTTCTCTCCACAATATTCTTTGGAAGTCTGTGTCTTCATCAGCCACTCTTACTTGCCTATACATCTTTAAGACATCCCCAACCAAACAAATTGGGTGCCTTTTCCATCGCATCAAGACGTGCCTTAATTCAGATTGAAGAGGAGGTCCTATCAATAAATCGTCATTAAGCGACACTCCATTCTTTCCCTTGCACGAAGCATCGAATACAACCCGAACTTTTGTGGTGTCCTTATCATTACACACTACGGCATGATGTGGCAAGTATACAGCAAACTTATTTTGTAATTGGGATTGATCTACCCTTTCCATATGTCCAAGTTTGATATATTCATTGATAACATTTACATACTCATTCTTTAATTTAATATTTTTGTTCAATTTCGCCTCTAAATACTTAAATCGTTGCAGTGCAATATCCCTAGACTGGCCATATTTGCAATCTGGATCGTCGTCCCGAAAAGGTAAACGAACTACGTATCTACCATCTGCATTTCTTGTTGTAGTTTGACGAAACAGATCTTCACACCAAGATTCTTCTTTTGTGGGAATCTTTTTGTTATTATTTGGCTCTGCTTCCAATTCCCAAAATTTTCTTAATACCTGATCTTCATTCATGTGGATATGCAAAATTTTAAGATGCGATGTACCAACATCACTTGATCGAATTGCTCCAGACAAAATCCAACCTAAACCAGTTTTTTGTGCTATTATTGTACCTCCCGGATCCGTTTTCACACCATCTTGTAGTATTTTAGAGTAAACCTCTGCTCCCAATAGCATATCAACTTCATGAGGTGTATGATATTGAGGATCTGCAAGTGGTATATTGTTTATTTCCACCCATTTTAATTCAGTTATTTTTCTTGCAGGAAGAAGAGATGTAATTGACTTCAAGACGTAAGCCTTAACTACAAATTCGACAGTCGGATCATATTTTGATTGAATTTTTATATAAACCATTGATTTTGATATTAAATTCTTATCACCGCCAACTCCGGAAATGATTCCCTTGGTGGGTTGTTTCTTTAACCCTAAATATTGTACTATCCTTTCAGTTACAAAGGAAGCTTGAGAGCCCTGATCTAGTAGCGCCCGAACTGTGAATTCAGTTACGTTTTTAAACAATGCTGTGACCAGTGCTGTAGCTAACAACACTTGACTAGCGTGCCCTTTCGAAAAACAGGCAACCATATCACCTTGTTCTTCAACTGCCTCATATGATATTTCTGCATCCGTATCATCATGCGCTTGGACCTCTGTATGATGAACAGATTCATCTGTGTTTTTTGGGTGTAACAAAGAATGATGTCTGCGTTTGCAAATTCTGCATGTTATTGCATTGCGGCAATACCTGGCAGAGTGATTCTGGCCCAAGCAATTAAAACACAAATTATTGTCCTGCACAAACTTACGCCGAGTGTCAATATCTTGTTTCGAAAATTGTTTACAAAAGCCTAATTTATGTTCTTCCTTGCAAAATTGACACAACATAATAGTATTCATAACATGTAAAGATTTATTTTTATTAAAATTATTTTTAGTTACTTTGTGCGTTGAATCAGGTTCTAAAAACTCAAAAGCTCTGTATCGACCCGTCAAAAATTCTTTAAATTGTGCAAATGTAGGTAACTTATCAGAATCGACATTGCTAGTGACATTTATTTCCCAATCTTTTCTAGTATTAGCATCTAATTTTAGTGTAAGGATATTTAATGTATTGTGTAATTATAATTATGTCCCATGAACTTATATCAATGCCTAAGTTCGACAAGGCACCCAAACAATCAGAGGTAGTATCCATCAACTCCTTAAGCGCTTCAGATGATTCGGTTTGAATATTCTTTTGACCTAATAATCTTTTTAATATACAATGTGACAAATATTTTTTGTTGTTGTACCGTGTTTCAAGCTGAGACCAACATTTGTCATAATTGCATTCCGATATAGGAATATGCCTCAGCAATGGCTCGGCTTCCCCGGTCAGATAACTTTTTAAATAATGAAGTTTCTGAACTTTAGCAAGCGAACTGTTTTTGTCAATTAAAGAAATAAATAAGTCTCTAAATGTCGGCCATTCAGTGTACTTTCCCAAAAAAGAAGGTACAACTATCTTAGGTAGTTTAACGCCCATATTGCTAATTCCTAATTCATCTGAAATTGACTTGTTAGGTTGTCGATGGATATCGCCTTCTAAACTAGATAAAATAGTCTTCAATTCACACTTTAAGTCTAAGTAAATAGTCTCGGTTTTATCGTACACATCATTCCTAACATATGAAGTTGAGTTTAAATCCATAGAATCATGTTTTATAATAAGAATATGTGTAGATGTAAACTGAGACCACAATTCTTGTATATTCTCCAATCTAGTTTCAACATATTGTTTAGTAATCCTC
Organism: Parnassius smintheus behrii; assembly: GCA_036936625.1. NCBI lineage: Eukaryota > Metazoa > Arthropoda > Insecta > Lepidoptera > Papilionidae > Parnassius > Parnassius smintheus. The sequence continues at coordinate 42,433,527 of JAUPFT010000017.1, forward strand.
TCTTTGGGCGATTTCTTAAAATTACTTTTCGCCTTAGACAGTCTGTTATAAATATCCTCTTGAATCTTAATAAGTGTTTGTAAAGACATCTTTGATAAAAGCAAGTAACAACAATTTAGTAAATAACAAAGGTTCGGAGAGTATATTGGAATAACTTTCTCACAATTGTATTAACTGTTTTAACTACTCACATCAAACTGAAATAAATTACAAGTCCCAAGTAATTATGAAATTTTTACAAGTGTTTTAACAACTTATATCTGAGAAAAAATCGGGCATAGGTTCCCCGTCTTAACCAAAATTTACTTAAAATTAACTAAGTCTACAATTTACATTAAAATTATTTTCTAAGTTCTAAAGTCTTATAATCACTAGCACTTTTTCTATGTTTAATTTTTCTTATAAATAAAGTTCAAATTTCAACAAATTAAATGAAATCCTTTAAAGGTTGAAATTTACGCTTGCTTGGTAAATAAGGCTCACTTTTCCACAATAATGAATTTTAAAAATATACTCACAGTTTTTTTTTTATGATTACCACTCACTTCTGCTCCGCACTTTCCTTACTGCACAATAAATAGGGTCGAAATTGCCGTCTATATAATACACTGCTTGACTTCCTATAATATGATGGCACACATCCTATATCAGCTGTTTCTGTTTGTTAATGTGGTCCACTATCTCCTTTCCTCCCGCCGTACTCTCGCGTCTGATTCCTGTGTATATACTGCCTCACGGTGTAACTAGACTGTGCCAGGTATCACTTCACCGGAATACGAGGGTGATAACTTTAAGGTTTAATTCTGTTCCTAAAAGCACCTGTTCAGATATGAACCACATCCGGCTCGAAGGACCATGAACAACTTGGGTATGGACTGTATGACAAAAAAAACCAGAGGTGCTCACAAGTATTATACTTGATCTGGTTTATTAGGTAACAATAAAAATTTACAGTTCACACTTATTGTAAATGACATGCCTACCTTATATCGCGATCTATTTATTGCTCAACGCCATCTACACTAGAAAAATCATACTAATTTAAACAAGTCAACACCGTATCTCCTAACTGGAGGGTGAGAAGCCAGTCTTCATCGCTGATCTTCATTACCACACGAGGTGGACTACAGTTTCGTTCATTATTGTCAACTATTGGATTTCGCGAAAGAGCGTCAACTTGAGACATTTTTATGCCCGCCCTGTATTCCACTGTACAGTCGAACTCTTGCAACAGGAGCCACCAACGTGCGATTCGTGGTACAAGGTCTCGTTTGGAGAATGTCGACCGTAGTGCACTACAGTCGGTGATTATTTTAAACTGGTTACCCAAAAGGTAAACCCAATTTTTTTTAAAGAGCAAACTACGGCTAAGGTTTCTAGCTCGTAAGAGTGAAAGTTTTTCTCTTGAGGTGAGGTGTGTGGACTGTAGTAAGCTACGGGGTGGTAGGGATTATTTTATTTTGTACGTTGTAATAAAATACCACCAACACCAATTCTGCTAGCGTCTGTATGTAATTCGAACTCTGCAGAGGGATTATATACAGCTAGGACCGTCCTATCTATCAGTCTTGCTTTTAGTGTTTTGAAGGCTTCTTCCTGTGACTTTCCCCATCCCCAAAGTTTTTCTTAAATAGCTCGCAAGCCCGAGAAACTGCCGTACACCATGCAGGCTATCGGGCTGTGGAAAATCGGCAACGCTCAGAATCTTAGTTGTACCTGGTCTCTTTCATGGTGTGACATTCTATACGGGCGATAGACGACGGGTCGATGACTCGCCAATTCGATACACATTTCCGTGACATTTGTACAATCAAAATTTTTCAGAGAGGTTGCGAAGCAACGTTGATAACGATTTAGTAAGTCAACGAGTCGACGTCTGTTTTCGCCATTCACCGAATCCCCTAAATTTAATTGACTTCTATCATTGTCTTCCCTTCTAGTCACTCCCGTACTTAATATCCTCGGTGGAATCTGTATTACTCTGTTAACAACTTCGACCTTCTTGGCTCGACAGAAAATAGCGTTTTCCTGCAGGAGACATGTATAGAAACAAGGTAATATAGTAATATGAAATAAGCCATATTCTATTTGATGAATGCCGCCGCATAACAAAAATTGTTCGTTTGGTTTTCCAATCACCTTGGTAGGAAGCAGTACACTACCACTGAATGGGAAGCTAGTCTTAGCGCGGACAGTGGCGACTCAAAAAAGGTGACATCGACCGGAAAAACTTATTGTTACTGGTTGTTGATCTTTAACAGCCAAGTCAGCTAAGTAATTTCGACGAGCCCTTGAAAACTATTACGTGCGGTTTTTCAGTGTACGACTGGCCAATTAATATGGGACTATCAAGCAAATGATCCTTTATAACCTTGCATAATACTCTTGCTCCGACTCCATCTACCATCAGGTCGACTACAACACTCCCCAAGGACTCTACTGTCTTATTACCAAAACCCTTCATAGTAGACGGACAGTTATCATGTTGAATATCAAGGCTGCAAGCTACAGATTCCTTGATTAAGGTAACTTAGGTTCCAAAACCTACGAACGATTCAAATGGAACTCCATTTTTCATGGCCTCTTTAATAAATTATGAGTTTGAGTTTGAAGTCGAAATGCGCATTTATTTATTTTTTTAAGGATAGATGAACTTAAATTAATTTAATTAGGTACTTCAAGCATAAAATTGAAACATATTTCGATAGCTAAAATCTTACCGTAATAAAACAAATGAATAGGTATTTAATTTAATTAATTATTTAATTTAGGCACACACTATTTTAACTTTAAAACATATACATAGTTAGTGTTTGGGCGTGTACTTAGATATGTGCTGGTAATCCCATTTCTGAATTGTAAGCTTATCTTTATTTCGGGAAACAGGATGGAAACGCAGATCACTTAGTTAAAGCTTTAATACTACTTATACTTAGTTTACATTTACATTTAATTACTACGCTCACAATATTCTTTTAGTCAAACCACCTCTGCTCGGTGCTCTTCGACCGAATGCCAATCCCCCGTTTTCCTTCCAGAGTCCAGACATTATGTTATCCCCTCCGTTAACCAGTGTTGGCAACACGTATAGCGTTGTTAAAAAGTTTACAAAAACTCCTTGATACATTTAAATAAATTTAACAGGACCTTACAATAGAGACATATTTAACAATTTTATGTTGCAAAATCATCACGATCGAGAGTAGAGCACTCCTACCCACACACTGGCGCGTTGTGAGGCGTGCAATATTTGGGTTTTCTAATTGAAAACTTTGACTGAAGAACCTTACATGATATCTAATCGAACTGCACCTAATTAATGCTTTAGTGACACGGTAAAACAATATTTTTTTAAATAAACTCTCATCTCTGAAACTACGATAGTAATAAATTTCTAATTTAACAATGTAACCATAGCCAGCCTTCAGAAAAATAAAGTCCAACTAATGATCTTACTTTAATTCGTACTTATGGACTTAATATTACATTTCTTTTAGAGGTTGTTCATTATAAAACGCCCTCCACATTCACGCCGTGAACACCCGTGAAAGGCGTGAACCGCGAATGTGGATGGCTTTCGCGCCCGTTCACGGGCATCGCGCCTTTTCACGCCATGTTCCCCGTTCAGTGTCGGTATTTTGTGACCGCTTCAAAGGGTTTACGACGCGTGAACCTCCCGTGAACGCAAACGCATCCACACTCGCGCGTGGAAACAGTAACGCGCGAGACTCGTTGCTGTGAGGTTGTGCTTATTTGTATTTTTTATGGAGGACGGTGCGTCAAAATGAGCGTCAGTTGGAGGAACGAGCAGGAACTCTTGTTGATCGAGTGTTAACACGGCGAACCCATTTCATAGGATACTAAACACAAAGATCATATAAACAAAATGAAAGTACATAACGCATAGATACTAATAAAGCAAATAATGAATATTATTTTATTTTATTTTATAGGATAGGGTTTTTTTTATAGAAGAGGGGGCAAACGAGCATGCGGCTCACCTGATGTTAAGTGACTACCGCCGCCCATGATCAACCGCAACACCAGGAGAATTGCGGGTGCGTTGCCGGCCCTTTAGAAAGGAGTAAGCTCTTTTCTTGAAGGTCCCCAGGTCGTATCGGTCCGGAAAAATCGCCGGTGGTAAACTATTCCACAGAGAGGTTGTACGTGGAAGAAAACTCCTTGTGAAACGTACAGTGGTGGACCGCCAAGCATCCAGATGGTGTGGATGGTATCGGGACGTTAGCCGTGTAGTGCGTTCACGAAATTTGGCGGCTGGGATTAATCCGAACAATTCCTCAGAGCACTCCCCGTGATAGATGCGATAAAATACGCAAAGAGATGCAACATCTCTTCGCAGCGCCAGTGAATCGAGCCGATCGGAAAGCACTCGGTCGTCAACGATTCGAGCCGCTCTGCGCTGGATGCGGTCAAGTGGAAGGAGCTGGTACTGGGGAGCCCCAGCCCAGAGATGGGAACAGTATTCCATGTGCGGCCGAACCTGCGCCTTGTAAAGTTGCAGGCGGTGTGCCGGCATGAAATACTGTCCCGCTCTGCTGAGCACGCCAAGCTTTTTAGAGGCCAATTTGGCCTTCCCTTCCAAGTGACCACGAAACTGCACGTCACTCGATATGTCGACGCCAAGGATTCCGATACTGGCTGAGGCAACAAGGGGAGTGCCTTGAAACTGAGGGGATACGACAAAGGGGTTCTTTTTAGCGGTTTACGCGCAAACTTGTGTCTTCTGGGGGTTAAACTGGACTAGATTTAGTCGTCCCCAATCCGAGACTCTATTCAGCAAAGACTCGACTTCAGACACAAGTTTGTCCCGGCACTCGGAGACGTTTTCCCGAGAAATATTGGCTCAGCCGGTGTAAAGAGCATCACCAGTGCTGTCATCTGCATAGCAATGAATGTTTCGACAAACGAAAAACGGGTGACAAAAGAGCATAAAGTCCACCTGATGGTATGTGGATACTGTGGCCCATAGACATCTACATCTATCCTAGATTACGAATCAAAATGCAGATGCATTGTCATCCGTGAGGTTTAGGATGGAATGCCTCGTTTTCAGTAAAAGGGATCTCCGGTTTTCTACACTCACCATACGAAACACAGCAGCATTAAGTAGTAGCTTAATGCTGCTGTTTTTTAATGTTTTACGTTTGTATTCTGTGAGAGCGTGGTCCTTCCCCGGTCGAGCCGACCCATTCGTGCTACAACTATACTACTAATATAATTGCAGCATCGCTCTGCCACGAAAAGCGTTGAAGTGACTGATTGAAAAAAAGAAAATCTAATGTCCAGTTACAGAAATTATAAGAAAAAGGTGAAGGATTCTGAAAGGAAGTCTGGAGCAAGCAGTGACAAAATTTACAAACCTATTTGCCGTACCTTTGACGTGATCGATGCTTTTCTAGGAGAAAGCGATAATTGTAAAAAAACTACAAATACGGTTTTTTATCTTTTATATACACGTAATTGTCGTGAGCCAAAGCGCATAGCGTCACGGCGATAGCAGTGCATAATTCAGCGTCCATTCTCGACGAGCGCGCGAACTAAACTGTGAACGGTGCGAAATGCGAATGTGGAGGGATGTGTTTTTCGCGACGAGTTCGCGGCAAAATTACGGCGTGAATTCACGCCGTGAATCGCACAGGAGTCTGGAGGCCACATAACAAATTTCAACTAGTATTTGTAGCATACCTACATCGTAACGCAAAAAAGATAAAATGTTTTCACAGTATGAGTATTAAATCATACGTATTGTAATACGTCTGACACCGTATTGTTTGTGGTGCCACCCATTGTTCGTAGGGATTCATTGCGCGGCTCACATTCACTAAGTATTCCAAATGTGATATAAATGTGTACGAACAAAGCGCTTTTTATGCAATATACCCCATTAGTCTTTATTTGCAGTTTACAGTTCTATTACCTGTATTATTCGATGCATCGCGAAAACTTTTAAAAGAAAGAAATAAAACTCGGGCACTTTAAAAAATATTCCAAGTAAAGCATACCAGCAAGCGTATTCTTGGAAAGGCCAAGTTTTTTGTTTGCTATTCTGACAAAGTTCAGCAACTTAAAAGGGCTATTAAAGATGAGCGTTACCAAATGTCTCTTCTAAAAATTTATTCTTTGAGTTAAAATTACATACTATATACGTCCTACTGCTGGGCACAGGCCTCCTCTCATTTTTGAGCGGGTTTGTGGCTAGGAAACCTCTGCCGCGCCGGCCCAAGGCGTGTTGGTGAACTTCACATGTCTTCGAAATATTTTTTTTCTTATTTCTCAGACATGCAAGTTACATCACAATGTTTTTCTTCGCCGCTGAGCACGTGGTAAATCAGAATCCAAAATTGCAATTAACAATTTTATTGTGCCGGCGAAAATCAAACCTATGTTGCTCGCGTACTGAGCTACCACGGGTTCTTCGATTACTTTAGCTTTAAATTTTGAAACTCAGGGTTTAAAACCATGGTAAAAATGAAATAGTTTTAATGAGAGATATTACAGTAAATATAGAAAAGGAACTGTATGTGTTATGGAAACATTTGAACGCAGGATCCATTAAAATATAACTAGAATCGTACGCTGACTTCTAACTAAAAAATTAAAACATTCTTTTTATAGTTACACGTAATATTTCTTATTTTCCACTTGTAACAGCTACAAAATAAATTCAGTCTTTAACAACTGCAGCTTCAGCGTACAGTGAGTTTTACGTCGGAGTATCTTTGTTTAGTCTTGGGTTCTTGGGTGTATGAAGTGGAATTCTTGCAATTTGTATTCCAACACAGCATATTGTTACCGCAACTGTCGTCCGTTACTGTTATTTAAAACCCTTCCCATATAATCTGATTCAGTAATAATTATTATTTACCAGCGATCCGCGCCGGCTTTTCACGGGTGATTTCTGGATCCCGACAACAGCGCCACCTACTTCGTGTTGATCGAAGGCCACCTACAAGGTCCAATTGTGAATCCATCCCGGGACACACTCAAACACACTTAAAAAATTTCATCAAAATCGGTCCAGCCGTTTTCGCGTGATGATTTTTCATACATGCAGCAATTGGTTTAATATATTTCTAAAGATTATGACGCTCCGTGGCCCCGTGGCTGAGCAATGAGTTATGGCCTTGAGGACCGCGTCCGCGAGTTTGAATCCCGCACGGAACAAGTATGTGTATGGCCTACAAATAATTGTTCCAGGTCTGGATGTTTGCCCTTGTGAAATTCATAAATGTTAGCTGTCTCCACGATACTGGAGAAAATCCTAGTGTGGGGGTAACGGTACAAAAACATCTTTGAAGGTAACACTTGTGTAAATTCTAACACACGTAGCGCTGTGCGAATTCAATCGTTTGAAAGTTTTCTTCTGTGTGTTTTTTTCTGTTCTGAGTATCTTAATTCTTGCACTGTTTCATTCTTACACAGCATATGACAGTATAAGCAAATGATTCTGTTTCGGATCTCATTATAATAAATATTGTTACGTTATCATCCAAAAAATGTAGAAACGTAGGGATAAGGAATAAAGAGGCTTTATTATTATTATTATTATCATCCAAAAAATGATAAGTCTCCTGTGATTCCAAAAATTCCAAAAATATCTTATTGAGGATAATGGCTGCTTCTCTCTGATCAGGAGACAGATAAAAAATATTTGATTAAATTCTTAATAAAGTATGTACCTATAAGCTAAAAAATATAAAAGTGACAAATGTAATAAGTTTGTTTTCAAATAAGAATTTCTTATTAATATTCCAAAATAATTCCAATTATATGTTCTTAACCACTTCACTATTTATTGCACACCATCATCATCTTTTACTATTGCGATATAAATAAATTGCTGCTGTGCTGGTAATAACTTAGTCTTGGTTAAGTCTGCTCGATGTGCACCAACGCAAATAAACCAAGTACGTGCACAACTTTAATGATGCAAGCTTGCGTTATTTGTTTGCCAAATAGCTTCGCCACCATAATATAATAATTCTTATAAAATAGGTAAATAAGCAACGAATGTTCTCTTGGTAAATTAACTTCGATAAGTATTTAAATTTAATGTCAATTCATTTACATTTAGTAAAGTAAAGTAAAGTAAAGTTACAGCCTATATAGGTCCCACTGCTGGGCACAGGCGTCCCCTCATTTCTGAGAGGGTTTAGGGCTTTGAGTATATTGGATATAATCAAAGGTTTAGGGCAAGGTAGTGTCCGCCGCGGACTTTACATGTCCTGGAAATAATTTTTTTTCTTATTCATTAGACATGCAGGTTTCCTCACGATATTTTCCTTCACAGCACGTGGTAAATCAGCACTTAAAATTGTAATTAACAATTTCATTGGTGCAGACGGGGATCGAACCCGGGTTACTCTCGTTCTGTTATATTTACAGCGAGCGTTAACCATCTGAGCTACCACGGCACGGCATTCACATTTACATTGTTCTATATCTGTTTTATTGCAAAATGTGGTTAATTAATTATCTCAGGCTGTTACGATGTTTTTATACGTGTAAGTTTTTTCCACTAAGTCACAGAATAATAATACAGGCTTCGTGAAATTTTCATTTTTGTTGTCAAATTCTATACTTTACATTTTAGACTTCTTTCTTGAAAATGGCTCTACTTAATAAGAGACTAATGATTACTGACAGTTTATGTAACAATATTTTTACATAGGTATACGTATGTTTGTATGGAGAATTTTGTATACGTTACAACGTATTGTATATGATACAAAACGTAAAATTGATAAAATGATTGGTCATTGATTATCTTAAATCTAAATAATATCCAGCCAAATTAATATCTAGGCGCAGTCGGGTCGCAATTGTAAGAATATAGTGATTATAATGACGCTTGATTCACAGCATTGCATTGCAAACACTTGCGCCCTCCTTTCTGCCAAGGAGGGTCGCGTTCGTATACGGCTTAGATCTCTCGTCAGATGGGTAAGCCAATCCAAAAAGGCGGTGTTTAGTGGGTAAAAGTCTCCACATAACCACGCAGCCGGCTGCGTGGTATGCTATGAGCATTCACCGCCTCCCTCCCCCGCTTTCCGGAGGGTTGCCCATATTTGCTTCGGGCGCAAAAAAAAATTGCAAACAGACGTAGGACATACATTGAAGGTTCGAACTGTATGTTACCTAGGCTGCACTAAAAGTATCGGGAATGGAATATTTCCACTGTTCCTGTCATATTAAAATCTTTTTAATTGAAAACTCCTTGGTTTTAGAAATCGAATACCATTTATTTATTTAAAAAAAAAGATTCTCGGTCTTGTCACAAGCTTTTGTGAAACTTGTTTAGTCGTTGAGAAAATGGAATTGACTCGAGAAAATTCAAGAGCGATGATTTACGAAGTGGTTTAACACAAAAACAGTGTGTTGACCGGATGATTTCTGTATTTGGTGATGAAGCCCCATCCAAAACCACAATTTATCGCTGGTTTGCTGAATTTCAACGTGGACGTGTCAAGCTCAGTGATGATCCCCGTCAAGGTCGTCCAAAAACTGCAGTCACCCAAGAAAACGTTGATGCTGTGCGTAAGCTGATTGAGGAAGATCGACATGTGACTTACCGCGAAATTCAGGCAAATTTAGACATTGGCATGAGTCAAATACAAATAATCTTGCATGAACAATTAGGTGTAAAAAAGTTGTTTTTCCGATGGATACCGCATTCGCTCTGTGAAGAGCAAAAAGCGGCCCGCGTTACTTAGTGCGTCAGAACTCTCGAAAGATTCCACGCAGGATCCTAAAATGCTGTATACAACATCGTATGAGGTGACGAATCCTAGATATACGCGTACGAAACCGAAACAAAAAACCGAGTTTGGGTGTTCGAAAATGAGTTAAATCCAACAAAAATTGTTCGTTCACGGAGTGTTGCAAAAAAAATGGTGACCACGTTTGTCTCCAAAACCGGCCATGTTACGATATTATGACTATACGACTATTCCTCTTGAGGGACAAAGAACGGTTGATGCAGAATGGTATGCTAGCATTTGTTTGCCACAGGTCGTTTCTGAACTCCGTAAAGAGAACTGAACCGCCGCATCATCCTCCATCACGACAATGCGAGTTCTCATACCGCATACAGAACAAAAGAGTTTTTAGAGCAAGAAAACATAGAATTATTAGACCATCCGCCGTACAGCCCCGACCTAAGCCCTAATGATTTCTATACTTTCCCTAAAATAAAGAATAAATTGCGTGGACAGAGATTTTCATCACATGAGGAAGCTGTGGACGCCTACATAACGGCCATTTTGGAGACCCCCAACTTCCGATTGGAATGGTTGCATCAATGATTCGTTCCATCGTATGAAAAAATGTGTCAAATTTCGCGGAGAATACTTCGAAAAGCAATAAATACATTTTTAAATAGTAATGTTGTGTCACTTCCTTGATTCCCGAAATTTTCAGTGCCGCCCTCGTATTTCTCCTTTTTTTATAGAATATGGATGACAAACGAGCACTCAGTCCACCTGATGGTAAGTAGATACTGTAGCCCATAGACATCTACATTTATCCTCGATTAAGAATCAAAACGCTGATGCGTTGTCACACCTGAGAACTAAGATGGAATGCAGTTTCCAGTAAAAGGGTCTCCGGTTCTCTACACTCACCATACGAAACACAGCAGCGTTGTGCAGCTATTTTACGCTGGTATGCTGTGAGAGGGTGGTCCTTCCCCGGTCGAGCCGATGGTACAACCATAATATAGTTGCAGCGTGGCTCTACCACGTATATGCTCACCTTTCACGAAGAAATAAAGAAAAGAAAAGTACCTAGATAACTGAGATAGAGCCCCAGGTGCGGTAACCGTACGCATTGCACTAGCACTACACTGGTGCCTAGTGTAGTGCTAATGCTATGCGGGATGCTAGCGGTATAACCATATTTAAACACTTTCGTAGAAATAGGGTAACTACAGCTTGTTATTTATTTTCGGGACAATTTGATACGGATCATCATTCATCATTCATTTATTACAACTTAGAAGTAAGGAAGGACTTATGTTTAGCTGCCACAGTTTGCCACAGTTGTCACGCTTGGCAGGCTGTATGAATTCTTCAGTCGTCTGTTAGGACACCCACGGTAGGATATAAAAGTAAAGTAAAATAAAGTAACAGCTTATTAATGTCCCAATGCTGGGCACAGGCCTTCTCTCATTTCTGAGAGGGTTTAGGGCAAAGAAACGTCCGCCGAGCTGCCCTAAAGCGTGTTGGCGAACTTCACATGCCTTCGATATTTATTTATTTTATTTATTTATTTATTCTTTTTTGTACACCACAATACAGAAACATCAATATAGTTAAAACTAATTAAAGTATGTACAATAGGCGGTCTTATCACTGAAAGTGATTTCTTCCAGACAACCTTTGCGTAGAGGAATGATGCAAACAAAAGTTACAAATAGAGGGGGGCATACAAAATAATAATAATAAAAAAACAATAATACATACAAATAAAAGTAAGGAAAGTTATATATAAAATATCATATAATAGATTAAATGAAAAGAATAAGAGAAAGGTAAAGTAATTTATCTAATAGCGTTCTAAATAATACGATTTAACAAGAATTTTCAAAGAGTGAAGAGATTTAGCACGACGAATATGGAGAGGTAAGGAGTTCCACAATCGCACAGCGGTTACGGTGAAGGATTTCTTGAAAAAGGAAGAAGAGTGCAAAGGTGTAGAGAGAGAAAGATTGATGGAGGATCGAAGGAACCGATTATGGGTAAGAGAAAGATACTGGAAACGGTTTTTTAAATAAAGAGGAGTAGAAGGATTAAACAGCACACTATACAACGCGGAGAGAATGTGAGTATTCCTGCGAAGGCGGATCGGGAGCCATTTGAGCTGTTTGCGAAATTCGGAGATATGATCATATTTGCGAAGCCCAAATATAAATCTAATGCATAAATTTTGAATGCGCTCAAGCTTATTAAGCTGCTCCTCGGTAATGTCAAGATAGCAAATATCGATATCTTATTCTTTTTCTTATTTCTCAGACATGCTTGCAGGTTTCCTCACCATGTTTTCCTTCACCACCGAGCACATGGTAAATCAGCACTTAGAACAATTTTATTTGTGCAGGCGGAGATCGAATCCCGGTTCACCACGGCTCTATCTGTACTTAAGTCTTGGTGGATTTCGTCACGACAAAACAAATATAATTGTGTTTATATGACATCAATTATATCATTCTTCATAAAGATACAATAGGAAGGTTCTTCAGTGACAGCCTCATACATCATTTATTGTTTTATTAATACAGCTTATACACGTCCCACTGCTGGTCATAGGCTTCCTCTCATTTTTGAAAGGGTGCATGTTGGCGAAGTCTACGAAATATTTTTTTCTTATTTCTCTGACACGCAGAGCTGTCGTAGCTCAGTAGAGCATTGTAGCTCGGGGGCTCATCTCACTGTAAATTTCACAGTATGCGAGCAATCCTGGCTCGATCCACGCCGGCAACAATGAAATCGTTAATTGCAGTATTAAGTTCTGATCTACCACGTGCTCGGCGATAAAGGAAAATATCGTGAGGAATTATACATCATTCTTTGAGCCTATTGAGGCCCCTGTACTGTAGTGGACTTGCTTAGGGTTGTAATGATGGTAATGATGATAACCTCAATCGGTCAAGTCGTTTAGAAGTTACGATTATAATCCAAATAAATCGAATATAAATAAAAATATAAAAGGATTATTATTTAAGAATAATTCATTTTCATTGTACTAAGCGATGGTTATATTATCATTTCACCACATAGTCTTGATGGTAAGTGGATTCTATTGCGCATAGACATCTACTGTCTACATCTAACATCAACTAAGAATCAAAATACACAAGCATTATCAACTCGACTAAGATGAAATGCCTCCTCATCAGTAAGATGAGTTTCCAGCTCTCTATACTCACCATACGAAACACAGCAGTATTATTCTGTTGTTCAGCTGACCCAGCGTGGCTCCACCACGTAAATTTAATGATATCCCTAGTATATGAAGATATATGGATAGCCTATTTAAAGGCGTGAGTGCGATGTTGCCACTTCGCTGCGAGCTGTTAACGCGGCCATCGCGGAGCGGAGCGGACGCGGTACGTGTTCGCGGCATTCGCTGCGCAGAATCGCTGCGAGTCGTCGCCTTTGATGTGACAACGTGTTGATAGTGTTTACCTAAGCTCGGACAAAACATCGAAAATAGTATAGAAAGTTAAGTCAGTCAGCCGGAGTCCGGAGTATAATAATTGTCCTAAATACAGTCAGCTGATACACAGGTGCTGCGAAATTTGACAGAGTACCTAGATTTAATACAAATTAAAATTAGCCTACTCAGTCTCCATGACAATTGGTACCATAAAGCTTTATAAAAAATTGTATCAAAAACAAGTTATGCGACCAATAATAATATTGTGTAGACGAAACAAAACAGCAAAGGTTAATTTTTTTGATGCTTTTTATCTTGACGAGATACCAGGTACCTACGTACATGTACCTACCTATAATGAATGTATTTTGGTGTATTTAGTTGAAGTTGAGATAAGAGTCGTAAGTCTGACATCACCCTACTCATCCATTTAAAAAGATATCAGTTTCCAAACTGATTTCTGCAAAAAAAACAACATGCTTAGAGTGATTATTCTTATCCAGTTTAGGATAGAGATACTTCTATCAAACATTTATTTATTTTAACTTTAAATACACCCACTGAGTACTTAAATGTACCATAATATCTCAATGGCTTTTTATTTGCATGCATGAAAATCTTGTTTGAATTAACGGTCTTGTAGTGATAGGACTTTATCTACATTACCTAGAGATGCGCCGAACGTGGATCTCACTGAATACGAATTAAATTTCTGTGATATCATGCTTATGTTTTGACTATTTTTTGAGAAAAAAATATTTATTTGTGTTATTCTTAGTGAAAATTGTTAATTATATGATAAAAATGATTGACAGGAGATCCACTATTTGAACTTATTTTAGAGAAACTGACGACCATAGTAACGAGATATGTACTTTTATTGCCAACACAATATACATAATTTATCATTTAATAGTTAAAATTATACATGCAAATTAAAATATATAACTTTAAAGTAAAATTGACCTTAACATTAAATTCATTATTAACATTATTGAATTACTATTATACATTATTAATATCATATGTATTTAATTTTAGTTGATATTATATTATTAGGTAAGTATGATGTTGTTATCGGGCGTCTCGTCGGCGTGTCTTTGCGACACGAAGGCCTCCTCAAGCTTTCTCCATTCTGCTCTTGTTTCAGTTGTTCTATGCCATGTTGGACCCGCATGCTTTTTTAAGACATCAGACCAACGTTTTCTTTGTCTTCCTCGTTTTTTTTTTGTTTGGTATCTAGGGGTCCATTCTGTTATATCTTTCGTCCATTTATTTCTATTCTCTCTCATCATGTGGCCTACCGATCTCCATTTGAGTTTTCTAATTTTAACTATTATATCTTCAATTTTGGTAATTTGTCTTAGATCTACAGCTCTCTTTCTATCTCTTTTTGTGTAACCCAGTATACTCCTCTCCATGGCTCTTCGGCATGTAATCAGTTTTTGGTTTTGTTTTTGTGTGTTTGCCCAGGTCTGGCACCCATAGGTAAGGATTAGTAATATGCATGTATTGTATACTTTCCTTTTCATTGCAATATTATATTGATTGCCTTTTAGCACTTCTTTGAGGGACCAACATCTCTTCCAGGCATTGGCTACCCGTCTTTCAATCTCTCAGTGTACCTGTTTATGTACACCTATTGTACATAAACAGGTACACTGACTCATTCACTGCAAATGTAATTTTGTAATTCTATATATTTAAACAGAATTACTAAGTTATTTATGCAGTTGGTGTATCTAGAAAACAGGACCGAAATTGAAGAATATTTTAGTTTTATACACTAAGCACTAATTGTGTTCTAAGTTTGAAGCTCCTATGTCTGCTAGAAGTGCCTTAGAGTTTTGATGAACGGTCAGTCAGTGAGTGACAAAATTCGAGAAAAGTATGGGTACGGCCGTGCTGCTTTTTTGCTTTACTTGGCGGGGCACTGCCGTGCCCCCAGATTAAAAGACGAGTTCTGATTGTAATATAATTTTAGCTAAGCCACATTCTGACAACATAGAAATATTAGTCAAGCTTTACAAGGTGAAGTTCTCGGATCGATCACTCACTTCTCAATGTGATTGATCTGGGAACTTTTCATTTTGCTTTTTGTAACTAATTGCATATCTTCTTCAACTTTCTGTAATTAATTATTGATTTGAGAACTTTATAATGTAATAAGTTTAAGTATACCTTATGTAATTGTTTTTTTTTTGGTGATGAATTAACGGAGCGACATATTCATATTGTGAATAAGCTCATTAATAAAGAATTAAAAAAAAGACGAGTTCGTATTTTCAAGGTATTCAAGGTTCGATTATTCTGAAGTATTATTTTATCAATAGACGAATTCGTATTTTCGAGTTATTGGTTCAATTATTCTGAAGCATAATTTTATCAATAGACGAGTTCGTAGTTTCGAGGTATTGGTTCGATTATTCTAAAAAATAATTTTATTAATAAACGAGTCTGTATTTTCGAGTTATTAGTTCTATTGTTCTGAAGGATAATTTTATAAATATACCTACAAGTTCGTATTTTCGAGGTATTAGTTCGATTATTCTGAAGAATTATTTTATTAATAGACGAGACGTGGTTCCTCACTGTTGGCCGCATGAGGACGCTAAAAGTCGCTCAGCGAGCTATGGAGAGGGCTATGCACGGAGTTTCTCTGCGTGATAAACTTAGAAATGAGGATATCCGCCGTAGAACCAGAGTGACCGACATAGTCCAGCGGATTAGTAAGCTGAAGTGGCAATGGGCCGGCCATATAGCTCGAAGAACCGTCAACCGTTGGGGAAAAAATGTTCTCGAGTGGCAGCCTCGTACCGGTAGGCGAGGTGTAGGGCGACCCCCCACTAGATGGAGTGACGACCTGGTAAGACATGCAGGAAGTCGATGGATGCAGGTGGCTCAGGACCGTGCTCTGTGGCATTACTTGGGGGAGGCCTATGTTCAGCAGTGGACTTGTGAAGGGCTGTAATGATGATGATGATGAATAGACGAGTTCGTATTTTCGATTTATTATTTCGATTATGATGAAGAATAATTTCATTAGTAGGTATGTTCGTATTTTCGAGTTATCAGCTAGATTATTCTTTTTTTATAGAATAATGGTGACAAACGAGCACACAGTCCATCTGATGGTAAGTAGTTGCTGTGGCCCATAGACATCTACATCTATTTCCAATTAAGAATCAAAATGCAGATGCGTTGTCACCTTTGAAGACTAACACGGAATGTGTCGTTTCCTGTAAAAAGGGTCTCTAGTTCTCTTAATTCAACATAGAAAACCACAGCAGTATTAAGCCATTAATTTAAGCTGGTATTCTTTGATAGCGTGGTCCATTCATGGTGAAGTATAATTTTATTAATAGACGAGTATGGTCTTTTTACCGAAGTCGCATAGCCAAATTCTAATGTAGGAGGAAGGAAGAGATTTCGTAAATTACCAATAAATCTGTATTTACTGTAGCAAAAATATCACCTATGTTTTCACGATAGTACTACTATAATAATTATATATATATATATATATATATATATATATATATATATATATATATATATATATATATATATATATATATATATATATATATATATATAATCATACACAGTATTTTCCTGAAAAATAACATATTTCGGGAAACAAAATGAAGCTGTTGCCTCATTATCAAATAATTTTTCCTGCAGTTTATACATATTTTATAAGCATGGCTTCAGTGATGTGATGGTGCGTAGTGTTCTCGATCATTCCGATTTTTAATAGGATTCGATTCAATTCGATTCACTTCAATTCACTTATAGACGGTAATAATATGTTCTGTGTCCTTCAGTTTCGAGTACTCATTTTTAGCCGTTGTACCTACCAAGTTAGGTGAAGGATATTTGGGCTGCAAAAATGCGGAAGAACTAAGGTATTTCACGCTCAGGATCCACGTTACGGCTATATTATGGCTCTACAACCAGACCGATTTTTCTTTGTCAAAATATTATAAGAAAAATTGTGGCTATTTGTGTTTTTAAGCTATTGCATAGCTTTTATCGCGGGCTTTGAGCGCGGCGACCGAATCAAGAATATCCGTAACATAAAATTATTAGGCTAATTTATAGTCTAATTACTCTATGTTCCGTTAGGAAAAAAACCTAACACTTCAAAACCTAACATCGTCTAACGTCGTTTCAGTTCGGCAGACTTTGGCACGGTGTCTTACGTCTAAAGGGGAAATATAACCTAAAATTTTCCCTTTAGGGGAAATATAACCTTAAATGGCTTAGCAAGATCCTCCGTTATGCCGAAAATATTGCAGCATTAATTTTGAAATAAATATATGGTAAAGTTGAGGATTAATGTTAAGGACTATGTTAGACGAACACGATTTCGTAAAATTTTCTCGATAGAAAAAAATCCAAAATTACCTCCAAAATAAACAATAAACCGCTGTTATTCATAAAATACTTTAAATAAGATCATGAAACTTTGCATACTAACTGAACTAACTATAACGCAGTGCTTATATTATTTACTTTTTTTAAACACCTACCATTATTTTCACTGTTAAAAGAAATTACCTAATCTATCGGCTTCTTGAAGCTTGATTCCTGCCGCCCAGTCAGTTTCGCTTCGGGCTTTGAAGGGGGAGGGTGTGTCGCTTACGATAAGAATACACATTACGCAACAGGACGACGTAAAATTAAAATGGGAAATAACCGTAATAAAAATAAGAAGCGACTAGGTTGGCGTTAAGAAACAGGCATAAATATGATAAACCTAATGAAATAAATATCTAACGACCTATATACTTACAGTATTAGTGATTACAAATATGTCGGTACATAGCAGACGCGCGGGGAAGTGGGGGCGAAATTAGAATTTGAGCTGACTTACTATATCCCCTTAAATTAGAAATCTATTACTATCGTAGTCTGTAGATGCATATGCATGGTGACTGGTATTTTCAAATTAATAGCATATTTATAAACAAAGTTTTAAATTAGTTTTAACCTTTGTTTAAAAATTTAAAACTACGCCGACGATTAACATTTTAGTTTTCTAAACAGCGCTATCTATTATCAAATAGAAAAAGTATATTTTGCCTTTAGTAACTAATTAAAATATAAAATATAATTAAATAAATTAAATTTATATGTTAAAATAATAAGATAAATGAAATTATTTAAGCCTCCTAACTTTTTTTAAACTTTTTTTTTTAACTTTTTTGTTATTTCATTTTAAAAGTGTAATAACTTAAATAGATAATAGTGACGTTTATCAAAAATATGATAATCGATATGGTTTTTAATTTAATTACTAATGTAATATAAATTGATTTAAATTGATCTGCCTGCAATTATTGCAATATTCTCCTTACCCATCATTTTATTTCATTTCAATCTAACACTGTTTGTTGACCACGACATAATAAAGATGAGACCGTAGGACGATATTAAACTCAAATAACTAAACAATATTGCTATTTCATGATATTATGGTCATATCGTCAAATAGTTTTTCACCGCTAGCGGCGCTAATAGCATATGTTTAACACAGAGTTTTAGCAGAATCAACGTTACTTTATACCTTATTTATGTAATAAATAAATGTTCGCGGCTTTCCAGTCGCACCCCAACTTTCTATCGCTGATATTACTAGATAGCATAGTTTTAGCTTTCATTATTTCATTTAATAATAGCGTCATCTACTAACTTCTAAATAAACTAATGATAATTCACTGATATAATTAATTAGAGGTTACTGAATACTTATTCCTTTTGAATCAAAACTTTAAATACCCAGACCGGTGGCCACCGTGATTATTAACTGCAATTAAAACGTTTGGCAAAATGACTGGGTAACGAAACTGTTATATTTAATACCGTTTACAGAAAACTGTTATTATGAGGGAAGCTCTTTAGTTGAATATATTGGCGTAATAGTGTTCTGTGATATTTCCTATCTATCGGCATAGCTTTAATTTCACTAACTTCATTTGTTATCAAGTTATCTGCCGTATATAATTTAAATGCAATGTTTACTGTATTTGATGGAATATCTAATTACTTTACTTACGTTGGATATCTAATTACTAGGTAGATGTGGTCAATAATCGTGCAAAAGCTTTGTTTCAGTTTTTATGAATTTTATTTAAATAAATGCGAGAGCCGTGTAGGGCCGTGACATTTCATCATGGCTCGGGAGTACGAATCCTTCGAGGACAAATAAATCTGTTAGAGGAAATTTTACGTGCTGACTTATCACGTGTCCGGTTAAGTGGTGAATAATGACTTCGTGGGGGAAACCTAGATGTATGAGTAGTTAAAAAGTATTTTGATTGCAATTTGAATTTACCACGTTCGTGAGGAAAACATCGCGAGGAAACCTGCATATCTTTATTACCTAACCTGCATATCTGGTTCTTCAGTTGAGGTCATACCGTGTTGGGGTCAGAGCAGCGAAAACTTTTTTGACCAAAATTTGTCTGCAGCCTGTGCCCAGTAATGATAATGACGAAATTAAGCTGCTACTTTTTTAATTTTATTTGGGCAATTATCTATGCGTAGAACTCATCATCGTCATCATTACAGCCTATCAAAAGTCCACACAGGCCTTCCCCATAAATTGTCAAATAGGCTGGATATTTGCTATGACGAGGGGGTGGATACTCTTTCGCCGCCACAACAAGGCGATCATTTTCCTACTCCCGTTCATGAGTGTGGTTCTTCCCACTCTTTCACTGTGAATGGATCTTCAATCTTCATTTGGAATAAAACTAATTTTTAGGAATTTTATCGCGTTTAATTTTAACTTTTTTAATACTTGATAATTAATGACCATGGGTGCTGTGAGGAATACTGAGGTGCTTGACGTTCTGATGTCATTGTTAACGAAGGCTATAAGTCCTGCAGTAGTAAGCTTGGGTTTGAATTTAAATTTTATTAATTATGGGACCCTATGCAGATAGTAGCAACCTGACATGTTCTCTATTGAAATTAGGATGTCTTTTTTTTAAATTTCAATAGCCTTGCAAATCATCCTTGGTAGAAGTCGCTGTTTTTTGGCGAAGGTTTTTGTTTTATCAGATCCGATATAATTGTTGGAACGATACTGACCAGACCTCTCGGATCGTCGGTGCTTCACATCAGCAATGTGTTCTTTGACGCGGGTTTTTATGGATCTTTCACCCAAAGATGAGTAAAAAATCCACGTAAAAAGGTGAAATTAAAAACGATGAAATACGTAAATTTCATTTTATTCCCTATGTAGTATTTGCGTAAATATAAGAAATTATTATAGAACTTCATTTACGAAATTTTGGAAGTCTACGCAAACGTAAAAATAATGCCAGCATTAATTTTATGATGCCCATCAATATTAAATGGGACCAATGATATGAATCAAATAAAGCAAATAAACGTCATGCTGTATATGAATGGACGACAATGAAATTCATTATTGTTTTGCAACCAATTTAACTTTAATGATAAAAGAATGTAAAGTGTAAAACATTTACATTTTAGACTTTACATTCTTTGATCATTTCGCAATTTTGATTCCAAGACAATTGATCTTTCTTATATATACAATGGAAGACACACCTGATATAAAAAATAGTAGGTGTATATAGACATAAGATATTAATGCAATTATGAAAAACTTATTTATTCACGTATTCCTCTAATATATTATATCTATGCCAAATATCAACCATCTACGTCCAATGGTTCTTGAGAAACCAACAAAATTCTTTAACAAACAGACTAGACACAGAGGTGATTCTGATAGTGATCGAATTTTGCTAAATATGGCACTGACCAACATTTATTAATGTTGCTAAATTGAAGTCCACGCGAGAGAAGCCGCGGATAAAAAGCTAGTTTATGAAACATACTTGTAGATGATGATTTAAAACAGAAAATTCACAAGGTTGCGCCAAGGAAACTTTATTGGAAACGTACCCAACATCATCTTCTAAGAAGAAATTATATCACTCGAGCTCCATTGTGCGGGCGTAGAATTGCATTTGGCAAAGAGCGAAAGGGCGCCGGAAGGAAGCCGCCTTTATTTCATACAGTGAAATACAAGTTTCAAGAAATCGTGGGTTGCAGTAGTATATGATCACACAGTTCTAATGCTTAAAGTTGTGTTTGAATCCCTATCCGTGTCACAACGGAATCCTCATGAGATATACACATTTTTGTATATATATATATATATATATATATATATATATATATATATATATATATATATATATATATAGTACCCGGTTGACCGAGCTTTGCTCGGTATTTTTTTAATTCGTGTGTTTTGGAAATTATATTTAGATACAAATTACATACTGATGAAATACGAATAATATTTTTTGATCTTGGCGACATAATAGAAAAAACTGAACTGGTGATTTGAATAAAAAATCATGAGTGCAATTAGTTTAATTTAAATTTTCGTGTTTTTAAAAAATACGAAAAAAGGCTCGAAAAAATAGATTTTCTCAAAAAAAGAAAGGAACTTGAAAAAAATTATTACGAGATACTGACCGCCCAATATACCAATTAAGCTATTTGTAATCATTAATAAACTGTCAAAATTTACCTTCCTATTCTAACGATATTGTAGCAGTTTTTCATTGTCGATCGATTTATTGCCCCCAAAACTCCCCGCACACAAAATTTTATGAAAATCGTTAGAGCCGTTTCCGAGATTCCGATTATATATATATATATATATATATATATATATATATATATATATATATATATATATATATATATATATATATATATATATATATATATATATGAGAAAATAGACAGGTGTCAACTATGTTTATTTTGTCTAAATATTTTAATAAAAATAACTATACATTTTAATTGTAAAATTTTAGTGCACAAAGGAAATTTTTATTGTTGTCATAGATTTAAATAGTATAACAGTGGTTTATATAATATCTGAAATTAACTACGAGACATAAAAATTTTTCATGATTGTGACATAATATGCCAAATGTAACAAAACAATTCGCAACAAAGGATTTCTGAAATACTATATATTTGATTGACTGATGAAGAGCTATCGTACCGCAAAGCCACATAAGAGTTTGTCGGGATATTTTTCATATTTGCGCATGGGGATTTTGTTTTTGTTCCCACTACAGTACCTGTTCAGTATTTGAAAAGTTCTAGTCCGCGTATGATAACTTCAAGACACGGTTGCTAAGGCCGCCATCGTTTGTTCTAGCGACGCCATACGTTCGTGGATCTCTTACACTGCAGCTTCCAATTGCAGAACCGTCCTGTGACGCACCTACGTAACGACGCATGCGTCTTGTTACCAAGACAAGCAGCCTTCATATTTTGACTTTGACTTTTTTATATCTTCAGTGTAATTGTTAAGTTACTTTATTGTGTTTTTTTTAATTTGTTTTAAGTTATTCTTTTTTGTTATTGTATTTAACTGTTGTGAATGCAGTCCGTAACCCAATCTAGTGATGACACGGCAAACGCAACACTTATATGTACACAGTGCAACAAGTCATTCAAATCTTTAAAAGGCCTCAACATACACACTACAAAAACACACAGGAAATGTATTAGCCAAAACAGTTCACCTTTAGACATACACCCTTTTATTCCAAATACGCCTACTTTTGCAGCCAACTTTCCAACTCCTTTCCACACATATCTTAGCCATTTGAAAAATAGTATACAGACAGTTAAAAGAATCCCTCGAGGAGCTCGAATAACCGTTGCTACACATTTGTCACAATTAATCCAGAAATGTTACATAAGCAATTGTACTCAAGACTGGCAGAACCTATTTTTATTTTCATACAGCACACTACATATAACAAAAACTGATAAACCAAATTTATCCTTGACACAAAAGATTAAAAATAACTGTACTGTCAGCTCCTCACCTTCTCCCGCACCTCTAATCAAACATGATGCCCCTCGTAATCGCAACAAACTAATCGAAAACAAAATCTGTGACGGAGATCTCAAAGGTGCCGCTCGCCTTTTGTTCTCAAACGAGGTACTTTCACCAGATACCCCTGACACCCTTCAGGCCTTACGGTCAAAACATCCTCTAGCTCCAGTAAACCCATATTTTTTCGACCGACCAACAGTAGGGCAAGCATGCCTTCAAATTCAAAACAAAGATGTAACGGATGCCATTTTATCTTTTAAACCAGGTTCGGCTGCAGGTTTGGATGGAATCTCACCGCAACATTTGAAAGACTTAACATCGCATTCTGTGGGTGATGCGGGTGAGCAACTTGTAAATTCAATCACTAAATTAATTAACTTTATGTATTCCGGTAATGTCAATCCAGAAATTGTTCCAATTCTTTTCGGCGCGAACCTCATTGCTCTCACCAAAAAGGACGGAGGGGTGAGACCAATTGCTGTTGGATCAACACTACGACGCCTGGCCTCCAAAATTGCTGTTCGACATATTTTACAGAAATTAAATTCGGAATTTGAACCCGTACAGTTAGGCTTCGGTGTAAAAGGAGGGTGTGAGGCAGCCGTCCATGCCCTACGTTCTTTCCTAACATATGGACATCCTGACGTGTTGCTCAAAATTGATGTCAAAAATGCTTTCAATTCGGTAAATAGGGGGACCCTACTGACTGAAATAAATCAACATATACCCGAAATATACAATTATCTTCTTCTCAGTTACGCTGACCCAACAAAATTGTTATATCGATCTAATGAATTATCCTCGGAAGTAGGTTGTCAACAAGGTGATCCCCTTGGACCAGCAATTTTTAGTTTGGCTATAAATCCCATAATCAAAAGTTTAAATTCTAAATTCAATATTTGGTATCTGGATGACGGAACCTTAGGAGGTGATATGGAAACTGTATTTTCTGACCTTTTTTCAATCAAAAATAAATTTGAAGCCATTGGTTTGGAGCTTAACTTTAGCAAATGCGAACTTTTTATAAATAACTGCAACTTAAATTTAAATGACGTAAAACACAAATTTAATACTTTGGCACCAAATATTAAAATAGTTAACAGTAATTCCCTTTACCTTTTAGGTTCTCCAATTTTTAACGAATCTATTTCTGAATATATTAATAATTCAATTGCTAAATTTCAAAATTCTGCTGACCGTCTCCTTGAAATTAGTCCACATTATGCACTTTGCATTTTAAAATCTTGCCTTTTTGTCCCGAAATTTACGTATGTGCTCCGTTGCTGCTCCTTTTGGAATCACCCAGACCTTTTGACACAAGTGGACAACTTAATCAAAATAAGTTTAGAATCGATTCTTAATATACACATGAACGAACAATCTTGGACCCAAGCATCCCTACCCATCCGTTATGGTGGTTTAGGAATTCGCAAAATTTCCAGTGTCTCTTTACCAGCCTTCCTATCTTCTGTCCACAGTTCAGCAAATCTCATAAGTAAAATTTTAAGGGCATCCCCTTCAAACTTTGAGATTGCTGGCCTGGAAGAAGCTACAAACGCTTTCTTAATTACATGCCCTGGTCAAAATTTTCAATTTCCTCTAAATTCACAGAGGAGCTGGGACGACATAAACTGCAAATTGACTTATGACAATCTTTTGAGCTTTAGTACAGGTTCGGCGCGTGCTAGGCTTTTGGCCGTGGGTACGCATGAGGCCGGCTACTGGCTTCACGCGTATCCTTCGTCAAATACAGGAACATTTCTTGAGCCTGACACGCTCCGAATCGCAACCTGTCTACGGCTTGGGGTTCCGGTCTGCGCTCCTCATAAATGTCCGTGTGGCAGTGACGTCGACAAGCTAGGATATCACGGGCTATCATGCCAAAAAAGTGCAGGTCGCTTCTCGAGACATGCAGCACTTAACGATATCATACGCCGGTCTCTTGCCACCGTCAACGTGCCAAGTCTACTTGAGCCGTCTGGTATTGCAAGAGACGATGGCAAGAGACCGGACGGTATGAGTTTGATTCCATGGAGGATGGGCCGGGTGCTGGTATGGGATGCAACCTGTTCAGACACGCTGGCCCCTTCCCATCTACGTGGAACCAACAACAGAGCTGGTGCGGCTTGTGAAGCGGCAGAAAAGGCTAAAGTTTGCAAATACAGGGGTCTAGGCTCCGAATATATTTTTGTCCCTTTCGGTGTCGAGACCCTTGGTCCGTGGGGTCCTAGCGCTATAAGCCTTTTTAAGGAAATAGCAAAAAGGTTAATCGACGTCACAGGAGACCGAAGAGCTGGCAGTTACCTCGGACAAAGAATTAGTCTAGCTATTCAACGGGGAAACGCTGCCAGTATCTTCGGAACCTTGCCTAAAGGACCTCTTTTTTAATAATTTAATTTAGTTATTATAATATATATTTTTAAGGTTTTTAGTATTAGAAATAATGTTTATAAATTTATGGGTTAGATTTAATTTAAAGTATATTTATCATTGTACATTAAATTTTAAATATAGCTCAAATTCGGATAATAACGCAAGAATATGATATATATATATATATATATATATATACCAGAATTGCTCGTTTAAAGGTATAGGATATGTCATTCGTTTTTGTTTTAGAGGTTTCTCGATATTAATACAACAATACACGTATACTGTACTATAATTCATAATGCTGTGTTAATCACTACATTAATGTATGGTAGTGATAGTTGGGTGTGGCATAAGAAGCACGAAAGTAGAATAAATGCTGTAGAAATGTGGTCTTTAAGGAATATGCTAGGGCATAATCGGAATGACAGGGTGAGTGAGTGTGTGATAAGCTGATAAGAGAAAAATATGGTGTGCAAGATGATGTTGTGACCAGGATTAAGAAATGAATGCTTCGGTGGTTTGATCATGTAGAAAGAATGAACGAGAAAAGAGTGACAAAGCAAATTTATATTGCAGATGTGAACGACACAGTCCGGAAGGGACAGCCTAGAGGAAGGTTTTTGTTTTGAAAATGTGCCACATTAGGAGTACCCTTAACCGTTGAGCGTGTATACGTAGGTATATGAATGTGGAGGAGGCGAGAGAGGTGTGTCAGGTTCGTGCCAAATGGAAGTCCGTAATCTCTGCCTACCCCTCTTGGCGACAGGCGTGAGTGTTTAAATATTACGTATACTGATTTTAGGCGGCAGAAATAGTTTAGTACCTACACTGGCAGACTCCTAGCCACAAAAGTAGTAACCCTACACAAAAAGGTGGTAAGTAACCAAACACTTAGTATAATTAAGACATGAAACAAGAATAGCAATTTAATTGTATATTCATAAATATAAGGTACTTAAATACGTCGGTCCACTTTTTGTCATGATTTAATACTTTTGAATAATTCCCGACGTTTCGACCGAGGCAGCAAACTTCCCAGTTACCCATATTTACTGGGAAGGACCGAGGTTTCTAACTACCTACCTACTCTCAACTTTAGATCCTTAATAAAATTAAACGCAATCTCAAGCCAGGCATACAATATTATTGTGCCTTGTTTTAGTGAAGATCGTGCCAAAAATTAATAATTAAAAACTTTACATTGCTCCGGCTCCAGATATGTAAATTAATGTCATTAAACACATGTTCTTTTTTAAATTAACGGTTAAGTTCTCTATATTAAAAAAAAACAGTTTGTAGCTCAAATTTAAATATAATGATCTATGTGCTGGCCTTTATATGAAACTTGGAATAATAATATACATAGTACAAACATACTCGTAATATTTAATGAGGTATATAAATTTCTTTGACGTAAGAAAAGAAAAATTCGTTCGTCAAATGTCTCATTTTTTTCAATTCTTCTACCAAAGCGTAAATTATTATCACTACGTTTCATCTACTACCGTTTCGGAATGAGGTTCCCCTGGCCCGAGAAGAAACGGTGAAAGAAACTCTGTAGGTATCCTCTTTTATACTTTTATTCTTAAAAGATATTGCAGTCTTAAAAATGTATCAAATTAAGTAAATATATTTGTAATCCGTTAAACATTATGGTCTGAGCATGTTGTCTCTGCCTGACATTATCGCTCTACCGAGCAAAATCGGAAAGAACAAAGCAAAACAAATATTATGTATGTTTTTATAGACATGCTACATTTCCCGCTATACTCCTGATAGCTGATAGCGGGAAATGTAGCGTTACCAAAGTTCGCAGTAAAACGAAGCCTGGGGACTCCAGCAGTTGTGTACGAGGGTTGTATTAGGGGTGGCGGGCGAAAGGGGTGGGGCGGCGACCTTCGCTACCTGCGACTAGGACGGAAGCAGGTTAAAAACTTTTGCCTCATGATATTTCTTATTGCGTTTTATGTCTGCGTTCCACCTTATTAAATAACACGTGTTTTGTTTTTAATCATTTACCTATGTTGTTTAAGCAAAAATCATTCATCTAAAAATTTACACTCTTAAAAACTACATTTAACTATATATAAACTATATATAAGTATTTTGTGAAAGTAAAGTAAAGATACAGCCTATTTAAGTCCTACTGCTAGACACAAGCCTTCTCTTCATTTTGGAGAGGGTTTAAGAGTTTTATGGATAGGAACAATCCGCCGCACTGCAACTAGTCCCAATAAGACGTTTCCTTCATTAACGGGCACGTGGTAAATCAACACTTATAATTGCAAGTAAACTATGTTATTGGTCCCAGTGGCGGAAGTCGGTTTGCACACGTTTCTTCGAACTTTTTCACCATTACCTATATAATTAAATAACAGCTATTACATATCTTCTATTTGTTAACTGTAGGCTTTTTTTAATACAAAGATAGAACATTCTTCATTTAAAACTTAAAATGAGGGATATCTGAGACGGCACTCCACCAGATGGAGTGATGACGAGTAAGAGATGTACATAAGTCGTATTACGAGATCTGTTCAAAAAGTATCGCGAATTTTGAATTTCCGCGGCCTATGTATATTTTATTTTTTATTTTTTTAGCCTTATGTTGGTACTCATATCCCTTACTTATACTGACAAGGTCGGCCATATTATACGTTTAGTTAATTTTTGACAGCTGTTTTACTTGGATGTGTTTGGGCTCGTCTTCGATTTTTGCCTATTCCAAAAAATGGATCAAAGAATCTGTATCTATATTAAATTTTGTGTGAAAAACTAAATAAAGTACGCGGACACATTCCTAATGTTAACTGTGGCATATGGTGAAGCTACCTTCGACCAAAGCAACGTTTATCGGTGGTACAAAATGTTCTCAGAGGGTCGAGAAGATGTGAACGACGAACAGCGTGCTGGACGTCCGAGCACGTCAAGAACAGACGATAACATTGATAAAGTGAAGAAAATAGTACTGGCTAATCATCGAATCACCGTTAGAGAAGTTGCTGAGGACCTAAACATATCGATTGGCTCGTGTCATTCGATTGTAAGTAATGATTTGGGCATGAGTCGGATCGAATCGAATCGACGGATAAAATTGCTCAAAAAATTGACCAAAAACAGCATCGCGGTAACATTGCTCAGGAGATGTTGGACTCGGTCCATGACGACCCATATGTACTCCAGAGGGTCATAACTGGTGATGAATCATGGGTGTATGGTTATGAAGTGAAAATCAAAGCTCAATCATCCCAACGGAAGCTGCCGCATGAGCCAAGACCGAAAATAGCGCGCCAAGTTCGGTCGAACGTGAAGGTTATGCTCACAGTTTTCTTCAATTGCAGGGGCGTGATTCATCATGAGTTCTTTCCACAGGGTAGTGCGGTCAATAAGGAACACTACCTGCATGTTATGTGCAATTTGCGCGAAGCAATACGCCAGAAACGCCCTGATTTGTGGAAGAACAAAAACTGGCTTTTACACCATGATAACGCCCCTACTTACACATCGTTGCTTGTACACGAATATTTATCCAAAAACAACACGGTAATGGTCCCACAGTTACCGCATTCCCCAGAACTGGCCCCTGTGAATTTTTCCTGTTCTCAAAACTGAAGAGGCCCATGAAAGGACGACGCTACGCCACGATTGAGGAGATAAAGACGGCATCGAAGGAGGAGCTGAAGAAGTTCACGAAAAATTATTTTTTAAGCGCTTTGAGGATTGGAAAAAACGTTGAAACAAGTGCGTTATATCCGAGGGGGATTACTTTGAAGGAGACAAAATAGATATTCATGAATAAATAAATACTTTTTGAAAAAATACAAAATTCGCGTTACTTTTTGAACATACTGTATATATAAGTTCGGCAGTGGACTTGAAATGGGCTGAAATAATAATGATGAATGATGATGATGAATTATTTATAAATAATATAACATCGTGAGTGAATACTGTTGCTTGGCAGCAGAGAAAGAGCCCTATTACAAATGCTACCGATATAGTCATAAAATCATACAAACCAGAATTTGATAAACCAGATTCACCGCGTACACATACGAAAGTATAAGTAAGGTATATTTTTAACAAAAGGAATGCTTAAAATTATAACCAAATAAACTGTGTCGTAACTAACCATTTTTAAATTCAACTGTTGTTTTTATAGAATAATAATCTAATTTAAATGAAACTAAGTTTTACGGATTTTATCGCGTATATTAAATTTATTTTAAATTCCGGACGTTTCGAATATTTTACGGTACCCATGTTCACGAGAGGGCCTCAGATGAGGTTAGGGTTGGCAGATAGTCGGGATTCGTCTGGATTCTCCCCACATTCTAAGTGACAACAACAAGACAAAACTCAAAATCTCCAGACAAACAGTTTCTAGGAAAGTTCTATACAAATTAATTATTTAAAATCGCCGCGCGCTTTCACGTTCTTCTTCGTCATGTCCCAACAATATGGTTATCTCTTTGGCCCACATTAGATCGTTTACTGTATTGATAAACTGCTGTAAAGAAATATATTTTTATTGAAAGGGGAAAACGGATGTCGAAAGGATATATTAATATAGGAGTTTGTGACAAAAAGTCTAAGCTATATTGATAATAGTGAAGGGAATGACGAATGCAAACAGGAAGGGATTTCAGAAGCTTATTTACATACTTTGTACACAACGTAATGTTGCAGTGTCAAACAGTAATGTTAGAATTGGAAAGTGCGTGCACCGTTCTAGAAATTGATAGCGTAATGAAAAAACTAATGAGTCATCTCAAATACAGGTTGTATGACAAATGTTTCGGTAGTAGAAATAGAACCTTATTGGGGAATGTTGCTGATAGTGATAAAACCATTTTTTAAAATTATAATTTAAAAATCTCAGGCTATTATGCAAATATTACCTTTTAACTTATTTTACATTTTAATTAATAAATAATCAATATGTGTTACTAATCGTTTTTAGAAATAAAATGTCAATGTTCATTAATTCCTTAAACTAAATTTTATATTAATATAATAAATTTGACGAATTTATAATTAATTATGTACATAGGTACTATGTTAACTCAAAAAGAAAATTCGTATTCGTAGAACATGATGAATTGTTGTTTTTATCGTTGAAATAGAGAGAATAAAAAATAGAGATAAAAAATAGTTGTTTCTGATTCCAGCAGTTCTAAAAACTTTATTGTATTTTCATTAATCCACTCGAAAGGCATTTTGGTAGATCGTATTTATTTAATAACAGGACGGCACGCACGTCCGTTCATCTAGACGCTTGGCGCGAAGTGAGCGATGGAGCTGAATGTGAACACTCACTGCCGCTCGCGGGCAGTGTCAGCGGCAGCGGCAGTGTCAGCGCGAGTAGCCCGTTTACATACTGCCCTGCTCACTGCCCTGCTCACTTCCCTGCCCAACAGGGCTGAATGTAAATGGGGCACTACGCTCCCCCAATTGTCGGTTTTTCGCGCGGAAGTCAAAGGACGGGCAGCGCAAGCGGCAGTGAGTGTTCACATTCAGCTCCATCGCTCACTTCGCGCCAAGCGCCTGGATGAACGGACGTGCATGCCGTCTTGTTATTAAATAAGTACGATCTACCAAAATGCCTTTCAAGTGGAATAATGAAAATACGAGTACAATAAAATTTTTAGAACTGCTGGAATCAGAAAAAACTACATATATGGGATTTCAACGATAAAAACCACAATTCATCATCTTCTACGTATACGAATTTTCTTTTTGAGATAACATAGTACCTATGTACATATGTAATTATAAATTCGTCAAATTTATTATATTAATATAAAATTTAGTTTAAGGAATTAATGAACATTGACATTTTATTTCTAAAAACGATTAATAACTCATATTGATTATTAATTCATTAAAATGTAAAATAAGTTAAATGGTAATATTTGCATAATAGCCTGAGACTTTGAAATTATAATTTTATTGTTATTAAAATTATGAATTAATTTATAATGTAGTGTAATTATTAAAATAATAATAGCTTAACTAATCTCATATAATATCTAATATTATTTATGTAACAATAATGTAATAATTCAATTAATAATTTATGAACAATTTACTGTATAAGAATTCAAATAGCGTGGATCTGTATAAGTATTTAATTGTACATAATATTTGAATTCAAAAAGAATGTTTATACTTACCTAACTTTTAAGCAATGCAATAATTTTAAAATGTAACATTGGGTTTGTGTAATTAGCTGTATTTCATATCATTTTTGCATACCAATTATGGCAAAACATGTCAGTTCCACGTCATTGATCATGTACCATGTTATTGTTATGTACCATGTTTTTAAGCAAATAAATTTTCTATCTATCTATCTACCTTCTTTTGAATTTTAAATCTTTTTAAATTATGTATTGCAAGAAGACACAGCGCGGACGCTGTAATTATTTCGACGTCTGCCATAGTCGAAAACCGAAAGCGATGTGAGTGGTAGGGCAGAGTGTGAATACACACTTCCCGCGATCCTGCTACGGCAATATTTAGCGAAGTATTGCCGGCAGCGCGAGGAGCAGTGGCAGGGGCTGAATGTAAATGAGGCAATATGGTAGTACATCAGGCACGCGCTCGATTGTGACATAGTAAATACAAAATAGTAGGATGACTCCCGCGCCGCGCGAGTCTTAAGGCTCAATACGACGCGAATGACCTTGCTAGTTTCGCAACAAACCAAGCGCCGCCAGTACCTACGCTTTGTTGATATAGACATGTATAATACCTATAATCAAAGCCGTACGGGCTTTGATTATATTTGACTGAACTAGCTCAGATACAGAGTAATGAACAACACAGATAGCATAGCTTACTTCTTAAATAAATTTTTCTTATTTATAATATTAGTTCCTATAGATTATAAATTCTGTACTTTATTCGTTATAAAATATTGTTCGAAAAGTTATTGAATTGATAACGATTTTTTTCTTAATGTATCGTACGTAAAGAATCTCATATAACTGAAAATGTTTGTTCTTGTGAGTCTTACAAGATGCCGTAATCCAAATTGCATAAATAATAAAGAAAAAAAAACTAAAAAGTCGGTGATTGCCCCATAGTGGGCATGTAAATTCCACTTCTAGTACTGTGTATGTAAATTCTCACAAGACTACTTCGACTGGTCAATCACTTCACATCCGAAGTATTTCGGTTTTTCTTAATTATGTACTTTTACCACATGCTTTCGGACAATACATTGACTGACATTATTTGCGATCTCTGTGCTTGCACTACTCTGGACATTCTTTTCCGACTGGGTCTTGATATTTTACATTTTTAGTGTTTCTCACTTGAAACTACAAAAGTATAAATGATCGGTTTGGCTAATGTAAATGAGTAAAAATGCAACCTATTAGGCAGCCTCAAACAAAAAATTACCTCACAAAAATATAAGTATTAACCTCAAAATACAACATTCGAGCAGCGTTCATGCGATAAACTCTCTTTGTTTTACCACTTAGGTAACATTTATTTCTTTTCCTACCCATATTTACATTTATAGACACTTAAACGCGTATAAAACAATAAATTAACGATTTTCGCTACAGACACATCGACTGTTGTTACCTTACGTCACACGTCGAAGCGCCTGGTAATTTATTACGGCAAACTTTTATCTGGCAATATACGATATTATTATTAGGTGTTTTTAATTAAAACGAATTATGTTAATAAATAATATTTTGTATCGAAAATAAAGATAGCAGGTACCTTCGGAATCACAATACAAACATTTTTACGTAAAAGAATTTTTCCTAAATTAAAATTCACAGAGTTTTGGAAGAACAATAATTTTTTATATCATTTCTTAAAATTCTTTTATTTGTTGGTATATTCATTTATTTTAAAATTTTAAAATGACGGTGACATTGTGAAGGACCCGAACAAACCTACAAAAATGTTTTAAAGCTTAGAATTACTTAAGGTCAAAGTTCTAGTCAAGAGAAATACATTAATTTTCGCCAGTTCTCTTCGTATTCGGCTTTAAGAGGGAAGAGTAAGTCAGCTTAAATTCTAATTTCGCCCCCACTTCCCCGCGCGTCGTATGCTATGTACCGATATGTTTGTAATCACTAATACTGTAAGTATAAAGGTCATTAGACACTTATTTCATTAGGTTTATCATATTTATGCCTGTTTCTTAACGCCAAGCCAGCCGCTTCTTATTTTTATCACGGTTATTTCCCATTTTAATTTTACGTCGTACTGTTGCGTAATGTATATTCTGATCGTAAGCGACACAACCTCCCCGTCCAAAGGCCGAGGCGTAGTGACCGTGCTGCGAGAATCACGCTTCAAAAGGCCAATAGTTTAGGTAATTTCTTTTTACAGTTAAAATAATGGTATTTTAAAAAAAGTAAATAACATAAGCACTACTTTATAGTTAGTTCAGTTAGTATGCAAAGTTTCATGATCTTATTTAAAGTATTTTATGAATAACAGCGGTTTATTGTTTATTTTGGAGGTAACTTTGGATTTTTTTTCTATCGAGAAAATTTTATGAAATCGTGTTTTCGTCTAACATTAATCCACAACTTTACCATATATTTATTTCAAAATTAATGCTGCAATATTTTCGGCATAACGAAGGATCTTGTTAAGCCATTTGACATTATATTTCCCCTTAAATGCCAACTGTTGCAGGGCTGTGTTTTTTTGTTTAACAGCTATGTCTCATTTGTTTTTATAGGTAGTTGTAATACTTTTAAACATAATACATACGGACACTCACCTATGCATTATATTTATTAATCATTTCTTTAGTTTCCTCTCAAAAAAAATCAATGTTTGTCAAAAAAATTCTAGCTTTACATTACAACAAATGCCAAATAACTAAAATACGAGTATATTAACACTCAGCATGCGGTTTCAGCTCAGATTTAATGTTTAATATTAATTTGATCTGTAAGATAATTAAAGTATTTACGAGGTCTGTATCTATGTATAGCTATAATAATATAACCTATTAATAAAAAGCTAATTTAATTAAATAAACGCTATATTAATTTGTTTTACAAAAAGAGAAAAGACTGCTAGCAATATTTTATTAAAAGTCAAAAAAGTCTCAAACAAAGGTGATTGCTGAGATGATGTTTCCAGTAAAAAAGGTCTCCGGTTCGAAATATATACGATATACATACGAAAACAGCAGCATTAAGCAGCCGACTGACTCATTCGTGCTACAACTATAATAAATTCTATAGTTTGTTATATATTCTATAGTTACTTGGGCTGTCACTAACTGACAGGAACAAAAGAGCACACAGTCTTCCTGATGACAAGTGAGTGATGGCGCATAGACACCTACATCTGTCCATGACTAAGAATCGTAACATCATTAAGTTAAATTTTTGTGCTATTCTTTGAAAGCGTTGTTTCATCCCAGTCGAACCCTAATTACATATATTAAGTTATTTTACGAAAAGAGAAAATCAAACGGAAAAAGACTGCTAGCAAATTTTTATTAAAAGTCAACAAATTCTCAAACAAAGGTGATATCTGAGCGCAGCGGTGGGCGTCTCCAACTCGGCTCAATCTTACTTAGCAAGTGTCGTTGTGTGCGTGCTGTGGCTCGTGCGCGTACAAGTCCGTACTGTCACGTGCCAGACACGCACAGTCGCACACATATTAGTGGCGTTCGGTCCATTTATTAGAAGATAGCCTGCTATTCTGTTTTTACTATGACTGTGGCCGGCTTCACTCGTTCACTATGACGTAGGCGCGGTACCCGAAGCTTGTCGTCATGCAAAACTTGCGTGACGTGTTGGAGCTCGGTAGCCAGGTGTTTAATGTCACAGATCCCTCGTGCTCTCTAAAACAAAGATTTACTCACGGTAGCTATCTGTGAAGGATGGTAGTGAGAATCACGGTTTTTTAAATATCTATCTGAAGAAAGACCCATAGTCTTTCTTCTATACACAGTGTGGCCACTTATCAGGAATCCGAATTACTAACACATCTAGAAAATCTAAAGAATTGTTTGCCCTGACTACATTGTGAACTGTATTTTGGAATTTATGGAGTCAAGATGGTCTAAAAATGCAGTTACTTTATATGAAGGTAGAATTGTGAAAGTATCGTCTACGTATACGTACCTCTTATAGAATCTTGGATTTATGGTAGAAGTAAGCAGGGCTTTCTCCTCAAAGTCTTCCATGAATATGTCGGGGACAATGGGAGATACAGATGAGCCCATCGCCACACCATCTACTTGCTTGGTCTTGCATCTACAACTTTCGCGGTTTGTATATTTATGGCTTACCAAAACTACCATATAAACCACGGAAGTTGTAGATGCAAGTAGTTAGTTAGTACCAGATCTGGCTCATTGAGTCAGAAGTGGTACAAGTACAACGTTCGTCGACTCAATACCCTAAAAAAAAAATATTTATAAAATACAAAATCTTATTACTTATTATCTATAAAATAGGAGCGAAACATATCATCCACTAAAATATCGTTGTACAATGTGTTCCCTGTAAATATATCGTAAAACTATGCTTTGAACATCCCTGAAACTTATATAGCAAATACATTAAGCAATATTCGCCACAAACTGAAGTCCACTAATTCTGAATCCTATCAACATTCCAGTTCCATCTTTTACAATTTCTTTTTAAAAACTCTAGATGATATCGTACAGGTGCTCGTCCATATGAATCAAAATATTGACCGACGTCATTCGTATCGATATATAAAGCTACCCTATGTGACTCGGGTTTATCATCTGTATTCAAATTGCATATTATATACGTTGGTACGTGGTTGTACATGGGCAGTCTATTGTCAGCATAAACATTATTTTCTAGAGTGGGGTGAATCTTTTTCAGATGTTGTTGTACATCTAGTGTATCCATGATATTACTGCTATTAGTAGATTATTACAGTACCAATCTACTCAATGACTAACATAGGAATGATCAATAACAGTGATTTCTAAATATTAAATTGCATTCTTTTGTGTTATACAAAACGTATTTGAGTCATCAATACACTGAATAAGACACAACACGAAGGACGAAGGAATGCTGACATAAGCAACAGAATGTGAGATAAGCTTGTTGACGCATAAAGTTACTATCAATTCCACTGCAGAAATTCTTTAGATTAGAATTATTACTTACAGGTACTATATAATAATAATAATAAATAGGCGTAGGGAAGTGACGACCCCATCGCCCGCTGATGTAATGGTTATGTGACAAAACCGCTACGTCAGCGCAGTCAGTCAGCACCTTGCCAAGAGGTGTTAGTGCCGTGCCTCGGCAAAAATTGAAGGTGCAAAGGCCCGCTTGTGCACATGGCCTCACCATGAAACGGCGCCGGGTCTGGGCGTCTCCCGCTAAATGACGCCCTAAAATGGATGATGGAACTAAATAGAACGCGCAAAGGGCCGCTGCCTGGAGGTCGCCAGGGCGCGTCTGGAGCTGAGGCTGGACGCGACAGCATGCGAACCGCCAGCCGAGCGCGAGGTGCTGCACGACCACCCAGCAGCCCCTCGCATCCATCATCCCCACCAGCTGGCTTGGTGTCGGCAGGGTCTTCGCGGGCCCAGCAATCGGCACCCGCCACTGGTGGAGTACGCCGCATGCGTTGGACAACCCAGATGAGAACAACAACGCATTGCGGGCGTATTTTCGGGCGAAAGGGGGAGAAACTGGAGGTTTTGCGTATCGGGCAAGGATGCATCGACTTTTTGCTGAGCTGGAGCCATCTGTAACCGTCACCGAGCAAAACCTGGCAGACCGAGTTCGGTATATCTTGCGCTCAAATACATTTGATGTCACCGAACTCGAACGGCTACGACGTGAGGCTGTTCCTTCATCGGGTGAAAATGCTGCGGCTGAGGATGCG
Organism: Parnassius smintheus behrii; assembly: GCA_036936625.1. NCBI lineage: Eukaryota > Metazoa > Arthropoda > Insecta > Lepidoptera > Papilionidae > Parnassius > Parnassius smintheus. Next base: position 42,470,884 of record JAUPFT010000017.1, read on the forward strand.
GCGCCACAACTTACTGAGCAAACAGCAAATGTGGATGCCGTCGTGAATACGCCAGTTGTGGTTGATTCAAACGACGATGGAACAGTCGCCCAGGAACTGGAACTAGAGCAAATGAGGAGTACATTGGAAGAGGCGATTGTGGAAACGCGCAGTACGCCTCTCGAAAATCGACCGTGACTTCCCCGCTTAGCCCTAAGCAAGCGGAATCGGGCTGTCATGAGGGCTCTGAACCCAATGCTGGTTACCTATTTGGAAGCCAGCCGGGACCTTTGCGAGACGGACTCAATTCTTTTTGGTGCCGCGCTGGCAGTCTGCCGTATTATAGGCGCCAAACTTTCCACGGCTGGACGCGCTACTGGACAAAGTAGTGCTATCCCTGCCTGGAGAATAAGAATTGAAGAACGTATCGCAAAGGCTAGAGCCCCCATCGGCAGACTGATATGCTTCAGGTCAGGCAATACCAGGCCAAGGATTGTGCGCACCGTCAGGATGGCGTTTGCTGGGACAAATGTTAGTTTGTCCCAGCCCGATATAATGCAAAAACTGACGGAGCGCATAGACGACCTGAAGCAAAGAATAGCTGCTTGGGGAAAGAGGATTCGGCGATATACCGAGAGGTCGACACGGTTCAACCAGAATCGTCTCTTCCAGAGTGATCAGAAGAGGCTCTATAAATCATTGGAGCGACCAATAGTAAGTGGAACGGGCCCTGCACCAAATCAGGCCGACACGGTCGCATTCTGGCGCAGCCTGTGGTCAGAGCCCGTAAACCACAACGAGGACCCTTGGACGGAAGTTGCGGCGAGTCATTGTGCGGGTATTACGCCCATGGACCCCGTCATCATAACACCGGATGACGTAGCTGAGGCGGTCCGTAGGGCCCCGAACTGGAAAAGTCCGGGGCTTGACGGGCTGCATCACTACTGGCTGAAGGGGTTCATGGTGTGTCACGCTGTGCTCGCCTGACAGTTTCAAGAGGCTCTCAACCAGAAGTCGCTCCCAAGCCTCTTCACTACTGGGATCACTCATTTGGTTCCTAAAGACCAGGGTGCCACAGACCCGAGCAAATACCACCCCATCACGTGTCTACCGACCATATACAAGACACTAATATCCATTTTGAGCGCGAGAATCGCTCGTCACCTGGACTTAAATCAGGTGATGTCGCGCGCTCAAAATGGATGTCGGGGCGGCGGTCGTGGAATCATGGAACCACTCGGAGAACCACATAAGGATAAGGAGGGGTATCTTTCAGGGCGATTGTCTGAGTCCAATCTGGTTATGCCTCTCCCTGAAGCCTCTCAGTACTTTACTAGAGGGCTCTGGGAGGGGATTTCAGCTTCGGAAAGGAGGTACAAAAGTGACCCAGCTTTTCTATATGGATGACCTCAAGTTATTCGCCTCCAGTCGCTCCCATCTTATGGAATTGCTAAACATCACTTGTGAATTTAGCAATTCTATTGGAATGGAGCTGGGAACGGATAAGTGTGCGGTCCTCCATGTTGAAAGGGGAAGGGTTGCTAACTCTGAGGGCATAGACTTATCTATGCCCGTCAACTTAAGGACCCGTTCCGAGGCTGAAACATACCGATACCTGGGTATGTCACAGAACATCGGTATCGATGAGGCTGGTATGAAATAGTCAGTTTGCGACGTGTTTTATGCACGCTTGACCAAAGTGCTTAATAGCCTTTTGTCCGGTGTAAATAAGACACACGCATATAACGGATGGGTCATACCTGTCCTTATGTATACCTTTGGCATACTCAGGTGGACTCAGACCGAACTTAACGCCCTGGATAGAAAAGTCCGCACTACCATGACGTCCCATAGGATGCATCATCCGAGATCGTCGGTAATGAGGCTGTACTTGCCGCGAAAGCATGGTGGGCGTGGCTTCTTGAGCGCGCTCACCATGCATAATCGCGAAGTGTGCAGCCTCCGTGATTACTTCCTTGTGAGATCGGATGATCCATTCTATAAGCACGTCATTTCTTGTGATAAAGGACTTACCCCTCTATCCTTAGCCAACGAGCAATGGCGGGACCCTGCAGTGCTTAGCATTTCCGACCGGGAGACCGTATGGAAGGAGAAGGAGCTCCACGGGAGGTTCTACAAGGCTCTACATGAGCCTTTCGTAGACACAGTAGCCTCCCTCCACTGGCTACGCTTTGGTGATCTCTTCGGGGAAACCGAGGGTTTTGTCTGTGCAATACAGGATCAGGTTATTAAGACCAACAACTATCGGAGATACATCCTAAAGGATGGCACCGTGGACATCTGTCGAGCTTGTTGCCATCCCGGTGAGTCACTTAGGCATGTCATCTCCGGTTGTTCGGCGCTTTCTAACTCTGAGTACTTGCACAGGCACAACCTAGTAGCCAGAATTCTTCACCAGGAGCTCGCTCTGAAATACGGTCTCGTGGATCGGAAATTGTCGTATTACAAGTACTTGCCGGAAGCCGTGCTCGAAAATGATCGCGCCAGGCTCTATTGGGACCGGGCCATCATCACAGACAGGACTATTCTTGCGAATAAGCCTGATATTGTGCTGATGGACTGGGCACAGTCAAGGATATTTTTGGTCGACATTACCATTCCGTATGACGAGAACCTCATGAAAGCCGAAACAGACAAGCAAACAAAATATCTGGACCTGGCTCACGAGGTGACCGACATGTGGGGTGGTCTGCCGACCGATATTATTCCTGTAGTCGTCTCTGCAAATGGGCTAATCCTAGTCAGCCTCTCGGGTCATCTGAGGCGACTGGGACTACGTGGCGGACCGCTCCGAGCTCAAATGCAGAAGGCGGTGCTCCTCGATACCGCCCGCATCGTCCGCCGGTTTCTTTCCCTTTCCCCCTAACTCTCGGCCGTTTGGTCTCCCCTGCCGAGGGCCTCCATCTGGTTGGGCTTTTATTTATTTGTGTATTTTTATATTTATTTTATGTTATTGATATTTATGTATATTTATCTTTTCATTTTCATTTAAAATTATATATTTATAGAACCCAACCAGATGAGAAAACTATATAGATACCCCACAATAATAATAATAAGCCACTTACAAGTCTAACCTCACGTCCGAGCTTAACACCTACGCTCACGTAAGTGGCGGACACCCGCAACGAAGGTACTTTGTGAGTGAACAACGGGGCTCTAGCACACCCATCAATATGGAGTTGCGAAATAGAATTATTAGTAAAGGACCGCTTCCCGAGGGCAATCGTCGGGGCACGCCTGGAGCCGGTGCTGGGCGTTTCAGTATGCGAACCACCGGTGGCGAGGGTTTACCTGGACGGCCCTCTGCCGGGTCTCCCGAACAATGCGAGTTCAGCTTATCATCAGCACTAACATCGTCTGATGAATACAAGTGCGATAGTAAAGCAGTCTCTCCGGCCTCGGATGTTTCACGGGCAGCAAGGGCCACTCAGCCTGTGACCACCAAAGCTGGCAAACCTAGAGTGCGCATGAAATGGGATGAAGAAATAAATACTTTCATTATGCGCACTTACTTTTACATTACCAAATTAGAAACCAATCGCACTATGTACGTTAAGAAATTATTTGATCAATTTCAATTAAAATATCCTCATATAAATGTCACATCTCAACGTATTGCAGAGCAGAGACGAGTAATAATAAGAAATAAATTGTTATCTGATGAACAAATCAAAATTTTAAAGCAACAAGCAGCTAAAATAATTGAAAACGAGAAAGCTGAGAATAATATTTCGGACTCACGTTCAGATACAAGAGACACCAATCATATGACGGCGGGTAATTCAAATCTCGACCTTTATAGTCGTCGTCAGTCATCTCCGCCCTCTTCCTTATTCGAAACTCAATCAATTACCTTAACATCCGATTCTGCAACACAAACTCTATCAATGAGCTGCACGGCTCAAACTAGTATTTTAAATATTTCACACCCAGCTGAAATAAATCTCCCAGATGATGGTTTAGTACAGAAGTTAACCAACGAACTGAAGACTAATCTAGCATTGTATACTGGTACGGACCCCAACATAAGACCCAAACTGCCGCGATTGAAAGAAAATGAGCAGCTATATAGTTTACTTAACATTTTTAATAGTCATATATTACCCATATTCTATAGTATTGATTCTGAGATACTACATATTCATACCCTCATATATTGTTCAGCTTTAGTTATCTCAAAACTATTAGGATATAAAATTTCAAACGGCCCCTTAAAAAAGCAAAATTCATTTAACAATAAACCGGCTTGGCAAATAAGATTAGAAATAGATATATCTATCCTGCGCGCTGATGTGGCTAGATTAACACAATTTAATAACAATAATAGACATCCTCGATTAGTTAAGAAAATTTATTTAATATTTGATAAATATAAAGTTCATTCAACTTATGATAAAAATAATATTAGACCAGCTGAATTTTTAGACACTCTAAAACAAAAACTTGCACTTACCCAAAGACTAGCCAGATACAAAAAAGCCCTACAATGAAAAGAAGACAATAGGCTTTTTCAGACTAATGAAAAAGGATTTTATAGGATGCTCAAACATAATGTAAGTAATGTATCCAATGAACCCAAGGAAGTGCCAACTGAAGAAGAACTTAAAAACTACTGGACTGAAATATGGAAGAAAAATAATGAACATAATGCAGCAGGCAAGTTGGATCAATGAAGAAGAAAATAAAGCAAAAGCTATTGAATTGATGGAATTCACAGAAGTTACTAAATTAGAGTTTGAACATGTAACCAAAAAAATGAAAAACTGGAAAGCTACTGAACCCGATAATGTTCACAACTTTTGGTTTAAAAAATTCTCGGCCCTCCACGATATTTTAGCGAAAATTATTACAGATATATTAAAAGGCGCATCAGAGATCCCATCATTTGTAACCGTAGGTACTACTTTCATGATTCCCAAAAGTGATAAAACAGCAGATCCCTCACAGTACCGACCGATTACGTGTCTCCCAACTATATACAAACTAATAACCTCTTGTATAACACTAAAAATAAATACGCATTTAACACATAATAAAGTATTAGCGGAGGAACAAAAAGGATGCAGACAGAATCACAGAGGATGCAAAGAACAACTCATTATCGACTCGATAGTAATTAAACACGCTACCTCCCACAACCGTAATCTTAACCTAACATATATTGATTATAAGAAAGCATTCGACAGTGTACCTCACTCTTGGCTGATACGAGTTTTGCAAATTTATAAAATCAACCCGGACATTATTTCTTTCCTGGAGAGAGTTATGGGTACTTGAAAAACTAAATTACACCTTAATGACGGCAGTAAGACCATAGTCACAGACGATATACCCATCACAAATGGCATTTTCCACGGAGATTCATTGAGTCCACTGTGGTTTTGTCTGGCTCTTAACCCTTTATCTTCTTTACTCAACAAAAACAATCATGGATATAAATTAACTAAAGACACCTATGTTAATCATTTAATGTATATGGACGATATAAAACTTTTTGCCAGATCAGAAAAAGAAATGAACGCCCTCATAAAAATTACTGCTGAGTTTAGTAAAGATATAAACATGACCTTTGATTTAAATAAATGTAAAACGCTTAAACTTCATAAAGGTAGAGTCAATAGTAGTACAGAAAGTCAATACGATATGTTTACATTGATGGACGAAAATGATACATATAAATATCTAGGCTTGCGTGAAGGAAGATGTATAGACCATACTGCTATTAAAAAGGACCTTAGTAATGAATATTTACGTAGGTTGAATCCAGTTTGTAAAAAGCAACTTAATTCTAGAAATTTATTCAAAGCTATTAACACTTTTGCCATCCCAATACTTACCTATTCTTTCGGTGTAATTAAATGGTCAACTACAGATATACGAAATCTTGAAATCAAAACAAGGACTACCATAACTAAACACAAATATTTGCATCCTAAATCGGCAATTGAACGACTTACGATAAAGAGAGCTATAGGAGGCAGGAGTCTGATCGATCTTAAAAGGTTATGGGAAGGGCAAGTCAAAAACCTGCAATCTTTCTTTTATGAAAAATCAGCTAATAGTCCGTCACATCAAGAAGTCATTGAATCCGATAACAATTATAACCCTCTAAATCTAAGTAATCAAGGTAATAGATTTACTACAGTAATTGAAGTGGCGTAGTAAAGGATTACATGGTAGACATGCACACGATTTAGAACAACCTCACATAGACTTGCTGGCTTCAAATAAATGGTTAAAAATAGGTTCTCTTTTCCCCGAAACCGAAGGTTTTCTTATTGCCATTCAAGATCAAGTAATCAATACAAGAAACTATAAAAAATACATATTAAAAGACCCAAGCATGCAGAACGATAGCTGTAGAAAATGCCACCGCCAACCCGAAACTATACAACATATTACCGGTGCTTGTCCCAGCCTAGTACAAACTGATTACACCCACCGTCATAACCAGGTTGCTAATTACGTTCATCAAAAACTTGCAAATAAACACAATTTAATCCCTAACCAAAAACTACTGCCGTACTATCAGTATACCCCCAAACCTGTTCTGGAGAGCGACAGTCACAGAATGTACTTTCACGAAAATCTAGGTCTTAAAGATATAGCACCATCTTGTCTTCGAGCAGCATACAGACTTGGCCCGGTCAAATTACACCATACTCGTCGTATATTAATGCGCTTCACAGATATGTCAATGCGCTTCACAGATATGTCACTGCGCTCAACTGTTTGGTTTAAAAAAACAATGTTAAAAGGTACCATGTTTAAATTATCGGAATTCCTTACAAAATACAGGCAAGACTTATTTCTTCAAGCCCGTAAGCATTTTCGAATTAAAAAAAGTCTGGTCATTCGAGGGCAACATAAGCGTTAGACTGCCTGACGGGTCTCGACGTCACATCTTTAGCGCTAATGACCTGGATGCACTACTGCGCGATCTTCATAAAGCTGGGTGCAACGAGGAGCCGGAACAAGTGAAGGCAGGAACTAGTAGTGTAGTTTCCCGTAGCGAGCAGCCAAGAACCCGACGAGCATTCAGAAATAAGTAAACATTCTCGGGTTAGTGGTAATACTTTGTTTACACTTCGACGGCTTATTAATTACTACTACAGCTGTGTGTACTGTGTGTGTACGTCACTGAGCGGAGCGCTTTTGTATTCGATGCTTTTGTTCTCCGCAACCGGTTACTAGGCTGGTTTGCGACACAAGTAATAGTATTATTCGTGAAATTACGCTTAGAGTATTTTTTTTTTCGTTTAAATTACCACTTCTCGTAGTGATTAACATATCGCACATCTAGTTTTTAAAGTCATAAATGTCATTTTCTTAATTTTACAGTAGAGCACATTAAAGTTTTTTTTTTGTTATAACTGTGTTTATTACTAGGTTTGGTGTGATATATTATTGCAAACTTTTTTTAACTTTGTTCGTATAATGTATTATTTAAATTAAATAAAAAATTGACATAATATTTATAAAAACATTTAAATAAACGCAAAAAAACTGCAACAAGACCCACATTTGTGGCGTTCTTGCACTAAATTGTGTCACTTCAATAACTTATGACAATTATGATTATAGTAGTGTTGTAAATAAAACACGAAAATAATGAAATTAACTATTTATTTGACCATATTTATGTTACTTAACAACTTGTAAACTAATTAAAGAAAATTTTGAGTTTTTCACTAACCGTACGAGCTAAGTTTACCTTACTTATCATAATCATGGCACAGTAATCACAGAAAACTTTCTTTTTTTGACATTAAAAAAATTACAACTTATTATTAACACATTAGAATGCTATTTTAAGCATTACAAAGTCGGAGGGTAAGTGATTTAAATAATTAAGTACTTCAACTTAACTCAAAGTTTACTTATCATACATTTAAAGAATCAGTTTCATCAACATTAAAAGTGTTCTTCTTTGTAAATAAAATTGTTAATTAAGTAGTAGGTTTCTTATTTTTTAAGCACATGGTGCAGCAAATTTAAAGAATAGAATTATAAAAATAGCTATATTGCTTTGGAACAATGTTGTCGCGAATCAATTGTGACAAATCTCTTTTCTTCCGCTCTGATGTGGCTATTTGAGAATTGTATGCAGGATTCATAACTACATTTTGAACATCGTCATTATCTCTTCGTGTTTTGCGTCCCTTTCCAGATCTGATTTTAATTGAAACTTTCGTCCAATTTTCTTCCTCATACGAAGTTTTGAATTCATATTCATCTCGGTTTTTATAAAAACGGATCATTCTGATTTCTGTAAGTTTAACTGCATTCCCGTCAATTCCTTTTAAAGTATTCATCCCTATTTCCTCACACAATGCTTTCAGATCTATGAAGTCATCGTAATTTAGTTCTTGAACTATGAAGGCCTTTCCGGATTTTTTGGCATTCCGTATAAGTTGAACATACTGGCTTGGCACATAGATGGGGCCAGATTTTTTAGCCCTTTTAATAGCTTTTTCGATTAGGGAATGGGCATTATCACCATCGTTCTGTGTGTGCCCACGCACAAGAAATTTGTGAGTCACCGAGTTGATATTTAGTGTCGAAACAGAATAGTGATACATCGCAAGTATGAATCTGTAAAATAAATATATAAGTAGTTTATTTCTAAATAGCTGTGCGCGAGTAGGTAGTGTTTGCTTGTGTGTATTGTGTGTAAGTGCGTGAGTACTCGTAAACCGTAACAAGGTAGCTATTGCTAAAAGTACCTATTTTTCTGCTGACCGCAACAATTGTCTGAGTAAAAAATCACGTCACAGTTGGGCTGACATTCAGCAATATTTTTTAAAAATTCAAAAACACATGTTCTAATTTCTATTGCTCCTCGATTCCCTATGCCTTCGTGCCAAAAGTAGCATCTAGTGGTCGTATTTTTGACATCAGTCACCTGAAATGGCAATAATATATAATGCAACGCTCGGAATATTATTAAATATATAAATTAACAATAATCAATAAACACTCACCGTAAAATTATAGCAGTTTAATTTTGACTTGTAGAAAAAGGCCGAGCTTTCTCCAATTGGCACAGGCATAACAGCCTGGAGATCATAAATAGCAACAATTTTAGAGCTGTTAGGTTCCTTGCAAGACTTAATATCTTCTGCTTTTTCTTTTCTACTAAGTTCCTTCTGTTTTTGATGATCTTTATAGCCATCTTCTAAAGCCTCTTTTTCTTCATCTAACGCATTTTTATACGATTCACACAGGTCGCATTGATCCTTTTTAGGCGTGAAAAAAGAAATGTTAAACTCCGTATTAAATATATGTGCGTAAAACTCATATTTTGCAGCAATACTTTGGGTGGATTCTCTTTCCTGTTTATAGTGTCTATACATTTCAGCAATAGTAAGACCACCGTCAATGAATTCACGGCTAGTATTAGCCCTAATATAGTGGCTTTCGACTCGCGGAATTGCATTTATATGCTCACGTACGGATTGGGCGACGTCTGGGTCCAAATTAGTCTTTGAATGCTTTCCACGACGATCAATTGAAACTACACCAGTACCACTGCATTTTGCTTGAATAACCGTTCGTAACATCCTTTCACCAATCCCCAACGTGTTTAACAAGAAGGTTTTGCACACTCTTATAGGTTTACCTTCTAATAAAAATGTAAAACAGCAATTTGGTCGTCTTTCTTTTGTAGCATTAATTTTCAAGCGACGCACAGAAATATTTAGAGCTGCTACACACGTTGACAAATAATCCCGTTGCCTCTGAAACGAACGAAGTCCCCAGAAATTGTCGAACAATTTTTGCCTCATCTCTGTCGTTAATTTCGTTGAGCAAGTTAATCGGCATTTATTTGAGCAGGGAGGTTTCATTTCTTTAGCTTTTACTAGTTTCCCAGTTTGAGAAACATACTCTTTTCCAGAATTTTTTAAGAGCTTCAATTTACTTTTCTTCCATTTGGCAACATTTCGTACCCTTTTTTTGCCTTTTTTGGTAGGTTCCGACAGAGAAGAGTTTGTAGAACTAAAAGATAAACTAGACGACGAGCTGGATGAAGAGTCAGACGATGAGCTGGACGAAGAGCTAGACGAAGAACTTGATGTTGAGGAATTGGACAAACGACGCCCACGTTTAATCTTTTTTGGGGGTGCAAACTCATCTTCACTGTCAGTTCCAGCAAATGGGTCATTTTCTTGAGAAATATCTTCGGCTTCAAAGGCGTGTTTCTCATCAGAGCATTCTTGAATTTCACCATAAGTATTATGTTTGGTAATATTAGCCAATACTTCCGAACACAGTGTCGTTAGGCTTTTAACGAATATTTTCTTAGTGCAAGTTGAAACGGGTGACAAACACAACTCTTCATGACGATTAATATCTGAAATCAATTAAAAATTAGATGCCTTTCTTTTTATAATTTGGTAGTAAATTAAAAACATAAAAATACTTAATAAATATTAGCACACTTACTCGTACTGTCATTATTTTTTAACGACAATAATAAAATTTGGTTCTGTGTATTAATGCTTGATTGACTTTCTGTAGCTTTTCTTTTATGTTGCCTACTACCATCTTTTTTGGACTCTTCTTCTAGTTTCTTCGTAATATATAAATTTATTGGAGGAGAATTTTTTAAACATGCTGTAACAATTAAATTAAAATAGGTAAATAAATCTGTAATGAGTTCGGTAATCAATAAATCTGTAACAGCGATAATTGTACCAATCCAATGTACTTCCGTAACTTACAGGTAAGTGTAACAGATGTGCTAGGGCTGCTATCGGTTTCAGTCAGATTATCTTGTTTTTTAACATTATCAAATTCAGCTTTGTTGTTATCACCAAGTATATTGACTGTAAAAGAATTATTTGGTATTCCATTAGGTTCTAAAGTAGGTGATACCGGGCCTGTTAACAAAATTTAAGTAAACTAAGTATCTATAACATAATCAGTAAAATTAATTTGATTTTATTATACGAATTAATTCATACTTACGTAATTGATTATCGACCAAAGACAGAGAATTACCAACCAGATTTTCTTGCTCAAACGCAGCTACAGTTTCAAGTTCAATACTATCAACCTGTGCAATATCTTCTTCGCACTTTTTATTGCTGTCGAGAGTTAATAAAGGTAGATGTAAATAATTATTTTCCTCTGTGTAACTTTTCTTTGTCTCGATATTTAAAAATTGTTGCATTGCGAAAGGAGCAGCGACTTGCCCTTTAATGGCCTTTTCAACTAATTTTTTATTGCGATTACTTGCCATTTTACTGTAGTTTATATTTGCATTCGTCATAGAATTACCTAAAATAGAGATAACAATAAGTGAGTACTTATCAAAATTAAATAGGAAGCCAATTAAAATATAATAATAGTCAAGCGTACTTAGAAGGTTATTAATAATTATTATGGTTCTACGAGTACGTGGATGACGCGAATCTACTCTTTTAGGACAATATGTACTTGCAGTTTTGTACTAAAGTGAAGAGCGTGCCAGGCCTGATTGTAAGTTAGTTAAAAAGTCAAGTAGGTAAAAATATTTATTGTACTTAGAAAGCAGAAATAACATAATTACTTCAAATATTTCTAAATCTAGTGCAATAATGACTCAACATACAATCCAGTCTTCCTTGTTTTACATTTTGAGAATAATCTAGTACTAAAATGTCATAAATTACAATTAGGTCGTTATGGAATGAAAACTTGAGACTAATTCTACGTCTAAAAAGACATTAAATACAAATAGGGTGTTAATGCTTTTCAAATTGTCAGTTGCTTGTGTGCTATAATACCGTAAATGTACATAAACGTCTTTTATGCTTTAGAAATATGAAATTTTTAAGTCGTAATTACCTGAACGACGATGTAGCCTCCGGACACAACCACTTGCCGCAGGGGGTCCCGCACAACTGACGAATAGGAAGTCGTTGCACTCAAGGCGCGTAATTTTTTGTACTAATACTATAAAGACAGTGGCGCCGTGTACCGCACAGTTGTTGAATTAAAAAAAAACTATTTTTAAGCACTCAATAGATTCGTATAAAAGGAAAGTTGTGGCATAGTTAACTCAATTTTAGATTTTTTGACATTTATGACTTTAAAGAACTAGATGTGCGTTATGTTTTTTTTCCTTTTTTTCAATACGTATGATTTTTGTTGTCTCTGCAATTGTAAATAATTAAAATTAGATACTTTCTTGTAGTAAATCTTACTAGTTGCTTTCGTGTACTATTTTAATTTTTCTTTTTGTAAACAGTTTACCGGCGCGTTTGTTTGCAGTGCAATTATCAGTTAATAGGGCTTTTTTTCTCCTATTTATATATATATATATATATATATATATATATATATATATATATATATACTTATATATAAATAATATATATACATATACCAGGCGGTCCCATAACTGGTCGCGTTGAACTATATCAGGCCATAACTGGCCTGATATAGTTCAACGCGACTTGTTGTGTTGCATTAAATAGTACGTTTATCGTGCACTTAATATAAGAAACATGCGTCGACATGAAATGCTTAGTCTTAGTTTAACAGGCATTTGAATAACGAGAGTCGCGTATTTTTTCAAAATGTCGAAAACTGAGTATCGAAGTGTCATAAAGTTTCTGTTTAAAGAAGGTTTATCCCCTGCCCAAATAAAAGAACGATTGGATGGCGTGTATAAGGAGTCTGCCCCTCCTATAACACAGTGAAAAATTGGGTGAAAGAGTTTCGCCTCGGGAGAGAAACCGTCGAAGACTTTGGTCACGACGGTCGACCTGTAGAAGTGCTCACTCCCGAAACGATTGCTCTTATCGAAGAGGAGGTTCTGAGTGACCGCCGTTTGAAGATTAGAGAAATTGCAGCAAGGCTTGGGCTCTCTAATAATACCGTTCATCGCGCGATCCATGAACATCTTCACATGAAAAAAGTGAGTGCAAGATGGGTACCGAAACTTCTTTCAGCGGTACAGAGACAGGAAAGAGTGCGCTGCGCTTCGGAGTTTTTGGATCTTTGTGGCGAAAATCCAAAGACTGTGATCGAGCGGCTAGTGACTGGTAATGAAACTATGATCTTGTATTATGATCCACAAAGCAAGCGCGAGTCAATGGAATGGCGTTATAAGGGTGAAAAGCCCCCTAGAAAGGCAAAGGTGCAACAATCGACTAAAAAACTGATGTGCACAATATTTTGGGATTTTCAAGGCATTTTGATGGTAGATTTTAAAGAACGTAATACAGTCGTGAACGGCGAATATTATGCTTCTTTAATACCAGGTGTCTCAAAAGAAAGTTCACATTTAAATCTTTTTTTAAAAGAAAAGTCTTAGCTTTATTGAAAAAATGTTTATTTTATATTGAAGTACACTGTTTGGGAATTTATTTTTTAAAAATAACATTGTCCAAATGTAAACCGTTGCGCTCTCGGCATTCATTTAGTCGGGCACTAAAATTGCCTATGACAGCTCGGCAGGTAGTCTCCGTGATGGCTGCCATTTCATGACGGATATTTTCTTTTAATTGTGCCAGGGAAGTCGGTTTATTAGCGTAAACTTTTGATTTGACATAACCCCACAGGAAAAAATCCATAGGCGTTAAATCGGGACTCCGTGGAGGCCAATTTATGTCACCTCGCCAGGAGATTAATTTGTTCGGAAAAATTTCTCGAACTCGAGGCAGAGATCTGTTGGACGTGTGTGAAGTTGCTCCATCCTGCTGGAACCATGTTCTTTGGTTGTAACCAGGAAAGTTTTGCAGTTGGGGTACGAAAAACTCGTCTAACATCTCCACATAACGCTCTGAATTCACTGTGAGTGTGCGTCCCCTTCCATCTTCAAAAAAGTAAGGGCCGATAATTCCTCGCGCCGACATCGCTGCCCATACGGTGACTTTGGGTGAATGTAGCGGTTTCTGATGTTTTTGTTTTGGGTTGGTTGCACTCCAGTAACGACAATTTTGCTTGTTTACATGCCCATTCAGGTGAAAATGGGCTTCATCGGAAAACAAGATGTTGGTGAACGTTGGAAAGCGCTCAATCATCTGATTTACAAAGGCAAGCCTCTGACCAGCATCTTGAGGCTTCAGTTCTTGCACTAACTGAATTTTGTACGGGTGCAGCTTTAAATCTTTGTGTAAAATGCGGCATAATGAAGATCTGTGCACATTTAAAGCAACAGCACGCTTCCGAATCGAGAGGTTTGGATCATCTCGAATAGACTGAGTAACACTGTCCACGTTTTCGGCTGTTCTTGATGTTCTTGGTCGCCCAGATTTTGGTTTCTCCAGAGTTGACCCAGTCTCTTCAAACTTCTCAACCCATTTTGCAATGAGACGAGTGCTAGGCGCATCATTTAAGTGACGAATATGTCGAATACTGCAGAATTTTCTACGCGCTACAGTCGCCGAATTACCGTTTTTGTAAAACTCACGTACGCACAACGCACGGTCCGCACCAGAGAAACGCTCCATAGCGACTAAATTCCCAAGAGCCAGACTACCGACTGACATACCCCCCGCGCCCCTCAGAATAGTTGCTTTCGCGTAATAAGATAAGCAAATGTGAACTTACTTTTGAGACACCTTGTATATAAATTACGAGACAAGATAAAGGAAAAACGAAGAGGCAAGCTGTCTAAAGTTGTCCTGTTGCTCCATGACAACGCCCCTGTTCATACCGCTGGTGTTTCGAAGGATGCAGTTCGTCAATGCGGGTTCACAGAAGTTCAACATCCACCTTACAGTCCAGACATGGCCCCGTCCGACTATTATTTATTTCCAAATTTAAGAGGAAGAAAATTTTCAAGCGATGAAGAGTTGCAGGCGGCCGTCTTCAGTCATTTTGAGGATAAAAAATGTGATTATTTTTATAAAGGTTTAGAGATGTTGATTCACAGATGTCAGAAGTGTGTTAGTATTCATGGTAATTATATTGAAAAATAAAATTGGTTTCGTTTCATTTCCTCCATTGGTTCATAGTTAGGCCAAATCATTATAGGACCGCCTACGTATCATAAGTATAATCATTTATTATGACAGATTCTGATACCAATGAACTATTTCTCTCTGTTGATTCAGATTCTTCTTTTTTTTCACTAAATGACTCTTTTTCGGAACCTACTACTCTTCGTTATCTGCCTACTCAAAAGTTTCATGGTTTGACTAATAACTTTAACGTTTGTTACATTAACGCTCAGAGCATTCCGCAACATTATAATGAACTTGTTGATACTTTTCATAATCAGTCTATTTCTGCGATACTTGTTTCGGAAAGCTGGTTAAAACCTACCTTACCGTCCACCTCCTTTGGAATACCTGGTTTTGTCCTCTTAAGAAATGGTCGTACGGGCATAAGAGGTGGTGGTGTAGCGGTATACTTACGTGATGGTATACCCTATAAACAATTATGTGCTTCTTCTTCTGTTTATTCTGGTACAATAGAATACATGTTCTTGGAGATTACCATCAGTGGGGCTAAGACTGTTCTCGGTGCAATTTACTGTCCACCAGGAGTTAATTATTTTTGTGACCTTGAATCGGCTCTTTTTTCTATCGGCTCCGATTATCAGCACTTTATTATAATGGGAGACTTCAATACCGATATTCTTTGTAACTCTGCGAGGTCACGTGAATTGTATACAGTTATGAACTCCTTTAATTTGTCACTTCTTCCTCTCGACCCCACACACCACAATCTTGATACTGCTGATTCTTTAATAGATTTAATAGTGGTTGCTTCTGAAGACCATGTCGTTGGCCACGGTCAACTCTCCGCCCCTGGGTTTTCGCGGCACGATTTACTGTATATTTCTTATAGGATTAAATGTCCTAAGGTCAATCATGTGATGGTGCATCGGCGTAATCTAGCGAGACTTAATGTTGAAGAACTTCATCAAGATGCTTGTAGTATAGATTGGAGTTATACTTACAGCGTAGAGAGTGTTGACGAAAAAGTAGCTCTTTTTAATTCAAATATACAGAAGTTGTTTGATAAACACGCTCCTCCACACAAAGTCAGACTGAAACGATCTCCTGCGCCGTGGATTACTAAGGATATCCGCAGGGCTATGGCAAAGCGTGATCGAGAAGTTAGTAAATATAAGAGTAATCGGTGTACTGTTAACTGGACTCGATTCAAAGCCGCTAGGAATCGGTGTAATCAGATGGTGCGGGCCGCTAAACGCCGTTATATTCATCGAAATATCCTTAACGCTTCTATGGCTGATTCGTGGAAATTTTTAAAATCAATCGGGATAGGTAAACCTGCTTCTAACTTTGATCCTTCAATCTTCTCTGTTAATCAACTTAATACATACTTTTCTACTGCACCACAGCTGCATTCGTCAATTAAATCTACTACTATTGCCCATGTTAATTCTCTTCCAAAATTTTACAAAAGCTCTTTCAATTTTTTTCCCGTTACTGATGAGGATATAAAAAGTCAATTTCTTCTATCAAGTCCGCCACAGTAGGCTCTGATGATGTGAGCAGAATCATGATCAATCTCATCCTCAATTATGTCTTACCAGTACTTACCCACATAGTAAATTTTTCATTAGATACTGGAGTTTTTCCTTGACTATGGCGAAATGCTTTTGTTCTCCCACTTCCAAAAATAAATAATGCTAGTTCTGTTTCTCACTTTCGTCCTATCTCTATTCTTCCTTTTTTATCAAAAGTACTTGAAGCTGTTGCTCACAGACAAATTTCTGACTACGTTTTTAAAAATAACTTTTTAAGTAGCTATCAATCAGGTTTCGGGCCAGGACATAGTACAACAACAGCCCTGCTTAAAGTTACGGAAGATTTACGTATAGGTATGGAGGAGTCAAAATTAACTGTGTTAGTTTTAATAGATTTCTCAAACGCTTTTAATGCTGTTGATCATGACATCCTTCTTACAATACTTTCTCACATTGGTTTCTCCTCATCAGCGCGGGAATGGTTCGCATCCTATCTTCAGGGACGTCAGCAGGCTGTTCGCGTGGGTCCAGTTATTTCTGACTGGTGCACGCTGGTTGCTGGCGTTCCTCAAGGCGGAATTCTCTCACCTCTTTTGTTTTCAATTTTTATAAATCTCACTACATCTCACATTCGCTGCACGTACCATCGCTATGCCGATGACTTACAAATATATGCTCAGTCTGATGTTAACGATATCGAAGATGCGATCACTGAGCTAAACTCTGACCTCACTCGTATCTCTGATTGGTCTAGCAAATTCGGTATTACTGTTAACCCTACCAAGTGCCAGGCAATTATAGTTGGAAGTAGCCGTCGCTTATCTACATTGGATTTTAATTCACTGCCACCTGTAAATTTTAATAATGCTGTCATACCTTATTCAGTTACTGTGAAAAATCTAGGACTTCTCATTGAATTATCATTGACAGTCTAAGTTGGCGGCCGCAAGTCACGGAAGTAAGCAAAAAGTTATCAACACCTTGCGTTGTCTGTATCGACTCAAGAATTTTCTTCCAGTGAGAACAAAGGTAATGTTGGTTCAAACGCTCGTTTACAAGTACTAGATGATGCAGATGTATGCTATGCTGATGCCTCTCAAGAACTTCTTAACAAACTGGATCGTCTTCTCAATAATTGTATTTGCTTTATCTTTGGCTTACGTAAATTCGATCACGTCTCTTCATTCCGTTCTCAGCTCAAATGGCTGCCTCTTCCACTTCGTAGATCTTTTAGAATCCTTTCTATGGTATTCTCTATTTTACACGATCCGTTTGTCCCTGCATATCTGAAATGCAAATTTCAGTATCAGGGCGATTCTCACAACCGATGTCTCCGTTCCGCGGAAAATCTAACTCTTCATGTTCCTTTCTGTCGCACGGGCTTCTCTTACAATTCTTTCACTTCAAATGCAGTAAGACTCTGGAACATGTTAACCAGAAATATAAAAGAAGCAAAAACTAAACCTATCTATAAACGTTTACTCTGGGAATATTACTTAACGAAGCAGTAGTAGTTTCGGATAATAATAAAAAATTTTAAAAACTTCGGAAACTGTTATATTCTCAAGTATGTATAATATAAAAATATCATATTTATTTATTGTGTTTGTATTTATTGTGGGTATTTGTATATATATATATATATATATATATATATATATATATATATTTGTATATATATATATATATATATATATATATATAAAATAATATTGTATGCATGTAAGTAGTAATGTAAATGTATATATATGTGTGTTTTGTATTTATTATCATTATATTATAATTTTGTATTTTTTCCTTAAACCTTTAATTTTTTTTTAATTATGAGTTTTGCACCCATCACTAGATACTGTGCACAAACCAAAGGTAGACTGGTAGAGAATGCCTTTAGGCATTAAGTCCGCCGTTTTGTACATTTCTTTTATGTGTGCAAATAAAGCTTAAATAAATAAATAAATAAACATCTTTGCTAACCCTCCCCAACTAACGGTCCCACACCCAAACCCAAATGGAGAATAATTATGGTATTAACAAGAAGTAAACGGCCCCAAGTGCTCGGTGGACCCAGTAGCAGCACTGGTTATGACGGAAGCCAGCCTGAGACTGGGCCTAGGGGTGCGAAGAATCCCCGAGTGACGAAAGCAACCCGTCGAACGACCCAAGCGACACATATGGACTCCGACATGCTAAGCGATATAATCTCATCGACACCCTCACCTTTTCATTCATTCGAGTCATCTATTTCATCTCCACGTTCATACCAGACTTCAACAAGGTCAGACTCTGTATCACCCATGTCTGAGGACGTTGAGGCTGTCGCCACTGAACCTGCACCCGCCCCAGACAGAAATCGTGCGCGCAAAAGATGGACAGAAGAAATGAATAAATTCATCTGGCGCATGTACCTTATAGCCACTAAATTAAATACTAACAAAATATACCTCGATCATCTACATAAAGAATTCACTAATAAATATCCGCAGATGCAGGCATCAAGACAAAGGTTGGGAGATCAATGCAGAGCTATATTCAGAAATAAATTACTTACCCAAAAAATATTAGATCATATAAGGAACGAAGTTGCAGTATACTTACAACAAACACACAGTAATACCAATCATATACAAACCGACTCGATCACGCAATCACACACGCAACCACATTTGAGCAATCAGCAAGGCTTGACACAAAGAAGACGACGGACAGCTGACCAAAACGAATCTATTGTGAGAAATTACTATAAAATCACCAAAATTGGAGAAAATAAATCAGCTTACCGTAGACCCCTCCATCAAGCAGTCATAGAAGAACACCCTGAGTTAACAGGTGTAAGTGAACAACGAATATCAGATCAGCTCGGAGTAATATTGAACAATAAAATTATTAATGACCAAAGACTCCAAAAGATACGTGAAAATATAGCAAGCAACCTCAATTCCCGACGAGACAATAATATGGAAAATAATTCATCACATTCATCACCCGAAATAGAAAACTCACAAGAAGTCGACGTTCATCCATTCATTATAGAAAGTAACATTCCCGTGCATACACTTAACTTAACCTTACAACCTCAACCTGACGAATCAGTGATATCCACTCAAGCCTCTGAACCTCAAAAAAACCAAGCAAAAGAAAATAATGACGCTAAAAAATCCAGGAACTGTTTGGAATAGCAATAGACAAATTTCAGAATACCAACCCAACTAAACGACCTTATATACCAAAACAAAAAACTTCTAAAAGGCTGGCACAAATTGTAGATTTTATAAACACTAAAATATTACCAAATCACATATCGAAAGAGCAGGATTTTGAGACCACTCAGACCATAATTTACTGCGTGGCGTACACAGTAGCTTTAATTAACGGAACCAAAATCAGAGACATAAACACAACACCTACCTAAAGTCGAAATAAAGAACCTGCTTGGCAGAAAAGGTTAAAAAGAAAGATATTGGATTTCATAAGAGACATTGGAAGGACTATACCAAATTGGAAGGACAGAATATACCAAAGGCAATAGAAGCAATAGACTCACCACTTCAGTGGAAGCAATAAAAAATAAATACCGAATACATTCCCAGCACGAAGAACCCAATTTAAGCGATGAACAATTCCTTGACACATTTAAACAAAAACTGAATGCGGCATCCAGCAGATTAAAAAGATACCTTAATTGCACACTTAGGAAGTCACAAAATAGCCAGTTTATCAATAATGAAAAATTTTTTATAGGAGCCTGACTTCAGACACACAACACGACACACATAGAAATAGGCAAAATGCACCAATGAATTACATAGCTTCTGGTCTGGTATTTGGTCTGTACCGGTTCACCACAACACTAAGGCAGAATGGCTGAAATCAGATTCCGAAGTAACTGATTCTATCACACCAATGGCATTTGAACAAATACCTCTGTAAGTATTTGTGCATATATTAAAAAAACCCATGGCTGGAAAGCACCCGAAAGTGACCGTATACATAACTACTGGTATAAGAAACTTTCAACAATTCACCCTCTACTTCATAACCATATCAATGATTTTATACAAAAGCCAGACATAATGCCCCGATACATTACACAAGGCCTCACATACATGATTCCGAAAGACACAGATCATCAAAATCCTGCCAAATTCAGACCTATCACATGTCTCCAAACCATTTATAAACTACTTACAGCATGTATAGCCGAACTCTTACATCAACATATAGCCACGAACAACATCCTTACTGAAGAACAAAAAGGATGTCGAAAGAGTAGTCAGGAGTGTGAAGAGCAACTCATAATAGACTCCGTAGCAATGAAACATGCTATTTCTAAAAGGAAGAACATCAATACAATGTATATTGACAACCGAAAAGCATTCAACTCCGTACCGCACAGCTTGCTCCTACAATTCACCCACAACTTATACATTTTCTTGAAAAATCAATGCAGCACTGGACAACTACATTAAAAACCATAGGAACGTCTTGTATAGAAACACCAGAAATTCCAATACGTCAAAGAATCTTCCAAGGGGATGCGCTTAGCCCTGTATGGTTCTGTCTCGCATTAAACCCTCTCTCGCAAATGCTGAACAAAACCAATTATGGTTACTCTATCATCACACCACACAAACACACCACTCTAACACACCTGATGTACATGGATGACATAAAACTATACAGTAACACTACACAATCATTGCATCGCCTCGCAGACATCATCCAATCTTTCTCAAACGACATTCATATGGAGTTTGGGATTGACAAGTACAAAACTTTCTCGGTTAAAAATGGAAAAATTAACCCCAACAGCTATAGCCTAGTAACAGGAGACACGATTAAACCTCTAGAACCCCACGCCTCATATAAATACTTAGGTTTCCAACAAGCGCGACAGATCCATCAAAAGGAAACGAAAGAAGGTCTCAAAAAGAAATTTAAACATCGGCTTAATGGGATATTCCGGTCTCAACTCAACTCCCGCAACATGTCAAAAACAATCAATAGTTACGCAATCCCCATACTGACATACTCGTTTGGTATAATAAACTGGACTCAAGGTGACCTTATCAATCTGCAACGTATTATAAATACCACTCTAACGACTCACCGCAAGCACCACCCTAGATCATGCGTGCAAAGGATGACTCTTTCAAGATCCGAGGGAGGACGAGGTATAATAGATGTCCTCAACTTGCACAATAAACAAATCAAATCCCTTCGTCCATATTTCCACCAACGCTCAGAACACTCACTTCTCCACGAAATAGTAACCTTAGCCGACAAACGCCTCACACCACTTAACCTCGCGGACCGAAACGCACAACGCAGTGAACGGATCACTGACGTAAAAGAGAAGATGGCCTCATGGCAACAGAAGTCCCTACACGGAAGGCAATACCACGACCTGCAGCTGTCACATGTCGACAAAAAAGCGTCGAATGCCTGGCTGAGGCGCGGTGAACTCTTCCCAGAGACGGAGGCATTCATGTTAGCGATCCAGGACCAGGTTATCGATACCCGAAACTTCCAGAGACACATAATACGTGCACCTAACCTCCGCACTGATACTTGCAGACATTGCCACTCTAGCCCCGAAAACATACAACACGTAACATCCGCCTGTAGAGCCCTTGCACAAACCGACTATAAGCATCGGCATGACCAGGTTGCCTCCATAATACACCAATATCTTGCCCTTAAATTTAAATTCATACAAAAAATGACACCATATTACAAATATAAGCCGGACATCATATTAGAAAACAATAATCATAGAATCTACTGGGACAGGACCATTATCACGGATAAAACTATTCACTTCAATAGGCCCGATATCACAGTGTATGACAAAAATAACAAAACTGCTTACCTTATTGACATTGCCATACCAAACACCCATAACATTCAATCCACCATAGCTGAAAAACTTACAAAATATCAAGATTTAGCTATAGAACTCAAGCGTCAATGGAGAGCAGAAACCATCCATATAGTCCCAATAGTTATCTCATCTACCGGATTGAATAAAACTATTATTTACGGATTTTATCGCGTTTAATTACATTAATTTATTTTTATTATTATCCCGACGTTTCGGGTGCTTTACAGCGCCCATGGTCACGGGGGGGACAGGACCATGGGCGCTGTAAAGCACCCGAAACGTCGGGATAATAATAAAAATAAATTAATGTAATTAAACGCGATAAAATCCGTAAATAATAGTTTTATTCAATGTGTAGTGTTCGCGTAAATTTAAGAAATCATCATCTACCGGAGTTATACCTAAAAGCCTACAATGCAGTCTAGATATTTTGCAAGTACCCCAACACACACTTCACACCCTGCAGAAAGCTGTCATTCTCAACACCTGCCGACTCACACGCAAATTCCTCACCACGTCATCCGTCACCTCTGCTTACACCATCACCTAGCACCTGCTCACGCTTGGCTTCGGCCCGTGTGATTAGGTTTTAAGTTACCTCTTTAATTGGGAGAATATAGATATGTACAAAATATAATAATAATAATAAAGGCGTAGGGAAGTGACGACCCCATCGCCCGCTGACGTAACAGTTATGTGACAAAACTACTACGTCGGCGCAGTCAGTCAGCGTACTGAGTCAAGGTACTGAGAACCTTACTGGAGGGCTCCGGGAGAGGATTTCAGCTACGGAAGGGAGGAACAAAAGTGACCCACCTTTTCTATATGGATGACCTCAAGTTATTCGCCTCCAGTCGCTCCCATCTTATGGAATTGCTAAACATCACTTGTGAATTTAGCAATTCTATTGGAATGGAGCTGGGGACGGATAAGTGTGCGGTACTTCATGTTGAAAGGGGAAGGGTTGCTAACTCTGAGGGCATAGATTTATCTATGCCCGTCAACTTAAAGACCCTTTCCGAGGCTGAAACATACCGATACCTGGGTATGTCACAGAACATCGGTATCGATGAGGCTGGTATGAAACAGTCAGTTTGCGACGTGTTTTATGCACGCTTGACCAAAGTGCTTAACAGCCTTTTGTCCGGTGTGAATAAGACACACGCATATAACGGTTGGGTCATGCCTGTCCTCATATATACCTTTGGCATACTCTTTGAGTTTGGTGGACTCAGACCGAACTTAAGAGCGCATATTCAAATATGTCCGAGTCGAAATCTACGCGATCGCTTTGGAACGGCGTAATAATGACGCACACTACAATGTTATCTCTGTGTGCGTGTCAGGGCGAGCGTGAGGCTATAATAGTTGCCTAACGACGACTACGAATCACTTTGATCGTTGATTATATACCTGTCTTTGATACTGTTGGAACTAAAATAATAAAAAAATAATTTCCATACAATGGCTTACTTATATAGCGTATAGAAATCGGAGGCTAATATGTGGAAATTGTTTTAGGTATTCTTTTAGTAAATTGAAGTCTGCTTTACATTTTCACCCTATTGAGTATATTATAATATGTATATGTTCTAATTGAAAAATATGTATTGTATAAAATATATATCATTTGATAAACTTTTATTCTGTTTCATAATGTAAACATAATTCATCAAACTAACAATTTCATCAGTGTCGGCTAGCGCATGCAAACCGATAATCAATAACCGATAATTTATCGGTAATCAGTTCATTTTTTTCACCGATAATTATCGAAAAATTTCTTAAAAATACCGATAAACGATAATTTCATAAAGGTTTTATGCAATCATTTCCATCACTACCGCGAGTTATTTTTTGGAATTCGCGCTGCGTGCAGTGGCATTCCACTAGCCCGTGTCTATAGCTCTCTTGCTCACTCATTTCATGACCAACACAAGTGCGCAGTCGCGTGCAGGACAGAACGCGCCATTAAGCGCGGCGTGGGAAGTTTGTTCAGTGTGATCCAGTGTGGTGTGATGTTTGGTTGGTTGCGTTGTGTTCTGTTGAGCGTGCTTCGCTTTTTTGTCGACACGACGCTAAAGGATTTACAGTAGGTAAGTAAAATAATCTAGATAGATAGATTTTAAGTAGATTTTTATATTATGTACTTGTTTGACGTTCGCTTTATAAGCCCACTTCATATTCATACATCTTCTTTACTTCATAGCCCACAGTGGTCAGTCATATAAGTAGGTAATTTTATATAATATTTTAACTTTAGGTAGAAACACGTTATTTAAATGTTACGTAGTGTGTTTAAAAGTTTATTTACTTACACAATACTTAAATATCATTCGCAGTATTACCAAATTACCGTATTTTTATCGAGATCACGTCTCAGTGTGTCTCAGTCTACCAGTGTTGCCCGTAGCTTCGAATTTCGAATCATAATATTATTAGTAGTGTGAATATTAAAAATATCTTTTGTTTTAGGTACTTACTGCAACGAGTGAATTAATCAATAATGTCAAATAAAATAAACTACACTCCTGTATACAAAAAAAGTTCCGATCCAACGTCGGTTTGGTATCATTTCCTAAAGGCCGATACGGGTGATTCTGCAAAATGTAAAACATGTGAAAAAGTTATTAAGTGTGCGGGTGGTACTACAACAGGACTACGCAGCCATTTAAGATTACATAATATTTCACTTGACAGCGAAAGGCTTGCTTCAGAAGTAGCTAGGGAAACTGCTGGGACTTCCAAAAGAAAAAATGATAACTCTTTATTGGAGTCACCAGTTTCAGCGAAAAATTGCAGAATGACCGACTACTTCTCACAATCAAACAGATCATTGGATGTTATGGTATCAAGAATGACAGCACTTGACGGTATGCCATACAGGGCATTTACAGAATCTGAAGACCTGAAGCATCTATTTAAAAAAGCTGGTTATAAATTACCTACGAGCGCAAATACTATAAAGTTTTATGATAAGACTAAGAAAAACCTTATAAAGGAAATACATGAACTAAAGGATGAAGGACACAAATTTTCGGTTTCAATAGATGAATGGACATCTTCAAGAAATAGGCGATATATGAATGTGAATCTTCACTGTGCATTTTTCAAAGGTAACCACCACACGACGAGAAATCTTGATTTATGTAGGACGTATGGCTCTGTTACCGCTATCAAGTGTGAAGAATACCTGCGAGAAAGGCTACACGAATTTAAGTTAGATTTTGACACTGATGTGATCGCCATTATATCTGATGGAGCTTCTGTTATGACAAAACTAGGAGGCAATTTAAACTGCATACATCAGTTATGCTTAGCTCATGGCTTGCAATTGGCCATCGTGGATACGTTCTACGTAAAAAATCAAGAAAACGTAAATGAGGCTCAAGAAGAACTTGCCGAAAACGAAAATAATCTGAACACTGTTTGCATTGGCACTGAAGATGATACTGAGACTGGTGGATTTCAAATAGAGCAAGCTCCAACTGTAACGGTTGACGTGGAGACAAATATTAAGTTTGGGCTTGTTGTAGAAAAGGTGAGGAATATTGTGCGGATGTTCAGAAAGTCACCAACGAAATCCGATATTCTTCAAAATTACATAAAAATGGAGCTTGGTAAAGAATACGCACTGATATTAGACTGCAAGACGCGCTGGAGTACTCTTTGCAATATGATTGGTAGGTTTATTAAAGTGAAAAGAGCAGTCTTAAAAGCACTCATTGATGTAAAATGTGATATCCAGATTAATGAAGTGGAGTGGTCTATTCTCGAAGACATTTATGAGAATCTCGATGTAATGAAAGTTACTGTTGAAGCTGTTTGTCGCGAAGATGCTACTCTGCTTAGTGCTGATGCTGCCATGATTTTTGCACTTAAAAAACTTGAAACTCGTAACACGTTGCTTAGTAAGGAGCTTCATGCAAGTCTGAGCAAAAGGATCAAACAAAGGCGGCTACCAGTTGCAAGTCTAATGCAATACCTTCACAACCCAGCAACATATTTTGAAGAAAATGAATATGACGCAGATGTTTATCCGCGCTTGCCTAACGATTGTCTGCAAGAGATGGTATTGGGGCTTCTAAAATACGATTCGGCCGCACAATCTTTTACTTGCAACGATGTCAATGACTTACCTACTGATGATTCGCAGAATGAAGTCGGCAGCATTTCCTCATTATCAAATAAAGAATTAATTAACCAACAAATCAGCAAAATTATCTTTGATGACACGAGAAGAGTTGGAATTGGAAATCTTTCAACGTCTAAAGAAGACTTATTGACACTACTGAAGGTTGAAATGCTGTTATTTGAAAATGGAGGTGATCGAGGCCAATTGCTGTCAAAAGCTTATCGATGGATTCGTTCAATTAAGCCAACAAGTGTAGAGAGTGAACGCGCTTTTTCTGCGGCTGGAATATTATGTAATAAACTGCGCACAAGCCTTAGCGACAAAACTATAAATTGCTTGTCGTTTCTTCGCACTTATTTCCAACAACAAAAAAATTGTAAATAGATTATGTATGTTAATAATATACCTACAAATTATTCTAAATTAAACGACTGATTTAAATGTTACAATAATTGATTCCTAATGAAACCAAAAAATGTTAAGTAATAGGTTAATATTAATATTTTATTTTATTGTTTATATATTTTTTGTTTTTGTTTGTGAGAAAAAGATAGTAGTATAGCTAGTGCTATTATGATTAAGACTTGTTTTTTCTATATTGATTTTTAGTTTTATGGAAATAAAACCATATATTTAATTAAATAACGTATTTCATTGAATTATAAAAACAATAAATTTTCTTGTAGAGAGTAGAATGCACAAAGAAAGCAATTTTAAGAGACAGGTATTTTTTTAATGTAAATCGGTAATTCTCGGTTTTTATCGAAAAAAAACCCGATAAAAATTGAATTATCGATTATCGAAAAGTTCCGATAATTGCATGCTCTAGTGTCGGCGGGAATTAGTGTTGCCAGGTCTAGCAAGTAAAATTTCGGGACGGAAGGTAAAAATAATCGGGGATTTGGTTTTCATATCCGAACAACTAGAATGACTACAAAATATAGGTTTCTTTGTAGCCTTTTGTGCTTTATTGAGAGCCGTGGTAGCTCAGATGGTCAACGCTAACTGTCAATATCGCAGTATGCGAGTAATGCGAGTGACTGTAACTTTACTTTTGTGCTTTATAATTATTATTCGAGTCTGATCTCATGAACGAATAACTTTTCATCCAAACATCGTAAAAACGGAATTTTTTTCATTTCAGGCAAATTAAAACATTTTTGAACTACTTGTTTTTTTTTTTGCAGTCCCTGAATTTTTCAAATCACTCATTTTAATATAATTCTGTTTAAAACTTTTGTGGTTTTTTTTCGACTGGTGAGACAATGTCGTAGTAAAAATATTTTAATGTGGTAGTAGCTAACAGATATAATCATTTTTGCTGTCAAAATTATGGATTAAAGTATAGAATAAGAAGGTTAGTGAAAATCGGGACATTTGGCGTCCCGATCAATGATGAATCGGCACGTGTCACTAGACCTTTGAAAATCGGGACGTCCCGCGCAAATCGGGACACCTGGCAACACTAGCGGGGATCGAGCCCGGATTGTTCGCGTTTACGGTGAGCACTACGCCCTTGAGCTACTCAACTCAAGCACGGCTCATATGTTTTATATCTGGGGACATGTTAGTGCATAGTTATCTCCACACTAGGAATTTTTCCTAAGTACATACATCGTTGGGGCAATTTAAATACATTAATTTCACAGGGACAAACATCCAGACCTGGAACAATTATTTGTAAGTAATACAAATTTTTGTTCCATGTGGGATTCGAACCTGCGGCGTTCAGCGCTACAAATCATTACCAAGTCACTCCGCCACGGAGTCAAAGGTGAAAGCCAACGATTTTGTATTTTTACTTGATCCGAATTGCTTACGTTCAATTACTCATTTCTAAAAAAAATATGTATGAAATGAAAATTTGCCACCATTACATCATTTAATATTTAAATATTACAATCATAAACATATTTCAAAATTACTTACTACCAAAAATATCGCTTATATATAAAAGTCTGAATCGTTTAAAATGCTCGATGGTGCTATAGGTATCTAGTTATAGTATGGTGTAGTATAGCCCTATCGGTGTATCAACGCGATCGCGCGGTGTCGGTGAGAAAAAGTAATACGTCCTGTCGTTGGGATTACCCGGAGCGTACTGAATCGAACTGCGTCTGCGCATGATGTTTTATAGTATTTTTAAAATAATTATATAAAATAATTGACAAAATAACACGAGCTAAAAATTTTTTTGTATATTTAACATTACATGTATTTTGATAAAATAATTAAAATAGATATGTTTATAAGCAAATACATGGAAAAAATTACATTGAAGTAGACAGTTTTGGTGATTTTATAATATTATTTTATAATATTAAATCGAAATATTATCGTAATTTAGGTTTTGCTATACCCTAAAAGACTATATATTTCATTATAATAACGCTTAAAATATAGTATTTTAGCTTATAATAATAGTTGTATTCAACCTGAAAGATAACTCTGATGCATATTTTCGTAAAACACAGTGAAGGGATTGTCTTCGCCCTAAAAAACCATCATTAAAAACTATGATTTTTCACTGCTATGTACTAAATAAATACTTCATCTTTCTAAAGCCCTAATTTTCAGCAAATAATCTCCTCACGTCGTTACGATATCGCCGTTGGAAAAACCATAAAACATGTAGTTTTCGACGCGAAACGCATATGCCCTCTTAACGCCCTGGATAGACAAATTTCGTTTATGCATTCCCAACACTTGCTCATTTAAATGAACAGCAAATAGCTGACCAAAGAAGAGCAATAGTAAATAATAAATACATCAGTGACGATAAATTAAATGAAATAAAACAACAAGTAAATAAACAACTATCAATAAATCTGAATAATTCAAGTGACGCAAATACAATTCCTCATACAATTCAAGAAAATACACAAGACTCTAACAATACTGACATTTCCTTTATAAATAGCATTGAAGTCTCTTTACTTAATCTATCACAACCTGAGAGAGATCCCTTAATAGACGCAACTTTTCAGCAAGCATTATTACATTTTAAAGACACTGACCCCACAAGAAGAGTCTGCATCCCTAAACAAAAGTCATCTAAAAAACTTGCAATAATAGTTCATTATATTAATGAAAAAACTCTTCCCGAAACTATAAATACAGAAACGGACTTTATTACATTACAAACTGCAATATATTGCGCTGCTTGGACAGCAGCTAAGAAAAACTATACTAGCTAAAGACGATTATAAACCACATTGGCAAAACGGCTAAACGGCTAGAAAGGAGACTAGGTGAGTTGCGAACAAAAATTGGCAGAGTAACACAATACATTAACGAAATTAGCACAAAACATCTAGAAAGACATATTAAAAACATAGTACAACAGCACAAAACTCATTCAGTACATGAGGAACAAAACAAACATCTCACACACACACACACTTGACACACTCAAACAAAAACTTGCAGTCATCTCAGGTCGGTTACGTAGATACAAAGCATGCACAAGAAAACAACAAAATAATCAATTCCACAACAATGAAAAACAATTTTATCGAAACATAAAACAAACAACAGCTAACGTACAAAAAAGAAACTGACTAGGTAACGGCCCTAATCCAGAGGACATGCGAAAGTTTTGGGCAGAAATCTGGGAAAGACCTGTTGAACGTAATACTTACGCCAACTGGATACAAACCAAAACTAGAAATAGCTATTTAAACATTCAAGAAATGTCTTTTCAGCATATCCCAAAAGAAACATTTAAAAAGGTAATTAATAAGTTGCATAATTGGAAAGCACCTGGATCAGATTTTATACACAATTACTGCCTACCTTTATAATCATCTTAATGAATTTATAGTAAACCCTTTGACAATGCCAGCTTACATGACAGTCGGAATTATGTAGATGATACCAAAAGATCATAATGATCAGAATAACCCTGCAAAATACAGGCCTATAATATGTTTGCAAACTGTATATAAAATCCTTACATCATGCGTATCTGAACTTATATATAAACACATTAATGACAATAGTATACTGGCTGAACAACAGAAGGGATGTCGAAAATTCAGTCAAGGCTGCAAGGAACAATTAATCATAGACTCTGTTATACTGAAACAAGTTCAGAAAGAGAAGTTGGACTTGTTTTCCATGTACATTGATTACAAAAAAGCTTATGATTCAGTCTCCCATTCGTGGCTAATAGAAGTGCTCAAGATGTACAAAATACATCCAAAACTAATCATTTTACTAACATCATTGATGAGTCTCTGGAAAACACGATTAGTACTCACGAATCCGACTAAAACGATAGAGACCAATCCAATAAAAATACAGAGAGGAATATTCCAAGGTGATGCACTGAGCCCATTGTGGTTCTGTCTTGCTATAAATCCCCTATCTAAGTTATTAATAGGATGTTATATTTACAAGCACTGCAAAGATACCTTCATTTTACCGAAGAGGATCGTCAACCACTCAGATTACCAATTTATTCTGATACATCTAATGAAGATTCAAAGAGTCTAAAATTAGTTTTAAAAATAAAGATAGAGATCTAAAAACTTCAGTTGATGCTGAATCTTTGTTGGAGGAGAATCGATCCATTAAAAGTAAAGAAAATTATGAAAATCCACTTTACACACCAGCTCATAATAAAAAAAACTTATAATAAAAAGGACAGTTATTATTAAACTTAGTTGAAACAAGTAAAATACATTGGGATAATGAAGGTACAGTCATAATTGTTAATGAAAAAAATCCTGGAAGTAATATTGTTGATTTAATAAATGATTTTATTAAATCAACCTTTTAAGGGACCCTTTTAAGGGTCTTAGTGATCATAGTGATCAGAAGTGATCCAGTAGGGTGGGATAGATTTGCTGAAGCATTAAAAGATATTAAAGTACCACTTACTTATATTGGGAATCCAAAGAGATGTGAGTTTATTAACCAACTTCAAGTAAAAGATCTGAACAAACCCTCTGAGATTGAATTTCAAGAGTTTTCTACACCGAGCAGTAGAGATAAAAAGTCTACAACTAAAATACGTAAAAGGCTTGAGTGGGAAAAATGGACCCCGTACTAGAAGAAATTAACAGGATTTATTATGATCCAACTAATCCCGCTGGTTTTGGTAGTATTGATAAATTATCAAAAGCCATGAAGGGTAAAATGAATAAAAAGCAAGTAAAGGAATGGTTAAATTCACAAGAAACATACACATTACATAAACCCATTCGAAAAAAATTCCCGCGTAATAGGTACATTCTATCAAATATTAACGAACTGTGGCAAGCTGATTTAAGTGATATGCGAACTTATTCTCAATATAATGATGGTTTCAAGTATATACTTTGTGTTATTGATGTATTTAGTAAATATGCTTTTGCAAGACCAATGAAAAAGAAAAACTCAGAAACAACTAAAGAATGTTTTGAAAGTATATTTACTGAAAGTAATTTAATACCTACTCACATACAATCTGATAAAGGTACAGAATTTTTTTCAAAAGATGTACAAAAATACTTTAATTACAAAAAGATTAATTACTATACCACTAACAATCCTGACATTAAGGCCAGTATTGTTGAACGATTTCAAAGAAGACTAAAAATGAAAATGTGGCGTTATTTCACTCATACATTACTCCACATAAAGGCAAAAGTATTAAATCAAGATTCAACTAACTTGATATCTACTACAATATTAGTACCTGTAAATAATTGGCTGCATTCACTTTTTAGTCAACTTGATGTTTATTTAAACCAAAAACTTATATCACCAACTAATAATACCCATGCATATCGAGCATACATGGAAACCCTTTTGAACTATGCTCCTGCTGCTATACAATCTCATCTTACTTGTAGTCTTTGGTATGATGATACAGCAGGAAAAATGGATTCTACGGATGGTAAAAACATAGGATTTGTTTAAAGACAGGAATTGATTAGTGAAAGTAAGGAAATAGAAATGATTGGTCATCTTCACGGTGACATTTTCAACCAAGATAAATTTTTAATTAATGGTGTTGAAATGAGTGTTAAATTGGTTCGATCAAGAGAGAGTTTCAATTTAATTGCTGGGTCAAACGATATAAAGTTTAAAGTTTGCATTACGGACGCAACTCTTATTGTTCGACGAGCACGAATTAATCCAAGTGTATTACTCGCATATCAAAAAATATTAGCTTCTACCACTGCTAAATATTCTATTACTCGAACTGTAGTAAAAGTTTTAACAATTCCATCGGGTGTTCAAGGAAAAACTCTTGATAATATATTTTTAGGGCAGGTACCCAAAAGATGTATAATTGGATTTGTGAACAATTCTGCATTTAATGGTTCCCTTACTAAAAACCCATTTAACTTTCAAAACTATGGTATTAATTCTTTCAGCTTATATACTGATGGTCAACAAATACCTTCAAAAGCTTTGCAACCATCTTTTAATAATAGTATATTTACATCAGCATATCATACTCTATTCTCGGGAACTGGTATTCACTTTCTTAATGAAGGAAATGGAATCTCTTGTGAACAGTATGCCAAAGGTTACTGTCTATTAGCATTTGACTTAACTTCTGATTTATCAGCCAACTCATCAGCTCATTGGAATCTCATAAAGCATGGTAGTGTAAGATTAGAAGTACGATTTGAATCCTCACTAATACAAACAATTAACTGTATAGTTTATGCTGAGTTTGATAATATTATTGAGATAGATAAAAACAGAAATGTTACTGTAGACTATAGTGGTTAAGGTCATAATATGTGTTGTGTGTTAGATTTTATGAGTTATGTGTAATGCATTTTGTTTGTATGTAACTATGTGAAACGTTATAAAATTAAATAAAACAAATTGTATGCAATATATTATTTTTATTTACATACATAAACATACATAAACACTCACGCCTGTCACCCAGAGGGGTAGGCAGAGACTACGGACTTCCATTTGGCACGATCCTGACACACCTCTTTCGCCTCCTTCACATCCATATATCTACGCATACATGCTCGTCGGTTAAGGGTACTTCTAACGTGGCCCATTTTCAAAATATCGCCAATTTGGTCGATAAACTTTTTCCTAGGGCGTCCCTTCCCGACTCGGCCGTTCACATCTGCCATATAAATTTGCTTTGTCACTCTTTCCTCATTCATTCTTTCCACATGACCAAACCACCGAAGCATTCCTTTCTTAATCCTGGTCACAACATCATCTTGCATACCACATTTATCCCTTATCACGCAATTTCTCACCCTGTCATTCAGATTCAAACCTAGCATATTCCTTAAAGACCGCATTTCTACAGCATTTATTCTACTTTCGTGCTTCTTCTGCCACACCCAGCTTTCACTACCATACATTAAAGTAGGGACTAACACAGAATTATGAATCACCATACGTGCCTGTTTTGATACATTCTGGTTCTCCATAATAGAGTGTAGTGCCCCATTCACTCTATTCCCTGCATTTACTCGTCGTTCTATATCCCTATCATATCTACCATCCCTGCTAAATACACATCCCAAATACACAAACTCATCCACTTGCTCGATTAACTCTCCTTCTATTCTTATTTCACATACCGTTTTGCTTTCTTCTCTTTCAAAACCCATCACTTTCGTCTTACATGTGTTCACTTTCATTCCCCTTTCTTTTAATTCCCAGTTCATTAATGTAACCATCATTTGCAATTCAGACGCCGATGACGCAAATATGACTTGATCATCGGCATACAAAAGGCATTTGACGGTTAACTCGCCCATTCTTAAACCACATTCTTCATCTTTCAAAGTTTGCAAACACCGGTCCATAAATAGGTTGAACAGCCAAGGGGAAGCTACACAGCCCTGTCTGACACCTTTTTGGATGCCAAACCAGTCCGAGTAGACCCCATTGATCCTGACACAAGCACTAGAGTCCCTATAAAGAGACCTTAATGCCTGTATCAAACCAGCGCTCAACCCATATGAGTTCAGTGTTTGCCATAACACATTCCTGTCCACTCTGTCATAAGCCTTTTCCAAGTCCATGAATGCACAAAAAAACTTTCTGGTTTTTGGCCAAAAACTTCTCCGCAATCATGCGCATGGAAAAGACCTGATCTGTACACCCCATTCCCTTTCTAAAACCCGCTTGCACATCCCAAATTTTTCCATCAGTTTCTTTCATAACTCTTTCAATTAACACCTTAGCATACAGTTTACCCACAATACTAAGCAAGCTGATACCGCGGTAGTTTTTGCAGTCCTGCTGTGACCCTTTTCCTTTATATATTCCTATATATATTGGTACTATTACTGCTTTGCACCAGTCATCCGGTACCCGTTTTAATTCCCAACATAAATTAAACAAGGTGTACAGCAGGCCTGCCACCACTCCCTCTCCAGCCCTTAGCATCTCGAGTGATACTCTATCATATCCAGCTGCCTTACCTGCTTTCATGCTTTTCATTGCTTTCATTATTTCATCTACACTTATCTCCATACCCCTTTCCACTTCTTTCGGAATTTCTAGTTCATTTAAATCAGACGACTATTCACTCATAAATACGCCTTCAAAGTATTCCTTCCATCTGTTTAAATTCGAAACTTCATCATTCAGAATACATCCATTCTCGTCTCTTATAGCATTTATTATAGGCTGTTTTGTATTTCCCCTGGCAGTTCTTATGAGTTTCCAGAACATTTTTATGTTAGCCTGGAAATTATCAGATATCCTTCTATCATTCTTATCCTTTCTTTCTTTCTTTTTCCTTTCAACAACTTCTTTTACTCTCTTATTTAGACGTCTAAATTCTGCCTTCTTTTCTTTCAATCTCATCATTCATACCAGAAGAATTACCAGCTTTGGTTGCTAGTAAATCTAACCATGCTTTCTTCTTTGATTCAACTTCCACCCGTACCTCATCATCCCACCATAACGTATTACTTTTCCTTTCATTTGTTCTCTTACTTACACCACATACTTCGGTGGCGGTATCCACCAAACCTTTCTTTATATTATCCCACACAGTATTCAAGTCTAAATCATTCATACACAACTCATTCAAACATCTAATATTTTCTCTCAGTCTACATTTATACTTCTCTTTCACATCTTCATCTAGTAACTTCTCTATTTTTATTTCTTTATAAATTATTATTTTTATTTCTTTATAAATATTCTATTTAATCTAATACAAAACTCTGTTCGAGTTTAAATTTTACATAAGCACACTGACTAAACCACTGAACATGCTGCTGCCAAGGATCATCATCATCTTGCCAATCTTTTAAACCACCACCACAATGGAAACACTTGGTCCTGTCTGCATGGCCAGTATAAAAGAAACCGGCTTCTGCAAGATCTTCAGGTTTCTGTCGCATAACGAGAGGCCAGTTTTCGAAACTGAGCAACCGGCTAGATTTTGAACTGAAGAATGGCAGCTCTTGAGTACTGCATATTCTTCTCGTTTCTTCTCCACTCAGTGTTGTAGTTTTGTTATTCAATAATGTGTTCTGTACACGTATGCCACACACATCTCTTCCTTCTGCTCTTGTCTTCCTGTAATTTAAGTAAACATAATCACATTCACTAATGATCAGCTAATGACTGTCATTGTTAAAAAAGTATTTTTTAACTTTTTCACTTTCTGCTATTGTCTTTGTAATATTGTAAACGAGCGCGCTTGTGATGTCGTAGATGCTATCCTTATTAGTCTTTACGTAATATTTAATCCTCGTGGAAGCATGTTTCCAATGATCAGTAGTTGGAATCTTGGATAGCTTCTTCATATCGTACATTTCAATTTTGATGAGATGTGTCGCTTGGTCTCCGTCGTCAGAATTAGTAGAAATGTATGATAGACCATCTCTAGCGGCTCGTGCTACGGTTGATGATAACAGCTTCCTCTTTTTTATTTTTGATTCAGCTTCAAAAAAATGATCAATCGATTGCGATTTTCTTTTTCCACCATCGCATGTGTTATTATTAATGACGATGTCATCACTCTCTTCTTGAGGGGAGAGTGGCGAGTAGTAATACTGTTTATAGGTATTTTCATCGAAGCTCAATGATTTCTGCAACAACACAGTTATCATGTTAATATCAATTTGTTAACACTTAATCATAAAAGTTAAAAAAGTTAAAGTTACAGCCTATTAAAGTCCACTGCTGAACATAGGCCTCCTCTCATTTCTGAGAGGGTATTAGGGCTAAGAAATGTTCGCCGCGCTGCCTCAATGCGTGTTGGCAAACTTCACATGCCTTCGAAATTTTCTCAGACATGCATTCCGCACGATGTTTTCCTTCACCGCTGAGCACGTGGTAAATCAGCACTTAAAATTGCAATTAACAATTTAATTGGTGCCGGCGGGGATCGAACCCGGGTCGCGTACTGTGAAATTTACAGTTTGCGCTAACCATCCGAGCTACCACGGCTTAATCATATACACACATAATATTTAAATATAATTTGTTAACACTAAATCATACACACGTAGGAAAATAACAGAAAGAAAAGTAAGTTTGTCAATAGAATAAACACTTACATCCATGGCC
Organism: Parnassius smintheus behrii; assembly: GCA_036936625.1. Classification (NCBI taxonomy): domain Eukaryota; kingdom Metazoa; phylum Arthropoda; class Insecta; order Lepidoptera; family Papilionidae; genus Parnassius; species Parnassius smintheus. Next base: position 42,507,856 of record JAUPFT010000017.1, read on the forward strand.
TTTGATGCATTGAAGTAACACAAATATAGTATTGATAGATCCACTGCGGTCAAACGACCATGCACTAACTCCATGACTGCAGTTGTATGGTCTTATATAGTACCAGTAAGTAATTATTCTAATCTAAAGAATTTCTGCAGTGGAATTGATAGTAACTTTATGCGTCAACAAGCTTATCTCACATTCTGATGCTTATCTCAGCATTCCTTCGTCCTTTGTGTTGTGTCTTATTCAGTGTATTGATGACTCAAATACGTTTTGTATAACACAAAAGAATGCAATTTAATATTTAGAAATCACTATAATTGATTATTCCTATGTTAGTCATTGAGTAGATTGGTACTGTAATAATCTACTAATAGCAGTAATATCATGGATACACTAGATGTACAACAACATCTGAAAAAGATTCACCCCACTCTAGAAAATAATGTTTATGCTGCCAATAGACTGCCCATGTACACCCACGTACCAACGTATATAATATGCAATTTGGATACAGATGATAAACCAGGGTCACATAGGGTAGCTTTATATATCGATACGAATGACGTCGGTCAATATTTTGATTCATACGGACGAGCACCTGTACGATATCATCTAGAGTTTTTAAAAAGAAATTGTAAAAGATGGAACTGGAATGTTGATAGGATTCAGAATGAGTGGACTTCAGTTTGTGGCGAATATTGCTTAATACATACATAAACATATACATAAACACTCACACCTGTCACCCAGAGGGGTAGGCAGAGACTACGGACTTCCATTTGGCACGATCCTGACATACCTCTTTCGCCTCCTTTACATCCATATATCTACGCATACATGCTCGTCGGTTAAGGGTACTTCTAACGTGGCCCATTTTCAAAATATCGCCAATTTGGTCGATAAACTTTTTTCTAGGGCGTCCCTTTCCGACTCGGCCATTCACATCTGCCATATAAATTTGCTTTGTCACTCTTTCCTCATTCATTCTTTCTACGTGACCAAACCACCGAAGCATTCCTTTCTTAATCCTGGTCACAACATCATCTTGCATACCACATTTATCTCTTATCACGCAATTTCTCACCCTGTCATTCAGATTAAACCCTAGCATATTCCTTAAAGACCGCATTTCTACAGCATTTATTCTACTTTCGTGCTTCTTCTGCCACACCCAGCTTTCACTACCATACATTAAAGTAGGGACTAACACAGCATTATGAATTACCATACGTGCCTGTTTTGACACATTCTGGTTCTTCATAATAGAGTGTAGTGCCCCATTCACTCTATTCCCTGCATTTACTCGTCGTTCTATTTCCCTATCATATCTACCATCCCTGCTAAATACACATCCCAAATACACAAACTCATCCACTTGCTCAATTAACTCTCCTTCTATTCTTATTTCACATACCGTTTTGCTTTCTTCTCTTTCAAAAACCATCACTTTCGTCTTACTTGCGTTCACTTTCATTCCCCTTTCTTTCAATTCCCTGTTCATTAATGTAACCATCATCTGCAACTCTGCCGCCGATGACGCAAGTATGACTTGATCATCGGCATACAAAAGGCATTTGACGGTTAACTCGCCCATTCTTAACCCACATTCTTCATCTTTCAAAGTTTGCAAACACCGGTCCATAAATAGGTTGAACAGCCAAGGGGAAGCTACACAGCCCTGTCTGACACCTTTTTGGATGCCAAACCAGTCCGAGTAGACCCCATTGATCCTGACACAAGCACTAGAGTCCCTATAAAGAGACCTTAATGCCTGTATCAAACCAGCGCTCAACCCATATGAGTTCAGTGTTTGCCATAACACATTCCTGTCCACTCTGTCATAAGCCTTTTCCAAGTCCATGAATGCACAAAAAACTTTCTGGTTTTTGGCCAAAAACTTCTCCGCAATCATGCGCATGGAAAAGACTTGATCTGTACACCCCATTCCCTTTCTAAAACCCGCTTGCACATCCCAAATTTTTCCATCAGTTTCTTTCATAACTCTTTCAATTAACACCTTAGCATACAGTTTACCCACAATACTAAGCAAGCTGATACCGCGGTAGTTTTTGCAGTCCTGCTGTGACCCTTTTCCTTTATATATTGGTACTATAACTGCTTTACACCAGTCATCCGGTACCCGTTTTAATTCCCAGCATAAATTAAACAAGGTGTACAGCAGGCCTGCCACCACTCCCTCTCCAGCCCTTAGCATCTCGAGTGATACTCTATCATATCCAGCTGCCTTACCTGCTTTCATGCTTTTCATTGCTTTCATTATTTCATCTACACTTATCTCCATACCCCTTTCCACTTCTTTCGGAATTTCTAGTTCATTTAATTCATACGACTCTTCACTCATAAACACGCTTTCAAAGTATTCCTTCCATCTGTTTAAATTCGAAACTTCATCATTCAGAATACATATATTGCTTAATGTATTTGCTATATAAGTTTCAGGGATGTTCAATGCATAGTTTTACGAGTAAATTTACAGGGAACACATTGTACAACGATATTTTAGTAGATGAGATGTTTCGCTCCTATTTTGTAGATAATAAGTAATAAGAATTTGTATTTTGTAAATAAAAATTTTAACAAAATTAGGTACTGTGTTTTATTGATGATTCAGATTAGTGTTGTAGATAGGAACAAAGGAGTATAATACAATAGCACTGATAACGCTGAGAAAGAATAGATAATGACGGTATTTAATGAACAATAGATAAATAGATAAGAACAATGGTGTGCTAATGACGGTGGAGGCCCTCACCGGATATCAATTAGATAAGAGTTAATTCATCTGCACATCTCCGGAACCATGCATCCTACGCAAAAATGGACCGCAGATACGTGATCAGAGCATGCCAAAACCTATTTTCTTTTCTTAGGATCGTGAGTCGACGAACGTTGTACTTGTACCACTTCTGACTCAGTGAGCCAGAACTGGTACTAACTAACTACTGATGCAAGACCAAGCAAGTAGATGGTGTGGCGATGGGCTCTTCTGTATCTCCCATTCTGCTGGCACTGTCGCATAAATAAAATCCAAGATTCTACAAACGGTAGTAGACAACACTTTCACAATTCTACCTTTAGATAAAGTAACAGCATTTTTAGACCATCTTAACTCCATAAATTTCAAAATTCAGTTCACATTAGAGTTAGAGGCAAACAATTCTTTAGCTTTTCTAGATGTGTTAGTGATTCGGAATCAAGATGATACTTTTGAGCTAAACTGTGTGTGGAAAAAGGATTCAGATTTATATTTTATATACCCATTTATATTTAAACGGTGATTCTCACCACCATCTTTCACAGTTAGCTATCGTGGATAAATCTTTGGTTCAGAGAGAGGGATCTGTAACAGTAAACACCTCGCCCATGGACTATAGAGGTAAGGAGGACAATCTCCCATAGGAGAATAGTTGAAAATATGTCCATCTGTAATCAGTAAATAATAGTTCAAAAACTCTCCACAACAGCGCTCTAGTAGCTACGGGATATGATATCGCCGTGAAATACGTTGAGAGTGATTTTGAAAATTAAACTTTTGGAAGCAATATAACAATTATTGTTAAATTGAATTATGATTTGAATTATGGTGGAAGTCTTTGCAATAATAAAATTGAAAAAGTTCTTTAAAATTTAGACTGTAGCTACAGTGGCGCCACCCTTATTTAACGCTTTCCTACGGACACTTTTTTTACAGAGTCTGTACTCCTTATCTCTACACTCCATAACCTGGCCGTCGAGCTCCAACATGTCAAGTAAGTTTTGCATAACAAGCTTCGGGTCTCGCGCCTACGTCACATTGAACGAGTGAAGCCGGCCACAGTCGAGCGTGTGCCTGCCGTTCTGCCATAAATATGACAGAGGAGTGAAGTCACTGACAAGATTGCTTACATCTTGAAACGTGCTTCCATAAAACATACTTCAAGCTGCCGAAGAATATTGGTTAGTTTTTACCATCAGTCAAGTGTAATGTCCCTCTGCAAGATGCAGGAGTATACAAGCTTGGTTATGAATTTGGTCTCTCTTACATAGGACAAACAAAACGATCAATAAAAACCAGCGTTAAAAAACATATAGCTTATGTGAAGAATCGACGCTCCGGGAAGTCTGCAGTCTGTGAACACGTACAGGATCGCCCCCGTCACTACATCTCATCAGCATTAATAGACAATAAATTCTCGCCAAAGAACACCGATTCCTTCTAAGGATGGTTCGCGAGGCTACTGAAATCAAAAAACATCCTAATTTCAATAGAGAAGATGGCTGGCTGCTACCATCTGCTTGGGATCCTATAATCAATAAAATTAAATCCCACCGCAAGCACACAACTGCAAGACTTCAAGATACTATAAGTTCATACTGTGTGGATCGGAACAAAAATTAATAATTTTAATCTGGAGGTAGCCGAGGTTATCTATGACATTGGGACGTCGAACTCCTCAGTACATCTTGTTAGAAACGTCGGGAGTATAAAATAAGTTACCTAATATAGGCGATATAATCAATAAAAACTAGTTTTTTTTTTTGTTAAAAAATATTTTAACATTACTAATATTCCCTTTAACCACGCCTGGTAAGCTGAAAATGCTTGTGTTAGGAGTGGTTCACAACAGTAGTCGAATTGTGGATTCGAACCCGCGACCTTTTGAGTTCGCGGTCCGCGCCATGCCATTAGGCTACTGTCGCTTTATCTTTAAAATGTGCTTTTTATTTAAATGTGTAGTGTTCGCGTAAATATAAGAAACTATTTAATCTTTTTTTATCTAATATAGCAATTCAAGATCGTCAGTTACGTAGCCTCCCACCTACGGAATTAGGCGGTAGATCAAACATAGTAGCGGAAGATTAACGACCGCAATTAATTTCTGTCAGTACGCCGAGACGTATGTTCTGTGCGCCATTAAAATTAGATCTATGCTATTTGGTCGATGATGATGCTTCTGAAGAAATTGGGGTAGGTAAACACAGACCATCCATTTATCTCCCACGCTATGTTTGTTTTGATTGCGTTTCATATACAAATGCAAACGATGCGTTCATTCACTGACAAACTAAACTCATAGAGTTCTACAGAATAACAAGGTTGCATCATAAATGGCTACGAAAATAAATAAAATATAAACTTTGCTTTATTCGAAATGTTTTTCCTAAAGAAACTATTTAAATAAATAATGGTGAAGCACTCAGTCCACCTGATGATGAGTGGATACCGTAGACAATAGACATCTAATATATTACTCAGTTAGGAATAAAAATGCAGATACGTTGTTACCCCTGAGGAATAAGATGCAATGCCTCGTTTCCAGTAAATAAGGTAAGGGTATACACTTACAATACGAAAGACAGCAGAATTAAGCTGACATTATAAGCTGGTATTCTGGTGGAGCATGAACCTTCCGACCGATCCATTCGTGCTACAACTATAATAAATTCTATAGTTAGTCACATATTCTATGGTTACTTTTGTTGTCACTTAGTGACAAGAATAAGTGAGTGATGGCCCAATAGACAGTGACAGATGTGGGTGTGTCTATTAGACACACCTACATCTGCCAATGATTAAGAATCATAACAGCATTGGTACCCATGAGACGTCTTTGTCATAAGAGTCTCGGTGCCAGTAAAAGATTCTCCGGTTCTTGTCTCCACCTGACGCCACACAGCAGAATTTTTGTGATATTCTTTGACAGCGTTGTTCTCTAATCATTATAACGTATACAGCTGCAGCTTAGTTCTACCACGTATCACATATTACTCTGATATAGTTTTTCTCTTTGTGAACTTTTTCGTCAGCCATAAAATAATGGGTGTTGTATAACAATAAAAATATTTTTTGTTATATATCGGTCTATACGTAATCTTCATCAAATCAAATTCATTCAAAATTCCGTCTCAAATATCTTGTTGAACATGGATCTGTCCATAGATTGCCGTCCCGAGCCACATGTATACTATACCTTTAAACGAGCAATTCTTGTATATATATATATATATATATATATATATATATATATATATATATATATATATATATATATATATAGTGCATTGGGGTAAGATCGGTGATGGGGTAAGACCGTAAAATTCAAATTTCCGGTGAATTATGCTATATTTTTGAAAGCTAGCGATATGGTACAAGACTCCATTTTATTCTGCCCCGACCCCAAGTTTCAGGCAGTTGCTCCGAAAAGTAGGGCGTGCGCTGCGCAGTATTTTATAAAACAAGGTAATTTTTGAATTTTTTCGTCTGTCCGGTCTTTCCCTATCACTTTTATTTGCGATTTGTAGCGACGTCCGGTCTACCCCTTGATGGCCAATTCTTCATCATGCATATAAAAAATTATGCCTTGTCTTCACACACGTTTTAAGCAGAAACTGTTGAGTTTTGAAAAGTAAAAGCTTCTTATAGCTAAATAACGTGTAACCATTAACGACTTGCGCCATGTTTCAGAAATCTGACGTATATGGATGTCGAGAAAATAAAGTTTTTGCCAGACTCTTTTAACTAGTCGGAAATGCGTCCGGTATTACCCCAACGCACCTTATATTGTATATATATATATATATATATATATATATATATATATATATATATATATATATATATATATATATATATAAACCACAAGTAATACTAGTCCGTAGAAGTGTAGAAAAATTAAATATTAAATTAAAACCCGTAAAATAAAAAAGTGAAATTTTCAAACAAAATAAATATTAAAATAAATTCAGTAAAAGTGAACACTCTGTTTAGACAACGTACCTTGACCCCTTGGAAGAGTGACAACGTTGCACGCGGGTGGCACGCCGACAAAAGACACCGCTGTCGATATGTCGCAATACCAATAGTTTGCACTGCGTGGCAACGTCGCTTTTTAATGTTCAAGGATTCATTCAAGTTCATTGAATCATTGACTTAGTGACCCAATTCTATAGAGTGTTCAAATTTGCTTAAAATTAAAACTCTACTTTTTGACCTAATTACTGGACCGATTACGTTCATTTTTTGTATATCGTCAGCAAAGGCGATAACAAGTATATGGTTTCATTTATTGCATATATGTGGGACCCATTCTGTATATATATATATATATATATATATATATATATATATATATATATATATATATATGTATATATACACATATATATATACATATATATATATGTATATATATATATATATATATATAATCGGAATCTCGGAAACGGCTCCAACGATTTTCATAAAATTTTGTGTGCAGGGAGTTTCGGGGGCAATAAATCGATCTAACTAGGATAAATTTTTTGAAAATGTCTTTTTGTCCGTGTTTTAGGCAATGAAAAACTGCTACAATATCGTTAGAATAAGAACGTAAATTTTGACAGTTTATTAATGATTACAAATAGCTTAATTAGTATATTGGGTGATCACAAAATCGTAATACCATGGTTGGACATGGCCAACCGACCGACCGACATCTATTAATTTTTTTTTTCAAGTTCCTTTCTTTTTTTGAGAAAATTTATTTTTCGTGCCCTTTTTTTTAGTATTTTTTAAAACACGAAAATTTAAATTAAACTAATTGCACTCATAATTTTTTATACAAATAACCAGTTTAGTTTTTTCTATTATATCGCTACGATCAAAAAATATTATTCGTATTTCATCAGTATGTAATTTGTATCTAAATATAATTTCCAAAACACACGAATTAATAAAAACCGAGCGAAAAATACCGAGCAAAGATCGGTCAACCGGATACTACAATATTATTACATTGACAAACTGCGTGTTACGTCCCACGTGCATGCGTGGTAAACCCACTTGCCTACCTTGGCAAGTGCGGCCTATATATTAGTTACAAATAAAATATGCATATTTATTATAGTTCCCTTTATTTTAACAAGGTTAGTACATGAAAACAATTTCGCTAAGTAGTAAAAAAATATTTAAATTGAGTTTTTTGCTTTAGTCGAACTCTTTATTCGATGGGCATGTGCTTTATACGGTCAATGCCCTTCGGTCCCCTTCTATAGGGTAAGGCCAATTCGGCTGGTATACGTGCACGTAACGGATTCGCTCAATCCCATCAGTCAGAACGCAATATTTTGCATTCTTTGCTCATTAAAATGCAACTGTAATTGGTAATCGGGGATTCCCGAAATTTTCCCGCCAAATATTAAATCATGTGCTCATTAGCATTTTATTTCAAAAAGAAGTAACAATCAGCTTTACAACTTGATTTGAATATTTTTTAAACTTTATTATGAGCACAATTTTCTGTTTAACTTGCCTTATATGCTGGCGATAACCTAAAGGGAAAGTAATTAAAGGTACATACGTTCTACAGCCGGCCAAGGCCTCCCTTTTCATTTCTAAAGAGGATTATGGAGCCATTACTCAGCCTTGCCGCTCAAAGCGTTCTCGGCTGGTCTCTGACTGTCTCATGGATCTGGATCTCCTCTAGATGTTCTGAAATATTTTTATTCTCCGGCATGCAGGTTTCTTTATGATGTTTTCCTTCACCGCCGTGAACGTTGTAAATCATCACTTAAAATTGAAATTAATAATTTCATTGATGTCTGCGGGATCCATTCCAATCGTCATTCGACCCAAGTTGCCTGCGTTCTTTGAATTTAGCGGGTAGTGCTTAATCTTTATCGTCTTTATCTAAACAATGATTTTTTCTTCACAATTTATGAATTAAACCAATTTTTTTACATATTAATATAACCCAAATGTTAAACTAAAACAATTACTTAACACAAACATTTGGGTTATACTAAATATGTATAAAAATTTGGTTTAGTTGACAGACGGTGAAAAAAAATGCATAGATGAGGAAATAAAAAAGAGTCAGAAGACCTCAGAAAGAGACTTCATTATTTTAACTCCGATAACCAGCAATAAGATTATAATAATTTATAACTTAACGGTGCTGGTATCGGTGCTCAAATACAGGAGAAACAGAGAAATCCTAAAAAACAAAACATCCGACAAATGGCGGCTAAAATAACTGTGCATATGCAAATAAGATATTTAAAACAGCAATTAACTACAAACATTACCATAAAATGCGCGATAAAAATTTAAATCTAATTTATATCGTTCTATTTCGTATTGTTTGTGTAACAATAGAAACTGGAAACGAGGCATTCCATCTCAGTCCTCACGGGTGATACCGCAACTGCATTTTGATCTGTAATCGACGATAGATGAAGATGTCTATGGGCCGCAGCAAACACTTACCGACAGGTATATAATCAAAGCACTTACCATCAGGTTGACTTAATGCTCGTTGATTACTTTATACTATAAAAAATATACAAATACATTAGGCGCTCGATAATCCGGCGCTCGCCAATCCGGCACGCTCAGTAGTCCGGCACTTTGGGACTCAGGTAGCCCGCTCTATAATCCGGCATTTTACGCAGCTGAACGCCGGACTACTGGAGCGGTTGGGTTGAATTGTTCGAGTAGTTTCTCTCTTCTCTAGCTCGGCAGTCCGGGCTAACCTTAATAGTGAAGCCACGTGTTTGTTTTGCTTTTTATTGTTTCGCAGCTCTAAGATCTATTTTATTTCCTATACAAATTCGATAATCCGGCTGTTCCGACAATTCGGCATAAAGAAAAATCGGGTGCCGGATTATCGAACGCCAACTGTACATAATATATGTACTTATATTAATATAATATATAAAATGAAGTGTCTATAATATCGAAAAAACTGCCTTCTGTAAAGCCCCTGTGCTTTTTATAAGTAAGCTATTAAGACTTATCTATTTTTGGAATAGCTGCTCCGACCTTACGAACAGATGTATATATATTATGGATCTCTATGAGCCACAGCATCCACTTACCATCAGGTGGACTGTGTGCTCGTTAGTTACCCTTATCCTATAAAAAAAAAAGAAAAAAGAGAGCAATGGCAGGAGTCATCTAAGCTATTATCTTTTGTATCAAAAACATGGAGGATTTATTGTGATTTTCGAGTTATGATGTCGAGGATAGTCGAAATCTGTTATGGCGCAGATATATTATTAATCAAATTAAATTGTCAAATTAACTGACCAGATGGTGAATGGTTACTGGTAACCCATGGACGCCTGCAGTCAACATGAGATAAAGAGGACTTGTAATTATACTGTTACACGATATCATCGGTCGATGCGCTGCTGCTCGACGGCGGAAATAGGTTAGAGACTTGTGCCACAGAATAAATAATGGTACTACGTACTCGTACCTGTGTTTTTACTTACCCAAGTATACTCGGACGGATTTCGAGACATAAAATCTACCCTACCATCAAAGGAATATAAAAGAAAAAAGATTTCATTTTGTTATTTGTATTCACATTTATTAACTCATATATCATCATAATCATAATCGTTACAGCCCATTTAAGTACACTGAAAACATCAGCGTTCCCTATTGATTGCCTCATAGTTGCCAGTTGCCCACGCGTGTGGTGTGTGGCGCAACCGCAGTTCTTCTTATTATTATTATTGCGTTTTTAACCGACTTCAAAAAGGAAGAGGTTATCAGTTCGAGTGTGTTTCTTTTTTGTATGTATATAATACGCGATATCTTCGCACATTGTGAACCGATTTTAATAGTTCTTTTTTATTACATAAGCTTTACCTTAAGGGTGGTTATAAAATTTTAAAGAAAAAATTCTGCCCCCAAAGGTGGAAAGTAGGTGTTTCGTATTAGAGGAATTTCATATGATATCTTCGCAGATTAAGAACCAATTTTAATGATTCTAATAGGTTAAGGGTGGTCCCATATAAATTTGGAGAAAAAAGTTCACCCCTAAGGGTTGTAAATATTTTTATTTTTTATCTTATTAGTAATTTGAAGCTAGTTTTTACGTTTTGTTAAAAGTTATAATTATTATCAGGAAAATGCATCTCTCCATCTCCTATTTCAGTTTCCCTCTGTTACTTCTTACCACACATAAACACGCCTGTCACCCAGAGGGGTAGGCAGAGACTACGGACTTCCATTTGACACGATCCTGACATACCTCCTTCGCCTCCTTTACATCCATATATCTACGCATACATGCTCGTCGGTTAAGGGTACTTTTAACGTGGCCCATTTTCAAAATATCGCCAATTTGGTCGATAAACTTTTTTCTAGGGCGTCCCTTCCCGACTCTGCCGTTCACATCTGCCATTTAAATTTTCTTTCTACGTGACCAAACCACCGAATCATTCCTTTCTTAATCCTGGTCACAAATCATCTTGGAATCTTGTTTGCGCATTGGCGCATGGAAAAGACTAGACCTGATCCCATTCCCTTGGTCGATAAACTTTTTCCTAGGGCTTTCTTACCACACCTACGGAATAATATGGATAAGTAGATTCTTTTGTACCGCTACTTGTCACCTTAAATTGCAATCAACAGTTTCTTTGGCATCGGTGGGAATCGAACCCGAGTTGTTCGCGTACAGAGAAATTTACGATATGACCTCAATCCCTGAACTTATCCGTCAATGAGCCTAGTAGCTAAGTTAGTCCGTAAATAAGCCTGTTAACAATGAGAGGAATGTTTCCAAGTACGAGTAGGATGGAATGAAGCTTAGTTGCCTCGGTCCTAATTATATTAGACGAAGTAAAAACGTTAATCTTTTTGCTGGTGACTTTTCGTTTGTGATTTTTTACTTAAAACCAAAATGGCGACTGAATTAGATAATGAAATCGTTTTTTTACTTTTGTGAATCACAGATAATACTTTATAGTCGAATTTACGCAACGCAAAAACGAAAGATTTTTTTGAATAAAACAAGTAACAAACGATCTTTTAGTCCACGTGATGGTAAGTAGCTTAAACAGTCTTATTGACACCGGAAGCCAGCTTCAAACAAAGAAGGCCAAAATAAGATATGTTGTAACCTCTTAGGACTATGTTGGAATACCTTGCAGCCCGTAATTACTAGTTATACTTAGTTTCTATACTCTTCAGACCGGAACACAGCAGTGCAAGCTAGAGGGTGGTACAGATCCAGACTCCTAGGCAGAGAAGTGGTTCTAAACTAGTAAATAAATTATACCTGGGGAGATATGAAAATATACTGTGTGACGTGTAACAGAGCGGTAGTAGTGACAAAGATTATTAGGGTTTAACACAGAAATAATAATAATAAGACAATAGAAATGAATTAGCGCTCGATTACTTTCAAAACCGATGTCGCCACATCTTAACTCATACACATGCCTGCAGCCGTATTATACATTTACGCACTGCACAATGAAATAAATAAAGAAATAAAGAAAAACTTTATTTGAAATCACAAAGAGAAACAAAAATCTCGTAAAAGTATTACAATAAAAAATAAAATGGATTTTTGTAAAGTCAAATTAGGTCCCTATTTCAGCTAACTGCTGCTGTACCAAATGACAGCAGCGCTGATTTTCAAATAGAGCCCAATATTCACTTCACGGACGGTCATTACTTAAAGCTAAAAATAAAAAAAAATAAAAAAAGAAACAACCATTCTGAGAAGTGAGTGGGGAAGGAATCAGTACAAAAGAGGTATTATTTGGAACTAATTACACAATGTCTAAGTGAAATGTACACTTGCGTGTCACATATATGTCTATACATCAATACATACGTATATACATCATACACATATAAATGCACGTAGTATTATTATTAAAAGTATTAGAAATAATTTTTATAAATTTATGGGTTAGATTTAATTTAAAGTATATTTAGGTTTTATTTTGATATGTTTATAAGTTGTGTGTACCATATAAATATAATGCACGTACACATACATTATAAAGTGTTCAACAGCTCAACATCATACAGTATATTATCTAATCTTAATAAACTAAAAAACTGAATTTAATTGTAAAGACTTTACGATTTAACGACCATAAACAAAAAGAAACGAAACAGTGAGTAAACTGAAAAATTAGTGAGGTAATTAAAAGGAAACAGTTAATCCTATCCAGCAATTTTTCCAGCGTTGGTTAGAGGACCCGTTTATACCCGCATATTGTGCACGTAAAACAAAAAAAAAGTGAAAAAAAAATATTTTAAAATTACTAGGGATTATGGTCTTGTTTTAAAATTGCTGATAGTTTTTTAAATGTTCCTATAGTTTTTAAAGCACGCATTGGTGGAGGCAGATCGTTCCAGCAGCGAGAAACTGCATACCTGAAGGACCCTCTAAATGCCATTATTCTATGTTTTGGAATAACAAAGACGTTAGAACATTTACGTTTCGGATATTTTGACTGTTCGCTAATCCACACTATACAATAATGCAGGCCTATTAAAAATATTAAAAAAGGAGTAACATACGTAAGTGGTGGTATGTGAAAGCAGAACCTCGCACATGCATTTTGAACACGCTGTATGAGTCTCTGAGTCCTACTTAATAAACATGGTCCAAAACACTACGTCACAGTAATTTAATTTGGACAAAATCAAAGACTTGCATAGTCTTATCCTTGTTTTCTCTGTTAGAAATGGCCTGATTTTATATAAGATTTTTTAATCTATAAAAACAGTTTCGTACACTTTCTGTGACATGTGCTTCGAAACGCAGATGGTTTTTCCTTTACCAAAGCCTTACGCCAAGGTTTCTAGCCTCAGAGATTTGATCAATTGGATTGTTTCCAATTTTTAAAACTATTGGGACATTTACAAGTTTAGCAATCATTTTTTTGACCCTATTAACATAAACTTTGATTTATTAGGATTTAGAACCAAAGAATTTAATTTTGACCAAGTAGAAATAGCCTCTAAATCGTAATTTATTTTATTAATTGCTTGAAGAAGGCCCATTGGCGATGGTATAAATGAAAGGTACATTCGCAGGTCATCAGCATATAGGTGGTAGTGACAGTGATTAATGTTCTTAACGATATCTGCAGAATATAGCGTGTAAAGAACAGGCCCAAGTAACGAGCTCTGTGGGACGCCTAGTGTAACATTCTGGGGGGATGATTGAATCCTAGTACCGTCACATTTAATGATTTCTACACATTGTTGCCTTCCCGTGAGATAAGTGTCAAACCATTTGTCTGCATTAGCATCGAAGCCATACAATGCCAACTTAGCCAGAAGTAATGACTGATCGATCGAATCAAATGCTCGGGAGAAGTCTAAGAGCACTAAAATTGAGCACATACCTCTATCTTGAGCACAAGTAGATTATCGGTTACCTCAAGCAAAGCTGTAGTAGTGCTGTGGCCCTTGTGAAAACCAGATTGCATAACAGGCAGTACGCCATTAATTTCAAGATAATCTGTCATCTGCTTGCAAACTACTTTTTCTAGTATTTTGAATATGCAGGGCAATATACTAATAGGTTGCAGGTCTTGAATCGAAAGAGGGTTGATCTTCTTTGGTAAAGGCTTGACAATTGCGAGTTTCCATAAATTTGGAAAAACCGCACACTGGATCGATTTTCTAATGATAGCAGTTATTGTCGTTAATGATTGGGGTAGAGTCATTAAAATCATCTGTAGGGAGATATTCTCTATACCTACGGCATTGGATTTTAGTTCTTTAATAGTGTTTAATATTAATTCTTCTGCTACTGTAGACAAAGTAAAATTATTAAAATTGTGCCTATTTTGTTTAAAGTAATCAATTTGAGTAATTGGTACAGTGTCATCCTCAGGTGTATTTAAAATGTCTATTTGTCAAATCAGAGTCATTGAACTGATGAGGAAGTTCCTCAGCCTTATTTTTGAGATTTACTACGTTTTTCAAATTTTTCCACATAGTCTTGGAATACTTACTACTTTTATTTATGTACTGTTCGAAATATGCTTTATTTTCATTTATCATGGCTTCTGTTACTATCAGCTTCATGTTTATATAACAAATTTTAAATGTGTTATTTTTTGATTTTTTGTATTTCTCATGGTAGTCCTCGCGAATTTTGATTATTTTGCGTATTGTATCAGTAATCCAAGGGTGAGGCGGTGATTTGAAATGAGTAGTTTTAAGTGGAGCATGCAAATCGAACAGAATGTTTGTAGCAGAACAAAAATAAGTAACCATGTCATTGACATCATTAAATTTTATACAAAGTGACCAATTAATGCTTTCTAAATCACGAAAAAATAATTCTGTAATAATATTATTTAGTGGCCTATATGTTATATAATTAGTATATAACTAGGACTAGGTTTTTCTTTTTTATATTAAATTCAGCCATTTAATTTGCATTCAATTGCAGTGTGTCTGAGTATTACAACTTGTTTTAAGCTATGACATTCTAAGAATTGGTATAGCAATATAGTCTTGTTGTTTCCACTATCCAAAATATTAATAATGAAATCACCAACCAAGATAACCTTATCCGCGTTGGCAAAAGTGATTCAGCCAACCTATCCAAGAAAATATTAATCTAGCCAAGGGGGTCTATATGCGGTGCCAACGATAATGTTGACTCCTGAAATATTCATTTTTATCCACATCTGTTCTACAGAGGGAGTAGAAGGATGTGGACAAATTTTAAATGCAAAATTTTTATGTATATAAAAGCCTACTCCTCCGCCTCTTCCTCTTTTAACTTGCTGAGGCCTGAGATTATGTCGCAAACGATATTCATCCAGTATGGGAGATTTCGCCTCTTCTCCAGCTATAAGCCATGTCTCATTGATGGCCATAATGTCTGGCTGCAATGACACCTATTGTTTCATATTACATTACTTGGCAAGTTTGTCAACTTCACGTGCGTTGTGTATTGCGGTAGAACAAAAGCAGCAATGGTAATTATACAATACGGAAAGTAATAAATGAAATTTTACAAAGGTAAATATCATAGCAAAGTATTCACCTAGATGTAAATTAGTTAAAACAATGATAATTGGTAAATAATCAACTTACCGATGAAATGTTATGCCTTTATTAGTTGAATTACACGTCCTTGATGAGTTTTTACAACATTATGCTGCAGTTAACCATTATAATAACATAAATTCACGTACGACGTGCCTCGCGCAACTAAATCACAAAATGGTGAATGATGTTCGTCAACACACATGGCGGCGACAAGGTCACGCGTTTATGCAACTTCTATCGTCTATTACTATACCTAGTCTATACGATTTCTGTGGGGTTTAAACAATAGTAGCCAAATGGGTAGATATCATAACGTACTTAAACACTCACGTCTATCACCCAGAGGGGTAGGCAGATACTACGGACTTCTATTTATTACGATCCTGACACACCTCTCTCACCTACTTTACGACTATGTACCTACACATACATGCAGGCCTCTCTGACTCTAGCTACTTGCGTGAAATAATTAAAGACATAAGTGGATGAAGGTGATATGTCGCATTTTCAGGTTTTGGTGTTTTCTTGCATAGATGAAGGTGATATGTCGTTATAAAATGATTTTAGACCCTAAAACTATCGATTTAAGACGTATTTCAAAAATAGAAAGTTGATAAAGGTGTTATGTACAGTTTAGTTTGAAAATGGTACTGGATGAAAGAGGTACGAGCCCATATCACTGCGTTTTTGATAAATAAAGTAAAAGTTTTGTTTTCTTGTCGTGGAAGAAAGTGACATGTACGAACATAACACTTTCTTCCACTCAGCGAACGATAGTCGAATGACACGACATCACTTCTCCGTGAATGAAGGTGTTATGTAACATACATAGCACCTTCATTCGTTCACGTCAGTTAATTGTTTTGATTTTCGTTGTCATTAAAATTATCACATTCTCGCGGGCTTTCTAACAGAGTGCGTATTGTAGGGTGTTTTGTGTACAAAAATATTATTTATAATAGTGAATTTACGTTGGCAAAGTGGAAAAGTAATGGCAGGAGGCAAAGCAAGGGCAAAATTATTACTGGAAGCTGCTGTCGGTCACCGTATAATAAATAGCGGATCGCGGAAGTGTTGAACTTAGAAACGCACTTCTAAGATTTTTGGAGGTAGATCCATGTTGTCAAAAACAATTCATGTGCCGAACAGTTCTAAAATGATTGCATTGCATCAATACCTTATATTAAAAGAATATTTTAAAGTAATAGACCACAAATTCCCTGAGGTTGGCCATTCTTATTAAGACTCGGATTATGATTTCGGTAGGATAGAAAAAAACATAAACGTAAACACTGACGCCTGTCACCCAGAGAGGTAGGCAGAGAATACAGACTACCATTTGGCACGATCCTGACACAACTCTCTCGCCTCCTCCACATCCATATACCCACGCATGCATGCTCGTCGGTTAAAGGTACTCCTAATTTGGCCCGTTTTCAATATATCGCCAATTTGGTCGATAAACTTTCACCTAGGATGTCCCTTTCCGACTCTTCCGTTCACTTCTGCAACATAAATTTTCCTTGTCGCTCTTTTCTCATTCATTCTTTCCACATGACCAAACCACCGAAACATTCTTTTCTTAATCCTGGTCACAATATCATCTTGCAAACTACACTATTCTCTTATCACACAATTTCTCTAACATATTTTAGTTCAGCTCTAACATACTCCTTAACGACCGCATTTCTACTGCGTTTATTCTACTCTCGTGCTTCTTCTGCCACACCCAACTTTCACTACCATACGTTAAAGTGGAGACCAACACAGCATGAATTGCCATACGTGGCTTTTTTGACATATTCTGACTCTTCACAATAGAGTGAACTCATCCTTCTATATCCTTATCATATCTCCCATCCCTGCTAAATACGCATATCAAATATACAAACTCATCTACTTACTCGATCAACTGATAGAAACGATAGCAAAAGTCCCTAGGAAATACGATGCAGTTTTTGTTCTTGAACAATACATGAATATTATTTGTAAAGCTTCCCGAAATAATACAGACACTGATATGAGCGGGCATTTCAGAATAATTGGTAAGTTACAGGAAAAACTTAATTTTTTTAACAGAAAAAAGGACGTAAATAATGACAAAGTAAGTTTTAGGGATGGTATTAAACGGATACGCGTAGATGAATATGGTTCCTACCTATATAAAGAAACATACGATGAAATGACCCTTCAAAAAGTTGGACATTTTAAAAAGAAGATCACAGTTGCGCTATTCTGTGGAGATTACGCGTACGAACGGAAAATATGGTATCGTATCAGTGGATTTAAGTAATGTTTACCTTTTTGTAAAACTTTAACTACATAATGTTACTTAACACCTAATTTGAAATAGCTAAAATGCCAAAATGTTTTTAAAATGTTAGTGAAAGAAAGAGTTATGTTCAGTTTTTTTCGAAATTATATACTATAAAGTATTAAAAAAGTTTAATTTCTCACGTACCCTAATTTTTTAAGTTGGTTTACCCAACTTTGCATTATAGTTTAAATCAAAAACCAATTTTCTAACGACTTATCTCAAAAAACAATCGTGAAACTTCAATCTTGATTTACTCAAAACTAGTAGAATGCGAGTTATCACCTTCATCCACTCACGTCTTCTTACCTAAAATCGCGCGGACCTCAGGTTACATACGCAGTCGGGGTGGGACTAGCGCGTTCTAGGCGAGTGAATTTTAATGTTTTTTTAACACTGTTTACGTAAATAGTTTTTTTTTAATACTTATTGTAATAGTCATTGTTTAGTACATATAACTGTAGGATAAAATAGTTGATTTTTTAAATAAAAAAATGTAATATGTGTAACCTATTTATTTGATGTATTATAATGGCAAAACATCGTTTCTACTGTAATTGTTGCGTGGATGGGATGCTTAATGAGCAAACAAAAGTATTCACATTTATCATTTTTTACGTTACTGAAGGATAATGAAAGGTGAATTTATTTCATATTTGATTTTTTGTTGGGTACTTAAAATTATTACGTTGTAAGTATATATTAGGTAGGTAGGTATGGTCAACCACGAAATTGTATCCAAATATCTAATGTGTACAAATCTATAAGTATATCATAGACTACCCAGGTATTTACGTTTCCAAAAATGAATTAAGTAATAATTTGACTATAGAAGTACCTCAGTACCTAATTACAGAACTTAGTTGAATCTATCAAAGTACCTGTTTAGATTACATACCTATACTTGTCTTTTTTTATTAAAATATTTTAAATTATAATAACGCAAAATACATAAATTAAAATTTTGTTTACAAGATTTTTAACTAAGTAAGAGAATACGTTTCGTTTACTTACATTTCTGTTAGGAATCGTATTTTGGGTTTATTTGTTGTCTTACACTACACACTTTTTTCCAAGCCAAGCATCGCGGTTTGCGACGAATGGCAAGTTACATGCGTTTGGCATCACAGAACTCACATAGTAGCCGAAATATGAGCATTCGATTATAGTCAGAATAGGTTTATACTTTACCCAAGTAACTCGCAAATTATTTTTTTACTCTTTATTGACAGCCCCTAGTAATCACGGAAAGTCCGCCGTGACATAGAAATACAAAGTAATACGAATACTCGCGCACAGCGATAAAATTTTATTTAGTATTGCGTGCGCGATTTATCAAATTAATAGGAATTATGGCTATTAAAACGTCGGCAAGCAGCCGACATCAAAGGAGTGCAACCTCTGTAGGTAGTACGTAGTACTTTTATTTATTCTGTAAGTGTACTCTGTCCCATTTTAATAGGTATATCGCCAATTTGGTAAATAATCTTTCGCCTAGGGCGTCCCTTCCCGATTCGCCGTCGTTATGCTGCGGCTACACTAACGAGCAACGTCAATGCCCACAAACGCAACAATTATTGCCTTAAATTTAACGCGATAAAATGAGTGGCTACACTTGAACGGTCAACGCCGTTTCCCGTTGAACGGCATTAAATTTGCCGTTGAACGGCGTTAAATTTGCCGTTGTTAAATGTTTCGACCGGGGAAGGACCACGCTCTCACAGAATACCAGCGTAAAATAGTAGCTTAATGCTGCTGTGTTTCTATAATATAAAAAAAAATAAACAAATATAATATATAGTTTATAAAATAAAAAAAGAATACAAAGAAAAAGAAGATGGTGGGTGCTAAAAATGCACAGGAAACGTACACTGTAAATCTATTTATGTTTTATTTTTTTTTCCCGCACCCAAATTGCACTAGAAAGATGTCCAATGGTTTAAGCTAAATAATAAGACAAACGTAAATATATTTTAATGAAATAATAACTAATAAGCCAATCATAAATACTGGTCAAGTGCGAATTAGATACACGTACCCAGGGTTTCGTATTATATCTATGGTTTCGTACCACTGTACACTATGAATTTTGACCTGCAAAAATTGTTTTTTTTCTCCTGCTTATTTTTCTTGGTTTCATATCGTAAATTAAAGTATACTTTTGAAATAGTAATTTTTTTTAATTCAATCTCGAAAAGCTTTTTCATTACTCCACTCCATCGCAGTCATACGTGCAACCCCGTGGCACTCACCGTGCATAATGAGACAAACGTAGTGATAGTGTGGCCGCTTCAACGCGGTAATTCGCGCGTTAATCCTTTGATGTACCGCCACTCGAGTTATCGGCAAACGGAAACCGGCATTGTTAATGCCGTTGTCAAATTATCGCGATAATTCGTGGCCACACCTAGATTCAACGTCCATCAACGCGATAATTAACGGCATTTCTCCTTAGTGTGGCCGTTTTGGTAAAATCATGTCGAATCGTAACTAAAATTTTGTGGATTCAAACTCGTCATTGGGCCTTTGTGAAGCGTTCCTCTTAGCACAAGAATGTTTCAATTTACTTGGTGTGTTTTTTTGTCGCATTGTGGCTGTGCTATAGAACCCCCTACCCCCTATCATTCCTTTGCGATCTGAGGAGGTGACAGTGGAAAATCCAATAGGCAGCAGCATTTTCCTGATAACAACTATTTAATAAAATACTGCGATTGTTAATCAGGGGGGATTCACCATACACAGGGAGATGGGTGAGACAATCTTTGAGGGAGGCCTATGTTCAGCAGTGGACTCTGATAGGCTGTATGAATTTATGAATAAATGAATAAAACAATGCATGAATAATTTACTTTTTTTACAATACTCCTTACCAAATTTAGTTGGAGTTGGTAAGATAATACTGCATTTAACACACAATTAACTACAAATCGATTTTTACTTGAAAAAGATCTAAAAAAATGATACAAATGTAATTAATTATACGTGGTAGAGCCATGTTGCAGTTATACTAGTAGTATAGTTGTAGCACGAATGGGTCGGCTCGACCGGGGAAGGACGCCACTCTCACGGAATACCAGCGTGAAATAGTAGCTTAATGCTGCTGTATTTCGTATGGTGAGTGTAGAGAACCGGAGACCCTTTTTACTGGAAACGAGGCATTCCATCTTAGTCCTCACGGGTGACAACGCGTCTGCATTTTGATTCGTAATCATGGATAGATGTAGATGTCTATGGGCCACAGCAACCACTTACCATCAGGTGGACTGTGTGCTCGTTTGTCACCCTATCCTATAAAAAAAATCGATTAGTTAATTGTGTGTTAAATGCAGTATTATCTTACCAACTCCAACTAAATTTTACAAAGAGGAAAATGTGGGTAATATTAAAATGGCGGACTTTTTCTTAAAAATGTAGAAGGTTTTGCACACAAACCCCTTTTTGCAACGCCTCTGAATACAAACCTGGAACCGGCAATTTGATGCTATGGTTACTGAGCTAAGCGATCTCCAACAATATGAATCTGACTTATGTAAAGTTATTCAAACATCAGTTTATCTTTAAGAAACTAGTCGGTCGGTTCAAAGCGGTTAATTAACAAAAGCTGTAGTTACTGTTGGCTTAATTAAGAGTTCACAAGTTTTAATTAGTGCGTTTATTAAAATTTTAAATGAAACTTCTATGTACTCGGCGATGTGACTGCTCCTAGCTAAAGCTACTATTGTTATGCATTTAAAATGTAGACAATTTTATGATGACGTATACTCTTTAAAATAAACTTTTTCTGTTAGAAATACGCGCCTAGTACCTATAAAAGTAGTTACGACAGATAATGTGGAAATTTATAATAGAATAATTATTACATCCTCCGTGACAGCCCACTGCTGGACATAGGTCTCACCCAAAGTAGGGAAAATTTGCCATCTTCGCCACGCTTGGCAGTTGGCATCAGACGTCTTATACTTTTAAAGATGCTCGTCTATGGGCTGGGTATTTTATATCTGACGGATTTTATACTTTTAATTTTGTGGACGTATCCGCAAATGAGTTTACTTCGTGCTTAATCGATTATATAGCAAACCTAGGGCCGCAAACTGAACAAGTCACTGTAATTTCTGATGGGTGTGGCCATCAAAATCCAAACCGGATTTTGTTCAGTGCTTTAGGTGACCTTTCGCAAAGAATGAGTCTTATTGTTGAGCAGTTGTACTTGGAAAAAGGCCATACCATGATGGAAGTTGATAGTGTCTATTACACAATCGAACAGTACATTAAACCCCGATTCATGCACCGAGTGGCTATGTAGCTCGAATGCAGCAAGCTTGACCAAGAAATCTTTACGATGTAAAATCAATCCACTACGACTTCTTTCTTATTTTCTTAATTCTTTTTGTTATATGTATTTTTTATTGTATATTGTATTTTATCAATCATATTATATTTGTTTCACTATTTGAGTGTAGTAGGTAGTTATGTAGTAGTAGTGTAGTGTAGTAGTTAAATAACAAAAAGCCAGGGAAGATTAAACTTTAGGTACCTAGATACTTTTTTGTTTAAAAATGTTTATTTATGAGGCGACGGCAATTCATTAAAAGATCGGTGTTTCCACAGGCATTTTTTTATTGCAATAATTCTATTCTATTGTGTTATAATAGCCATGTTCTGGTAAAATCGCCTCAAAAACAAACATTTTTACAGGTCACGGCTGATACGGAAATTGGATGAATCTAAGAGGAAATGTCGACAGTACGGTATTGATTATTTGAAACTTTTTTTCATTTGAAGGTTTTCTTCCATCAACAGCAGACAACTGATTGCCCATGTGTCTTTTATGACACAAAGTTCTGAGCAATGAGTCTATGAAACTATCGAAGCTCGAAGACTATCTAAGAAGGTGTCATCCTGAAAAAATAGGTGAAGATCTGAAATACTTTCAAACATTGAAGGAAAAATATGAAAAACTATCGGAGAAGAGTTAATTTTACCCGCTATTGAAGAGGTTTTAAAAACTATTCTGCACAAACCTCTATTTGACATACTGAAAAGAATTCCTTTAAGTAACAACAATGTACAAAGACGTATTGGTAAAACGAGCTCTGATATAGAAAGGTTCTTGTGTAATTATCTATAAACCACTCGTTTCTATTCAATTGGATGAGTCTACTTTACCTGGTAATGAAGCATTATTATTGGCATATGTTCGATTTGTTATGGAAGAAGAAATCCGTGAAGAGCTGCTATTCGCAAAAACTTTGAAGTCGGACACTAAAGGCGAATCGAATTTTAATGCGCCGAGTGATTTTATTACAGAAAAATGTATTCCATTTACAAACATTATTTCGGTGGCAGCAGATGGAGCTCCTGCCATGTTCAGGCGACGTCGCGGGTTTATAAACCATCTTAAAAGAATAATACCAGGACTAATTGCAATTCACTGTGTCATCCACCGACAATACCTTGTAGCGAAAAAATTGAGTGATAGATTGCACCAATCATTCAATTTGTGATTAACGCAGTTAATAAAATAAGAAGCAATGCTTTGTTTACCCTTTTACTTGTACTATTGTGTGTTGAAAATGATGAAGACTTCCAACGACTCCTCTAACAAACTAAAGTACGCTAGTAGTCGAAAGGTGCATGCTTATCGAGATTTTACTCACTTTTCGAATTTGTAGTAGAGGATCTGGAAACTAAAGCACCACATCTAAAATAAAATCTAATCAAATAAAAATGGGCATTGCGTACTTAACAGATTTTTTTCATAAAATTCAATGACGTTTACTTGCAGTTACAAAAGGACAGCCTTAATTTAAGTAAAATAAAGGGTGTCATTTCGGCTTTTCTTGGCAAATAGAAATTAATGAAGCAAAATATTAGTCGTCGCGAATTCTCCCAGTTTCCGCACTTGTCACAGATGAGATGAGAGAGAATGTCTTGATGAGGATATTCAGACATACGCTCAACATTTAAATACCCTCCATGATGACTTCAAAAATAGATTTGAAGATATTCTGACGATGGAAATACCACCATGGATCATAACCTCATTTGATGAAATGGTAGAGGCGAATGTGGTATTACAAGAGGAGCTACTTGTACTCAGCACTAACGAGGAACTGACGGTTAAATTTAAAAAAGGCTATCAAACATTTGGGCTGCATGCAGAAATCCCCGAAAAATATCCTGGGCTGTGGGAACAGTAGAAATGTAGACCCCCTAGAACGCACGACACGGCAAACGTCCCGATACCATCCACACCATCTGGATGCTTGGCGGTCCACCACTGTACGTTTCACAAGGAGTTTTCTTCCACGTACAACCTCTCTGTGGAATAGTTTATCACCGGCGATTTTTCCGGACCGATACGACCTGGGGACCTTCAAGAAAAGAGCTTACTCCTTTCTAAAGGGCCGGCAACGCACCCGCAATTCTCCTGGTGTTGCGGTTGATCATGGGCGGCGGTAGTCACTTAACATCAGGTGAGCCGCATGCTCGTTTGCCCCCTCTTCTATAAAAAAAAAAAAAAAAAAACCCCTACCGAAAATATTAAAACTTTGAAAGTGGTCCATGAGAAAAAAGTTTGGGAACCTCTGCTCTAGATGGATGTAGTACGATTTTATAGTGAGCTCTCTGGCTCAAATTCGAGTCACTTTTAATGTTAAAAAGTTACAGTTTGGATATGTTCCATAGCCGTTGCCTACTGGCGTCTTCTCGTTGTTAACAGGGTTTTGAAATAGGGAAGAACATTATCTGGATGTCGGTGTCCTAAAAAGATCATACAGTAACATATCTGCTTGGATATAATGGTCTCATGTTCTGAAATTATCATATACATATTTGTTTATCAAGATATTTTCATAGTTCATCATTACAGAGTCACTAGGTGGTAGTCTATCTGGGTAAGCGAAGCCCATGGACCGCAGTTGCCACCTGCCACCAGGTGGACTGTAAGTTCATTTGTCACTTCACTTTTATTAAAAAAAATACCTGGGTAACCCGTAAATATCCGCACTTCACCAGCTTTCCCTAGGGCGCAGTATTTAACAAAAATTGCGCTTTGGGGATCCGAATGCATAACGAATGGCCTCCGTGCAGCATAACTGAAGCGTGTAATTTTATTCAACTTGTGTAATATATAGTACGTGAACCGAGGTGGGGTTCCAATGAATTAGTTTTCTTTGAAAAATATTTTCTTTAATAAAAATGTTATTTTACTAACGCGTTTTATATGTAACTGACATCGGATGGACATGAGGCCAGTCGTTTTATGTATAATAAAGATGTTCCTCAATATCGTAGAAACTTCGATTTGATTATAATTCTTTAGAATAGGCTGAGTTACTGTATATGTTTTCGTTACGATACAAAACAAGGCCTTATTAAGGCTAAATAGGAAAAAATTAAGAAGAAACTGGAATTTAAGTACAAAAATTCGTACACCAAAGAGTTATTGCAAGATTTATGTGGTAGAGCTATGCTGAGGCTATATTAATTGTATAGTTGTAGCACGTTCGGGGAAGGATCACGCTCTCACAGAATACCAGCGTAAAGTAGCAGCTTAATGCTGTTGTGTTTCGTATGGTGAGTGTAGAGAATAAGAGATCGTTTTTACTGAAAATGAGGCATTCCATCTTAGTCTTCACGGCTGACTAGTGACAACGCATCTGCGATTTGATTCGCAAACGTGGATAGATGTAGATGTCTATAGGCCACAGGCCACAGTATACACTTACCATCAAGTGGACTGTGTGCTCGTTAGCCACCCTAATTCTATTAGAAAAATTCTTGTAATTTATGGTATTCTCATATTTTTGTTCGATATCATTAGAGCCTTTCACAGGTCCTAAACATAGACCTCCCGAAAGGAATGCCACAACCCCATAAAGCACGGATCTGAGCCAATTACGTTCATAGATTTACCTTCGGGTTATGGATTTACTTACTACGGTTACGCTTACCGGTACCAGTCACTCGAGAACCTTTATTCTTCTACATCGGTTGTCGGTTCTTCGAGCTACATGGCCAGCCCATTGCCACTTCAGCTTACTCATCCGTATCTCATATTTTTATGTAAGTATTACAAAAGATAGCACAACTCGTCTGATGGTATGTAGATGCTGCGGCCTGTACACATTTACATCTATCTTACCTTAAACGCAGGGATACTGCGGTATACGATAGGTAGAATAACAACGGCTTCAAAAATCGTTTAAAAATTATTATTAGGTACTCACTTAGCTGGCGGAATACCACAGAAACCTAAATAATAAGACAAGGAATACGGACACGATACTATATCAGTAAAGAAACCGACCCTTACTTACCTACTCTTTGACGATACACTGCACCAAAGATCGGACACGTCACCTATTAAATTAAGAGCAATTATTGTTTTCGAAACAATGTTGCGTTATTTATTTGTAAGTAATGGTCAAAAATTCCATTGTGTCTTAATGTGTTTCCGTTCAATCTATTATATGGATATTTTTAGTTTATGTTATAGGATTCCCTTTGTGCCCAGAAGTCCGTTTGGTTAAACACCACTCTTTTATCAACCGACTTCATAAAAGGAGGAGCATCTCAGTTCGACTGTATTTCTTACAAAGATGTTTTATTCTTATTTATTTTTGTATGTGTTACCTCAGAACTTATTTCTAGGAAAACCGATTTTAATGATTCTTTTTTTATTAAAAGCTGACGCTTCTCATGTGGTCCCCTATAAATTTGATCAAGATCTGACCAGTAGTTTCAGAATTATCCTTCATAATGCGTATTTAATTGACTTCGAATACATTGACGAAGTTCTTATTTTACTTATATATTGAAGTCGTTTGTACAAAAAGTTTAATTTCACCACTTGTGTATTTGTGCTGCCCAATAGTGCTGCTGTGTTAAGGTCTGAAGGGTATTATAGAAGGCCAGTGTAACTACTTGCTGTGAGGCATTCCATCTTAATCCTCAGGGATGACAGCGCATTAGTAGCCTCCTTGTATGAAGTTCACTGCAGTTGTGCATAGACTACGTTGTACTACATTCGTTTTTCACTTAAGTTTTATTTAAAAAATATCAGTTTGAAACAAATTGTGTGTCCTACACTATACACACAGCTAGGGTTACCAGATCCGTAAAATCCCTGGCTTTCCAATAAATTTCCTAACTGACGATCATGTTGCAAAAATATCTAATCGTAAAAAGTCACTCATGTGTTTGATATTATGCGCAATATCCGGTAATAAAAAGTACGAGTCAGATCAGATTAATTTTACAATTTAACTGTAGAGATTTGAGTCATTTATCATTATTTTTGTGATTAAACTGTTTAGTTAATATTTTAATTTCCCTTTAAAAATTCCTGACAATTTCAAATTTTCCCTGTTTCCCTGACAAAAGGCTAAAATTCCAAGCATGTCAGGAAAATTTCTGTCATCTGATAACTACACACACAGCCAGTAGTTTAGCCTAACTTGACACCGTACATCCGTGATCGATCAAATAATAACGCCTTACAAGAATGTGAAATTATTCGTTTATAACTTTCTATATAGAGTACCAGCATATTTTACGTGGTATATATAAAATACATTGATTTATACAAGACATGTGTAACATATAAATCAATGATAAAATATAGGTGAATTGGAAATGTAAACATTATGGGTGCGTAAAATAAAATTTTGCGATTAGGTATGGCCCGTATGGCAGTGGCAGACTGGCAGACGACCTAGATATTAAACTTAGATTTACTTTTAATAAAAATATGTTGCGTGAATGATTTATCTATGTCCCAGTAACTACTAAAAAAACGAAGTAGTACTAAGTAAAACGAAGAAAAAAGACAGCAAAATTAATAATCCAAATGTCACGTTAATTAATTAAGTCTATAATTGTAATAACCCGAAGAGAGAACTTATTACTCATGTCATTTAGCATAACATGTTTATAAAAATATCTATACATACAATTAACTACGACAGGCGAACGAATTTTACCGTTCGCCGCAACAACATACACAACATATTCATAGGTTTGTTATGCGACAAAACAAACACTTTTACTCAGACTGAATACATGTGTATAACAAACCAGTGCATCAAAGTACACACGTATGTATGTAGGTTAGATAGGGCACATCGCAATAGCTGCATGTCTAGGCTAGCTTCGTTTAGCAGGACAGGTAGCTGCCGGTGTTAAAGGGCCGCGGGGATTTCGCTGACACTTTCGTAATCCGTGGAAACGTGGGTTCTGAATGCCGCAGCGGACTGGCAACGCCGCACACTCGACCGACGACCTCGTGTTATCGCTACCCGCGCTGACGCGCACGTCGAAAAGGTCAACAGTTGCTGCATTTGCCATTATCTGCTGATGTCTTCACCATCTAAACAATTACATTTCGACATATAATCCCATAAGTTCACCATTATAAAATATTCGTACTGCAACGTGGCGACGATCTGCGATACCGGCATCTCGCTCGCACTCGCACCCACCCGCTTCGTCCCGCCCGGCTCCGCCCCCCTCCGATTGCTACGCCGTCTAGCGGCAGCGCCGCAAAATGTATACGATGTCTATACAGCGTTGCCACTTCGTACCTATAATAATTTCGCTGGACGTAAATTTCAACCTAAACAGTTCAATGGACTTTTCGAAAACTCTAAACGTGCCAGGTAGCGTCAAACGTCTCGTGTTACTAACGAAAAATATAGAAAGTGGTGCTACGCATTTTGTTTTATAGAAATCTGTGATATTTGAGTGCAAGTTCGTGTCCGCGCTTGTGAGATCCGTGACTAGTCCTACAGGGATATAATTCAGCTGTTTTAGGCTTAAGGTGAGTATTAGAACGCTCGCTATAGTATCAATATCGTCAATGTATTATATTTAGTGAATTTGCTAAGTGAAAACAACTGTTCCACTTCCTTCTACTTTTCTACTTCGTCATCAGAATCATAAGTTTCTAGTGTAGCTAACTGCGTAAATTAACTGCGTGAGTGTTTTCTCTGCCGTTTGTGACTCTTTAGCTAAACAAACACCACGGTGTCAATAGTTGTGATGCTGTTGGTGCACGAGTTTATGAGAATAGAGTTATGTAAGGTGACTGATAACATCAAGTCGAAACAAAAGGTCAGTGGTCGAGGATTGTTATTTTCGTCTTACAATGCTCTTTGGCTAGAAATGCTAAGATAACTGAGTACCTGATACCGGGTAGATCTGCAGGAGTTGATTTGAATTGTTAAACCTAGAACGCTCACCTCTCTTAGGCCTACAAGGGAGAGCTTACTTACGAGCCTTTAAATTTGAATCTTTGGTTGATGTACCTTTCTCCATTTGTGTATTATTATAAAAAAACACATATTATAAACCTAAATAAAATAAATAACTTATTTTATAGCACTGCACACATCTAATAAACAGGCCGTTTATTTTTCTTATTATAATAATGAAAGCTGTAAATTTGGCGGGAAATCACTTATTAACATTTTTTTCTCGAACGTTATTTATAAATTACGAATTTGTTACAAATGGCAATTAGAGCAATTTTATGCATTTTCCTATAGTCAATACATAATAGCTTAATATATAATAGGCAAAGAAAAATATTTTAGTCGAGTTTATATCTTTAATAACTCATCGCATTTAATATCTAACATAATTGAAACGAATCGCAAATATTCTGAATACTATAAAACTCAAACTCCAATAATAATGTAGTTTAAATATAAATTAGGTACGTTATTCGATTAAGTATATATAAGTACAGTAAAACAATAAATTTTTACATTCATGTTATATTTTCATACTCTGTGTTGGCAACATGCCAGTGGATTGCTATAAGAAAAGTCAATTTCGTTAATAGTAGGTACGTACATTTTACAGTAGTAAATAACAACATTAATCACAAAGTTTCCGTATTTGCATGGTATAATATATGATATCTATTCCTCAACAAATTTAGTAAATTATCTTAAAATATTTGTGACACCATTACTTGTGATCGATGCGACTACGTAATGCGAAGATTTTTTTTCGTAAATAAAGTCTTAGTTTTCTTTATAAGTTTATAAATGTTTAAAATATTTATGTTCTTATAACGTTTCAAACTAAAATCATACAATTCTTATATAATTTGTGTAGGGATGTTATTGAATAGTAGGATCCCTGTGTGAGCTTGAGTGGTTCGAATTACTCGAAATGTCGAGAATTTTTAAAAAATTGGAATAAAATCCGTACAAATTAGTTTTACAAACTGTTTTAGTACTTGCGTTACGAGCTTTTTGGTGATAACAATAATTAATTAAAAATCATCACTGCGTAAAAAATCTGCTAAAAAGAGAAAACTTTAATAATTATAATATTCTATGTTACTTTCACTATTAAGGCGAATCTATCGATACAACATGTTAAAATTCAACAAGACGTACACGTACCTACAAGCTGTAGAAATAGAAAGGTCCAAAGAAAAATACATCAAGAGCATATAATTGAAAACCATTACGCTCCTTCAGTGAGTCGGGTGGAAATGAGGAATTAATGAGATATCTGAATATCTCATTAATTCCTCATTTCATTTTTTTACAATTGATGAAACCTATTTAAAAAAATATGGATCAGTAGGATTCTGTGTACAACATATAGCATTTGGTACAAGATAATGCATCAAAACAAAACAAAAACATTTGAAACTACTTTTGTCTAAGTAGTCGTAGTATAAACGCTGTCTAAAACGTGGCCTAGTGGTCAAAATGACTCGTGCTAGGTTCGAAACTCTAATGATAGATACACTCACACAATATGTTTGCGAAACCTGAATTTTTGGTATTCGTGTCCGTCTGGTAATGTTGAGATTGTCAGTGTCTATTGCATCCTAGTGCAAATCATTGTTAACGCATGAACATTGAATCAGGCACGGGTAGGTTAGGGCGTGTAGGTCTGTGCCTCTTTTTTGCTATAGAAGAGAAGAAAACAAGCGTGCGGCATCTCTGATGGCGTCGACCGCCGCATGAATAACTAGCAACACGAGGAGAATTTCAAAAAGACAGTTTGTTTCTTGAAGGTCTCTAGCAGCCTCTGTGTTTGTGTGTGTATTAATTTAACTACTACTAGGGCTTAGTACTTCTAGAGTTTAGGGCGAGTGAGTACCTCTGTGTGTGTGTGCGCAATTGCGGTAGTTATATTAAATTCTGCGCAGTTAGGGGCTTCCAAGTATTTATTCCCTAACCGGTAATCGTCAAGTAAGTCGTATCAACAAATACTAGAAACAATTGAGTTTTTTTACCAATCGGTTAACAGTATAATACTTATGTATATCTCTATGTCTTCTTAAATGCCTGGGTTACTTACAAAAAATTATTTGAGTCCATGAATAATATAAATTTCGTAGCATAATATAAATATATCTTCGTCACATATTTACTTTCTGTATTAAAAGCAGATGAATTTAGGTGGGTATATTTAGTTTACCGTTTATATTTGTGAACTTGAACAAATCAACCGACTTTAAATTTATTCAACCGTTACGCAAGTTTCTTGAATATTGTGAAAGCGTGTTTTAATCGTACAAACACTTATAAAGTAAACTGGTTTTTGTACCTATACATACATATATGCATACCAAGTTTTAACACGTCACTACAATATGTTGCATCTTTAATATCATCTTCAAATACCAACAACACACCTTACACTGACAAACATGTACATCTGTAGAATAAAATATTAATGCAACTCCGAAAGAATTTGATCTTTGTTCACAATATCCCTTGGCCTTTGAAATTGTTTAATAAAATATTTCGCCTCTATGTTGTCTTACTGTCTCAGTTCTAGACTTTTTTTTTAAACATTATAATATATGTGTATGTGTTTGATCGAATGATTAATGTTCAAATAAATTTCGAAATAATGACACGTTTTACTATTTCTTTCATTTAACCTTCCCTGTAAAGAGAAAAAGGAATTATGTATGTATGTATGTATGCTTAGACGCCGAATAATGGCGGTGTAAGAGATTCCACTGCCCCATATTATCCCGTAAGTGTCGAAAACTGTAACAGGAGATGCGCAGCAGCATCTTCCCGATAACAACTCGAAAATAATAAAAAACTGCGGCTGCCAACCCGTCTGTCAGTCTCTCTGGCAGTCTGAGATAGATTAATCCTGCAAAGAGTAGCCCGTGTTCAGCAGTGCGCTTCCGTTGGCTGTTTATGAATGCATGGCGTAGTAACAATACTGACGTTAAAATTGCTGCTGTATTAACTATTATTTACGGATTTTATCGCGTTTAATTACTAAGTACTTTAACTAATTTTTGCTATCCCAAGGTTTCGGGTGCTTTACAAGACCCATGGTCACGGGGGGGGGGGGACATAAAATTAGTTAAAGTAGTAATTAAACGCGATAAAATCCGTAAATAATAGTTTTATTCAATGTGTAGTGTTCGCGTAAATTTAAGAAATCATTATGCTGCTGCATATATACGTTAACCCCTCATTAGGACTGTTGTAAGTAGGTAGCCTACGTAACCCAAATTTATTGTTATAAATATATTTATATCATCGAGTAACACTACCCATATTTAGATTACTTACCCACTTTAAAAAAGGCTACATTATAACGCAATGATTCGAACAGCGTATTTAAAAACGCGTATTATTGAGCTGTGTCATGTTGCAAATTAAAAAAAAATACGATTGTTGTTTTGTCTTCAATTGTTGACATCCGGGAGAGAACTTCGTCCTCACCGACAAAAAAATCTGCGTAAAAAGTAGTAGTGGGTACCAGAGTACCTACCTATTGTGATTATATAAATGGCACATTACGTACAACCGAATTCAAGAAAAGTGGAGATTATAATATATTCAACGTGTATATTTAATATTGATGGCTCAATGGCGCAGTGGCTTAGCATTGAGTTCCGGCGCTGAGGGCCTTGGGTCAAATCCCGCACGGAACGAGTATTGTATGACCTACAAATATTGATTAAAACTACTTTTACGGATTTTATCGCGTTTTTTTTACTATTATTTTTAATTCCCGACGTTTCGGGCGCTTTCCAGCACCCATGGTCACGGGGGACTGAGATAGTAATGGGCGTTGAATCAACGAACGGTTTAAATAGACGGTCTACGTTCAATCGACGTTTCGACGGTCTACAGTTCATTCGTTAACTAGTCGAATTCATAGACGGCTAAACTGAGAGTCCACAGCGTTCTTATCTACTAACAATGCGACGACGACGCCGTAAACATACCCGGTTAATGTAAGTGCATGCGTTCGTTGAATTAGTATCATTGTACAAACCGATTTAAACCTTAAATGTATGACATAGGAGTTAATATTTATTTTTTAATAGAATTGTTTGAGTGAAAAGGCAAAAGCATTCTGATATTGCGCGAAAGAGTATGTCGACGGTCTGGCGGACTATTGTTTACCTAAACTAGATAATATTACCGTGCCTAAACGTTGCCGTTGTTTAGAAATTTCAAATTAGTGTGTCGACTCGCGCCGCAAGGTCAAAGCTAAGGAAATTCTTCCAAGAAAGGACCAGAGGGGACATTTGGCGTGTCCCCTTGAATGGTGGAGAAAACACCAATACGTACGTCTACCCAAATTAAAAAAAAAATATTTGTAATCCACTGTAACATTGTAGCAACATCTGTTCCTTGCGAACGGATGTTTTCTAAAGCAGGTCTTATAATTATTAATGAAAGGCGAACGAGACTAACGACAAGCAAAGTTGAGCAAATTATGTCCTAAACGTAAATACACCCGAGGAGAGATTTTAAGGGTTTTTTAATTCATTTATAAAATAATTTACATGATTCTTCTGTACATACATTAATAAAAAACGAAAACAAAGAAAAAAGCAAATAAAAATATTCATTAAACACCTATCCATAAAAATAGGTAAATAAAAAATGTTAATAATTAAATATGTACATAAAATCAGTTGATCTTTTAAATACGCGTGAAATACGATAGTAGTAAAATCTTTTAAAAACGTATTGTCCTACTAACTACTAACTAACTAGTCCTAAGCCTGGAAAAGTACGAAGGGAAGTTTAAATAGATTGATTGTAAAATTCGATAGTAGGTATTTATACACCAGACAGAGTGCTTTGTGCTCAAATCAAATTTCTTTGAATTTTAACTAACTTTGCCGTTCATTCAACTGTCGAATAGTGGGCAAAACTAGTTAAGACACCGTCGTTGCGTTGCGCCCGTAGACACCGCGCTTTAGTCGATTGAACGTCTGCCGTTATCGCGTTAACTAGTCGACGAATTCAACTAGTTGATCACCTAGTCGATGGACGGCAATAGACGGTCTAGTTTCGTTGACGAAAATTACGTCGACGACCCACCCATAGACTGAGATGACTGACGTCCCGATGTCATTGTTAAACCCGGAGTACCTTCAGCTTTTTTAATTATTGTTTATGGTCCGATCTGTACTATGTGTGTCTGTGTGCAATTTCTGTGTAAAATACTTCACAATGAAGGACAAAATTTTTTTTAAAGAAAAAATAAAATACAAATTAAGTTATGGTAAAATTTACGTAATGCATTTTTCCCTAGCTCCTCCAGTTATTTCTTCTTTACTGCCCAGGAGTCCGTCTGGGTACACACCACTTTCTTATCCATTTCTGTCGACAAATAACAGCGCTCTAGAGAGCCAGAACATGTACAGGCTGTGAGGAATTCTATCTTAGTTCTCAGAGCTGAAAACACATCTCTAGACTTCTGTGTTTAAAGTTGGTTGCAGGTATCCGTGGGCTGTAGCCACTTACCATCAGGTAATGGTTGACTTAAAGTCACTTGTCACTTCTCATTTAAATTCTGTAAACATTTACTGTTGTTACAGCTTACTAGAAGTATGTATATAGGAGTACGGATACAAACGGAAACAGTGTGCTCTGTCTTCTACCCCTGTGCAAATGCCACCACACTCAAACCATTTATTATATTACGTTGTGACGACCACTTGGCTTAAATCACAATTAGTACCCAACTTCACAGTCGCAAGTTCTAAGTTAGGAGACACCACCAAGTTTAGTTCAAAGTCAAAAATTGTGTAAAATTTATGAATTTTGATGTGACAATGTGTATAACATTAAATAAAGGATCAGATGCAGCGATTTATCACGAGAACAATTTATTTAATAATACATAATTTCATTTCGTTTCAATTTACACATGTTTAGGTACATACAGAACAAATATAATTACAATTAAATAAACTAACAACAAGTCTAACAAAAATAACATGCTGTAATAAAATTAAAACTATGAGTAGCTTAATAATGATGAATCTACAAAAGAAAAAATAAAAAAGCAAGTTTATAATGTTAGCTACCTGCCTGAACTAGGTTAAGTACTTGCATTTTAGACTGTTATTTATACTGTGGGTTTAATAATGCAGGACACTAGATATTTTAAATATTCAAACTATATTTTATAGTAAATAAATTAACTAAATAACAATTATTTGTTACCTAAAATTAATACAAACTATTTTAGAATTTCTAACAACTCCTCTGTGCCTTCAACTTTAACTTATTGAGATATTCCCTTACAAGTATATTACATTTTTTTATAACTTACACTATATATCTTTAGTGACTTGTTGAGCTTGTTATATAGATTGTATAGAGTATTTTATATAGATTGTTATATTTACACATTTTTGGACAATTTCCTAAAAATATGTATAATCAGTTCACAAATGCGTGTTTGGTTTGAGGTTTTACACAAACTAAATCCATTCTTCTCTGTCTATGGATTTTAAGTTAAATGGAAGTTCGGTATTCTGTTTTAATATGATGTTCAGGTTCAGGATAAACAACTGACGGACAGTTAGTACACTACATGCCAAGTAAAGTTGATGTGTAGGAAACATGAATGGACGGAAAGCGGCTACTTTTAGAACTGCCCCCCGAGCACGTTCTTGTGGGAGGGAGCAATATTGTTTTAGATGCACCACCCCATAAAGTAATACCATAAGTGAGTATGGATACACACAAAGCTAAATAGATCTGTCTTATCAGTTTGATGTTAGCGATGTAACGGAGCAAAAAGAAATTTACATCAATGCGGACAGTAATTGGGATACGAAACTAGTAGGTATTCATAAAGCACCTTGCTTCCTCTAACTTTTTATTGAAGTTGTAACTTATATGTAGCTATTACTTAACTATCACCTCATCATCATCATCATCATCATTACAGCCCTTCACAAGTCCACTGCTGGACATAGGTCTCCTCCAAAGAACGGCACAAAGCACGGTCCCGAGCCACCTGCATCTATTAAGACTTCCTGCATGTCTTTCCACGTCACTCCATATGGTGGGCGGACGCCCTACACTTTACCTGCCGGTACGAGGCTGCTACCTGGGAACCTTTCTTCCCTATCAGTTGTCGGTTCTTCGAGGTCCGTTGTGCTCTATCGGTAAATAGTTCTACCGCGGATATCCTCATTTCCAAGTTTATTACGTAGAGAAACCCCGAGCATAGCCCCCCCCCCTATATAGCTCTCATAGCGAGCTATGAGCGTCCTCATACAGCTGGGAGTGAAGGTCCACGTCTCAGATCCATAAGTCATCACTGGCAACACGCACTAGTTGTATAATCTCGTTTTCAGGTTTTGTATTTTGAAGTATGTATGACGAGAAGAGAGAGAGAGAGAAGTCGTAATCTCCCGAACGCTACCCAGCCGAGTTGAATCCCACAATTGACCTCTTGATCGAAGTTGAACTTACCTAGTCGGACTATT
This sequence comes from Parnassius smintheus behrii, assembly GCA_036936625.1. Classification (NCBI taxonomy): domain Eukaryota; kingdom Metazoa; phylum Arthropoda; class Insecta; order Lepidoptera; family Papilionidae; genus Parnassius; species Parnassius smintheus. Next base: position 42,544,729 of record JAUPFT010000017.1, read on the forward strand.
TGTCTCGGATAAACATGCTCTTCATCAAATTCGAGCTTTGTGCCTTCAACAACTCCCGGCATTGGTGTGACGTTACACATGACTTTGGTATTGTCCAAGTTCATCTTAAGACTTATCCGTTGGGAGACACTATTGAGGTCATTGAGCATAGTGCTTAAGTCCTCCAGCGATTCTGCCATAGGGACTATATCGTCGGCAAATCGAATGTGAATGATGTACTCGCCACTGACGTTATACATTAATAATTAAAGATAAAAGAAAAACAATTGGTTATATCTATTTTCAGACATTGCCTTACCCAAATTAAAAAATCGTTTCGAAGATTTTTGTAGGCCGTTAAAAATGCATAAAACTCTGTTATGTCTACGCTATAATATATAGAAAATAGCAAATATTTTGAAGTATCGTTCATATTTATACCATCCTTACCTTCTGGATGCTTGGCGGTCCACCACTGAAGTTTTCTTCCTTGTACAACTGTTCTGTGGAATTGTTAACCACCGGCGATTTTTCCGGACCAATACGACTTGCCGATACGGCTTGGGGACCTTCAAGAAAAGAGCTTACTCCTTTCAAAAAGGCCGACAACGCACCTGCAATTCCCCCGGGGTTGTGGTTGTTCATGGGCGGCGGTGGTCACTTGCCATGAGTCTCTTCTATAAAAAAATATGGACACGTGGACGCTACACTAAACAGTATTGGATTTTTTTTTTTATAGAAGAGGGGGCAAACGAGCATGCGGCTCACCTGATGTTAAGTGACTACCGCCGCCCATGATCAACCGCAACACCAGGAGAATTGCGGGTGCGTTGCCGGCCCTTTAGAAAGGAGTAAGCTCTTTTCTTGAAGGTCCCCAGGTCGTATCGGTCCGGAAAAATCGCCGGTGGTAAACTATTCCACAGAGAGGTTGTACGTGGAAGAAAACTCCTTGTGAAACGTACAGTAAGAAGGGGATTGCTTGCAAATAAAACAACGTGCTATACTATTTAGCAGAAGCGTATAGCGTAGTTTGAACTGAGCTTAAAGACTTTTGTAACTGTTCTCTGTTCATAGCAAAGGAAATTAAGCATTCATATTCCCACGCTAGAGAAGCTGAGGACAACAGCTAATTTGCTCGATAACGTGCAAATTTAAGTAATGCAATTAAAAGTCTGTTTTACATTCATTTTGTTTATTCTTTAGTTTAAGATGGTTTTGGACCACTAGCAGTTCTTGTAACTCGCCCCGTGACCAGAACTTTCTACTGAAATTAAATGAATTTATACTGATATTGTTTATGCTGATATTGTACCACTTTACTTGAGTTTGTTGTTTCCATACATAAAAAATGCGATATTTAAGCTTAAAACTACCGATAGTTGCATTCCATATTTTAAACAGTGTAAAATACTGACATTAGCTTGTTTATACTTACAAGAAGTAGCTGTGTTTGTTAAATTGCATCCCAAACATTTTAAACGCCTTGACCAAGAAGTTTCAGGTAATAGACGTGACAATACCCTTTTGTGTCACTTCCACTAAGACAGCACTAATGCCCAAAAATATGTACTGCATTGCTCCGGTTATTTAAGATAAAATACCTAAAAGTTCGCTATCAATATCAGAGTAGCCCGTGTTCAGTAAAAGCCGCTATCAATATTTAAAAAAAAGGTTTCGAAGCTTCTTGACAGCCAAAGCATACTATAGCGTAACAGAATTCTTGTCTGAAAAAAAAATTTCTTTTGAGATTAAGACTGCATAATGTTAAAAATATTAATTATGTTTGGTTCTGTGTTATTATTTTATTTTGTTATAGTTTAAGAGATTAGTTTATAATTCTGTATTTTTTGCATGCCTACTGGTAAAATAAGGCTGAAATCACTACCTATAATATTACAATGTACTGTGTATTTGCGAAATAAAATATCTTTTATCTTTAATAAAAACGTTTCTGAACGTAAATCTATCGATCCATGTGTTTTTTGTTTACTATAAATTTATAAGCACATATAAAAGAAAATTGCCCTAATTTCAAACAAGGTAACACACATCAAGTTAATATCATTACGCGGGTATTACCTGCTTTGTGTATTTCCGCGCAATGAAATAAAATAATGTGTCTTACTTAGTTTGAAGAGCTCTTCAAGATAGGTAAGACACATAATTTTATTTCATTACGCGGATAAAAGGAAAGTAATTTGTACCAACTTTAATATAATGGATTTCCGGAAAGTAACGCCTGATTCTATTAATTAGGCCAGAAACACTTCATAACATAAGGAATTTGACACATCTCTAATATAGCTGATGTAAAATACCTAGATCGACGACGGGTAGCAATATCACTAAATGGCCGATTCCTATATTCAAGAAACGTCGTTTTCCGTAATGACCCTTTTTATTACAAACAAGGCGCATGTAAAACAGATCAGCATAACTTACAAGATCCCATTACTGCTATCGCCAATTCACCTACCAAGCGTGGCAATAATGGCAAATGTTTTTTATAATTTGAGAGGCTCATGTCATCACTTGCATGAGAATTACAAACGTGTTCGCATAACATTAAAGTACTATATACTATAACCGGTATACCGAGCCAGCAATTTCGATTTAAAACAACTATCTTCACAATGTTAAAGTTGGTGCAAATAGTATGGCCTAGACACAAATTATTGTATTGTGAAGTTTGAGTTTGAACTCGATCCTAGGTTCTTGCTTCTATTGAGACTCGGAGTCGTGACTCTTGGCTAGGAGTCCGTCTCGGTTGATATCACCGTCTTAGCTATTTCAAACCCAAGCAGCAGTACTCCTATGTTTTGTATCTAAGGTGACACAACAGTCATCTACAGTCATCGTATTTGTAATTTAGTCGCGTATGTTTGTGACAACAGAAGGCAGCGTGATCTGTCACCTCGTTTGTCACTCTTATCCTATACTATTAAACGAGCGATTCTTGTATATATATATATATATATATATATATATATATAATCGGGATCTCGGAAACGGCTCCAACGATTTTCATAAAATTTAGTGTCCAGGGAGTTTCGGGGATAATAAATCGATCTAGCTACGATTTATTTTTAGAAAATGTCTTTTTGTCCGTGTTTTTAGGCAATGAAAAACTGCTACAATATCGTTAGAATAAGAAGGTAAATTTTGACAGATTGTCAATGATTATAAATAGCTTACACAGAACAGGCGGTCACAGAATCGTAAAACCCCGGTTCGAGCCCAGACCGACCGACCAACTTTTTTTAATTTTTTTTTCAAGTTCCTTTCTTTTTTGAGAAAATCTATTTTTTCGAGCCCTTTTTTTAGTATTTTTAAAAACACGAAAATTTAAATTAAACTAATTGCACTCATGATTTTTTATTCAAATAACCAGTTCAGTTTTTTCTATTATGTCGCTAAGATCAAAAAATATTATTCATATTTCATCAGTATGTAATTTGTATCTAAATATAATTTCTAAAACACACGATTTAAAAAAAAAACCGAGCGAAAAATACCGAGCAAAGCTCGGTCAACCGGGTACTAATGTTATAAAATGTCTATGGAATTTGTCAGACAATGTCAAAATGCTATCTGTTTCACATCACTCGCTTCCTATCGCCGTCGTGCGATAGAGAAAGTTGCAAATGTTAGAAGTAATTGCCTACATTTGCTTTTTAAAATATTGTTTCGAGCATTAACGTTTTCACCCCCCTGAACCTTTACGAAATGAGACAATTTTGGTCTCAATAGCTTCTGTATACCTTAATTTAGTTTAATCAAAAAACGCTCGAGAAAGTTTTTAAGTCAAAAATATAGATATTTAGATGCTAATAACTTATACGATATAACCTTAAATTGAAATGTACATGCCTAGGTTTTTATTATATCTACAATATTTCCAAAAATTATGAAAATTAGACTATGTATACGGGAGAGAAAACGTTATCGCATTTTGTATGAAAATTTACAGCTTCACAATCCTCTTAAAGGGACCAGAAATGAAAGTGGTCTTACCCGGTCGGTCTTCAAGGCAAGGCCATTTTGTACACGAACTGACTGAGTAGATTTCAAATTCATGCCCCACGGTATATACGTGTACGGTTACGGTAAACACGAATACGTGTCCCACTTTTTATGTGTATCTTATTTGGTACCAGTGCAGTGACGGGTGGAAGCTAATTCCTTCACTAATACATTAACATGTTTACGTGGTACAGTCACACTGATAACTGTATTATGGCAGCATTTCCAATAGGTCGGCTCGTTCGGGAATGGAACATGCTTGTACGCAGTACCACCGTAAAATAACAACATAATGCATCCACCATGTGAAACTCAAAAGTTTCACATGGTGAGTGACGAAATCCAGAGATTCTTTTAACTGGCAACAAGGCACACAAATTAATCCGCTTGGATTACAACCCATTTACATTTTGGTTCTTAATGTAGGATAAATGTGGATGTCTGTCACAGCATCCATATACTGATAAATGAACTGTTTGTTTGTCATGCCTCGTGGTAACAGCAGCCCTTTGAGACCTGCATACAACTTGCAACGCAGGCTACAGACTGTGTGTTGTTACCTCTCAAAACTTATCCAACTTATAAAACATGATACAATATGTTTGTGAAGACACGAACACCAGTAGTGTAAGCCGTATTTGGGACAGAAGTATGAAAGTAAAGAAGGCTGAAACCAATTCGTACCAACTCCTAGTCCAGACATATGAGTCTGATTTTCAAATAAAAATTTAATAAATAATTAATGCTTTCTGCATTGCTCCGTTTATATAAAAGATAATTGCTCTACAGCAAATATTTTCTACAGTACTATCTACTTCTACCACTGTCATGTTCCTATGTTTTATGATTTCCTTTATATAATTATTTTAAAACTAGGCATCTTAAATTACTAAAATTGCCTAGTTATTATCTAGTTTCATATTATAAGTCCGAGGGCCAGTTATCTAGCTCAGTCGTTCGGGTACAGTCCAACAGCAATAAAAGCCTATTGTTCAAATTTTTAGTCAGTCAGTGTGGTCGTCTTCACTCTTCGGCTAGGGTTGCCAATCATACTGTTATTAAACGATATTATATTTTATTTCGCTCTTTAATACTGTTCAATTTAAAAAAAAGTACACAAAATACTGTTTTTATCATCGCCGGTATTCAGAGCCATAAAACCTGAAATAGAGCTTCTACTAAAGTAAAAAAAAGTAAAGTTACAGCCTGTATACGTCCCACTGCTGGGCTCAGGCCTCCCCTCATATCTGAGACGGTGTAGGGCAAGGAGGTATCCGCCGCGCTGCCCAAATGCGTGTTGACGAACTTCACATGTCTTCGAAATATTTTTTTTTTCTTATTCCTCAGACATGCAGGTTTCCTCACGATGTTTTCCTTCACCGCCGAGTACGTGGTAAATCAGCATTTAAAATTGCAATTAACAATTTCGTTGGTGCCGGCGGGGATCGAACCCGGGTTACTCGCATTCTGTTATACTTACAGCGAGCGTTAACCATCTGAGCTACCTATTACGGCTTCTACTAATTTGATAAAAACGAGCTCCTCATTTAATTTTTATTTCATCTGAGAGGCTATATATATATATATATATAATCGGAATCTCGGAAACGGCTCCAACGATTTTCATAAAATGTAGTGTCCAGGAAGTTTCGGGGGCAAAAAGTCGATTTAAGTAGGATTTAATTTTAGAAAATGTCTTTTTGTTTGATGTAAAAAACATTTTCTAAAATATTAATAATAAATTTTCTAAAATGGCAATGAAAAACTACTACAATATAAGAAGGTAAATTTTGTCACTGTGTAAATGGTCGTAATAGCTTAAGTGGATATCGAGCGGTCGCGAAATCATGATGCCTTGGTTCGCGTCCCGTCTCCGTTCCGATATTTTTTTTTCAAGTTACCTTTTTTTGTGAGAAAATCTATTATTTCGAGCCCTTTTTTAGTAGTTTTTAAAAATACGAAAATTTTAATTAAATTAATTGCACTCATGATTTTTTATTCAAATAACCAGTTCAGTTTTTTCTATTATGTCAATAAGATCAAAAAATATTATTCATCAGTATGTAATTTGTATCTAAATGTAGTTTAAACACTTCTACACTTTATTTATACAAAATGTTGGCGACCCTATCTGCAGCGACCCTATGCGACGTAAGCGTAACAGCTGTAGGTAGGGGATTCTCCTCTTTACCCGGTCGTCATGTCGGGTGAGTCACAGGCAGGTCACAGTGGTATGCTGAGCACAAAGTACAAAGCTGCGCTGTTGTCCGCAGGTTGATCGGTGCAGTGTGGGCGCTGGGCGCGCGTAGTGTGTCGGTGTGTGCGTGTGTGTGTGTGCGTGCGTGCGGCGGCATGGCGCGGAGCTAGCGGCGCGCGCTCGCGGCATGCGCGCCTAGCCATGCCGGCGCGGCTCGGCAACACATGGCGCAGTACTCACAGCGGGCACAGCCGATGCACAGGTCAGTTCACTTGTCCACTTCAATTCCCGTACATACATCCAATACTGCTCACTATTTTTATTTATTGCAGCCTTCGTCTGTTGCTGAAAATAGGCCACATAGATTGCCTCATAAGGAGCATACTTGCCATGGTTGCCACGCTTGACACCTCGGTGGTAGCCGGAGGAAGATACTGCTGCCCGTCCCCTGTCTTAGTTTTTTCTGTCGCCTCTTACGACACCCATTGGACAGTGGCGAAGCTAGGGCTCCAAACTAGGGCAAGCCCAAGATATGGTTTTGCTGTTTTTAGCAGTTATATAAAAATACACCAATCTTGATCTGTCTCCACTCTTCAGTTTCATATTCAGTGCTGTCGAGGACGTGTTAAACAAAGCACACAGAAGACATACTACTGCTAGATAGATAGATTGTATGACATATCAGCAATTGCATACCTTCGGTAACTTTCAAAAAAGCCGTTTGAGTATGTTTGAGCGAAAGAAAAAGATATTTACATACAATACTATACATGAACAAAGTACAAACAATTTTTTTACGTGGTAGAGCCATGCTACAGTTATATTAGTGGTATAGTATAGTAGCATGAATGGGTCGGCTCGACCGGGGAAGGACCAAGCTCTCACAGAATTCCATCGTAAAATAGTAGCTTAATGCTGCTGTATTTCGTATGGTGAGTGTAAAGAACCGGAGACCCTTTTTACTGGAAACGAGGCATTCCATCGAGGTAAATTTGTTAGGAAACACCCAAAACTCTACTCACCTATTAAAAAGACTAAAAGAAATAATAGAAATTTATATAAGCTTAAGATACCCTTCTCCAAATTAAAACTAGTTTCAAGCAGCCCTCACGTTATGTCAATAAAGATTTATAACCATTTACCGAATTCCATAAAAATCCTGGAAAATCCTGTGCAATTTAATAAACAATTAAAATATTTCTTATTAATAAATTAATGTTACTATAATTTAAATGCATTTTTTGACGATAAATAACGATAAAGTAAGAATACTTAGATTATACATTGTGTTTCAAATTAAATTAATTTATATAAAATAATATTGAATGTTGATGATATGATAATTTGTAATTTATGTTTAAAAATTAGATAATACGAAAATAGTTAGCCCGCTAGTGTTGCTATGCCCTTACAGGGCGTCACATGTATACCTATCAAAATTGTACCATCTTAAATTTGTAATGTGACATGCAATAAACAATTTGAATTGAATTGAATTGAATAATATGTATAGCTAAAGCAAAGATAAAAAACGCGTGAAATAAAATTATTCAAACTACAATTTCGAATACTTTTAACCGGTTCACTATTCGAAGTCGGAGCATTACGTTTATCGACTTGCAGTAAATATTTGTTTTTATTTTATACTCAGAACCGGTTAACATACGGCAGGTATAAATGCCCATAAAGCTGTGGAGAACTTTCTAGACGCGCTACCGCGTGGGTGACTTGAAGCGGTGTTGGTATGTTGGCGTCTTTCCGGTTCTACCGTTCCATCGATTCCGTGTACCGCCGCTCACCGAGGGTTGTCATGTCATACGTCAATTAAAGTGCGTCTGAAAAACTCCGTATCGAATTGCCCGCTTTACCCAAACGGTACTTGTCGAGGAACGTAAAATTGTAATTTTAGCAAATAGGTATTATAGGTATAAACGAATTAGCTATGTTTTTGTCATTCGATCAAATAACTTCTCGTATTTTAAGATAGAACCAATACGTAATATGCAACTGCGTATCTACGTTCGAAAATTATGTTCAAATTTCGTCAAAGCGCCCAAAACAGCGCTGACCTCTGTAAGTTTAACTTCTTTTATAGGCTCATAGCAGTCCCTTGGCTTGGGCATAAGCCTCCACATTGTGGGGAGACACAGATTACCCCCTTTGCCTTAGGGGGTAATCTGTGTGAAGAGAGTAAAATGGGCTTAACGATCGCGGTACCTTTCACGCTGTTCACCATCGCTGCTATGGATATTTTATATATGGTATAATTATAGAATGATTATACCGTCTTCTAACGAAAGCTATAATATATTCATTGCCATTCACTAAGTCGCCTCTTAAGTCAGTCACGGGATATGGAATAGTAGATTCGGTTACATTTAACACGACTTCACGAGGTGGGTCGGCTCGATCGGGGTAGGACCACACCCCCACAAAATACCAGCGTGAAGTAGCAGAAAGAAAAAAAATAAGAATGCTGGTGTGTTTTGAATGGTGAGTGTAGAAAACCGGAGACTCCTTTTTACCGAAGACGAGTTAATCCGTCTTGGTCCTCAGGGGTGGCAGCGCATCTGCGTTTTGCTTCACTATCGGGGATAAACATAGGTGGATATAGCCCGCTGTATCCACATTTTATCAGGTGGACTGTGTAATAGTTTGTCATCCTTATTCTATAAAAAAGATTTCTAATAATATAGATATCTGTGATTATAGCAATTTTACTGTTCCCATATAACTAACTATATAACTAAAGCATGGCTCTACCACGTATAAAATGATCTGGTTATCTTAACATAAAAAGCTTAATTTACTTATTATTTTTTATCCTCTATATAGTTTTTTGTCGGTATTGACAATCGCAATTCATAAATATATATACGATAATATAAGTTTTTACGGTAGCTAATCGCTTATTGCGTTCGTTTTCACGTGTACATGAAGTAAATGCATAGATATTATAAACCTCTATGACCATTTTATATTATATAGGGATTTTCTGAAATTATGATATTATGAATTTGCCGCGAGAATACTTTTTTCTTCACAATGTTTAATGATGATATAAAACCATGATAACTTGATTAACATGCGCTGGTACTCGTGGCTGCGTTACTGAACGAATAGCGTGTCGTTCATAAAGTTAATAATGCGCTGTTAGATGTATAAAAGATTGTGTTATATTACAATATGTATCGTGTTATCAGCGCGAGAATCCCGTTCACTATTGCCATTTAATTGTTACGTTACCTATTCCCACAACTCTCCGCTGCCACGTTCGCACACGTATGAAATTCCCGCAAGTCCCTCGGCTCCATGACTACTCGACTCGTATTTGCATAATGAGTATGATGACTCAACTCATATAAAATGCTATCGGGTGGTCCGTATCTTTTGTAAACACTAATATTGAACTGAGATCTCGATTTCGTTACAAATGTAACTTTTATATAAAAGTATTGATCGACTGATATGGCTGCTTGACGAAGGTCGCGGCGTGTGCTTGAGTGAGATATCCATTTCGTGAGTGACGTTTGGGATTGAGATGTCGCAAGCAAGAACTAAACAAAATGCGAATCTTGTGTCCATAAAGTCACACATCGTATCATATGTCAGTTTATCTGTCGTGCGAAGGGAAATAATAATCGCTACGTAGAGGACATTGGGATATATAACCTAGAAACATTGTACCTACTGTATTATTTGAAGCCTTTCAAATTTCACACAATTTTTCCCGACGACGATAATCCTACCTTCTGGGAATTACAACAACACTTATGGTTGAGTAGACATAACTCTATGCTGTACATTATTTTAATTTAAGTTATAAGCGTTTTTAATAATCTGTAAATGGAAAAATTAAGAATATTTCGGTCGATTCGACGAAGCGAAGGCGGAAAATTTCCACCCAGGTATTTAATAAAGACCGTTCAACTTTCACCTACTTACTAATAAAATATGTTAATAAGTATATTTATTTATTCAGCTCTTTAAGTCGAATGTGAGTTATGTAGTGGTTTGTTTCGTGTGAAGTCCTCAAAATACGTAAACTCTGTGTTTCATCATCATCATTACAGCCCTTCACAAGTCCACTGTTGAACATAGGCCTCCCCCAAGTAATGCCACAAAGCACGGTCCTGAGCCACCTGCATCCATCGACTTCCTGCATATCTTACCAGGTCGTCACTCCATCTAGTGGGGGGTCGCCCTACACTACGCCTACCGGTACGAGGCTGCCACTCGAGAACCTTTCTTCCCCATCGGTTATCGGTTCTTCGAGCTATATGGCCGGCCCATTGCCACTTCAGCTTACTAATCCGTTGGGCTATGTCGGTCACTCTGGTTTTACTGCGGATATCCTCATTTCTGAGTCTATCACGCAGAGAAACTCCGAGCATAGCCCTCTCCATAGCTCGCTGAGCGACCTTGAGCGTCCTCATACGGCCAGCAGTGAAGGACCACGTCTCAGATCCGTAAGTCATCACTGGCAACACGCACTGGTTGTACAATCTAGTTTTTAGAGATTGAGGTATACCTGACGAGAAGATATGTCGTAATTTCCCGAACGCTGCCCAGCTGAGTTGAATCCGTCGATTGACCTCTCGGTCGAAGTTGGACTTACCTAGTCGGACTATTTGTCCCAGGTAAACGTACTCGTCAACAACTTCGAGCATAGTGCTCCCAACAACTACCGGCATAGGTGTGACATGGACATTAAACATGATCTTTGTTTTGTCCATGTTCATCTTAAGACCTATCCGTGGCACTATTGAGGTCATTGAGTATAGTGCTTAAGTCCTCCAGCGATTCTGCCATAAGGACTATATCGTCGGCAAATCGAAGGTGAGTGATGTACTCGCCATTGATGTTAATACCGTATCCTTTCCAGTCCAGTAGCTTGAAAACGTCTTCCAAAGCAGCGGTGAAGAGTTTCGGGGATATAACGATATAACTCTGTGTTTGAATGTTTGATTTGATAGGTTGTCTAAAATGGACCGCTCCAAAAGTTCAAATATTTCTCCAAACAGAAAAATTATATACGACATGTAATTGCAAATGAGTTCAGCATTTTTTTATTAAGCAGTGGTTTTTGTCTAAATTTTAAAACATGAAAGTAGGCATTTCAAGTACCTAGACACAACGAACGTGAAAATTTTGTCATGAGCAGTCGGAATCGTACCCCATACCGGGTTGTCCATCCATCCATCACAGCCTATAAATGCCACTGCAAAATATTACCTCGCACATAGATTGTATCAATGAAATAATTTTGCCATAGTTGCCACGCTTGGCAGACGGGTTGGCAACCGCATTTTTTTAATATTTTGGGTTTTTATCAAGAAGATTCTGCTGGCCATCTCATGTTTCAGTTTCGCACTGTCGCCTCTTACAAGCTTACAACACCCACGGGACGTTATGGGGTTATTGATATTCTTACACCGCCACTTTACACGGTAATATACCGGGATGTCATTTTTAATATTATCAAAGTTACGAGTTGATTATCTCTAACTTTGACATTTGTTATCTTTTCTAATGCTATGACAGTATGATATGTAATTATAATAATATGAAAGCGCAGTGGCTACGCATTTATTCACAGCGATGCAGTTCCGTGGGTTCGAATCCCGCATGTTATACATTTATGTCCTATTAATAATTTTTTTGGGTCTGTTTCAATTGCCTCCACGAAAGAGGTGATTCCTACAGTGGGGGTAAAGCTTTCTAGTATAAAAAAGAGTAAAACACGTTATAAATTCCCATAATCTATTTAGTAACAATTGAAATGTTAGCGATGAGTATGCCCAAAGATCTTACAGATGGACTGTACGTACTGAAATGCGTAAAAAGTGATTACGATGATGATTTAAATATAAATATTTTTAATAAAGTAGTAATATACTTTGAATATTGCTAATTAATTTTAATGATTTAATAATTATTTTGTTTTACTTTTTATATGTTTTGAATGTTTTGTTAAATGAGTTTTATTAGATACATTGACAAACCAAATATTTTACATTAATCCTGATTATTATTGATTAAAATTATTTTATTTCAAAATGGCAGTGCTGGGTGTACGATAATTATGTGCCTTCAAAGTTCAACCACGAAAACTCAGGTGATATTTTCGTAAATTATTTGTAGTATTCGGCTCAAGACGTACTAGTTTTAACAATTAAATTGTTTTTTTTTGACAATATCTTCACTTTGTGCAACGAAAATTTGTTACATTGTTAACTTTTTTATAATCTTAATAAAAAAACCTTACCGAACTACTTTCCAATATAAATTTGAGCCATATGAAAATGGCAATCTAATAACTATATTAATACACAATAATGAATAATATTTCTTAAAAGCTATATTTACTTACTACTTCCAATGGGAAAATAACCCAGCGGATATACTCCAAAACGTCTTATGGATATTTGCGCGGTTACATGTACTACTTACGGAATCGAACCCCAACCGCACTGATTTGTCGATCTCCGTGACATAACCAGTTTAATATTAACGTTATATCATGCCATTGAACACGAGACAATCTCGTTGCGAATGGATTCGCAGTTCTGCTGGCAAGCTGCCATCCGGTCGAGCTGCGAGCACTGGCATCCGCGGCGCCGACTATTAACCTATTAAATAAACAACTTGGCGGCTCTCATAATCTTGGTTCGCATTAAAATTCTCCACGCCGTTCTGCATTCCCAGTTAAGACAAAGGGAGACGCTAAGGGTGATTACAAATAGGAAGTGATCCCAATCAGATTTTGTAAATTCTGTACGTGGTAGAGCCATGCTGCAGTTATATTTTGGTTGTGGTACGAATGGGTTGACTCGACTGCCGAAAGAGCATGCTCTAAAAGATTATCTGCAACAGAATAACAGCTTAATGCCGATGTGTTTTGTATGGTAAGTGTATCCTCAGGGGCGTGAACACATTGCATTTTTATTCTTAATCGAAGATAGATGTACATGTCTATAGGCCAAAGTATCCACTTATCATCAGGTGGACTGTGTACTCTTTTGTCACTCTAATTATATAAAAAATGGTTTTACCCAACTGCTGCCAAAGGGAGGATATTTCTATGTATGTATATATCCTATATGTATTCTAGACTGTTCATTTTGGGTCATAAATAAACACCTGTATTGCAAATTTGCAAATGGGTTAACGGATTTTGAAGTCTCTAAATCGTTATTGAGGCTGCATTTCCTGGTAGTAACCAATACCAAGCCCGCAAATTTTAAACAGAATCACTGCAATCGGGTCCTTTGGTTTTAGTAATAATACACTTGTTAAATTTTAAATATTGTGGTAAAGTTTCTTACGTGGTAGATGCCCTGCCCATCCATCTCAGTCCTCAGGACTGGCAATGCATCTGCATTTTGATTCTTAATTGAAGATAAATGTAACGACACAAGAGAATTTAAATGAATTGATTTACGTGGTAGAGCCATGCTGCAGTTATAATAGTAGTATAGTTGTAGCACGAATGGATCGGCTCGACCGGAGAAGGACCACGCTCTCACAGAATACTAGCGTAAAATAGTCGCTTAATGATGCTGTCCTTCGTATGGTGAACGTAGAGAACCGGAGACCCTCTTTACTGGAAACGAGGCATTCCATCTTATTCCTCGCGCGTGATGTCTATGTGGCACACCATCCACTTACCATCAGATGGACTTTGTGCTCGTTTGTCACCCTCATTCTATAGAAAAATAACGACCAGAAAATAAAAAGTGCGACTGCCCACCCGCCTGTCACGTTGTAATACCGAAGTGGAATGGTATAAGGCAAACTATGGGGAGGCTGTTCAGGAGTAGACTTTAACAGGATGTGATGATTTATATGAATTCAATTTATGTTTGAATATAAATTTAAAATTGCATAGTTAATGAAATATATTTGCTATGAATCGTGTAAAAACGCATCTGAAATATATTTGCTATGAATCGTGTAAAAACGCATCTGCAATTTGATTCGTAATCGAGGATATATGTAGATTTCAATGGGCCACAGCAACCACTTACCATCATGAACTTTGTGCTCATTTCTCATCCTATCCTATAAAAAAGAACAAAATTTTAAAATGTATTCAAAAGTGTTACACGCGTAGAGGAGTCACGCCTGATATCTCGAAGAGGTTAGATAGAGTCCAAAGAGCATCAAGCAAGCAAAACGTTTAGCCAAAACAATATGGGTCTAGATGAAAAATAATTCCACATTCACGACGCCAATATCTGATTAGTCTTTTACGCTTTTATGCTATTGTTAAGTTATGATCTTTGCTTATATTTTTAATTAAATAATATTCTCAATTCTCATGATAAAAAACTGGCCAAGGGCGTATCGGGCCACGCACAATGTGGAGGTAGTACACGTACGTACGTGTGGTTCCGTAGTTGTATATGAAGTGAGTTCGCGGTTTGACCACTGTAACGACTAAAAATAAGTACTTCAGTTACCACTGCCCCAGTTGGACAACTGGGGCAGTGGTAACTGAAGTACTTATAGGGAGTGATATTTAAAAACGATAAAAAAATTCCATTTTGAAACTACGTCAAATCGTTCTAATGCGAAGACCGTACTAAAATGGCCATAGTCCCCTATCCATCTTTTAGTTTCCGCCATAGCAACTCTAAGATATACATGACCATGATGAACCTTTCCGTAAACCACCACTGTCCTAAATTATTCTGAAAATAGCCCACGTGAACCAAGAGTACCACGAATGAAACTGTAGGCCTGCAATACCTGCCATTTAAAAAAATCGCGAAAGTATCTCAAAGTTTTCCCGCAAATGAAAACGTAAAGCTATAGTAGTAATGCATAAGTATTTTTCTTCAAAAATGTTTATTTCTTACAATTTATAATAAAATTACAAAGTTATAATGCAGCTAGTTTTGGGTAATTTTCTATGGAATTGTAACACAATTTTTACTAATCCAAGTGCATGTTATAAGTTGGTCGACTATCACTCGTTAACTTGTTAAGCCTACTAAGCTGTGATAGTTTTCCTTTTAACTTTATTTTTCTCTCTTTAAATTTATTATATATATATATATACTACTATCTTGCATATTTGTGTCATTTCCAAAAACAGCGGTACAGTTGGTAGTGACTCTAATAAAAACACATCTCATCCAAAAATATTTTGCAAGCAGATCCCTTAATGGAAAAAGTGTTCAATACCCGTAATATTTTTTAAAGTCCTATCAAACGACACCCCACACTATGGAGTGAACGGGTAAAAAATAAACACCTTACTAAACGATCCAAAATACAAATATTTTTCAAGATTTTATTTCACAGATTTGTGCACGTGATTAATATTAATATCTAGAACTATATTAAATTTTAGGTTTTACTACAGAACCCTGAAAGTAGTAGAGGTCTTCGTTTTGTTGTTTGCGTACTTGCAGGCATACCGTACTTATATTTACCAAAGGCTGAAAAGTTTAGCAATACCTGTACCCAAACTATTTTCACATTTACTTCTTTATAATTTTTATTTTAGCAATATTTTGTAAGTTAATGATTTCTTATATTTACGCGAACACTACACATGATTAAAACTACTTTTACGGATTTTATCGCGTTTATTTTTACTTTTTATTTTTAATTCCCGACGTTTCGGGCGCTTTCCAGCACCCATGGTCACGGGGGACTGAGATGACTGACGTCCCGATGTCATTGTTAAACCCGGAGTACCTTCAGCTTGTTTAATTATTGTTTATGGTCCGATCTATGCAAAATGAACTAACTCTGTCTTGAGGTCTTGCAGTGGTATGCTTGGGTTTAGTTTTAATTTTATTGATTATAGGATCCCAAGCAGGTGGTAGTACCCAGCCTCCTTCTCTATTGAAATTAGGATGTTTTTTAATTTCAATAGCCTCACGTATCATCCTTGGTAGGAATCGGTGTTCTTTCGCGAGGATTTGTGGTCTATCAAATCTGATGTAATGGTTGGGGCCGTCTAGGATATGATCACAAACTGCAGACTTTCCGGAACGTTGATCATATCCTAGACGGCCCCAACCATTACATCAGATTTGATAGACCACAAATCCTCGCGAAAGAACACCGATTCCTACCAAGGATGATACGTGAGGCTATTGAAATTAAAAAACATCCTAATTTCAATAGAGAAGGAGGCTGGGTACTACCACCTGCTTGGGATCCTATAATCAATAAAATTAAAACTAAACCCAAGCATACCACTGCAAGACCTCAAGACAGAGTTAGTTCATTTTGCATAGATCGGACCATAAACAATAATTAAAAAAGCTGAAGGTACTCCGGGTTTAACAATGACATCGGGACGTCAGTCATCTCAGTCCCCCGTGACCATGGGTGCTGGAAAGCGCCCGAAACGTCGGGAATTAAAAATAAAAAGTAAAAATAAACGCGATAAAATCCGTAAAAGTAGTTTTAATCATTTTGTAAGTTTTTACGAAATACGCAAAATTTGAATTAATTTACATTCTAACGATGAAACACTTTTACGTCATATTTTTACAAATTTTCCCATAAAAGTTCTCCCAAAAGTTATGAGATAACCGGTGCTAAGCCACGGCCGGGTTTTACCACGATAGAGTTATAAAACAAGGTGCACCGACGCTTCTATTTTAAACTTTAACAGAACAAAGTTATTATGATGTTGCAAACAAAATTCCCTGTTTAAATTACTTTAATATCAGTTTAGGAATACAGGTTGAAATTTCAAAGATTCCCGCAACCCTTAAGATGTTCGTAGATTTTCAGAACAGCAGTTTGAACAGCTTCCTTATATACTTAATGGTGGAACATTCATCCCCAGTCGAGCCAACCCACTCGGTAAGTTTCTTTAAGTCGACTATTCACTAAATCATTGAAGTTATATATACATCCACAAAAAAAATTAAGGTATCGGATACTATATATTTATACTATATATATATATATATTTATTTATTTTTATATCTTAGGGACATGAAATATGTCGTCCTCAACCATTTTCTGTTTCATTTAACATTTCTCGTCCATGATATTACATTCTAATTTACTTATCGTAAAAATTCCGCACCATGGCGCACAGTTCGTAATAACCTTGAACGCAGGACGTACAGCCACTGCACGGATAAAGGAATATCGATCTTATCGCTACACGACAAGGCTCTAATTCTAATATATTAGGGCAACATGTGTTAGTGCGGCGCTAATGCACGGTGCAGCTAAATGAAGCTCGATAATAAAATGGCTAAACAGATGTAGGTCGACGCCCCCTTTTATCTTGTACGCTAATAGTAAACAATCCTTTTATATTGTTAACTAGTTTAAACGCGTATATGGCCATGTTACTTTGAAACTTCAATGATATCTTTAGTAGCATTCGTTTAATAGTATCGTTGGTCTAGTGATTGTAGTAGTGCGACTGCTGGTCATGAGGTCCTGGGTTCGAATCCCGGGTCGGACCAAAAAATTAATTATTGAGTTTTTCCGTCAAGAAATTCTCAGTAGCTGCCTGGAGTCAGGAAGTTGGCGGTGTCTCACCCCCGTGCCTCGGAAAGCACATAAAGCCGTTAGTCCTGCGCCTGATCTCTCTCCGGTCGTGTCGGTTTACCGTCCCATCGGATTATGAGAGTAAGGGAATAGAGAGTGCACCTGTGCTTGCGCATACACTTGGGCACTATAATCCTGTCCTGCGCCGATGGCTAGCCTCCGTTGAGGCAGGCCGCCGTGACCGAAATTCGGTCTGGAGGACATAATAATATTATTTTTTGATACGCACACATCGGCTTATTTTACACCTAACAAAAGTTTGTGTTTTTGTTGTCGTTGGTCACAGATCATTTGAATTTGTCCCTTGTAGAAGTAGTAATAAAATAAATACTCCACTAAAGTAAATTTATTTTATTTATGTAATTAAATTATAATGCCTAATTAATTGATAAAAATAATATTGTTATCCTCTTGTGAGTTACGGAATTAATTTATAAGAAAGTAACTCATTGTTTATCAATAGTTTTCTCAATACAAAAATATGGATAGAATTACATGATTGATATAATTACATCTTTGAGTATAATTGTATCTGAAAACATTTAATATTTTGTTGTTTTTCTTGTAACAAAAGAAATCAGTCACAGTCTGATACTCGTTGTTTTAAAAGCGAAAGCTTACAAGAAATAATTTGAAATACAACATTAAGTCTATGAAATTTAACGTTGCACTAATACAAGTGCAATGTTAATATCAAATGTAACACAAGATTGAAGGGAGATAATTAGTTGCAGGATTGACACTTGTGCATGTGAAAAGCTCAAACAGATTGAGATGAAATTGAAAATCTATGAAAATCGAATAGAGACCAATATTTTATCTGAAAATGCGGACAGAAGCACTCACTTTATTTAGCGAATGTCGGATTCCGGGTAACGTGTCGGGGTCGTTCGCCTCCACTTGCGACACGCGTCGCATATCCAATATCCATGCCACGTGTCGCCGACGCCACGGGGCGGTGCTCAGCTGCGAGGCATCCCAAATTTTGTATTGATCGTTTTCATGTTGTACTCATACGTCATCTAACATCGATAAAACCTATGTAACCTATGAGTTTTAATTTTACAATGAAAATATAAGGTTTGTCCGTTTAGGCTTTCATTGATTTTACGAGTATGTATGGGTATAGAAAACGTGATAATTTTTGGACTTTCATATCGAGTGCGGTATTATTAGATATATCTTTTACAAGTCGTAAAATCAAACATTTTGTTCAACGGAATCAATATGAATAAAATGAGAACATCGGCAATGTAGTAAAAGTCAAATACGCATTGTTAAGGATAACTCAAAAACTACTGGTCAGATTTTGATCAAATTTATATGGGACCACTAGAGAAGCGCCAGCTTTCAAATAAGAGAAGAACTATTAATATATGTTTACCTGGAAAAAAGTTCTGAAGAACACACATTAAAAAAACATAAAGTCGAATTGAGTACCTCCTTCTTTTTTTGAAGTCGGTTATAATAGTATGTGGTGTTTAACGTTAGTTGCAGTGTGTCCTTTCCTCTTAATGTTAAAAAAATATCCTTTATTGAATATCAAAAAAACGCACTATAACATTAACCATTTAAGTTTGATACATAGGATTCTATAATATATAATGAACACTGCGGAACCCTTCCTTACTCATAATTTTACACATACGCTTGGACAATTTTTTATTCATACCATTATGAGTTAGCAATTAATTAACTTTATAACGAAGTTTTAATACGCGGATTTTATTCCTAATTAACTGTGAGAACGAGGTCCTTCCCCGGTCGAATCGACTCGTTTGTTCTGTAATGTAGCAGCGTGGCTCTGCCATAACTAAGAACCTCGTTCCTAAGATTGCACGATGCACCTAGGGTTTATATTTTATTCCTAATTAACTGTGAGAACGAGGTCCTTCCCAGGTCGAATCGACTCGTTTGTTCTGTAATGTAGCAGCGTGGCTCTGCCATAACTAAGAACCTCGTTCCTAAGATTGCACGATGCACCTAGGGTTTATATTTTATTCCTAATTAACTGTGAGAACGAGGTCCTTCCCCGGTCGAATCGACTCGTTTGTTCTGTAATGTAGCAGCGTGGCTCTGCCATAACTAAGAACCTCGTTCCTAAGATTGCACGATGCACCTAGGGTTTATATTTTATTCCTAATTAACTGTGAGAACGAGGTCCTTCCCCGGTCGAATCGACTCGTTTGTTCTGTAATGTAGCAGCGTGGCTCTGCCATAACTAAGAACCTCGTTCCTAAGATTGCACGATGCACCTAGGGTTTATATTTTATTCCTAATTAACTGTGAGAACGAGGTCCTTCCCCGGTCGAATCGACTCGTTTGTTCTGTAATGTAGCAGCGTGGCTCTGCCATAACTAAGAACCTCGTTCCTAAGATTGCACGATGCACCTAGGGTTTATATTTTATTCCTAATTAACTGTGAGAACGAGGTCCTTCCCCGGTCGAATCGACTCGTTTGTTCTGTAATGTAGCAGCGTGGCTCTGCCATAACTAAGAACCTCGTTCCTAAGATTGCACGATGCACCTAGGGTTTATATTTTATTCCTAATTAACTGTGAGAACGAGGTCCTTCCCCGGTCGAATCGACTCGTTTGTTCTGTAATGTAGCAGCGTGGCTCTGCCATAACTAAGAACCTCGTTCCTAAGATTGCACGATGCACCTAGGGTTTATATTTTTATACCTAATTCATTTTTTCCTTTTTTACATTAACTGTGATTGGAAGTCTGGAAGTGTGTGTTTTACGTAAAGAATTTTTCCATCATGAATGTAAAATTGACAGAAGAAAGAAAAAGTGGATACTGTATTAATGATATTTACGCGAACACTACACATTTAAATAAAACTTGTTTTAATGGATTTTATCACGTATTAACTTTCTGATATTCCCGACGTTTCAAGCACTTTACAGCACCCATGGTCACGCGGGGACTGAGGTGTTCGACGTCCCGATGTCATACGTAACCGCGGTTTAAAATTATAAATTTTTGTTCCGATTTACACAGTATTAACTTATAGTATTTTGAAGGCTTGTAGTTGAATGCCTGCATTAGGATTTAATTTTATTAATTATAGAATCCCAAGCAGATGATAACGCCCAGCTGTCTTCTCGGTTGAAGTTAAGATGTTTTTTTTTTATTTCGATAGGCTCGCGAAACATCCTTGCAAGGATTAAGTGTTCCTTAACGAGGATTTGTGGTGTGTCAAATCTGATATGACGGGCGTGATCCTATACGTGTTCACAGACTGCAGACTTCCCGGAGCATCGATTCTTCACATCAGCTGTATATTCTTTAACGAGGGTTTTAATTAATCTTTTAGTTTGCTCTATGTAAGTGAGATCACATTCATAAACAAGCTTGTACACTCCTGTATCTTGTAGAGGAAAGCTAAGCGCATTCAATATTGTTTACACACAAAGATAACAGAACGTTTAACATAATACTTGAATCGATTCTATGACAGTAGTTATGAATGTAAATATCGGAATGATATGTCATGTTTTATCAATCAAACATCGATTTCTTGAAGTTGGGTAACTATTTGTGGTAACTGAAAAAGTGAAGTAAAATTTCTAAACTTGATAAACCGCGATCGTCATATTATTTCGTCATCACTCCAGGCACTATAAGCTGTCTTTATTTGTACTAAGCTACATTTACTAACAAACTTCATTTGATGGTAAGTGGCTACTGCAGTTCATGGACACCTACAGGTACAGCCAACATCAATCAAAGATCTACAGGTGCGTTGTTACCTATAACGTCTTTATCTTTATTGTACTGGCTCCATGCGTCAGATCGGAACACAGCAATGCAAGCACTGCTGTATGGTCATATGATCATCCAGAAAAGATGTCCTACTACTTATTAAATCTAGGGTTAAGTAAATGAAGAACTAGTCACATCTAGGTATATCAAAGTTCTCTAAATTTAGTGTGGTCAATGAGTCATCCAAGGTAGGTTGCTCGCTTTCTATGTAATTTAAGACACTGGCCCCGCCTGGCGGCGACTGATCCATAAAACCTAGCAACGGCGGATTTTATAAAAGTTACAGTATTTAAAATAAATACGACTGTAATCATGCGAACAATAATAAAAACTCAAAAACACATCAAATACGCAGATGTCAAGGCCAAGGTCGCACCAACAACGTTCATTATTCTTTAAATCTATGTAATCGTTCAGCCGTCAAGATAAATGAATACTATTGTATCTACATAATTTATAGGTATATCTTTTATTTGGATTTATTCGAGTGTATTGTATTTTTGTTCTTTAAGGATTAAAAAAGGATAAGATTAAAAATTCCCAAATAACATAGAATATTAAAATATTTGAACAGATACATTGATAGCTGTTATTTCCCATTTTTTGTTGTTAAATTTCGCAATGATTTTTAAAAATATCACTACGCCATGTGTTGACTGGTAGAGAAAGCCTCTGGGCACTAAGTCCGGCCTTTGTATCCTTTTTCTCTAAGGAAATAAAGATTTTAAAATGAAATTTAAAATAAATATGTATTTTAGAAATAATTATGGTACTAAAACAAAAGCAATTGTTTATGTTTTTATAACCACTGTTTGATTTAATAGTCAATTACTATGTTTTTTTGTTTTAATTTTTTTTTTATTTACATTGTACCACCCCACATCGCCCCCTGGGTGTTGTAAGGGACGACAGTGGGAAACATACCAGGAAAAAGAAATTCCAACTCTCAAATTACTCCTGACGTGATATCTGAACTCGTGTCTCCATCATTGTAAGATTTAGCATTTTCTGCTTCACAGCATACCGATGTATGGGAATTACCTAATGATTGTCGTGTTTGCCAACACATGTACAGCAAAATAATTCACCCTGCGTTGAAAATTTTCGTCAATTTTTTTCATAAAGCATAACAACGCCAATTGTTCGCATTCTCTCCCTCCCGCTTCCTCTATTACTCCTCTCTTTAAACTGTGTCATTAGGCCATAGCTGTTTACAGTTGGACATGAGGCTCGTCTTTGTAAAATAGATTTTCTATAATTGGTACGCTTGACCAAGTAGATTTGCTATCGCAATAGTGTGGCGTCGCCGGTCTCTGTATTTACAAGAGGTTTTATATTTTATATTCATACTATATGTAAAGATAGAGGAAAATGAGCACATAATCTACGTGGTGAACATCTATCCAAGATTAAGAATCAAACTATACATGCGTTGTCAACTCTGTGGACGAACATCATCATTAAGCTGGTATTCTGTGAAAGGGCGGTCGTTCCCCGGTCGAATCCACCCATTCGTGCTGCAACCATAACAAAAATGTCTTCATGCAAAATGTTTAATATTAAATAAAATAAAATAAAAAGTGATTGCATTTTCGCGTTTCGTAAACATTTATTAATAGCAAAAGTGGGTCGTAGCAAGTTTCAATGAAATCATAGGAACCTTGACAGTCGCTGCGAGCCACGGCCGCCACCGGGCGCTCGGTAGAAAACGGTTGCGTAACTAATAACAACCAAATGAACGGCCCGTGCTTTTTGTAGTGCGGACTCAATCTAAATGTTATTGACACAAGTAAAACTAGGCTTGCCTACTATGTGGTTTTAAAGTTTCAAAAGCCATTTAGTGGCGACGTAACAAAATCCATCCTATTGCCTCCCGTGGGTAACGTAGTTTAGGACCCTGGCTGTGTCCATTCCATCTGGTTCTGCTACTTTCAGTTTCTATTTCTAATTTTCTGTTATTTACTACAGTGGGAAAGCACCATGCCAGCAGTGGACAAGCTCATTTCACTTTCTTTTTCATACTTAGTATCACTGACAAAACTTTGGCCAATAAATCGTATTTATTAGAGGTGGACCGAATATTCGTTTTATATTAAGTAATGCCATGTCTTCCATCATTTTACTGTTGAAAGTATATTTTATTTATGGGTTAAATCTACTTGTATAACGATGTGTTTTTGAGGCACTGTAGACTTATTTCCAACTATAGCAAATAGAAAGCTTGATAAAATTTTGGGATTGGTAGCGAGGGAAAGGCTCTGGCGCTAATCCCGTGAGCTTTACGGTAACAAGTTTCGACATAAATTGGTTAGGTACCGAGGTAATCCTGCCGAATAATGTTCGACCGAATATTCGGTTCGGTAAAATTTTTACAGAACGTTCGACCAAATATTCGTATTCGGTGAAATCCATATTCGGCCGATCCCTAGTATTTATCCAAAATAAACTAGGTGATTTTGTAATGCCAGCCGTCCAATGAATCATCCTCTTCTGCGTATAGTTGTAAAGTCTATTTAGACGTACATGTATGTAATCTCGTGCGAGTTATTTTAATTGATGCACGTGACGATGCTTACGGAAAACTACGTTTTGCTCGTATATAACGTAGCTCGTCCTGTTAACATAATATAAAATCTATACTTAAATTAGAAAAAAATCTAAACGTTAATGGTACTTAACTAACGTATTAAGTTGTAACAATTATTTAATTTTAAACATAAGAACTTTATTGTAAATTCGAATTTTTAGGTCGTGAGGATGATATTTTAAAATAATAAGCGAAAGGTGAATATAGTGATGTTAAAAAAAAAACGTTTTGCTGGCACTGTGAACTAACTTCAAAGATATGCAACAGTCTAAATAAATAATACTTTTAGTTATATAATATTTATTATTATTTGTATTCAAATTGTTGTTAATTTTATGTGTGTTTTATCTTTAATCATTTGTTTTGTTTTAATATAAAAGAATCACTATTTATTCTTTGTTATTACATAATCAGCAAGGCCTGTTCTAACATTGTTAAACAATCTTAAATTTATATAAAACCTACCTGCTACCTATTTTGGAGCATGGGTTTCAAATTTCGAATCCTTCGTTTATAAAGATATTAAACTATTGGAGAAAGACCAAGGAAGAGCTACAAAAATGATTGCAACATTAAGAAAAAGTTAATATAATGAACTTTGGATCTTGGACCGTTAGAGGAACGTTTACGGGGTGATCTAATAGAAACTTATAAAATACTCAATAGACGCTACAATTAAAGCACTCTGAAGAATATATATTATACAACTGAGCGACGTGCCAAGCTTAGAGGGCGCTCATAATGTTTTGTGGTGTTATTAAACGCAATTCACGTTCCATTTTCTCAAATCCACTTTCTATCAAACCGAGCAGTTAATCATTTAATTTCAGTTGACCTGAAATTTAAATTAGACAAGGCAAACGTTAAAAACTTTTACTCGAGTGCAGCACACGCATCAGTTGAACAGCTGCTTATGTAATAAATCAGTAAATAAATAGTAAGTATGTATTAATATTTTCAAGACAGCGGCGTCAAGGTTTCCACTAATTTAACTACTTATATTTTATTATTGTTAGTATTATACTTCAGGTTTTGACTGCCTCATTGTCTAGTGGTTGTAAACGCAACTACTGATCATGAGGTCCCAGATTCGAATCTCGGGTTAATCAAAAAGTAATCAGTTACTGAGTTTTTTCGTCAGGAAATTCTCAGCAGCTGCCCGGAGTTGGGAAGTTGGTGGTGTCTCACCCCTGTGTCTCGCTAAGCACGTAAAGCCATTGGTCCTATGCTTGATCTCTTTTCGGTCGGTTACTGCCCTGTCGGACTATGAGAATGAGAATGTGCACCTGTGCTTGCGCATACACTTGGGCACTATAATCCTGTCCTGCGCCGATGGCTAGTCTACGTTGAGGCTGGCCGCCCTGACCGAAATTCGGTCTGGAGGACATTATAATTACTTTAGGTGACATTTTAGACTTTATTCTTTAAAAAATAGGAACAATTCTACACTTATATTTTGCAGTACCAATTTAAAAAAGTTTTTATTCTTTTTACTTAACCTTTGATTCGTATTAAGCAACATTTTAAAATGAGTAAATGTACAGTTCACTGAGCACAAGGGCTGTTTTGTAGCATGGGCCGTGCTAATCATCTTTTTGCGTAAACATCCGCTCGCTACCTACGTCAGCTGTTTCGCGGCTGACGCGACCAACACGACGCCCGCTCGCATTGCCTGCCAAATCACCAACAGCTACTTTTTTAATCGGATTTAAACAGAATCGATGCAGATCGAGTGAATGGAAAAATAAGGAACTTAATAAAACATTACCATTAACATATTACAGTGGCAGAGCCACGCACTCACAGAAGAGAATACCAGCGTCAAAATAGCAGCTTAATGCTGCTGTGTTTCGTATGGTGAGTGTAGAGAACAGGATACCCTTTTTACTGGAAACGAGGCATTTCATCTCAGTCCTCAGGGG
The DNA here is from genome assembly GCA_036936625.1 of Parnassius smintheus behrii. Taxonomy (NCBI): domain Eukaryota; kingdom Metazoa; phylum Arthropoda; class Insecta; order Lepidoptera; family Papilionidae; genus Parnassius; species Parnassius smintheus. The sequence goes on from JAUPFT010000017.1 coordinate 42,570,749, forward strand.
TGACAACGCATCTCTATTTTAATTCTTAATTGAGTATAAATGTAGACGTTTATGGGCCACAGTATCTACTTTTCATCATGTGGATTGTATGCTCGTATGTCACCCTTATTCTGTAAAAAATACATTTCTAATTAAATGTCATTATTATTATTATGTAATAAGTTAATGCTAATAAAACTAAGGTTCTGGTATTTGAAAAGGACGAAGAGAGAACGAAATGTGAAATATGGGTAAATCAGGAATGTCTAGAACAGGTAAATGAAATTGTACCTATACTTGGGGAGTGCTTTCAGCCGGGATGGAAGATGTGATTTAGATGTGGATAGGCGTGTCGCTGCCGGAAACAAAGTCAATGGTGCCCTGAATGCATTAATAAAAAGGCAAGGCGTGGTGAAGAGTGCACGCCTTGCAATACATAACGCAGTGTTGGTACCGACTTTGTTATATGGCAGCGAAACCTGGGTATGCCAGAAGAAGCATAAAAGCAAGTTGAATGCAGTGGAGATGCGATCTCTTCGTAAAATGTGTGGCGTTACCATAGCCGACCGAAAGCGAAACGAAGAGATTCGCAATATGGCAGGATTGAAAGATGACCTTATCACAAAAATTGATAGGGGCGTACTCCAATGGTTTGGGCACGTTGAACGAATGAGTGAAGACCGAATGGTGAAGAAAATATATAGAGCGAAAGTTAAAATTAAAATGTGTCGAGGTAGACCGAGACTAACTTTCGAAGACCATGTGAGCAAATTGCTCGAAGAGGGGAGGGTCAAGAGTACTCGGATACCTAGACGTGCATGTATGAAGAAGTTAATGAACCTGAAAGAAGCGAAAGAGGTATGTAAGGATCGTGACACTTGGCGATCTGTTCTCTCTGGCTACCCCGTTAGGGATTGTGCGTGAAGATAAGTAAGTAGTAAGTAAGTAATAAGTTCTCTGCTGAACATAGGCCTCTAAGGAATACCACAAAATTGTTCATGCATGTTTTACCAGGACGCGCCACTCTATCTAGTTGAGGACCGATCTATACTTCGCTTACCATTATGAGGCTGCCAGAGCTACATGGCCTAATGCCACTTTACCTTACTGATCTATAGGTCTCTGTCGATTATTCTGGCTTAATTGTGGATATCATCTATGCGAAGTCTAACACGCTCATAAACTACGAGCATAGCCATCTTCGTAGCTCGCTGAGCGTTCTTAAGCTTTCTCATTCGGCCAGCGGTGAAGTAATTCAACATTAAACCTAAATTAGTCTTTAGTTATAGATATATATTTTATAAATGTTCATTCCATAGGTGTCGTTATATTCCATTGGTAATATATTAAATATCACTTCTTAAATCCTGTTTATCCGGTTAACCATGCCACTTTGTGCGAGGTGATTTATCATTAATGTATACATTTGTAATACCGCTTTAAAAACCATTAACCCGTGCATCTATAAGCTATGTATAATTCGGATTTTCAATTTACGTATTTTTAGGCGGTTTTCACTTTGTAAATCTAGAAACAAAATTATTAAACGATAAAATTAAATCCTCAAATTGGGAGCCAGCTATTATTTAAAATCGACCTAGAAAGAGCGGCGTCGCATCGGGTCATCGATTTTTCACGAAGCGCGCCCGAATGGAGCGCGTCGAAAGCTCGAAATATTTCCGACATCCACAATGTCTGCCGACTGTTTATGCTTGAACCAGTGACCTTTGTGCAATTGTCACACTGTAAATATAAACTGAAATGTGCGAAGTGAATTAAATTATGCAAGAACTTATGACCTGTTGACAATCACTAAATTGAACATTGTCGTTCATGCTTTGAATTAACCGGTTTTCCGTGCTTACACCGAGATTCGACTTGTTAGTTTCGTTAGAACGTAAGAAAAATAATAACTTTTTTTACTTACTTACTTACTTACTTACTTATCGTCACGCACAATCCCTAACGGGGTAGCCAGAGAGAACAGATCGCCAAGTGTCACGATCCTTACATACCTCTTTCGCTTCTTTCAGGTTCATTAACTTCTTCATACATGCACGTCTAGGTATCCGAGTACTCTTGACCCTCCCCTCTTCGAGCAATTTGCTCACATGGTCTTCGAAAGTTAGTCTCGGTCTACCTCGACACCTTTTAATATTTACTTTCGCTCTATATATTTTCTTCACCATTCGGTCTTCACTCATTCGTTCAACGTGTCCAAACCATTGGAGTACGCCCCTATCAATTTTTGTGATAAGGTCATCTTTCAATCCTGCCATATTGCGAATCTCTTCGTTTCGCTTTCGGTCGGCTATGGTAACGCCACACATTTTACGAAGAGATCGCATCTCCACTGCATTCAACTTGCTTTTATGCTTCTTCTGGCATACCCAGGTTTCGCTGCCATATAACAAAGTCGGTACCAACACTGCGTTATGTATTGCAAGGCGTGCACTCTTCACCACGCCTTGCCTTTTTATTAATGCATTCAGGGCACCATTGACTTTGTTTCCGGCAGCGACACGCCTATCCACATCTAAATCACATCTTCCATCCCGGCTGAAAGCACTCCCCAAGTATACAATTTCATTTACCTGTTCTAGACATTCCTGATTTACCCATATTTCACATTTCGTTCTCTCTTCGTCCTTTTCAAATACCAGAACCTTAGTTTTATTAGCATTCAAACGGAGACCTTTAATTTCACATTCCTCTTTCATACACGTGACTAATGCCTGCAGTTCTGCTTCTGATGGTGCAATAAGCACTGCATCATCAGCATACAGCAGACAATTAACTTTTATGTCACCCAATTTCACACCCAAACAGCTATCTTTCAGCTTCTGTAAACAGCTGTCGAGATACAGTATGAACAGCCAGGAAGACATGACACAACCCTGTTTTACGCCCGCTTGGACGCTAAACATGGGTGACAGGTCATGCCCTACCCGCACACAGGCTTTACAGTCATAGTAGAGTGACTGCACAGCCCTTAACAATCGACCATCCACACCATATCCCGGCAACAGTTCCCACATTTTCTTCCTTATAACCTTATCAAATGCTTTCTCCAGATCCACAAAAGCACAGAAAATCCTCTGGTTAACACTCAGAAGCTTCTCCGTGATCATGCGGAGAGAAAACATTTGATCCGTGCATCCTCTTCCAGGTCTAAATCCGCATTGTGCCTCCCATAAGAATCTTTCCGATTTCTCTTGCATCCTGCGTGTCAAAACCTTCGAATAAACTTTACTTGCTAAACTGGTCAAGCTGATCGCCCGATAGCTCCCGCAGTCAAAATGTGAACCTTTACCTTTATATAAAGGCACAATGACCGCGGATCGCCAATCATCCGGGACATCTCCCGTCCGCCAGCACAAATTGCACAGCAGATGAAAGCTGTCCCAGACGCGAGGCCCACCGTACTTGACCATTTCAGCAGTAACTCTGTCTAGTCCCGCAGCCTTACCACATTTCAAACTTCGAATCGCACGTTCAATCTCTTTCATGCTGATGACCTCAGTGTCATCGAGGTCCGTGTCTGGCGTGTCAGTCACGGCGTCACCCCCGGATCCTTCACTAAGATCATGACACGCATACAATTCTCTATAAAATTCACTCCATCGCTGCATGACGTCCGATTTTTCTGAGAGGACGTCATTGGTTCTCGAAAGCACTTTGTTCATTCTTAAAGCTGTCGCACCACTCCGGGACCTTCCAACCTCTTTCCAGAAGAGTTTGGAGTTTTCCCTAAAGTTGTGCGACAACCTCCCGTCCGCTTCTATTCTACACCTTTCACGTACTTCCTCAATCAATGTTTTCGCATGAACTTTCTGCAGCTTATATCTTTCTTTCATCTTCTCTCTCATATGCTCATCGTTACTAGAGGCTAAGTAGTCTGACCATGCTTTTTTCTTCTTTTTTACAGCTTCTTTCACTTCGTCATTCCACCACTTTTTTTGAGTGAGCTTTTATACAATAAACTATTTGTGTGAGAACTCGCACAAATAGTTCATTGCATAACTTATCTGTTTAAGCATTTTAAAGTACATAAATTTTATAAAGAAACCAGCTGTTACCCGCGGCTTCGCCCACGTGTACTTAAGGGTTTTAATTTTTTTTACGCGGAACCATAATTATTTTTCAAGAAAAGCCAGTTACTCCTTATAACACCAGCTATCTGCCACTGAAAGACCCGTCAAAATCGGTCCAGCCGTTTCGGAAATTAGTCGGAACAAACATACAAACAGACAAAAATTTAAACATTGTGTTTTTTCATTTTAGTACCGTATATACTTTCATCTGCATTTAATAATAAGCTATTATTTCGACATTACAAACTATTGTAGTAAAAAAAGGTATTGTAGAAAATTTAATTGCCTAGTTTTATCATAGTAGTATGTAAATTCAGCTGTAGTACTATCTGCCTTGCTACCCAGTTTTGAGACAATTGCACAAATCAAGCTTTTGCAAATCAAGGATGTCTTGCCTTTTCATCCCATACTGCATTTTATAATTGACCGTTTTAATAAGGGCCTGTATTTGCTTTCGTGGATTGAATCCATACTATTCCTAGCAATTGACATCTATCAAATTCAATTTTATAATTATCGCGTTGAGTTATAAGTTTATATTGATTAAATAAGTTATCTTAATATATATATATATATATATATATATATATATATATATATATATATATATATATATATATATATATATATATATAAATTACGTGTCACGTTGTTTGTCCGGGATGGACTCTCTAAACTACTGAACCGATATTAATCAAATTTGCACACCGTGTGCTGTTTGGTCCAACTTGAGAGATAGGATAGTTTTTTTGCCCATGAGTAACTCACAATTTTTTTGCAAATTAATGATTTTAATAGGACTTGTAGACAGGGGCATTACAACGTCTGCCTGGAAAGCTAGTAGAACGTAAAAGTTAACTTAATCCAGATTTTACAGTACAGTGTCTACTTAAATACTGAAAATTTAAGTCTATTCAAAATAATCTTGATGCAATTGCAGACATATTTCGGCCCTTGTGATTAGTAATGTAACATTTTTATTATAAAATACAAAAAAAAATCAATTTATTGTTTCTTTACTCATTTAATGCCAAAAGCTTAGTCTTGTAAGTAGGTCATGTGCTAAGGCGCTCCTAAATTTTAAAATACACGAGTTTAAACTAATGAAATTGTTGATTGCTGCAATTTTAAGTGCTGATTTACCACGTGCTCGTCGATGAAGAAAAACATCGTGAGGAAACTAAAGAACTGAAGAATGAAGATAAAATTCTAAGATAAAACGAAGTTCACTAACATGCACTGCGCCGCGCAACTGACTCATTGTTCCATTATCCTCTCAGAAGTGAGAGGACGCCTGTGTCGAGCACAAGGGTTATACATTGGCTGTAACTTTATGTAATATTTATAACAGCAAAAGCTACAAACCAAAATAATTGAATAGGCACTACTCTTCGCATTGCCACTAATTAGACAGAAGTTAACAAGCCTTTGATTATAAAAAAGATTAACTTCTGACCACCAAGGGAACCAGCCAGCCCCTTGTTATGAACTGATGCCGATCGCTTGTGAAAACAGTTTCATTAGAAATTTCACCTTGGTTGGTACACGTAGTCACCTTTTAGAGACTCGTGTTTGCGTAATTTTCCTATATCAATTTAAATCTGTCTAGATTGGCGGTGCCGCCTGCGGTGGTCTAGAATCTAGATATTCACCAAAATATACCGACTCGGGTTGCCTATCGATTTGAATCAAAATAAACCGCTCTCATTTTATCTGGCCCGGTTAAGAATATGTTTTTTCTTACCATAACACTTAAAACTATTAAAACATATTCGGGAACCTCTGTGTGAATTAAGTTTTTGTGGTGAATCTAAAAAACTAATTTAACAAAATGACACAAATACATAAATATACAAACATCTTGTCTCCTTAATAGTATATGATTTAATCGTCGTTAGTTTATTTTACTCTAAATATCGAAAAGAAAAAACGGATAAAGTTATTTCCCAACCTGCAATAATATTCAATGAGCTACGTTCGGTTTTTTCCTTCAAAAGTATTTCGCGTCGTCTAGCCTGTTTCGTTTACTGCGTTTGTCGCAAACTATGACAAAGAACGTGTGCAATTTCCCGTGCAAAATACAATTTTATTTGGGTCAAGGAGAATTGCTCAAAGCGAGTCTCCAGTTGGAATCTGTAGAAGGCATTCAGAGTGAACGGTTTAAATGGTCGATTGTAATTGGCCATAAAACCGGCTCTGTCCGCTCAACCCTCCCCCCGAATCCTTTTATTTTATCACTGCGCGTTTAAAAGGCATTCACTATATTTAGATTTCATTTGGCGCTAATTCTGGTCTTCCTCGATCGTTGAAATAACAAAGTGCTGATGGCCGACTATCAGAGAGAGCACATATATATTGTGCGATAAACGTGTTATAGTAAATTTAACTAACTGTTATTTCCCTTTTGTGGAAGACTGTCTGCTCTGTCAGACATGAGCCTTTTCAAAAACAGGAAAAATTTAAAAGAGATGGATTGATGTTTGAAATTTTTCTATTTCTGAATAATATGCTTCACAAATTTATTTTACAATCAATTTTACAAAATTATAAAAATATTTTATGGTATTTGTATGAATTAGGTACTACTGCAAGTTTTTACCAAAGATAAATATCGTAATTTATAACCAATCTAATCTTATCATTCATTATCGTCATTCACAGCCCTTCACACTTCCACTGCTGAACATAGGCCTCCCCCAAGTAATGCCACAAGGCGCAGTCCTGAGCCACCTGCATCCATCGACTTCCTGCATGTCTTACCAGGTCGTCACTCCATCTAGTGGGGGGTCGCCCTACACTACGCCTACCGGTACGAGGCTGCCACTCGAGAACCTTTCTTCCCCATCGGTTATCGGTTCTTCGAGCTATATGGCCGGCCCATTGCCACTTCAGCTTACTAATCCGTTGGGCTATGTCGGTCACTCTGGTTTTACTGCGAATATCCTCATTTCTGAGTCTATCACGCAGATAAACTCCGAGCATAGCCCTCTCCATAACATGCTGAGCGACCTTGAGCATCCTCATACGGCCAGCAGTGAAGGACCGCGTCTTTGATCCTGAAGTCATCATTGGCAACACGCACTGGTTGTACACTTTAGTTTTCAGAGATTGAGGTATACCTGACGAGAAGATGTGTCGTAATTTCCCGAACGCTGCCCAGCCTAATCTGTGATTGAAAAACTAGTTAGAAAAAAAATGTAGTGAAATTGTGAACGTCCTCCTTATTTTAAGTCGGCTAAGAAATCTATAATAAAATGAAATTAAATGGTTACTAAAAACCTTTTCGATGTAGCAGCAGCAGCACGTCTCATTGAAAGTAGTCGAATTGACGGAAGGACTTCTGGTAGCACAAAAAAATTTAGTGTCGTTAAATTTCTTTTCAGAATCATTTCAATTTTCGATCATTCAGAACTTGTTCAAATTTTGTGTTTCGTACCAAAGTGAATAAAACATCAAAATATTCTTTTTATCTAATCTATAGAAGCCGTTAGACAAAGAAATAAAACGAAAAACAGTAGGTTGGTTGGTTGGTACGTTATTCTCGGGCGCCTGCTTCGCCGCGCCGTGTTGTATTTTTAAGGCTTTTAATATCGTTAGAATTTCTTCTGTCGTTCAATTCTGACGTATTAAAAGTACCTAACTTAAACATTATTGAACGTAACGTTTTTTAATGTTGCGTGTTTCTAATTAAGTTGTAACATTAAAAATGTATCTACACAGGTATTTCGAAGGAGTCTTAATCACCTAGATCCGCTTTTCTTTAACTGTACATAAGGATGGGAAATGAGCTGTCAGTTCACTTAAAGGTAAATGGACGCTGGTGTCCATAGATTTCTACATCTATCGTTTATTGAAAATCAAAATATAGATGAGGTCAATAAACTTCAGAGGGCAATAAAATGGAATTTTCGTTTTACCAGTAAAAAAACTACTGTGGTTTTCGTCGCTCAACCTCCGAAACACAACACCATAGTGATGCTATTTTACGCGGGTATTCTGTGCAAGCATGGTTTCGATTCCCTCGTCGAGCCGACCTATTCCCACTAAAGTCTGAATACCCTGCAGAGAGGCGAAGAGCCTCTCTGCAGGGTATTCAGACTAAGACAAACTTCAGACACGTTAATTGTAGGTCGTATAAATGAATGTTCCTTCAAATCAAAAAATCTTCCTTCAATTCCTTCCGATCGGCTCGATTCACTGGCGCTGCGAAGAGATGTTGCATCTCTTTGCATTTTCTTTCGCATATACCATGGGGAGTGCTCTGAGGAATTGTTCGGATTAATTCCAGCCGCCAAATTTCGTGAACGCACTACGCGGCAAACGTCCCGATACCATCCACACCATCTAGATGCTTGGCGGTCCACCACTGTACGTTTCAATAGGAGTTATCTTCCGCGTACAACCTCTCTGTGGAATAGTTTACCACCGGCGATTTTTCCGGACCGATACGACCTGGGGACCTTCAAGAAAAGCTTACTTCTTTCTAAAGGGCCGGCAACGCACTTGCAATTCCCCTGGTCTTGCGGTTGATCATGGGCGTCGGTAGTCACTTAACATCAGGTGAGCCGCATGCTCGTTTGCCCCCTCTTCTATAAAAAAAATGCGGGAATCAAACTCGCATTAAGTGTAAAGTTATGGAATTAATACGTAAATTCTTCCGAGTGCAACATATCAATACAGTCTCGAATTCTCGATGTAAAGAGCGTCAGCCAGCTGATCTCACGAGTATAGTATATACCTATTATATGCGTATCTTACCGCACCGCGGTGAAATGGAACGCGACGTTGCCGCGCCGATCGACAACGTGGAACGTTGCCGCTCCGTGCGCTATTTCTCGCAAACTATACGTTTGCCCCAACTTGTTTGCCAATGCCAATTGGATAAGTTGGCGTAAATGGAGTGGCCACGCTACAACGTATCCAATGTATAATTTTTCCTTCGTTAAAATGTGGCGTTCCGTAACGGTTTGCAGCGGCCAATTAAGCGAGCCGAAACCGGTTTTGCAGTTTTTTGCAGTTAATTGGCCTTTGCATCGCAAAAATAACGAACAACATTGAACGTGAACGGGGTCCCGGTGTTGTTTATACCTGTATACGTAGGTATCAGAGTCTTGTTATTAACTCTTTATTTTAACTGTAAGTAGTTAGTTTAGTCAAGCCATACCATCGCGAAACAATGGAATATAGTTTTATTACATAAATGAAGTCTGCGATTCAAAAAGATGCTATCATGTTAGGTTCATGGTTTTATAATCTAGATATTGTAAAAGGTAACTACTGTTATGAGGTATTTAAGTATGCCACGTCATGCAACATCATTATGTATATTGTTGAAATATTTTTGGACTTATTTGAAACTGATTGAATAATTGCATTCTTTTCTATAAAGTTGATAGACCCTTTTTACTGGAAATGAGGCATTCCTTCTTAGTCCTCAGGTGTGACAACGCATCTGCATTTTGATTCGTAATCGAGGATAAATGTAGGTGTCTATGGGCCACAGCTAACACTTACCATCAGGTGGACTGTGTGCTCGTTTGTCACCCTATCCTATAAAAAAGGCCAAGTTGCAAGTGAAAATTGGCTTTAAATAATATCAAAATTATTACACAAAGTCAAAACTAGTTAATCTGATGCTGAACATGATTGAGCTTTTATTACATAGTAAATATTGTGATTTCCCTTTAACAACATGAACAAACTGTTGAAAAACTGTATGCTAAGATACTAATTGAAAGAGTTATGAAAGAAAATGATGGATACATTTGGGATGTGCAAGCGGAATTTAGAAAGGGAATGGGGTGTACAGATCAAGTATTTTCCATGCGATTGATCGCGGAGAAGTTTTTGGCCAAAAACCAAAAAAGTTTTTTGTGTGTAGTAGTACCTCAATGATTCATGGGCTTGGAAAAGGCTTATGACAGAGTGGACAGGAATTTGATGGCAACACTGAACTCATTTAGGTTGAGCGCTGGGTTGATACAGGCATTGAAGTCTCTTTATAGGAACTCCAGTGCTTGTGTTAGGATCAATGGGGGCTACTCATACTGGTTTGGCATCCATAATGGCTTCCCCGTGGCTGTTCAACCTATTAATGGGCAGTTGTTTAGAAAACTTGAAAGCTGAAGAATGCGAGTTAAGAATGGGTGAGGTAACCGTCAAATGCCTTTTGTACGCTGATGATCAACTTATATTTGCACCGTTCGCGGCTGAGTTGCAAATGATGGTTACATTACGCAAGTAAGACAAAAGTTATGGTTTCTGAAAGAGAAGAAACTAAAATGATATGTGAAATAAGAATAGAAGGAGAGTTTGTCGAACTGGTAGATGAATTTGTATATGTGGGATGCGTATTTAGCAGGAATGAGAGATATGATAATGATATAGAACGACGAGTGAACGCAGAAAATAGAGTAAATGGGGCTCTACACTCTATTGTGGAAACTCAGAATGTGTCAAACAATGCACGTATGTCGTATGGCAATTCACAATTTTGTATTAGTTCCTACTTTAACGTATGCTAGTGAAAGTTGGGTGTGGCAGCAGGAGGACGAGTGTAGAATAAACGCAGTAGAAATGCGGACGTTAAGGAGTATGTTAGGTTGAATCTAAATGACAGGGTGAGAAATTGTGTAATAAGAGAAGAGTGTGGTATACAAGACGATGTTGTGACAAAGATTAAGAGGGGAATGTTTAGGTGGTTTGGTCATGTAGAAAAAATGAATGAGGAAAGAGTGACAAAGCAAATTTATGTTGCAGAAGTGAACGGCAGAATCGGTAAGGGACGTCCTAGGCGATAGCTTGTTCGACCAAATTGACGATCTACTGAAAAGGGGCCAAATTAAGAGTATAAGGGTACCGACGAGCATGTATGCGTAGGTGTATGGATGTGGAAGAAGCGAGAGAGGTGTGTCAGGATCGTGCTAAATGGAAGTCTGTCGTCTCTGCCTACCCCTCTGGGTGACAGGCGTGAGTGCTTAAGTATAATCGTTCTGTATTATATATATCATTGTAAATTATTGCTCCATGCCGCCTGCATCCACAACGAGTGCGGACAGACACACACCTCAGTGTTACTATTATCTACAATAAAGTTGTCAAACAGCGACAGCGGTGGTTACGTTAAAGAATGCGGGCAGTCTAGGCGCAAAAAATGTTAATTACAATATTTTTTCACCGTCACGTCGCCACGTTCTGATAAGGCAAAGGCAACAACAGCATCGATCCGAGTCGCGAGTTGCCGCTCCGCACTCTCTCCGGCCGCGGCCGCGTGTTGCCGCTCCGTGCAGCCTATTATTATTTATTATTATTATAGACGCCCCGCTGCACGGGGCTTGCGTCACCGTTCAATGGCCGAGTTCGAACTACGTATTGTCTGCTGCTGCGATATCGTTACTATAGCGTTTTTATCGCGCCTGCAATGGGTTAGGGTTAGGCAGAGTAAAACATTTGTAGTACATTTGCAATAAATTAGTAAAACGTTTAAATGCTGACAGAGATCGATATGTAAGCAACATTAATCCTAGCACAGAATAAGCCATAGATACTAGGTACACAGTCACAGCTATATATATATAATCACAGCATAGATACTAGGGACACAGTCAGGCTTTTTGGTTCCGTGTCCGGCCTGTCCGGATTTTGTTGGGCATTTTAAATTTGACAATTTCTTTACATTATGTACCTACTTACATACATACTATTGCAATTATTGAAATTAATATTGTAATGAATATTGATTGCTTTAATAATAAAGAAGACTTACCAGGTGGTATATCTTTTATGCAAGGTACGACTAGGTGGGTACCACCGCAGTGCCAGATATTCTGCTGCCAAATAGATATGCGTAAGCGTTACACTGTTCCGGGGCACTGTAGCTAGTGAAATTACTGGGCACATGAGACTCAAGAACTGACGTCTCACAGCGATGAGCGCAGTGCAGTGCAACCAGTGACTTTGTACATCAAAGCAATGGGTAGCACTGCAACTATTATGGGCTGGCGTCACTCTTACCATCAGGTGAATGAATGTCCAGCTCGTCTCATCACTTGTTTACATAAAAAAGAGACTGATTTGTTCAATTGTTGTTTTTTCATTAGAATTTAAATTAGAAATTACCTAGTGGTAAGTGTTAATGAAGCCCTAGATCAGGGATTACCAATTAAAGACATAAGTGGATAAAGGTGATATGTCGCATTTTCAGGTTTTGGTGTTTTTTTGCATAGATGAAGGTGATATGTCGTTATAAAATGATTTTAGACCCTAAAACTATCGATTTAAGACGTATTTCAAAAATAGAAAAATGATAAAGGTGTTATGTACAGTTTAGTTTGAAAATGGTACTGGATGAAAGAGGTACGAGCCCATATCACTGCGTTTTTTGATAAATAAAGTAAAAGTTTTGTTTTTTTGTCGTGGAAGAAAGTGACATGTACGAACATAACACTTTCTTCCACTCAGCGAACGATAGTCGAATGACACGACATCACTTCTCCGTGAATGAAGGTGTTATGTAACATACATAGCACCTTCATTCGTTCACGTCAGTTAATTGTTTTGATTTTCGTTGTCATTAAAATTATCACATTCTCGCGGGCTTTCTAACAGAGTGCGTATTGTAGGGTGTTTTGTGTACAAAAATATTATTTATAATAGAGAATTTACGTTGGCAAAGTGGAAAAGTAATGGCAGGAGGCAAAGCAAGGGCAAAATTATTACTGGAAGCTGCTGTCGGTGACCGTATAATACCGGATCGCAGAAGTGTTGAACTTAGAAACGCACTTCTAAGATTTTTGGAGGTAGATCCAAGTTGTCAAAAACAATTCATGTGCCGAACAGATCAAAAACTTTAACATGATTGCATTGCATCAATACCTTATATTAAAAGGATATTTTAAAGTAATAGACCACAAATTCCCTGAGGTTGGCCATTCTTATTAAGACTCGGATTATGATTTGGGTAGGATAGAAAAAAACATAATCGTAAACACTGACGCCTGTCACCCAGAGAGGTAGGCAGAGACTACAGACTACCATTTGGCACGATCCTGACACAACTCTCTCGCCTCCTCCACATCCATATACCCACGCATGCATGCTCGTCGGTTAAGGGTACTCCTAATTTGGCCCGTTTTCAATATATCGCCAATTTGGTCGATAAACTTTCACCTAGGACGTCCCTTTCCGACTCTTCCGTTCACTTCTGCAACATAAATTTTCTTTGTCGCTCTTTTCTCATTCGTTCTTTCCACATGACCAAACCACCGAAACATTCTTTTCTTAATCCTGGTCACAATATCATCTTGCAAACTACACTTTTCTCTTATCACACAATTTCTCTAACATAGTTTAGTTCAGCTCTAACGTACTCCTTAACGACCGCATTTCTACTGCGTTTATTCTACTCTCGTGCTTCTTCTGCCACACCCAACTTTCACTACCATACGTTAAAGTGGAGACCAACACAGCATGAATTGCCATACGTGGCTTTTTTGACATATTCTGACTCTTCACAATAGAGTGTAGGGCCCCATTTATTCTTTTTCCTGCGTTCACTCGTCCTTCTATATCCTTATCATATCTCCCATCCCTGCTAAATACCCATATCAAATATACAAACTCATCTACTTACTCGATCAACTGATAGAAACGATAGCAAAAGTCCTTAGGAAACACGATGCAGTTTTTGTTTTTGAACAATACATGAATATTATTTGTAAAGCTTCCCGAGATAATATAGTCACTGATATGAGCGGGCATTTCAGAAAAATTGGTAACTTACAGGAAAAACTTAATTTGTTTAACAGAAAAAAAGACGTAAACAATGACAAAGTAAGTTTTAGGGATGGTATTAAACGGATACGCGTAGATGAATATGGTTCCTACCTATATAAAGAAACATACGATGAAATGACCCTTCAAAAAGTTGGACATTTTAAAAAGAAGATCACAGTTGCGCTATTCTGTGGAGATTCCACGTACGAACGGAAAATATGGTATCGTATCAGTGGAAAAAAAAGAACATTTACGTAAAGCCAGAATATTGGTACTTCTATGAGTCGATTTTAATTGAAAAATAGTATAATTTTTTTTTATTGTCAAGACCGATCTCTGTTTTATTAGCTTACATTTCTATTTACAAAGTTTTAAGGAATATTTAAGTAATGTTTACCTTTTTGTAAAACTTTAACTACATAATGTTACTTAATAAACTAACTTAATAATAAACTTTAACTACATAATTTAGCAGGGATGGGAGATATGATAAGGATATAGAACGACGAGTGAACGCAGGAAACAGAGTAAATGGGGCCCTGCACTCTATTGTGAAGAGTCAAAATGTGTCAAAAAAGGCACGTATGGCAATTCACAATGCTGTGTTGGTCCCTACTTTAACGTATGGTAGTGAAAGTTGGGTATGGCAGAAGAAGCACGAGAGTAGAATAAATGCAGTAGAAATGCGGTCGTTAAGGAGTATGTTAGGGCTGAATCTGAATGACAGGGTGAAAAATTGTGTGATAAGAGAAGAGTGTGGTTTGCAAGATGATGTTGTGACCAGGATTAAGAAAGGAATGCTTCGGTGGTTTGGTCATGTGGAAAGAATGGATGAGGAAAGAGTGACAAAGAAAATTTATGTTGCAGAAGTGAATGGCAGAGTCGGAAAGGGACGTCCTAGGCGAAAATTTATCGACCAAATTGGCGATTTATTGAAAACGGGCCAAATTAGGAGTACCCTTAACCGACGAGCATGCATGCGTAGGTGTATGGATGTGAAGGAGGCGAGAGAGGTGTGTCAGGATCGTGCCAAATGGAAGTCTGTAGTCTCTGCCTACCCCTCTGGGTGACAGGCGTGAGTGTTTATGTAATGTTACTTAACACCTAATTTGAAATAGCTAAAATGCCAAAATGTTTTTAAAATGTTAGTGAAAGAAAGAGTTATGTTCAGTTTTTTTCAAAAAAGTTTTTTTTTTTAAAGTTTAATTGCTCACGTCCCTAATTTTTTAAGTTGGTTTACCCAACTTTACATTATAGTTTAAATCAAAAACCAATTTTCTAACGAAATAACTTATCTCAAAAAACAATAGTGAAACTTCAATCTTGATTTACTCAAAACTAGTAGAATGCGAGTTATCACCTTCATCCACTCACGTCTTCAATTGGTTTAATTGCGGGTCCGTTTAATAAAATTATATTCTGTCGCGGTCCGTTTGCTAGATGATGACTAACAACCTAGATTTAAAATGTTAAAAAATAAAGGAAATCAAAAGAAAACAGAATATTTTTTATTAAGAATACATCTAATTAAAAAATAACAAAGTAAGTATTCAATATGCGAATAGTGTCATATTTTAATCCGAATAAGTCTGGAATTAGTTGGAGCAATCTACGAGGGCGGCACTGAATATTTCGGGAATCAAGGAAGTGACACAACATTACTATTTAAAAATGTATTTATTGCTTTTCGAAGTATTCTCCGCGAAATTTGACACATTTTCCCATACGATGGAACCAATCATTGAAGCAACCATTCCATTCGGAAGTTGGGGTCTCCAAAATGGCCGTTTTGTAGGCGTCCACAGCTTCCTCAGGTGATGAAAATCTCTGTCCACGCAATTTATTCTTTATTTTAGGGAAAGTATAGAAATCATTAGGGCTTAGGTCGGGTCTGTACTGCGGATGGTCTAGTAATTCTATGTTTTCTTGCTCTTCTAAAAACTCTTTTGTTCTGTGTGCGGTGTGAGAACTCGCATTGTCGTGATGGAGGATGATGCGGCGGTTGCAGTTCTCTTTAAGGAGTTCAGAAACGACCTGTGGCAAACAAATGCTAGCGTACCATTCTGCATTAACCGTTCTTTGTCCCTCAAGGGGAATAGTCGTAACATGGCCGGTTTTGGAGACAATCGTGGCCACCATTTTTTTTGCAACACTCCGTGAACGAACAATTTTTGTTGGCTTTAACTCATTTTCGAACACCCAAACTCGTGACTGGTTTTTTGTTTCGGGTTCGTACGCGTATATCCAGAATTCGTCACCTGATACGATGTTGTATACAGCATTTGAGGATCCTGCGTGGAATCTTTTGAGAGTTCTGACGCACCAAGTAACGCGAGCCGCTTTTTGCTCTTCACAGAGCGGATGCGGTATCCATCGGGAAAACAACTTTTTTACACCTAATTGTTCATGCAAGATTATTTGTATTTGACTCATGACAATGTCTAAAGTTGCCTGAATTTTGCGGTATGTCACATGTCGATCTTCCTCAATCAGCTTACGCACAGCATCAACGTTTTCTTGGGTGACTGCAGTTTTTGCACGACCTTGACGGGGATCATCACTGAGCTTGACACGTCCACGTTGAAATTCAGCAAACCAGCGATAAATTGTGGTTTTGGATGGGGCTTCATCACCAAATGCCGAAATCATCCGGTCAAGACACTGTTTTCGTGTTAAACCACTTCGAAAGTCATAATAAATCATCGCTCTTGAATTTTCTCGAGTCAATTTCAGTTGTTTCTCAACGACTAAACAAGTTTGATAAAACCTTGTTACAAGACCGAAAATCTTTTTTTAAATAAATAAATGGTATTCAATTTTTAAAACCAAGGAGTTTTCAATTAAAAAGATTTTAATATGACAGGAATATTGGAAATATTCCATTCCCGATACTTTTAGTGCAGCCTAGTATTGCCATTAAATCTTGTAGATGGACATCGATTTAAATGAAGTTCGTCTTGGAAAACGTTGCTTCACAAATATATATTGATTCAAACGTAGGACAAAGTTTCGAAGCGATTTTTTTTTAGTTCTGGGTATTTATTTACCACGCACTAATTTAATCAAAACAAATGAAAATTGAATTACCACAAATGTTTACATTCTTAGGTTCTTCTGGGTCCGCACATAATAGGTTAGCGGGCGGTCCGGTTCCGGATTGCGGTCCGCCATTTGGTGACCCCCGCCCTAGATGTTAAATCGCAATGTCTTGGCGTAATACAAGCCTATTCACTTTGGGTTCGGTGATGCTCAATTGTAATCGGATGGAAAGACAGACACCAGCAGATCACTGCACTCCTGTGCTGTACGTGTTAGAGAGTTTTCGAAGTACACAGTAAATCGAGACCAGCAACGTGTCTTAAAAAGCGAATAAATTAGGAGTTTTGTAGGTATTTAACTTATGTTGATTAAGAATCAAAACGCGGACGTGTTGTCACCTCCAAGGACTAAGATGGAATGCTTCGTTTCTAATAAAAAATCTCTCTCTCTCTCTCTTTAAATATATTCACCATAGGAAAGTATTAAGCTGTTATTGTAAACTGGTACTCTGTAAAGGGGCGTGGTCTGTATCCGTTCGAGCAGACCCATTCGTGCTTTAATCAAAATATAGCTAAAGCGAGGCTCTGCCACGTAAGTGGTATAATCAATGATAATGATTATTTCCAAACATTAATACACCTATGTTCATCAGCTCACAATTGTTACGCTGCGATACAAACTGGGACAGAGAGATAGTATTCGGCTGCGGATGTACCCGCTTCATTAGCGCTTATATCCAAGCCGCTGATAATGCTCATCAATCACGCTGCTATATGATGGATGTGCCCGGCGCGGCGCGTGGGCTAAAAACTTATTATGTCTGTGCTCAATAAAAACCTATTGTCTATCTCGCTGTTACACATGCTTTCTTTTTATCATTTATTACTTGATACATCTATCGTTCCAGGCCGAACCCAATACGCGTGTTCTCTTTTTGATTTTGGACTAAATGTTACAATACTATAGCTAATAATAAAATTTACGTTGCAAAACAAATTAATAAAAACCATATAAAAGTTAAACAATTAAGGTATATTAAATATATTAAAAAAACAATTATTTAGAAACATTTGGGCATCACAGAATAAATTTTAATTTTATTAAATGACTCAAAAGATAAATACTCAAAAAATGCTGTTATTCAAAGAATTTGGTAATAGATTAGATTATATTTACATTTACTGCTGTAGTTGCTTTGGGCTTGGAAAGCAGCAGTGGCGAGAGCTTTTGGGTTTTCCCATAGTGAAAGTTCATGATTTACATGTCTGTATATTTATGTTTAGCTTCTGCGTTTGAAATTACTAGATTAATTAGATACAATTAGCACTTGTCTTTAAATATTTTGTAATGAAACTTTATTGTGTACTATTTTCGTGCACATTTTATGTAATTACAAGTTGTAAAGGTGACGCTGGAGAATGGCACGCATCCAACGACGGGGCGTTTTGCTAGTAATAATCCTTATGGAAAAGGTACCTATATCTAGTGTAAAAGTAACAACATCTAATGTACTGCCATCGCAAAAACGGTAGTTTTAAAAGTCATTAAATAGTAGATAAACCGTATTTTGTATTTTATGTTTCTAGTTACAAAGTACTCTAGTATTTATTTTCAAATAAAACGGCAGTTTCGAAAAAAGTTTCGAGCAAGTTTGAGATCCGTTTACCGTGCGATCTTAAAGACCTTCTTTGACCTAGAGAGTTACAGTATGCCTACTTGTTTTATAAGTACGTATTGTACCAAGGCGCTCGTAACTCTGCTCTCTCTACATAGCTGATATTGCTCGTTGGAGACTTATGTAATAAAGTTCAACGTTACATGGTCCAGACGACATCATCTCGGTTTTATGACCCACTGATATAAAAGATGAGAAACACAATAAGTTTTCTCAGCCGCATACTATAATAAAGTCAGTTGAAAAAAAAAAAACATTTTTTACCAACGTTAAGAAATTTCGACAGCGCGAAACATATCTCGATATACGTATTATTAATTATTTAGACAACAAATAAAGATTGATTTTGGATTTTTATCGTATTTGCCAGGAATTTTTACGTGGTAGAGTCATGCTGCAGCTATATTATGGTTGTAGCGCAAATGGATCGGCTTGAATGGGGAAGGTCCACGCTCTCACAGAATATCAGAGTAAAATATGTATCAGCTCAATGCTGCTGTATTTTGTATGGTGAGTGTATAGAACCGGAGACCCTTATTACTAGGAACCAGGCAATCCATCTTAGTCCTCAGGAGTGATAAGTGATAACGCATCTGCATTTTGATGTGTGTGGGCCACAGCATCCCCTTACCATCAAGTGAAATGTGTGTTTGTTTGTTACTCGTATTCTATAAAAAAGTTGCAGCTAACGAGAACCATTTGCAACCCAAGTTCGATCCTCATTATTACCAATACGATTATAAATTGCAATATTTAAGTGCTGTTTTATCACGTCCTCAGAAATAAAATATTTCAACTCATGAAATCCGTCAACACGCGCTTTAGTAGCGAAAAACGAGAGAAGGCTAAATCTCTATTTTCAATAAAAATTGATTAATTACTATCCTCTTCTATTCGAAATTACATTCATTAATAATTTATAACAGCCTATTGAATTCCACTGCTGAACATAGGCCTTTCCATAGATTACTTCATACCTTCATAGGGGGATAAGTGATATATGATAAGAAAAAAAAAAACGGTTGCTAACCACACTTTTGTATTTCGTACTTACTATTTGAAATTGCATTTCGTCTATTTATTTCCTTTTTGACATCTATACTACAGAAAATTATTAGATATATTAGTTTACTACTAAATGCCTAGAAACCTACCTAGGTTCGTCACGAAATCACAATAGACGGAATTAACCCAACAGAATGTAGGATGACCCCCGTTGGTCGTCCTACACAGACTGTAGAGTGCTAAACATGTGAAAACATTGGGTGTATAGAGAGTGCACCTGCATTTGTAAGCAATATTTGTGCACTTTTATCCTGTACTGCTTGATGGCTAGTCTATACCGGCCACCGTGCCCTAAATTCGGTCTGGAGTTCATTAGGATCACCTTATTACTCATATGTCCATGCAGTCAAACGTTTGCTAAGGCGAGACAGGAACCTTTACTGTCTATAAAAAACCTGTATTGAACAGAGATTGCTTTGGTCGTCCAGTAGTTCGTCCACTCACACATATTATTGGAGGCGGCTCAAGTGAAAATTTCTTCAAAACAAAACACCTCGATTGCTTAAAACCTCTTAGAATTATTAAACAAATACAATTTTCCGTCTCGCCACATGACGAATCCCATATTGTTCAGTTTCGTAACCGCCGGAGTGACAAGCAAGGCAGGCGATCGTTTCGAAAGTCGCTAACTAAAATATAATGTACACGAACGTCTCCGGTTACTTACCAACTGTTCGTAGCTGCTAAGGAGTTGGTGGCAACTGGCTAACATTATTTCAATCGAATATAATGCAATCTCTCCGTTATCATTAACAGATATTTAAAAGTACTAATTTGTGACAGTCATAGGATTATAAACATTAAATAAAAGCAGTATATTTATACATTATTTGTCTTAAATTGTTGGTAAAAAGACATCATGCAGAAATCAATTTCTTTGTTCTAAATAGATTAGATAGTTTTGTCGTTAGGGAAAGTTATTATTTTATATATTATTAGTTATATATTATTATTATAGCTTTTATGGTATAATTTCATGCTTTATAACATGGTCGATTCTAGAGTCAATATACTTTTTAACAGTAAGGGACATGTATAGAACTATCTCGTAAGTAAACGGGAACTAGAAATACTGGTTGATATATTCAGCCGTCTTTTAACTCCCCTTCTGGACCCCTAAACGGGAGCAAGAACGACGGGTCGGTACATCCGTTTTTCCAGCTCCCGTTTACTTACTTGGATCTCTTAATAAGGAAGGAAAACAAAACAAGAAACGTAGTACTGAAAAGAAAAACGTTCTACAAAAATAAGAAATATATTATATACTAGCTACCCACCCCGGCTTCGCCTCGGTATCGGTAGCATCTTTTAACCCTTCAAGCGTCATAAAAATCCCATGCAGTCGCATGCGCCGGGCAAATCCCGAGCGGTCGCATGCGAACGCACCCACCCACTACATTTAAAATCATTAAAACTTATATTTAGAGACTACTTTTCTAAGAAGTTTAGCATTATAAAATCTATACATAATTCACTATCTTGTGGTCAAAACAAACGTCAGGTTTTGCTTCATTACAAAAAGATTTTATTGTATTTTGAAAACAATTTTATACAGTTATATTAGTAGTATAGTTGTAGCACGAATGGGTCGGCTCGACCGGGGAAGGACCACGCTCTCACAGAATACCAGCGTGAAATAGTAGCTTAATGCTGCTGTATTTCGTATGGTGAGTGTAGAGAACCGGAGACCCTTTTTACTGGAAACGAGGCATTCCATCTCCTCCTAGTCCTCACGGGTGACAACGCATCTGCATTTTGATTCGTAATCGAGGATAGATGTAGATGTCTATGGGCCCCAGCAACCACTTACCATCAGGTGGACTGTGTGCTCGTTTGTCACCCTATCCTATAAAAAAAAACATACCAAGCGATTGTCGGCAGCGTGAAAATCACAGTTATTTCAATATATATTACTGGAAATTATTTACGTAAAAAGATAAATTATATTCACACAAAAAATAATAAAACTAATAAACTACTACACTATAATATAATTTATACACTAACTAAACTAATAAAACACTAGAAAAATCCAAAAATCAACACAATAACACTCTCGCGAAAATGGCGTATGAAATGAACGTAGATATATAGATAGAGATATTCATAGGATAACAGTTTTTATATGGGTTAAAGTGCTGTGGGTGTGTGCGACCATGAGACCGCTAGGGGGTTGAGAGCTTAATATAAGATAGTAGAAGAGTTTTTCTACATAATCACCATCAAGTTCAATACACTTTTGCCACCTCCCCTTCCAAGCATTTAGACCGTTGAAAAAAAATGATTCTTCCTTAGAGTCAAAATATGCGTCTACAGCTGCTTGTGCCAAGAAGTCTGATGGTGCCAGATCAGGTGAATACGGCGGATGCGGTAACAGTTCAAAGCCACAGTTGTGAATTTCAGCCATTGACTGTACTGACGTGTGAACACGGACGTTATCTTGATGAAACAGGACTTTTCTTCTGAGCATTCCTCGACGTTTTTCTTTTATTTCCTCTCGTAAACGACGTAGTAAGGTGCAGTAGTAATCAGAGTTTATAGTCTGACCCCTTTCAAGATAATCAATCATAATCACACCTTTCGAGTCCCAGAATACTGAAGCCATCAATCACCTTATTTGCCGACAAAATCGACTTAGCCTTTTTAGGGGGTGGTGAACCAGGTCTTCTCCACTGTTTTGATTGTTGTTTTGTTTCCGGTGTACAGTAATGAACCCATGTTTCGTCCATAGTAACAAAACGATTCAAAAAATCATCTGCATCGGCTTTAAATAACTCCAAACAGTCGCGTGAAATAGTCAATCGCGTCCTTTTTTGTTCAACTGAAAGCAGTCCCGGAACCCACCTCGCAGACACCTTGTGGAAACCCAACTCGTTGACAATGATGTTTTGAGTTCGTTCATAAGAGATGCCTATAATCTCGGCTATCTCTCTAATTTTTAATCTGCGGTCTCCCATTATTAAATCAAGTACTTTTTTAATATTTTCGTCAGTAGTTGACGTCGAAGGCCTTCCAGAGCGGGGTTCATCTTTCACACTCTCTCTACCACGCTTAAATTCTGCTATCCATTTTTTGACAGATGAATATGACAGAGCACAATCGCCTAATGTACTGACCATGTTATCATGGATGGCTTTTGATGATAGCCCCTTCTTATGGAGGTACTTAATGACGGCACGCTGCTCGATTTGCTCCATTCGCGGAAATTATGTCCGATTACTTTGGTAATAAATTTATAAAATCACAACTAATTATCGCACACGTTTCGAACTTCACACAATGAACTAGTCTGAACTGAACTAAATAATGTGGGTAGATTTGATTTTTAGAATTGAATGGACCTGTGTTAAGCCGAGTACTTTTCAATCCACCCTCGTAGTTATTCTACACTACAGATAGACACTTCAATTTTATTTAAAATATTTACTGAGAATATTATGAAATTTTACTTTTACATTTTTCAATATAAAAATCGCTTTGAATCATTTACTTCATAAAGAAAAATCATAAAATATTTTGAGAAGTTATTAACAACTTTAAAGTTCAATTTGATTACACGATAATGAACACGGTGCGCCAATTTGAATCTCATCGTTATTATGCCAAAAGTATGTAAAAGTTACACATGGTTTTACAATTAAAACTAATGATGTGTATATATAATGGGCTTTACTATACAGCTTTCAATTAAGTTAAAAAAATACGATAAGTAGAATTTATGAGATGAGTCTTGAGTGAAATTTAAAAAAGCAGTAAATGTCGCGCTAAAGCGAAGAGAGCTTTTATGTTAGTCTTTAATTAAAACTAAAGCAAAGAAATAAAATTTCTCCGTTTTACGTATGCGCCGCTCGAAGCTTAAGTTCGTAATTTAGCTTCGTGATAAATGGACGCAATAAATGTGTTTCCATATCATTCGCTATCTTTCTGGGGTTCCTTACCTCAAAAGACTTACACGAAAAGGGACCCTTAGTAATTCTTTTTCTCAGGAACGGGTAGAAATATTAATTTGAAATTAATATCAAATACAAAATTGAAATAATACTAGTTTTTACGGAGTTTATCGCGTATATTTAACTTTTTAAATACCCGACGTTTCGAACGCTTTACAGCACTCATGGTCACGGGCGGGACCAAGAGTGCTGTAAAGCGTTCGAAACGTCGGGTATTTAAAAAGTTAAATATACGCGATAAATTCCGTAAAAACCAGTATTATTTCAATGTGTAGTGTTCGCGTAAATATAAGAAATCAAATACAAAAGTCTACGTCCTGCTAAAGTAGTAGTAATTCAGTGGCTAAGTCTGCATTGGAAATCTCACTCCATGCGAGTAGCTAAGGTTCAGTCCCCGCTGGCAACAATGAAATCATATATTTGCAATATTAAATTCTGATTTACTATGTGCTTAGTGCCGAAACTTCACGGTAGATTCTGAGAAAACCTCAAAATTCGTGATATAATTTTCTAAAAATGTTTGTTTTCTGGAATTAATTTTGATTAATTCTATAATTTAATCAGTTTTTCTACTCACAAAACGACGTCGACTGCCGTGAACCGCATCAAAATTGGTTAATTCCTTCGAGGGATATCGTTGACGAAAGAAATCTCGAATGGGTTTTTTCAATATTACTTGAAAATTTTCCGTCAAGTCTATTGTTGTGTTATGTTTTTTATAAAGCTGAATAACTGCGCCGATTGCCGCAGATCGCATCAATTCAATGATTCTGAACCTGAAATTTGGTGAAATTAGATGCGCATTGCATTTGAGATTAGAGGGAAGTTCCCAGGGATGGCTTGTAGGACTTGCCGAAGATTTGACTGCGCGGGCTTGGCTTGCGCGTTGCCTGCGAGTTTACTTGAACGTGTGGCCGGTTATTCGAGCCGCGCTTCAGTCCGTCTAAATTCTTGTTGACGACACATGTTATGTTATAAAATCTTCAAAATGAGTGATGTACGCAATTATTGCAGGGATTTTTTAACTGAATTCATAGAATTGTACAAATCGTTGCGGCGTTGTGGAAAATTAAAAGTAAGGTATATTCCGACAGGAAAAAAAAGTGAAGCTTATCATTTATTAATTGAAAAATTAACTTTCTTATTTGTTGCTTTTTACAAGTAAACAGTAATATAAGGCTCCGTTTAAAAAAACCTCTTCTGGCCACATCGTGACGTGACTATCTCTCAAAACACTGAGGTTTTCACAGTCCAGTTTGCGCGAGCTTACCTGCACGAGCCACTGTACAGTCACGACTGCACAGGCCTGGACTGTGCAGGCAACACGGAGCGTGTAGCCGGGACATTAGCGTAACGAAAGCCTATTAACTCTTGCTTTGAGGACACCCAGATTGTACTCGGATGGAAAAATTGACGTCGGCAAATTATTCCACTCCTTTGCTGTAGGCATTAAAAGAAGAAGTAAACCATTTGGTTCTATTGCGTTGAATATCTACAACAAAGACGTGAAAATCCGCCGACCGTCTGGTTGTCCGATTATGGAAAGGAGAGGGAGGAGTTAAAGCATGTAATTTCTGCACACACTCGCCGAAGGCTGGCTACTCTGAGCCTGTGCTCGAAGCATATCAGTGTATTCTAAGGATACATTACGGAAAGTAGGGCTCCTCTTAGCAGTGTAAAGACACGCTTGTATTTTGTAGGCATTGAATCTCACGAGATAGGTATCGCCCCATTCGAAGACTGCCTGAAGTGAGAGATTCGCACGCTCAAACATAGCTTCTCTTTCGGAGTTTTTGGTGGATTTGATTTCGATTGGCCCGAGTGTTGTTGGCTGGTACCTCTGCACTACTGTGCTGTCGTCTCCATACCCATAGAAAATGTTACGA
The DNA here is from genome assembly GCA_036936625.1 of Parnassius smintheus behrii. NCBI lineage: Eukaryota > Metazoa > Arthropoda > Insecta > Lepidoptera > Papilionidae > Parnassius > Parnassius smintheus. Next base: position 42,596,211 of record JAUPFT010000017.1, read on the forward strand.
AGACGTGAATTCCGCCAAGACGTATTCGAGCAACGGACTCGTGGGTAACCTGTGCCCAGATGTGTGACTATTAGTATTTTTATAATTCTGAAATTACAAACGAAAGGAGAATCCACCTGCTAGAAAGCTATCAGATGCGTTGTCACTTGCAGAGACTAAGACGGAAAGCTTCATTCACTCAGCTTTTAACTGTAGTGGCTCTACACTTGGACCGGAACACAGACTTGCAGCAGAAATACGAAAGCAACACACGCCTTGGCAGAAAAGGACGGGGGTACTGAGCAGCTTACGTTATGAAGGTAGTATCCATATTATTTAAAACTGCTAACTAGTTATGAATAATAGTACTATCTGAAAAACAGTTCCGCGAGGTACAATGCACGGCCGGTATAATGACAAAAATGGCGTATGAGCTCATACCGCGCCGGCAATCAGTTACGCGGCCGACATTGACTTTGCGGAGAGACCGCATTGTATAACATGCCAAACATTAATATTATGTATTGAGACGTTTTGCCGCTCAGCTTTGCGTAAAAGCGGGGCGACGAATTGATTTGCATTTTAATTAGGTTATTTTTAATATGAATTGTCAACACCATTTTTTATTTTATAGAATAAGGGTGACAAACGGGCACTCAGTCCACTTAATGGTAAGCGTAAGCTGTGGAACATATACATACATCTGTAGTTATCCTCAATTAAGAATCATAATGCAGATGCGTTGTCACCCCTAAGGAATAGAGAATAGAATAGAATATTTTTTTACTTAGTAGATCACATGTAATTCTTATTGAGAGTAATTTTTTTTACCACTGGTTCGGAAAACCCCTCTGCCCTGAGAAGAACCAGCAAGAAACCTAGCGGGACTTTTTTTAGAATAAATTTTACAATCTTTACAAAAGTTATTTTAGAAACAGCTTGGAAGCCACCACCTCATTCCCAGGGGCTGTTATCACCCATGTACTTATTTATATTAAAATAACCCTTTTTATACAGTTTTTTTAAATTAAATATTTAAACTTTGTAATAGAAAGACTTTGAATATTCTCTAGGACTTTGTTGTAATAGCGTCATACATAGCCCCAAGAATGAATAATTCATTCTTGGGGCTATGTATGAGTCAGTAATTATTACTGACTCTGTGGAGCCGAGAAACTGGTATCACTAGTTTGTGTTTGTTTCTAGTGTTTACAGAGTGTATATTACTTTTTTACTAAAACTACTTGTGTTTTCGTGAACATATATTATTAAACTGTATCTTTGGTAGTAATCTTTACATACGAAATCCCAGTGTGCGTGTGTTTGTAATTCTTCTACTCCTAAACCGCTTTACCGATTTTGATGAAATTTTACTTGAACCCGGCAGGGTTGGACTTTTTGTGAAATGCAAAAATCTCCCTTGCGAAGTCGGAGAGGATCTCTAGTTAACAATAATTTGTTATATTTTATAGTATATGGGTGACAAACGAGCACACAGTCCATCTGATGGTAAGTGAATGCTTTGGCCCTAGACATCTATCCTCGATTAAGAATAAAAATGCAGATGCGTTGCCATCACTGAGGACTACACTCACCATACGAAACACAGCAGTAATAAGCTGCTATTTTACGCTGGGATTCTGTAAGAGCGTGGTCATACACCGGTCGAGTCAACGCATTCTTTCTAGAACCACAATATATCTGCAGCGTGGCTTGGTAGAGCCATGTTGTAGGATATAACCGACTCTTCATTTCATTGACTACTGGTGGTTCAAAACGAACTTTACAACCGGTGCCCGGTGGATGTCTTTCTGGTTCTTCGCTATGTGGAGTATTTTCCGAAGCATGGTAAAAGCAATAAATATCTGTCAAACTGTGTTATTTTCAATCGATCCAGCATTCGTTCATTGCATCTCCCTAATCGACCCGCTCGCCAAACCTGGCAACTTTGACAAGTATAACCCTATGAGGCAATCTATACTAAAAAAATCTATTTTATAGTGCACTGCAAGCAACTAAATACTATATCTGTGTAATTTCTATAACAATTTTATAGTATTAAACTTACAACAGTGTATATTGGTTATCGAAGGAGTCATTGAGCCGAGCGTTCGCATTGAATCAATAAGTCTTATGTAATTCAATTGTTTGATACATAAACGGAATGTCGATAACTGTTTATGTACAACTGTACAAAATGCACGCTATCACGCTTCGTTTTGTGCTAATGTGTAATTTCCTTATGCATGTAATATGCTTACCATCACCGTTTATAACACACACTAGGCCAATGATCTTAGTTATTAAAAAATAAACAAGTTGTACGGTTATTACAAGGTTTGTATTTGTATTAGGAAGTTAACCCTGACGAATATTTTAAATTCCTTTTTAATGACGTGATATGGTCAGTCACACATCGCATTTTAAACAATGTGTGAAATACGGTTTTTGATGTCTATCGAATAACTATTTAAATTCCCGCAAGTAAATGCATAATAAATATTTTTGTTTAAAGATCTTATCTTTCTTTAGCAGCTATTTCTTGTTTGTTATTATTTACCACCCAAGTCTTGTGTGGACGGGGGTTAGTCAGCACAACTGAAGCTTCGTTCTGCTAATACTGCTAACTATCACCAGACTGTGAGATTTGAGTTCAGCTATTTTAAACAAGAGTATGTAGCCGTTTTCGGTCGTAGGTCATCGTGTTATTGCAGGCTGCGCTGCATACAGACAATATGATTGTGACATTTGGAGTAGTTGAACCACCCTATTGCATTTATATATCTTTATATTTTACTAGCTGACCAAGCCCACAGAAATCGTAATAATAAGAAAATAAAAGTGGCATAGACGCGTGACCTTGCGTGCGTGTTGACGAACATCATTCACCATTTTGTGATTTAGTTGCGCGGGTAACGTCGTACGTGCATTTATGTTATTATACTAGTGAACTGCAGCATAATCAGTAATAAAAACTCATCAAGGTTATGTAATTCAACTAATAAAGGCATAAAATTTCATATATATCATATAATGATTATATACTAATTATCATTGTTTTAACTAATTTACATCTAGATGAATACTTTGTACTATGATATTTACCTTTGTAAACTTTCATTTTTTACTTTTCGTATTGTACAATTACCATTGCTGTGTAATTGTACAATATGAAATACGGCAGAAAAAAATTCTTTTGTTCTACCGTAATACGCGACGCACACGACGTTGACAAACTCGCCAAGCAATATAATGTGAAACATTAGATATCATTGTGCATTGCGTAGGTATGTTTAAAATACAGGCATCGGTCGCTTAATGCGTATGTGACGACATCGGTTTTGGAAGTAATCGATCGCTAATTCATTTCTATTAGTCTTATTATTACTACTTCTGTGGCCAGGCCCTGTTGTTGTTATGCCCTTTCCGACGACTCTTTGTCCTTTAAAAGTCTTTAAATTCTCAACAAATATATTGAAGATCACTTATCGGTATAAAAACTAAACCATCTCTCAAGTTAGAGCAAGCAGTACACATTTCCAAAATTTCATCAAAATCGACTAAGTGGTTTCAGAGTTCATCGCGGTCAAATAATGTGACTCGAAATTTTATATATAAATATTTTTCCTGTGGGTGTAAGAGGAGACACAGGGATACGAAACAGGAAATGGGTTGCAGCATCTTCCCGATAACAGCTCAAAATAATAAAAAAACCTGCGGCTGCCTAACCGTGCAGCCATTGAACGTATTTAATAAATTTAGGGCTGGAATGTTTTAATAACTAAGCTCTTTGGACGGCGATTATATTGAATGGGAAAAATTAAGATATTTTTACCTACGAAAATATCAGGTGTCTGGTGGTTGATGGTCTTTTTGCTGAGTATACTACTTTTTTAAAATTATATAACCTATAATCTGAATTTTAATAACTATCTTCTTTTGAACGTAGAACATTTTGAATGGAAAAAATTTCGATATTTTTTTCACTTACAAAAATATCCTGAGACGGGTAGAGCATTATTTTTCTTCAAAATTGGCTCGTCTTAAGAGTTCCCGCCCCGCTAAGTCAAGCGGTGTCCCAATATTGATAAATGACTTCCCAAATACTCCGCTCAATCACTAAGATTGATTTCGCTGTATGAATTTACCAAATAACAACTTTAATATGAAGTTCGGTGTTGTAGCTGGATTATATTTATAGTAAATACATACTTGCGTTACTGAGAGACATAGGATATCGGAATAAGATAATGTTTGCTTCTAATTTACAATACTATGGCGTTTCGTGGCAATTTTCGTGAGTTTGACCAAAAATTTCGGACATTATGGTGGAAACTTAAAGACCAATGCGAGTTTTTTTTTTGAATTATGATATTAAACTTAGAGAGTTAGGTGGCTATCTCAGTCCAAGGGCATCTCTAGCCAGCTAACTTCAAACAAAGAGGGGGCTACACATGCGTTGTCACCACCGAGGTAAGATGGTATCTTCTAGACCGGAACACAGCAGTTCACGCACTGCTGTTTAGCATCAGAAATAGATGAGAAGGTAGTATGTATCCAGACGGACTTCTAGGTAAAAAATAAGTCCTACCACTCAAAAAGATTTCATATACATTATAATATGTGGTTGAAATTCAATATTTATTATATACGAATAATCGAGTATCAATGTTTTGAGGTTGGTGTATTGCCTAAAATAATTAGAAAAGAAATGAAATTGTTAAAAATGGAAAAAAATGGCAACGTTACATAAAGTCGAATTGTGAACCACCTTTTTTTTGAAGTCGGCTGAAAACACGCCGGAGACGCAGACACGAGCAATGGCGTTCTTTTTTGTTTTGAGCTATTATCGGGAAGACGCTGCTGTCCATTTCCAGTTCCAGGTTTGCTTTGTCATGCCTTGCTGCATCTACGGCTCTTACGCTGCGACTACACGGCATGTTGTATATAAAAATCTATTCAAATAAATGAAACATAAGTATCTGTTTGTAATGTGGAAATAACATATTTAAAACAACTATTAATACAAAAAAAATTGTGTGTTTTTTCCGGCTAATCTCCGAATTAGCTAGACCGATTTTGACGGAACTTTCACTGGCAGATTGCTGATTTAATAAGGAGCAAGTTAGAGAGACCGCACACTGCAGACTTTCTGTCGGGCGAGGGTTTAGTCGGGTTGGGCTGCCACTACTACACTGGGCTAATTAAACAGTCGGGTTTGTGGTGAGTGCGCCACTAGCCAACAGTCGGCCGATCGTTTGCGAAAAAAGTGTACTTAGTAAGCAGCTCTTGAAGTGCGTAGTCGCGTAATGAAACCTAAAATATTGTCCACAAATAAAGATTTCTTATATTTACGCGAACACTACACATTGAATAAAACTACTTTTATGGATTGTATAACTTTTACGTAGACGGATCGGATACGACGCGTAAATCGGACTAAATGTAATAATTAAATAGCAGGAGGGTACTCCGGGGAGACTTTGACATCGGGACGTCAATCACCTTAGTCCCCCGTGACTATGGGTGTTGGAAAGCACTGGAAACGTCGGGTATTAAAATTAAGCAAATTAAACGTGATAAAATCCGTAAAAGTAGTTTTATTCCATTGTTATATTATTATTGCTATTTTACGACGAAGGAGATGGATCAACAAGAGAAACAGAATACTGAGTGCATCCTATATACAGTGATAGATTATTGCAAGGAAAACTTTCAAAATTCTGTGCAAAGTAACGTTATCGACCGAGTCTGCCGACTAAACAATCGGTGTGTATGTGCCACGTCGAAGAACGCCATGCTGATTAAGCAGTTGGCTGATAGTTGATCAACAGTTCGGTTAAAAGAGAATCGTGTAGCCCATCAAACTGATTTATCGGCCGATAATTAATCGTTATAATTTGCGCACTTGCATACATCTTAATACTGATTAAGGAACCGACTAAACTCTCGCCCGATAGAAAGTCTGCAGTGTGCGGTATCTCTTAGGCTATTTTTATTTTATAAAAACAATTAGGGTTCCTTGCGCGGAACAATGGAAACGGAACGGAAACAATAACCAACAAACGGAAAATCAAAACTCATGAAATCCAGCCGTAATAACACGCGGACGGAGGCGCGGGTAAACATCTAGTGTTGTATATTATTATTGTGTTAATTAATTATTCTTTGACACATTTAGCGTCCAGATTGTTTGATTAATGCTCATATATCTTCATATGCTAACAGTATACTTGTACTTGGTGGAAAATACGTTTTGGTCCTCGAATGTGCATTTTATTTTCGTTAGTCTTTTGAATTTTGTGTGTGGTCTAGCAGTTTCGAGACTACGTATTGGTTCAGTATCACCAGCGTGTCTATTGTAAAGGCTGATTAAGTCCACCGCAGACGAGGCAGGGACTCGAGCTTTGTTCCCGGCCAATCGGGCGCTGCATTGTCGTCTTGGTTACGTGGGAAATATACGTCGTGTTGCTGCTGCAGATAAAGTTTTCTTACTGTGCAACATGAAGGTATAAAAATGCTAGTAACGCTAATACATATACTAACATATAACTATATAATAATATATAACTTAACCATTTGGTGTTAGTAGTTACGTTATTTTCTGCCAGTACTTCATTTAAATTTAACTGCGATGATTTTTCTTCAGAATTTTGTTTAAATCCGATGAAATAATGAAAATTACTTGAAATGTTGTTTCAAGTAATTTTCATTATTTCATCAATTTAAACTTGTGTTTACAAATATGTACACTGCAATTGCATTTAAGTTACATAAAACTATAAAATAACTTAGGTACTTCATACATACCTACCTCATATTTTTCGAGAAGAATTTTATTTCCATCTACCATTTCGATGACCCAGAATGACAGAATGAGACATTCTACACTCGCAGGAGTAAAATAAAAATTTTGGGACTAGAATATTTAAAATTTTATGTAACGTGAGGCGTCGCGCTATAAAATTCTTTCTTATATTATGTATAATATAACCGAATAAAAGTTTGCTGAAGTTATTTTGTAATCACTAACATACCTGAAATATATATTTTAGTTGTTATTTGCAATACCTACAGTTATTATGGTATTGTAGAAGTTGCGATGTATCATCAATCTTTTTTTTAAATACTAGCTTCTCTTTCACCACTTCAAGTAGGCTCAAAATGCTTGCGTTAGGATTGGTTCACGAAGAAGATGTCGAATGGCGGATTCGAACCCCCGATCTTTGTTGTATTGATCTCTGTTGTTGTATGTAATACCTACGCTTCAAAATGATACCATCATTTTTAAATCTACTCAGTACATTTAAATTAATTAGGTTTGAATGGAAACGCAACAAAAATGAAGTTAATTAAAGTAAATATTGGGCTGAACGAAATTAAAATAAAACAAAAAATGTATGTTTAATACTCAACATTTATTATCTTAATACTTAGTGTTGCCTCTACTCGCTTTGATAACACCTCGAAGGCAGTTTCTCATCGCCCTGATAAGTTTTTTGATCATTTTCTGAAGAAGCCTTTGTAGGTGCAGGATTTCTGGCTCGTACCCTCTGTTTGAGCTCGTACCATAGATATTCAACGGGATCGACATCAGGACTTAGTCCTGGCCAGTCCATAGTCCGATTGCCAAATCATCCATGAACTGACGAGTAATTTGTGCTGTGCCTTCACAGGGCAACACATGGTCCTAACGAATACTTTCCACATATGGTGCAGAATTCAGACCGCCTCCTCGGCCTCCACCAGGAACAAAAACGAGCTCCGTTTTTCCTTCCAAATGAAATGTCCGCCCACATCATACACGAACCACCGCTGTAGGACGCCTGTAGACTCGAGCTCTCCTGTCACCTGTCACTGCCATGTAGACATACTCTGCAATCATCAATAAACAGACCGCCATTGCTATCAAAATAATATATATATATTTTTTTAAATATTACTCCAGTAATTTTCGAAAAAAGTTGCACTTTGTATATTTTGTAGAGGTGAGTCGATTCAGTTGCTCACGAGGAGTGTAGTGAGTAGGTTAAAAAGGCTTGTCTCAGAGCGCATCGACGATGCTTATTGATTTCATGAGGTCGCTCAGAAAAGTTTAGAAAAAATTTGCCCGCCTTACAATACGGAGTATACAATACTATAAACAATTTATGTTGGTAATATGGTCATTTATATTGGTATTTATTATGGTTGAGCCATGCTGCAGTTATATTAGTAGTACAGCTGTACTACGAATGGGTCGGCTCACGGAGAAGGACCACGCTCTCACAAAATACCGGCGTAAAATAGTAGCTTAATGCTGCTGTGTTTTGTAAGGTGAGTGTGGAGAACCAGAGACCATTTCTACTGAAAATGAGGCATTCCATCTTAGTCCTCATTGGCGACAACACATCTGCATTTTGATTCGTAATCGAGGATAGATGAGAAGTCTATGGGCCACAGCAACCATTTACAATCAGGTGGACTGTGTGCTCGTTTGTCACCCTATTCAATAAAAAGAAAAACATAAGTTTGTTTTTCATTTTTTATTTATTCATATAACACGCCCTAAAATAAGTGAGCGGAGGTAAATGTATTCTGCATTAAACAATACCATTCGACTCGTCAACGAAGCACGTGTTCTCGTCTATACGGACACAACATACCGCCTTTGTATAGATAGATACGTATATTATTATGGTTGTAATCAGAAGGGTCAAACTCCCCTCCGCCGCCACTCTCCAGCGACCCCGTGTAGCCCGTGGTTGTATCGATCGCGCGACGTTGCCGCTCCGCTACTTTCCCCCCGGCGTTGCCGGCCCGCTATTTAGACGAGCCATTTGTGAGTTTGCGAGAGTGAGTGTGCAAGTACATTTTATTGTTACTATTATGACTTGTTGCTGCCTCCGTGATGGTCATGCGTTGTTGCTAGATACATTACGTAACTAAAGTGATTAGATGTTACTAAGTCGGTTTATTTCTGTTTCTGCAGTAAACATGTTAAATTAACTTGAAAAATTGCTATTTTTGAAGTGAAATCTTCTTTAAAAGCACAGAACTCGCGTGACCGTCATACTCCGATACATAAAAGTGATGAAAGTAATGTTGAAAATTTACTAATTTGTAATTTTCTATTTCTATTAAAATAGGTAGGTACTTTTGTTGGTATGAAAAATATTATCACTTCTTAATTTGATATTAAAGCCAGCATAAATGATTCTGAATAGCAACAATTACACTATGTTTTTTTAAATAAACTCTCACCTGTGAGAAACTCAAAATGAAAACTGTCATGTCTGCATTCAGCCACATTACATACTTGGGTTACTTAGGTTTATTAAGTGTTGACGTAAACATAAATTGAATCGTCGACTAACAGAGTCAGAATTTTTCGATTTTTGCTATGCTTTCAAAAAGCGAAATCCCTTACCGTTTCATTTGACCACACTGCCACTGACAAGGTAACATGCAATATAATATAATTTTATTGCAATTGTCACCTTTCGACAATCGAAGGTGATGAGACATTACGTTAGTTGAGTACTCGATCGATGTGTGCAGCCAGCATGTGGGGCCTCTCTGAGTACTGCATATCGACTAATGAAAACGTTTTAAACGATAATCATAACTTGATTGCGGGCTGGATATTAAATTAGTCGATATAGACATCGTGGAATACTAAAACTTCTCGGGTCTGGACACATTGCCATACCTTCGCCTATTACGGATAAGAAGCTGCCGTTAGTGCAACTTATCTAGCTTGGACTTATCCACGCGTTACATATTTAACTATAGACCAGATCATTACTCTATCTTTGTATATAACTTTTATTATGTTAAATATGAGACAAAAGAGTGTACTTAATCTGTGTTCTCAAGTTCGTTTTCATACTCTCAAATTACAATATATCAAAAACTGGCAATTTTGTTGTCTGTCAAAGTTATAACCCCCTATATCGATTACTTTGACAGGCGAGATTTGTCGCAGGAATCATAATTTTCAAACATTTGTAGCTTCAGAGTTAAGGGTAACATTAGTTTTTTACAAATTTCAGATGCACCGAAGTCATATACAAGTCAATAAAACCATAAAATTATAGTACTATCTTTATTTAAACTGTTTGGATTTTATTAGAATTATTAATTTGATACCATTAAATTAATAATTCTAATAAACTCTTTAAAAGTTTACCACTGCAAAAAGACAACAGGTGCGCACGGTACTACTTTAAAATAAGTTTTTGAATTGATGTTAACTTCGTTTGATAGCTACTTTTTTTCTAGAGAGTTCGTTTACGAAATTTGCGAAGTACACGAATTGTAAAAATTCAATGTAAGGCACTAAATGTTGTTCGCGTAGAAAATAAAAGAGTATTTTGCGATTGGACTGTCAGTTACCCTTGTTAATCAAAGTTACCCTGATTGACTGTAATCCTTCCTACAACGCGAGTAACCCACCCACGTTCAGCTGTGGGCTTTCAGAGGCAAAAGATCGCTTAGTAGGTATAACTTTAGCTTCTTAGCTCTACGTTTTAAATCTCACGTAGAAGTAGGGTTGCCACCCGTACTATAGTATCGTACTATATTTCTATATGTTATATAAAAATTATATAATACGAAAAATAATTTATTTTTATCCCCAAATCATATTTGTTATATTAACTGTGATTGGAAGTCTGGAACAAGTATATTTTACGGAAAGAATTCCATCATTAATGTAAAATTGAAAGAAGAAAGAAAAAGAGCTTGTAACATATGTTGAGCTCATAAAATGTATGGTTTTATAGCCCGAGGCAGTAATAACTTTGTACGTCCTAATACATATCTAGAAATTCTCAGAACTATTAATTTAAATACAAATTTATTTTAATATGAATCTAAGCTCAGACTCCTATAATTATTTTAAAAGTAAAGTAGAAGGTAAGGCGTTTAAATCTTTGGTAGCCGAAGCAATGAGCAATAAAAAATGTATATGGAAAAATACATTAATATTTGTATTGAGTACACAGACATTAAGATTCAAAATAAATCTGTTCTATTTTTACTCCGGAATTTCTCAAAAGTAGATGCCTATTATATTTTTGCATCCTTTTTGAGAAAAATACTATATTAATTTGTTCAAAAAAATGGTGGCAACTCTACATAGAAGTGTAATAATTTGCCATTCAATTCAAATGCGTATGTCTTCAAGGCAAAAATTAATAGGTTTTGTTAAGCTAAGTCAGACGTCAGAGCGTTTTACCATCTTCGACTTAATAAAAAATAAAAATATAAATTTCTTTGCAACTTTTTTTTTTTTATAGAATAGGCTGACAAACGAGCACACAGTCCACCTGATGGTAAGTGGTTGCTGCGGCCCATAGACATCTACATCTATCTTCCATTACAAATCAAAATGCAGATGCGTTGTCACCCGTGAGGACTGAGATGGAATGCCTCATTTCCAGTAAAAAGGGTCTCCGGTTCTCTACACTCACCATACGAAATACAGCAGCATTAAGCTACTATTTCACGCTGGTATTCTGTGAGAGTGTGGTCCTTCCCCGGTCGAGCCGACCCATTCGTGCTACAACTATACTACTAATATAACTGCAGCATGGCTCTACCACGTAAAGTACACTTTACTTTCCGTTACGTTCACGTTACTTTCCGCTAAACATATAAAATGATGTGTCTTACCTGGATTGAAGCGCACCTCCCGCCCTCCCTCAATTGCATACACTAACTCCGTCACCACTAGACCAAGCACCACTACTCTCAACACCACTATTCCAGGCAAGACACACCATCGACGATAATACGACACGTGTTTCGCCTCTACACGAGGCATCCTCAGGTAATATAGACTCTACGGCGGCTGACCTCTAAGATCTTCGACTTAATCACTTCTTACCATCAGTTGAGGTAGTTAAACACTGGCATACGCATTAGAAAATGTAGCCTATAGATATATTTTGACTGATTTATGGTTTTATGGTAAAAAATATGTGCGCCATGATTGCCAAAAGTGGTTGGACTACGTTACGTTGGTAATAGCTCGGAATTGACCAAAAATACATCATATAAATAAAGTCTGAAGTTTTCATTTGAGGTACAGGGATTTTCCGTTATTATTATTAACATAAGGACTTGTCTTTTTTAAAGATTAATAAATAAATACATAAGAATTGTGATTGTATATATAATAAATAACATTAGAACATTTTTGTTTATAAAACATATTGACTGGAATGAAATATTTAAAAGTATTTACATTACCCTCGGCCTGGGGCAGCCGGGTAGATACGATTATTACGACTATGAAAGATCTATTTTGAATTTGCTTCCGTTTTTTCTAAAATCCTTAATAAGGTTTATGACTTCGCTGCGAAATTCTAACTTTTGGTCCACATTGAATTCTCTTACTGCAGGCAAGAGGGATTCGAAGAATGATCTATCTTCATCTTCTACGGTGTAGCTGCAACTTGTGTCGGTGTATGGAGCATCGACAAATTCTATTTTTTCTGCTTTACTCTCTTTAACTCTTCGACGTTTAAGATTGTCTATAGTTGAAGGTACTTCTTCCTCACCATCGCTAGTCCAAACATTGGACTCATTTAGTACATCAAATCGTCTTCTTTTCCCTGCAAGCTTCTTTAGTTTCGTTGTATCCTCGTCATTCCACTCGCGTGAGTCCTCACTGCCGGAATGATTATTTGTCTTGTACAGGTTGTCTAAGAAGGTCAAGTGTTTGGCGTACATGTAGGCCTTTTTGCTATCCTTCCTCTTTAGATCGCGAACGTAAGAGTCCCGTATATTGCGCCATTTACTATGAAGCTTTCTGTCTGCAACAAACAAAATAAATAGCTATTTTAGACTAACCTTTGTAAACGTGAAGAAACGGAGGAAGTGATTACGCTCTCGTATACACATAAAGTAACATTATGTTTATGAGAGGGTTTACTGCATTAGTGTTTTGTCATCATCATCATCGTCATCATCATCATCGTCATCATCATCATCATCATCATAATCATCAAATTCCCGTAAATACAACACGGATCCCTATCATTATAACCAGCAAATCGGATTGATCAAATATATTTTTGTTGGTGATCGCGTCTATCGTAAGCCTCTATAAAATTATACGAGCATTTAAATAGTGGCCTCTTACGACACCGACAGAAGAAAATAAGTAGTTCCAATCATTTACCCCGCTAGCAAGAATCACATGTTTATTTTGTTATTGTCGGGATCTAGAGAGGTTCTGACATTTGACTCAGTTAATACCTATAGTCATCATTACAGCCCTTCACAAGTCCACTGCTAAACACAGGCCTCCCCCAAGTAATGCCACAGAGCACGATCCTGAGCCACCTGCATCCATCGACTTCCTGCATGTCTCACTAGGTCGTCAATCCCATCTAGTGTGGGTTACCCTACACTACGCCTACCGGTACGAGACTGCCACACGAGAACCTTTCTTCCCCATCGATTATCGGTTCTTCGAGTTATATGGCCGGCACTTTGCCTCTTCAGCTTACTGATCCATTAGGATGTGTCTGTCACTCTGGTTTTACTGCGGATATGCTCATTTCTGACTCCGAGCACAGCCCTCTCCATAGCTCGCAGAGCGAGCTTGTGCGTCCTCATACGGCCAGCAGTACCTATAGTATAGTTATAAAATTCTTAACGCTGCCTTTAAATTGCTTTTTTATTGCTTGCAAACCTTTGAATTCTATGTCAAATAAATTCGAAGCAATTAATTTTCATTTTATTATGTCTAAATGAGAACTGAATTTCTATTTTAATATATGAATATAGCAATACTGAGTCAGCATAAACAACACCGTAAATAAAACAGTTAGTAAACCCAGACCAGACTCGAGCCGGCTCGCGAGCATAACGTAGGCAGAGCCACACCTCGAGAACTGCCACCCACCGCTCTTTTATATTGTTTACTGTACTTATGTAACATTTTCGCCTACGTTTATTGCACCCAATTACATAAAAGTTAGAAAAATTGTTGTTGCAGCTATTAGAAGTTACGACACGTCAGGCGCTAGCAGGTTCGGTGGCCAAGCCCTCTTGGCCTATTTAGTTCGCGTAGTGGACCGAATTTGGTCTTTCACACCTAAGCAAACATGTTGGTGTATAGCGTAAGTGGTTTCGTGGCTGTTTGACGGCTGCAAGAGTACGTGTACATTAAAAAGGAAATTAAAGACATTGTTCGGAAGAATGACACGACATCGTGATTATGACAATATCTGGAGCTTTTGAATAATATCTAAATGTTTTGAATGAAACAAGTGTATTAAGATTTTTTCTTTTCAGATAGACAGACCGAGACCAAAATTTTATCATTAGCGATTGTTGCTGCAAAGTAAAATAATCGGAAACTAGGACTTTTTTTTTAATAAAATGATAAAGCATTGGATTTTCTCCTGTACCGTGGACGCAATTTATAATTACATACATTTCACAAGGATAAACATCCAGACTCGGAACTATTATTTATAGGCTATACAAATATTTGTTACGTTTGGGATTCGAACTTGCGGCCCATGACTTATTTTTAAGACACTGCGCCACGGAGTCCTAGTTATTTTGATTATTTTTAATTTTTTTACTTTTATAGAGATTTACTTTAATATGTAGTCCCAAAATACTCTAATGGACCTGACGACTTGCATTATATAATAAAGTATTTCGAGCTATATAATGAATACTAATGTAAATTTGATAAGATAACGTGAATATAACGCAACACAACGATACTTTAATACTTACAAACTTCTAACTTTTCATTTTCGGTCATCTGATCGAAATCCGCGATAAACACTTGCGCTACCTGTCCCCACGCGCGCTGCTTCCTGTGCCTGTGCCTGTTGTCCTCGCTGTTCAGGTCCCATATCTCAGGGTACTTTTCCACTTCACTTATGAACATCTCGACGTCCAGACAATATGTCATTTTGTATATCTACATATACTAGCATAATTAATATGATATTGCACTCATATTACTTAGCTTCAATCAGTCTTATATATTTACGTAAAACGTAGTAGCGTTTTTGTTGCGACAGAACGCGCGTCTATTCCACGAGCAGCCCGGGCTGAAGTGTTGACGCAGCCTTGCCGGCGCGGCGTCGCTGCGACTCGCCGCGCTTCGGCTGCGTTCCGCGGTGCGGCAACGTCGCACTGCGGTCTTTACCTTCCTTGCCTTGGTTACTTTTTCTGCGTTCAGCCATTCACGTTGTGTAAGAAGACTGGCCCCCGATTTTTAAATTTTATAAGCAGTGTTTTTGAACTAAGTCTGATTTTTTAGCCTACCGAAATCGCATCACAATTAAAACTAAAATAATTTACTTTTCCCGAAAGCCTTGAAAATGGAATGGAATTAGAGATTACCCGGCGACTCTTGGTGGCTAAAGCCCATGGGATGTTACCATATCGCTCGGTATTTATGTATACCTGCCAGTTCATCAATAGCGAACGCATTTTTTCTGAGGCAGCTAACATTAATGAAAGAAAGCGTAATCTATTTGGCCTCGAGGTAAAAAGCATGTTTTTCTTCATCACAATTATAGTCTAAATAACTTGAATTCATAAATTTATCTTCATCCATCATATTATTCACAGTTAATTTAAGGGCTGATTGTTGTAATTGTGTAGAAAAACTTAACATATTATGTTATTAGAGATTAATATAGTTTTTTTTCTCCCTAATAAGTAAAAATATTATTAGTTTAATAATTACATTAAGTACTATGCTATTTTTCTGTTACCCGCCAGATCCGGCCGGACACCAACCAGATCCAAAACAGATCCACCGTATGTCTAGTCATCATCATTACATTCCACTATATACATTACGAACATAGACTCTCTCAAAGACTGTTATGAAACATTATTCTGAGCCACCTGCTTGCATTGATATCCTCGACATGTGTAACCAACCTGGTCCTCATACTATCTCTAAGCTGGGTATATCTGAGACTCAAGAACCCTCCTTTCTCCTTTGTTATTTGTTTTAATTTATTATAGTTTAGTTACTACATGGCTGACTCTATATCATCACTTCAGCTTACTTACCTGATCCCTTACACTTTAACTGATATCCGATTCTAATGACGATAGCGCATGTCTTATAAATTCTATCACCCAAAACAAACCTCTAGAATAACCCCTTTAACTTGCCGAGCAAAGTTCCCACTGCTGTGTTCCGCTTTAAAAAGGTACAACTAGGTATAATAACATACTTTAAATTTAAGTCAACATAATTTATATATTAGCAAAACAAGATAACGGCTAGGCTCCTTCTTTGCGTCTAACTCGACTCTCGATGACGGGGGGAGTACGCCGCCGACCATCCCGCGGTGTGAGTGCTCTATGCCGGAAGTGCAGTTCACACAGCGCTCGGTTCGCAAAGCACTCCTCTCCCTGGACATCCACAAGTCGAGTGGGCCTGACGGAATCCCCCCAATTGTGCTGAGGACGTGTGCTCCAGAGTTGGCACCGGTTTTAACGCGTCTTTTCCGGTACTCCTACTCCCTAGGCGTAGTCCCAAAATCGTGGAAGACGGCTTTCGTCCACCCGATCCCTAAAAAAGGCGACCGCTCAGACCCGTCCAACTACCGGCCAATCGCCATCACCTCCTTGTTCTCCAAAACAATGGAGTCCATTGTAAACTGCCAGCTTATGAGGTACCTTGAGGATCACCAGCTGATTAGTGACCGCCAATACGGTTTTCGCCGTGGTCGGTCAGCTGGTGATCTTCTGGTCTACCTCACTCACAGATGGGCGGAGGCAGTAGAGTTCAAGGGGGAGGCATTGGCCGTTAGTTTGGACATTGCGAAGGCCTTCGATCGGGTTTGGCACAAAGCGCTTCTTTCGAAGCTCCCTTCCTATGGGCTTCCCGAGAAATTGTGCAATTGGATCACCAGCTTTCTTGCAGATCGGAGCATCAAGGTCGTTGTAGACGGTGCAAGCTCCGATTGCAAGCCTATTAATGCTGGTGTTCCACAGGGCTGCGTGCTATCGCCAACGCTGTTTCTTCTGCATATCAATGATATGTTGCATACCCGTAACATTCATTGCTATGCAGATGACAGCACTGGTGATGCTCTTTACACCGGCCGAGCCAATATTTCTCGGGAAAACGTCTCCGAGTGCCGGGACAAACTTGTGTCTGAAGTCGAGTCTTTGCTGAACAGAGTCTCGGATTGGGGACGACTAAATCTAGTCCAGTTTAACCCCCAGAAGACACAAGTTTGCGCGTTAACCGCTAAAAAGAACCCCTTTGTCGTATCCCCTCAGTTTCAAGGCACTCCCCTTGTTGCCTCAGCCAGTATCGGAATCCTCGGCGTCGACATATCGAGTGACGTGCAGTTTCGTGGTCACTTGGAAGGAAAGGCCAAATTGGCCTCTAAAAAGCTTGGCGTGCTCAGCAGAGCGGGACAGTATTTCATGCCGGCACACCGCCTGCAACTTTACAAGGCGCAGGTTCGGCCGCACATGGAATACTGTTCCCATCTCTGGGCTGGGGCTCCCCAGTACCAGCTCCTTCCACTTGACCGCATCCAGCGCAGAGCGGCTCGAATCGTCGACGACCGAGTGCTTTCCGATCGGCTCGATTCACTGGCGTTGCGAAGAGATGTTGCATCTCTTTGCGTATTTTATCGCATCTATCACGGGGAGTGCTCTGAGGAATTGTTCGGATTAATCCCAGCCGCCAAATTTCGTGAACGCACGACACGGCAAACGTCCCAATACCATCCACACCATCTGGATGCTTGGCGGTCCACCACTGTACGTTTCACAAGGAGTTTTCTTCCACGTACAACCTCTCTGTGGAATAGTTTATCATCGGCGATTTTTCCGGACCGATACGACCTGGGGACCTTCAAGAAAAGAGCTTACTCCTTTCTAAAGGGCCGGCAACGCACCCGCAATTCTCCTGGTGTTGCGGTTGATCATGGGCGGCGGTAGTCACTTAACATCAGGTGAGCCGCATGCTCGTTTGCCCCCTCTTCTATAAAAAAAAAAAAAAAAAAAAAAAAAACGGCCTTTCTTCTTCAACATTTTTTTATAGTAGTAAGGTTGACAAACGGGCACACAGTCTAAATGATGGGTTAGTACAAAAACACCTACACCGATCAAACGAAGAATAAAAAAAATACAGATGCGATGGAATGCGCTGCTACCAGTAAACAAACAAGGTCTCTGGTTCTCTACTTTCACGAAATTTTGTTAGGTTGTATTATTATTGATATTTGCAAATATTGCAACTATATCAAACTTATTGTTTATGCAATTTGGTTTTATCGTCGTATTTTAACATAAGTTTTTAATTATGTTGATTTGTGTCGGTTTCTTTTTATCGGTGGCACTAACCATAAATTACTTTGACTTTGAAGCAGTTCTCTTTATTGTTTTGAAATGATAAATGTTTCTAAGACTAGGTTATGAACTCTACATGAGACGGTACGTTCAGTCCAGTTGAAGATCGTTTGAAGGACATTCCGTCGTAGCACAGTCACTGTGTTTATTTTAAACCATGGCAGATGTGTGGGTGTCGTGTGTTGAATTGAAAAGAATGCTACGTAAGTTGTTTTTACATTTGCCACTGTTATTCATAACCTTGAATGGATTGCTGTCTTTTTATAACTAATTAACAATTACATATTACTGGCGATCTGCCCCGGCTTCGCACGGGTGATTTCTAGATCCCGACGACAGCGCCACCTACCGGGTCCAAATGTAAAAACAAACCATCCGGGGACTCACTCAACACACTAAAGTTTTCATCAAAACCAGTCGAGCTATTTACGAGTTTTAGCGAGACTAAGGGACAGCAACTAGTTTTCATAATAGAGATTTTTGTCTTTTAATAATATAAACGCGCATTGCGAAACTTATCGTTAACTTATCGTAGTTTCAATTTAAACTACACACATTTCTATTCATTATTGTTAGAGTATATATATAAGCATAGCTCTCCCTTATGTATAAGAGATCTGTAGTTCTTTATAATAATGTCCTCCAGACCGAATTTCTGTCAGGGCGGCCTGCCTCAACGGAAACTAGTCATCGGCGCAGGACAGGATTATAGTGCCACAGTGTATGCGCAGGCACAGGTGCACTCTCTATTTCCTGGAGAGAGATCGGGCGCAGCACCAACGGCTTTACGTGCTTTCCGAGGTACGGGAATGAGATATCGCACACTTCCTGACTCCGGATGGCTGCTGAGAATTTCTTAATGGAAAAACTCAATGATTAATATATTTCGGTCCGCCTCGGCATTCGAACCCAGGACCTCACGATCAGCAGTCGCACTACTACAACCACTAGACCAACGAGGCAGTCAGTCTTCATAATATTATATTATGAAATATGCTCAAAAG
Source organism: Parnassius smintheus behrii (assembly GCA_036936625.1). Taxonomy (NCBI): domain Eukaryota; kingdom Metazoa; phylum Arthropoda; class Insecta; order Lepidoptera; family Papilionidae; genus Parnassius; species Parnassius smintheus. The sequence goes on from JAUPFT010000017.1 coordinate 42,615,551, forward strand.
TTTGAGTCACTGCCGCAGTTTTAAAAAGTACCTAATTAAGAAAGAGAAAATAAAAAGGAAAAGACAATTTTCGGTCATACTTATTTTAATATTTTAGTCTGAAATAAAAGCAAACCCAAGAATGAACATTCAACTTGGACCATTTATCTAGAAGTCTAGAAATTTAAAAAATTAAAAATGCATTTTTCCCGTTGCGAGTAAAGATTTCGGAGAGTATAACCGCGGCCGGTTCCGAATTCAAGGAGTAATGGCGAAAGTTTAATGTAATTACACAAATTTTCAATTTAGAATGGCACGCTCTTCGTGCATAATATATTTTATACGCCGGTAAAATGTTGGCTACCACCACTACGACTGCTATAATAATACATATTAAATTATAGTTTATAGTTTAGACGTATGAAATTTCTAGAGACGGGCAAGGCCATTATTATATAAATTTTTGAACATATCTAATGGCCCATTTACATTATCTTAGTCTTTAAGAGAGTAATTTTAGTAAAGTACTTATCGCCGTAACTAAACTCAAATAGACTTATTTTTATTTGGAGAGATACTAGGCAGGTGATAGTATCACATTATAGTTTTTGATGTATGAAATTTCTAAAGAGACGGGCAGGGCCATTATGTAAATTTTTGCAAATATGTAATGGTCCGTTTACATTATCATAGTCTTAAGTACGTTAATAGCGTACTAATTGCTTTAGTACATATAGCATGTAAGCGTGTCATCAGATAAAAAATGATACAAAGTAAGGCTACGTCATCTTTAAGCCGCAGAATGTAGCCATGATAATATAATGTGATGAAAGAAGTAACTATGATTGATAGGTGGAGTTATTTTCAATATACTTTTTTTATACCATTTATTTAGTGGAACCATTATTTGCCGGCTGGCTCTACAAATTCCTACGGGGTCGAACCCGTGGCGTCCTGCTCCACAATTAATTTTTATACCGTGGCTTAGACACTGCGTTAAGGAGCTATAGGAACCCGAATGTGAAGGTGGGTGGAAGTTCTGTTTTGAAATCTACTAGTTCAATTGAAGGTTATGTATGTGTTAAATATATCAAATGGTAATATTTCATATACCTGTTTTAAAGAAACGCAATCCAGTTATCTTCATTCACTATTTTATTAATAATTACGCCTAGTCTAGCGCGGGACAGGACTATGGTGCCAGAGTGTATGCGCGAGCACAGGTGAACTCTTTATTTCCTCACTCACATAGTGCAATGGGACGATCATCCTTTACAACCGAAGAGAGATCAAGGACGATCAACGGCTCCAAGTGCTTTCCGAAGCACGGAGATAAAGCATCGCCATCTTCCGGACCCTACTGAGCTAGCTGCTACTGAACTAATTTTTTAGCAGAAAACCTGGGATTCAGTGGTCAGTCACATTTATGTCCACAAGACTAATGATATAGTCAAAAGAGTTATTTTATAAGCATATGTAAACATACGTGGTCGGGCCATGTTGCAGCTATATTATGCTTGTAGCATGAATTGGTTGTCTCGGCCGAGGAAGGACTAAGCTCTGATAGAATTCCAGCGTAAAATAACAGCTGAATACTACGTGTTTCGTATGGCGAGTGAGACCTTTTTTACTGGATAGTGGGCATTCCATCTTAGTTACAACGCATGTGCATTTTGATTATCAATCGAGGACACATGTAGTACATGTCTATGGGCCACAGCAAACACTTACGATTAGGTGGGCACGCTTCTCACACTTATTCTATAAAAGAACGAAATAGTTATTTTGATAAACGCTTAGTAATGATCTTATTGTTTGTTACAGGTATCTGAGCATATCGAGGTGAGCAAATAATAATACATTTATTTGTAACAATTTATTATTCAGATTACAACGATAACAGTCTTTGCACCGCAAATTGTTAGTATTCTATACATATTTACATATAAGATAGCGACAATATAGGTTTAACAATAATGAGTCTTACGAGTATTGAGGTGTCACGGAAGCATTGTATTACTTTGTTTAGAATAAAATGTACAATATGTAAGGCGCTTGTGAATCACTTTTTGGCCACTGCCAAACACTTTTGAACTAAACTTTGCATAACATAAATTATAAACGATAAAGATGGTATTGCAATCAGGGATTGATAACCGGTTCCAAATATCGTTAACATTTATTTTAAAAATAAGATAATAACGGGACGGTATTTAGTCCACATACATAAACGTATTCCCCTGTTTTCTTCCTGCATAATGATATTAGAGCAAATATTGTTTTACAATACCAACTATGTCTGCCACTGTACTACATGATACATAAATAGCCATATTCCTTCTTTTATTGGTCTTGGAAAAAATTGAATTAAGTCCAGTTTTGAGGAGGAAACAAGGGAGTATGGGATAATGATTTCGTAAATTTTTCATAGGTAAACTATCAACCCGAACTGCAATTGTTTCTCGGTCGCCTAGCTCGGTGGTTCGATCACAGCGCGACAGCAATAGATCGTAATAATTGAAATATATTGTTCAAATTCCTTGCAGCCCAGATATCTCCTTAGGGTTAGATAAGGCATCGGTTTGAAAAGATTAATTTCACCTTCGAGACGTTGCAGCTTTATTTTTAAATTATTGCTTTAATTTTAATGAAAAAATATAAAACTTCATGATACCTTCCAATCGACAACGTTATGTAATAATTATCTTACCGGCAAAATAAGGTTCAGTAGTTTAGACACGTAAAAAGAATGAAAGAGGGAAGAGTGACGAAGAAAATGTATGCTGCTAAAGCATACAGAGCACAGTCGGTAAGTGACGCCCTAAACGGCAGTATATCGACCAAGTTGGCGATATAAACCATTTTAATCGGCGGATATGTGTATGGAAGATGAAGGCGAGTGAGATAGTGTGAAAATGGAAGTAGGCCGTGTCCGCATACTAGTCTTGAGTGACTAGCGAGGGAGTTTATATGGGGAAGGACCATGCTCTCAGAGACTACCAGCGTAAAGTAGCAGCTTAACGCTTCTGCTGTTTTTGTATGGTGATGAGTGTAGAGAATCGATGATCCTTTTTACTGGAAACGAGGCATTACATCTCAGCCCTCAGGCGTGACAACGCATCTGCGTTTTGATTTTTCATGGAGGATTGATGTAGATGTTATGAGCCACAGAATCCTTACTATCAGGTGGACTGAGTGCTCGTTTATCCTATAAATATCCTGGTCATGGTTTCAATCTCTGATTATAATTGCACTATTTAAATGCGTCACACTACTACATGAGCATTTGTTAAAATAACACCCGGAATAAAATAACAAAATCAGTAGATACGCGATATGCGCGCACCGTAAGTCAATCGGTGCTGTCCCGTCGCTGGTGTTTCACGTCTGTAATTCGGGTGTCTGCGTTGGAGCTGCCGGGCTGTTCGTTACTGAAATGGCAGGCTACAGCCTCTTGCATTATATTCGCTATCTGTGCCCGCGTCCACATCTTGATGTTCAACGGAAGCTGTCTCATCTCTGGCAGAAACGAAAGCAGGAACAGCTTGTCCGTGTCGGTCTCCATGTCCCCCGGTATTTCCACGTTGTTGAACACCGGCATCTCGATTTCATCCTGGGGCGGTTCACTGTCCGAGCTGGACTTTTTGATGCGTTTCCTTCGCTTCGGTTGTTTTGCGGGGCCGGACTTTGAATGTTCTTTGACGAGCAAATCGGTGTCCATTATTGTGGTGTCGTTCATGGCATCATCACTGCAAATTAAGATCCTTGTAAGATATATACGGACAAAGTTATAATGCATTGGTGTGTGTCGAAAGTGTGTATATAATACACACTTTCAACACACACCAATGCATATACGTGGTAGAGCCATGCTACAGTTATATTAGTAGTATAGTTGTAGCACGAATGGGTCGGCTCGACCGGGGAAGGACCACGCTCTCACAGAATACCAGCGTGAAATAGTAGCTTAATGCTGCTGTATTTCGTATGGTGAGTGTAGAGAACCGGAGACCCTTTTTACTGGAAACGAGGCATTCCATCTTAGTCCTCACGGGTGACAACGTATCTGCATTTTGATTCGTAATCGAGGATAGATGTAGATGTCTATGGGCCACAGTAACCACTGACCATCAGGTGGACTGTGTGCTCGTTTGTCACCCTATCCTATAAAAAAAAAATATAATTCAAAAAGGAAAATAAAAAGTCATTGCTGTTCACGGGTCTTTTCCATAGATTAAAGGTTTTGCCTTGGTCAGAACGCAGATAGTCGCGGATAGTATCAGAAGTCTGGATATTTTACATATGACTGAACAATGGTTATATCATTTCCTTTAGTGGCCTCTTATCGCGCTTCAGTGAGATGAAATCTGCAGAGAAGAGAAGCGACAGTAGCGGGCGCAGATCGATAACTCAAAAGGTCGTGGGAACGAATCCGCCATTTGACTACTGTCGTGAACCACTCCTAACACAAGCGTTACAAGCTTACCAGGAGTGGTTAAAATTAAAAGTAATATTAGTAACGTTAATTAATAAGATTGCTTATATTTAAAAAAAATCTGTTAAACCGTCACAACGTAGGAATTGCATGGCGGTGTTGTGTGTCATTTTATAAATAGCATATTATTATTATTAGTTGGATATCACAACCATGTGAAAATTTAGTGGTGAATGTTCTCTAGACAGGATTTCGGTCGCGGCGGCCACTTTCAACGGAGACCAGCTATCGGTGCAGAACTGAATTATAGTATAGTACCCGAGTGTTAGCGCAAGTATAAGTGCACCCCATACTTATTTACTCTCATAATCCCTTGAAATGCCAACATTCTGACCAACGAGGCGGGCACAGTAGTGGTTGTATGGCCAAGCTCACGTCACCTTTGCCGGTGTGGATATTTAACATCTGGATTATATAACATACTTATACCGCAATCAATCGGATATGAAATTTCTCTGGCGTTTCCGTGTCAATTACGAAATCCACGTGATGAAAAGGGTTTGAGAATTATATTAAATCGCCACCATACAAACCTAATAAACAACTTCTAGATGCTAGTGATAGAAAAACAATAAATCTTAGAATTATTAGTGTGAGATTATATGTGAATTCTTTTTCCATTTCCAATATGTGGTAGAACTTCTTCGCTGTCTAGGAGTCCTTCCGGGTCGGTACCGTACTCTTTCTCATTTCTGTCGCTAATAAGCAATGTGCACTGCTGTGTTTAAGACTGAAGGGGTATTGAGGGCTAGTGTAATTACAGAACTGCCTTTATTTGAAATTGGTTGCAGCCATCTATGGGCTGCTATATCCACTTTCTATTAGTTGGATGCTATAAGTTCGTGACTCGCTTCAAGTTTATGAAATAAACTTCACCAGCACACGGTGCACACTGCTCACTGGTGCACGTGGGACGCGACTCCGACCAATTCATCAAAATCACACAGACTAGTGATCACCAGCAGAAATACATATTTTCGGGTTGTGAAGTGCTCGGTGTCTGGGTGTAAGGTTCTGGTTTTCTAATTTAACGGATTTTAACGTTTAATAGGACACTATACGACGCTCTTGTAGCTTATACACGACGCCAGACTAAGCTATTTTAAAATGAAACATCGGCGGGAATCTGAGACCCAGGATTACCGATCGAAATACATGGTGAACAGTTTTAAAATAATACGGATGAAAGTAAAAATGAGCAAACGTCTTCTTCATATCTGTGGAGCTTTGCATAAGTTAAATTAGTGTGAAGCAACAGAGTTGAGAATTGATTATACAAAATTATTCAAATACACTCACTCTTCACTGAGCGTCCCCTCGAATCCCCCTAAGAAGCTCATCCTCTTGAAATATATGTAGACACGCCTGTGTATTCTGACACCGGATCTTCTTGCTCGTAGCTCTCGGTTATATGCGTCACGCAGCGACCGCCATTTCCTTTGTATCTGCAGGACTGGCCAAATTGTGATTTGACTGATCAATCAAATAAGTATAAGTAATTACAACGAAACATTTTTACGTGTTGTCTACGACTTGATTGTTTGAACCAACTTTATGGATCAAGTAAAAACATGAGAAATAGTAGCCAAAAACCATAAACCCTTAAAAACGTTTTAAGTTACATCACACGCCTAAAAATGTTACTTATTGGTAAATACCTCATTGATATTTTTGCTATAGTGTTTATTTCATTTATTATGTATGTACAAAATAAAAAATACAGAAATTATATAAGTTTAACTATTATTTAATCGGTGACTAAACTGATTATAAAATACCATTCGATAACTTAATTCAACAAGACGTGATCTTGAAAACATGTGTTTCGATAAAAAAAAACTAACCACTCTATTATCCTTGAGAATATAAACTAGCCGATAGACAGAGCCTTTTAATAAAACATTACACCGAGATCAGTCCACGTGTAATGTCGCGCGAAATTGAAGGATCGTAATCTGTTTATATTATATTACGGGTTGTAGGTTTGTAAAATTAAACCTAAACCTATGAGTAAAACCTCAATGTAAAACATTCGACATGCATTTTAAGCTATCACCGTTCAGAGCAGAGAAATAGGATCGTGGAGTAGTTGCCGATTCTCATGTGAGGTGTTGTTTATGCTGTTGACACTAGGTGGTGGGACTTCTTTTCTGCCCAGAAGTCAGGTAGGTACCACACCCTTTCACCTATTTGATCCACGGAATCGCAGTGCTTGCACTGCGGGCAGCCATTCCATTTCAGTCCTCATAAGTGACCACGCAGCTAGAAGGCTACCTCTTTGTTTGAAGTGACAAGACGACTATGGACTGCAGAAGCCACTTAACACCACCTGGACTGTAAGTTTGTCTATACTAAAGTGCAAGCAATATTATATACTATGTGATTGTTCCATCCCTATATGTATAATAATACAATTATATAGTACAGAGAAATAACAATCATTCACGCCAAGCCCACTCAGCGGAGTTAAAACGGTCGCGCTCACAAGTTGTGAAAGTAGAAGTTAACTTCGTGTGGAAACCCATCTTTGTTTTACGACGTATTTCATATAATGGTGTAAAATACATACCTATTTCTGCTGATCCGCTTACCACGTAATCACATAAACAACATTTATTATAAATCAAATTATAAACAATTTTCGATAATTAACTTATCGTATGGCTGTGCACACTAATGATTTTGACGTCGCTATTATAAAGGCTCATTCATTTCATAGAAAAAAACAAACATACACAGGTCATTAAGTTGAGTTGAGTACTACACTTTCACAGAATTTATCTGTCAAGCAAACCATGTTATTACGTTTTTATTTGAAGTTTAATACATTTTTTACAAATTGTTTCACACAAGAATACGATAACTGCTTACATGTATACCTGTGTGATACATCGTAGCCTTGTTTAACGTGCTCCAGTTTGGAAGCATCGCGTCGCCGATCTCCTTCCACAGCTGCAACCTCTCCAAACGATCTGCCGGACGCTCCGAGTCGTACAGTCCCGGTCGCTTTTTAACCTCCTCGATCAATTTAAGAGGGTTTAAGTTATTAACGGCCATCTCGGTGTCCGACATAAGTGTGCGACAGAAAAGACGCAACGAGCACTCCGCAGTGCTAGCGCGACGCGACTGCTGTGTGTTGGTCGGCATTCACTGCGCACGCTGGTCGCTCGTGATTGGCGTATCGCCGCCGTTGTGATCGTGCACGACAGCGACAGCCCGCCCCCTGCGACTGCCTAGTCGCGCGCCTTATTCAAACCTTAATAATTTTTAACCTTACTAACAGTTTAGGATCAAAAGGCGAACATAATGCTAGAAGCATTTTCTGTCAGTCAACCTTATAGCAGTGACATCACTACGAAGGCAAACAAAGAACATAAAAAATTATATGTGAAAATAAAACATACACACGTATCTAAATAAAACAAAAAAAAAACCAACATAATAAAATAACGTCAATATTTATACAAAGACTACATACATACATATAAACTTATAAACATATTATACACAAATGTATAAGTATATAAACCTATTATATGAAAATATAGTATAGGCTAAATAATATTCTGATTAAACTAAAACAGACTTATCTAGATGCTGATGTAAAAACAAATACATAATACCCGTTCATGAATTTTCATTGGCTGATTTCCAAAAAGTGAAGATATCTAAAACGCAGTCGCACGAAAATAAATACACGTTTTTATATAATCTCGTTTCTGTTTTAAAACGCAAACGTAGAAATGATATATTCGTGCAAGTAACTCGTAAATAATCCAATCGTTCATTATTATGCGTAAAACAATTTCGATCCAGTATGTTAATGCGGCACTTCGTGCTAGCGTGATTAAAATCAACCAAACTTTTTTATTGTCCTAAATATCATTCACACTTCTGTAACTCCTGTTTTTAAAAGCGCTTGAAAAGCTTTTTGGTAATGCATTTTAAATAGAAAAAACGTATCTGATGTGTACCCATGCGTCATTTTTTTTTTGCAGTCAATTTAAACTAGAAAAAAATTGTTCCTTTAGTGCTCATACCCTTCATTTAGAAAGGCTAAATTTTAACCAACACGTTAACCTCAAATTCGTTTAATTCTTTTCTATTGAATAAGTGATAATACCTGTCAAGACCAATGACCCCTTGTGATAAATGTCGCTAAATTTTTCAAGCGTTTTTGTTTTCATTCTCAAATTAAAGTTACACAAAAAATAAATAAACTTTTTTAATTCCAAAAATCTTGCCACATTAGTAAAATTTTGGCCTTGATCACAATGCCGACACCTGATATTATTATCTTCGTGAGCGCGATGTTGTCAATTCGCACTAAGTGCGCGAGGTTGCCGTTTCGCTTTGTTTTTAATATACAGTTACAGAACCTTTCTGTAGTTTGATGCACTTCTCATAGCGCCAAATATTCCAGAGATATTTTATTTTTTATTTTTAACAGTACATACAAAAAAGTTTATTTTAACGCATGGTATGAGTACCAACTAATTGAATTTTAATTGTATGGTTTCATTGATGGTTTATATTTTGATATATAAATTCAATGTGATTTTATTTATTATTAAGTTAATAAGAAGAACTACAAGTACTCCGATGCTGATATAAGCCTTAAGATATTTTATTCCGCTAATTATTGCTATTAAGCAGTAAAGGACCACGTCTCAGTCCATAGGTCATCACTGGCAACACGCACTGGTGGTACAATCTTGGTTTAAAGTTTTGAGGTATGTCTGACGAAAAGATGTGTCGTAATCTCCCGAACCGTTGCTCAGTCGAGGTCGAGTTGAATCCTTCTATCGGCGTCGCCGTCAGTTATCGGTTATCATCAATCAATAGAACGACTATATGATATGAAATAGGTATATAAAATATAATATTATGTTGATAGCCTGTCTAATAAATAATGTAGGCAGACATGAATACATAGGTACACTGTTATTTTATTGATATAATATGCCTACGACAATTACATTGAGTTACAATACCTATAGAGTCACAAACAGACAAATAAAATGTCCGCGCCAAAACTCGGCGCACGCTGCGAAGTGCGCAGAGTTTTTGTTTAGTTGTAAGGCGACCACAATCTTCGTACAACGTCCGCGATGCCAAAGTGTTCGGTGATTTCCTGCCCAAATAACAGCAGACACGTGCGAAAAAAGGATGGTGTTTCATATTTTAGGTAAGTATCATACCAAATTTACGTATTTATGTATCCACAGTGCATGTTTTCATTTAAATTTCAATAATTTTCATTTTATTAGCAAACTAAATCACTCACCGCCGACCGCGCGGCGCCGCGATAACGTTTCTCTTTCACACGTTAGACAAATATGCAAGAGTAAAAGAGAAACAAATAGTCACGCGTACGAGAGTGACTCGCAAATTATGTTCTAACGGTTCTATGGAGTGGATTGATACAATAAATATTTTTACAGATTTTAAACTTAATGTACTAATATTACAATGTTGTTAAATGTTTTATTTTTTAGTTTTCCGTACAAAATGTAGGTCGAAAGAGTTTTATTATTTTAAAGTATAATTACAATATTGTTTTTTTTTGTTTTTAGTTTTCCTCGAAACCCCATAAGATGCTCTGAATGGACAGTTATTATAGCAAAAGCCCGAAATGAATTAAACTACAAGCCATATAAAGGGTCGGTTGTATGCTCTAATCACTTTCCTGCTTCAGACATTTATACAACAACGAAAGGTTTCAGTAGGCTTAACAAAAATGCAAAACCCATTTTACATGTAAGAACTTATTCCTTTTTAATGCTTACAATGTAATATTTTATTATAACTTTCGATTTTGTATTCTTAAAATGCGTGCATTATTCAAAAATTGCTTGTTTTACGTCTTGCAGATAAATGTATGATCTATGATTTCTATTACAGCTGAATAAAAAACAACTTAGAAGTTACGATAGTTCAGATCAAGACAACACTCACGTAAACTTAGATCACGACAACAATCAGCAAACAATTAAACAAAATGAAGATAGCATTGAATTGTCTTTTGATGTAAGTTAAAAATAAATAATTGCCGTAAATAAAGTACGTATAATAAAATATAAAGGCAAAATTAATTCCTATTTATTTATTCCAGATTGATAATGAATTTGGGAACGATGAAGAAATATGCCAACAAACTAACGTTGTATGCTTGCAGGTAGTGAATTTACGTCATAAAATTGTATGATTTTAAAAAATATTTCGTTATTATCATTTTTTTATTTGCTTCAGGAGGAAAATTCAAGAAAAATCGAACAGAGCCCTTCTACGTCTATAAGTATTGGGTCTATTTTAGACACTCCCAGAAAAACTGTTATAAAGAGAAAGCTGAATTTATGCGAAAAAATGATTTTAAACAAAAACAGACAGATCAATAGACTACAAAAACAAAATAAAAGACTTATTAAAAAGAACACAACTTTAAAAAATGCCTTGAAAGTATTAAAAAGTAGGAAAGGCATTGACCAGTCCAGACCAGACCAGTAGGTATTGTAACTCAATGGACAATTATTAGTGTTTAATAACAAACACTTCCATAACTTCTGTGTTACAGTTAATAATTGAATATTATTACAAAGTGAAGCATATCGTTTTAGAGAGACTTAACTAGTATCTTATTTAATCGTTACTAAATCCATTGCAGTAAATAAATAATATAATATATCTTAGTGAAATTCATAGAAATTATGGTTTTATATCCGCAAACGTGTTTTGTGCTTATGCACAGTGCTTCGGTGGTCGTTATTTGTGAAGTTTTTAGGATTTATCTACTTGTTAGTGACAATATATATCAACTAATAAAAAATCTATTAAATTTCTACATAATTTCGATTCCATGATAGCCAATTTCATTTTTTTAAAGGAGTAAATACTTGATGAATCTTCTAACAACTAAACCACAGAAATGCGAAATAATTACTGATAAATATGCATTTCCACATGAAGTAAGCATTATTTTGCGATTGACACTAATAGATAGGCAATTTATGAACATTTTCGTGTAGGTATTTAATTTTTTCAAAGGATTAAAATTCGTTTTTTTAAAGAGGATATTTTAAAATTTTCTTACGCCATACATCGTAGCGAGAGCGCGTGGAATGTATAATAATAATAAGACCGAACGCTCAAGGTCACTCGCTAGGAGTAGCGCCTTTTAACTTAAGTTAACAACGTCTAATACCATAAAAACATTGAAAACTCCCAAAACATTCCCGTAGAGTAGGCGTAGGGGGGTATTTGATGTATTTCGCTTTGTAGTCCATCAAGATGTACCTAGCAACGGCGCGACGTTGCCGCCCCGCGTTGTACCGCTATGCGGTGTTGCCGCCTCGACCCACTTCCAAGCCGACGGGCCGCGACGGACGCGGGCCTTTTTTTCTTACGCTGCTAAATTCTATCGCTCTGTATATAGCTTAATTATAGGACAATTTTTAGATTCCCGAGGAGGTCCTTCCTGGAACAAAAACCAATGGAAATGTTGGCCAGCTTGCTTTTACGTGTATAGTTCTTTTCTTTTCTATCGGTAAAAATTATTTATTTGCTTCATCATCATGAGCCTGCTGTAGTCAACTGCTAGGCACGCAACCCCCCCACAAATATTTTTGTACTCAACCTATTTTTCATATTGATGTAGGTCCCTTAGCTCACCCAGTTAAAACTGAACAGAAACTAAAAACTAGAAACAGAAACTAAATTGCAGTTTTTAACATTAAAATTTGATTATTTGAAAAAATTTGGTTGGGTGCCAATTATTGTACAAATTCTCTCACATGTTAAAAAGCTACATGTAAGAATAAATAGTCACCATTTATCACGTGTTTTAGCCATCTCTGAACGTGTTTTTTTTCTCCCTTCTCTTTAGGTATCTAGTTCAAATTCTGTAGCGTCTATACTCTACCATAGTTCTTATTATTATTATTATATTATTATTATTATTTTCAAACATGAAGATAAGGTAGGTACCTTATCTTCTAAATGAATTTGTATTGTTGTTAAATGCCGAAGTGCAATAAAAGAGGCATTAGATAAGGATTCCAAGCAATATAATTATTGTGATGTAGCTATTTGCATATAATGCCCGCGCTCTTGGAAGTGACCGGCCAGGGTTGTATTGTGCCTATGTCGGTCGTATGTACACATGTCGATGCCGACGTCGATAGTAAAACATTGTTATAAATGGCAAATTTGCCACAAAAAATCTTGTCAATGAATCGAAGGCGAAACAATAAACGGGAAAAGTTTTTAAATTTTTCATTAAAAAAGATACCGTGGTTAAAATAACCTACCATCAGCTCTTTGTTACACTGACTGCTGCTGGGCCTGGAATGAGTCTCTCCCGTATTAGGGAGAATTCTCCTTTATGGTCCTTTATAGTATAGTTTCGCTGGCGGATACATGCAATATATTTATATCATTGTAAGTAGATAAAGACGTAACTAAAAAAAATCATAGGAAAACATAGTACAATGGACTTTTTTTTAATTCATTTACCCTAGACGTCTCTCGAAATCCTATTCCAATTCTATTTCGGTACTTCTTCTTATTCCCGTCTCGTCTACTGCTCATTTTACTCCTGTTTCGCATTATTTTCAATATTCTTGATATAATCGCTCTTCATATCCTATGTTAAAATACTCAACTATGTCACCTAAACATTTTATTATACTTATGAAAAAATTAAAGTAAGACATTTAAGACTGCACATTTGTTTTACCAAGATTGCACCTTATCTGAATAAGTTATAGATTTATAGATAAGATATAGAGTTTTTGCTCTTGCCTTAAAAAATCAGTATCCCCTGTATACGGAGACCGAAAACCTAACTCCTCTGCACACAGTAACTATGAAGCTTCCGCTTCGTTAGTATTCCGAGGCAACTATCAAAAACATAAGATTGCAGAGTTTCATAAGCCGGATTTTGGAGCTTGAATATCGGATATATTTGTCAAATAGAAAAAAAATTTAAGTACTAGGTACTCATAAAATAATTGCGAATTTTACACAACGTACCAGGCGGTCCCATAATGAACTGGCCTGATATAGTTCAACGCGACATGTCGCTACATGTTGTGTTGCATTAAATAGTACGTTTATCGTGCACTTAATATAAGAAACATGCATCGACATGAAATGCTTAGTCTTAGTTTAACAGGCATTTGAATAACGAGAGTCGCGTATTTTTTCAAAATGTCGAAAACTGAGTATCGAAGTGTCATAAAGTTTCTGTTTAAAGAAGGTTTATCCCCTGCCCAAATAAAAGAACGATTGGATGGCGTGTATAAGGAGTCTGCCCCTTCCTATAGCACAGTGAAAAATTGGGTGAAAGAGTTTCGCCTCGGGAGAGAAACCGTCGAAGACTTTGGCCACGACGGTCGACCTGTGGAAGTGCTCACTCCCGAAACGAGTGCTCTTATCAAAGAGGAGGTTCTGAGTGACCGCCGTTTGAAGATTAGAGAAATTGCAGCAAGGCTTGGGCTCTCTAAGAGTACCATTCATCGCGCGATCTATTAACATCTTCACATGAAAAAAGTGAGTGCAAGATGGGTACCGAAACTTCTTTCAGCGGTACAGAGACAGGAAAGAGTGCGCTGCGCTTCGGAGTTTTTGGATCTTTGTGGCGAAAATTCAAATACTGTGATCGAGCGGCTAGTGACTGGTGATGAAACTATGATCTTGTATTATGATCCACAAAGCAAACACGAGTCAATGGAATGGCGTTATAAGGGTGAAAAGCCCCCTAGAAAGGCAAAGGTGCAACAATCGACTAAAAAACTGATGTGCACAATATTTTGGGATTTTCAAGGCATTTTGATGGTGGATTTTAAAGAACGTAAGACAGTCGTGAACGGCGAATATTATGCTTCTTTAATATATAAATTACGAGACAAGATAAAGGAAAAACGAAGAGGCAAGCTGTCTAAAGGTGTCCTGTTGCTCCATGACAACGCCCCTGTTCATACCGCTGGTGTTTCGAAGGATGTAGTTCGTCAATGCGGGTTCACAGAAGTTCAACATCCACCTTACAGTCCAGACATGGCCCGTCCGATTTTTATTTATTTCCAAATTTAAAGCGGGACTTAAGAGGAAGAAAATTTTCAAGCGATGAAGAGTTGCAGGCGGCCGTCTTCAGTCATTTTGAGGATAAAAAATGTGATTGTTTTTATAAAGGTTTAGAGATGTTGATTCACATATGTCAGAAGTGTGTTAGTATTCATGGTGATTATATTGATAAATAAAATTGGTTTAGTTTCATTTCCTTCATTGGTTCATAGTTAGGCCAATTCATTATGGGACCGCCTACGTAATTTTTGTAATTACCAAGGCTTTGTAAAATTAGGAATATGACGGAGGTTTACATAACAATTTAATTTTATTATTGCTTTGAAGTTACAAAAGAAAAAACTAATTTGTCGTCGATCGAGTTGTCCTTCAGCCAGACTGCATACCAGCATTATTTTTGATACAAAAGGAAAGGTTAAATTTTACAGATGTGCAAAACATACGTAGTATTGGCACACCTTACTAAATATTTATACCACCTACTTTTATATCGAAGTATCCATATTCATCGTTTTGAAATGCCTATGATTTGAGTACAAAACACTGCCCAGATACTGCGTAAGACGCCCTTTCAGGCTAGGACTAATCCTAGGAAGACGAAGAAAGGAATAATAAGGAATTTTAATCCTTCTCTGAGCGCACCACAAGTGATGTAATGTAACGTCTTGTACGCATCCAAGGCACCTTAACAACGTGTGTGTGCCATAAGCTTTAACCGAACGCCGAGTTATTGTTTATTTTATGTTTATTATTTACTTTACGTACATATTTATTTAATGTTACTGTTACTGCCAATTAAATTCCACTGCTGAACATAGGCCTCCAATGAATTACTTCATGGGGGGATATTTGGCATAGTTGGCACGCTTGGCAAGCGGGTTGGCAAGCACAGTTTTTTATTGGTTATCAGGAAGACGCTGCTGGCCATATCCTGATTTGTTTCCGTCTGTCGCCTGTTACGCTATCTGCGGGATGACAGGGGGTAGCGGATATTCATACACTGCCAACACCTGGACTAAATGTTTTATGTTATGTAAAAAAGAATTATGTCTGTAAATCGAAGCGATTAGCTGCAATATAATAACAATATTTTTGGTTCATATCTTAAAATTTAAGAGAAATTTGAAATCCGTCGCACAGTGGGGCTACGCTGTGGTTTCTTAACTGCTTAAAATACCCATTCAAAAATAAAAATAAACGTTCATAGTGACTACTATTTTGTCTCCGAGCGTATCGATCCTTTTTCGAGCCGATCATAAAGTGTGCTCCCGCCTCTACTGGCCGTGAAGCACGGGACACGACCTTCGTTGTCTATTTATATCGATATGTACTATCTCTCCTACCGAGAGGGCACTTCACTATACGCCAACGGACGTTTTTGCAGCAACGGTTGCGAGCACAATGCACATCCGGCGCATTGTCGGCCTCTTAGATCTGCATGTTCATGCTACATGCGCGGAGCTTGCATATCCAAGTGCGGGAGTGTCTCGTACAATTTGCGCCCGCACGATGACACCGTCGTGTTTACCTTGTAATAATAACAAGCCGTGTTCGATGTGATGCACTCCACTCTTCTTGGAATTTCTAATCTTTTCAAAGAAAGCTGTGAGTCGCAGTATATTTTTAGAAACACGTAGGTACAATCGCTTCTTAAAAAATTGTTTATAGATCGAGGTAGCGTTTATATAAATTATAGTATTATCATCTTGCAATAAATTGCTTATGGAAGAATTACTGAGAGGCCATATAAATACTTACTCCGAGCGGGATTCCAAACCGTTGCTCGCAGCACAGTAACCGCAGGCTCAACCACTACTGCACCGAGCTTCATGTGTCCTTAATTATATTTTGGTGTTCGGCCTTGATATTAAGTATCATCATCATCATCGTTATGACCATTCCAATTCCCTTGCTAAACCTTGGCCAGTATACCCCGGAAGAGGTGCATGTCTAGATTTTTATGTGCTATTGAAGATGAAAAGAACATTCTGGCCATTATTTAATTTATAATTTATTTAAATTCTATAGAAATTATTCTATTCTATAAACTTAATAAAACTCTTCCATATTCCGAGTTTCCGTTTTAAAGTACATATTTCATTCTATCTTTATAGGATTTCACATTGCTTGGTCAGATGGTTAGACAGATGGTCTAAAACGATACCATATGTGTTTTGAGGTGATTTCTTTTTAACGATTTCGATTCTATCAATATGAGCTATGTTATCTGGTGAGTGGTGAACACAAACCTTTACAGATTTCTAGCTTACTTCTCTCGTAGCCGTATTGTATCAGGAACTGATCATTGGGCTATTTCTGTTTTTCTTGTTCTTTCGCGGGGTGTCCTCGTTACGGATTTTACCACCCAGAAAAATTTCGAGCAAGTCCTCCAAGTGACAGTACTCGTGCTGCCAAGCACAGAGTTTGGTATTCCCTGATCGGATCAACGACCTGATAAAAGATGCAGGGAATCAGAAATGAATGTAGAGGTGACTTTTATGGTCTTTTATAATGATGATAATGACTATATAATACATTATAGTTTAACTATTTTTTTCTCAATTTTTGAGATGATTTTTTTCTCAATTCTGGGAAGAAAACTTAATCATTTTTGACAGCATTATATGAATGCGTGCGTTTCGTGAATTGAAATTTAAGATTAGTATCCTACAATTAATTTATATTAAAATTGATTTCGCATGTACCGTAGCACAGTGGGCAAACTGACCTCACTCTGTTTATGCTGCCTTCAGAACTAAACGCGAGTTTCCAGTGTGCCCGAAAGACGTAAAAAGCGGTCAACCTTAAAATAAATAAGTTAGCAAACTCGATCGCGGAGACGTTATAGGTACTCTGTCTGCACTCTAAAAGAACAGCAGCCGTGTATGTGCGTGTTGTATCGTAAGCTCGTCAGAGTTTGCTTTATGTTAATTTTATTGCAACTGGTTGAATGACACCGATAACGAAACAATAATACTGCGTAATAACGCCGCGCCGGCTTGTGTAGAAAACGTTAGAGCGTAACAAATGACTAATTTGATAATTTATTACGTGACTTGATAAGGTTTGTTGAAAATTATATCCTGTTTTTTTTATAATTAACTTTGAGTAACGCTGTGACAGTTCATCTGATAGTAAGTGGATGCTGCCCACAGATTATCCTCGATTAAGATTCTGGTTCCTACATTTACCATACGAAATATGTTAAACGGCTATTAAAATATTCTGTTTACTTAGGTTTACAATAGTTTTTTTTTTTAATTTTTAACCGGTTCCTATATTAAAGTTTTAATGTTGAACGCGTATTTATTATGTATGTTCATTCGGTTCTCGGAAACGTCTAAACCGATTTCAATAATTCTTCTTTTATTAAATATGCACTTTCATAGAACAACCTGTGAAGGTACATATTAATTAAAAGAAGAAGAAAGAAGGTTGGAAAAATACTATAAACTATTTAGTCGACATACTATTTTGTTACCTTGAACTTCTGATTCTCTTTAGTTCATTCAAAAGCCAAAAATAATTAAAATTTGAAAAAAAAAGGGAAACCGACACGGGCCAGTGGATATTCTCACACCGCCACTACACATTCATATTGATAGACTAAAAATGCTGACTTTTTAATCGTTACATAAAATATTTTCAATGAATAAATTACAACCTGTCTGAATATAAATTGTGAAACAACTATGTATTTTATTCATACTACGGATTAGGGAATCAGACCTTGTTAAATCTCCATTTGAATTAAATCGTACGTTATTTGATTACGTAGAATATTATTAATTAGCCACTATTACGCGACGGATTTGCGTCTTAGCTTCTTTGCTCTCATCTTAAGCAACTTAATTAATTTTCCTAAACGATAATAATTATAAAAAATACATAAGTAGTCAAATCTGTTGCTAATGTTTAGTAAAAAACATTATTAGCGTTCTTTTGTTAAAATTCTCAGCGGTCGTAATCGCAGTCCCCTTGAAATTAAAGCGCTTATTACACTATACAATTTTTAGGAAATCTAATTAGGAAATAGGAAGGTGTAATCGTAGTTAGAACAGTTAGGATCCGATTTAGTCAAATTGGAGGTCCCAATCGATGTACTTCCTAAATTGTTTACAATTTAGGACAGTGTAATCGCAACGTTACGATTTAGAACAACCAGTCGGCGCCCGCACTTTGATACAAGCGGATGTCTTGAAATATTGATAGAAGTCTGATATCAGAGAGCAGTACTTTAAATCTTAATATTAATTTCCGGTGGCTATAAAACGTAATGTCACCATCAAACATTCTTTGGTACTCACACTTTATCGAAATATCGTGACTTCTTTTTCAATATGTTTGGATACCAAACTTATTAAATATTCAAACTGTTTATAGGTGGTAGAGCCATGCTGCAGTTATATTAGTTGTATAGTTGTAGCACGAATGGGTCGGCTCGACCGAGGAAGCACCACGCTCCCACAGAATACCAGCGTAAAATAGTAGCTTAATGTTGCTGTGTTTCGTATGGCAAGTGTAGAGAACCGGAGACCCTTTTTACTGGAAACGAGGCATTCCATCTTAGTCGTCACAGGTGACAACGCATCTGCATTTTGATTTGTAATCGGAGATAGATGTGGATATCTATGGGCCGCAGCAACCACTTACCATCAGGTGGACTGTGTGCTAGTTTGTCACCCTATCCTATAAAAAAACTGCTTAGAATCTAAAAATATATAATTATATTCATATTGGACAGTTTTTTACAATATATATAAAATAATACAGCGCCATCGATCAAACGTGCAACCCCGTCGATACTTCTTTACGAATGCGGTTCGTCACGATTTAGAATCCAATTTAGTGTAGTGTGATCACTAGCTTCCAATTTAGGATCCTAATTAGATTTCCTAAAAATTGTATGGTGTAATAAGCGCTTAAAAGTAAAGTTACAGTAAGTAATAATAGTAATAAATCCGATGTAATCTCCCGGCTCGAATCTGAATGTATACTGCTGAATCAGTTTGCGACGTTGCCGCTCATACAGAGGCGACGTTGCCACTTCGACGGATACGTTGGCGCCACGTTGCCGTTCCGTGCGGTGCGGGCGGGCGCCACGCGGCGTTGCCGCTCCTCGCGTCTTAACCGTAAAATACCATTCATTCAATTATTTTTGTGTTCATAAAGTTTTAATGAACTCGAAAATAAGCGTGGATAATCGCGAAAACATCGTGGACATCGCGATACGTCAGTACTATTATTTATTCTGTGATTTGTAGCGAGGTTTGGTTTATAGCTCGACCTGGCTCGACGTTTTAGTTTTACTTAGCTTAGCCTGAGCGGCAAAGGCACGCCAGACGTGTCACGATCGATTCCGCGCCTCACACTAGGTTTTCCTTGTGACGGGAACTTGGGCCGTGTACGTCCTGACCCTGTGCGGAGACTTCGCCATAAACGCTTGATTGCGCCATTTCCGTACTCCCCCGCATTCGACGCATCCCGCCTCGTGGGTAATCCTCAACTATTGGATAATTTCAGTACAAAAGCGAGTACCTACATACGTTAGCGTTTATCAACTCTGCGTATACATCATTTATTTTCTACAAAAATACTTGCCACTAAATCACGTTTACACGATTTGATGTATTTTTAATATTGCCATTTGCAGTCAAAATAGATTCGGGTGTTTACTTTTCCTCAAAACGATTCCACGAAACGACTTATAATGACCTAATGACTTCGAAGTGAAGTGACGTAATTCGTATTATTAAATCATTGCTTGATCTGCACACAAAAAGAATCGAAAGTCTGATTTGATGCACAAAGTTTAAGAGCAACAACAATATACTATGACAGTTTTACATTAATTACCATTATCATCATCATTACAGCTCATTACCCAGTCTACTGACGATTATAGTAATGCCACAAAGTATTTGTTCGATGCAGGGGGTGGACTCGCATGAACCGACCATATTATTTTTTGGTAAAACTGTATATTAACATCGCTTTATAAGTGAAAGAAGAGTCTTGATCATCTATTTTACCTTTAGTTTCTCAACTGTATTACAATGATTTATGTTTTATTTTTAATTGCAGTGATACAAACTACATGTTCACCCGCCAGATCCGTGGAAATCAAATTAGCAAAGGGAGGGCGGACGGTACTATGGCACTTATTTAAAGCCACAACTATTTTTCGTTTAGAAACAGAGTTGATGCTGTTCTGAACCAAGGCTTTCTTATATGTTAAAAAGTCTACTTACTTTAATCTAATTACTAAAGCTGTTTATTGATATGGTAGAAATTTTGTCCATATTGATTTTTCTGGTGTTTGGCGGTGAAAACGAACACTAAATAAATTTGTATAATATCATACTATATAATAAATTTAAATAAACTGCCATCCTCAGAAGCGTCTTTACCCGAATTTATGCAGTGGGGCGAACTCTTCCTTACAATAAAACCCTTCCAGGTATGAGAGGCCTGTATCCAGCTTAGATGCATACTATGTTACCATACCATACATGTTGTACGGTCTTTTACTTTTATAGAAGATTTTAGAGCAGGAATTAGACAGTAAAATGTACTATGTTTTCAAAAATACCTCCAGCGTTCAATATATTTGACTGGAATAATTACACGTCTTCGGCCACCTACGTAAACTGGAGTTTCGTAACTAGTTACGATAACAGATTACTTTTTTCTACTTAATATTCTACCTGTTTGATAATGGAATAAATAAGGTACTGCGGGGTCACGGTTTCGAATCCCACTTGAAATAACTGCAAATTGTATGCGATACAAGACATACAATATTTTGGGTCTGAATCTCAAACACTTATTAATAATTAAAAGTTGACGATAACCCGGATTAATTATGACGACAGGACATCTAAGACCTGAATTCCCTGAATGATCGTGGCTGTTGCGTTGTATGTAAAGTTTTGGAACGTCTGGAATTAAAAAAAAATTACATAACACTTTACAATTTCTTTTATTAGATTGTAGTGAAAAATGGATTTACCGTCCACCAGATGATAAGTGGCTAATGCTCTGCATGCACACGCAACCGACTTAAAACAACATAAAAGGGTACAGATGCGTTGTTATCTCTGACGAATAAAAATGAAAGCCATACGGCCTGGTCCGGAAGGAGTCCTACCTAATAGTGGTAGTAGTATTATCAAAACAGTTTATGTGTCACATGTTACCATACGAACAACATTTATTAAAAAAAAAAAAAAAACAATTCCTAGAAGCGCCAGTGAATAATAGTATCGCGCGAGCGTCCACACCACGCACTACGCCGTGGGTATTGCAGGAGTCGGTTCCGAGAAAAAACGTTTTGGTGATTTTTTTGCCTTCGGCGTTACGACATACATATTTCATTAGGCGAGCTGATGATACACGTCGTAACTATGCTGGAATAAAATGTTAATATTATTACCCTAGAGATTTAAACACGTATCCAAATCACTTCATGTTCTTGCAAAGTTATTAGTCAGACGTTTTAATCAATATTCGTTCGTCGATTTTTATTTCTTTTTTGTTAGGTCGACGTTTGATTTTGTAGGAATAAAATTTTACTTTTTAAAATAAGGAAAAGCGGATTTCAAATAAGTAAAATAAATTAAACATTTTTGTAATTTATTTTGTATATTAATAAATTTTGTTTAATTTAGTTTTAGTTATTTGAAATCTGCTTTTACTTTTGGTTAAAAGTAAAAAAAATTGTCCCTTGTGTGACATGCTTAAGGTAAACAATTTAAACATCGGGAAGAACGTTTATAATCATTGGATAAACATTTTCTTATAAAATCGATTAAAAAGTTCTATTACGTTGGAAGGTTTTTGCAAAACCTTCAAGATAACAGGCAAATTTCTTTGTCGGGATTTCACTTGGTCCTTGCAAGACAGCACAATCTCACAACCACCAGTCTCTGGGTACCGCATGACGGATATTTTATAATCTGAGTGCGGTTTGTAGTTATGTCTCTAATGTATATAATCCGGAGGTGACAACTGAAGTACCTATGATCGTATATCTTAAGTTTTCCATCGGGTGGACTGTATGCTCGTTTGTCACCCTTATTCTATAAAATAAAAAAGAATTCAAGGATTCATTAAATCTGGTTTATAATTTTTATATTTCACTAATACGTAAACAAACAAGTTAATATTAAGAGGAAACCCTAAACAATGAACGTGTTGTTTTTATTTAGTTTTACAATACGTTTTTGTCTTTTCTATTAAAATTACGGCTATAGGTATGCTAGTAACGACGCCCTACGCTAGGGCGTCTAGCGTAGGGCGTTTAATTCTAAAATAAATAAATCAAAACAAATCCGTTGGTGCGAATTCGGGTTTATTGCATTGCACTCAATGTTAAGATCATAGAGAAATTAAGAATTATACATTTGCGATTACAGTCCGCCTATTTTCTCTATGTTCTATGTTCATGTACATTTTAGTGAATCATTGAGTAGTAATGAAAAAGGACTTTTTTTGAAAATAGTAATCTTTAGATAAATGTCCTTTTAGTGATGGAATAAATCTTTATATTTTCACCTTATTCAATCTTTATCGGGGCTAGAAACCCAACCCGAGGATTTTGATAAAGGTGCCGGTTTTGTAAAAGGCAACCGTTTCTCAGAGCCTTACTAGCCAAAGGAAGCCAACCCTTTTCCAGATTACGTTTTGTCGGGACAGTGGCCAAACACACTTTAATTCTTAAATAAATTCGAAAATAGAAATGCCCAAATACACGGTCGAATTATGTATATTGAGTTTCGTATTTTAGACTAGAAATACAGGGTTTAAAAAAAGAAAGAACTTAGCTGCAATACAAATGTAATTATAAAAAAAATTTAAAAGAAAAAATGAAAGCATCAAACAATATATTTACGACTTTTAGAGAGGATATTAAAATTACGTTATATAACTTATAAATGTGAAATGAATTTTAACGAGTTTGTATAATAACT
The DNA here is from genome assembly GCA_036936625.1 of Parnassius smintheus behrii. NCBI lineage: Eukaryota > Metazoa > Arthropoda > Insecta > Lepidoptera > Papilionidae > Parnassius > Parnassius smintheus. Next base: position 42,639,077 of record JAUPFT010000017.1, read on the forward strand.
CAGTTATTGTATAAATTTTGTGTCAATTATAAATTCGTTTTTGTTTTGTGTTTTATTACACTAAACGGCTGAAGGTGCCCTGCCCTGCCTGATGCCTGTACCCCCGAACCCCGAAGTAAGTGTCAGTTGTCAGTAATCGGCCAGTCGCCATGGATCGTTTCACTGGAGCGGAGCGCGCGTTCTGTGTCCGTGAGTTTTACAAAAGTAATAAATCGGCGAATTCGGTGCCACAAAAGTTTTGCGATCACTATAAATTAACAGACATAAATGAAGCTCCGACTGCACAACTGATTGAGAAATGGGTAAAGGCATTTGAAGAAACTGGTTCCACGTTAAGTAAACCTCAGACGCAACCGAGGAGATCATGAATCGAGATAAACGTGGCAAGCGTTTCAATATCGAACTCGTCAAAGATCAGTCAGTACTGCAATTTTATTATTTTTTAACTTTACAACACAACCTTAAACACTTGTTATCTGGAAGCATATATTCGTTTCCGCCTTTACAGCATCACTTTTATTAAATTTATATAAATACCAGAAATTCTTTTTCTCCTAAATTGATAACATGGGCTTTGCACAGTCAGATCGGAGTTAACCGACCCATGTGTTATGTGGATAACATAAATAGCACTTTAGCTGCGTATAATAGTTGATTACTACCGACGGAGTTGAATCTTCACACATTTTATGCTTTAACCAGCCTTTTGGACGTATTTTCCGGACTAACTGATACCCATACCCAGACATGACATGAAGACAAAGAACCCGAATCTGACGACCTTTCATTGGACTACATGTTTGAAGAAGATATTTTAGCAATTATTTTTGTTAAAACGGGAGAAATTTTGTGGCATGCAATGGAAGGTAGTTTCGCCGTTCGTTTATAAAATAACGAAAAATATCCTTATTTTGTACTTGCGTTATATTTGTACAATAAACATTTTTAATGTAACCAATTTTTTTTTATTATACCATGTGGTGGCGGCGTAAGAGAAACCATCTCCTCATTTTTTCCCGTGGGTGTCGTGTAAAGGCGACTACAGGATAAGCCTTTCAATAAAAGTTGAGCTTGATAGGGGGGTACTGGGCCATCACTCACGGCAAGTTGGTCACGAGAGCAGTGCGGAACATTTATGGCAAAATAAATTGGATACTGAGTTAAGCCCCAATAATGAAAAAAAATATAAAATAAACTAAAGATGTTTCTAGGGAGTCTTTGGATAGCAAAGATCGTATAGTTATATGAATGGGTATAGGTACTTTATTTTGTTTTATTTTTAAGCAAAGCGAACTCAAGCACAGCTTGGATACTGAGTTAAGCCCCAATAATGAAAAAAAAAAGTAAAACAAACTAACGATGTTTCTAGCGAGTTCTTTGGATAGCAAAGATCGTATAGTTATATGAAGCACAGCAGCTAAACCTCAGTGGTTTGAGCTGTGTTAACAAATTAATAAACAAATAGTAGAAGGTATAATCCATAGAAAATATACTATATAGGGCAGTATAATCATCTCATTCATATCAGACGTAAAATATCTAGGCCGACAACAGGCAGCGGCGTCAAATGTGTGAAACGCCTGGTGGTACTGCCTACACTTATGTGAGTGTCTATAAGAAAAGGAGAGTTAAAGAGCACTCACTATCTTTCTTTGTCGTCTCAATGGTTTAATGCATACCTTAAATATATATGTGTATGTGTATCTATATGTATTATATGTGTGTGTATATGTTGGTATTGATGGACGTATGTATATATTGTATAATTGTATTATATTATCTATTTTATACTGTGTATACCAGTATCGGGCCTGCTGGAAGATATTTCCATCTGAAATAAGCAGTATGTTTGTACAAAATGTCTTTTTTTACATACGTTTGTTAAATTAATTAACAAATAGGTACTTCAAGCGTCAATCCGAATGTTAGTCCATGCCAGTCCCTCCAGCGGGAGTGTCCTTGCACAGCGGGGGATTTTTACACACTGTTCAAGATGGAGAACCTTTGAACCTTGAAAATTTATTATTCAATACGAGCACACAGTCCACCTGATGGTAAGTGTATGCTCTGGGCCAAGGGCGCCTGCATCTATCCTTAATTAAGAATCGAAACGCAGATGCGTTGTCAGCCTTGATAACTCGATGAAATGCTTCATTTCTAGTCACAGAAATGAAAAATAAAACACAGCAGCATTAAGTAGCGATTTGATGCTGGTAATTCTGTGAGAGCGTGGTCCTTAGCTTAGCGCCGACCCATAGCTGCAGCGTGGTATTGCCGTACTGTTAAAGTAATTGATTTTAACCTTTTTTTCTTTCTTGTAAATCCTTGTAATTACATAGAAATTGTTAACAATTTCGCAAGAATTCGGCTTCGAAATTCTACGCTATTGTGGTAGGTATTCATATAATCCTTTTGTAGCAAAATCGTTGTGTATTTCTTTAGAGTCTTACCTATTGTTCATAATTTTTTTTTAGGAATTCTTAATTTTATTTCTCTAACACAGGTATTATAATTAATATAACCACTCTTTTCTCATAGCAACATTGGTCTAAATCATTGGTTCTTAACCTTTTAGTGATGACTATTTGACAAATTTTTAGCTTACCATGGATGACCAACTTTTAGGCATAATTTAAATCATGGTAAGCTATGCAACCTTAAGTTTGTTTTATAAACCAAACACACAAAAATGAACGGGTGTACATCATTGCGTTCCTCTTGTTTTAATGTAATTATCTTTTATGTATACCGTATCGTTAGTCACCGCAAACCGACAATCATCTCTTAAAATATGTACAATTTTTTGTATTTGAGAGAATTGTATGATGCCTCCCCAGACCACTTTGGGCATCTAAAGTGGTTCAGGGACCATCAGTGGTGTCTGGACCACCGGTTATTGAATCTCTGGTTTAAATAACTTGTTAACGTTAAGGTGTGTTATGAAGTAATTAATAAATATGTACCTGCATATATTGTAAACACTAAATATACATAAAACCCAACACGCATATATTGCGATAGCAGTTGTCAACTTTCGTTTTTGTTATACGTTTAAAATCCTTGCTCAAAATAGTCGAGAGCATTGAGCCGAGTGGCGCATTGCGATGCATTTTACTATGAAAGCAATTTGGCAAACGTTGCCGCTATAAAAATCTAAATGGGGAACGTGAGACTGCACACGTGCAGACTGACCGGAATTACAACTCTGCGGCCAGATGCCGGTAGTACTCTTGTCGCCAGTTCGATTCCGTTTCCACACGAAATTATTACTTTATTTAAATTATTACTTAGACTACTTTTTCTACCACCAGGGCGGCGCCACTTTGGAATTAGGTGAAATATTTGAAAGATTTCATAGCGGGGAATTTGATTTGTTAGGAAAACGTAATAGTTAATGTTTTTTTTCTGTAATGTTAGTTACATTTTCATATTTATTAGATTAAAAATTAATAAACCAAATATATATGACTACCATTTCGGATATTCTAAAAGTAGAAAAATTGAAGATTAAAAATGTGTAACTTATTTAAAGAACAAACAACTAACGCATTGTTTGGGTGTTTATGTAAATACTCTAGAAACCGATAAAGTTCTATTTAAAAATTTAACTTTTCAATTAAATGACATCGAAGTGACAGTAGAAAAGGTCGTGGGTTTGACTCCGCCATTCGACTACTGTCGTGAGCTCGTGAGCCACTCAGAACACACAAAACTTACTACTAGTTGTTGAAGGGAATATTCCTAATGTTAATAGCATTCCTAGTATGTTTATATAAAAATAAAGACTTCATCTTAGTCCTAGTTGGGGTTGCCAGGTCTTAAAACCGAAAAGCCGGACACAGCAGCGAGCTTAGCCGGACATTTTGGTAAAAAGGTTCGGACACCCTTATTTTTTTTGTCTTAGTAAAAGACATTTTTTTAAAGTAAACCATGCTTTTTATCATTTACGGCTAAATATTAAGTTCTAACGAAATAACAACAATTGAATAAATCAGTCATTATTATTAATCATTCAATATTCATTACAATATTAATTTCAATAATTGCAATAGTATGTATGTAAGTATATGAAAAATGTAAAGAAATGGTCAAATTTAAAAAGCCTAACTAAAGCCGGACACCGTCTTATTTGGCCGGTGGCCGGACACGCAACCAAAAAGCCTGACTGTGTCCGGCTTTATCCGGACGTCTGGCAACGCTAGTTCCAAATAATGACATCTGGTGAGTTTAATACCTATCATTGTAAAATTTAACACTGTTCGGTACCACAGTGGCGATTTTTTCTACTTGCTATTTACTTAATTGATTAACTATCTCAAACATTTGTATTGGTAAGCCCGCTGAATACAGACCGCGGCGCAGATGATCCCTGGCAGCGGGCTCGTGCCTGCCTACCTCGTTATTATTCCTGGCTCGCGTCAATCGCATTCGCATCGTTTACTATCTCGCTGAGTCAATTTCCCTACGAGGCTTCCGCTTTCATTGAGCACTACTATTCAACTTTATGTCATAATAGTTTCGAAACAGACGTTAGAATTTGATTCTTATATGGCCCACTAATATTATATAAAAGCTGTTGTAGTTTAATGGCAAAGCGATTGCTGTAAATTTCACAAAACCCAGGAGCGACCCCCTCCGGCGCTAGTTTCAATTTTACCACGTGTGTGGTGGTGAACGAAAACCTCGTTTAGGGAAACCTACATGTCTGAGAAATTAAACATTTCGATGAGACATGTTCTTCCACACGCATTGGAGCATCGCGACGGATATTTCCTTGCCCTAAAACCCAGTCAGAAATGAGAAGAGACCCAAGATAGAGACATACGTAGGCGGTCCCATAATGAATTGGCCTAACTATGAACCAATGAAGGAAATGAAACAAAACCAATTTTTTTTTTTCAATATAATCACCATGAATACTAACACATTTCTGACATCTGTGAATCAACATCTCTAAACCTTTATAAAAATAATCACATTTTTTGTCCTCAAAATGACTGAAGACTCTTCATCGCTTGAAAATTTTCTTCCTCTTAAGTCCCGCTTTAAATTTGGAAATAAATCATAGTCGGACGGGGCCATGTCTGGACTGTAAGGTGGATGTTGAACTTCTGTGAACCCGCATTGACGAACTGCATCCTTCGAAATACCAGCGGTATGAACAGGGGCGTTGTCATGGAGCAACAGGACACCTTTAGACAGCTTGCCTCTTCGTTTTTCCTTTATCTTGTCTCGTAATTTATATATTAAAGAAGCATAATATTCGCCGTTCACGACTGTATTACGTTCTTTAAAATCCATCATCAAAATGCCTTGAAAATCCCAAAATATAGTGCACATCAGTTTTTTAGTCGATTGTTGCACCTTTGCCTTTCTAGGGGACTTTTCACCCTTGTAACGCCATTCCATTGACTCGCGCTTGCTTTGTGGATCATAATACAAGATCATAGTTTCATCACCAGTCACTAGCCGCTCGATCACAGTCTTTGGATTTTCGCCACAAAGATCCAAAAACTCCGAAGCGCAGCGCACTCTTTCCTGTCTCTGTACCGCTGAAAGAAGTTTCGGTACCCATCTTGCACTCACTTTTTTCATGTGAAGATGTTAATAGATCGCGCGATGAACGGTACTCTTAGAGAGCCCAAGCCTTGCTGCAATTTCTCTAATCTTCAAACGGCGGTCACTCAGAACCTCCTCTTCGATAAGAGCAATCGTTTCGGGAGTGAGCACTTCCACAGGTCGACCGTCGTGGCAAAAGTCTTCGACGGTTTCTCTCCCGAGGCGAAACTCTTTCACCCAATTTTTCACTGTGCTATAGGAAGGGGCAGACTCCTTATACACGCCATCCAATCGTTCTTTTATTTGGGCAGGGGATAAACCTTCTTTAAACAGAAACTTTATGACACTTCGATACTCAGTTTTCGACATTTTGAAAAAATACGCGACTCTCGTTATTCAAATGCCTGTTAAACTAAGACTAAGCATGTCATTTCATTTCAAGTGCACGATAAACGTACTATTTAATGCAACACAACATGTAGCGACATGTCGCGTTGAACTATATCAGGCCAGTTCATTATGGGACCGCCTGGTATCTTTTTATATATAATAAAAATCTATAAAAATACTACTATTAACATTATGGATATTCTCTAAAACTACTCGTGGTTTACGACACCTGTCCAATGGCGGATTCGAACCCACAATCTTTTGAGTACGCGATTCGCACCCTGCCATTAGGCTATTGTCGCTGCATCAAATATGAAGTCACAGAAGTGTAGCATTTTTATTATTACTTTTATTGTTCCTTGGGATGGCAGATAGAAACGAATGGTCTATTTCACCCCATGGGTGCTGTAAGGTGCGAGCTATGAAAAAAATAAGAAACTCCTGATGGCATTCGATAGAAAGTGGCTGTGTACCATTATGAATAATATGGCAGCAAATTACCCAGACGACGAAGAACAACGGCAATAGTTCGAGGCCTCTCTCTAGTACTGCAGTTGCTGTTCCACCTGCAAGGGTGGCAGTAGTATGTATATCTTACTACCGTTCAGTAGCCACACTGCAGCTCTACTATGGTTGCAGCACGAATGGATCGGCCTGACTGGGGAAGGACCACGCTCTCACTTACTCTTTCTCACCTGCGTAAAATAGCAGCTTGATTATGCTGTGTTTCGTATGGTGAGTGAAGAGATCGGAGACCCTTTTTTACTGGAAACGAGGCATTTTATCTTATTCTTCAGGGGTGACAACACATCTGCGTTTTGATTCTTAATCGAGGACAAATGTAGATGTCTATGGATCACACCATCCACTTACCATCAGGTGGCATTTTTCCTATTAAAAAAAAAGCAGACAAACTCCTAGCTAGAAAAGGAATCTACTCCTACTACCTAGTTATAATTAAAAATATATTATAAACTAATAGATATGCCTGCAAAAAAGGGTGGTTGGAAGTACGGTCTTACCTATTACGGCCGACGAACAGCTGTTCAGTGTTCGTTGTGTTCCAATTTGAAGGGTAAGATAGACAGTATAATTTTACAAGTGAAATCAATCAACCATCAGCCGACGTACACAAACACAGAGCTACCACCCGCCACCCGCCTGCCACAAACATTTAAATAGTCTGTGCCGTCTCTCTCTGAACTTGGTTGCTTTTGAAGTTCAAATTGCAAACTTGGCTTGTTTAATTTTTTTTAAAAAACAGCTAAATATTGGGTGCGTTTGGCAGAAAAAAGCGCTAGCAAGCGCTTGCAAGCAAAATGGCGATCGTAAGCGGTAAGTGCTGTCAAATCGTAAGTAGCTATTTTCCTCTAGGACACGATGTTAGTTTTAACCGGGGAACCTAACCTAATTTAAATATATATATTTGTGAAGTATTCATATTAAAAACTTACCAATCATGAATTTTTAATAACATGTATATGTCTATTCATGTCATAATATTACTTAAAACTAATATTGCAAAAAAACAACTTATAAACTCTACTTCAAAACAAACAAATTAAATAAGCAAAATGGCGGATTGTGTCAGCGCTACTGAAGTAGCAATCGTGTCCTGGCCGAAAACTATTTTAGCGCTAGTAAGCACTTGCTAACGCTTTTTTCTGCCAAATGCACCCATTATATTTCATATTCAGTAATTTTTTTAGTAGTTAGACTATAATAAAACCAGTGTTTAATTGGTAGATTGCTGGTCAAATATTAATTTTATTTCCATGTGTTCGTTCGGCCTTATTATAAAGCTTAACAAACAGAATCAGTTGTTTTGTTCATATAATTAAATTTGATATTATAATAAATAAACAAGTTTATTAAAATACATTAATATCAAATGTACAAAGTATTAATAATTTAATATTTGTATTGATTACCCATGTTGCTTTGATTGCAATACGAGCAGTGCCGCAAACATAGATAGGTTGTTGCAGTATTTATGAACATAATTGCGTGTAGAAATCGCAATAATGCTACGTCTATATTATTTATTTTACGCGCATCATATCCGTAATTGGAGATCGCTATTTTATAATATTATTATTTACCGTGAAATTGCCTACGCTAAGTGAAACTTTCGCAACCAGATCTACACTGGCACACCGGCTTCAGTAATCGGTCACATGATGCGTATTCAATCACTAACTGACCAGTCTTTCAAAGTTTAGTTTACGAGCAGACTTGCACTTTATATAATCTAAGCAACTATACTGGCGTGAAGAAACGCCGCACCTTTGCAATGACACCTAACTTCCTTACAGTTGCTTTGCCGCTGGACTCAATGAACCGCCCAAAGTTCAAGTTCGAGGAAACCCTAACTCCCAGCAAATGAAGTCGGTCAGTGAACTCCAATAATAAATTTTGGAAAGAAGTTAAATTAGGCAGCTGTGTACATTCATTATTTACCATTATTGCACGTATTTTAAAATTATGTAAATGGTAGTCGTATTATTTAGATTATGCAATTATAAAAAAATACACACACCCTAAAGCGTCCACCAGTTAGGACTATCGAGGACTTGTCCTTAAACGAGGTATTTTGTAAAGGCTACTCGCTCATTTATAACATGGAAATCTCCTGACCTTCAGTAAACAGTTATGTGGGGCTTGCGGCGCGCACCTTGACGTGGTATGTGCCACAGTCACGTACAGCTGCTGCTCCTTGCCGCTCAACATTTACCTACGAACAGGGCTGCCGTGCGTATCTATACATTATAAAAAAAATTAAATTATTACAGCCACTGCTGAACATAGACCTTGCCCATAATTTGCTAGGACAGAGCGATTTACCATCTGAGGCAGTATCACCACTTAACACCGGTTGGGGTTGTGTCAAGTACTGGCTTATAATAAATTAAAAAAATGCTATACTTAGCAGCCACGCTTAGGTTAGCAATGGCATTTTAGACAGCTGTTGTTTATCTCTTGTTTTAATTTCGCTCTGCCGCTATTTTTATGGAATGGAGGTGAAAAACGAGCACACATTCCTCGTGATGGTAAGTGGATGCTGTGGCCCGTAAACATTTAAACTTATCCTCGATTTAGAATCAAAATGCAGATGTGTCGTCATCGCTGAGAACATAGATAATATGCTTCGTTTCCAGCAAAAACTGTCTCCGGTTCTCCACACTCACCATATGAAACACGGCAGCATAAAGCAGCTATTAGTATTGTAAGAGAGCGTGGTCCTACCCCAGTGGAACCGATCCATTCGTGCTGCAACTAATATAGCTGCAGCATGGCTTTACGTAGGTACCTTACGGTACGGTATAGCTTCAGAAGCTAATAATGTATCTCAGACGAAACATTTCGTCTGAGTTAATGTATATTGTTTATTATACGAGTATATTTTGCGGTTAAGAAACTATTTTCAGAACTTTGTGCTTGAAACAAAAAACTTAATTATTTTTTATTATCAACGGCAACTAACTAATCAACTACTGTTACACGTAAAGCCTGTTCTATTTTAGAAGATTTGCTAAAAACTTGGCATTTGCGATTACAAAGGAATTTACCCACATATCTAGTTGTAGCGGTCGTCTAGCAACCCTGCGGTCCGGCCGCGTCGTCGCACGGCTTCGTGAAAGTGTAGTGTTACATCCGCCGGAGCCGCTCGGGAAACTCGATCAGGCCACCGTGGCGTCGCGTCATTAACTACTGTCCAGATTTCTTACCCATCGTTACGCAGTTATATCGTGCTATCCAAAGACCAATAGTGGTTATATTCTCTAGGTTTCTAGGACGGTTATATTCACTATGGTGCTTATCCGAACAAGTCTAGTAAGTCAAATAAAAATTATTTCCTATCACTTCGTTCTTTTTATACGAACACTGGAGTATAAGTGGGTATTTGCAGCCCACGGACCACGGACCATGATTAAAACAGATTAAAATAGAATAGAATTTTTATACAATAAGATGTTTTATTACCATAAGATTACATAGTAGTGGTACATAAAAATAAAGTTACGTATTTTTTTTTGTTACGAATTCTCGTTCGTAAAATGCCTTTGTCCTGGGAAAAACTATCAAGAAACGCAACGGAATAATATTTCTTTAGACATATATAACACAATAATTTTGTACAACTTTTTAACTATTAAGTTAGTGATCATTTCATTCCCATTATTTTCTTTCATGTATTTCTTAACATTGTAATAACTGTTTTTAACTAGTTGGTAACACTCCTTTTTTGCCAAGCAGTCCGTTTGGGGGTACCCTCTTACCTAATTAATAATTATGCTACCAATTAGCAGAGCTTGCATTGCTCTGTTCTGTCCGCGTATAGAGAGCCGATGTAATTACAGGCTGTGATAATTCCATCAGTCCTCAGGGGTGACGCATCCGTAGCCATCTTTATCCGAAGTTAGCAGGTGTTCATGGACTGTAGCAGTCACTTACCATCAGGTGGACTACAAGTTCATTTGTCACTTTTTATAAAATAAATCGAATTGTGTTTTTAACAAACGTTAGGCACGGCTTGGTTTCAAATCCAGATCGCTGAATGTGAAAGCCAAAGGTCAGATCTACGCGCCTAAATAATTGTCTGCGTTGCGCAATAATCACAAACATGACCTCTGCGTTGTATGTCACTCGTCACCTCTACTTGATATATTCTGTCATATTGCTTCTAAGGCTTTTAATTTATTTTTATCAGGTGTGGATGAGTGGTGATAGTTCTGTGTTAGTGCATATCAAAACATACAATTTTCTATGAAAACACCGTAAGATTTACACAGACGTTTTGCCATTTTTAAGTCTTACTATTACCAGTTTATTAATAATCAACATAGACGTCAATGCACGGTGTCGTACATTTAGCCATTTACTATTCTAGGGGACAACTGCTCGTTTGTAACAATGTTATTACACACAGGAATAATATTGGGAATAACACAGGAATGTACGTAAGGTATACCCAAAAAATATTATATGCAACATTGTTTTTATTTTGAAATATAGATAAAACGTATTTATAATGTTTTGAAAGAATAAAAACTGTTAACTTTCCATCTGGAACGAAGATAATTAATACAAAAAAAGAATTTGCAAAACAATGAACTTCAAAACGCTTCCGTAATGAAGTATAAAAAAAACATGTTTCACATGTGTTTGTTTGGTTGGACGAATAAAAGGCTGTGCGGCGTCCGCTCGCATCCTATCCGGCAGCGAACCAGTTTCAAGTTATTAGCCCCGATAAAACTTGTAAGAAAGTAGCAAATGAAACCAAGTGAACATTTATAATCGGTCCTTTTTATTGCAGAAATAATTTGCTGCCTCATATCGAAAATATTATCATTTTTTTATATATTTTTTTCTGTCCGTTTGACTGTGACTGAAACCCTTCTAAACGGCTGGACCTGAATTGTCTAATATACGAGATCAAGAAACCACCCGAGCAAAGCCCGGGCTATTTAAAATGACTCTCTTGGTCGTTATGTTGTTGACGAGTCTCGTGAATTTTTTTATTTAGTAAATAAATAAATTAAAGCTTTCACTATCACCATTACCATTATCACCGTCAACGGTAACACAGATTAACTTTTTTGTTTTAGTAAATACCGCATTTACCTGCTATACAGGAGGTTGCAAGTTTCAGGTATTACTGCAAAGCGTGTTCTGAATTACTGTGACAAACGAGCACACGATTCACCTAATGGTAAAGCGATGTTGTGGCCATTGACATCTAGATCAATCTTCTATTAAGAATCAAAGTGTTTAAAAAAATAAAGAATGCTTCGTTACCATTATAAAAGGTCTCTGGATCTCCACATTCACAATTCAAAACACAGCATTATTAGTTTATTAGGCATCTAATTTACGGTTAGCATTCTGTGAGAACGTAGTTCTTCCTAGATCGATCCGACCCATTAGTGCTTCAATATTTAGCTGCAACGTGGCGTTTAAATTACACAAATAATATGTGACAATCTCTTAACAAACATTCATAATATAGTATATTTAATGGGAACATAACCATAAAGGAAGAAGTGTACGGAATGTTCATGGAAATATTGGACTTTTGAATAATTAATTAAAATCTCTATGATGTTACAGCTTTTCGTTGTACTTTGTTGTATAATATAATGTATGTGTTTGTTTAATTAAAGCTTGGAATTCAACTCTCCTGACGAATCAATGTAATACGATTCTTAGTTCCTTCTCTAACAATACGATTTATTTTTGAACAGTTTCCAAGGTTTCGATTGTAAACTCTGACTGTACTATTAGCCTACTACACCTACATCATAATCTCGTCACTACGCAGGCTGGTAAATAATGCCTATGGGTATATCGTTTGCCCTTTGAATTCATTATTTAAAAAAAAATGAAACTTCGTAAACATTACTAAATCGGTGATTAAATCATACTTTTTGTTTATTAACAATTAATCGAATATAAATATCATTGTAGTTTAAAAACAATTATTATTCTGTATGTTATAATTATTAGAGATGGGCTGAATATTCGTTTTAAATTCGGTACTCGGCATATTTGACAGCTTTACCGAATATTCGTATTCGGCCGAATATTCGGCTAAATCACCGAACATTCGTTAAAGTGGCACTCAAAGTGTCCACTTTATTGAAATGTACGAATTGAGTAATGCCATGTGGTACATAATTTATTGTTAAAAGTATATTTTATTTATGGGTTATATCTACTTGTATCGCGATGTTTTTGGAATCAAACAAAGGAACATTACATTACATTAGTACATTTTACTTTACTTTTGTCGTCAGTTTCTCTAAAATAATTCCAAATAGTCAATCATTTTTACTTTTTTTTTCTTCACTAAGAAAACACAAAGAAATACTTTTTTTTCACTAAAATAGTCACAACAAGCATGTGCTTTTGTGACTATTTTAAATATTGTGCATTTGCTGAGTAGGTACTAGTACTAGATGATGCAATAAGATGTCAAGTGTGGCGGGGAAGCGAGAGGCAGGGTCCAACGCTAATCCCGCGAGCTTTATGGGTAGCAAGTTTCGACATAAATTGCTTAGGTATCGAGGTGATCCTGCCGAATAATGTTCGTCCGAATAAATCGGTTGAGTAAAAGTTTTCGTATTCGGTGAAATCCATATTCGGCCCATCTCTAATTTAAATGTATTTGGTATTCACTTGTCTACTTACCTGTTTTGTATGTTATTCAATTTGTCGTGAGAAAATAAACGGTTTTTTAATTATTACTTTATATTTACTCACGCTAAAACTTAGGTATTTTGGATTTCCCACAGTAAAACATAGTTTTTTCTCCTGATGCCGTCAGACGGCTTTCAGATTGCTAAAAACTTTTGAACTATTCTTAATTATTCTATGATAGTAGGTAACAACTATACCTACCTAAGTAGTAGTGATTGGAGTTTAGATTTCTGTGTTTTATATTGATTTCAATAAAGAAAAAAACTCATGGCAATTGATCAATAATGTAAAACTATAAGTTGTTTACTACTGACTATAAATTCAAGGTCAACATGACGCCACTAAACGTCTCGTGCAAGCAATACGAGTATTACAGGCGCGGTTTTGACAGATGCCGCCGCCACCGGCCGACGTTTGTTATCGACACGTAGCTGATATTATTAGCAACGCGCATACAACATGCTGTTTTGTAACTAAAACATTGTTTTTATTTTGAGAGAGTGTGGCGTAACAGCGCCTGCCATCTGAATTGCAAATGGCCGCCGGAGGGACGGCAGCGTCGCGGGAAACGATGCCGGCGGCGCGGCAACGTCGCCTCGTGCGTAATTTTATCAAAGAATACAATCTCTCAAGTTATCTTATCATGAGATGTACGTCTCGCTCGCCCGAATACCGAGCGCTCTTTTCTTTTTGGTTTTATAGTATTTTGGCATGTTGTTAAAAATGTAGACAACAACAAAGAGGCGGGATCTGGAAAGCTCATTTTCTAAGATCGTACGGATTACATAAAACGCAAGGGGCTATAGAGAGCCCCTCTCTTCATCGAATAACGCGGTTGACTTTCTCAGAAATATGGAAGTTGTATTTTTTACGTGGTTTACATTCAACAAAATCATAAAATTTTGTTTGGACTCGTAGTTAGTATTTTTGAAAGAAACACTGCAAAGGGAAACTGAAACAGGTGATTGACTGTTATGAGCTCAAATAATAAAATCTGCAGTTGTCAAATCCGCCTGCAAACCGTGGCATCTATGGCAGGCATCCCCCGGCAATCTACAAGAGGCCAGTACGCCCTGCAGTGGCCTTTTGGTAGGAATGTCGAATAGTGAATGACGAATGAACACAGAAAATGATTTAATCATATTAAAATATTACTATTAAAATTTTTAATGTTAGTTTTTCTATATTATAGTTTTTTTATATTGTGTATAATTAGTATTAATTGTAAATATTATAATTTTAATTATTATTTTTATTTAATGTCACGTATACTTATAATAATTTTACAAGCTGTTAAAGTAACAAAGGCGAAATATATATACGTGAGTTCGTTTTAACCATATAAATATTATTCTAAGAAACAAATAATATGAATCACTAATATTTTTAAAAATGGAACAAATTAAATAATGGTCCCCATTATAAATACGAATAATTGGTACAATCAATATTTTTATTAATGGTTTCCCATTCGAAATATTATGATATCGACAGCTACTATCGTCCCAAAAGGGTTTTGCAAAAGGGTGAGAATTTTGCGCGTGCTCTGTACACAGACTCGAGCGGGAGGGTCACCACCCCTCCGGTTGCTCGGAGGACCTTGAAGCTAACCCGCAAGGGAAAACCGAATCAGCTGTTCGCATTGTCGAGTCAATTTCTCGTGTATTTGCCGGCGACTCCTGCCTTTGGGAAATATACTATATACATCATATAAGTTGTATAGGTCTATATGTACCTACCTAGTTACTTGCGACACTTTTTTCTATGGTGAATTGAAAGTACCTACTGTGACGTAACATTTCGTGACATATTTTAAATGACAACGCCGATTTTCAGTCCTCTGTTAAACTTTTTCTTAGTGTAAAAGTACAAAACATAAACAAATTGAAAATTGCAGTTGTATGAGTACAAGTCAAAACAAAATTTTGTACAACCCACTTCAATATACTAAATAGAATAGGAACATCATCAATGTAGTCGAAGTCAAAATAACTCAAAAACTGCTGGTCAGATTTTAATCAAATTTGCATGGAGCCACGTGAAAAGCGTCAGCTTTTAATGTGAATCATCAAAATCGCTTCACCTGCAACAAAGTTCTGAGATCACATACATCACGCAGAATTGAGTACCTCTTCCTTTTTTTGAAATTGGTTAAAATACTTTAATTGTTTTTCTTTTATGTTCAGTCAGGTTATAAATTTATTCGATGGTTAACTGTTATGCGACGATTGATGGTTCAACCTTTAGTGGCATTAACAGTTAATGTCTTCTGACTAACTGTTAGTGTTTACCTTTACATGTTTAACATTCACGCACACAACTGAAGCCACTGTTTGTGTTAAATAAATAAATATTTGTTTGCTTTTTGCGTCTTAATACAATATTATCAATATCGGCATTTGCGGGACACTGTTTAAAAGCCTGTTGTGTTAGACAATGTATAATGATGTTTATTTTATTAAGTATTCTAAATATGTACTTTTAAATTTGAAGTCGCAAATCAAATCGTACGTCGTTCGAAGAATCAAATCGTTATCACTCGTGAGGACTAAGATGTGCTTCGTTTCCAGTAAAAAGGGTCTCCGGTTATCTACATTCACCATATGAAACACAGCAGCATTTACGCTGGTATTCTGTGAGAGCCTGGTCCTTCCCCGGTCGAGGTTATACTGGCGCGATCGCGTAATACACTGTCTGAATATTTTTTTAGTTAGTTACGTGTTAGAGCCACGCTGCAACAATATTATGGTTGTAGCATGAATGGGTCGGCTTGACCGGGGAAGGACCACGCTCTCACAGAATACCAGCGTAAAATAGCAGCTTAATACTGCTGTGTTTCGTAAGTGTAGATAGAGATCCGGAGACAATTTTTTACTCGAAACGTGTCATTCCATCTTAGTCCTCAGGGGTGACAATGCATCCGTGTTTCATTCTCAATCGAGGATAAATGTAGATGTGTATGGGCCACAGCATCCACTTACCGTTAGGTGGACTGTGTGCACGTTTGTCACACTTATTCTATAAAAAAATATAGTAAGGTGCGTCTGGGCGGCTGTTCATACTTTGTATAGTTAAAAAAAAACAACTAAAATACCCAACCGGGTAGTGTCGGTGAAAGAATACCACCACATAACGATCCCGCGGGTGTCGTAAGAAGCGACGGAGGGAAACTAAAACAGAAGTTGGGCGGCATCATGAAGCAATCTATGATAGAGATCAAGTTCAGAGTGGAGTTTTATAGGTTGTGATAGATGGAGGTCCGCAATACGCTTTCATCTGTCGCATCACGCTCACGTGTTATCGCATGTTTAGTTGTTACTTCGCTCATATATTTAATATAAGTATGCCAGAGCTACGAAAAGAGAACTGCTTTAAAATTGTAGATAAGTCAAATCGTTGGCTCCACTCATGCCGCAAGTCGATTTATGAGAATAGTTTGCTTATATGCAAAGTGTTTTATCACTCTGTTTTGATCCCAGTGCATGTAAAATAATAAATTTTAGAAAACTTCATTAATCAACAAAATTGGAATTTATGCTTAAAACATCTAAGCGGCAAGTTGCCTGTTTCCATTTTACGATAGGTTGCGAGTGCGAGACGACCGAGTGACCTCTGGAGGACGCGCCCTCTATAAAGTAAACTAATTTCGCTCCTTTCAGAATGATCAGCCGGGAACCATGGACTTAGGTATTTAATTGTATTAAAGTATTTCTTACCGACAAACATACAAATAAAGTTGATAATTATCTATACTGGTCTGAACCAGTGCTGTTACAATAATGTATAGACAGTGTGTGCGTTGATATGTATTACTCTACATTTAGTTGCCGTTTGTAACATTGTATGTGAAGTCAATTTTATTACTTCACTGTTATCTAATGGTATCTTTATATACGCCTTTAAAAATTTTTGGAAAAATTTGAAGTTGTAGACGATTGCCAAAATGGATTTGAATAATGTAGATCTACAACGTTATCAGTACATATATAAATAAATACAAAAAGCTCTTTAGCACAAACAATATGCAATAGGCCTTCCTTTAGATATGACCAAAGCATTTGATAAAGTTTCTTTAATATACTTTTGTCTAAAGTATTCGAGCTCCTGACTAACAGGAAACAAATTGTTCAAATAGAACATTATAATCATAAATTAAATGAAATAAATGTAATGAGATCCGAAGAAAGAGATTTAACATCTTCAATTCCATAAGGTAATGTTCTATTCTTAATCTATATTAACGGTCGTACAAAAATTTTCGACGAGGAAACTAAAGTTCCAATATTATTTACAGATGAAATTTCCTTAATCAAGAAACGAAGCCAATGAAAACTCAAATTTTTAATAATTATTGTTTACTAATTATAATAAATTTATATTTACATAATGATTTACACAAACATAATGTCACAGACTCGTTACAAAGACATAATGTAGAAATAAAAAACCATAATCATTCAGTTCGGATTTTACAATAAATCACCTAGAGATATTAATGTGAATTTTGATAATTCACTAGTAGAGAGCGTTAATACGTTTAAATTACTAGGTATCAACATTGACATTCATCTTAATTGGAAAGTCGGTAATTGGAAATATCGATTACGTAAACGCCTACAAAGTCGCGAATACAGAACCAGCAATATCAGCTTACTATGCCTGTGCTTACTTATGTTTACGATTACGATACGGACTCATGCTATGGGCTAACAAGTACAAACATAAATGACCTATTAATCTATCATTCAAAAAATTGTGTGAGAATTATTGCTAAAATAAATAATGCAGTAAGTTGCAAATTTTGTTGCCTCAGCCAGTATCGGAATCTTCGGCGTCGACATATCGAGTGACGTGCAGTTTCGTGGTCACTTGGAAGAGAGGGCCAAATTGGCCTCTAAAAAGCTTGGCGTGCTCAGCAGAGCCGGACAGTATTTCATGTCGGCACTGTTCGGTTCGGAATACTGTTCCCATCTCTGGGCTGGGGCTCCCCAGTAGCAGCTCCTTCCACTTGATCGCATCCAGCGCAGAGCGGCTCGAATCGTCGACGACCGAGTGCTTTCCGATCGGCTCGATTCACTGGCGCTGCGAAGAGATGTTGCATCTCTTTTTTCTTTCGCATATACCATGGAGAGTACTCTGAGGAATTGTTCGGATTAATCCCAGCCGCCAAATTGCGTGAACGCACTACGCGGCAAACGACCCGATACCATCCACACCATCTGGATGCTTGGCGCTCCACCACTGTACGTTTCAAGGAGGAAGTCTTCTTCCGCGTACAACCTCTCTGTGGAATAGTTTACCACCGGCGATTTTTCCGGACCGATACGACCTGGGGACCTTCAAGAAAAGAGCTTACTCCTTTCTAAAGGGCCGGCAACGCACCCGCAATTCTCCTGGATTTGCGGTTGATCATGGGCGGCGGTAGTCACTTAACATCAGGTGAGCCGCATGCTCGTTTGCCCCCTCTTCTATAAAAAAAATAAAAAAATAATCATACTTCGTAAAATATAATCTGCTTACTTTAATGTCTACGTATATATTTTAGACATGTATATTTACTTTGAAATAATATATTTACTTTTAAATCATTATGTATATTTACATTCAAAAATCAAATATTTTTTCCATAATACATAAAAGAATCAATATTAACACGCGAAATAAAGAATAACTTTTTTATCTTCATCCAGAATTAAAATGCTAAATTGCAGCCCATACTATACAGCAGTTAAAATTTTTAGTAAATTACCTCTGAAGATTAAAAAAAAATTATTCCGATTAAAAAGTAATGACAAAAAAAATAATACAAGACTTTACAATTTGGAATAAAATCCAAAAAATTAAACTACTCTTTAATTGTATGTATTCTTAAATTTATATTGCGTAATGTATTTTTCTTTAATAATTTTGATTATAACCAACGACTTTATCCAGTATGGTTATTTTTTAAGTCATAGATCCAATGGTAATAAGTAAAAAGTAGATCTATTATTGTAATACCCGAAAAGGGTGGTTAAATTGACAAATTCGACACTTAACTTACAACAATATATTTTGAATTTTTCTGTATAAAAATTATTTTTGAATGTGTATAAATTACCTACGTTTCAAATTGTTTGACCGCGATGAACTCCCTAAAGTACTGATCTGATTTTAATGAAATTTTGACAGTGTGTAGTTTGGTTCAACTGGAGAGATAGTATAGTCTTCATTCCGATAAGTAAACCTTAATATTTTTTTATTGCGAATGTAAGTATTTTTATAGCAATGGTCGTCGGAAAGGGCAGAACAACGTCTGCCTGGCCAGGTAGTAGTTATATAAACAGGAACTTTATTTGCGCTCGGACCATTGACTTACAAAACAATATTAAAAAACCTGAATTTAAGGTTGATATTGTACGTTTTAAGTCATGCCAAGGCCACCACTCAGCGTGGGTTGTGGTAAATGAAATCACGACTGATATCTAAATGAGATATTAAATTGTTAAAATTAATGAAAAAGAAAAAGATTAATCTAATGTTATCATCATACAATTAACATTAGCTTTTATTGGAAGATTTTCTACAGTGGAATAATGATGCGCTGTAATGATTATGATGGTGATATCCATTGTGTGTGTGTGTGTTGAGCCGTGGTAGCTTAGGGGTTGAGGGTTCTCACTTTAAACTTCACAGATTGTGAATTTTTATCTTTATAATAATAATTAAAGCTTTCATCCGATTCCAGCTTGACGTCGACTTCTGGGACAGCATATATATATATATATATATATATATATATATATATATATATATATATATATATATATATATATATATATATATATATATATATATATATATATATATATATATATATATATATATATATATATATATGTATATATATATATATATATATATATATGTATACACTAAAATAAATACAATTGAAGTGTCTTTTTGTTATATCATAATAACACCTATTTACTAAATGCATACGAAAGTTTATACGGTACTTATAACAAAAACACAATTTTTGTTTGTCTGTCTGTTTATTCTTGCTTATCTCCGAAACGGCTGGACAGATTTTGACGGGTCTTTCACTGGCCGAAAGCTGATGAACTTATAAGAAGTAATTTACTTTCATTTTAGAAAAAGATTTAGGGTTCCGCGCAAATATTTTTCGTATTCTGATGGTCCTCACCGGTCGAGCCGACCCATTCGTGCTACTACCATAATATTGCTGCAGCATGGCTGTACCACGTAAAAACACGATCCGATACACTTTGTATTAGTACTAACTTCAGATGCTGTTACGTGAAAATTATTTTTGGATTTTACCCTTTATTAAAACTTATTTTTAAATATATAAAAATAAATACCGAGCTATTTTTTAATCATTCGGCCATAAAGCCGAACCGAGTTGGATGAAAACACCAGGTGAGCATCAAACCACTTTACAACTCAGTCGACGTGGGCGACAAGCAGAATGCCGCGGTCGTGCCGCGCCGTGCCCACGTTATCTCGCATTCCTTTTCTACCGCAGGCGTATACACCTACACGTCTACATTATATAAACGTGTATAGTATACTGCCATGCTAACGTAAAAGGCGATTTTCCGACATTTTCGCAAAACCTGCTTTTAAACAATAATACTACAATGTTGAAGAAAAACTCTTTTTACTGATCTTGTCAGTATTTTTCTATTAAATTATAAAATAACGTAAAAAACTTATTTTAATTTTAACGCTAATATTGAATAACGTAAAATGCTTCACTAGACTGAAAATACGTTTTTACTCATTTTTATGTGCTTAATTAATAAACAAATAAGTGATGGAGAAATACAAATTAATTTTCATTGTAATTAAATAACAAAAAAAATCTAAATTCAAATGTAATTAGAGACCTTATGAACTACCTAAGCCGGAAGATACTTCTACCTCGACCCTTCCGACTGTAATAGATCATAGAGGATGAATGCAGACATCTCTACGTGTAGACTGGAATGCAAATGCAACATCATCAGAAAACTCAGAAAGTTCTGTATAAAGAGAAAACTCCAAAAATAATACAGAAAATGAAGAACGGAATGATGGCTATAACAAAAGAAATTCTTTTGCTGTTAAAGCTAGACCCATACCTGTGTCAATTTAAATGTTTATTAAAATTGTATAAAAATAATTGTTGCAGCAAAATGAAATAAAAAGCAAATTCTATTTGATGCGTAATTTAATGCGATATATCGACTTATTATTTTATTAAATAATATCGATTAGTCTTAGCTCTAAAACAATATTTTTAATTCAAAGTAACTCTTATTTAATACTGATGTTAAATTTCTTATTTTACTTTTCCATAAAAAAATTTAATTATCATCTAAGTAAGAAAAGATAGAAACTTAAACTTTAATGCGTAATGACATAAAACTTTTAAGAAGGAATCAAAAAAAACAATTGAATGCCTTGGCCATTTATTTAATAATAATTCAGCTTTTTTAAAATCAAACGAAATATTATCCAGATTTTCTTAAAGAGCGCATTAATGAATAATTTAAATTATCAAAAAGAAATGCTTTAGCTTATCAAGAATGATAATATATATCATAAAAGTCAGCAAAGATTTATTTAAATATCATTGTAAGAAATATCTGAAACTTAATTTTTTACGTTCATTTATCGATTGATCTGTTTTTCTACTGTCTGAAGCTCTTGTTTTGCACATAATTTTTTAAATAAATACGTTTTATTTTGAAATTAAAACCGAATATGTACTATTGCTAATCTAGTCTCTTCCATAATGTTTTCACTGCGTTTTCTTTATCATTTGCTGTCACAGTTGTTTTACATCATGTGCTATTTCGTGCATCTCCTGTTTTAGCAAAAGAATTTCTTTTTTTGTACCCATCATTCCGTTCTTCATTTTCTGTATTATTTTGAAGTTTTCTCTTTATACAGAACATTCTGAGTTTTCTGATGATGTTGCATTTGCATTCCAGTCTACATGTAGAGATATCTGCATTCATCCTCTATGATCCTATTACTGTCAGAGAGAGCCAAGGTAGTTGTATTTTCTGGTTGGAAGTCGTCAATTTATTTATTTAAAATTTAAATGTTACACCTTTAAGGTTACCCGTATTTCTGCGCATGGCCCGGTTGCCCGCATTCGTTTGACATTGTGGTTAACCGAATTGCGGCAGCCGCAATCAATACCGCTATGTCGGGCGGAGAAACCGTTAAAATGATTTGGTCTCACAGAACAATACATTTTGAAGATGGACATGGAAGAAGTCGGAGCTGTTTATTATTTACGCACGTTATATAGAAAAAAAAGAAGTATGTAGGTATTGGGTGCATTGTTATTTACAAACACGTGGTAAAACTAAGCAAACAGAAATAATTTTGTTAATTCTTTGGATACACAATACGGAAAAGGATGTTTGAAGAATTATTGAATATTTTAAAAATCTTTATCACGAAACAAGTAACACTATTAAATAGTAGTATTAAACGTAAAGAAAGGTTAATGTTAATTTACTAGTTAAAAAAACCTATTTGGAAATTTTTATACAAAGTTAATAGGTACATAGTACATATATCACTGTTCACCATCATAAATAGAATTAAATAAATTGTATGTGAGATCGTTCACTGTCCTGAAGCTTTTAGCTTTCAGATGAATCCACCGATGACGGCGAATGTACTTCCATCGGACTCCCTATAGCTCCTTGAGAAAGCACTTTACTTCTTTTTGGTTTTGAATAATCCCATGATGCTTCTGGATACTCAGAAAACTGTCCGTCTTTAATAACCCTTAAAATTTCTAACTTAGTTTGAATTCGCATGTGATCAGGTATTTTCTTAAATTCTTTCACCAATGACAAGAAGAACAGTCGATCCTCATCATCTTCAAAATTTTTTCTTTCTAAATTTCTATTTAACACCCCGATTAATTCTCTACCGACACGATTTTTATTTTTATTTTTCTTACTTCTCTTTTGTACACATGATGACGTATTTGATGAAAGGGTGTCGTCATTTTCAGTAGCTTTAGTTACATCTTCCTTTACTATAGTCACATTAGAGGACGTGGTCTTAAAATATACTGTATCTTTTAAAAATAAAAGATTGTCGTAGAATATATACGGATTTTTCTTTTTGGCCGCAGACCCATACTTTGTCTCTTTTGCTCTATGGGCCTTTACAAAACAGTCACGTATGTTTCGCCATTTTTTCTGAAGATTCAAACCTGCAAAAAGTTTTTATCTACAAAATTTTATTAGCAGAATTTTATTTTATTGTTCCTGATCGATATTAGAAACTGTCACCGAATTAGTTCGAGAATTATGTGTTGCAGTATGTTTGGTTAACAGAAATATGTCTACTAAGGTCACCCAAAGAGGAGTCGGTATTCAAATTTCAAACTGATAAAAATCAGTAAAAACAAGAGAGCAAATTTACCACACTGCTGTAGTTGGATATCGGTGATTCAGCAATATTTCAAAATTCAAGCTATTTATAAAAAAGGCAAGAGAATCGTTTGAACGTTAACAATCCCACGCAGATTATTTGAGAGAACAATACGACTTGTTCCCATTGATATATTAAAAGGGAAGATATGTTACACGCTAATATCGCAATCACTAAACCTGGGCTCGGCGCACGACTACAAGCACCAAAACTTACACATCTGTTATCTTAAACGCAAAATTATATTTAACGATAGACAAGGACAGAAATAGGAAACGTCGTAGTTGTGCGAGCGAAATCGCGTCATCGCGAAATCGGGCATCACGTGCGTATCGTGTCTCTCACCATGTTTTCTCGCTCTTACAAACGAGCCAAGTACGGGCAATCCCGTAGTTATGTAGGACCGGGCGCTTTGATTTAGTGACCTATCTTCCCCTTTTAATATATCAATGCTTGTTCCTATCTTTTTTTGTAAGAGCCGAGGTATTTTCTTTAAATTTTAATATGATGCTTTTATAAGTAACTAATAATAATAATAGTGTTTACTCAAATCGCCCGCTTAGAGTTACATTTAAAGGTTCCGTGAAAACAACGAAATAAAACAAAGACTGCACAGAAAAATATAATATAATACAGTCGATATCTAAACTGTACAAAATCTAAATTATTTTAATTCTGTAACAGAACGTTCAATTACATGTACTGTTGCTATCGGGGTAATAAGCCCTTCCCATAGTCCTCTTGATGTAAAATACCAATTCATTTAATGATAATTTTAAGTCTGCTTTTAAGAGACAGATATGGTCATCCTTAAGATACGTTAAATAATCCAGAAACTATGGCTCGAGATAATGCTGAGTAACAAAAGAACTACATTGAAATATTATTTTCAAAATATGTATTAACAGAGGGAAGACTGATGTTATACATAATTACATTTAAATAATTAGTTATATTACATAATCACATTTTAATAAAGTTATCTATTTACCGAGTTGTTTCTTTTCTTTCGTTGGTAATTCAGCGCCATAAACATTCACCAATTCTTCCCAAGCTGTTTGTTTTGACTTTCTATCAGAATACTCTGAGCATTTTGTATTCCAAATTGATGGGCGTTTCTGGACTTCATTTATGAATTTTACGGTATCGAAATCCATTTATACGTACCTACACGTGCGCACTCTATGTACACAACCTGACTCGATGGCGGGTAGCCGCCAACTAAACCCACCTTATGAATAGCAACCGTGCGGGCGTGCGGCTCTCAGATCGCGGGCGGCACGGCATCGCCGCGCCGTTCGCCGCACCTCTCCGACCCGACCGACCGGAACGGTTTGCGGGCAACGCCAACGGCATTGCAGTTTGAGTAGAAATAGGTTTTACTTTAATATATTATTGCTTACCTGCAAAATATCAGTTCTTGAACTCCTCCGGCTTTGTTTTTGTTTGCATTTTAAATTAGTTAGGAGCCCTGTGTTCAGAATTAGTGTGTTTAAAAGGCTTGTGGCGACACAGCATTGTTTGCAATTTCACCGTCCGTCGTGAATAATCGAGTATTAAAGCAATACCTTTATTTAGGATGTTGTATATGTATATCCCGCTTGCTAAGCGTCGCATATGTGGCAAATATAACCCTTATTAGGCAACCTATGGAGAGGCTATCTTCAGTGGTGGACTTTCAAAGACTCGCGACATTTTCCTTCACCGCCGAGCACGTGGTGAATCCGCTTAAATCAATAATTTTATTGATGCCAACGATGTTGAATCCACGAACTGCTTGCATACTGTGAATTTTTTTTATCCTCTCAGAAATTAGGTCCTACAGTGGGACGTATATAGGATGTAACTTTAGCTTCAAAACAATATTAGTCGAATATTGGTTATTACTGCTTATTGCGAAATTAGTGCTACCTTATGTAGAATGTCGTCTATAACCGTCTACGTTAGCATGAACTCACGTGACAACCCTGGAAAGTATTACAGAAGCATGCTTGTGAGCATCCGATTTAGTTAAACATAGTACAGATACAACGTGTACATTACATAGTGTAAGTGTTGACTTCACATGAAATTTGAACCTATGGACAGGCAAACGCAAACTACTTGCTGAGCTGTAATCTGGAAAAGTACCTTTTTGCAGACATCCCATCAAGTAGTTTGCCTGTTAGGATACGAATGTATTTAATAATTTTCCGGGACCATTACACTCTTACTGAGTGGTAGAGTCCCTTTTTTGTGCAGAGAACCGTCTCAGTATGTATTTATTGTATTCCAGTTTTAAAAGATATCGAGAGCATCTTGATTCTCAAGAGGTCCTCATCATATCTCATGCGTTGTTGCAAGTAGGATGCAGGTGTAAATATTAACTGCTTAATCACTTGCCGTCAGGTGAAACTATACGTTCGTTTTTCATTTCATTTTTATTAAAAAAAAAACACAGACATACAGACACAGCAATAAACTTTTTATGTTGTAAAAGATTCCAAGTGCCTATGAATTAAATTAGAGAGTTCAAGATGATTAAAACTAGACTGAAAAATTTGTTTGTCGATTTATATTTATTTGTTTTAAAATATCATTTCAAGAGCATTGCTTTCACTATTTAAATTCCATTTTTTATGCTTATTTTGTTAAGAAAAATATTAGATCTCTAGACGAATACAGTACGAATTGTTATCTTGTTCATGGCTTATACAAATCATCGATAAGCTTTTACTAAATTACCTGATTTAAAATGAATTTTAAATCGTTGTTACTTTTTAATGGTAGAAAGACGTTGTTTATTATGGACACAGTCTTTAACGTGGGTGAAACGATTCGTTTTCGCTGATAGATAATTTCACAATGTCACGTATAAAATTTGGAGATTTATTTTTATTATCCATTACTGAATAAATATAGATCATGTAAGAAAAAGAATTTCAAACTTTTTGTTTATCTATCAACATACTTACTATTTTCATGTCAGTTTTCAACGTATCACTAAGAAAATCCCAAAGGTAAATCAGATTTCAGTCTGGCAGAATTACGAATGCGTTTAAAACTCATAAAGTAAAATTATATTTGTTTTTAAAATTATGTAATAGTAGATACTAGTCGTAACATCGGAGTTTTGTATTATTAAAATAATTTTTACATTTAACTGTTGTGTAACATTAATGATTAAAGAAGCTATTTATTACATTAGTCTCAAAATATATTACAAAAGTTTTAATTCATGTGTAGAACTTCATTTTATTAATAGAATTAGATTCTAGTTTTAGATTCTCTTTCTGTCAAAAAAACCTCCATGAAATGGGGGACTTCCCCAACTTGTATTTTTTCTGTGTCGCGGAGACAGCTTACAAACGTAAATTACACAAGTCAAAAATCCAGACTGAACAAATATATGCGGCTTTACAAAAAGTTTATTCCTTGCGGGATTCGAACCCGCGGCCCTCAGCGCACAACTCAATGCTAAGCCACTGCTCCATGGAATAAAATAGCTAAGTTAAACATTGCTGCACTTTTTTAGTTTGTTTGTAGAGACTTACGTTTTTCTTTTTTATTGTTGCAGGTAAAAAACTACGCATGATATGAAACAACTTTACCAACTTTAACGAACCGTTACTGTGGTAAGATTCGATTGTAAATTTAAAAAAATCATATTTTTTATATTATGTACGTTATAATAACCTTTGATAAATGACGTACACTTTAGATTTTTAAAATATTTTTTTAATCAGAATGTTACTCTTTATATGGGATTTCACACTTAATCTAAATATATATTAATATAACGCGCGTTATTTTACGGTACAGCGTTAGAGTTGTTTAATCTATTCACACTCGACACTGTCCGTGGAACATGATGTACGTTCGAGCTACTGTTCATTCAAGTGATAAAGACGTTCACACAATGTGGCGGCCCGGATACGACTACCGCGAGGTTCATTCAACAGGCGAAAAGGAAGTGGGCGGGGCGTGCGGGACGCGGTGTTATTGGGTGAGCGAATGTTGAGCTGTAATGGCTGCCGTCGCATTCGGCCAATGAGCGGCGCGCGGACCGAACGCGCGTTCGTCCGGCCACCGGTGCGACGTTGCCAGCTTTTCACAAAAAAATACCAGATTCGACCTTCTTAGGACCCCCGGTTTTTTTTTTGTTTGGCCGCGTTATCACTCGGGAACGTGTGTTGGGGTCCTTATCCGTTGGAATGGTGTTCGTGGTGTTCAGGTGGATTCAGTGTTTAGTGCTGTAGTGTATTATGGTGTGGTCGACGCCATCGGGGGAGGTCTTGATAGACATCGTCACAAGGTATTTGATTCGCTTCATTTGGATCGTTGGGACGGTGGCACGCTACGTGGCCGAGCACATCCTCGTGCGGGCGCGAGCTGACGTGTCCGTTATCACTTATCATCCGCCTCACACTATGTCGTGCCATGACTTATTTACACTAATATTCGTTATCTGCGTTTTCTTTTGACTCTTGGATGAACTCCACGCAGTTTAGACCACGAGGTGGCACACGAACCATACACTCCATCGCCGGATGTACTGGGGTGTTTAGTTACTCAGTACTCCATTAGGTAAGTGACACAAATCTAGGCTAGATAAGGCGAATACTATCTCTGAACTACTTGTGTTGTTGACTGAGCGGTACTAAAGTTATTTGTTGTTGGTTCACAACACGACGATATCATTGTGCAACGATTGCTCATTCAAACTGCATTCCGGTTCTCTCTTACTTGCTCTACTTTGTTGTACTACTGTGACGCTTATAATAAACCTTCCAAGTTAATTTAAATCCATCACATCCAAAAAGGATTCCTCTAGCGACGTATTAGTGGTATAGCCCAACTACACGTTTATTCTATACGATTGTTCCTAATTTATAGGTTTGTAGATTGCATATCCTGTTGACTTATTTCAATTATGACGTTGACTTCCGAACGAAAAAATAATTTGCAGACAAACATCAAGGACGATTGTTTGTACGTCTGCTAAATGAACTTAATAATCTTAAGAAAATGAAGTCATTAACTACATTACAAACTCAATAATAAGTAAATAAATAGAACGAGTAATAATAAGAATAATACAGTGACACATAAGCTACAACAGTACATAATTGTCACTTACGCTCGTACATATTCTTGCCTCTGCACTCTATAATAACAAGTGTATTTCTCCTCTATTTAGTGCTTTAATGAATGGTGTGCCTCAGGTGGCAACCTAGTACCTACCGGTAAACAAAGTTTAGGGCTGGCTCCCCACTATGCACTGACGACCTGGTATGAAATGCAGGAAATCGATAGGTGCAGGTAGATCAAGACCATGTTTCGTGGAGTTTCTTGCGGGGTGGAGGGGTGTTTTGCGGTGGACTTGTAGAGGGCTGTAATGATGATTATGATGATGAATGAATGACGTGAGATATCGTAGAAAACCATGCTTTCAAAGAAAACCATCGTGAAATTGGAGATTAATGCTGCTGTGTTTTGTATGATGAGTGTGGAGAACCGGAGACCCTTTTTAAATGCAAACGAGGCTTTTCATTATAGTCCTCAGGGGTGACAATGCATCTGCATTTTGATTCTGAATCGAGGTACGATTCAAGGTACGGTTTACTTTTGACCATGTGGTGATGATATAAGAATATCCACTATCCACTATCATGACATTCGTGACTCAATAGCCAATTGAGGAAAACAAACAGGGCAGTGGCGTCTTTCTAATAACTACAACATAAGAAGCTGTGACAAAAAAATCCGTTTGCTACTATGATTAAATATCTCCTTAATGAGGCAATTAATTCATGGGAAATTATATGTTCAGTAGTGAACTTTGGACTTTGTTGAATGAATGTATGAAGGAATTATTTCATTACATTAACCTATTTAAAAAATAGACTTGGGAAATAGCCATAAAACTGTAATTACAAAAACAATGTTGTTTCGTTTTCTATTTGATATCTTGATATATTTAAATATTGTATAAATAACACTAGCGATGCGCCCCGGCGCCGGCATCGCGCGGGTGATTTATGGATCTCGACAACAGCGCCACCAGCAGGGTTCAAATGTGAATTTAAACCATCTAGGAACCCTCTCACACACAATCTTTTAAACCAAAATCGATCCAGTCGTTTTGGAGGAGTTCCGTGACACAAACCATATGTAACGATAAGAGTGAAGAACACCTAACAGTCCATACTGTGGTAAGTGGCCTCTTTGGTAATATTCCATCCATTATACGAAATTTATCACTCGAGCGTTAACTCATATTTTACAACATATTGAATAAAATAATTTTACAATCGTTGTACTCAATTCCCTCAAGAGCGTTGCCAATAATTGGATCCTAATGACTGTAATTATTAACCAATCATACCAATGGTTTATAATATAATCGCGTATTAGAGCCACGATGTAGCTATATTATAATTTCGCCAAGCATGGGTCGGCTCGACCGGGGAAGATTCACGTTCTCACAGAATACCAGCTTAATGCTGCTGTGTTTGTACGGTGAATGTAGAGAACCGGAAACCCTTTTTACTGGAAGCTTGGCATTCCATCTTAGTCCTTTGGAGCGTTAACGCAGTCGCAATTCTATTATTAATCGCAGAGAAACGTAGTTGGCTGTAGGACCCACCATCCACTTACCATCATGTGGACTGTGGGCTTGTTTGACACCCTAATTCTATAGAAATGGTATGCAAATATCAGATCTATAGACAGTAACAAATACAACAGAGTAATATGTTGTTTATGCGACGAACGAAATTATCTTCGCTAGATAAAAGATATTTTTCCCTCAAGGTCGTCTCGAGATAAGGTGGTTGATCCAGGTGGCTATAGACATCGGCCTTGACCGTTTGCAATGTCTTAAGCCTTATCGTGAGGTGATTGGGTAAGGCTGTATAGACCTGTTCTTTAAATCATAGGTCTGTACAGGAGGTTTCCTCATCTCATCTATCAGAAAAAAATCCATCCATTACATTTTTTACTTTACGAACAAAAATAAATATCCATTTAGGTTGTCCAACTGAGTTCTTGATAACGGTCACTTTCTAGAGCTCCTTTCGCTTTTTATAATTTATCATTTTTAAAGAAATTCTGCCTTAAGTCTTAATCCACTAGCTGAATAGGTATTTATAACATTATAAGAAAACGCCAGCTAGCAATAACTTAAAAAAATTGCCTTAGATTGGTAAATGCTGAACCAATAAGTTCACAGTACTTATGTGTCTTCCCTAGTTTCTCTGATAGCGAGGTATACTAGGTTTGGCTTATTTCTGACGCCACTGTTATACTGTGTTGTGTTCCGGTCTGAAGAGTATAGAGAGGCGGTATAATTATGGCTGTTAGGATCTCAGTCCTTGGAGGTGACAACGTATGATATGTAGCCTCCCTTGTTTGAACTGCAGACACCACTTACCAATCATATGTGTCAGGCAAAGCCCTTTACCTCGCTTTCTGAGTGAATTTGAGCTTCCTCTTACGGCCAACAGTATGTATGATGCGTAAATCAAAATGGTTTTATTACATATTGTTCTTTCGTCAACTTACTACATTAAACGTAAGTTGTTTATGAACTAATATATTGTTATAGGGCTTAATTATTTTGTTGCATGAACTAACTCCTACCTCTCCCTTCCATCATCGGGCAACCAGACGCTCGGCCAGTCTCCATCCTTTTGTTGTTGAGTTACTACGCATTCGAAATCAATGGTTTGCTTCATTGTATGTCACGTGTACAGCAAAGGAGTACAATAAGTTGCCAGCATCTGTTTTTGCATTCTATTACAATGTGGGTGTCTTGAAAAGAACGAGTGAATAGGCTTTTTCAGTGCGCTGTACCATCTTTGCGACATCACTTTATACTATCAGGTGGTACAGTAGCTGGCTTAGAATAGTACAAAAATAGTTTTATGCCTTTCCTGATCTTTGAAATTGAATATCCAAACGAAAACGAACGTTTCTTAAAATATAAATCTACTTCGTTACTAGTGATTAACGACTAATTTGCTAGTAACTTTGAAGCCAACTTCTTCAACTAAAATATTGCAAGGTTCTTTTTATGCAATTACACCGTCATATAATATGACAACATATATGTAACATGTAAGGGACACATCAATATAATGTGTTACATACAATAACACGACTCCCTTGATCTCTCGACC
The DNA here is from genome assembly GCA_036936625.1 of Parnassius smintheus behrii. Taxonomy (NCBI): domain Eukaryota; kingdom Metazoa; phylum Arthropoda; class Insecta; order Lepidoptera; family Papilionidae; genus Parnassius; species Parnassius smintheus. Next base: position 42,670,840 of record JAUPFT010000017.1, read on the forward strand.
CAGTGTCAGTGTCTTGACTCTTGGTGCACGATCGCTTGCATCAGATGCTTTCAACATCGCTATATAATTTTGTCATCAAAATTTCACATAAACGTTCAACGGAAAAACAATTACAGCTTATTACTGGAGTCATAAGTTACGCTGAATTAATTAAATTAATCAAATTAACTGTCAACCGGAAAACCTGTTTGACTTTCAAATTAAGTTTAACAGTCAACCGGAAAACCTGTTTGACTTTCAAATTAAGTTTAACAGTCAACAATTAGTTTTGATATAACAATTACTTGTGACACATAGTTATTTAATATCAAATAAGGCTACCAGTGGACATAAGCAGGTTGCTTAAGATAATGATAATAATGATGATGATAAAGTTAATTAAGCTATAAAAATTGATAAAGAAATACATAAAATACATAAACACTCACGCCTGTCACCCAGAGGGGTAGGCAGAGACTACGGACTTCCATTTGGCACGATCCTGACATACCTCTTTCGCCTCCTTTACATCCATGTATCTACGCATACATGCTCGTCGGTTAAGGGTACTTCTAACGTGGCCCATTTTCAAAATATCGAAATATATGATAATAAAGATATGATAAAAAAATAAAAATAATTAAATCGAAAATCCAATTGTTTACTAAATGAATAATACAAATCAATTAAATGGATGTTTGTCTGTGATTTTCTAATTCTTGCTTTTTAATTTCAAAAATGAAGGTTAATTAATTTCGCTTACTTGACAAATCTTTCTCTGATAAGTGTTTAACTAGATTTAACTTAAAAACATGACAAACTACTATACTACACCTACACTATACGATACGAAAATATAGTCACGCTATTTGTAGCTACTGGAAATTTAGTTTTCATTAATGTTAACTAATAATAAGTCTGAACTTTCTAATAATCTTTTAACTATTAACAACCGTATTTATAGAAAAGTTAAGGTCAATATTATTCAAGGTGGTAAGACTCTTGTCTAGAAGTCTGTCGATATTAATGGATACCGGACTCTCACGTATTTCTGTTGTAAAGCAACTGCACATCCACTGCTGTGTTACTGTCTTTAGGACCTGGAGCTATGGGGAGCCACTATAATTAAAGACTGTGAGGGATTACAGACTCAGAGGTGACATCGCAACTTTCAACCTTAGAAATAGAAATAGAAATAGAAACTTTTTTATTCAATGTAGATTATAAAAATACTTATTGAAAGTCACTTTTTTAATTTACCACTGGTTCGCAAAAGAAACCTCTGTCCTGGGAAGAACCAGCAAGAAACCCAGCGGGACTATTTTTTTTTAATAATAGCTTACAATCATGTTTACAATCAACAACACAAGACAAATTAGAAATAGCTTGGTAGCGATCACCCTTCCCAGGGGTTATTATCATCTATAAATTCCTTAATATTATAATAACCCTTTTTATACAAACTTAGTTTTATAACATTTTTGAACTTTGTGTATGACAAATTTTGTATATTTTCTGGGATTTTGTTGTAAAAGCGTATACATCGCCCCAAGAATGAATTACTGACTCGGTGGAGTCGAGTAACTGGTACTACCAGCTTGTGTCTGCTCCTAGTATTTACAGAATGAATATCACCTATTTTCGCAAAACTACTTTTATTTTTGTGTACGTACATTACATTTTCATAAATGTATTGAGAGGCCAGAGTTAATATATTAATTTCCTTAAATTTTTGTCTCAGTGACTCTTTTGGTTTTAAATTATATATTGCTCTAATGGCCCTCTTCTGTAAAATAAATATAATTTCAGTGTCAGTCGCGTGTCCCCATAGCAAAATACCATACGACATAATGCTATGGAAATAACTAAAGTAAACTAATCTAGCTGTTTCAACACTGGTAAGAGTTCTAATCTTTTTTACAGCATATGCTGCAGAACTAAGTCTGCTAGCTAGTTTTGATATATGGGGGAGCCATTGAAGCTTTGCGTCCAGTGTGATTCCAAGAAAAATGGTGGTATCAACAAGACTCAGTTATGTCTTTGAATTCGATCGTAATGTAAATGGACACGGACTGCAACCTGTAATCAACATCATTACGTCAACAACTTTATAAAGCTGCATAAGGGAAATATTTTGTTTTAAACGAGCCCACTTTCATCAATATCTACCATAAGCATTATTTTTGCTGGTGTTTACAGATTCCAGTCACGCTATTATTATCTCACAATCCAGACGACGGCTTCACGCCTGGTCCGGAATTATATAATTGTCTGACGCATACTAATATCATTTCCTGCGTAGGATTTTATTCCGGAACTCTTGGAAAAGGAGGCGAGTGGGCTAGCGAGCCCGTAAATAATTGTGAGTCACCTACCTTGATCCTCTCGACAGACGATGCAATTTCCTTATAAAACAAAAGTCAAAGATAAATTAATCCAAAACTGAAATTAACTGTTAGACTTTATAGCCATTTGTTTAGCCTTTAAATCGGGTTAACTGCATTCTGTACTGGATTAATAATACTGAACAATGATTTATATGCAATGAAATTGACGATATGACCGTGAAGTTGAAAAATCATTTATTTGCTCATTTCGTCCGTGTAAATTAGTGTGAAATCCGATTGAACAAATTCAGAGCAATCGTTTGGATTCCGTTGCAAGTGACAATAAAAACGGTAATTGTTATAATAGTCATTTTAAACTATCCACAGTCTGACTAAATTACAATTTCTTAATTCAAATAAGGGTGACAACGAGCACATAGTTGATGGTAATTGGGATGCTGTTTCCTGTTTTCTAGACATCTACATACGCATACGAATAAAAATGCAGGTGCGTTTTAAGAGTAGTCTAAGATAGAATGACGTGTTACCAAAATGGTGTTCAGATATCGTCATTAACCAAACAAACCACAAAAAGCATTATGCTGCTAGTTAACTATGGATATGTAACTCTATGAGATGACAGTTGAGACGACGTAATATCGATAGTCATATTTTTAATAATTACGGTCAATTATCATTTTTAACAATTGAGTGTAACTATTTCTTAAGTTAATATTAATACTACACATTGAATATAATCTATTTTTTATTGATTTAGCTAAAGTTACTTTTGAAAGTGATTGATACATCTAAGTATTATCTTGTTCTTAGCCTATTGTTAATAGACCTTTATCAACGTCATCATAACGACAGCGAATTAAAATTCCAATGCTGAACATATATCAGTCTTTGCCGCCTCGTCAAAGGGCAAACAATGTTAACAAGCGAGCTCCCGGTTTATTATTGAAAAGTGTATACTTATCGTACAATTCTAGATAAAACCCGTATTACGATAAAAACGATTGTCAGTTCGGTTTACCTATGTTGTGAAATCAAACATAACCAAAGAAAATACAGTGATTTAACGACCCGAACAGTTCAATTACTATGCAAAAATCAGTCGGCCGCCATAACGGTTGGTTCGTCGGGCAAAGCAGTGCATCAGGTAATAAACAGTGCTAAGCGCAACGCACAGTGATCATATTCTCGTGCGCCCATTGACCGCACGCCGACCGTACGTCATCGCGCATGCGCAGTGCTACCCGTCAAAGATTATTAAAGATTATTAATCGGATATGCGCATATATACGAGTTGTCGCTGAGAGACTACGACGTATGAAAGTTATTTAGTAAAGGTTTATTCACTGAAAGTTTGAGCTTTTTGCAAGATTTTAGTATTGATTTTGTATAACAATGTACTCCTGCTGTGAGGGATCGACGGACGATGAATCAACTATAGTATGCACCCATTGTGGTGGAGCGTTTCATCACAGTTGTATGGACCCGGCAAACAGCTACGATTTTTCAACTATCGATACAAACAACTGGACCTGTCCCACTTGTACAGCCAAGAAGCCAAAGGCGATTAAAGGTGACAATACTCCCATACGATTGGGAGCATCGCAGGCAGTGGCAAATAATAACGTTACCCAACGCCTCAAAAAGATAAAAACGGTTTCAGAACCTTCATCAAAGGCTCAAACCAGTGATACAGTTAGTCAAATTACAGTTTCTTCGCTTGAATTGCGTGAAATAATTAGGCAGGAAATTAGACGGGAAATTATAGAATTACAGAAAGGTTTGGAAGCCAGCTTTGAGCACCTATTAAATGCGAAATTTAAGAAAATAGAAGATGAAATGGAGGAAGTCAAGAAATCAGTCTCGTTTATAAACAATAAATATGATGAAATCAAGACTCAGTTGGTCAACCAAGAAAAATCTTTAAAATCCATGGATGTTATATCGGCTGATGTGACCCAATTGAAGACTACATTTAATAAACTGGAGAGTGAGAATAATACAAGAGATCAGTGGGCCAGACGTTCAAATATTGAAATTTGTGGAGTTCCTGAAAAGAAAAATGAGAACTTGATTACAATTATAGAAAACTTGGCAAAAAAAGCTGATATATCATTTAACGCCCCCACTGATATGGATTTCGTAACCCGTGTTGCATCCTTATCGAAAGATATTAAAAAGCCCAAACGTATAATTGTGCGTTTCATGTCTCGTTACTATAAGGATGAGTTTCTGTGCAAGGTGCGTCAGCTGAAAAATTTGAAAGCTAGCGACATCGGGTTTTCAGGTAACAACTCTTATGTCTTCTTCAACGATCATTTAACTACATCAAATAAACTACTGCTTCAAAAGGCAAAAGCTAAAGCTAAAGACTGTAATTACAAATTTGTGTGGGTAAAAAACTGTACTATTATGGTGCGTCAAAGTAACAGTAGTCCTGTGTTACATATTAACTCGACAAATGATTTATTCAAAATAAAATAAGAACTATTATTTATTTTTATTCTCAGTATAATAAAAAAATACAAAGACTTGCATATTCTTATCCTTGTTTGGGATGGAGTCAACGTACATTGATACTTTGTTTTCGTTTTTGCGTATTGGCGGGCTTTGTTGTTCTTTACAGTAGTGGTATCGCTTCTATTGATTCCTTTTGTAACCTTAACAATTTAAAGTTATATAATGATAGTATACGGCATTATTATATTATTATCGGAGTTATGTATCTGAATTATCATATTATAGTGTTTAAAGATAGATAATAAATTGCGAATTTATTACCAAAACGTCAGAGGGTTGCGTACTAAAACTAGCATGTTCTATAAGAATATTGTTTTAAATGAATATGACGTAATTTGTATTACAGAAACATGGCTACTACCTAGTATATATGATTTGGAATTGTTTGACTCTCGATATAATGTATATAGATGCGATCGAAACCATACAATCAGGGGCGATAAGATGGGGGGTGGGGTTTTAATAGCTGTACATCGAAAATTTAATGTACGTAATTGTATAACTGTTCCTGTTGTAAATTCGGCAGCTGAAATTATATCAGTCGCCATATCGCTCAATGGAACCTCAAAAAACATTTATAACTTATACTCGTGCTATTTTCCGCATTGCAATGTTCAAAAAGAAGTTTTAAGTAACTTTTATGAATATATAACTAAAAAGGCAATCCAATATCAGGGCGAATATTATGTTATTTTTGGTGACTTTAATATCCCTTGTGCTGAGTGGTTGCCTGTTAAAAATGTTTCATTTTCCATCCTTTCTGGAAATTTTAATGTCGACTACGTAAATGATTTATCTAATTTTATTTCCATGAATGACTTTAAACAATTTAATTTAATTTATAATGGTAATAACCGAGTGCTTGATTTAGTTATTGCTAACGTGGATTGTAGTGTATCAGCTTCTGAGCCTCTTGTACCTGAGGATAAACATCACCCAGCTTTTTGTTGTGATGTCTGGATTTGTAAGCAGAAGTCACTCAGCCAAAACACCAAGTCCCTTACGTCGTTTAAGTCAGCCAATTATGATAGCATAAATCATGCTCTTTCTAACATAGATTGGAATGAATGTTTCACTTCGAATGATATTAATGATAATATTAAAACTTTTTATAATATAATTAATGATATTATAATTAAGTTTGTTCCAGTCAAAGTCATTCACACTAAAAATAAATACCCTATATGGTTTAATCGAGTACTAATAAAAACAATTAAGGAAAAATTAAAATATCATCGGAAGTGGAAAATATATGGCCGTGTAACTGATTATAATACATTTAGACTACTTAGAGAAAGGCAGAAAGTGTTGCAGGATGAGTGTTTTAATAATTTTATATCTGATGCTGAATCTAAGATCTCTCACAATAGTAAACACTTTTGGGCATATGTTAAATCAAAAAGGATAAATATGAATGATTTACCCGACTCAATGTTTATTGGAGATGTTAGGTCGTCTAGCGGCGAGAACATATGTGGTTTGTTTAATCAGTATTTTAACTCGGTATTTGAATCTCATAGTCAATCTGATCATGATCATATCGATGTCAACCAAGGAAATAACCTGATTAATCTCAACCACATTTTTATAGATAAAGCAAAAATTGAATCCTACCTCAAAAACATTAATACTAATAAAGGCGCTGGTCCTGACGGGCTTCCTCCAATTTTATTGAAGAACTGCTACAAGCAATTATCCGAGCCGCTTTTTAGATTGTTTAATCATTCATTGAAAACGGGAGTGATGCCATATGCCTGGAAACAGTCCTTTGTTACACCTGTATTTAAGTCTGGTAATAAACAAGATATAGAAAATTATCGTCCGATATCCAAACTTAGTATTATCCCCAAGCTTTTTGAGAAAATAGTGTATGATGCTATATACCCTACCATCAGACCCGCCTTGTTGACCCAGCAGCATGGTTTCATGACTAGAAAATCTACAGAGAGTAATTTATGCGAATATCTTAATATTGTTCACAAAGCAATGGATGCAGGGCTACAGGTGGATGCCGTGTACACCGATTATTCCAAAGCCTTTGATAAAATATGTCATGAAATCCTTATCAAAAAACTAGACCAAATCGGTGTGCACGGTGACCTCCTGCGCTGGCTAGCATCTTACTTGCGTAATCGTACTCAAGCGGTAGCAGTTAAGGGGTACTGCTCTTCGTTTTTACCAATATCTTCGGGTGTTCCCCAGGGCTCGCATCTCGGTCCTCTTTTGTTCAATATTTATATAAATGACGTTCTTTTGCAATTCCAACATTCTAACATACTTCTATTTGCTGATGATAAAAAAATTTTTAAAGTTATTAAAAATTAACATGACTGTGAGCTACTACAAGAAGATATTAATAGATTATACTCATATTGTTCAAATAATCTATTATTCTTAAATATAAAAAATGTAATGTTATTACATTCAGCAGGAAAAACAAAACTATAAAATTTGATTATAAAATAAATAATGAATCGATAGATCGAGTAACTGAGTTGCGGGACCTGGGCGTATATTTGGATCAAAAATTAATATTTAAATCTCATATTGATAAAATCGTTAACAAGTCCTATAAGATGCTTGGATTTGTCTTACGAATTACTAAAGACTTTAAAAAACCCTCAACTCTAATTATTTTGTATAACTCATTGGTCCGCTCAATATTAGAATACTGCTCAACAGTTTGGAATCCTCAATATAATATTTATATAGAGTCAATTGAAAAAATTCACAATAAATTTCTGAAGCATATACAATTTAGATCAGCCGGTGATGCCTCTGTTTTGTGTAGATTAGCCTCTAACCTAAAATCTCGTCGTACTGTCAGGGATCAGATGTTTTTATATAAAATCATTCATAATAGGGTCGACTCCATACCACTTCTAAGTGAAATAAATTTTAGATGCCAAAGGATAAGTACTAGAAAGAAACTTTTATTTTGTACCTCTACAATGCGCACTAAATACGGCAGGAACAATTTTATAACTCGTGCATGTAATTCTTATAATAACATTTTTTCAGGTGTTGATGTATTTTCTCTGTCATATAGACAGTTTAAAAAAGAAATTGAAACTGTAATGGGTAAAATTGATATTTCACATTAATATTATATTTTGCCATAACTTAATTTTAGTTCTACACACCTAAGTATGTTATGATGTTTGCTTGTTGTCGATGAGTTACTTATCTGTGGAAACTTTATTGTTAATTGTAAGATTAATATGTGTTATGTATTAGACTTAAATTATGTATGTTTCCCTTGAAAAAATAAAAAATAAAAAATAAAAATATACTTCCTTTGTAAATTGCTTCATGGGAGGGTCGTTTGCAGGAGTTAGCACGCTTGGAAGACGGGCTGTCAACTGCATTTGTTATTCTTTTGAGCTGTTATATGCAAGACACTACTGCCCGTCTTATGTTTAAGTTTTTTTTCTGTAGATTTTGACGACGCTCATGGGATGATATGGGGTAGCGGAATTTATTACGCCGCGTTAGAAGGCCTTATGTCTAAACACTCAAACACTACTCAATTTTAAGATGCTGGTAAGTATCGTGCTATTTCTATCGTTTTAAGTCAACGTGACTGTGAACCCATGAGATTATACATTTTAAACATTGAGTAGCGTTTGGGTTTCTGTACGTTAGTCTGTTATAAATTATAATCTATTGTTTAACACAAACCTTTACAAAGTTTATGTCATTTGCCATTATCGCCACGCTTAGCCAGGGAATTGATGTTTCATGCTTTGGTGGCTTGAATAATAGCTTATACTACTCTATGTAAAAAGTATCGGGAATATGTCAATAAAAAGACCCGCGTAAAAGAGGTCGTTCTAATTTTTTTACCGCATGTTGGTAGCACTGTACTGATTTAGCGCGCAAATTTTGAGCGGGATCTGTCATTTAATTTGTTTTAAACTACACTTTTTGTTGGTCATAGTTTTGAGTTCTCGGCGATTTTTACAATGGAAAATATTGTTGAACAAACAGTGTGCCTTAAATTTTGTGTTTCGAATGATATTTCATGTGGTGAATCACTAAAAATGTTGCGAAATACCTACGGCGAATCGTGTATATCGAAAACAAGGGCTTATGAGTGGTATAAGGCTTTTAAATAAGGTCGAGAAGTAGTAGTAGACTTGCCTCGTTCCGGTAGACCTTCAACCGCTACGACCAAAGAAAACATCGACAAAATCAAGAAGCTAGTGCTCGAAAATCGACGTATGAGTCTGAGAGAGTTGGCTAGTGAGGTGAACATATCTTTTAAGTCCGTCCACAACATTCTCATTGACATTTTAGGCATGAAACGCGTCGCCGCTCGACTAGTTCCAAAAGAGCTCAATTTTGTTCAAAGAGCGCAGCGAAAGCATGTCGCTGAAGACATGGTTTCCCGAGCTTCTACGGATCCGACCTTTATGAAACGTATAATAACTGGCGACGAGACATGGGTTGATGAGTACGACATGCAAACAAGCCAACAGTCTTCAGAATGGCGTCTCGAAAACGAGCCGAAACCCAAAAAACCGCGGCAAAGTCGCTCCAAAATCAAGGTGATGCTGACAGTTTTTTTTGACTACCGTGGTGTGGTTCACTCCGAATTCCTTCCAAAGGGAGAAACAGTGAATAAAGAATAATATTTAGGCGTCATGAAGCGTTTGCGTGAGAATATCCGCCGAAAACGTCCAGATTTGTGGCAACACAACTCATGGATGTTGCACCATGATAATGCACCATCACACACAGCCATTATAGTGAAAGAGTTTTTAGCGAAAAATTCAACAAAAGTGCTCGACCAAGCACCGTATTCACCTGATATGGCTCCGTCTGACTTTTTTTTATTTCCCAAGTTAAAATTACCACTTCGAGGAAAACGTTTTGAGTCGATAGAAGCCATAACAAAAAATTCGCTGAATGAGCTAAAGGCCATACCGCAAATAGCCTATGAAAAATGTATGGAAGACTGGGTGAAGCGTTGGAGATGTTGTATTGCAAGCGATGGGGCCTACTTTGAAGGCGATAAAATAAATTTAGATGAATAATTTGTATTTTTTGTTTTATTGACAAATTCCCGATATTTAGTACACAGAAGGTATGTAACTATAACCTAGACGTTCTATACTTAAATAGACCACGTTGCGTCTTCATAACGAGAGCTAACAAACTTGCGTTTAATTCATTTTGGTTAGGCATAATTTCCTCTCCTTACAAAACTTGGCGGAAATTACATCTATAAATATGCCGCGTCGAAGGGATTTATAGGTGTAATTAGGGCATTATGAAACTACTGCTTATATTTCAGTGGTGCCTTTTACGCTCTGTCAGTTTTTATGGTTATACGCTGCAATTAGTAAATATTTGAATATATTTGTGATTTCGCAGTTGTAAATCTCTAGTATAAACTATGCACTATAAAATCCAAAGATGTTAGCCGTCAGATATTGAATTCGTTGCAACAGTGTAACGGACAGAAAAGATCAAACTTCGATCACAAATCAAATTTCATACTTTTTTATGATAGGTTGACAAATGAGTACACAGAACACCCTACGTTAATGAACAGTATGTCCACTACATTCTGTCCTCGATTAGGAATCAATAATGCCATCTAGTAGCCCTCAGGGTTGACAATTTATTTGATGAAGCATAATGATGAACCCATTTTAGTGAAAACGAGGCATTCCATCTTAGTCCTCAGTTGTGATAAGGTATCTGCATTTTGATTCCAAATCGGGAAAATAATTTGTTGTTGCATATTGGTCACATCAAATACATCTTATGTGGACTGCTTGCTTATTTATCACCATTACATATATAAATAATGTAAAAAGTTTTTATTGAATTTTATTATCTGCTCTTATTTACTAAGGAATACCTAAATTCTATTCCAGAACGTCTTCTGTGCCAAACCTATCTAATGCAGCATGCTCTTATCGCTGAGACCGAACTGAACGTTCACGAAATAGGTGGCAATGTCTGTAAGTTCGATGACACGGACGACGTGTTAATCGACACCAGACGTTTCGTAATCTTTTTTTCACGACGTCATGTTCTAATATGTGTCGGTGCAGTGGGACGCTAAGGGACGATAAGCAAATATGAGAAATGTGTTTTATAATATTAAAATACACTATATAATACGTAGTTCATATCTTAGTGAAACACTCAAGAGCTGTCACTATATTTAGTTAGGGTTACCACTTTGTAGAAAAAATAATTTTTAGCTTTTAAACGACTGCATACAGACGTGGTGACTAACTGTAAAGTTCATTTCGCTGGCAACCCGGGCTGTGTCTCCGCCGGCACCAATAAAATTGTTAGTTGCAATTTCACATACTGATTTACTGGCGACGGAAAACATTTTCAACCAACTAGCATGCCTAAAAATTTTAAAAAAAATCAAAGGCACACAAAGACCTCCAACAAGCATTGTGGTAGCGCGGTAGACACTTGCTTGTCCTAAAACCCTCTCAGAAGGAAGAAGAGGTCTGTACCTAGCCGTGGGATGTTTATAGCCCGTAACTTTACTTGTTTAATGACTTTAAATATATGACAGTGTTTAATAATTCACTGCTGTTTCAATTATACGCAACCTTCTAAATTAATAGTAAAAAAAGTAAAGTTACAGCCTATATGCGTTCCACTGCCGGGCACAGGCCTCCGCTCATTTCTGAGAGGGTCTAAATTAATAAAATTTGCTATTTAAAATAAAGGTATCGAACTTTTTTTAATCTTTACTGTATTCAACTTTTCTATTTCTTTCACAAAATGTAGGTTTCCAAATTGTCTTATCTAATTGATATCTTCAAGTTAACGATAATTTTTTTTATGTTTTGGGTTCAATATAATTTTTATTATACAGTTTAATTACAACTGTTCAATCCACAATCTATTTATTCTATGTGAACTATATACATGTCTTTCTAATATTATTTTTACGTAGTAACGATTGCGGTCTAATCTTCAATTCATTTGGAACTGATAATAAGTATAACTATGGTCGTCAAAGAACGGCGTCGTCTCAAATTGCTTGTGAATGTCCAGAAACACAAAAAGCTAAATACACAATATATTGCGAGTAAACATCTCTCTCGGCGTTATTTATATCTGTGATATAGTGATAGCAATGTTAATGGTGCTGAGTTAGAGTCGCAAGGGCTAATGGCGGCTATATAGATTTATGCAATGCTGCTACTGGCCGGGGCCCAAGGCGGAGGAAAACAAAGTTATAATTCTTGCCCAATGTTACTTGTTTTTTGGACAATAGTACTGGGGGAAGGCTCCAATTTCTACCAACAGCGACGCTCGTTCGTTGCCAATATTCTGTTTCCTCATAAAGTAGGATCCGTTGGAGTTATGTTGTTTTGCCAATTTTTGATATTGTGTTCATAAGAATAAGAGGTTTTAGCCGACTTTTAAACGAAGAGACGTTTTCTATTCGACTGTATGTGTGTTTGATTTGTATGTTACATGAAACTTTTAATTTCATTTTTGCCGTTACTTTTATTCCATGTGTATTATTCGCGTTAATATAAGATCCCACTGTCATTCTATCTATCTATCTATCTATCTATATATATATATATATATATATATATATATATATATATATATATATATATATATATATATATAAGAAATCAATATATTATGATAAGCTGTAAAATAATCATTTAGGTATCTACATCTTCGCAATCAACACGTAAGTCATCCATTACTAGACCTGGGCTTGGTCTACGGTACGAAGTCATAAAACGCCAACGCATTCAAAGTATTTAACTTATGTCTTTGGTAAATTATAGTTTGAGTTACGTTAAATACACTAGAATCCAGTCCTCTGAGGCATCGTTTGGTCTAAGAAACGTATTATCTTCTTTCCTAATCGATTATAATGCCTTAATAATTAATCAACTTTCCCTCAGCTATCTTTCGCATGGCTACTCAAACGGAACTCCATGTTGGGTTAATAAAAACTAACTAAAAGTCATATAACCACTAACCAGCACGTTGCTATTAGCGTCCGACTGACGTTTAAAATGTCCGTACTTCTGTCTGAATATTATCGCCGAGTTGGCACTAAAAGCTGCTTAACCCATTTTAACGACTTTAAATTAGACTTGCGAATCGAGCCGAAGGTAGGTCCATCAAGCATATGTCATTACACACATAACACTATCTGCTATCCAGATCTATTTCCATCTCTATTTCTTTGTGGTAAGGTGCTGTTTTGCTGATTGTGTTTGTGTTTCGCCAGCTGTATACGCGTAACAAAAGCATTTCAATGTGAAATTTTTAATCATTGTGCACCTGCAGGTAACTCAAAGCCTGTAACAATGTTACTTCGACGCATTGTCCCATTGTAAGAACTGGACGCTTTTCGATTCATCCTGTTCCGAAGTCGTAGAAAGCAAGTTATTAGAGAATATGTAAATCTTTAAAAGAATTCTTGTTGCCTATGGACAATAGAGAATTTTACGAAACCAGATGTAAAATTACTATTTATGTTAAAGTAGGTAAGATTGTCTATATTGTCATAATCAAATAATATGTACTGTCTGCTTATGTTTTATGGTAGCGTTTACAGCATATCTGTTACTTTTGTCGACTTTTTTATGTGGTAGAGCCACGCTGCAGTTTATATTATGGACGTAGCATGGGTCGGCTCGACCGGGGAAGGACCTAGCTTTCACAGAATACCAGCGGGAAATAGCAACTTTGCTGTGTATCGTATGGTGAGTGTAGACATCCGGATACCCTTTTTGCTGGAAACGAGGCATTCCATCTTAGTCCTCAGGGGTGACAACGCATCTGCATATTGATATTTAATCGAAGATGTTTATGGGTCACAGGATCCACATACCATCAGGCGGACTGTGTGCTTTATTGTAACCCTTATACTATTAAAAAAAAACTTTTTTCCTTGATAAGAGTTGGAATGTAATGCAATTTTTACATGGTAGAGCCATGCTACAGCTGTATTGTGGGAGAAGGAATGGATCGGCTCGACCGGGGAAGGAGCACGCTCTCACAGAATAAAAGCGTAAAATAGCAGCTGTGTGTCGTATAGAAAGTATTAGAGAATCGGGAATCGGAGACCCTTCTTCTGTAAATGAGGCATTCCCTTTTAGCCCTGCATGATGACTACGCATTTGCATTTTGATTCTTAACCGACGATAGATGTATCACAGCATCCACTTACCGTCAGGTGGACTGTGTGTTAAAAAATATTCGTAAGCATTGTTTGTGTTATCATCATTAGCTGTAAACGGCAATATCATTTACGTTAAAGGGAGTCTTGATTAGTAAAGCGCCTGGGTACGTCTGATAGATATCAAATTATAAATTAAAAAAAAAACAATTTTTGCCGCCATATAGCAGAGTGTTACAACTTGGGCGTCAGAGGTGAATGCTCATCTCTAGCCCTTTTTGTTCAAAGTTGATTGCAGGTATGGCCTACAATATTCATTTACCATCAGGTGGACTGTAAATTCGATGTTAGTACGATTTTATATGAAAATACGACGATATGTAAGTACTTTGTTTATTTATTTTTAAAGAGTTAATGATTAGAGTGCTGAATAGTGTTCTTAAATTTAAATTTGCAACCACTTCATGAAGTACATTGTAAACAAATAAAAATATATAAATATGAATTGTACTAAAAATATGCTCGGTACATTTCCAACAAATACTGCGACAATTGAAACTTGACACAGGAAGATAAGCCGCATCTTATCGATGATTTACGTTATCACGTAATTCGTAACACAACATAAATCTCTTCACAGCTTCACACGAACATACAGTAAACATAACTTATAAGCAAGTGCGTCCGCGCACATGTCTCGCCCGCGCGCGGCGTAGCCTTGACTCCGCACGCGGTATTTGTCAACGCCTTTGGATATTCTCGGGACGTCTCCTGGCGATGTTTGTTTTTGATACTTTCTTACACAAACGCTATTTTGGACGGCAATTGCATGCGCATGTTGAGGATCACCGTGCATTCTACATTTCCCAGGATATTAGGTTTTTTTTGCGTACTTCGCTTATTGTATTATGAACTCGCATATGCTTTGATTATTGTAGCATTTGATGTTATTCTTATTAACAACTGCGAGGTTAGCCAAGTTAACTAAAGACAAAGGTTTAGGCACGCTAATAGAAAACTATACCGATTACGTTACAGCCTACAGTCCACTGCTGAATGTAGGCCTCCCCCACAGATTGCTTAATAGAGGGGATATGTGCCATAGTTGCCACGCTTAGCAAGCGGGTTGGTCAACGCAGTTTTTTATTTTTAGTCGTTACAAGGAAGACGCTGCTGCTCATTTCCTGATTTGTTTGCCTTTGTCATCTCTTACGACACCCACGGGATGCTGTGGGTTGGATGTTCTTACATCACCACCACACGGTAAACTATTTTTATAGAAAACTATAAAAACGCATAAAATCGACGTTAAGTTACTATTCTAAAAATTACAACTCAAATTCACATAAAGATGTGTTAATAAAAGCCAAGCAAATTTTTGTATTCATGCGTTTATCCTTCTGTTCTTTACGTTTCACGAGTGAATTTGGTTGCCATAATATGTAGGTCTTTTATTAAGATTCGGGCTGTCGTAAAATCAGGCGAAATATTTTCGCCCTATAGGCATAGAATATAAGAGTATGTTAGTATTAATACAAAGCCTATGCTACAGTAAAGTCATATACGGTGCTACAACAATTTATTGTTATGTACCTAAAATTTATTAATATTATTGGGTAATAGTGTCGAGAATATTTTAAAGAACATTTATTGTGTATTTGGACTTTTTAAAGTTTTTACTGTAAATATTATTAAGGCTAAATTACGTAGGTACTATTGTTTATTCTGTGGCTAAATCGATGTAATGAGTAATGTGTAAGGAGACGAGGTATGTCAGGATCGTGCCAAATGGAAGTCCGTAGTCTCTGCCTACCACTCTGGGTGACAGGCGTGAGTGTTTATGTATGTATGTATGTATAATATATATATGTATAATAGTAGTCGGTAAGTATAATTTTAGCACGTGCGATTAAACATTTTGACATAAATTCTTCACGTGTTTAATTTGAAAATGCCAGGTTTTGTTTTACCGGATGCTCTGGCCTCGCACAGTGGCAAAACATTTCACATACATTTTTAACTTTGAGTGAAAATCGTAACGTTCCACTCTAATGGATTAATTAGTTAATTGCAAGTCGCGAGCAGAGGCGCTGGCAGTAAGTAACGTGGCCTATATACATATATTGTTTAGTATTAGTGACTTACTGACCAGAATATACTAAGTACTTGGTGGGCTATTAGTTCAGTGCAACAGCATATTATATTGTTTTCTGGCACAGATCGACTGCCTCATATTATACGAGACATTGTAAGAATGTGAGCGACCGAGTTTTATTTAGCATAAGAAAAACAACTCAGGGAGGATGTTGAAGAAGTTTATTTAAATGAATAACACCTAAATACATTGGGCAAGTACAAATCATTATCTAAATACAATATTTTGTAAAAAAAAACGCACCCTAAACGCTAAAACTGTTTTCGAGTTATATTATAAATTATGTGTAAATTATAAATATACATACAATAGAAGTATTGCTCGTTTAGAGTAGATAACTAGTAAGGGCTAAGGGTTTAAAACCTCATTTGATAGGAGAGCGCCAAAATATAACTTCCTTGAAAAAGCTCTTGTTACATACAAGTTTTAATTACACATATGAACATATTACAGGATTTGAGATATCAAAATCTCTGTTTATTTTTAAAGATTTAATACAGATTTTCCACATTTCCGTCGATAATTACTACATTTATCATAATGCTTATGAAGTCATACGATTACTGTGTATTTTAATGTCACTTACTGGGTATTCAATGTGTAACAGCGGGATTTCTTGTTATTGCCCTCTTATTCTACATACAAGTTACACGTCTACTTTAATATTTCTTATTAGGACGAGTGTACTTATTTTCACGGTTCTTAATATTGTGTGGTTATCACGTTCAAATGCAAGGTATTATCACCACTACTAGATGAATATGTTATTGACATAAGTAATAGCTTAGTTCAAATATTTTAGATAGATAGCTTTGTTTATGGTAGTGCCACGCTGCAGAATGGTCGGCTCCTTTAGGGAAAGGCCACGCTCTTGCAGAATATCAGCGTAAAATAGCAGCATATGACGCTGATGTGTTTCGTAGTGAAGAAGACTAGAGGTCCTTTCGATTAGTTACGAGGTATTCCATCTTACACCTCAGCGGTGATCACTCATCTGCATTTAGATATTTACTTAATCCAGTATAAATGATGGTCAAAGCATTGACTACCACCATCAACTTACTTTTTACGTGACTGTGAATTTCACAACTCCACGTCGATTTATTCTTTAATCTTAGATAGAGACAATATTCGAAAGGTGTCGTCGTGCATAGTAGCGAAGGTCACACAGCGTAGCTATTTGAAGTTTTATCGCTATTATTTATTCTGTGGTTTTATTCAGTTTGCGATAAGGTACAGTTAACGTTATAAGGGCAAATAAAAAAAGAGCCTTTCTTTTATTATAAAATTGTAAAGACGCTTCTTATTTGTACTAAAACCATAATGTTCAAATTATAGATATGTTTTAGCTACGTATTGGTTAGCGAAAACATGAAGTTAATTCTATGTATTCTGAGTGAGCCCTCCGTCGATCTAGAAAACGAGTATATTGGTATATTGGTATTAAGTGCTTTGAAGGGAAACGTAAATGTGAGGCGAGAAAAATAAAACTTTAATAATTAAAAAATTTAGTCTTTACATATGATAATGAAATAAGAAGTGTTCTGGTGTAAAGTTTCAACTTCCTCATTTTTTTTAAATAACACGAGAACCATAAATACAACAGCGTTGTTTGTGCCAATTTCGTATATACAAGTAGACAAAGTTCTTCGAAAACGGTGAGTCACTGACAAAATAACTTTTGTAACTGAATGTGAAAGAAATATATCTAGAAGTTACTATTTACGTAATGTAGAGTCCATATTTATTTTCTTTAAGCAGAGAAAGCTTAAAACTAAAAGATCAGTGATAAAGTAAATTGAAACAGAATATAAAACATCTTTGAGAAACCGTCTTTCGTACAAATATCTATCTAAACAACGACGCGAATCGAAAAGCGAGGCACTCGGGCCGCGTCGTCAGCGCCACTTATACATCTATATCGAGTCAAGTGAGTGACCTTCGCGGGCGGACAACTGGCTGGCAACAGAGTAGCGTACAACCTATATCTATATGTATAGCTACGTGCGCACAGATTGGATCAACAATGTAGAGCTGTGTGTGTGCTATGCTATGTGTGCGGTGCGGCGCGCTTAGCACGATGACCCGATCTCCCGTCCCCCTCTGCACTCCACCCCGCCCAGTGACGCATCAATTACTCCGTTCAAACTCGACGACGCAGTTTCCTGCGCGTCTAATATCAAACTCAACCGTAAAGCTTTAAGAATATAGTGCCATTTCAATCGGCCTTAGTCGCAAGTTACTGCATTACGTCGAGAGTATCCCACTGGAAAGTGTTCATTGTATTTATTTTTGTACGCAGCAGGCAGTCGGACACAAGTGCACTGTTCCAAGAAAAGGAGAGGAGACGTGTCGGGTTGTAGCGGCTCGAATGCATTTTTGCGACGATGGTATTCAGTACGATATTTTCTAGGCTAACCTTGGGCTAACCAAACATGCGCAATGTCCCTCAAATTGAAAGCAAACAACGCTATATAATATGTTGCGATATATATTTGGACATGCTTACGGCATGTCACAACTCACAATGTACCGTTTATGAAAAAGCCTGTTTAGAGAAATTTACCCATAATAATAAATTAACTATTTGACATCGTAAACATTAACTTGTAAGCTAGATCCATAGAGTTATAAAATCCATAGCTCGATCGCGCTACGCTTGCACATAACGGTGTAAACAAGCCAGCTCGTCTATCTAGGACGCGAACGGTTTTGCCGAATATTTTATTATTTATCGGCATCCTGTAAGTGGGAACTATGCGATTTGAAATTCAGTCGCATTTTATACAGTTTTCAGGTCGCTAACGGTCCCACAAATGCATGCAATATTCATTTGCACCCGTTTAAAACTGTATTGTTGTCGAGTGATAGAGGTCGATACGGGGCGATGTTTCGTGTTACTCGTTGCGCAAAAACAATTATACAATAGTATTAGAGTCGAGCTCACTATGGCACTGATTACTAATTATTCGCAAAGGGAAACTCATTGTAATTTCGATTTCAAAGAATCGACAACAATCGTTAGTTGATTCTGAACATTTATTTCAAATAGGCTTTTAGAAAACCGGTATTCTATGGAAGATAGTATAATATACTGTGACTGTGACCTATAAAATGTTTTCACTCTTGTCTTCGTTCGTGCCAGCTTATGTAATAATTATACGTTACGATACGCTTTTATGTGTTTTTATATACGTTTTTTATTTAATATTAAAGGATTTTTTTTTAAATTTAAGTAAAGATCAAAAGAAAACCATCAGTTGAATAATACCGAAACCAAGTCGAAGTCTAGAAATTTTAAATACCTTTTTACTTTAATATTAAAAAGAATTTTCTTTTGAATAAGTACGGAAATAACGTAAATGTTGTACTTATTCCCGATTGCTACATTCAAAAAACATTTCGTTCTTCGTATCGATCTATTTTATTACATACGAAAAGTATAAAATATATTGTTTATATTACAAACAGTTAGTTATGATTTAAAATTAAATATCTTAAAGGATTCGGAAGTTGTGAACCAATATTTTGTTTCAAAAAGGGTTTTTAATGTAATTTATGTATAGTTAAATAGATCGTAAAGGAAAACGAAGCGTTTTTTTTTTCAAGTAAAATATTCCTTCCTAAGACTAAAACCGCCCGAAAATACCGTCTATTGCGGCGACGAAGCGGCGTCTAAGCGGTATGCTTACGGTATCCTGCACATTATTATTATTATAAATCCATGGTTTGAACAAGGTGCAGTAGGAGATCGCGAGGCATCTCGTCGTAAGTTGACATGATGGAATAACGCAACTAAATTAGCACTTCTAGATGTTTTTTATATAATATGGGAGACAAACGGGCACACAGTTCACCTGATTGTAAGTGAATGCTATGGCCTGTAGACATCAACATCTATCCTCTATTTAGAATCAAATAATAGATAGGTACGTTGTCGTCCCTGGGACTAAGATTAAATGTATACATTACTAGTAAAAAGGGTCTCCGGTACTCTGCACACACCATACGAAACACAACAGTATTAAAGCAGTAAAATTATTACTCCTGTTTTAGTTTCATGAAAACTGAATACTTCATATTTTCTTTTTCTATCTTAAAAACTTAAAACACGACGTATGTTATAAAAAGGATAATCCTGATGGTGTAAGATATGAATACTATGAAAAAGGAAGAATGTGAATATTTTAATCACATCCTTTTGCTGGCACGAATATATACGTTTTATTTGACATCAGTAAAAATGTGTAAAATGCAAACGCATTACGTATGCGACGGAAGATAGAATTTATAACGACTCATTATAACTCCCAAGTCTTTGACCTCCGCGGCTCTTTCCGTTCACAATTGCAAATGTGGTTCTGTGTCGAGGCACCGCCAACTTTGTGTGCATTAAGATAATTTAATTTCAATTTCGTTCGATGAGATATGATATCTGAACAGGTTTAGAAAACACTTCTACCACTAGTGTTTCTGGAAATTTGTAAAGCCGCGAATAGAGTAATGTTGGATAAATGAGGTCAATCATCCTGATTTTAATAATAATGAATTAAATAAGTTTATCCCTACCACCCGTATCGTGGAGGCTTTTCACATACATAAGGGCAAACATTCAGACCCGGAACAATTAATTGTAGGCTATAGAAGTAATTTTGTGACTTTTTAACTACACTACAAATATCAAAAGAACAATAGTCCTGTCCGTGTATTATTAAATTATAATACTATATATTTAATTAATTTAAATTGAAACCTATAATTACCTATATAAATTATAGTAATATAATATAAATACTTAAAATAATTATTATTACCGAAATCTTCAGTTACATTTAATTTTGTTTACCAATATCGGTTAACGAAGTGAAAACAAGCGTTTTTGATAAGAAGCTAAAGTTAGATGCAGTGAGTCACAAAAGCAACGGTCGCTATGCCGTTCATTGTAATGCTTTCTCTCGCACTCGTTCAGAGACGCTGCCTGCTGTACATGTGCTGCTTACCTGTACGTTATCTGTGGAGATTAATTTCTTTGATGTTTTCAAGATAGTTATTTGACGCAACTTCACACTCGAAATGCTTAGTATATAAGTTTTGCAAGTAGAAAGTATATTATTTTTTATATATGATTTTTTTATATTACCACCAATACAAGTAAAGGTAACATGAATAATCACAAGCCGATAAAGGTTTTCTCCTATGGATATTCTTTTTTTTTAATGTTCAGCACTGGTTGAGAGTCAAAAAAAATTTATGGTCATCAATGGTTCGCTTGGTTTTGCATAAAAGAGATCTACGCGATAATCATTTCCTAACTCTTTAAAATTTCATGTAGATCTAAAGAGAAATGATTTTTAACGCAATTTTGAGCAAAATTTTTGTATTAATAATTACGAAAAGCAAATATGCAGAACACGACTCTCGTTTACATGGGACCTGAGTTACTTCTGAATTTGGTTGTAACGAATAAGGCTAATTTAGACAGGTCTCTTTAAAATACTTAACAGTTTCTAAATTATTATAATTAAAGTCATGAAATTTCACTCTCGATGGTGACCGCTTTGCACCTTCTGTCTCTGGCTGTTATATATAAGGCGATTTTAAGCGGGTCACCTTTATAACAGTTTCAACATGAAAGCCATTAAATATTTTTGTCGATATTTATCATACTGTTACGAGGTAATAAATAGGCGAGGGAAAAATTAGGCAGTATTTGCAAGAAAGTAAAAAAGATATTTTTGATTTTTAATTGTGTGATTCTCATTCTAATTATTTCTGTAATAAGGGTAAATTATATAATTACTTAATTTAATATAAAGTAGTAGTAAGTATATTGCAATGCAATACAAAATATTTACACGTGGTAGAGCCATTCTACAGATATGTTAGTAGTATAGTTGTAGCACGAATGGGTCGGTTTGACCGGGAAGGACCACGATCTCACGGAATACCGGCGTTAAATAGCAGCTTAAACGCTGCTGTGTTTCGTATGGTGAGTGTAGAGAACCGGAGACCCTTTTTACTGGAAGTGAGGCTTTCCATCTTAGTCTCAGGGGTACCAACATATCTGAATTTTGATTTTCTATTGAAAATAAATGTAGACGTGTATGGGCCACAGCATCCACTTACCATCAGTTGGACTGTGTGCTCGTTTGTCGCCGTTATCCTATAAAAATAAAATACATACTGTGTTTTTGTTTGGAAATAGTTAAAGCTGACGTCATCGAGTACAAAAATCTCCCTCTTCGGTATTTTTACATTGTCGGTTTCATATTTCATATCCAAGTCCACTGCTGGAGACCTACCCTAATGATTTATACATATTTACGCAAATACTACACATAGAATTAATATAATTTTAGTTAATTTTATGCGTTTAATTTTAACTGTGATTTTAGTTTTTTTTTATTTGGTTTAGTTTTAAAATAAACGCGAAATAATCCTTAGTTTTTTTCAATAGGTATTCACAATATAGAATGTCTCATGGAGGGGATATTTGCCATAGTTGGCACACTTGGCAGGCGAGTTGGCCGCCGCAATTTATATCACCTTGTGTTGTTATCAGGAAGATGCTGCTGCCCGTCTTCAGTACCAGTTTCCCTGTGTGGCGAGGTGATATGGTGTAGTGGATTTATTTACGCCGCCACTACACAGCGTTGTCGGTTTCTTTTTTTTGTTTGTTTTATTAATTACCCTTATTGCCATTGCAATGTAAATCAATGTAATATCAGGCCGCAATAAAACGCGCCCCGTTACCGAATTGTTGGCGAGTCGCACCCGCGCCGCGCCGGGCCGCGCGTGAGAACGTTCTGAAAGTCACCGATGATAACCTATTCGACCGAGGAACTTAATAACAATGATTTATTATGCATATCGTTGCTCATGTTTGCGCACCGAAAACTTACTTGCCAAACTGTGTTTTAGGATACCTATTGAAATTTCTGGAAACTTTTATTGGAACAATTTTTAATGGCACGCTCACATTGTAATAAAAACCAAACACTTTTGGTAAATCCAAATGTGCATGCCTTAAGCGTTCGTGTATAATAATAAGTTCAACAATTATTTATCTTTGTGACAATGTGATTTTTATACAATTTATATGTTCAATATTATTGTTAGATACATTGAATTATACAAAAAATCAATGGTTATATACGATTTCATGCGACAAAACGTTCTTCTTGATTTTTAGGCGCTAGGGGCTTGTAGAACATACCTACGCGCTTTCCCTGAGCGAAAACTTTTTTGAAAGGCTTTTACAGGTTAAAGTATTTAGTGTAGCAATAATAATACAGTTATAGTTATTTATGGTTATAATAAAAGATGGATTAAGTGCTAAAAGCATTCTTTGCTAGTTAGCCTGAGGCAGTGAACGAACGGCAAAGGCCTACAGAACATAACAATGAAATAAAAAATACTAGAAAAATATATTGGTAACAGACATATATATAGGTATCTATATTTTGTAAATAATGTATAAATAGATAAAGTTAGTTATTTGAGTAAAAAAGATGAAATAAGTAATATACTTTATAATAAGTATAATAAATATACAATAAAACAATTTCTACAAAATGGATACCTTGATATTATTAACATGTTAATAAATTAATAATTAATAATCATAACGTCAATGCAATTCCAAGAATGCTTTTTAGTTATTTTAGTTTTTTAGTTATATATTTAAAACTTCATCCTTTATTTTTCCACACTTAGCGGTGTAAGTTTTTCTAAAGCTACACCTGAAGTTAAAAAGAGGAAAATTAAACTTATACATTAGGGAGGTATTTTGGTTCCATACCAAACGCTCATATACATTATGCCACATGCCAATAACCAATAATGTTGGTTTAATATGTTTATATTTTTGGTTACAAAATTAATTGCTATTGTACAAAATGTAATGTATTATGTTCTATTAAAATACACCAAGCGTGTTGATGGTGACACCAGCACGTACAAAGCAGACAACCGTACAGCGCCATGTCAATGAAGGCGGATCTGAATCATTGGCGGTCTCGATAAAGTTATAGACTGGCTCGTTGTTCGGATGCGAATGTCGTATTCTGACTGATGTTTTATTTTCGTTCAATTAATCGTTGGTTGGCGAATGTCTGTAGTATTTTGTGGGTGACCTTCATTGAGTGCCACGTCTTCATCGGACTCCATTGTTTATACTTACAAATACGTCTCGACGAGTTGTGCATTGGACGAGGTATAATGAATGAAGGAAAATTCTACTTAAACGTGTACTGTAAGCGTTAAATTTAACTAATTGTACGGAATTATTCGTATTAAGCATTAACACGATCTGGGTAAGCACCAGCCTATTACCTATTTCTGCTGGCACGGGTATAAGGGTATATAATTATGGATAGTGTAGTTATAGAGCCAGTATAGTTACAGGCTGTGATGCATTCCAGTTTAGTCCTCTGAGGTGACAGCGCATCTGTAACTTTCTTTGTTTGATGATGGTCGTTGGTGACCACAAGCTGCAGTAGCCACTTACCATCAAGTGGACTGTATTGATTGTAAGTTCGTTGGTCTTGTTAATTTGATAAAAATGACTCGCTACAATCTTGAAGTATCTGCGTAGTTCTATGAATCACATGTAATATCGATCCTCTTATAAAAATATAATATTTACGGTTAGCTTATGCCACAGGATAACGTCGGGCAGTCAAGAGCGTCCGCTCGCCGTCACGATCCATTTGTCAAGTTCCCTTTTAGATTTTCACCAGTATTATATAAATTTGCTCATTATTTATATTAAGATAACATACATGATAATAATACCGCCTTTGTGTTAAAGCTGAGATAAAATGATTCGATGTGCTGTTAATGAATTTTGATAAAATAAATATCAAAATTTTATTTGTTTTTTCATTTCATTGATTTTCCAGCGATAAACAATATTGATATTATTATCGAGATTGCGATGGTACAAATAAACTGTTCGTTCTCATGCACTATAACACATTTAAAACCCATGGTGCAGCTATACTATAGTTGTCTCACGAATGGGTTGGCTCGACCGGGGTCGGTATTTATCATTTACACATAAATTCGTCCACTCTCTCACAAAATACCAGCGCAAAATATCAGCTTAATGTTGCTTTGTTTCGTAGGGTGAGTGTAGAGAACCACAGACTCTTCTAGCTATAAATGAGGCGTTCTATCTAAGCCCTAAAAGATGACAACATAATATCTGCATTTTGATCCTTATTTGAGGATAGATGTGTATCGTGGTAGTGCCTATGGGTCACAGCATCCCCTTAGCATCGGGTGGACTGTGTGCTCGGTTGTTATTTCTATTATATACAAAATTATATATTCATTAAGTTTTCCAATTTATTTATTTACGACAAGAAAACTTTTAATTTTATAGCTTTTACTTAATACTATATGGTACATTATTTAATTCACAATGTAAGCCTATTAGTAGTTTTCACAAATGGGTAATCGGTTCATAATTATTGTTACGAGCTTATAGTTCATGACAATAAAATCTACCGATTGAATTACCAAAATTGACACTTCAATTACAGAACATCAATTACAACTTAAATCACACGAATAATTAATCACACTGATCACTTTAGTCCACTTTATTTAATGTTGATTTAATTTGCTACTGCTAAAATTTCACGATACTCTATTGTAGTACTCTAATAGTATATCTATAGTTTCGTATATATGATGATTCACCAAGGGTTGGTTTTTCAAATAAATACCAAATTATTCATGTATGTATAAAAGTCTATTCTAAACATAAATGATTGGGTGCGTTTGGCAGAAAAAAGCGCTAGCAAGCGCTTGTAAGCAAAATGGCGATTGTAAGCGGTAAGCGCTGTCAAATCGTAAGTAGCTATTTTCCTCCAGGATACGATGTTAGTTTTGACCGGGGAACCTAACCTAATTTAAATATATGTTTGTAAAGTATTTATATTAAAAACTTACCAATCACGAATTTTTAATAACATGTATATTATGTTTATTCATGTCATTATATTACTTAAAACTAATATTGCACGAAACAACTTATAAACTCTACTTCAAAACAAACAAATTAAATAAGCAAAATGGCGGATTGTGTCAGCGCTACTGAAGTAGCAATCGTGTCCTGGCCGAAAACTATTTTAGCGCTTGTAAGCGCTTGCTAGCGCTTTTTTCTGCCAAACGCACCCATTGAAATCACGAACCGATGCCATTACCCCACTTCTGTTTATTATTTCGTTGAAACAGTACTGAATATATAAAGTGATAAGGATAAATCGTGAAGCCACGCTACAGTCCAGCTTACCTACGTTACGTGGTAGAGCCACGCTGCAACTACATAATATATTATATTTGGAGTACGAATGGGTCGGATCGAACGAGATATACACGCTCCACGCTCTCAGAGAATACCAACGTAAAATAGCAGTTCCACGCTGCTGTGTTTCGTATGGTGAGTGTAGACAACCAGGGACCCTTTTTACTGGAAACGAGGCATTTCATCTTAGTCCTCACGGGTGACAACGCATTTGCATTTTTAATCTTAATCGAGGATAAATGTAAATATGTCTATGGGGCTACAGAATCCACATACCATCAGTTATCAATGTTTCTGGGAATAAATTATTAAAAAATACGATAGTAATATTTTTTGAGTAATTCTTGCACTATTACGAATTTTGGACAATGTTACCCACACTAATAAAAATCTCTCAAAACAAAGCGGCTTTGTGTTTGCGTGTACATTTGCATATCAGTAATAGAATATGCATAACGTAACAGCCTATATATACGTACTATAGCTGAGCAAAGGCCTTTTCGCGTTTCTGAGGGGGTTTTATGGAGCAATTAGTGCGGCACTGCTCCAGTGCGTGTTAATGGACTTCACATGTCCTCGAAATGCTCTTATTATTATCCTTAGACTTGCAGATTTTCTCACAAAGTTGTTCTTTGTGAATCAACACTTAAAATTACAATTAACTATTTCATTGGTGCCGGCGGGAATCGAACCCGGATTGCTCACGTGTTGTGAAATTTGCGACGAGCG
The DNA here is from genome assembly GCA_036936625.1 of Parnassius smintheus behrii. Taxonomy (NCBI): domain Eukaryota; kingdom Metazoa; phylum Arthropoda; class Insecta; order Lepidoptera; family Papilionidae; genus Parnassius; species Parnassius smintheus. Next base: position 42,698,028 of record JAUPFT010000017.1, read on the forward strand.
CGTAGCTGCCAAAGCTGCCGTGCTTTGTCCCTGTGCTACGAACATGGCTACTCTAAATATTGGTCCTTATTTTATAACAAAAGAATATTATTTAAATCTTTTTGGCCGTCGGAGTCTTTAGGTAAATAAAAAAATACTTTCAATAAGTATTATGTAATAATCAATATCGAACAAAAATTAATATATTCTATCTATTATATTACAAGTAATAATTACGAGTAATTTTACGTCATTGATATAGCGTGCCGTTTCAAATGCATTGTATCCACGCCAAAACTCTTATTCATAAATAGCGCGAATTTTCTTATTTCATGGTTATAAATAATGCGATATTAAAAAAAAACTAAGAAACAAATGAAAAACTGATATGATGAAGTATGTTTTATTTATAATAACAAAGTCAAACTATTACAGTTCTAAATGGCCATTTCAACAAAGCCCTCATATAAACACGTGATGTCGATTACCCAAGACACTGTTATCCTAATGTCGTGTCGTTGCAAATTGCAATGCTATTGCTGCTAACCTGCAACGTTGTTATCGTCTACGAAATTCACAGGCAGAAAACTATCCGCAGTTTCACGGCATGAGAAAAACTCGCCTGAGTGTGCCGTGTGTGTGATGAAAACGGCCCTGATGCTACCTGCGCCAGCTAAATTATTACCTCATCTGAAATAATAGTACTAGTCTCAAATGTTTTAAGGATAAAAAAATTAAGTTTTTTACGTCTTGATGAGTCCGATGAAGTACGTCTCAAAAGAACTGAACATAAGTGTATACTCTATACCCTTCAGAGCGGAACATAGCTTTAGCAGAAGGAAAAGGGAAGGTGTTGGGTACCCTGAGGTATACCTACTATGTTTGTTTAACATTGTAATTTTTAATACGTATTTGCATATCGAATTCACACTCAAACCTGATTTCACGCTTTGTGCGGTTATTGAAGAATGAACACACATTTTTGCCTCTGCGCTACGTTGTCCGACCTTGTCCATATTTTATGTTTTAACTTTACATATTAAAATATTTCAATGAAAAAAAGATACAAAGTTTATAAACGTAAATTTTTTAGACAGTATATCAATTCAAGTGATGCGCGTAACGTACGTAAGTAGGATTCTTAGAAACGTTCGAATTAGGAGCTTAATATAGATCATTTTTAATATTTTGATATTTATCTCAATTATGTTTTATTGCCTATCATATATATCTATATAGTAAAAGAACTTTCTGCGGTCACTGTTACGGTTTTTGAATTAAATTTGTATATCTTTACTGCTCCATATCGTAGGTGTCGTACGAGGCGACGAAGGGAACCTGAAATAGGAAACGGGCAACAGCATCTTTCTGATGACAACGGAAAATAATAAAAAATAGAGTTTGCAACCCCCCAAGCGTTGTCACTTAGGCACAATTCCCCTATGAGGCAATGTATGGGGGAGGTCGTAAACAGTACATGTTTTTAAACTTGTTTTGTGTGTCTGATCTTTGTAGTGGCGATGTAAGAATATCCACTACCCTATATCATCCTGTTGGTGTTGCAGCAATGTCTTCTCAATAACGATAAAAAATAAAAAACTACGGTTTACAACCCACTTGCCAAATATCCCTCCTATGAGATAATCTATGGGGGAGGCCTATGTTCAGCGGTGGACTTTAGTATGCCGTGTAGTGGCGCCGTAAAGTAGTCTAGTACTCTAAATCATCCCTTACTCGCAGTAACCCAACTCAAAATAATCAAAAGAACTTGCGGCAGTCAACCCGTGTGTTGTGTTGGGTAAACAACAACCACAGACTGTTCATAACAGGATTTTGTTTAATAGGGTAGTGAATATTGTGGTCCATACACATCTACGTTCTACATTTATCCTCGGTTAAAAATCAAAATGCAGATGCGTTGCCACCTCTGAGGACTAAGATGGAATGCCTCGTATGCTGTTGTACGCTGGTGTTCTGTAAGAGCATAGTTCTTTCCCGTTCGAACCGACGCATTCATACTGCAGCCGTAATATAGCTGCAGCATGACTCTTCACGTAAATATATATTACATATAATAATAAATTGTAAAAAAAATCCATAACTATACATTTCCTAGAATTGTATCTTTAAGCGCCCACTTCCCTCCGCACTCGTTCGCGAGTGTTCTCGTGTCGTATTCCCACTTCCCAGCACATAACGATTGTCCGAACGCGTCAGATTTCGCCCGCACAGTGTATTTATTTCCGGATGTTTGTCCGCAGCCATATGTTGCTCTTTGTAGGAGGTTTCACAAGAACCGCTCCCTTACCGGCTGCTGTTTGAGATCAAACGGGTTACTATCACCCATACTGGGGAAAACACGAGTTTGTTGTAAATCACGGCCGGCCCTGTTTACAATGTTAGCGGCCTGTGAGCATAGTACACGGTATACAAACGTATTTGCCTATTTATATAAATGTATCTATTTATATAAGTATATCTTTTTACACAAAAACTTCATATAAAGAGTATGGTGCACACAAGCGGACTTAATGCATAGGTTATGCATTAATTCCCTATCTGTCACAATTATGGTGTAAAGATACTATAATTAGGTAGGTTTAAAAATAAATTGATATAAATGTAATAAAATACAATAAATAAAATTAAAATAAATACATACGTATTATATAACATTATACAAATGGTATAATAATAGTCCATATAAAACACAGTACACGTTTATATATCATAATTTATATCAATTTATGAAATGAATAGGGATATATTATTTTGACAGTTTCTTTCTCATTTTGTTTCTTATTAAAGAACAGACTGTATTTACTATTAAAAAAAGGCAAGCGCTTTTTTCTGCCCAGGAGCCCGTCTGGGTTTGTACTCCTTGCCTATTTTTACAGCCAAACAACAGAGTATGTAATATCATTTAATACCACGGACTGATAGGCATTTGATCTTTATCATTCAGGGGTGTGAACTTGACAACTTATGTTCTCTTTAGTTCCAAGTTGGTAACTGTTTGTTACTATATAATTATAAAAAAATGTTTCTTTAATAGTGCACACTAATAAAAGAATCCAAATTTTCAATGAGACCGTGAACCACGAGCTAGATAATGTGCAAAGTTATACTGCCGTACGTTTTTTAGTATTATTACCGTTTACGAAAAAAAAAACAACGGCTTTGTAAACTGTTGTTACTATTCTGTGATACCTTGGAACATTTTACAGATTTAAATTTCAAACTAGTTCGAGTTGAAAATGTTTCGAATGCGGTGAACCATAAATAATATTAATCCGTGAGCCCTTCATCTATTGTTTCAGCTGATAACTGGAGTGCTAAATATCGTATTTCGTAATATCCTATTTCGGTTATTTATTAATAAATTGGAAATAATCTGAACTGCGGTTAAACCGCTCTTGCATTGCGGGGCCCATGGCATTTAGACAAAGTTTGTTTTCGAATCTAAAGGCTACTGGAAAATTCCTCAGGAATAAGGTAAATACTTATATCCAAATTTTAAGAAACATTTTATTTGTTTATTATACACATTGAAACAGGATATAAGGGTAAATATTTTTAGTACGTCGAGACATATTTTCACAGTTATTGTATTTTATTTCAAACATGCGATTTGACCCAGCATCGCACGGATGACTTCGAGATCTCGACAACAGCGCCACCAACCGGATTCAAATGTGGACCTAAAGTCTAAACCATTTAATGTTAACTATCAAATCAATAAAATATAAATGAACTAGTGTAGTGTTCTGACATGACAGTGCTGCGAGTATAATGAAGCCTTTTTTATGATACGAATGTCAACCGGAGTGAAATTTGTGCAAAACATATAACTGTTATATTAAAAGTCTAGCCACAGATGAGCACACAAGTTTATCTGATTGTAAGAGGTTACTTTGGCCCAAAGACACTTACTATCGTACCTATCTATGCTCGACTGCGAATTAAAATGCAACTGCGGTTTCACCTATGAATACGCAGATGGAATGCATCGTAGGGGTGTCAATTAGTGCACTTGATATTTCCTGCGGATTTCATTTTCATACGAGAATATTCGCAAATTGTTACCGTATTCTAAGTCTTTGTACGTGGTGCTGCCACGCTGCAGTTTTTTATGGTTGTAGCACGAATGTTCTTGTTGAAAATTTCATCAAAATTGTTCGCGCCGTTTTTGAGTATAAGCAAGACTAGTGGACGGCAATTGTTTTTTGTATATAGAGATTAGTAAATAAATTGGTTTTATTTTATTTATTGGTGTGCGCTGCATTGCCGTGTAGGAGCGGCGTATTCACTATTATCCCGCGAGTGTCGTGAGAGGCGATAGAGACAAACTAAATAATAACATCTATGGGCAGCATCTTACTGACGACAATTGAAAATAACAAAAAAGTGCGGTTGCTTGAACTATGAAAAAACCTCTCTAATAGGAAACCTGAGGGAGAGGCCCATATTCTGCAGTCACTTTCCGCTGTCTGTACGCTTAGATCTTCGGATTTTGAAGCGGTTTTCATCAATAGACGGAATGATTCAAGATATATATATATATATATATATATATATATATATATATTTATATATATATATATATATATATATATATATATATATATATATATATATATATATACAGGATATGTTGTCGAGACCCAGAAATCATCCGTTATCATTGAATGAACGTTTTAAATAATTAATTTATATTTTGTTATAATATAATTAGAAATTATTACTACTTGATTAATTAGATATGTTAAAATTTAAATTGCTGGTAATATAATGTCTACTGTATATGGTTAATAATATTAAACTTAAATTCTTAAAACTAAAACATTATAAAACTGGTTTATATATTTAGGATTCAATGTTATTAATTGATATCAAGTTGATTTATTGATGAATAGTTTACATTATTTAGTCACCGTAGATAAAGGATTCGTGAATAACTTAATAAACATAACTTGAGGCTTACAACCAGCATTGTTTCTAACATGTTATTATATACTTATCAAAAATAAGTAGTAAGTAATTACTGATGGATTTCTGTTAGCCATATTAAAGCCTCAGTAGTCAGCCAGGTCACGCAGATTCGTTCGTCGTACTTATTTTTTTTTTATAGGAGAGGGGGCAAACGAGAAAGCGGCTCACCTTATGATAAGTGACTACTACCGCCCATGAACTACTGTAACACCAGGAGAATTTCAGCTGCGTTACCAGCCTTTTAGAAAGGAGTAAGCTCTTTTTTTAAAGGTCCCTAAGTCGTATTGGTCCGGAAAAATCTCCGGTGGCAAACAATTCCACAGAGAAGTCGTACGCGGAAGAAAACTCCTAGTTGAACATACAGTGGTGGACCGCCCAGAAACAAAATGGTGTGAATGGTATCGAGAGTTTTGGCGCGATGTGCGCTTGTGAAATTTAGCGGCTGAAATTTATTTTTAAAATTTGATATTAGAGTTTCTACTTTTTCGTTTCTAAGAGGTCGGCAATGCATCTGCAATTCTACTGGTGTTGTAGGTGTGCAAGGGCGGCGGTGATGAGAACATCAGGTGAGCCGTATGTTTGTTTGCCTCCCCTTTTTTATGTAAAAATAACCGTCTTACAGTAGGTCGCGAAAAACCACATCACAGGTAAACTAGGAAAAACTAGGATCGTAAAGGGTGTCTCAGCGCTGATTTTAAACTTTAAATACCAATTTCTCGGCAACCGGCGGGGTTAGCGGGAGGGGAGAGGTAGCGTTCGGTAGGTGATTAGTGCGGGCTTTTTAGTCGCTATGTCCCAGTGGTCTGGCGCGCACCGCGCGTACGCAGTAGAGGCGTATTTTTGCAACGAGTTTTCGCTGAGGGAAGCACAGCGCAAGTTTTGTAATCGCTATGAAATCCGCCGTTTAAGTGATGCCCCGAGTATTCAGTTAATTAAGTCGTGGGTAAAAAAGTTCAGAGCGACAGGATGTTTAATGAAACATTCAATTGGCCCTCGAATTAGACCTGTTCGATCGATTGAAAACATCGACCGCGTCGCCGCTGCGGTCGCGGAGCATCCACGACGATCAGTTAGAAAACATGCTGCCTCTTTGAATCTTCATCGTTCAAGTATTCAACGAATTTTGGCCTTAGACTTAAAATTACATCCCTATAAAATCCAAATAGTTCAAAAAATCAAACCAGAAGACTATAAGAAGCGAAAAATTTTCTGTCAGAAGATGTTAGGGATTTTTTCAGAGGAAAATGGGATGTCCAATGTTTATTTTAGCGATGAGTCACACTTTCACCTCGAAGGGTACGTCAATCGCCAAAATTGCCGTTACTGGTCACCCAGCAATCCAAAACGAAAACATCAGAATTACACAGCCCCAAAGTTACTGTATGGTGCACAATATCGGCGAAGAAAATCATCGGGCCATTTTTCTTCGAGAATGATCGAGGTGCAACGGTTACAGTGACGAGCGAGCGGTATATCGACATGATTAATAACTTTTTTGTATCGCAGCTGCAAGAAGAGGATGTTGATGAGTCCGGTGTATGGTTTCAGCAAGATGGGGCCACAGCCCACACAGCTAGGGTCTCCATGGACACACTAAAAGCGTTGTTTCCGGGAAAAATCATAAGCCGCTTTGGAGACATATTGTGGCCACCCAGATCTCCCGACTTAACCCCAGCTGACTTTTTTTTTTGGGGTTATCTTAAAGCAAGAGTTTTTGATACCCCTCTTACGAATTTAGAGCAGCTGAAGACTAAAATAACGACAGAAGTGAGGGCCATATCAATTGACGTTCTGCAGCGTGTTTCTGCAAATTCGTTAGTCCGCTTTGAAGAGTGCATTCGTCGTGATGGAAGACATCTTGACGGTGTAATATTCCGTACATAAAATTCGCACTAATGTACTATAATTTACTACAATTAAAATATTATAAACACAATTGTTTTTTTTATATAAATATTCAAAGTTTAAAATCGGCGCTGAGACACCCTTTATTTCTCAAAATAATGTTATTCAATTTATCTGAAGTCGCAAATAAATTAATGTAGATTATGTTAGTAAAGTATAAATTAAAGTATAAATAGTTATTATCTATATACAGTATGTAACACTCATAAAATGGCGAAATTATTTAGTTTTCACTTTTCATTATTAAAGCTCATTAGACAAGGTAGAAAGTGCGGCTAATGGGTCTAGATTGTAGACCGTGATGTTGCAAATATGAGCCGGTTTTAGCTTGGTATGCAGTGTATACCCCTTGTAACCGTATATGTTCTTAACTGGGTCATGTACAATTTATTTACATTGTCTTTTATGAGATTTAACATAGCACACTTAATAAGTAGCGTTTACTCGCGTCGTCTCCCACTGGGTAACAGAAATCACCTAATAAGTGTAATCCAAATCTGTTTAGTAATTTATTGATTAAGTAAAAAACTTAAGCTAAACCGAGTTAAAGGGGCAGTGGGCCGGCAATATAGCCCGAAGAACAACACACGTAGAAAGAAGTGTCGAGTGGCAGCCCCCCCCCCCCCCATCAATGAGCGACAGTAACGGCCTGGTAAGACATGCAGAAAGTCGATGGATGCAGGTGGCCTAGGATCGAATTTTGTGGCATATCTTGAAAAGGTCTATGTTCAACAATGGACTTTTGAAGAAATGATGATGATGATGATGTGATGACGATGATGATGAGTAAAAAAGTTATGAACTTTCACATTAAATATTCCGATTGTTTTGAGTGTTTTACAGCGTCCATGGTCACAAGGTCACTATTGATAAAAATCGGATAGCAAGATGTGTAATATTTTCATTGCGTATTCCTTGCAATGATAATGTTGATTTTTTTTATAGAATAAGCGTGACAAACGAGCATACAGTCCACCTGATGGTAAGTGGATGATATGGCCCATAAACATCTACATTTATCCTCGATTCAGAATCAAAATATAGTTGCGTTGTCATCTCTGGGGATGGGAATGCCTCGTTTCCAATAAACCGGGTTTCCGGTTCTCTACACTCACAATAAGAAATACAGCAGCAATAAGCTGCTATATTACGCTGGTATTTTGTGAGAGCGTGATCCTTCCCCGGTCAAGCTGACCCATTCTTGCTACAACCATAATTTAGCTGCAACTTAGCTCTACCACCATTAAATTATAATTGAAAAATAAGTACGGTATATAAGATAAGTACAGTAAGACATGCTGGAGGAAATTAATTAATGTCAATTATTGAATTTAAAAGAAAGGTAACATATTATCTTTATATTGAGGTATAATTTAATTAACGTTTTTTGTATGACGGTGTAAGAATATCCACTATCCCATATCGTACCGTGGGTGTTGTAAGGGACGTGGGTGGGAACTAAACCCGGAGATGAGCAGCAGCGTCTACCTGACATTTACTAGAACAACTAGAAAATAAACAGCGGTTGGCAACCCGCCTGCCAAGCGTGGCAATTAAGGCAAGAATTTCCCTTATGAGGAAATCTTCAGGGAAGGCTTATACTCAGCGCAGTGCACTGTGATAGGCTCTGATGGTGATGACGATCTTCAATGTTAGTCTCATCGCATTTGTTAGTCATCGTGTGACATCTACGATTCCGACTGAGTTCATAATTCACGCAATATTTATATTGTCGAAATGATATTTCATAGTTCAAGTTAGCATCCGATTGGTGTGCTGTAGTCAAGGTATTAACCAACTCTTAAATATAGAATTCGTACCAAAATTACTCATATTCGTCATTTATTTTGTTTGAATGCAAAAAAGTTAATCACAAAATATGGAACCGATAGGTGGCGCTGTGGTCTAGTTATATCTACACTGTAAAAAGTTAGGAGTAAAACTCCTTACACCTACAGTAAAGGCAGAACAACATCTGACGGGCCAACTAGACCTATAAAATATGTTTTGAGAGCGTCGAGTTAACATGTCCGACTTTTTTTTATTTCTCAGTTAGCAATCATTTGAATTCTATTTTGCTATAAAACCGAAATAGTGAGTGCATAAAAGTTACGTTGAGAATTTAACAACCGGTTGTCAGAATAGCGATTCGATCTCAGGCTTAAAAAATTTGGAACAATGTTTTTTTTCTATATTATAATGGCTCTATACATATTAACACGTATGGGGTTTGTACAATACTTAAGTATACTTTGAATGTGTGTGGGTGTGGGTTGTTCTTAGCTTAGAATTGCGATTGTGAATTGAACTCCAATGTTTTCTTCAACTCGGACTCGAGTCTTGATACTTTAAACGAAATAATCTATTTCAACAACATAATTTACTATTCGCAAGGTACGGCGATTACTGTCATATTGAAGTAAGCTTTGAAAATGTAAAATTATTCGTGATAGCTAAATAGACATTTATAAACCATAAAATATTACGACAACTACGGCTTGTTTGTGCCAAGATCGGGCACCGTCTCAGTTACAAAGTTGTCTCGCGTGCCTGCTGGAAATTACATAGCATTATCCAAGACAGTTCTAAGAAAAACCAAGCCTTGGCAAGTATACCGCATGGTAAAATACATACACTATTAGGCTTTAACCGCCCCGCATAAAAATCCTCTATTGCTTTGTTGCAAAGAACATAACTTATCGAGTAGCGATCGCTGGGGATGTGCGGTTCATCGAACGGGACGCTAGTTGTATGGTGCTTTCACTTTCGCGATCCGACGCTACAATACGGTTATCATGCACGCCGATGAGGAGAATTCGAGTAATATATTCCTTGGTAAAATGTATATAATACTCTCATTATGGTGAAACAATGCAATTTCATTTACAAGGAAAGAAAGAGATATTTATTTGGCCATTTCTTAACAAATTTTAGTGGGCACTGGCAATAAAAAATAACATTATTTAGATAAGCTTAGATAAACTTCCATAAATCGCTAAATAAAAACACTCATTTATAATGTACGTACAATCGTAAAACTCTATTATACTAACATCATAATTTTCAGCTCATCACAAAGAACACAGCTGCACCTATTTAGCGTTTACAAGGCCTAACACAAGGTCCCGAGTCTCTTGGCGTCCACCGATTTTCTGCATGTTACTTATCAGGTCGTCACTCCATCCAGCGGAGAATCGCTGTAATCTCCGTTCTTTTCTTAAGTAAAGGCTAGAAGATTGCGATCTATCATCTAGGGCTTCATCACCACTGGTTTTTAATAAGTAAAAAAATCCTCTTACGGGCACGAGGCATCGGTAGAAAACTTATTTGACGGTTCTACGGTTATATGGTTAGCCATTTCAGTCTGATGAGCTTTTGGGACATGTTGGTTATATATAGTTCTACTGCGAGTTACTTCGTTATGGAAATCTGTCACGCAGAGAAACTTCGAGCATAGACCTCTTTATTACTCGAACACGTATAAATGTTAACTTCAATAGTGTTAATGTCTAAAGTATAATTTTAGTATAGTATTATAAACGAAGATTTGACGCAAACAGTCGGCAGTTTATAGGCCAGTCGGGTTTCATACCTCTGTTAATGTCGAAGATAAAAATGCTCTACTATCCATTACCTGTCGCGTCCTATAATGAATTACTGGGGCGTTTTTTTTTTTTTTAAATTATTATCTTGTAGTTACGTAATAATGCTTATTTTTGTCGGTCACAGAATAAGGACTTGCACATCACCTCAATATTGTTCTATACAATAGAGCTTTTTAATTTATTATTATATTATTATATGCCTAGGAGACTCTCAGTTTCAGGTTGTAAATAGCTCTTATGGCCCTCTTCTGCAAAAACAAAATAAGTTTCTAAGTCAGCCGCGTTTCCCCATAGCAAAATCTCATAAGAAGTTATGCTATAGAAATAACTGAAATAGACTAATCTAGCTGTCTCGACACTAGTGAGACCCCTAATATTTTTACAGCACAAGCTGCACAGCTTAGTCTGCTTGCTAGTTTGGATATATGGGGACCCCAGTGAAGCTTTATAGTGATGCCAAGAAATTCTTTTAACATTCGTTGTTGTAAATTTAGTACCTTTAGTTTTATTGCCGTTTAAATGTAGATTACTAACTAATGCACTAATTTTGATATAGTTATAAAATATAATATATAGTTATATAATTCACTTCATCACATTTAATTGGTTTAGGTTTAAATAAAAAAATCAAGTATTTATCATCAGCAAATAATAGTAAGCATTATTTTCCCCTATAAGGGAAGGTGATTTATTAAATATACACTAAAAATGGGAGTTTAAACCTCTCCAAACGATGTTCATTTATCGGAACAAACACATATATAAACAAGTATGTAAGGCAATGAGATCAACTGTCCTCAGTGATCTGAACTTAAATTTTCAATTGATTTTTGCACTAGGCCCAGCAATGCGTGCCGGTCCTCAGAATAAATTAACAAAATTATATGATTTAAACAATAAGCTAAGCTTAATACTAATGGAAGAAGTTTCAAGGAGATTGATGTTAAAGTACAACATATTACAACAGACTTGTTCTTTACTAAGTCTGTGCAAAACTTCTTCCACAATCTCAATCAATTAATAATTCCTTCCATTTACATTATATAGCAAATACCGACATATTTTTGATAGCTGCCATGAGGCAAACTATCGGGAAGTTCTACGAGTATGTTCACCTGTGGACATTTGATGGGTTGATGAAATTCACGGGTAATGTTTGTGACTATAAAACACATATTGTGCTACACAAGTACCTGGAAAAGTAACAATTAAATCAGTAAAAAAAGGAAAAGTAAATTTGAATTTACTGTCTGTAACGTTGACATAACTTGTTTCTATTATGCTCAGGATATGCTATGAATGATATGAGGATATGATATGCATGCTATGAAAACATACGTAACCATTTTAAAATATTTGTCTGTCTGCGTGTCCCGAGTAATCTTCGTAATGGCTGAAGCGATCGTGATGAAACTTTACGAACAGGTAGAGAGCAGTACCAGGAGATGTTGTATTTTATCCAAATAAATTGAAGCTTTATTTCGAAAGGACGAAAATCGATAAAATAAATGGTCTTCAATTAAAATAAAATCGAATGCTACTATCCAGGGGAAGCCGGGCCGAGTCGCCAGCAATATTATAATAATAATTTGCACGACATAGAAACAAAGTCACCACATTATATGAAAATTTTGCAGTTTCACGCACGTCGCAGAACTGTGTGACAGATTTATAACGCTTTAACTCACATTTTGTGATCTCACACTAACCAGACCCATAACTTACAACCTAACGCAGTTAAACTAATGTAAAATGTAACCTTACATTCTACTCAATTTTATGTGCCGTTATCGCAAGTTAAAGTTTAAAATTTCTACTCATATGGCTTTCAGGAGGGATGATAACGGGTTTTAACGTTTGTCTCAAAAGGTCCCTTGTTGTCTGATGATAGCTTTAGAGAATCCATCATCCCATTTCGTCCCGTGGGTGACGTAGAACCCGTAAAAGGCAACTTTGGATAATGCTAGGTTTCTAAACTCCACGGGTTGACTGGTAGAGAATGCCTTAAGGCATTCAGTTCGCTCTTTGTATTCTTTTGTTATAAGGAATGCAATAAATAACCAATAAGTAAATAAAATTTTGCAGTCGACAACACGTGAAGGAGGAGAAAAGTTGTCAGGATTTTTTACGTGGTTAAGCCATTCTGGTTGTATTCGTAGTATATTTGTAGCACGAATGGGTCGGCTCGGCCGGGGAGGACCACGCTCTCACAGTATAACAGCGTCAAATAGCAGCTCAACGCTGCTGTTTCGTATCGTGAGTGTAGCTCTCTACATCTGGAGACCGTTTTTTACCGGAAACAAGGCATTCTATATTAGTACTTACGGGTGACAACGCATCTGCATTTCTTAATCGAGGATAAATGTAGATGTCTATGAGCCACAGCAACCACTTATCATCAGGTGGACTGTGTGCTCGTTTGTCGCCCTTACCTTATATTAAAAAAAATCTTGAGAAATTGAAGTCGACAGTATCTGCCTACCCAGGTGACAAAATTGAGAGGTTTTATTTATAAATTTTTATATTTAAGTTCACAGCACTTCACAAATAAGTATTTTATTACTTTTAGTTACTTAAAATCGATATAATATAATGGAGCTTCTAGCCACATCCAGGTTATTTCAGCGGGAGCCTTCCAATAGTGTCTTTTATTATACGAGGCGGTCGAAAACTTTTCTTTCGCAATAATTCATTTTAACATAATTTTCGTTAATTTCCTCTTTAGAACTTACAATACCTATTTCTTTTAAAAGTTGGTGTTATTGTAGAGTCCCCAAAGTAATTATAAAAAATATGATCAAAGTAAAAGAGGCTTCATCTACTTAAAAGTTGTTAGAGTAAACGTTGTACATCGTTAGCCGAGAGGGTTTGCTGAAACATCCTTCACAGTTGCGGTCAGATGACCACAAACCGCGACGTTCCTTTTGAAGTTCGCCGAACTGAAAAACTTTACTGTGTAATAATTTTAAAACCATAATGTTTAAACAATATGATTTTTTTAAAACTATTCTAAGCAATTTTTAACTATTCTAAGCAATTTTTAACTATTCTAAGCCAGTGCTTGAGTGCAATCCAACTTGATGATAAGTGACGCAGCCGAGGATGGTAAAGCGACTTAGCTTAACATGAGCTTATCCCCTCTTGCCTTGAAGACGCCTTATAATCGGATGGTAAGACAGGTGCTGGCAACTCATTTCACTTCTTTGCTCTTCGCATGACGCACGATGAAGCAAACCGTCTGGGTCGAATGCGTATGCCATGACAAGGGTTGACACCCGTACTTTATTATAAAGTATCGTATTATATTTTAGTCAATTTATACTATATGTTATAGAAAAATAATATGGTACGAAAATACTATATTTTATCTCTAATTAAACTATCTCGCTTTTTTATATTAACTGTGATTGTAAGTCTGGAACAAGTAGGTTTTACGTAAAGTTTTTTTTGTAAATTGAGTGTAAAATGAAAGTAGAAAGAAATAGGGCATGTATTAATCTTTGCAAGATGATGTGGTGACCAAGATTAAGAAAGGAATGCTTCGGTGGTTTGGTCATGTGGAAAGAATGAATGAGGAAAGAGTGACAAAGAAAATTTATGGTGCAGGAGTGAATGGCAGAGTCGGAAAGGGACGTCCTAGGCGAAAATTTATCGACCAAATTGGCGATTTATTGAAAACGGGCCAAATTAGGAGTAACCTTAACCGACGAGCATGTATGCGTAGGTGTATGGATGTGAAGGAGGCAAGAGAGGTGTGTCAGGATCGTGCCAAATGGAAGTCTCTAGTCTCTGCCTACCCCTCTGGGTGACAGGCGTGAGTGTTTATGTATATGTATTTTATGTATTAATCTAATTAAAAAATGTCTTGATAATTTCTTTTTATATAAACCTAAATTGCTCAGATTTCTATAATTATTCCAAAGGTAATAAATCATCGATGGCCAAAACGTATCTTTTTGTATTTTTCCATTTATATTTGTTTTCGCTCATAACAAATATAAATGGAAAAATACATAGGGATTAAAAATAAATGTGTACTTTTTTCCTGAATTTCTCAAAAGTATTGCATATTTTTTGGAAAGAACACTATATTATATATTTGTTAAAAAAGGGGGCAACCCTAGGCATGTCACATCTTTGTTTCTGTAAAATTCATAGATATCGGTTCATTTAAACAAAGCATGCATCTATCAACATGGACCCGTCTTTTCTGTCAAACTGTATTTTATAAATTAAGGGTCACAATCATGTACACAGTTCACATGATGATCGTTGGCCCATAACTGCAGACGTGTTTTCACCCCTGAGGACTAAGGTGAAATGCCTCGTTTCTAGTAAACAAGAGTCACTGATTCTCTACATTCAAACAGAATTAAGCTGCTGATATTCTATGAACTTGACCAGGATATTCTGTGACAGCGTAGTCCATCCCTGGTCGAATCAACACATTCGTGCTACAACCATAATATAGCTTCAGCATGGCTTAACCACGTATATACTTAATTACGTATACTTTGTATAGGTAGGTGTCATGTATATAATTATATATGTATGTAAAATAACTTTTTACATTACTTTGTTGCTTGATTATAAACTCTAATGAATCTTATATAATTTATCTTACAAATTGTGGCTTCAAATTGATCGGTAACTATTATAACTTATAAGGCTTCACTCTGGCATATTTCTTCTGCAATAAATTAAACAGGCATTTCTCTTTAGTATCATTAAGATTAATTTCATAAAGCAGCGTCCCCAAAAGCCTTCTTGAACACTATGATCGTAACGAAGTAATGAATGAACTCGTTGCTATAGTTTTACGATAGTAGCGATAGCTTTGTAAGAGTTACCAGCCACAGGAATATGCAAATATACTGTATCCTCATTTAATGCTTCTAAAATTGTTACTGCCGCTCGAGGTTATGTACTGTCATATAAAATGGCTACTGTCGCTCGATATTATATATAATATGTAACTTATATTATAAGGGAATTTTCTTACTTTGATTACAATAATAACAATGGTGGTAAAAGAGAATGAACTGCCTTATTTTACAGGTCTCTTTTAAGTTAATGTAGCTAAATTTCAGAAAAACTACTGACCTGGCCTGGCCTAGCTAACTGGCCTCTGAGGAAATTTTGTGAAGTAGGAGAAACAATTGTTCTCAGAGGTCTTTTCAGACTCGTTGTATTGATGATGTAAAAAAAATAAGTTGTCAAATTTGAAGTGCGTTTATACTTAGAGTGTTACGGTAATTAATTGACCGCAGACTTTACAAAACGCAAATTATGAACGATGATGATATTTTTATTACATTGAAGTAGCAAAAGAATTAAAAGTCTACTTGATGGCCTGTTGTGTGGGATGTTAAGGCCTAGACATAAAATGGAAACCGTCACTGATGCTATTGTTAAACAAGTCATATTTTTTGCCTATCAGGCGACGTAGTCGGATTACTGTTGAGTGTCGACCGAGTCACCCACACATGACATGTAATGTTCAACGTTGCAACTTTAAACGGACTCTCATCTTCATGTTTTGTTTGCATTCCTGTATCCGGTTTATAGTGCAGTGTCAAAGGTTCAACTATAATCACTTTAAGACCACACCGATAAAAATGTTGTAGTTGCATTATATAAGAACATTTACTAAATTAACTAGCAAACATCAACAATATAATATAAGCTCTCTTATATTATGTTAGTGCAATGTTTGTACTGATTTCGAAACAGGCGTCAGAGGGAATAATAAATCAGGAGATGGGCAACAGCGTGAGGTTGTCTGATAGAGTACGAAGAAGATATGATTGACGAAAATAAGGACAATGGCGATCTCTTGACCAGGGTAAAAAGCTACACGAAAATTACTATCTATGTGAATCATACATGTGCAACGTGCAAACTTGTCCCGTTGAACGTTCTGTCGAGCTGTTTCTCGCAGTATTAGGAAGCACTGTGTTATTGGAACTATCAAGTATTATTAAGGATGTCGTAACTCCTCACGCACGGGCCGCATGTAATGAAGTCAGCAGAAGTCGTCTGCGTGCGACACCAATTCGCTGAGTCTTATGCAACTAAAGCAGCGATTATTTTGTTTATTCTTCTTAATAGCGATCATTATAAGTATATATACCTTCCATTTGCATAAAAGATTTTGACATAATATACTTGTTCGTATGTAATACAAGTCTCTCCAGGCTCCTTGCTAGTTCTTCCGGAAATAGAGGGATTTTTCCAAACTAGTGGTAAGAGCAACAAGTAGTAAAATTAAACATTTTTATAACCGATTTCAATATAAATAAAATGAGAACATCATCAGTATAGTCGAAGTCAAGTAAATACGTATTATTAAGAATAACTCAAAGACTACGAGTCAGATCTTGATTAAGTTTATGTGGGACCACATGAGATAAAAAAATTATCTTTAAAATCATTTCACCCAGAAAAAAAATCGTAGGTAACACACAGAAAAAAAACCGTCGAATTAAGAATCTCATCTTTTTTGAAGTCGGTTGAAATTACTTTATTCATTCATTTAAAGTTCATTGCTGGTCATGAGGGGAGGCTTATGTATATAGATTAATTCATATGGTTATTTGCCTTTTGTCACCTACCTATCTATCGATCTTCTATCTACCTAAAACACAAAACATGTTTCTAGCTATGTCCGTTATAGACTTTGAAACCATCCAACCGTTTTTGATGAATATTTTTGTGTGTGTTTGAATGGGTCCCTATATGGGTAATATTCACATTTGGACTCGGTCGAGATCCAGAAATCGACCGTGCGAAGCCAGGACGGATCGTATAGTATATAAATTATTTCTTTCTATTAAGCGAAGAAGGTATTTTTTTTCTATAAAAATTCCTTTGGACGTTTCCTCAAGTTGATGTTGTTCATTAATAGTTTGTTTCAATATATTTGATATCGGTATAATCGGAGGTACACATATGTTCACAATGTAAAGTTTTTTTTTTTATTGATGGATCTTTTTGATTTTAACATAAAATACAAGTTCATTGTTTGATATACACTTTAATTTGATACTTGGTCAACCGACGATAAATTATCTTACAAAGAAACCGCGTAACAGGTTATCGACTTTGATTAGTAACTTTACCCATCAGCAGAGTAAATTTTTTAATATCTACTCTGTCGTTGTTGTTGTCGTTGAAGTTCTTATTCTGCATAGGTGTATACATTGTTTTTAATATGTAATTGCAAACACTTTTGTACCACGGTCTTCGAGTGTTGAAAATACATTTTATTTATATTACCTCATATATCTACACAAGAAAATGCATGAGGAAAAAGCGATAAAGTTAATTTATGATGTGGAAGTGCGTGGCAGAACGGGCAAGGGACGCCCTAACCCTAGACAGAAGCTTATCGACCGAGCTGCCAATACACTGGAGATGGGCCAAGTTAAGAGTACCCGTAACAGATTAGCATGTATTCGTAGATATATGATTACGAAAGAAGCAAGAGAGGTGTGTTAGGCACATGTCAAATGGAAATTGTAATTTCTGCCTATCCCTCTGGGTAACAGGCGCAATAGCATATTTTATTTTATTTTATTTTATTTTATAGGATATGTGTGACAAACGAGCACACATTTCACCTGATGGTAAGTAGTTGCTGCGGCCCATAGACATCTGCATCTATCCTCGATTACGAATCAAAATGCAGATGCGTTGTCACCCGTGAGGACTAAGATGGAATGCCTCGTATCCGGTAAAAAGGGTCTCCGGTTCTCTACACTCACCATACGAAACACAGCACCATTAAGCTACTATTTTACGCTGGTATTCCGTGAGAGTGTGGTCCTTCCCCAGTCTAGTCGACCCATTCATGCTACAACTATACTACTAATAAAACTGCAGCATTGCTCTACCTCGTTTAAACATATGTTATATTCTACATCTACTTGTACAACAATGTGTTTTTCTGACACAAAGTAGTAGGTCTCTAGTGAAGGCGAGTCTTTTTTGTCGTCCCGAAGAGCGAAGTTCAAGTCAAACTGCACGCGTAATTGCTGCCCTGAGCGGTTTCCAACTCAAAGAGAAGCGAACATTACGCTATCTGCGTACGTACGGAACGGCAAATTACGGCTCGTTAGTGGAACTAGGGCCATGACAAAGTAATGACTCGTAATAAAAACATATATTTATGCCAGATTAGAAGGCGAGTGGGACGCCGGAGACCGGCGAATAATCGCACTAGGAAACCTCGATCCTATCCTCGAGACTTTGTATAGTTTTTGATCGTATCAACAAAATGTAATACAAAGAGATTTGTTTATCTTCAGTGCCTTGTAATGTCCTGCTCTAGAGAAACTGTAACTCATTACGTCCCGTGGGTGTCTTCAAGTCCCCAAAGAAGTCCTAATTTGTCCGTGCACTTAATGATTCCCGCAACATTATGTTGCTTTATTATAAAGTTTAGTTTATGTAACTTTCCTAGCAATGCTCACAACATTATTATTAATTACCAAAGTTCTTGTCATTTCAAGGTACTCTTGATTAGTTATCGAAAATAAAATTAGCAACGTAAACGAACCTGAAAAACAGAATAATTAATCATTCAGAATTAGAACGCGAAAACGGCAGAGGGCTGGCCTTATAGCTCATAGAACTCACAACCGATGGTGATGAATGGTTTTTGAGACTGTTACCTCGTACTGGCGACTTCGTTACTAGATGGTGTGAAGAGTTAATGATGATGTGTACTAAGTCGATTAATGCATTTTTAGAATTCTAGCTTAAAATAGCAGCGAAAGTGTACTTACTGTGCTTCGAATGGAGATCCTTTGTACTGATAGACTGATACTTTTGAATGTGGGATTCCATCTTAGATTTCATTGGCATTTTTATTGTTAAGCAAGCATAGACTTACCCTTGGGTGGATTAAGTGCTCGATTTGTTACCCTTATTTGCGTAAACATGCTGTTGGTCCGGGAAGGTGCCTTGTAGGATCAATGGAAGAGGCCTATGTTGACTTGTGGTGGGCTATAATGATGACGACAACGCTAAATAGCTATAAACTAGAGTATCTGCACATTGAGTATAATAAAAAAATCGACAGCAATCGAAGTCTTGAATGTTATATCAGAAATTTCCAGTGCTTATCTAAACATCGTTCTTTGTTCTTGAAGCCACTAATTCGGCGTATAGCCTCTTCACGTAGGTGGTAAGGTAGGCCAAGTGAGTCAGGAGTCCGGTGCGGTTAGTCAGCGGCGCTAACAACAATCGATGATTCATTAGCTTCTATACACCTTGCTCGACAAACATCGCGCTCTGCACGTACACGCGCGCCTTTATCAAATATGGAATGAAATTGTCTCTATATAATATATGCAATAACATTTTATTTGTACTGCCAACAACAGTGAAAAGATAAAGAGGTTGGAGAATTTAATATATGAATTAACAGATAACAGGTCCTAGATTCCTGTTTTGTTCATTCTAAATATATTTTTAAGTTTTTAAATTAAGGTTTTGTAATTTTTAGTGGTAGTAAAAATAATTAGAAGACAATAGACGATACTCTAAAACTCGATGCGGTAACTAGCTGTTTTTTTTTTTGCGAGGCTGACTGGGTCCTTTTCCCAGCCATTGTGATGAGCACTGCAGTAAACATCTGATGATATTTTATCGTATAATATGATGTATATATATTTAAGGAAATTAATATATTAACTTTGGTCTCTCAATACATTTATGAAAATGTAATTTACGTATACAAAAATAAAAGTAGTATTACAACACATGATAAAATCAAAAATTTTGTACAACCGACTTCATTATATATATAATGAGAACATGATCAATGTTGTCGATCACAATTATATATACGCATTATTTAGATATAACTCAAAAAATACTGTTCAGATCTTGTTCAAATTTATATGGGACCACACGAGAAGCACCCGCTTACAAGTGAAAGAATCGACAAAATCGGTTCGCCTTGAAAAAAGTTCTGAGTTAACACCATTATAAAATATTAACAGACGAATTGGGAACCTCCTCCTTTTTTGAAGTTGGTTGGAAAAAGTAAAAATATTTGTGCTATAAATACTAGGAACAGACACAAGCTAGTATCTAGTAGTACCAGTTACTAGACTCCTCCGTGTCGGTAATTCCTTTTTTGGACCATGTATACGCTTTTATTATAAAATCTTTCTTTTTTTAAAAGTTTGTATAAAATGGGTTATTATAATATTAAGGAATTTATGGATATTTACTCCCGGGAATGGGGTGATCGCTACCATGCTATTTCTAATTTGTTTTGTGTTGTTACTTGTGTAATATATAGGATAGTAAACGGTTTTTATTTTGAAGTCCCGCTGGGTTTCTTGCTGGTTCTTCCCAGGACAGAGGTTTTTTTCCGAACCAATAGTAAATTAGACAAAAGTGTGGCTTTCGATAAGTATTATTTATAATTTATATTGAATAAAAAGTTTCTGTGTAATAAGTGCTTCTCTTTGGTTCCGCTCACTGTTGGCAATGTAACGTCTCCTGAGTAGCAACAACTATTCCGATAAATTCATTTCCATTTTTAATGAATTCCCACGCTTTCCAAATCAACCGAAAGAACGTCATGACACTTCTGTTCAAATTACAGTATTACACATTATAGCTTTAGAAAAAAGTAGCGAATTGGTAGACTTATTGTTACTGTGATCCACCTATAGTCCCTGATGAGCTCCGACTCGTTGCATTATTTGCAGTCGCACGGAGGAGCATTGCACAATACGTTCGCAAATGCATTCATGTACCCGGTTCACTCACGCGGGCTCACACGAGAATACTAACGAGGTAAACTGATTGAGAAAGGGTCATCAAAGGACGCCCTGTCCTACTTTAAACCTATCGGCCGGTCAGCTAGGCTGTATTAATTGCTTATTGCATTGCAGAATAATTTGTTCATACCTGTAAGCGAACTTTTATGACGGTTTATAGTTAGGCGTAGGACATTAAGTTAACTGGATAAAGTTGCAAACTGTTATCAGTTTTAATTGGTGATTGTATCTATACTATTTATTGCTCGTGAAGATGTTTGGATGTTTGTTATGTTTATAATCTTTGTTTTTGTTTTAATTAAAATAATCGCGCATAAACGGCTGAACTGATTTAGTGAAATGTATTTAATACAATACACTTATCACGTTAACAGTATAATCTGGTCTGCGTGTGGTCGATACAAACGTGTTTCTTATTTTTAATATTAGGAACGTTTTAAAATTTAAATTATCATATAAAAATCCAGTTAACACGCCGTTATCAGACATCCAGCAAACAAATTTAACATATGTATTACGAAATGTATAACATAGCAACAACCTCACTTATATATAGGTATAATCAGTCCTAGCTGCAGCTCTCACTTGGTTACCTAGCTCGTTCGGTTGTGTTCAGCGCGACACCTGTAGCTTGTTAAATACTTTCCACGGCACAGCACCACTTACCATCAGGTTGCGTATTAAACAAGCCCATTACCTTACAGCCTTGTCCAGTGCTGATCATGGATCTCCTGTAGGCTTTCTTATAAGTTGCCAAGCCACCACGCAGGCGGGGTGACAACCGCAGTTTTTATTTTCTCGTCGTTAATTGAATGACGCTGCCGATTTCCTTGTTTGTTATCCTCTGTGGCCTCTTACTACACCCATGGGACCAAACAGGGAATATCCAATACCCATTGGATATTCTTACACTGCCTTTCCACGGTATTAGGTGCACTAAAATAATGTGTGTGTGACGTGTGCAGCACGTGTGCGATGCGGCATGTAAAATATGAATTTGTATGGAAGACTCAACATTTCATGCATTCTATTATGTGTTTTTTCCATTCAGAATATTAACACTTGCCTGGTTTTTTTAAAGAATATGACAAAGCTGTAAACATTACTAATATTCCCCTTAACCACTCGTGGTAAGCTTAAATTGCTTGTGTTGCGAGTGGTTCACGCCAGTAGTCGAATGGCGGATTCGAACCCACGACCTTTTTGAGTTCGCGGTCCGCGCCCTGCCATTAGGCTACTGTCGCTTTGTTTTGAACAAATAATTCATTACTCATAGGTTTCTTATTGTCTCTGTCATCGCAACAACATTGAACTGCGACTCGCTAGTGAATGTGTGCAAGCCGCGACCCTGAGGTCGCTGAGCCCGCGCTACACTCACGGGCCCACGGCGTGTGTTCTACACCGCCATAAATAAAATAATATTCCCACACCTATCTAATTCCCTAGCCGTCTCTCTGTCTTTCTGTCCGTTCGCATTTTTCTCAGTCCTGTGAGCAGCCATCGAAGTGGCGCTTTAGTGGCTTTGACAGTTTATTTACATTCATATCACTTGTTTTCGCAATTATGTTTTGCTTAGACATTGTTGTATAATAAAGCCAGCTTTTTACAAAACCGGTGAACTCTTGCCTCCTCTATATCCCTACCTATACATACGCGTACATTCTCGTCGGTTTAGGGTACTCATAATTTGGCCCATTTTCAATATATTGTCACGAATTAGATCGATAAACTTCCATCTAGGGCTAGGGCGTCCATTGCCGACTCTGCCGTTCACGTCTACAACATAGATTTGCTTTGTCACTCTTTCCTCACTCATCACTACTAACTACTTGTCAAAAATAGTCTTGGCTAGTGACCACAATTACTCTCTACCCAGAAGTCTGGACCTTAAATATATGAAATGTGTTACTCACGAAAGAAGTTACTTAGCCGCGGCGCGGCGCCAGTCTTCGCGAAATCTGACATACACTTTAGTTTTAGTCCGCAGGACTTTTTTCACGTGAAACGAATTGTTGTCATAATAATGTCTTTTTGAAATAAGACAGAAAATGCTTTCTTTCTTTTGACATTATAGATTGATTGACCACTTTATATTTTCAATTTATTTTGTTCTACTCTTTATCTATACTCTCTTTAAAAAGAGGCTCGTGTAGAAGTAGGAGTGCAAAACATTTTATTTTAAAGTTCAAATCATTTTATTAAAAAAATAGTTTATCCTTTGTACATGTTATATACCAGTTAACAATTACTTTGCACTCTCTTTAAGTAAAATGTTTTATTTTTTTATTTTGTTTTGTTTATAATAGTCTTTGTATTTATTTTAAATTGATAATAAATTTAGAGAAGTAATATATACAGATATTATGAATAATAAAGTGATAAAATTTTAAGTTACTTCTTTTTTTTATAGCCGCCGAAGCATACATAGAAACAAGTTTTCATCATCTTCAAACATCTTCTGAACTTGACCTAAAGTAACATTTTCCGTTCAGAGCGGAAACTCGTTACATTTTTATCGCCGCCGATAACGATCAAGCCTCTCGTTGCGAGTGCCGATGGATAGACGTTGAATCGATTGCATCGTGACCGCCGCCATTTTTTCTGGAACGCGTCTTCCGTTCGTTAGCCACTATTATAGTTGTCGTAGTATTGCACTTTGATTGTAAAATAGAATAAATGTATGTGTTTAAGATTTAGGGAAGTTGTAAACACCATAGTAAGCTCGCCGTTTCATTCATTAGGTTATTAATATTATTAACTGATAATACATTATTTATTCTGTGTAGATTACTAGATAGTGCGAATTTAAAGTAAATTTACCACTGTTTCGGAAAATAACGCAGTTCTGAGAAGACCTAGAAAAAAACCTAGGAACTCTTTTTCAATATATTATGTACATTATTATTATATGAAATACATAATACGTATGTACTATACCTACTTAATGTAAAAAATTGATACTCATCTAAAACCGCATTAAATGACTTTGTGATTGGTGTGTGCCACTTTTCATACTTTTGGTACGTTTAGCGCGTCGGCAGTGTTTTGCCGCCTACCTTTTTTATTTTTAATGTGGCAAGTATTTAGCTGTGTCTTTCGGCTCGAAATTAAATTATAAAGTTTATGAACCTATATCTGAGAGAATATTATGCTATTAAAGTGACGTTAGCAAAATAGTTAGACACCGATCGCAAAATCAAAAATTGTGATCTGGAACTGAAATCCCATATCTCATATCTCAAGAATATTAAGCTTTTAGTGGTTTATACAAGACGGGCACCACCGTACTAATACATTAGTTATGAATACATACTAAGTTACGGTCAATTGACCATAATTTCTTTAGTCGACCGCGAGCGGCCGAGGATTTAATTATAGTTGTTTGTTTTGTAAACCTCTAACACTGATTTTGTTGTTTATAAAATGGAACGTGTTGTTGCAGGCCCGGGCAGGCGGAGCACGGGCACGCGGGCGGTGGCGGCGGGGGCGGCGGTGGTGCGGGCGGCGTGGCGGGCGCGGGCGCGGCGCTGGCGTACGGCGGCAAGCCGGCGGGCGGCGCGGGCGCGGGCGTGCCGCAGCCGCGCGCGCCCGCCGCGCCCTACGCGCAGCCCTACCAGCCCGCGCAGCTGCGCCTGCATAACCCCGGCTACGGCTCTGCTGCACTCACTTACAGGTACACACACACATGCATTGTAAATGCACTGCTGAACACAGGCCTCCCCCAAGGAATGCCACAAAGCACGGTCCTATGCCACCTGAATTCATCGACTTCCTGCATGTCTAACCAGGTCGTCACTTCAGTGCCCTTTGCTCTGATAATATATTATTTATTTTATTTAATACTTATATGTTCTCCTGTTTTAATTTTTTTTGCGCGGAAATATATCTCTTATTTTAAATAAAAGTAGCCTAAGTTACCCTTTCCTATAACATCAGCTATAATGCCAAAATCCCGTCAAAATCAGTCAGACAAAAATTTTGAAAATTGTTTTTTTTTTTTTGTTATAAGTACTGTATATACTTTACTTACTTACTTATCGTCACGCACAATCCCTAACGGGGTAGCCAGAGAGAACAGATCGCCAAGTGTCACGATCCTTACATACCTCTTTCGCTTCTTTCAGGTTCATTAACTTCTTCATACATGCACGTCTAGGTATCCGAGTACTCTTGACCCTCCCCTCTTCGAGCAATTTGCTCACATGGTCTTCGAAAGTTAGTCTCGGTCTACCTCGACACCTTTTAATATTTACTTTCGCTCTATATATTTTCTTCACCATTCGGTCTTCACTCATTCGTTCAACGTGCCCAAACCATTGGAGTACGCCCCTATCAATTTTTGTGATAAGGTCATCTTTCAATCCTGCCATATTGCGAATCTTTTCGTTTCGCTTTCGGTCGACTATGGTAACGCCACACATTTTACGAAGAGATCGCATCTCCACTGCATTCAACTTGCTTTTATGCTTCTTCTGGCTTACCCAGGTTTCGCTGCCATATAACAAAGTCGGTACCAACACTGCGTTATGTATTGCAAGGCGTGCACTCTTCACCACGCCTTGCCTTTTTACTAATGCATTCAGGGCACCATTGACTTTGTTTCCGGCGGCGACACGCCTATCCACATCTAAATCACATCTTCCATCCCGGCTGAAAGCACTCCCCAAGTATACAATTTCATTTACCTGTTCTAGACATTCCTGATTTACCCATATTTCACATTTCGTTCTCTCTTCGTCCTTTTCAAATACCAGAACCTTAGTTTTATTAGCATTCAAACGGAGACCTTTAATTTCACATTCCTCTTTCATACACGTGACTAATGCCTGCAGTTCTACTTCTGATGGTGCAATAAGCACTGCATCATCAGCATACAGCAGACAATTAACTTTTATGTCACCCAATTTCACACCCAAACAGCTATCTTTCAGCTTCTGTAAACAGCTGTCGAGATACAGTATGAACAGCCAGGAAGACATGACACAACCCTGTTTTACGCCCGCTTGGACGCTAAACATGGGTGACAGGTCATGCCCTACCCGCACACAGGCTTTACAGTCATAGTAAAGTGACTGCACAGCCCTTAACAATCGACCATCCACATCATATCCCGGCAACAGTTCCCACATTTTCTTCCTTAGAACCTTATCAAATGCTTTCTCCAGATCCACAAAAGCACAGAAAATCCTCTGGTTAACACTCAGAAGCTTCTCCGTGATCATGCGGAGAGAAAACATTTGATCCGTGCATCCTCTTCCAGGTCTAAATCCGCATTGTGCCTCCCATAAGAATCTTTCCGATTTCTCTTGCATCCTGCGTGTCAAAACCTTCGAATAAACTTTACTTGCTAAACTGGTCAAGCTGATCGCCCGATAGCACCCACAGTCAAAATGTGAACCTTTACCTTTATATAGAGGCACAATGACCGCGGATCGCCAATCATCCGGGACATCTCCCGTCCGCCAGCACAAATTGCACAGCAGATGAAAGCTGTCCCAGACGCGAGGCCCACCGTACTTGACCATTTCAGCAGTAACTCTGTCTAGTCCCGCAGACTTACCACATTTCAAACTTCGAATCGCACGTTCAATCTCTTTTATGCTGATGACCTCAGTGTCATCGAGGTCCGTGTCTGGCGTGCCAGTCACGGCGTCACCCCCGGATCCTTCACTAAGATCATGACACGCATACAATTCTCTATAAAATTCACTCCATCGCTGCATGACGTCCGATTTTTCTGAGAGGACGTCATTGGTTCTCGAAAGCACTTTGTTCATTCTTAAAGCTGTCGCACCACTCCGGGACCTTCCAACCTCTTTCCAGAAGAGTTTGGAGTTTTCCCTAAAGTTGTGCGACAACCTCTCGTCCGCTTCTATTCTACACCTTTCACGTACTTCCTCAATCAATGTTTTCGCATGAACTTTCTGCAGCTTATATCTTTTTTTCATCTTCTCTCTCATATGCTCATCGTTACTAGAGGCCAAGTAGTCTAACCATGCTTTTTTCTTCTTTTTTACAGCTTCTTTCACTTCATCATTCCACCATGCATCTCTTCTTTTACTACTACCTCTTTTTGTCGTACCACATACTTCTTCCGCTGCACTTACCATTCCATCCCTAAGGTTCTGCCATGTTCTCTCCACACATTCTTTCCTGCCATCGATGGTGTCAAGCTTTCCGGCTACCCTCGTGTGATATTTGTCCCTAGTATCCGCTTCCTGAAGCTTCCAGCTTCGGATGCGACAGACCGACTGTGGTTCTGTTACTGCCGTCCGGTGGCGCCAACCCGCGAACAAACCCCTAAATCTAGTAATTACTAGATAATGATCCGTTCCCAGGTCAGCACCCCTGAACACTCGTGTATCCATCACCTGTTTTCGCAGTCGGTCATCCACCAGGAACAAATCAATCATACTTCTCTCATTCTTTCTTTTTCTAATGTACATATGGATCTTCCTGTGATTAAACATAGTGTTTGTCACAAGAAGACCCTTTTCCTTGCATACAGCCAGTATAAGCTTGCCAGCATCATTAACCCTTTTATCGCCAAACTTTCCAAGCACCGACTCGTATCCTGGTCGAGCGATACCTACCCATCCATTCAAATCACCACATACAACAGTTCTTTCGTTTCCCTTAACCAAATCTAGAACTTCTCTTACATTCTCCCAAAACTCCTCCAGCTCAGCCCTGGACGACGAAGCTACCGGCGCATAAACAGCCAAAAGGAATAACTTCGTCAGTCCCATTTTGAAGCGAACCCAGAGAAGTCTTGAGTTCACAACCTTGTATTCAGTCATAAGATCGACCAACCGGGACGACAACAGCACTCCCACTCCTTGGCAGGCGTTCTCGCTTTCCGGGACTCCGGACCATATAGCTAACGTCCCGCCAGGGAGCTCTTCAATACCACTGCCTTTCCGTTTGGTCTCCGACATACACACGACATCTAATTCTCTTTCTTTCATTATTTCGATCAACTCATTCGTCTTATCTCTCATGCCTCCTCTAACATTCCACGTGCCAACTCTGCACTCCGTCCTCCACCTTCCGCCGTGTCGGGCTGTGCGTGACGGGTGGCGGTCCCCATCGCCGCTTTGCGCGCTGCATTCCACACCAACGGGGACGAGCTGGTGTGCGTCGCCTTGGGGGGACGCCCTAACCCTCGTTCGCATAGGTGCGCAGCTGTGTAGAATTGCAGCCCTGAAAAGGGCTGGCAGGGGTCGCGACGAGCACGCTTCTACAATGACCCCCTATGTATATACTTTGATATGCATTTAACAAAAACCTGTTTTGTGACATTATAAACAGACAGTTAAATTTTATTTATTTGTACAAGTGTTCAAATTTAATTAACTAAAATCCGCGTAATAAAATAAAGTGATGTATCTTAGCTACTTTGAAGAGACCTTTTTTGTTTTAGCTTTGCATCCCGGGTTCTATTCATTTTAAGTTGTATTACGTGGTCGGCGGTGAGGAAAAACATTGCGAGGAAACCTGCATGTCTGAGAAATTAAACAAATATATTTCGAAGACATGTCACGTCCGCCAACACGCATAGTATGCAGCGTGGCGGACATTTCCTTGCCCCAAATCCTTAAAAACAGACCTACGAGCTTATAGTCTGTAACATTACACATGCAGATTAAAAAAACTACTCGTTCCTAATTGCAGCGTGACGTCTCGCTCGCTGCACATGCAGAAGATGAGTCAACATCCACACATATCCGTATCTTTTTAATTACTCCTCACAATAAGAGGAGCTACTGAATTTAAACTGTTGCTCCCGCCCGTTACAGCTGAATAACAATGACGGTTAAGTGCATTGTTATGACAAACAATGCGTTAACTCAGCTGGGAAGAAATGGAGAAACAACGTTGCATATGCATACCGTTACTCATGATACAGATAACTAGGGCCCGGATTAATATGTAAATCCATATTTTTAATTGAAATGGTTTTTGTTCTTGAATATGTTTTCTACATATATTATGATATTTTGATCAAGAAAATGCAATTTCTATTTTCCATATTTTTCCATATTTCAAGTATAAATCCATATTCCACAAGAAATTAAATAAATTTATCCATATCTTCATTATTTTATGTTAGGTTGATGAGAAGGTATGTGAAATGACTAAAAATTAGTTTTAGATGACGAAAATGCCAGCAAATCCTTTTTATTGGCGTGTGAAGAACTTCTTTAATGCAACCACCAAACGTCAGTAAAGCTTTTTAATGATGCAATGAGAGTTTTGTGGCCTTATGGAGTTAAACATGACCAAGTTGTCTTGCTACTTAGTGATGCTGCACCTTGTATGGTAAAAGCTGTAGATTCCCTACAAGTTTTGTATCCAAAAATTATTCATATGAAGTGCTTGGCTCATGGTATGAATAGATTTGCTGAATGAATAAGGTCTCAGTTTAAAAAGGCTGACAGTTTAGTATGAAACGTAAAGAAAAAGTTTTTGAAAGCAGCAAGCAGGATCTTAAAATTTAAAGAGTTGGTATCCCGACATTTCTTTACCGCTAGAGCCAGTGCTGAACCGCTGGGGAACTTAGCTGAGAGCAAATGAATACTATGCCCAGTATTACACTGAAATCAAAATGATTATCTTTGAATTGGAGAATAAAGCTGCTGATATTTCAATCTCAAAAGAACTTCTCCAAGATTACCCTACGTAACTATTTGCTTTATGTACATAAACACTAATTATTGCTTTTTATCATACCATATAAAGGCACTCGAAAATTCTTCCACTTCTCTAAATGATAATTTGATGACTATCGAAAATATTTTTAGAATCAGAAGGTCCCGTTGCTGAAGTAGCGAGGCAAAAATTACTCTATGTACTGAAAAAAAACAAAGGATTTCCACACAGCATGCTGTTGATTTTCTTTAGGAAAGGATCCTAAAGAAAATCAACAGCATGCTGTGTGGAACATTAGAAGGCACCATAGATGTGCCCTACTCACTTGCAGAATTATGCAAATTTAAATAAGCTCCAATCACATCCTATGATGAAAAATCATTCAGCTAGAATAAAGCATTATTTCGTCCAAACAGAAAATTTAAGGAAACACGTAATTATATACTGTAATTTAAATAATAATGAACCTAAGCTAAGTAAAATCGTATTTTTTTTGTTTTTTCTTAATAGGAAATCGTTTTAATGTACAATGTCGTTATCTTTTATTACACATATTTTTTCCATATTTTAGGATTTTAAGTCCATATTAAATGTACATATTTTGATATTATATATACATATTAATCCGGGCCCTACAGATAACTTTTTTAATATTGTTTACTGTACACTACACGTAGACACACAGCAGACGTTCAACTGTGGTAGCTCAGGTCTATTATGTACGATATTTCATATAAATTTTTTATAATTATTACAATAGCATTACTCTTGTTTTTGCAGTATATTTAACATTCATGAATAAGGGAGAAGTAGTTAATACTGAGTCATTTCAAGTTCTAAAATTCAGCTAAACTTTGAGAAAATACTGGCACTTTCTAGTCCATTTATATTTCGTGAAGTTGTTTATTCGAGAAATAAACAATTTCTTAATGTACTGAGAAAACTTGAGGCTGTCATATTTACTTAATTATATGTTATTATATACTATATGGTTATATATAAGTACAATAGGTGGACTTAATGCAAAGCATTCTATGCCAGTCAACCGGGATTACCCGAAATCTTTAAAGCGGTACAATAATGACACGAGTCACAAAACAGGCAAAACATACGAGTGTAAACGATTGTAGTCCTATGAAATATATACACATATATGTACATACATACACACATATCTATACATAATGTTGCGCCAGTAATCCGGAGGTGATAGGCAGAATTCAAAGAGCAGCGAGCTAGTCGAGCACCGGATTGCCGAAGAAAATTGTGTTTAGATGGAAAATTGTGAAAGAATTGATAGACTAATTAGCAGGCATAGGTTGGCTATAATATGAATAAATACATATAGATTTTTTCAAAATACCTACATTTCGAATGGTGGTTCTAGTTACTATTAGTATTTTCGCTGGCACCTGACGTTGCACCTTATGTCATCAGGAAGTGTATTCCAAAGCCTTGCTTGCCCCTAGCTCGACGAGTAAAGGACGTGGGTGATGGACGTAAATCCTGAATGATGACGTATAGAAGGAATAAAAGTATTAGATAAGCAAAGTAACATTTAATATTCGGACAAAGAAGGCTCAAAATAAACACAACAAAGAATACAAAGGTACAAAGAAGTCATACACAGATATTTACTTAAATAATAAATATTCGTTTAGTAGAAACGTAGGATTACATATAATCTTACGGTTGCTGTAAGCTGCTACTATGGGGAGTAGACACGAGGATTTCATGCTCTCGAAGTATCTAACAGACGACTATATCCTATTTGTTTAGATGTTAATTAACCAGTCGGTGGGCGACCGTCAAGGTTGTAAGACGTATGTCATTGCCATCATTGTTTTGCCTACAAATTTAGGCACAGATGTTCAGCAGTAGACTGTTCACATGTCTAATTAGTAGTAAGGTTAATATTTACTGTAGCGAATCTCATCTTCGAATTATTTTTTACCTACTCCTCTTTCTTGATGTTACGCAGAAAGTCTACTACAAACAAATGATACGTGCAGCTTATTCTCGATTGGATTCAGCGTGGGTCGTGAGCCCTGTATTTAGAAACTGCTCGTACCTTTTTTAACAAACACGTTTAAGACTTTTAAGCGTGGAGCGCGGGTATAAATATTTCCATGTCTATGAAACTATTTATAATATCATCGTAATATGGTAAGTGTCTTTATTTCTGAAATAAATTGTACTTAAAAAAACTGCTTCCACATAAGATTTTTCCCATGTATAGTTGAGACGTTTACACAATTATTATTATTTGTAGGCAAAGACTTGTTGGATTCGTTTACGTGGTAGAGCCAAGCTTTGGTTGCAGCAAGAATGGGTCGGCTCGACCCACGCTTTCACAGAATGAGAACCACGCTTTCACATAATACCAGCGTAAAATTGCAGCTTAATGCTGCTGTGTTCCTTATGGTGGGTGTAGAGACCCTTTTTTACTGGAAATAAGGCATTTCATCTTAGTGCTCGGGGTGACAACGTATCTGCATTTTGATTTATAATTTAGGATAAATGAAGATGTCTATGGGTGACAGTGTCCACCTACCATCAGGTGGACTGTGCGCTCATTTGTTACCCGTACTCTATAAAATAGTATATAAAAAAGTGGATGCTGTGGCTTATATACACCTACATCCATCGTCGGCTATGAATCCAAATGTAGATGCGGTATCACCCCTGAACACTAAGATAGAATGCTTCGTTGCCAGTAAAAAGGGTCTCCGGTTCTCTACACTCACCATACGAAACACAGTAGTATTATGCAGCTTTTTCCGCTGGTATTCTGTGTCAGGACAGTCCTCACCGGGCTGCAGCGTGGCTGTAGGTACACGTGTAAAACTGAAATAAAAATCAAACAAACCGTTTCACTCTGCGTGTCCTAGATGGATTGACCGTCTAATGACCTTTATTTATACTACACCTACTCTATTTAAATTTACATCACACTTTATAATAGTCTTATTTATTTAAATTAAAGAGTGGACTGCCATTTAAACTAAAAATGCAACAGTATTCAACAGTCTGCCAACACGCCGTCCGTGTATCAATTTACACTGTCACGTAATAATCACCGTGGCACGGAAAAGCGATGTGTGCATTAATAGCCTTAGGTAACCGAATGCTTTCAAAAGCAGGTTTCTACCTTTTTTTAAATAATTGAACATAGGCAATATACGCGATATAGCACGAAGAACCGACAACCGATAGTGAAGAAAATTTCTCGGGTGGCAGCTTCGTACCGGCAGGCGAAGCGTAGGGCGTCTTCCACCTGGATGCAGTGACGACCTGGTAAGATATGCAAGAAGTAGATGGATGCAGTTAGCTCAGGATCATGTTATGTCGCATTCCTTGGGGAAGGCCTTTGTTTAGCAGTGGACTTGTGAAGGGCTGTAATGATGATGATCATGATGATTACGTTCTTTAAAATTAGAAATCAGGAAGGCCGATGTTTTGACGGCGCAAGAGAATTTAAATGAATAAATTTACGTGGTAGACCCATGCTGCAGTTATAATAGTAGTATAGTTGTAGCACGAATGGATGGATCGGAGAAGGACCACGCTTTTAAAGAATACTGGCGTCAACTAGTCGCTTAATGATGCTGTTTCGTATGGTGAACGCAGACAACCGGAGGATTTATACAGGAAACGAGGCATTTCATCGTTTTCCTCACTGGTGACAACGCGTCTGCATTTTAATTCGTAATCGAGCATGGATGTAGCTGTCTATGGGCCGCAGCAGCCACTGACCATTAGGTGGACTGTGTGCTCGTTTGTCACTCTATCCTATAAAAGAATCCATCCCGCTTGTCCTGTAGGAATTCTTAGAACACGTCGAAACCGAAAGCCTTTAATACTTTTAAAAATCAGCCTGTCGAGCTTAGTTATATAATAGTTTTGATACCCTACGGGCTAAATAGTCTAGCATGGGGCGCGAAGAAGTTTAGACAGGTAAAAAATATTTTAGGGTTGTAGTTATATTTACCAAGTCAGGAAATATTTCCCATAACCCGTTGTAAATGTTTTGTTTTATAACTTGTAGACATCAAGCTATATTTCTGTCTTGAACCGTCTTATTACAAAACTTGGCGTCTTGGGTTTAAATTAAGGTTTAAGAGCCCTTCCCTCAAAAGAAGTCTTCACGAAATTTGACTTAATATGTTGTCAATTACCATACTTTACCATTTTTATTCTCGTATTTCCCCGGGACTTCTTTCGTGGAACAGATTATAGATTAAACCCAAAACTAATTACGAACTACTTTTTGTAATAATACGGCTAAGATTTATATAAGGGTACTGTTATGAAATCCGGCCTTGGTAATAACGAAAAGTTTATGGAGAAATTAGCTCGCTACTGTGGCTCTTTCGTCCGTTTGATACATATATTTTGTACAGAGCCGACCGTGCTTTAAATGACTTACACTTAATGCACTGCCTAACAAGCAAGAGGATATGAATGAACTTATGAGGATTATATTTAACTTTAACTAGCAGCTTATCGAACATTTTCCGAACATAAGTCATCGCTCTTTGATCTTGGATATTATAACTAAGTCGTACGATGTAGTTATTTTATGAATGTATTTTTATTTCAGAAGATAATTTTATTATACTTCTCTCGCTGTCATCCACAATTTCTGATATAGTATAGTTTTTTTATGTACATTTAAAAAAGTTTTCCAAAAATAAAGCCCCCATATCTGGTAGAGAGATACAAGTAAGCTAACTGCTTAATGCTTATCATAAACGAGATTAACACACGTTTCGTCGGTGCGGAAGATGTTCAGTTTCCACAGAGAGCTCTACTCTTACACCGCCCCCCCTCCCCCATCGTTCTGTTGTTGTGCAACAGCGACAGCCGGCTGCTGCTAGATTTGGCAAAAGACCTGAAAATTCAGCCGAGAAAATTCTTTACATGTTTTAAAATATTATAAACTGGTAATTGTAAATCAAAATTCTTATTTTATTAGAAGCTAAGGTAGTAAAGAAACATCCTATATTTTACGTCCTAAGATTGGGCAAAGGCCGTCTTTATTATATGATGATAGGTTTTTAGAAGCATACCGCGTATAGGGGCACCTATACTTCTCATGTTCTCGTAATATACCGATTGTGTAATAATATAATACGAGCATCCCCAAGCATCCACATTTAAAGAGAATTTTTTTTGTTCGTTTTCGTCCTTATCCACGCAAATTATATATTTTACTTTATAAGAAAGAAAATTATTTATTAAAGTAAAACTATCCTTTTAATTGGCATTGGCGAGCAACACAGTGATGTTATATAATAAATACATTAATTTAGGTAATGTAGATAGGAAAATAAAGTAGACCACTGTTAATTTGTTTGAGATTATTATTTCTAAATAATAATAAAAGTGTGTGGGAAGTATGTTCCTTCAGCCTTGATAGGACCCGTGTGCTGGAGATTTTTCAGTATTAGAATGAAACCTTTCAAAGCACGGAACTGCACATAATGGCACTAGACATGTGCTGCAAACATATTTTGAGCGTACTTCTTTAGCACGAGTGCTGCAAAAACGGCAATAATAAATTTATTCAGTCTTGGCATATGAGTCCCTACATTTGAAAACCTAAGCTCATCAGGCACACGAAGTGCACCACCTTTTTTGCATTTGAAAACTGGTTGCCTTCTTGTCCTACTAGAAAATGTGTCAATCATTGCTCGACCTAAACGCAGTCTGATAGTTCTATGTGTGTTCTTTCTGCTGGAGTGACCTTCCATATACAAAATATAAGCATTGATTATTGCAGATTCGAATAAAAACCAAAAGAGCTTATGCCAATTTTTTTTTGACTTCCTCCCTAGAGGATATGATGACCTATAATGATCGAATAGATCCACACCTCCCATATTTTCTGTATACTTCTTTATTGCCAGCGGACAGAACATTTCTTTTTTCGAACCATCTTTCTGTTTTCTTTTTATTGCTTTAACTTCTCTAGGGCAGTAAGCTGTGGTACCTACAAAGACATCTTTGGTATCTTTCCACTTTATTATAGATAGATATAGGCCTGCTATAAAAAAATAAAAACTCGCCTGTATTGAGACGTCTTTCTTTCATATTTTTGCTATAAACTTCTGGTAGACCTTTTCGGTTAC
Organism: Parnassius smintheus behrii; assembly: GCA_036936625.1. Classification (NCBI taxonomy): domain Eukaryota; kingdom Metazoa; phylum Arthropoda; class Insecta; order Lepidoptera; family Papilionidae; genus Parnassius; species Parnassius smintheus. The sequence goes on from JAUPFT010000017.1 coordinate 42,734,097, forward strand.
TTCGAATTGTTCCCATAGCATAAATTTGTCTTTGTAGCAGTGCTGCAAGTACTCCTAAATTCGTAAAAAAATTGTCAAATGCCAGTAAGGTGTTTGTAGGTACATTCTCAGACAAGTCTAGAACAACAAAAAGATTTTCTTCACTGGCTGTACCTATTTTTCCAGTATAAATTTGAAACTGGTATAGAAATCCTGTCCTGGCATCACATCTCGCCCAAGACTTGTATCCCCTCTTTATTGGTTTCTTGGGCATATACTGCTTCATTGACCTTCTTCCCTTGAACCGAATCATAGACTCATCAATGGATTGGTTTGATGATTGGTCACATGCCTCTCCAAATGTCACACTCAAAATATCAATGAATGGTTGGATTTTACACAGTTTATTGTAATGTTGTGAATTCCTTGGTAGTTCTTCTCTTATATTAGAAATATGTAGGTTTTCTGTGATTTTTTTGAAACATTTTAGAGTCATTACCTGATTATTATAGACATATTTCCTGATTATTATAGAAGGGATCAGTGCTCCAGTAAAGCTTGGTAATCAGATAAAGGATTCACAGACATTAGTATGATTATCCCAAAATATGCAGATAATTCTGTTTTTGTAATATCAATCCAATATCTGGAATGTTTTGCTTCTGCATAGACGTTAGTATTTTTTACAATTAGATCCAGTGCTTCTTCAGGACACATATCCATGAAGTAATCTTTAGGCTGACTCCTGTTAGAATATTTTTTTCTTACTGTCATCGGCCTATCAAATATAGGAGAATCAAAATCTTCAATATCATTTGTCCACTGCCAGTTTAGAGTTTACAGAAGAAGGTTGATTGCTTGAGCTTGGAGTCATGATTTGTGTTTCAGCATGAATTTCAGGAGCAGGCGTTGGCACATGAACCAAAGAACTTACAGGTAGTGAACATCGGGGACAGGCATTGGCGCATCAACCTGAGGAGAACTTGCAGGTGAGTGAATTTCAGAGAAGGGCATTGTGACATCAACCGGAGGAGTACTTCCAGGTAAGTGAATTTCAGGGGCAGGCATTGTGACATCAATTGAAGAAGAATTAATTTGTCCATCAACCGGAACTGAAAAATAATTTTAATTTTATACTTTCTAAAATACTGCACAGTGACCTTAGATTGAGAAATAAATAGTAGGTTCATACCTGATAATATTTCATACAAATCTTGGTCCATAATTATATCTTGAATAAAGTCTAGTCTATTATTAAACACTTCTCCTGAATTCTCGTCATCATCGGCAGCGGCGTCGTCTTTTTCAGAAGACATCATATCTTGTAATGTTTGATATAACTCATCACAATCTTTCTGGCTTAGCACAGAAAAGATCTTCCGTTTTTTAGGAGGCTGCAATCAAAGAAATAAATGTATAAATGACAATTGAAACATTTTAGGGTGGTAAAAACATTCAATCAACGCACTAAAATAGTCTAAAATAAAATAAATTTTGAACGTATGAAAATAAGTGAGTCGACAATTGGGCTGTAGGCATATATTTCCCACGTATTTGCAAAAGAAATTTAGTATATATAAAACTCATTATGCACTTCAAAAATTAGTACATCGGACAAAGAAATAACAAATCAACAAAATAAAAACGTATCTGCCTACTTACCGGATTTTTTTGGGCATTGTAATTATTTTTATGAGAAACTGACACCAAACTACGAACATTCACTGAGTAACCTCAAAGTAATAAAATGAATTTGACATTGACAGTAAAATGGTACGTTCAGATTGACGCACTTACATTCCTCGACATAGACAATATTACTGTCAGTGTCGGTTTGACATATTGTGGGAATAGGTTGCACTCAGCTCGAATAAAACCTAAAGAATGAATGTTCAAAACATTTTCCTTCAGTCCAATCAAGGGTTAACTGAATTATTTTCTTTTCAAATAATATAAAAACAACTACACGTATTAAATCAAAACATTGTCTTATTTTTCTTATATAATATAAACGTTATACAAAAATATATTAATGTGCCTAAAATATGTATATTTAATATTTTGCTTTTTTCACTGCCTCTATTGTGTAGTTGTTGTTATGGCAATTGCTGATCATGAAGTCCCAAATTCTAAACCCCGGTCGTGACAAAAATTAGTTATTGGGTTTTTCTGTCAAGATATTCTCAGTAGCAGCCCGGAGTCAGGAAGTTGGCGGTGTTTCACCCTCGTACTTTGGAAAACACGTAAAGCTGTTAAAGCTGCTTCCGGTCGTGTCGGAATGCAGTCCCATTGGGCTATGAAAGTTAGGCAATAGAGACATCTTTATCTTGTTACTAAAATTCGGTCCGGAGGACATTAGATGAATATCTTATTTTTATATTTGTAGAAACTTCCTCACATTTTCCTTATCAATAAATAAACGATAATCGTAAATAAAATGTCTAAAATAAATAGCAAAATTTTGTATAAATAAGATGTGTTTTCAATCACTACGCGAGAGTTTGCGTAAGTCTATATCTATCCTTGACTCGACCTAGACACGAATGAAGCACACAATGCAGTCTGGGTTACACGGAGAGCAAAAGTTTGAAATTTGCCAGACGTAAGAGAACGATCCCGTCTATATTTTTTTTGTAATGCATCTCTACATACCTCCGTCTCGGCTATTGAAGCGTTAATGTTTATTTAATTCCTGAAAGTGTAACGCGGTCGTAAATGACGAAGGTTCGAAGTTTTTTTAGGATTAAATAAGTTTTCGTTTTATGTTTCATTGTGGTCTAATCTAATCATATCTTCGGCATTATTTTCTTTCTAATATATGTGTATAAAATATCATCATGTCATCATAGCTTATAATAGCCCATTGATGAACATAGGCCTTCCCCATAGATTTTGGTTGCCACGCTTGGCAGGCTGGTTGGCAACCGTAGATCATTATTTTGTGTTGTTATTAGAATGGTGCCGCTGCTCATCTCCTGTTGAAGTTGCCCTCTGTCGGCTGTTACGACACCCACGGGATGACGGGATGATACGGGGTAGTGGATATTCATACATTGACACTACACGGTAACTACAATAGTAGATACTACTATAATAACGAAATGAAAACCTACGGTTGTTAACCGAAATATCTACTCTGTGGGAGCAATCCATGGGGAGGCCTATGTTCAGAAGTGAACTTTTGATAGACTGCGACTCTAACCCAATAAATATGAAGTATATTAATGGGTCGATTTTGCATAACGACAAATTACGGTAAATAAGACAATAAATTATGGTTATATTATGTGCACAGGATTTACTTATTTTTAATTTGTTATCACTCTTGCGTACTTGATAAATCTGTTGGAAAATTTGATACGCTACGTACAGTATAATCGACTGTGTAAATACTTTTATACGCATTTTATAATTTAGATTTTAATGTATAAGATTATTAGTTTTAGTTCAGTCCTTACTTATTTTTATCACTGAATTAGTTGTACATCGTACATGATTGTAAGTTGTTATTAAATAAAAGTCTCGCTGAGTTTCTTGCTGGTTCTTCCCAGGACAGAGGTTTTTTCCGAACCAATAGTAAATTAAAAAAGGTAACTTTCAATAAGTTAGTATTATTTATAGTCTATATTGAATAAAAAAGTTTCTGTTTCTGTATTTCTTTTGATTGCCGCGTTGGTCTCGTGGTCGTGTATACGCGATTGTTGACCGTGGGGTCCCCGCTTTGAATCGCGGTTCGGGTCAAAACTAGTTGCTGGGTTTCTTTGTCAAAAAATTCTTATCAGCAGTCCGGAGTCAGGAAGTTAGCGGTGCTTTACTCCCGTGTCTTGGAAAGCATGTAAAGATTGATAGTCTCGATCTCTCTCCGGTCGTGTCGGATTACCGTCCCATCGGACTATGAAAGTGAGGGAATAAAGAGTGCACCTGTCTACACGCGCACTTACTAGGGTACTATAATTCTGGACAGCGCCGCTTGGCTAGTCTCCGTTGAGGCAGGCCACCGCGCCATGACCGTAATTCGATCTGGAGTATTATATATATACTTATTTATTTGGATATTCAAGTAAAATATTTAGACAACTTCTCAATAATATGAGCCACCAAGGGATTATTCTGTAGCATATTTGTGGTGTGTGTTATTAGCGCTGTGTGTGAGTCGGTTGCCTTCTTGTTGCTACAAATCTATACATATGTGTAACAGTTTTCATAATAATTTATTTTATTTGGGCGAACGCTACTCATTAGGGAAGTTTCCGAATTTATTAGAATTAGTTTAATTAAATTATTTTTCTTGAATATACTTAGTTTTTTGTTCATTTGTTGTGGTAGAATACACAAGTTATACGTAAACGTATTATGAGTACGAATGTAAACCACCTGCGTGTCGTTGAGTTTAATATAATTGAACGTCGCAAAGCCACATTAGCAAATGACTTCTTTGAACTAGGTTCATTAGAAATTTAAGATTTTAATTGGTTGAATAATTGTGTACTGACTGCTTCTAATGTCAACGTGTTTTTACATATAAATATATGATAAATTGATCGTATTTTGCAAGATAGCCCGGTAATTACAAAAAATATTTTGACTAAGTACTATTTTTTTTGTAAAATAAAGGTGACCAACGAACTTACAATCCTCCTAACATCTCTTTTTATACGTGGTAGAGCCACGCTGCAGCTTTATTATGGTTGCAGCACGAATGAATCGGCACGACCGGGGAAGGACCATGCTCTCATAAAATAGCGTAAAGTAGCAGCTTAATACTGCTGTGCTTCGTATGGTAAGTGTAGAGATCCGTAGACCCTTTTTTACTGGAAACGAGGCATTTCATCTTAGTTCTCAACGCATCTGCGTACAGATTCTTAATCGAGGATAAATGTAGATGTCTATGGGCCACAGCATCCACTTTGGACTCCGTGCTCGTATGTCACACTTATTCTATAAAAAAATGGGTATCCTCTTTGTGCTGATTAAGTGATAAACTAAGCTTTTTATTTTAGTCCTCAGGGGTGATCTGCATTGTGTTTTTTAATCTACAAATTATGTGCTCGTTTATTATGGTTACTTTTACTTGAAAAATCACTCTATCCTGCCTATATAAAAATAATTTAATATAATTTTTTTAAATAAATTTAATTTAATAAAAAATAATTCTAAATTTGTTAAAATGTTAACAACGCGTGTTCATTAACATATAAAGATACTAGTGAAGCCTATAGGCCGTTAGTTTCAGCCATAATTACAATATAAACCAACACGACCAAGATGCGACGCCATAAGACTTTTAATGTCCTCATTTATGTACACAATATGCCAATTCGGAGTTAACTTTTTAAACCGCTCGGGTTACTTTTGGCAGTGGTGCGCTTGGGGGATGCGTAAGTCTTTATAAAATCTACATAAAATGTTGGACGGCGTCCAACCGGGCCGGAGTTATAAAAGGATGGTCCAAAATAGTGCAGTGAAAATGAGTCGAGACGTGTATTGATGCATTCATACTTTGCTGTCGGCGGGTACACTTTTGTCGGGCGTATAAAAATACGATGCTTTAAATAACTAACTCATGTGTGTAATAACGTTGTGTATAACGCATTGTGTGAGCCAAAATCGTTATACTACCTTACTAAGTATTTTTTATTGAATGAAGGTTACAAACGAGCACACAGTCCACCTGATGGCAAGTGAAAACTGTGGCCCATAGAATCAAAATGCAGGTGCGTTGTCACCCCTAAGGACTAAGATGAAAAGCCTCGTTTCCAGTAAAGAGGGTCATCGGTTCTCTGCACTCACCATACGAAACAAAGCCACATGGAGCTGCTATTTTTCATTGGTATTCTGTGAGAGCTAGGTCCTTCCCCGGTAGAGCCGACCCATTTGTGATATATCTTTAGTACGTGAGGGTAATATTGTCATCCGGCTAATATAGTAATTTTCTTATAACTCAAAAACTACAGCCTTGTTTAAAGCGTTGTCACCCCTGGGGGCCAAGATGGCGTTAAATGTTGACTTTGGCCCTCGGTAAGAAAATAGCTATAGTATATAATAGGTAGCATGTAGTAAAAGGATGCCTACCTATTTAGGCAAAATTTTGTAGCAAAACTTTTTCTTTGAAGTAGGAAATCTCAAAAATTGTCGAAAGGACCCGGCCGTTTGTCTAAATCAAAATAAATGAACCATTTAAAATTAAGTCATAATTTTTTTTGTATCTTTATTTTTGAAAACTTCTGTACATTAGGATTTTCTCATGTATTGCGGTGACGGTTTTCACACATAAATTTCACAATGACAAAGATCCAGGCCCGGTACATTTGAAGGACATATAAATATTTGTTTCGTTTGGGATTCAAACTCGCGGCCCTTAGCGCGGCAACTCATTGTTAAACCACTGCGCCGCGGAGCCGTCACGATTAACGATTGATAAAGTATTGTCTATACATTTCAGGGTCACAGGGTCAATAAGCACAGCGTAAATAAATCATGTTGTGTTTTGGCGCACCCAGGCGTGTCACTGGCGGCCCGGCCGTTCGCCCCCGAACGAAAAAGGTGTGGTGACCTTCAGTGCCACAGTTGAACAAGCGAAATCAATTTGCTTAAAATTTTCATAATTTGTTATTGCCTACTCATTTTGTAACTCTCTCCGGGGTTATTAACGGCTATGAAGAATCTGCTCTGACCCAATACCGACCACAGCTATAATATATCATTACTGTCGGAAATTATGGATAAATAAACGGATAGGACATAAGCCAAAATAGTATATGTAAATATAGATGCCATCAAAACATATCTTAAAAAAACAAGTCCCGCAATTCGGTTCTTCTACCGTAAAAAGTTGTGAAATCCATGTAAATACCAAGTCGGTTAACTTATTCAGTTCCTATTTAAGTGTCCTTCTGTTTTAAGTTATTACGTAATTAGCTAACCTAACAACATTTTATAGTGACCATATCAATGTTAAAAATCTTTTATGTTTCAAATGAATAGATTGACTTGGCCATCGCAAGAAAGCTTAAGTATCGCACAAGTAATATACGAGTACATATGTATTATATTAAATTAGATTCTTTTAGTGCGATTGCCAAGTCAATCTATATATTTAAAACATATTTAGATTATTACATTTTATAAACGTAATGGCGTTGTTAGAATATCTACTTCTCCATATAGTGTTAGTGCCGTGGGTGTTGTAAGAAGCGGCTGAGGGAAACAAATCAGGTTATGTGCAGCAGCGTCTTCCCAATAACGACTAATGTATCAGAACTGCGGTCGCCGAGCGTGGCGACTACGACAAACATGAGTCAATCTACGGAAAGGCACATCACATTGTCACCAGTGGATTTTGGCGGGCTCTAACGGTAATACTAATGGCGACGTTAGAGAATCCGTCACATTTCGTCCCGTGGATGTCGTAAGAGGTGACTTTGGCATATATACACTCACCGGCACGGAAACTTGGCCACTCGTGAATTTGCTGATTATTTGCACTGAAACGTTTTTTTAACAGTAAATTAAGGGTAGATGCATTCAATAAGTGTCTCTAATGGTTTTAGAACATAGAAATTTAATGTTTACTTCACCGAAATTTTTCTTTTCAAGATAACATGTTTTCACTAAAATTAACATCTTTCCATTGTCACTTTAAAAATACTACAAAGTTAAAATTTAAGTCTGTTTCTTTATTGTCTATCAGTTTTAATATCGGGTGTTTCCTCCTCTAGCCCTGATAACCGCTTGCATTCGATCTGGCATGCTTTGAATGATGTTTCTGACATCAACTTGCGGTATGCTGTTCCAAGCGGCCAGCGCTGCATTTCGGAGCTCATTTAGAGTTTGTGGCGGTTTGGAGCTGGACTTTATCTTTCTTTTGAGCATACCCCATACATGCTCAATTGGATTTAAGTCCGGGCTACGAGCTGGCCACTGTAATTTTTGTATTCCAACCTCTTACAGATATTCCTCTACACAATGTGCGACGTGCGGGCGTGCATTATCGTGCATGAGGAGGAATTGGTCGTGTCCAATGAATCCCGAATAAGGCATTACGTGCTCCTGAAGAACTTCCTCGATGTATCGAGTAGCTGTAAGCCGATTATCGACGATGACCAACTCTGTACGTGCGTCGGAACTTACACCTCCCCATACCATTATTGAGCCTCCATGGAAACTCACAGTTTGGGTGGTGGTAATGGGTAGAAACCTCTCTCCTCTTTTTCTCCACACTCGTTCTCGACCGTCTGGAGCACGTAAAGCTATTCGACACTCATCTGTGAACAACACTCTAGCCCATTGCTGGTGGGTCCAATTGACATGTTCTCTTGCGAACTGAAGTCGGGCTACTCGGTGCTGTCTGAGAAGTTCTGGACCTCGTGCTGGTCTACGAGCTTTTAAATTCACTTCCTCCATTCGTCTTCTCACCGTACGCTCACTAACATTAACGCCTCTTGCGATTTGGAGCCGCTGGCGTATCTCAACAGCGGTCAGGTAGCGGTTTCTCAAAATCTCCATAACAATAAAACGATCGTCCCGGGCCGATGTGCACCTTACGCCCCCACTGCCTGGTCTGCGGGTGTAGCGGCCTGTCTCCTGGTATCGTTTCAGTGAATACTGCATTGAGGACCGTGGTACGTTAAGCACAATAGCAACTTCATGCTGTGTCAGCCCTTGGTCAATTAATGCTACTGCTTGTGCAACTTGTGCTGGTGTTAACGGCATTTTTATTGGCTTTAAAGCACCTTTAGTTATTTAATTAAGACACAAGATCACAATAATTAAATAACCTTACAGTAAACTTTTCACAACACACAAATTTAAAATGTGAACTTAGTCGCTCAAATGACCCGATTCAACTAAAAATTAAAGAATTCGTCATGGTGCACTTAAACATAATGAATTACCCTCTTGAACTTGAGGGTAAACATTTTTTGACATACTTGCATAACAAACATTCATCAGAAACACTTAAAGCTTTTGCTATCGCGAGATAACCGCTTGGCCAAGTTTCCGTGCCGGTGAGTGTATAAATGCCACAATGTCTCTTGGCTGCCGGTGAATGGCGGTGTAATCATCTCGTTTGCGTCAGACTTAAAATATCCAGACCGGCGACTGAGAGCAGTGTCAATGGTGCGAGATGTCTGGTACTTCAGTTATCATCTGCTAAGCGTGCCGACCAAGACAAACTTTTCCTACATTGAGAGAAAAACCAGCCTTGGAATTTTATAGACTGCTTAAAAATTCAACGGGAACAGCCACTAATATAATCACTAATACTAATATCACCTCGAGGTTAACCACTGGACATATTTATTTCTTAGATAAATTACTAAGTATTGTATTTCATGAGTTGTAAGAGAGAGATGAAAATAATACGGTATTACTATTACTCGTGACCCTTGCAAAGACTTACGAAAAAAAACACGCAACCATATTTAACTCGCGGGCCGTCACGTTGGCCGCCACGTGTTTTGACGGCAAGTTGGAAGTTAAGCGCTTCATAATAAAAAAATAAACTCCTGCTGTGCTACAGTTAGCGCCTCCCTCCCTGCCTTCCTCTCTATTAGCGATAAAGGAGGGAGGGTGGGAGGGAGAAAATACAACCTTGGCCTTCCCCCTCTTCGCCCTGCACGAACGTCAACTTGACAGATGACGTGCCGCCCGTGTTTTTGGGAACGTAACGTACTTCGACATTATCGGTTTGTAATCGTTATCAAGCTCACGTTTCACCGCTTTATTTATATAGAGCTTACATTAAACCCTTACTTATATACGATATATATAATACGCAAAACTGTGGAGCTTATTATCATATTTGATGTCATTAATATGACAAATAATAAATATTTTCTGAATCCTTTTTCCTTTCATTCTTTTCGATATCATAAATCGAGTTCAAATTACATTCAGTAAGTCTCAGATATAAATAAGGTTCCTCCACATTTTTAGGTACATATTTCATTAATAATGGTGGTGCCATTATCGTTATATTATTCTTGATATTCTACCAGCACAGTACAGTTAAATGTACGTTTTTTATTGTACGTAATATAAAAAGAAAACATATTTTTTTATCGAAAAAGCACTAAACCTCCACTAAACCTTTCATAATTTCGTATCGTAATTTAGTTTAGTCGATCTATTTTCTATAATACGGTTTCGGGCCCGTCACACACCTACGGTAGTTTTCCGTACGGAATTTTGAGGGCAAAACGGGATTCCGTGTGTGTGTGTGTGGGCGACTCCTTCGTTTGTCACTACAAACTGCCTTAGTGACTATCGTAAGAGGCTACACGGGAATCCAACCAGGAGATGAGTAGGAGCGTGTTAATGATTTCTTATATTTACGCGAGCACTACACATTGATTAAAACTACTTTTACGGATTTTATCGCGTTTATTTTACTTTTAATTACTTTTATTTTTAATTCTCGACGTTTCGGGCGCTTTCCAGCACCCATAGTCACGGGGGACTGAGATGACTAACGTCCCGATGTCATTGTTAAACCCGGAGTACCTTCAGCTTTTTAAATTATTGTTTATGGTATCTATGCAAAATGAACTCACTATGTCCTGAGGTCTTGCAGTGGTATGCTTGGGTTTAGTTTTAATTTTATTGATTATAGGATCCCAAGCAGGTGGTAGTACCCAGCCTCCTTAGTTTAATTTCAATAGAATTTTGCATAGATCGGACCATAAACAATAATTAAAAAAGCTGAAGGTACTCCGGGTTTAACAATGACATCGGGACGTCAGTCATCTCAGTCCCCCGTGACTATGGGTGCTGGAAAGCGCCCAAAACGTCGAGAATTAAAAATAAAAGTAATTAAAAGTAAAATAAACGCGATAAAATCCGTAAAAGTAGTTTTAATCAAAGGAGCGTGTTCCTAACAAGACCTAAGAGAAGAGAAGTGGCCGTCGCCAAGCGTGGCAGCTGTGACCAATATCCCACGTATGAGGCAATCTGTGAGGGAGGCCCGTGGACTTTTAATAGGCTGTGACGAGGGGTAAAGTTGCAGATTCCTGATCCGTTTTTGTAAAGATCACTTTACCTATTACACTTAGCAAATGACAGACTTTAATATGGATAGTATGATATATTCGTATTTTCTAGTTAGTCTAGTTGCTAGTGAGTTATATTTATCTTTTAAAGTCTTTTCATTTGCATACCATTGGATAATAATAATATTTAAAGTGTTGCCTACTTCTCAGTCAATAAAAACAAATATGGCTAAAATAATCTATCCCTACACATCACATACAAGTAGCAGAATTGTCAAAGAATTAATTTTTATTATAATGCTCTCTTTTTATATAAATTTTTTCTTAATAAAACATTCTTTCAATATTATTCAATATGGTAACTAACAACATCGTTTGTGCTGTATAGATGTATTTGCAAACATTATATTGCACCCGGATAAACATTTAGCTAGTATGCATAAAGAAATTAAGTATGTTTTCGTGATAGTCATGCTATAGCTATATTTTATTGTAGCATGAATTGGTAGGCTCAACCGGTGAAGGACCAAGCTCTTATACGAGCGTAAAATAGCATCTTAATGCTACTGTGTTTCATACGGTGAGTGAAGAGAACTGGAGACCCTTTTTCTGAAAGCGGAGCATTTCATCTTAGTCCTCAAGGGCGAACACGATGTTTATGGGTTAAATCATCCACTTAAAATCAGATAGACTGTGTGCTAGTTTTGGCATTCTTATTCTATAAAAAGTATGGAATGTATGCTCAAAGCCTGGAATAATTACAGAATTACCGGAACTTGATTCGTACCGGTCTCCGGTTGGGGTATTACATACATGACTGACTCGAACGAAATCATATAGCACCATCTGACAACATCCATAAGATTTTTTCGTGTATTTTCCGTAGCACTCTCATACGATACCCACGGGATAAAATCATGCAATTTATACGATATTTTTTATAGAATAAGGGTGACAAACGAGCACACAGACTTGATGGTAAGCGGATGCTGTGCCCCATAGACATATACATTTATCCACTATTAAGAATCAAACCGCAGATGCGTTGTCTGACTAAGATGGAATGCCTCGTTTCCAGTAAAAAAGGGTCTCCGTTTCTCTACACTCACCATACGGAATACCTGTATTAAGCTGCTATTCTGCGCTGGTAATATATGAGTGTGGTGCTTTCCCGGTCGAGCCGACCCATTCGTGCTACAATCATAATATACTGCAGCGTGGCCCTACCAAGTATAAAAAGAATAATTACAAAAAATTAAAAACTTGTTTAATTAATACTAATAATCGCACGTACGAGTATACGGTATTAAACAACTTGTTTAGCAACTAGTGTATGCAAAATAAAAATACAGAGTTCGTTCTTCATTTTATTGTAGGATTCAAAACGAGTCGCAATGTGCTAATGGAGGAGCAGATTTGTCTTTATGATTTATTAAAATTCATGGTTATCATTTTTCCTCAGAAAGCTCTCGTGATGACTTATTAGTTTTCTTTGTTATTAAGAGCGTAGGTCCATCGTTATTTTGTTTCTGGCTGGTTTTATTACGATTTCTTTTAATTTACTCATTTTGAAAAGTTTCGTTATTGTAGACCCTCTTAAAGTACTCGCCTTGGCAAAAGATTTTCAATTATGCGCCATCGGACATAATTTTCTTGAACGAGTAGTCTATTCTCACAATGCTGGACAATCGAGTTCGTGAGCACAGAGCTGAGACCTTTGCATTGGTGATGTGCTTAACAATCATACGATTGTAGCATTCAAGATCAGCATTCTCGGGTCGTAAGACCCCAGTCTGTACACCAGGGTACACCCGCGTGCAATTGTGATTAATATTTGGAGAAAAAGTTGATATTTCCTTAACTACCCTTCTGTCGCGGCTGGTGAGGACCAGGTTTCTATTACAATTATATAACTGAAGTTGCTAACTTAAACTCGTAATTATATTTAGTGCGGCTTTGTTTGCGTAAAATTAAATTAAATTTTAACGACATTTGCACTGAAAATGGGTTGGCCACCGAACCATTGTTCATAATCCGCTTACTTAATAGCTTTATAGGTACTATAATATATGATTTGGTTCAAAATTAGGAGCAAAAGTGTAAAATATTACATAAAAATACGGTACTTACAGACACACGTATATTTTATTGGTATAAAAGTGACATATGTACCTTTAGTTTGTATAAGTTGCCAGCATTTGGCTTTCCATCTGATTACAACATGTTTGTCTTTGGCTAGAGTGAATAGGTCTTTGTTAAGTCAGTGAGCTTCACCATGTTCGGCTGCTTCACCACTTACTATCAGAAGAGATAGTAGTCAAGTACTGGCTTAGGATAGCAAAAAAACTCAAACAAAAAAATCTTTAAAACTAAGTGTATAAGGCTCAGAAAGTCATATATCACCAAGTTAATTATTATTATGTTTATTCTGGTATTTTATCGTCTCAGCTCTTAAGATTTTTTTATAATATTAAAGTGACAATCAAACCAAAGGTCACCCGAGTGTTGTTGCTCATTGGAGCTCATGTACATTCGCCATTCAGAGAGAACTTCTTGGGTCTAAGATGATAGGTCTCACAGCCTCCAATTATACTGGTTAGCCTGTATTCACACTGAATATTTTTTAATTACATCGAGATGTTAGACAACGCTTTTCGTGACCGTAACAAATTTTCAAAATTCGAAGACTCAGTTCAGCGTTATTTTATACCACTTTTTTATATATTATAGAGATATTTTATACGTATTTGGAAAACCAATGTTATTACAAGTTGGGAGCTATTCCATATTAGTTCTCAGAGGTGGCAATACATCTGTTCTTTGTTTGAAGTTGGTAGTGCAGTTGGTCCGCGATCTGCAGAAGCCTCTTAGCAAATTTTAACTTCGTTCGTTATCTCGGTTTTATTTAAATTTAATTACATCGTTCTGGTACTCCGGAATGAATGCTTCATTATAAATCTGTCTCATTAATGTAACTGTTTTTTTTATATAAAATGAATGCGACGCGGTCGCAACAGACGACTGTTGTACCGGCTGACATTTTGAGGAACATTGCAGCGCGCCCCGATTTCACAGTCATGCACGAATTATAACTGTCGTAATTAATGTCCATTATTCAAGGGACCCCCACTAGAAAGGTTAATAATGCGGAATGGCAACGCGGCATTTGCCTAAATACTGTTTAAAAATTAAACCACAGTGTTTTTGTTGACATAATGTCGCATATTTTACACACGTATATGTTTTGTTTTTATGAAAACTGGAATAAAATCATATTTCTCCGAATGATGGCGATATAACATTTCATATATGTGTAAGACGATCAACGACGACAGTTTTATAAATTCCATGGGTAAACAAGGTGTTAATGATTCAAGGTACCTGGGGTCTTTTAATGAGTTTTTTCTCACCATATGAAAGCATTTAGGAAGAAGGTGATCTTCATTTCGCATCGCCTTTTGACCATTACCAATAGCCACAGTACCATGTACCTAAGACAAAAGATACGTGACGTACGTACCATGACAAGTGTTCAAACCTCCAAAAATCTTTGGAAATTCCCAAGTTTATAAAGCTAATTCCTGTACTGTATCATAGAAGCCCCCTATTACGTGAGGAACACGGATCTCTACCGCGACCTTGAAAAGCCGAACGATTCAGTCGCTTCTTGGATTGCATCGAGCCTTCTCTAGCTATCGGACTGCAAACTTAGTCGATAACATCGTAACACTCAATAACTCACGAGTCTTCGTGGGTCTCTTCTGATGAAGTTGTACAGGCTGCAGGGCCAATAACATAATATGCATTCGGAAAAAAGTGAAATGTTGTCCTATTTTTGTGGAAGCGGCAGCTATAGGAAATGTTGGGCGGATCTTATGGCTTCTGATAGAAGGTGGTATAACCATCTTTATGCCAGGCGTAAATTACGTAGATCTACGACTAAAGACATCAGATAATGCGTTGGCTAGTCTGGCTTCCAAACGTTGCGCTTATGGCGACTCTTACAATGGAAGAACTCAATGCCCAGCAGTAAGTACATGACGGCAAGTGGTGATATAGTACTATATGCTAAATCGCAGTGTCTTAGCGTAACTAAAGCCGATTCACTCTTGCCTTGAAGACGCACAGATTGTATTCGAACATAATGACAGACGCCGGCAAATTATTCCACTTCTTTGCTGTTCGCATTACACAGATGGTAATCTGTGACGCATTACAAAAGAAGAAGCAAACGGTTTGGTTCTAATGCATGGAATATAGACAACAAAGAGATTAAGACCCGCTGACCGCCTGGTTTTCGAAAAATTAAATTTATTAATAACCATTTGTCTTAATTGTTATTGTGCAAAATTTAGTAGAATTCATGTTGCCGTTCAAACGTGATTGAAGGTCATACATCCAAACAAACTTACGATATATGAGAAAAATAATTCATACTTAAGATAGATTTCATTAGGTGGTAGCTCTTGTTCTGCCAAGGAGTCCGCGTGAAAAGGTTTTTTTTAATAGTAAAAGGGTGACAAACGAGCACACAGTCCACCTGATGGTAATGGCACATCCATTACCCATAGACATCTACATTTATCCTCGATTAAGAATGAAAATGCATATGCGTTGTCACTCCTGAGGACTAAAGATGGAATGCCTCGTTTCCAGTAAGAAGGGTCTCCGGTTCTTTACACTCACCATTCGAAACACAACAGCATTAAGCTGGTATTCTGTAAGAGCGTGGTCCTACCCGGTCGAGCCAACCCATTCGTGCTACCACGTATACTCTTCTCTTACCTTTTTATTCCGCTAAATAGCAGTGCCTCCAGTGCAGCTTGAAGTTTTCTACAGCCAGTATAATTATAGGCTGCGAGCATAGATATAATAATTAATATTTCTATGGCTGCGTGGCATTACCATCACCGGAGGGCTGTAAGTTCGTTTGCCCCTTCATTTTTATAAAAATAAGATTGCGTGTCTTATATTTGTTTTATTATTACATCACGAAGCTGTAGTAAATACTTATGGCCTTTACGAATTAGTTGTGCCTTGGTGGCTTGGGCCCTAAGCTATTAGCTCCTATGTCTTAGGAAATAAGGGACTTTGCCTAAAACTCTTTATTCTTAGATAGAGCAGATAAACGTTTGCCATTAAATTTAATAGTACTCGAGCGAACCGTATTCGAAATTTTAATGTCGTGGGTCTATTATGCGTACAAAATGAATTAAAAATTATATTTACTAATTGCCGTCGGGAATATGATTTGGAGCAATTGCTAACTATACCTACCCTCCATACGCTCTACTTTTAGTTTGAAAACGGACACCTGTTATTCGGTACGCTTATAAAAATGCTGTTGGTTTTCTACAGAAAAGATAAAATATTGTGTTTGTGTTGCAGGGATGGCAGCTACGGGCGTGGCGAGTACCGCGGTGGTGGTGGTCGCGTGTCGCTGCTGGGGGGCGCGTACCTGCCGCCCCCCGCACCCCCTGCACACCATCCACCACCCGCGGATCCCCCGCCCTTCAAGAAAATCCGCCTCAGCGCCGAGCGACCTGCCACGCATCATCCACAGCTGCGTGTCGATACACGGGTTAGTACAATCTAAGAATACCATATTTTGCTAGTTTTATTTATAAAATGTCCAATACGAGAGCATGTATTATCAGTTCAATAGATGTCATAACTATATCCTGACTGGGAAGGGGATTAGATTTGAAGATGCACCAATTCCGGTACTTCGATTGCTTACGAAGCCCAGCCGTAAACTTGTAAACACATAATAGTGCTGAGTAATAACAAAACAGAACAAGACCTCGCAGTAAGTGACGATATCGAATAAAGCTAGCCATGCATATAATATATGCTAGTCGTGCATATAATATATGCCAGCCATGCATTGAATGTCAAAGTTTTTTTTCAACCGTGTTCATATTACATTATGTTGAAAACTTTACCACCATCATCATCGTATTTTGTCATTACTCTAGCGCGGCTTGTTTTTGTCATTCCATACTTTTCAACAACTGCGTTTAACGTTTCAGGAGCCGGTGTACAATATTGTGGAGGTGCTATCACCGAACCCGCCTTCGGAGCCTACGGTAGAAGATCAGAACTTCCGGACAACGAAAGATGACTTGCTTCAGCAAATATCTAAGGTGCTTATTATGCTGAAAAGTTCACATATTTGAACAAAATTGCATAACTTAAGTAAATTAGTGAATATCGAATAATTAAGACCTTCAATTTGGTTGTTGTCCCACTTTGGTTTGCGATGTTTCATGTTGGTCTACGATGTATATGTACCATGTTTATATGGGTCTTATAATAAAAAATAATGTGCCAATTATGTTACTGTTGTCTGGCATGTCGTATAAGGTGATATTGGGTTTTGTGATTATGTAGGCGATGTGGTAGCCACCTATCGCTTCTCACGTCTAAGCCCATTTTTACTGGCTAAACGCAGTCGCAAGCTCGCTATTTTGTGGACTTTGCTTAACCACCTCAGAGTTCAGGGCGTGACCCAATCTCAGTAAATGCATTTTTTAAAAGTCCCGCTGGGTTTCTTGCTGGCTCTTCCCGGGACAGACGTTTCTTTCCGAACCACTGGTAAATTAAACAAAAGAGTGACTTAATAAGTATTACTTATAATCTATGCTGTTTAAAACAAAATTTTTCTGAAATATCATCTAACTTTCAAATACTTGGTAAATGCTAATGTAGCGCCAATAAATTAATCTGATTTCATTGGCTACCGATGATATTAATCCGAAAACTTCAAAACTAAATATTCTTAAAGCAGTTATTCTTCAAAGGTATTCGATTTCTCTTGAGATTTTATAAGAAATCAAAAAGTAAAAGTAAAGAATACGATTGGAGTCGTGATCGTATTACATTTAAATTTATTTCATATTATTTTTTTGTATTAATCATCAACCATAAGAAATAAAATATTAAGACTAAGATTACAATTTTTTTTTAATCAGCAATAGATTATGTTAGTGATCTGTTATGCTGGGTTGACTTCCTCATTGGTCTAGTAGCCGTACCACGCCGATCATTTGGTCCCGGGTTCAAAGTCAGGAGATGGTGGTGTTTCGCTACTGCGCCTCTGAAAGCATGTAAAGCTTTTGGTCTTGCGCCTAATCTCTCTCCGGTCGTGTTGGATTATCGTCCGGTACGCATAAAATATATGTTAGTAAAATGTTTACGTGGGTGGGTGCGCAGGTGGACCGTGAGATGGCGCTGTCGGAGACGACGCTGCTGAAGCTGCGCAAGAAGGCGCGCGAGCTGGAGCAGACGGCCACCAAGCCGGCGCGCGCGCCTGAGCCCGAGGAGGCGCCGCCGCGCCACCGCAGCCTGCCGCAGTGCATCTACGCCGACAACCGCAAGAAGGTAACACCACCCTCCCTCCTTCCGCTGAAAAATTCCCGGACTGAACACTTGAACCAACTTTATGCTACTCTTACCGACACTGCATTAGGCCCATAAACGTCAAAAAAAATTTTCGCGGCTTGAGTCGCATTGTTTGCTTTTTTCTAACAAAACTTCAGAATCAATCGAATTTCTTCGTTATGTTCACTCATTGCGTTTTAAGAAAATGTTTTTTACTTTTTATTTTTCTTATTCTTAATGTCCTATATGCATTGATATTAAAACTAGCCAGATATAAACAGAACACACAAAGAGATTCGTATTCGCCTTAAATAGCTAACTATCCGAAAATGGCGTACTTCCATAATATTGTTGATTCTCTACTCCATTCTGGCTTCTGGCTTTTTACCTTCAAGACAAATTTCTACCTTTCCTCCAACACGGCACTTCGTTCTTCTACTATTCTGTAGATTTCAGTTCCATCACATTTCCCTGACTTTATCGGCAATTCTTTTACTGTTTAAGCAGAGTAGTCTGTACATCCTTACCTAAGGACTGTAGGAAAGCATTGATTACCTACCTAATATGCTACTTGCCTTCAAAAGATTGGTTCAGGAACATCTTTCAAAACCAAGTCGTCTATATAATATCAATTAGTAGTTGCTTACTTTATTCAAGATATATTTATATATGCTATATGTACTTATGTGTATATTATGTATGTATGTGTGTTAAGGATAATTTCGAATTGTTATATATTTAATTACATTCATATGTATTTATGTAATTTATAGGGTTTATTTTAATGTATTATATCTATTTCTGTTTATTAATTTAGTAATTTAAGTCACCTGGCAATACGAGTAATGTTTGACGACGCCATAGGTTGACTCGCAGAGAATGCTTACCGGCATTAAGTCCGCCTTTTGTGGCTTTTATGGTTAGAGGAATAAAGTTTTTGGTTATAAATAAAAATAAAGAAAAGATATGTATTATATAATGGTAGCTATTCAACATTTTCAAGATGTTCTTACGTAGTAGAGCCATGCTGCAGGTTTTATTATATAAGCAGGTTATATTTATTATTGTAAATGTTTCGTCTCGTCGGCGGAAGAATCATGTTCTCACAAAATATCTACGTAAAATAGCAGCCCATTTATGAGCTTAAAGGTGGGTATCCATTGTGTTTCCGCTCCAACAGCGCTCCGCGCTCCTGCAACTGCTCCCGGTAGTGGGTACTGTTGTTTCTATCCAAGTTCAAAATGATTTTCCTAGAAAGTCCTTATAAAGTTCTACTTTTCAGATTTTTTATTTTTTTTATTTTCATATTTTCTAAACTTATGGTTCAAAAGTTAGAGGGGGGGGGGACACATTGTTTTTTACTTTTGGAGCGATTATTTCCGAAATTATTGACATTATCAAAAAATGATTTTAGTAAACCCCTATTCATTTTTAAATACCTTTCCAACAATATGTTACACGTTAGGGTTGAAATTAAAAAAAATCACTTCCTACTTTACATATGGGGGGCTATCCTAATAAAACATTTTTTTCCAATTTTTATTTTACCACTTTGTCGGCGTGATTGATACACATATTTCAGCTTTCTAGTGCTAACGGTCACAGAGATTAAGCGAGGACGGACAGACGGACAGACAGACATGGCGAAACTATAAGGGTTCCTAGTTGACTACGGAACCCTAAAAAGATCCATGTTTGGCAATGGACGATTTAATAGAAAGGAAGGAGGAGATAACGTTTTCCTTTTCGCTTGTCAGAGTGAATTCTATTTGAATTTTCATTTAGTAAATAACAGTGAAGTTTAAATATCTACGTTCCACGGTATTCAAGTACCATCAAGTGGACTGCGTGATTGGTTGTCATCGTTATTCTATAAAAAAGGCATTATATAGTTGTCTACACCGACCATGCGAAACATAGCAGCATTAAACTGCTATTTTACGCTGACCTCAGTCGAGCCGAGGCATTTGTGCTACAAGCACAATATAGCTGCAGCGCAGCTCTAGCGCGTATGATAGGTGCGGTAATCGTTTTTTTTACAGAATAAGGGTGACAAACTAGCACATAGTCAACCTGATGGGTAAGTGGATGCTGTGGCCCGTAAACATCTATATTTATCCTCAAATAACAATCAAAATGTAGATGTGTTGTCACCCCTGAGGACTAAGATGGAATGCCTCCGGCCTCGTTTTTAGTAAAAAAGGGTCTTCGAATCTCTACACTCTGTATACAAAACACAGCAGTATTAAGCTAGTATTTTACGCTGGTATTCTGTGAGAGCGTGGTCCTTCCCCGGTCGAGTCGAGGCATTCGTGCTACAAGCATATCATTCAAACACCGTTGCTGCGGCAGGCGGCAGCGGCTCACGCGGCGCTGGCGGCGCTGGGCGCGGCGGCGCGCTACCCGCTGTACAACCAGCCGCAGGACACCGAGGTCTACCACCACAACATACGCAAGCACCGCGCCTTCCGGAAGCGCCTCGCCGAACACATACGCAGGATAAAACTTGAGACTGAGAAGGTACCACAAACTTGTTATTTTTTTAATTTCTTTTTTAATAAGAGTTGTGCCTTGTGGGAAATACTAATGATAGCATCATTAGTAATTCTGAATAATTCTTAATAATTCTGTGCGTGTGTTATTAACAGCAGCATTGTACGATGAAAATTAAAATACTACTTCCCTGTTCATGGAAAAGAACAATAACTAAACAATCAAAATATTCATGTATGAATCATGGGGCAGTGTGAAATGGTTAACTGCACTATTGTGAAACTTAAAATACAAAAACAAAAACACTTCGAAGACAGAGAAGTCCGCTAACACGCATTGAATGGCGTGGCAACGTTGCGTACGTTTCGTTGCCCTATGTACGAACCAAAATTAGGAAATTCCATCCTTTTTTAGCGTCCTGGATGTGTGATTTTCACACTTTTTAAACGAGCACTGAGGCATGTTTACCGTCAGAGCGTTCGAATGTAACCAGATTAAAAGCGCACCCAAATGTTCGAATGGGTGCTCATTTGGTGAGGTTGTTTTTTGTCACTGATTG
Organism: Parnassius smintheus behrii; assembly: GCA_036936625.1. NCBI lineage: Eukaryota > Metazoa > Arthropoda > Insecta > Lepidoptera > Papilionidae > Parnassius > Parnassius smintheus. The sequence continues at coordinate 42,755,502 of JAUPFT010000017.1, forward strand.
TGTATCTAGTTTTTTATTAGTGATCGATGAAAATAAACAATTAAAATTGAAAAAAATCGGAAGAAAGATATAAATACATTTACTTTAATACTAAATTGCTAGAGACATTTCTATCGCCACGGAAAACGCTTTAAAGGAGAAAAAAACATATAACTCGGTCACATTATCTCTTCACTTCGCTCGATGATGTCACATTCACAGTACGGTGTGCTCAATAAGCATCTCTAGAAATATGATATTTTGCCCCCGACCGTCGGATGTATATGTATGAAGTTAGATTGTTAGATGGAAGGATTTTGTGATAGAATATGTATTTAGTAATTGATAAATGAATAATAATAAAAAATACAAGATTAGATCCTATGTATGGTTTTAATTTTAGTGATGGAAAATTAATAATACAGTATTGAATGTAAAAAATATCATTTTTATTAAATCATGTTTTTACATTATTACTAAATTATTTATTATTTACTGACATAAGTGACAGTGATGATGATGATAATAAAACTGGAATGAGTAATTACCAATTATATATAGTGATAATAACTAGTAAAACAGTGGTCATTACGACTTTAAACAACTAGATGCTAACCATGCTGACGTCATCGGGGCGAGTGCGGCGTGGTGAAGGGGGCGCGAGAGGAGCATCGCATTCCAGAGAGGTGCAGAGATATTGTGACCGTGTTGTGAATGATAACCGTAACAAATTATATAGCCAGAGTCCTCACTTTCATGTACTACAACTGTTTAGTTAAGGTATAAGAATATCCACTATCCAATTTTGTCTCGCAAGTGTTACATAAGGCGATAGAGGAAATCTGAAACAGGAGATGTGTAGCAGTAGCTTCAACTTTCATAAACGTCATCATCAACTTTTACTGCTGTTGTCAACCCGTCTGAGAATAATGCCAAGATCCCCAGACAGTAATGGGCTGTAATAGATAGGTGGACTGGTTTTAATAAGTAAAATAAAAACAAAATTACAGCAAAAGTTGGTTTCTTGTTCTTTTAGAAAGTTAATTAAGTAGTATATTCCTCCATATTGCGAAAGCTCATCAATACATACATCATTTGCGCAAGTACGAACATCCAAACCTGGAACAATTATTTGCAGGTCGTACAGATACTTGTTCTGTGCAGGATTCCAACATGCGGCCGTCAGTGCTACAACTCAATACTAAGCCACTACGCTACCGTGCAGTACTCGAGTCATGATATAATAAATTAGTTGCAGCTATTTTATCTAATGCATAGTTGGGAGAAATTCCCATGATAGCCCTGCGCCTACCAAGCGCGGCCATTGTGACATATTCCCTTAATTGTAAACGGGGTCCATCCTGCAGTCAATGTGACTGTACAATGTTAGTTTTATAGTTGATGATTTTATGCCTCTAAAAATAATATAACGGGGTTTTCATAATTAATTACAGCGAGAGGATGCGTTAGCAGAAGAGTACAGCAGAAGAGCGGCAGAGTGGATGCGCAGGGTCGAGAGGATAGAACAGGGTCAGAAGAGGAAAACTAAGGACGCGAGAAATCGAGAATTCTTTGAAAAGGTAACCTTGAGGGCATTTTTAAACTAAACTTTCTAACAATAAAGTTTGGTCATTAATATATCTATAGAAGTATAGTTTCATCGTTTCTCTTTGTACACTGATATACTTATGGTAAAATAACTCTTATCATCAAAATTCATTCTATTAGCAGTGATATTTGATTTTTTTCTTTATTGTTAGCATACTATATGATTTAAATGAAACAACAAAATATGCGTTTAAAAACTTCAAATTACAATGTAAAATATGTAGCATTTGTTAAAAGTTTCACTTTACTATTTTTAATCATATACTATTTTATACTACTAGCTTGTCAGGCAGACATTTTTCTGCTCTTCGATGGGTCATCGTCATGTCTTATTAAAAATCAATAAATTCGCAAAAAATAAATAATTGTGGGTCACTCATGGGCAAAAAATTATTCTATCTTTCAAGTTGGACCAAACTGCACAATGTATGCAAATTTGACTAAAATCGGTTAAGTAGTTTAGGAGTTCATCGCGGACAAAGAATGTGACACATATATTACATAAGATAAAGATGTTTTTATATGCTAGGGTATTTTACAAATTTTTACTATAGTCTGCGTTGTAGCATGGTGCGAATGACGGGCGACAGCTCACGCCTAGGAAGTTGAAGTTTCGTATTTTTTTAGTTAAAATGTCATACAGATATTGTTGTATTTCATGGATGGGTACCGCATTTACGATAGTGATAATAAACTATGCCATGCCATAACGAACAATCACACACTATAAAAAGTCGAATATATAAAAACTACGTAAATATATATTGAAATTAGAACTAATCGTTCAATAAATTTTGACTACTTTAATATGTAGTATTTCCTATGCGTGGACGATAAATTGTTCGTTGGTCAAAAAAAATTATAAAACAAATTGCGCATTGTGTCAAACAGATTTGATCATAACTCATGGCGGTCAAAATGTCTACAAAAAACCTATTCTTTATTTTTATTTCATTAGATTTGTAAACCAAATTCTCGATTATCTGTATCCTCCGGCCCGATATTTTGGCCCATTGGACCTGGCAACACTAATACACATATAGCGAATGGCGCTATCACTCGTACCTTAAAAAGCTGCCGGTGCAGTTAACGCCGTACTGAAAATTATAAATGCTGGAAGTCATTTCATTTGTTTAAATGTTAATATAAATTTTGCAATCTACATGAAATAAAATATGATTTTTATTTTCAAATTAATACATAGTATCCTATACTATTAAACGAGCAATTCTTGTATATATGTATATATATATATAATCGGGATCTCGGAAACGGCTCCAACGATTTTCATAAAATTTAGTGTCCAGGGAGTTTCGGGGATAATAAATCGATCTAGCTAAGATTTATTTTTAGAAAATGTCTTTTTGTCCGTGTTTTTAGGCAATTAAAAACTGCTACAATATAGTTAGAATAAGAAGGTAAATTTTGATAGTTTGGTAATGATTATAAATAGCTTATTGGTATAATGGGCGGTCACAAAATCGTAAAACCCCGGTTCGAGCCCAGACCGACCGACCGACTTTTTTATTTTTTTTTCAAGTTTCTTTCTATTTTGAGAAAATATATTTTTTTCGAGCCCTTTTTTTAGTATTTTTTAAAAACACCAAAATTTAAATAAAAATAATTGCACTCATGATTTTTCATTCAAATAACCAGTTCAGTTTTTTCTGTTATGTCGCTAAGATCAAAAAATATTATTTATAATTCATCAGTATGTAATTTGTATCTAAATATAATTTCCAAAACACACGAATTAAAAAAATCGAGCGAAAAATACCGAGCAAAGCTCGGTCAACCGGGTACTAATCTATAAAATGAGGTGTTTGTTTGTAATGTCAAAATAACAACCTTTTACTAAATCCATAAGAAAGTATATACGGTATTTATAAAAAAAGACAAAAACAATTATAAAATGTGTGTGTGGTCCGGCTTACAGCTGGCGCCGGCAGAGAGCTGGCGTTATACGGACTGACACAGGCTAATTTTATTTTAGAAAAATAAATTCGGATTCCGCGCAAAAATTTGAATACATGAAATCCAATCGTAATAAATACGACGCGGGTAAAGTTGCGGGAACAGCTATTATTTAAATATTATATCGTAATTTGTATTTAATAAAGAAACATATGTTTCAGTTTTAATTTTTATGTCGATAGCTAATCGCTAATTTTTGCTTTGTTAATCGCCGTTTTTAAATCGATTTAACATTGTTCCATCTCTAGATACGCCAAACTGTAAGCTATCACTCGCACCATGCTATAACGCAGAGGTTGCTAGGACTTCTTTTCCATCGGAGAGTCCGTCTAAGTGCTTACCACCCTCTCACCCTCTCGCTCTTACTTTCTTACCTATTTCTGCCGCAAAATAGCAGTGAAAACTGAAAAACTGAAAGCTATAAAGAGCCAGTATAATAATGGGCTGTTGTATTCATTCCATCTTAGTTTTAACAAGTGACAAGGCATCTGTAAGCTTCTTTATTTGAAGTTAACCCATGAGTGTTGTAGGATGTGACAATAAGGAAACGGTACAGGTATTGAACAGTAAGATCTTTCTCATAATATTATAAGTAATAAAGAAGCTGTACTATTTGTGTGAGAGCTGAATAAGAATTTATGAATTTTCATATTCAATAAAAACATTGCGGCCACTAACCTGCCTGCCAAACCTGGCACTCACTTAGTCACTACTCACTGCAACTCATCGCAACACCACGTCAGAACATAGGGATCCTGACAGATTGTCGCTAAGTACAATCTTGAGCCACCTGCATCCATAGACTTCCCGCGTGTGTTTCACTAGGTCATTACACCATCTATTGAAGGGTAGCCCATCGCTGCGCTTTACGAGATTGCTACTCGAGAACTTATTTTCCCCTCAGTTGTCAAGCTATATACATAGTTGACCCATTGGCATTACAGCTTACTGACAAGGCTGTAGGGATTTTCATTAAAACCCTCAGAGGGACAACGCATTCCTGTAGCCGTCTTTGTTTAAAATTGGGTGCAGGTGTCCATCAACTGCATTAGCCATTTACCATGAGGTGGACTGTGAAAAAAAAATGTATACAAAATACTTTACTTCAGTATAGAAGTAGGAACGGCCAAAATTATTTCGCTGTGATGAAATGTAATATGAGGATCAATCTGAGTATATTGGTGAATATGTTTGTAATTTATTTGCTGAATATTCGCAATATACTTTTCGTATTCCTAACTCTAAAACCTGTCAGTCAAACCTTGGCAGTCAATACCCGAATAGGTATATTAACCCAGATATTACTGAAACTTTTTCTTTGTTTCAGAATTAACTGATTTTTAATATGTTGTACCAGAACGATGTAGTATTCATGAAAAAATATTTAAAAAAATATTCGTGGTCCGGAAAACGAGTGGCGTTATAACGGCCGGTAGTAAGATCGGCTACTAAAAGTAAAACATTTTTGGAATTAAATAAAACACAAAACGTATGCTTACAATGGTTTATTTGCCAAGAATCTAAACTTTGGTATGATAGGATATAAAACATATTTTTGGGTGTAAATACAGCTGACATTTACGACAAATGAAATTGTTTTTTTTTTTACAAATAGTGCAGCGGATTTGAGATTCTTCATATTCAATTAGATGATCAATGCGATCGTATCGCGAGGTTTCTCTTTAGTTGCTGGGAGTACGGCAACGTCCCTGTTTTTGGTTCTTTTATACGTCTCCAATAATCCTCTGGCAACTACTCTACGAAAAGTTAAGTGGTCGTATTCGCCACCATCACTTTTGTACAACTGCCGGGCATTGTGGGTAGCCATATCCAAGCTACGACAAAATAACGAAAAATATCATTTTTTCCCCGGATCGAAGTTCTGTATAAGCCAATATTTTGGTCAGTTCTATCGACCCCACCCATATTTTCGTTGTATGATTTTATGATAGCAGGTTGGTCAATAAACACATATCTTTTCAATTGTTGAGAAAATCGCTTGGCTTTGTGAAGCGGCTTAATTGTTTCCGCATTAGAGACGACTCTATTGTCATTCCATTTGCAGACTAAGATCTGCTTGGGTTGACTAGACTTATAGACGAATGTGCCCCTTTCTGTTTTTTTGAAAACCTTGTTCTCAGGTAGTGGGCATCTAGAGGTACGATTCTCACGAATAGTTCCTGTAGCTTTCAATCCTCTATTACTCAATTCGTGAAAAAGAGGGATAGAAGAAAAAAAGTTATCAAAAAATAAATGAAATTGAGTGTTTGGGTAACACGATTATAAAACATCAGCAAACCTCACAATTACACTTGCCCCTAATCCAAATTGTTTATAGCATGCTGCGATATTTGAAGAATGTCCCTGGTGTGGGTCAAACCAAAAAACATATCCCAACCTAGTTGCACCTACCCACAGCTTATACCCCCATCGGATTGGTTTCCCGCGTATAAATTGTTTGCAACTATGGCCCCCATAGTATGGTACCATAGCTTCGTCAATACTATAGTTTTATTCAAAAGGTGCCATGTCTGAGAAAATTTTATTTAGTAAATCAAACAAAGGCCTAAGTTTCGCAAATTTATCACTATCTGTACGAATGACATTGTTGTCACAGCAATGTAAGTGTTTCATTATCATTGTGAACGATCCCTAGACTTATAAACAACATCAAAGTGAGTATCAGAAGATTTCTCCCAATACATATACCTGCGTGGTACCACGACATAACCGCTGCATAAAAGTATACCTAAAAAACACTTCATTTCTGAAGTAGTTATATTAGCGATGACATTCCTTTGGCTTGCGTAAAGATTAGAGTAATGTACCAAAATTTCGATTACTTCATCATTCACCATACACTCATAGTAGTACAAAGATGACTCTAGATATTTTGGGCCCTCACGATCCTGCCACTGTGAAAATTCACTTGGATTGTGTCTGTTGCGCAACGTTTGCTTACACTAAGAGTGACATTCCTCGATGAACAGCTTATAGATGGAGTGGAGCAAGAAGTAGAAGATATCTGTTGATCCTAATCTTCTGGCAAGCATTCATTGGCATTGCGTATTCTTTTTGCTAACACAGACAAAGATAAATCATTTTCAGAATCGTCACTGTCTGAAAACGTATCATCATAAGTAATCCCTGCTGGAGCTCTTAGCTGGGAACCTGAAAAGTAATAAATACATTATACAATTGATTGTGAGTTCAGTGACTGAAATGAATTTCGTAATATGCTCAAAAGAAATAACCAAACCTGGGAGATTATGTAATGTCACAAATTCTTCATCACCAGAATCTTCGTCTGTTATTTCGTTATTTGGATCTTCCGGTGGAAAAATGGTAATTTCACTGGGCAGATCGTCATCATAATCTATATTGTGTAATGCACGAAACGACCTTTGAATCTCAACGACATAGTTGTCGTTGAGATTCAAAGGTCGTTTCGTCAGTGACCTAAAACATAATAGTAATAATAAATAGACGTAAATTTTACTACCGGGCGTTATAACGCCACAAGTTTTTACATAAGATAATTTTCACGAAAAACCGTGAAATTCAAGTTTATTTTATGTTACATTTATATTAAAATAACAGTTTAACGGGATTCTACGTTGTAGTGTTTAAAACTTTATAAGTATATTTAAAAAACTTTTTGAAGCCATGTCGCAAAGCAATCACACTGTTAATTTAAAACACGTCTTAACTTCAATATAATGGACTCACTGTGACAAATAGTAGGTGCACATTAAAGACGGACCGTTTCTGATGACGGTAATGTAAGACGATCTTTGTTTATATAACATTGAACATATAAATTTGGGGGGTACATTTATCATTCAATTAGTGGCGTTATAAAGGACGGTAGTAACAAGTGGGTTAAGTAACCTAGATATATAGTATATAGATATACCTAGATATACCTAGATATACCTAGATATATATACTATGTATAGATAGCAACATTATTTAAAACCACAAACCTAAACAATGGTACCAGGCCTGATGGCATAGTCCATTTTTTCATAAGACAATGTGTTGACAATTTTTAGTATTGCCAACGGTACAGTATTACGACCTAAAGCGGGGAATTCACCAGACGGACTTGCCCACGGGTATGTCTGCAGAAATGCCTGCCGGACTTCGCTACTATAGGTGTGTGCGAAGTTTGATAGTGCGTTGCAGTCGGTCTGGCAGATTTGCCTGTTGAACGTCCGCGCCATCTCATTTTGTGTGCGCGGGCACAGATATACCTGAACGTGAATGTTAGCTGCGGGCTGTCTGCTCACAGACACAAGAGCGACAGCAACCAGTGCACACGGCCTTTTATTATTATTTAACAAACTTTGGATATTTTTAATTTGCAATGGGTTTTAATGATAATAAAATATTCTGGGAAGAGTTTATACGACTCTATATCCATGCGCAAGTAAAAGGTCTCCTGGTTCATGAATGTCTAATTCTTTATGTAAATTGATATAGCTAGACTTATTTGTATTTTTATTCCATTCTTTGCACCGAATTAATAATAAATATATAATAAACATTGCAAGTCTGGGTTGTCATCTTAATGTCACAACTTAACTGACGAGCAAATGGAAATCCGCATTTGTAACGCTAGCCATAACATGAAAGCGGTGAATGATCTAATTTAAAAAATTACGGGTCTATATCTAAATTAAGTATCTTTGCTAAAATATTTGAAAAAACATTCTGTTAGGTATATGACGCAATATAGTCATTTTTACTCCGGGACGACATGGATTTTTAAAATGAAGGTTGACTGCGTCCAATCTGATGTGAGTTTTTAATGATTAATCCTCCTTACAAATGGAATCAGGAGCACAAGTTGATACTATATTTACTGATTTCAGTAAAGCTTTATTAAGCCGTTATGGTACGGCAAAATATACAGATGGTTTTCGTCGTATATTAAGTAAAAGATTCCAGGCGGTCACAATATATGGGTTTACGTCCGCGTGGATGTCAAGTCCTTATGGTGTGCCTCAACGATCTTAATTGTTATTTTTATTAATGACACATTACTTTATGTTTTGAACATGCCAGAGTGTTATTATACGTATTAAAGTTTAATCTATGAATGATTTAGGAGTAGTCCAAGATTCAAAGGTTTTGTCTGATAAACTCATCGATTTCAAAGTAAGAAAGGCCTTTAAATCTCTCGGTATTATTATAACATCAACGAACGACTTAAAAATCTATTAAACTCATTAAAGTTATTTTCTGTGCTTAGGTTAGTATTCTTGAATATGCCTCTAAAGACCGATTTACACTTCGACAAGTACAGTAGCGAGTTAACTTGCTAACCTGGCGAGTTAAGTTTGAACCTCGTTTGAAAGGCAATAAGCGAGTTAAGTAGCAAGTTAACGATTAAGTTGAACGGGATAGCCGTTCGAGCTATTTTTCGGCGAGTTAAGTGTGAAGTGCTGCCCTCCCGCGCGTCTCCCGCCACCCGCAACTAAACTCGTCGTTCGTGTAAACGAGCGAGTTTGGTTCAGTGCATAAGTTGACAGGACGTAACGTTTGCGCACCAAAACGTACAAAACATCAGGGTACCACACAAATTATCTATAAGACGTACCCAGCCTCTAGCAATACTTAGAGCTAACACTCATTATCGTCACAACTACTTCTTTAATCGGTGCAAGTAACTTTTTCAATTAATTCTCACTAGGTAGTAGGTAGCAGCTACTTGAAATTATTTTGGAATAAACCTTCAAATATCAACGACCTGTTTAACTCAGAGATTTTCTGCACCCATTCTATGCGTGCCACTATTTTTTTGTATATTTCCCCCGTTTTTTGTATTTTTTAATTGATCTAATTTGTTTTGAGGTAGAGCTCTATATAAATTTTAATTTCCATATACGGATACTTTTCAATAGTTACGTAAATTTTAACTTTCGTAATATTAGAAATGTAGCAACGCTGTGTGTGTATAAAATACTGAACACGAGCAAATATCCATGTCAATTCCAAAAGGTCGTACCACATTATGAGTGTGATTATACTTACTAGTTCGAAAAAGTCCTGAGAAGAACTAGTACGAGATCTCAGGGGGTTTAAATTTTTTTATGACTGTGTCACAGGATGGAGTGATGACCTGGTAAGACATGCAGAAAGTCGATGAATGTATGTGGCTCAGGACCGTTCTTTTTGTGTTTCTTGGGGAGGCAGTATGTACAGCAGTGGACTCGTGAAGGGCTGTCATGATGATGGTGATGATGATATGCGTAGGTGTTCCCGGAGCTGCGAAAGCAGCGTGAGGAGCGCGAGCGGTTCAACCGGCTGGGTGCGCGCGTCAAGTCAGAGGCCGAGCTGGAGGAGATCGCGGACGGACTGCACGAGCAGGAGCACGAGGACAAGAAGATGCGCTCGCTCACCGTGGTGCCGCCGCTACTGCGCGACCGCGAGCGCGCGCCGCCGCCGCTCACCAACCGTGAGTACCAGCTGCCACCTGCTGCCACCTCATGCCACGTGCACTGCAGCAGCACGAGGACAAGAAGATGCGCTCGCTCACCGTAGTGCCGCCGCTTCAGCGTGACCGCGAGCGCGCGCCGCCGTCATTCACCAACCGTGAGTACCAGCTGTCACCTGCTGCCACCTCATGCCACGTGCACTGCAGCAGCACGAGGACAAGAAGATGCGCTCGGTCACCGTGGTGCCGCTACTCACTGACCTTAAGTACCAGCTGCCACCTGCTGCCACGTGAACTGCAGCAGCACGAGGACAAAAAGATGCGCTAGCTCACCGTGGTGCCGTCGCTTTTGCGCGACCGCAAGCGCGCGCCGCCGCCGCTTACCAACCGTGAGTACCAGCTGCCACCTGCTGCCACCTCATGCCACGTGCACTGCAGCAGCACGAGGACAAGAAGATGCGCTCGGTCACCGTGGTGCCGCTACTCACTGACCTTAAGTACCAGCTGCCACCTGCTGCCACGTGAACTGCAGCAGCACGAGGACAAAAAGATGCGCTAGCTCACCGTGGTGCCGTCGCTTTTGCGCGACCGCAAGCGCGCGCCGCCGCCGCTTACCAACCGTGAGTACCAGTTGCCACCTGCTGCCACGTGCACCGCTGCAGCTCGAGGACAAAAAGATGCGCTCGCTAACGTAACGCTGGCGGGGGAAAGGGCGGTAACGTTGGCGTTCGATATGTTGCATACAAAGATAATAAAATAAATATCATGTGTCATTTAGCAATATTTTAAAATTAAGACACGGATCCTCTCTCACAAAAGTTTATTTTAATTTTATAGAATTAGATTGACAAACACACAGGCCAACGGATGGTAAGGATGCTGTGACCCATAGACATCTACATTTATCGTCGATTAAAAATCAATCGTCTTAGTCCTTAGGGGTGATAATGCATCTGCATTTTGATTCTTAATTGAGAATAGCTGTAGATGTCTACGGGCTACAGCGTCCATCTACCATCAGGTGGACTGAGTGCTCGTTTGTCAATCTAATTTTATAAAATAAAATATAAACTCTCGTGAGAGAGGATCCTTGTCTTAATTTGAAGGGTCTTTTGTCACCCTTATATAAAAAAACACTAAGTAATATAATCTGTCCTACACAATGAACAGCTCCGGATATTCGGCACATATATATGTAGTAGAGTCACATTGCAAGCGTTCTATGGCACCACCACTAATGGGTCGGCTTGACTGAGGAAGGACAAGAATCAGAGATGGAGACCTATTTACTGTTAACGAGCTATTCTATCTTAGTTCTCAGTGCTAAGTGTACCTCCACTTGCATTGTTATTTATGTATTATTATTATTATGTCTTATTATTATTATGTCTTACCCTAAAACGTCTCTTACTCGTTACGTTATGTCTCAGCCAGAATCAACTATGTGACATTATTTGAAATAAATGTTACAATTACATAAAATGCTATCTTTCTTGTGCATAAATGTCATTAACTGGCTAGATTTCATAAAAAAAGCTTATTTCTTATTAAAATCTGCAAGTGCATTATTATTATTAAATGAAACCTCTATTTGGCAGTGCGTTGCATGGACATGGAGACGGAGCACAAAGAGCTGCAGATGCGCAACGTCTGGTCCCAGGCGGAGCGCGAGCTTTTTCGTGAGAAGTACCTGCAACACCCCAAGAACTTCGGCCAGATCGCCTCCTTTCTACCCAGGAAGAGCGTCAGGGATTGCGTCAGGTTTGTCTTAACGGATTTCTTTTCAACTAACTTAAAGAAGGATGAAGTTATCAATCCTACTACATTTTTGGAAGTATATTATGTAACATACAGTTACATCTGATTGATGAGTGAGGCTCTGGTGACGAATTGCTGATGTAGGGACCGGTATAACTAATGCGAGGGTATTTTATCCGTGCTCATCATCAAACAAATCCACCTCTCCCTGTTTATCCATCGACCTTTCTCTGTTTAGCCTAAAGCCGCGTAACGATTACGCACTCCAAGAGTTCGATCATACGCAATCACAGCACACGCGTTCCAGCCGCGTAAAATGGATACCGCCTTGGAACGCGCGACAAATTGTTCATTGGAACTCTCAAACGTGGAGCGGGCCGTTCCATCTGGATTCAGTTTCTAACGCGTATCAAAATAGCTAAATTTTGGCGCGCGCGCCAGTTCGGACGGTTGTTTTTATCATTCGTGTGTTCGTTGTGTTCCGAGCTACGAATAACCAAAGTTGTCGTAATTAGATGAATTTATATGGTTCAAATGAACTGCTGTGGAATAGCAAAAGTCGTTTTTATCATAATAAAGCGCTCGGAGATGATGCATCGAGAGAACTATGAAAGCGGCAACTTTTCGTATACGACCGGCATCCATGTTGAACGGTCAAACACTGGAACAGCTGCCGCGCGCGATAGTTACGCCTAGTTAATATACTTACTCACCATTAGAAATAAGTTATTATATATTATACGCGGCTTAATGATTGATTGGGAGAAAATGGTTTATGAAATTAAGTTTGTCTTATGTATTACTTTATGCATTAAAATATAATTAAATAAATAAATAAATAAAACCGCCCAGTGTAGTGAGTATTCTTAGTAGAACATCCTTCGAAATACTTATGTCCAACATTAGACTAAAGAGAATATCCGGACAGCGCTTAAACCATATAAATGTATTCCTTTGATTTTCTCCCTGGATATTTTTTTTACTATACGATCTATATTTTCCACCGTTATGTTTGTATGTGATTTGTTTCATTCAAAAATAAGAATTTTAAAAACTAGAACCGTCTAAATGAACTAATATAACCCAGTTGTATGAGTACCGCCGTTAACAGACGGTGGATACTGGATATCAAACAAAAACAAAAATAACACAGCTATAATTGTTATTATATTACTCTTGAAACAAATCGCCAATACCACCAATATTGTAGGAGAAAACGTCTCGTATTCCCAGACGATGATTCCGTCCATTTTTCATAGGCTTTATTAGTCTGAGCTGCAGTTGTCTTTCAGTTAGCTATATTATTATATCAGTTAGCTATATTACAGCAAGATTTTCTTAACAAAACACCAATTAAACAGCACAACAACATCTAATCTCTTATTATTTACGGATTGATTGGTAATAAGAATAGTATTTTTAATGAAATAAAAAAAGGTAATAACGTAAGGCTATGTTCGCAGAATCAGGCAAAACCTTTGATCATCTAGGCTCTAGCCTATTGTATGTACTCTTAATAAAATTAGCAGGATCTGACATTAGTGGTGATCAATCTATGTAACTTGCATTCTATATTTTCAAGGGATCGAAATTAATTATTGTAAACGCTTTTTCGTCTTGCTTTATGTTTGTCTCTCCTGGAGTTCCTCATGCTTCATTACTGGGTCCTCTGCTCTTTGTTATAAATATCAAGTCTCGCTGTTCTATCAAGTACTACTACTGTTTTATTACAGTCGATTGTTTACTTGTTTAGTAAAATGTTTAGTTCATAATTTTTTTCGAAGCGAGCTGAAAGCGAGCGAGCTTAAATTTTGAGTTTTTTGTTTATAGTCTATTTATCCCAGAATAATTGCTCATGTATGATTATTCTATATTTATTATAAATTATGCTTATTACTCTTATATCTTGACTTAGTTTTAAATCCAACTTACAATTTTCCTACTTTTTAAACCTTTCCCTATTGTTGCGTCCAAGATGGAACCTTTAAATGTTTTATCTTAATACAAGTGAAATTATGCCTTGTTTGAGTTAATTTAATAGTCCGGTACTTTATTCCTTTTCTTTTGTTACACCTTATCAAAAACCCTCTGCTGGAAATTTGCCTCAGTTTGCAACCGTAGCTTTATATCATAATATAGACTTGTTATCAGGAAGATGTTTTTGCCCATTTCCTGTTTAAGTTTACCTATTTGCGTCTTACGACATTCACGGTACGATATGAGGTAGTGGATTTTCTTACGCCGCCACTACACGTTACGGTCTGGTACATTGGAATTTTTCTGAAATTTTTAGATTTTTTAATTGAATATAAAAAATTATGTTTTACTAAATATTAAGGTGATATATTTGCTTACGACAGATTTTATTACCTATCGAAGAAGGCTGAAAACTACAAGCAGTTGCTCAGGAAGCCTCGGCAGCGGCGCTCCACTCGCAACCCGCCGCGGCCCGCACCCGAGCCCGAGCTGCCCTCCGGCGTGCTCACTCGCCTGCAGCGCTCTCAAGGTACACGCGCACGCACACTGGCACACACACATACTCAGACTGAGCCCGAGCTGCACGCACACTGGCTCACAGACACACATAGTTTAAAAAAAATTGTTACAGATTTTTAGTAATCATTATATTATTAATCTAATGAGGGCTGATTTTTTCTGCCACCGGGGCGACACAACTTGGGAATTAGGTTATATTTGTCAGATTTCATAGCGGGGGAAATTAATTTTTAAAAAATTGTAGTGATTAATGTATCTTTCTGAAATATTAATTATGTTTTTATTAATATGATTAGAAATAAATAAACCCAATTACGGATATACCGCAGAATTAAAAAAAGTTAAGTGTAAGAATTTAAAGAGCACATCACTGGGGTGTTGTTTTGTGTATATACTAATACAAACACACGAAACCTGTGTGACTATTTACGTAACTAATAAGTTCAGCTTAGTCCCAAACAGCGACACCTGGTGAGCGTAAGAATATTAACCCTCATTGCCTGTGGACCTATTTATTTGTAGACGATATTTATATCAATATATTTTAATATTTTATGCATCCCGACGCAGGCACATCTGTGCGGTCGACGGATTCGAAGGAGACGGGCGGCGAGGAGATGACGGCCGAGCAACTCAACCTCATCCCGGTACCGCCGCAGCCGCAACCGCAGTTGGACCAGTCGCTGGAACAAGGAGTACACATGCAACAGGAGTTACAGTTGCAGCTGGAGCAGCAAATGCAGCACGATCAGCAAATGCAACAATGCCAACAGATGCAACAGGATCAGCAACTACAGCAAATGCAGCAGGGCCCACCGATGCAGCAGGGTCCATTACCAGACTCCACGCTGCAGATTATGCAAACCGCAGAACCAGCACAACCGCCAGAGCCGGCCAGGTATGTCTTGCTAACACTACTGAACACAGGCCGCCCCCAAGAAACGCCACAAAGCACGGTCCTGAGCCACCTGCATCCATGGACTTCCTGTATGTTCTAGTGGGGGGAGCCCTACGGTTCGTCCCCCAGTGATACATAATAACATTATATAAATGCCTTTTAGATTAATTTATCCACAACTTCCGGACATGGACACTGCTTACAGTGGATTTGCGTTAATCACAACGATTTTCAAACGGTTTGACGATTGCATCATAAGACGTGTTGCACCTAAAAAGCTACTTTCCTTCATCAGTATATTTATATTCTTGTACGACTCGAGATCTATTTCGTCACTTATCCTTACGAATATATTTATGTGTATTTGAGATATAATCGGATAATGGATTCTTCTTAACTTAAATTAATTTAATTAGCGCAGTGAAGGTTACTCACTAGATGGAGTCACGACTTCTGAGTTAGGGAATCAGCTTATTTTTTTATCAGGGTTTTAATTAGGTTATGAACTTAGGAATTGTTGTTGCGCTTTGTGTATAACAGTGAATGATGACCTGATGATGAAGACGATGAAGAGAAACTATTATTACATACTATAATCTAAAATTTACAAGAAATCGTTACTAGAATTAGTTAGGAGTGAGAATTGTAAAGGATTGAAATTTTAGTTGAAGTGTAAACTTAGCCAAATCTAAGTTTCACTTTTGTTACCCCTCACATATATTATAATCATTGTTTTATCGGTATATTAATATTCTTGTATTACAAAATCAATGGTAAGTAATATCTTGAAATGCTATTATTGACGATAACAAGAGATGGTCATATTCAGCAATAAACTTTCACAAGCTAATGAAAAAATGGAAACGTAATATTTATTAGTTGCTGCTAAATCTCCAATATTAACAATAATCGAATCCTTTATTTACACGCTATTCTCGGTTATATTTATACATAAACGGTTTACAGACTAATAAAATAGCATGTATTAAAACTAGATATTACCCAACTATACAAAGCAAATAAGTCTGATTAGTAAAAAGTCTAGTTTACTGTAATGATGGCACGTTAACATATTATATTATAATGAATAAATTAAAAAAAAATGATAAATTTCGATTGAATATTAGTTTTTAAAACTGCATAAAATCGTAACATTTGAATAATCAACAATTGAGAAAAAGTAGATTTAATTTTTTCCATGTTGTGTCTCGGTTGGACCTCTTTTAACTTTGAACAGCGTTCAGTTTTAATGTCTATACAAAATTTTACTTCGCATTAAGTCTTATGTTGTTTTGTCTTACGTATCTTGATCAAAACGATATCATGAATGAATATTACTTTCCATTCATTGAATATGTTGATGGGTGTTCCACAGGGACCGATCCTTGAATTTTATTAGATTATGTAAATGATCTTATTAAATTTAGATGAAACAGTTTTCGTTACAATCACATCTTTAGGTTTGTGCAAATAAAACGGAAACGGATTTCTTTCGCTATTCTTAAAATAAACATTCCGAGATTCTATTTATAGGTTAAGGTCTAATACACCCAATGGTGCCCTGAATATTATTATCTATCAAACTGATAATGATTTCTTATATTTACGCGAACACTACACATGATTAAAACTACTTTTACGGATTTTATCGCGTTTATTTTTACTTTTTATTTTTAATTCCCGACGTTTCGGGCGCTTTCCAGCACCCATGGTCACGGGGGACTGAGATGACTGACGTCCCGATGTCATTGTTAAACCCGGAGTACCTTCAGCTTTTTTAATTATTGTTTATGGTCCGATCTATGCAAAATGAACTAACTCTGTCTTGAGGTCTTGCAGTGGTATGCTTGGGTTTAGTTTTAATTTTATTGATTATAGGATCCCAAGCAGGTGGTAGTACCCAGCCTCCTTCTCTATTGAAATTAGGATGTTTTTTTTTCCGATTCCTACCAAGGATGATACGTGAGGCTATTGAAATTAAAAAACATCCTAATTTCAATAGAGAAGGAGGCTGGGTACTACCACCTGCTTGGGATCCTATAATCAATAAAATTAAAACTAAACCCAAGCATACCACTGCAAGACCTCAAGACAGAGTTAGTTCATTTTGCATAGATCGGACCATAAACAATAATTAAAAAAGCTGAAGGTACTCCGGGTTTAACAATGACATCGGGACGTCAGTCATCTCAGTCCCCCGTGACCATGGGTGCTGGAAAGCGCCCGAAACGTCGGGAATTAAAAATAAAAAGTAAAAATAAACGCGATAAAATCCGTAAAAGTAGTTTTAATCATATCTATCAAACTGTTTTTTTTGTAAAAACTGAAGTGTCGAACAAACTTCAGTCCACTTGATGATAAGTGATTATCGCAGTCCTTGGACATGTACAGCCGAGTATAAACAAAGAAGTTTACCTTACAGGAGGAATGCCTTACAGCTTGTAATAATATACATACATACATAAACACTCACGCCTGTCACCCAGAGGGGTAGGCAGAGACTACGGACTTCCATTTGGCACGATTCTGACATACCTCTTTCGCCTCCTTTACATCCATATATCTACGCATACATGCTCGTCGGTTAAGGGTACTTCTAACGTGGCCCATTTTCAAAATATCGCCAATTTGGTCGATAAACTTTTTTTTACGGCTTTCCTTCCCGACTCTAATAAATAAATAATAATACACTAATAACACTGGCTCTGTATACACTTCGCATGGGAAAACAGCTGTGCAGGCACTGCTATTTGTTGGCAGAAGTGGGTAAGAGGGTCGTACCTTCCCAGGCGGACTCTTAAGCTGAAATAGCCTACCATCTAGTGAGCTTCAAGCAAGCTTGTGAGAAAACATGCACAGTTGACAGATATTTTTTTTAGGTCGCGCTTTTAAATCATAGTTTTCTTTAATTTTTCCGTAAAGAAATGACGCCTCCATCATTAACATACAGAAACAGTATGAGGTCGGTTATAGTTTTAGCTATGTGTGTTTCAATTTATTTAGCAAATGCTTGAAAAAAACACTTACCGATGCGATGGTGGAATCTTAAAAAATCCTTATAAATATTTAAAATATCCAGGTAAGAACATTTGGAAAGCTATGTCAAATATTGAGAGAAATTTCTTGCTACAACTTCTTGATAAATTTAGAGATCAAAATATAAATCAATAAGCGTAAAAAACCAATCTCGCAGAAAGAAAATATAGTTTTAAAACGTAATTAATCTGCAAATAAACTTCATATTGACAATTTCTGAATCACAAAATAAATACGTACGGTTGTAAATAAAAAACACCACTACAGTTTGTTTATATGAATATAATTAAATACGATTCCCGCAATAATATCGTTAAAATGTACTCTTGGGGGGAAAACAAACATTAGTTTCCGCGATTCCGCCAATATGTTATGTTATTGAAAGGAAATATAAATTGGCACACGGATCGGGCCCACAACAAGGCGGCCGGCATCTCGCCGCTGGGAGCTGCGAGCTGGGCTTTTTAATTACGCCGTGTCAACACACGCCCGCGCCCGCCCGCTCTATGAATTATTCACCGATTGCCCGGAGATGAAGTGACTGCTTGGAGGTCCGCGGGACTCTCGAAAAACCACACCGAAACACGTGTCGTAGGATGATTGTTATCTTAACCTGCGGACATATTTAATATCCACGTAGGCGAATTTCAGGCCTTCGTAGAGCTTTTTTGTTTTAGACATGCAAGATTCCCGAGCACGTGACAAATCAGCAGATTGTAATTGCAATTAACAATTTCATTGGTGACGGCGGGGATCATATCCGCGTGGATCTCATAATGTCAATTTTACCGCGAGTAGTGTTGAATACATTTTAGCAGTCAGGCGACTGCCAGACCTTCGTTTAACATCATACCGTCAACATTCATCGTTCTCAAACGTTTATATTCTACGGGTTGCGGAGACATAAGTCGTAGTTACTTGGACCACGTTCAGCCAAAAAATGTGCGTTTAGGTGAAAAATGGTGATATGCTAGGCTAGCCCTACACACGTCCATTATTATTTAATTTTATATTAAAATAATATCCTACTAAGACGACGTAACAATGAAGGACAAACGAAAAATAAGACAATAAGTTGACGTATCGATGAATTAGGTACTGTTTATGTATTGTACGAGTATGAAATAAATACGAAGAAAAAGTCCAGCGTATGGAACCGCAATTACTTATTTATTTTATGTCAAATCAAACAGTCTTGTACTTTATTTATATTATGTTAAAGTCGAAATTAAAAAATTAGGTATTCAATCGCGCAACTAAACAGTTCCGTAAAAAATTATAACTGCGTTTTGTCTGTACGGAGCCCTTACAGTTTATGCTCTGTAATTTTTTTCCGCTCTCTCGAGTTCTCGACTTTTTATGTTGTTTGTACTCGTACTTCTCTGATGCTGTATGTCTTCGAATGGATAAGAAATCACGTTATGTTCTTATTCTTGGAGTCCCGAGATTTTTAAATAAGGTATTTGCTTATCTAAGGAACTGAATAAAATTAGCTTGCTGCATATTGCGGATTATGATATGTATTCTTGATTTTTTTATATTTAGTACGTTGTAGAGCCACGCTACAGCTGTATTATATATAGGGAAGTTAGGAAATATTATAATAGGGAAGGTCCCAAGCTCGCACACAATACTCGTACCAGCGTAAATAGCAACTAAATGCCACTGCGTTTTGTATGGTGAGTGTGAAGAACCGGATACCTTTAACTTCAACGAGACATTCTGTCTTAGTCGTCAGAGGCGTCATAATATGTATTTAGATTCTTAATAAATGATAAATGTAGGCTTCTGGGCCACAGCATTAACCACCAAGTGGGTTGTGTCACAGTCTAACTACTACTCACAGTGTCATAGTCGGTCAACGTTATCGAAGTCGAAGGCACTAGACGCTTTCGGTGCAGGTCGAGACGCGGGTGGAGCGCTCCTGAGCGGCCATTAGTCACTCAGGAACTGTCCACTAGGTTTGTCCTGTCACGGAAATAAATTAAAATGTTTCACCCTATATGTGCGTTAAAAAACCGTGAGTCCTCCTCATTCAAAGATAAAGAATTAAAGTTTCATCAGTTTCCACATACACAGGAATTTTTTTAAACGTGAAATAAAATAAAATCCGTTTTTTTATTACTCCCCGTTCTGACAATCCTAGCAATTTATTGTTCACGTCGGCTTTACCGAGAACATCAAACAAATTAAGAGACTGTATATTTTTTTATATGTAAAGGTGACAAGCGAGCATACAGTCCACCTGATGGTAAGTGGTTGCTGTGGCCCATAAACATCTACATCTGTCCTCGTTTGCGAATCATAATGCAGATGCGTTGTCAGCCTTGAGGACTAAGTTGAAATGCATCTTTTCCAGTGAAAAGGGTCTCCGGTTCTCTACACTCACCATACAAAACACAACAGCATTAAGCTGCTATTTGACGCTGGTATTCTGTGAGAGCGTGATCCTTCCCCGGTGGAGCCGACCCATTCGTGCTACAACTATACAATTAATATAGCTGCAGCATGGCTCTACCACGTTCTTCGGCTGTGGTTGTGTGAACGTTTGTCAACCTTACTTCTATAAAAAATATTGAAGTAATTAGTAATAGCCTTTTAAATACTTAATGATTTCTTAAATTTACGCGAACACTACACATTGAATAAAACTAAATTTACGGATTATATCGCGTTTATTTAACTGATTTTACTTATTTTTTTTTTGGGGGGGGCTTAGTCCCACCCGTGACCTTGGTTGCTGTAAAGCACCCGAAACGTCGGGAATTAAAAAAAAAAGTAAAATCAGTTAAATAAACGCGATATAATCCGTAAATTTAGTTTTATTCAACTTTTAAATACTTTTCAAATTTAGGATTCATAATCATTATTCTATATCATTGAGCACATTTCTGTCTGGTTCATTTTAAACCGCGTCGTACCTTTTCGTTATGGATATGGAAAATATTTTAGATCTAATCGTACTAAAACTTTCAAAAGGCTTACCAAAACGGCCGCTTGTTTTCAAAGCAAACCCAGGCCTTCGCAGTCGGAATTCGGAGTGCGGGCCTGTTTGCTCGCCACTCACTGTTATGAGATCACCGGCTCCATTTTTCGTCTACAAATTAATCGTTTAAAATTCACAATATTATTCCTGCCCCTCTGCCTCGTTCGAGAAAGATAAGAAGTTTGCTATCAATTTCATTGAAAGTAAATCAAAATTTCCAATTCAATCCTTTTCAGAATTTTGTATAATGACTTTTAATATCACAATTTTTCTATGTTATCTTTAAATTTGCTTTTAATAAAGTTAGAGGTTAATCCGGCCCGTTATAAATTGAGCATCGCATAGATAAAACAAAATATTTGAATTAAGTTTTTGAACATTAATACTTTCGACATTTACTTTTATTACTTGTATATCTAAATAATGTAAATAAATCGAATTCTTTTTCTTATAATCAAAAGAAGTCTGTAAGATATCCCAGGAGGTGATGTGGGGAGCAGGGTGCGGTTATAAAGAAAATATAGAATAATAATGGCGCGATATTCGTGCGTGTGTTGACAATCACTCCCGTGATTATTTGTAAAGGAATCCCGCGGGAATCATCCCGTGCTAGAACTGCGCCTTGCTAGAATACCACTTATCGACAAAATAATGCGTTATTACATTTTTATATATCATTTATTATTTCTATATATCATTTATTATTTCTATATTTCATTTATTACATTTCTATATATCATTTATTTTTTGTTTAAAATACCACTTATATCGAAGATAACGTAGTTTATCCTATAAAAGATAAAATGACGACCCAATAATAAGCAAGAGAGAGTTTGAAGTAATTGCTCAGGGCCGTATTTTATAGTAGTCTTCAAGCCTCATTCATTTTTACCAGCCTGCCTCGTGATGGGCAGTAATAACATCGACGATGATGATAATAGTATTTCCTCAATAGTAAGTAACAGAAAAATCGGATATATGTTTAAAAAATATTTCTCTACATAAATATAAAAAGTTTGTGCAATCAAATTTTGATTTCGTACGGCGGAAAATGACAGAGGACATTCTCGTCTCGCTTTTTTCGTGTTTATGTTCCTGTAGTATTACGCTGAGTCTGTAGCCCTTTTTGCAGTAATCCAAAGTAAAACTTGCCATTTTTTTTTAGAACTTTGTTATAAGGCCAGTTTTTGTGTTCGACCGACCGTCGGTGCGTACCATTGTTCCTGACGATACGCATAACCGATCGTCAGTTTGTGACGTTCAGTGCACTCCTGACCAACCATATTGGTCGGACTGGTACAGTCACAAACACGGACACGAAACGGACGCCTTTACAAATTGTTTGATTGCTGCTTACTATGTTCTTAAACGTATAAGGAACAAAAGACGTAATTATCACGTATACCCAATTGTTGCCCCAAGAGCACTTCAAGGGGAATTTACTACTTTATATTCATTATTGCGCGAAGTATAATACGGAAAAAATTGTCCCACAGAAGTTCATGAAGACAAACTTCTGTAATTAGGCGTACGATGTCGATATATGCCATGTTTGATTAAAATTATTTAAATCACTAAAAGGTAACAATACCTATAAAATCGAACAATATTATTGAAGTTTTGAACTAGTAGGTCCGATTTTTTGGCGACGTTTTCATACAAATGAGAAGCGCGACCGACGTACGCACCGACGGTCGGTCGAGCACTGAAACCTGCCTTAACACTTTCACTGTTCGATTTTCAGATACAATAGTAAGACAATAGCAATGACCTATATGTAGTACACGGGACAGCGAAACGGTTCAGGTTTTGTTGTAAAACTAATTGCAAAATGAATAAACATGTTCTTTCTTTCTTTCAAAAAGCTTTGAAAACTTGTGAAAACTCCTGATAAAGTCAGCCAAGAATAGAAAAAAAATTATGAGTTTTGTGTTTAACAATTAACACCTTGCGGAAACAGTGTTACATGTTACATGACAAATACTCTACGTAATAATAACAATAAAGAAGTGTGTTTTGTGAATTTTCTCATCGATACACACACGTGCACATCCCTAACGGTTCCTCCTACTGCGGCTTGTTTAGATTTTTGCGCAAACACCACGCCAGCCCATCTTTCTAATTGCCTTAATTAAAAGCAACGATCGGCATAGGAACACAGCACTGGGGGACGTCGAAAAAAGTCCATTTTTTCCCAGTATTTTTTTTTCGGGAAAGTACTGCTGTGTCTAACCTATTTCATTAATTTGTAAAACTTGACTTTTTGTCATGATTTATTTTTGCTTACAATGATTTACTTACTAGCCATGCTAAATTTTGGCTACGTTATTCGCCATCTGATGGAATAGTCGACAAGCACTGCCTTATAAATGTTGTAAAGTTAAGAAATAATCCATTGTTCGCCTTGGGCATCTCCTGGTGGGAGGATTGTCCTTCCTCCCCACGTCTGATAATGGCTCCTGCTACAGCCAACTTATTTTATACCGCTGAGTCTGAAATCTAATTATACAAAAAAGAAACAACAATACTGTTGTGAAATAGTCTGTAAGGAATAAAATTATTGTTATTTTAACCGACTGCCCCACAAGGAGGGTAATGTTTTCCGAGTATGAATGTGTGTCTGGTTTTTTTTTGTCATACTTTATACTTTATAGTCTAAAAGGCCTAATGGTGTCGTTAGATTTGTCTTAGCTGTGGAAGTGACATAGGTTTTGTAATATTTGATTTCATTAACTTTTCTACGCAGTCTGTCAGTCAGTATTTTAAGCATTGGTTCCTTTCTTAATGCTAACGAATACTACCCACCTTGCACTATTTCCGACTATAGTGAATAAAAGATGGAGGAAAAATTTCGTATTAAAAAAATGTGACAAGTAGTTTTGACAGTCCTCTCTTAATTTTAACCTAACCTACCCAAATAATTCTGAAGAGACCAAAACAAGTGAAAATCTGAGGGTGCAAGGTCAAAAACATATATAACATAGATGCATAAACACTTCCCAGCCAAGCTCTCTCAATTCTTGCTGAGTGATTGGCCACGCAATGTAGTATACTCGTAGTTAGTATTAATAGTAGCAATGTAGTATACTCGTAGTTAGTATTAATAGTAGCAATGTAGTATACTAGTAATAATATTAGAAATGAAATAAACCTTTATTTAAATTCTGACCAAGTTAAATTTAACGTTTCTATTCCTAGTTTTTATCCAATCATATAAAGCTGGCTGCCTTGCGTCTGGAAGACTTGATGTGTGATTTCAACATCTTCAAAACCTTTTTTTCATTGGAAGGAAGTTTTTAGTATTCCATACTCAAAGGACGGAAGATATGATGACTTACAGTAATGCGCATAATAGTGCGCATAATTACGTCGACTAATATTTTCGTGAACGTTTCCGCGAAAAAGTCGCTTATCTATTGTTTTATTTATTATTTTTTTTGTTATTAGAATAGTAATTAGATTATGGTACTGCGATAAAGACGCTTTGTTTTGTTTTCGTTTTCTAATCTAGTAGGTACGTTTACATTATTTGCGATACGGACACTTATTTGCGTTATTAGTGCTTGTGTAAACTTGTGATTGTGATAGCAAATACACTACACAGCAGCTTAATATGCGGACATGATCCTAATTTACGGAGAATGTCGTCAAAATGGCGCCTTTGCGTGTATTTTTCAAGAAATCTGTTCGAACAACCTGAAACCTATGTATTTAATGTGGTCGGCTTTAAACACATCATTAGTAAATGAGTTGATATACATTACTAATTTACACTTGAGCTATATACAGCTAGAGCCATGAATATTGAATACTAAAGTGAACAATCAGCACCGTGAAATAATTTAGATGTTTTTAGTCAAGACTACAAACATCTAAAATAAGAAATCCGTGTTCTTGGCTAAATTTTATAGATAGTTAAATCAGAAATTAGTATATACATTTCAATCAATTTACCTATGCCCACCGGTCCATCTCAGCTTCGCTCGGGTGACTTTTTGATCACGAGAACAGCGCACACACTCAAATACACACAAAAAGTTTAATCGGCCCAGGCCCAGCTGTTGTACACACTCGTACAGAAGAATTATATATATATAAAGATTATATGTCCAAACTTAATCTTTTTTTATAAATTAAGAGCGCGGAGTTGCTAAGATCATTCAAAGGCACGCGTGTGTTTGTTTACTACAGCGAGGAGCGTGTTGAATATTGAATGAAACTTGTGCGATTGTCCTCTAGCAGTGTGCGCCCATGACCTAATTCCACGTTGCTAGGATGCCACCCGTTGTATGCTAGCATACCTAGGTCGATTTCGAACTTGCGGCATACTCGAATATGGGAATCGTTAGTTGAGTAATATGAATATTATAACTGTGATTTTAACCTTGTTGTTTCTATCGAGTCAAATAAATAGCCTGTTACTGTAATGTTTTAACACAATTATTTATTCGTGCATAACAAAATACATTTCATCTCCATTTAAAATATTAGAGACAAATTTTATTTTATTTTTCAATGTACTTGTATCTTCACAGTGCAAATGACAGTACGTAAGGTAAGGAACTCGGGTTCGATCCCCGCCGGGATCAAAGAAATTGTCAACAAAGGAATTGTGTAAATGAATGCAGCAAATACCTAAATAAATTACTAGCGTAGAGATCAGTTTTCGGTAAAATTCAACTGTCGTGTTACTAAATTAAAATAAATAATAGATTTTCCAACAATAATAATTGTAATTCAGCTCCGAAGATTTCGACACTGAACGGATTCAATCAGTGCAAAATTTAGGGGTATATTTGACCGCGCGGTGCACCCGCCCCGTGTTTGTTCAAACCCTACCGGCGATAACTACCCGCGCCCGGTATTAATTGGCCGAATTTTAATGATAGACAAATACGCGGCCCACAGCAATGGATTTTGTTGTTTAAGCCGGTTACATGTTAACGAGATCGGCTGATATTATATTTCTTTATAAAAAAATTTATTGTGTATTATTTTCTAAATTGCTCTTAAACAAAAAGTATTATGTTGTGAGGTAAATGAATGTAAAAAATATTATTTTTTTGTCATTGAAAATAATATAACACATGGTTGTATTATTTGGTGTAGTCACCATGGCGAAGTGTGGCAGTACACACTTTGCTTACCGTAACAATGCTGCCACTCGAGAACTTTTCTTTTCTATCAGGTACTTTAAGCTATATGGCCGGCTCACTCCCACTTCAGCTTACTGATCTATTGGGCTGTGTCGGTTACTCTGGTTCTACTAAGGATATTCTCATTGCGAAATATATCACGCAGAGAAACTTTGAGCATAGCCCTCTTCGTAGCGCGTCGAGCGAACTTGAGCTTTCTCATACGGCCAGCAAGAGACCACGTCTCCGATCCATATGTCATCACTGGCAACACGCGGAGACTATACTACTAACTATACACTTTGTAATATTATTTGATAATTAATAAACTCGTGAAATGCTACGCTCATGAATTGCCAGCATCTTTACTTCATCTGGTTAATCACTATACAGTAGTTAAATCGCAAACAAGGCCGCATTACGTGCGTTGGCGGCCGGGACGGGGAGAGTAGAGCGGGGGCGCATGGTAAACATAATTAGCTCAATTCGCCACTCTTTTAATTATCCATTCACCCCGCGGCTCATCCCCTTAGTTATCGCAATAATTTAAGTTCATAGAGTACAATGTAGCTATAAATTTAAGTGGTAAAATTAAAAATTTTGTTCAACCGACTTCAATATAAATAAAATGAGAACATCCTCAATGTATTCGAATTCAATGAAATACGTATTATTAAGGATAACTCAAAAACTACTGGTCAGATATTGATCAAATTTATATGAGACCACATGAAAAGCACCAGACTTCAAGAATTATCATATTCGGTTCACTAAGAAAAAATTCTGAGGTAAACACATATAAAAAAGATACAGTCGAATCGAGAAGCTCCTTCTTTTCTTGAAGTCGGTTGAAAATAGCAAAAATCGTGTGGTGCTCTTAGGAAACGCACACTTCGCTCTAAATTCCTAATCGTACTTTTTCATTTATAAGCAATTTCTTTGATATGTTTAAAACTGCTAATTTAGTTTCTGTCTGTTAATATGCATGGAATCATTATTAATGCTATTACGTTATATGAAGATGAAGAGAGCTAAGCTCGAAGTTATCCTACTTGATCTCGTTATTATGGTATTAGCAATAGAACCAGAGTACCGACAAAGCGTAATGGAGCAGTAAGCTGAAGTGGCAATGGGCCGGCTATCATATCGCTCGAATAATTGACAGCAGGTGAGGAGGAAAAGTTTTCCAGTACAGCCTTGTAGTTTTACCGATACACAGAGTGTAAGTAAGTGTAAGGCGACTCTCCCACCAGGTAGTGACGTCCTGGGAAGAGACGCAGAAAGTCGATGGATGCGGGGCTCTGAACCGTGCTGTGTGGAAATATTTATGGATTTGCAATGATGAGGATTATGTTGTACATTAATGTATAAAAGATACTGATTTAAATAAATAGCACATTCTTCAAGCGATGCAGATTCAAGAAATGCAGGGAATAGAGTGAATGGGGCACTACACTCTATTATGAAGAACCAGAATGTGTCAAAAAAGGCACGTATGGTAATTCATAATGCTGTGTTAGTCCCTTCTTTAATGTATGGTAGTGAAAGCTGGGTGTGGCAGAAGAAGCACGAAAGTAGAATAAATGCTGTAGAAATGCGGTCTTTAAGGAATATGCTAGGGTTGAATCTGAATGACAGGGTGAGAAATTGCGTGATAAGAGATAAATGGGGTATGCAAGATGATGTTGTGACCAGGATTAAGAAAGGAATGCTTCGGTGGTTTGGTCATGTAGAAAGAATGAATGAGGAAAGAGTGACAAAGCAAATTTATATGGCAGATGTGAACGGCAGAGTCGGGAAGGGACGCTCTAGAAAAAAGTTCATCGGCCAAATTGGCGATATTTTGAAAATGGGCTACGTTAGAAGTACCCTTAACCGACGAGCATGTATGCGTAGATATATGGATGTAAAAGAGGCGAAAGAGGTATGTCAGGATTGTACCAAATGGAAGTCCGTAGTCTCTGCCTACGCCTCTGGGTGACAGGCGTGAGTGTTTATGTCTTCAAGCGATGTGCGTAAAAAATAATTAGGAGGGGTCCTTTGTAGGAGTAGTACCTACACAATCTGACTGCTCCGTAGGAAAAACGTCTTACCTATTTCTAACATAAAAAAAATAACTAATGATAGATAGAGATACGTAATTTTAGTTTTTGGAAATAGAAGCGATAAATGCGAAATTCACGTAAATGCGATAAATACGAAATATAATATTTTGTGTATTCAATACTTTTCGACGAAATTTCGAAGAAAAACATTTTTAAACGAAATAAACACGTGAATTTTCTAATATCACGAGCCTCACGCACGTTACGAACGGGCGCTCTTAAGTTTATTCGCGAATGCAGCTAAAAAAGTCTTCATAACCCGGTCAACAGTGTAGATATGGCTGAAAGTATATATTTCGATATCTACAATGACGTCATAAATGACCGAAGGCAAAGGCTTAAGCAAGAAAATATAGAGACACAACCACGATGTTTGTTAGCTTTTAACTAACTTTTCTGCAGTAAATATTTTGTTATTTTAATGGTTACGGTAATAAATACGAGTTTTTAAATATTTTTCGCTTTTTTATCTGAATAAATGCGAAATTTTGGATTTTTAATTTATATTTATGCGAAATTTCAGTTTCTTAGTTGCGAAATATACGTAACCCTAATGATAGATGATGGAATACCCATCTCACGCTACAACTACTTATTTACCTATGATGGTAGCATATTCCGAAGATGCAATTGCAAAAATAGAGAGAAGTGTGGCGATTACGGTCAAAAGTAGAACTGTAATGTAAAAAAGGAAATCTACGTAATTCTATGAAATATTATACAACGTGATTCAAAATATTTGATTAATATCCAATCAAATGAATATTTGCAACTGAATATTTGTACTTTGTATTCAACCGTTTAGCTACATTATGTGACTGGTATTTGTTTTTTATGTGTACATTAATATTTGAAATTTGTTGCTTTGTAATAATGTAATGGATTTCGAACGCCTAGGAGGAGGTATGATGTCAGCGGTAGACTCTTTGTGGGTTTATAATGTTGAAGAGGATTGAGGATAAAACCTGTTCTGGCACGAATAGGTCGGCTCGATCAGGAAGGACCACGCTTTCACAGAATACCAGCGAAATATAGCAGCTCTATGCTGCTGTGTTTCGTACGGTAAGAACCGGAGACACTTTTTACTGGAAATGAGGCATTCTAACTTACTCATTGAGGTGACAACGCATATGCATTTTTATTCTTAATCTAAGATAGATGCAGATTCCTATGGGTCACAATATCTTTACCATCAGGTGTGTGCTTGTTTGTCACCCTTACAAGACCCGTGTAGATACTAATATTAAAATGTTGCTAAATGATACGTATTTATTTTATTATCTTTGTTGGCAGGCCAGAATCGAATCGGACACCACCGTTGCCACCGTCACCGCCACCGGCGTCGTCCGCTCCGCCCGCGCCCGTCACGTCCACGTGCACGGCTACGGGTACGGGCACGGGCACGGGAACGGGCACGGGCACAGGCGCGACCACGATCGCGAGTACGGGCACGGTGACGATCACGGTGACGCCCGTGGCGGCCAGCCCGGCCCCGGCGATGGGCAGCACGGCTGGTAGTAGTGCGGTGGGCATAGCCAGCCCGGCTTCAGACGCTCCACTGCTGGTGGCCGAACTACCGCCCGCCTCTGCAGCCGCTCCCCCGCCCGCTACAACGCCTACGTCTACGCCCTACAACGGCATTGCCACCAGCGTCGGCGTCATCACTGTTAGTATGCATGCTTGCGTATTTTAAGATAACGAACGCTCTTTTTACCCGACTGCCCCGTCTTTCGAGTGAATGTATGTAATTCTTTAGCACCCTCTGTAGAAGTCTTAATGGGATTGATAGATCTTAACGTAAGTGGTGTTGTTAGAATCGTCCTACTTATAGAATGCACATAGAATATTAAAAAAATCTCTCTTCAGTAATTGATTTCTGCAGTTTTTTTTTAAATTACTGTAACCTGTGGGCTTATTATATCTTAGTGCAGTTTTCTATTCCTGGTTAGAGATTCTATGTTTTAATACACACGTTTTCAAAGTGTATAATATTGACAAAGACAAAGAGAAGAAGATCAATTACTGCACATTTTCACTCAGTTGCTTTGTTGGTTGATGTCTATAACGTAATGAATGTCAGTTTCTTTTTCCGCCTGTAACAAGTAGTCAAGAATGTCACTACCTTAATAGTGAAGTACCCGGTTGACCGAGCTTTGCTCGGTATTTTTCGCTCGGTTTTTTTTTAATTCGTGTGTTTTGGAAATTATATTTAGATACAAATTACATACTGATGAAATATGAATAATATTTTTTGATCTTAGGGACATAATAGAAAAAACTGAACTGGTTATTTGAATAAAAAATCATGAGTGCAATTAGTTTAATTTAAATTTTCGTGTTTTTAAAAAATACTAAAAAAGGGCTCGAAAAAATAAATTTTCTCAAAAAAGAAAGGAACTTGAAAAAAAATTAAAAAAGTCGGTCGGTCGGTCTGGGCTCGAACCGGGGTTTTACGATTCTGTGACCGCCCATTATACCAATGAAACTATTTATAATCATTAACAATCTGTCAAAATTTACCTTCTTATTCTAACGATATTGTAGCAGTTTTTCATTGCCTAAAA
Source organism: Parnassius smintheus behrii (assembly GCA_036936625.1). NCBI lineage: Eukaryota > Metazoa > Arthropoda > Insecta > Lepidoptera > Papilionidae > Parnassius > Parnassius smintheus. The sequence continues at coordinate 42,786,483 of JAUPFT010000017.1, forward strand.
ACACGGACAAAAAGATATTGTCTAAAAATAAATCCTAGCTAGATCGATTTATTATCCCCGAAACTCCCTGGACACTAAATTTTATGAAAATCGTTGGAGCGAGCGAACGAGCAACTCTTGTATAGATATATACATACATATATATATATATATATATATATATATATATATATATATATATATATATACACAAGAATTCCTCGTTTAATAGTATAGGATATTATACTAATGTACCATTGTATGTAACATATCAGATAATACGATATGTACGAAAATTGCCTTCCAATTATATATTTTACGATCAGAACTTATAACCGGTCAAAATCACTTTTTACTGTAAAAATCAGGCAAAAGAAGTTTAGACTAAGGACATTAGTCAATACCATTTTCAGCTGCAAAAATATTGGGTAGAAGTGATTAAAGGTTTTGACCAATATTGCTAGTCAAAACTACCTTTTACTTATACTTTTTGAATTATTATACTATTATATACGCGGCTTTAGGGTGGCCTTAGTGCCACCCCAGCCGTATCTTAACCTACTGTCACTGATATTGCGAGTTTTGACATATAGTCTGAAGTTTTAGTCAGGAAAACCATTTTGGACTAAAACATTAGTCAAAACTTTTTTTGACTAAAGGCCCCGGTCAAAACCATTTTTGTCTGATTATCGCAGTCAAAAGTTTGATCTTATGATCGGTTATGAGTTTTGACTGTGACATATATAATTTCTTTAGAATGAATGAATAAATTAAATAAAAAAACAGCAGTGCGTGCACTGCTGTGTTCCGGTCTGAAGGGTATAGATAGCCAGTGTAATTACAGGTTGTGAGGCATTTCATCTTAGTCCTCAGAGGTAAAAAATGCATCAATAGCCTTCTTTGTTTGTAGTCGACTGCAAGTGCCTCGACACTGCGGTAGTTACTTACCATCAGGTGAACAATGCTTAAAAGTGTACAAGGCTGTATAGTTTGTTCGTTTGGTGCACAGACGACGTCGTCGACGTGCGCGACCTCGTGCGCGCTGGTGCCGGGCGGGGTGGGCAGCGCGCCGCCCACGCCGCAGCCCGCGCAGCCGCCCACGCCCACGCAGCCCCCGCCCACGCCTGAACCCGGTCAGTATCCAACTCTTCATTAACATCAATTTTGTTTTCTTTAATAAAACGTTACCTCCACATTAAAATTTCCTCCCGTGAAGGCAGCTTACATACATATAGGAGGACGGAACTTTTTTGTAATACTTTAAAAATTGGCTATATTTTTCTGACGTAGTATATATACCAAAAAACGAGCTCACTTTACAATCTAGATTTCAAAAATAAGAAATAATTTGGAAATCAAAAAATATAAAAAAATAAAAAAGCTTCTAAGGGTTTATTTTTAATTAGTTAGTTACTTTGAATGTTACGAGTATCCATTTCTAATCAAAATATATTATTTGCATAATGAAAAACGAAAATAAACATCTTTTAGTCAATAAATCGATTAACAAGAATCGACTAGTGTAATCCTCGTTTCTGAACCGTGTTCTGGCACCCAGCGCTGCGCTAGCAGTTTTAGCGGGAACTTTACCGTCGACGGATTGTTGCTCCTGTTTTATAGTTTAAACAATGGTTTGAAGTGCGTTATGATACGCAAAAGTGATAATATTTAGTGTATTAGGATCTAAGCACAAACTATTACAGAAAACAACGAAACAAGTGCTTTAATGTTAATATAAACCTCAAGTTATTTTAATCGCTTAGGCGCCTTATGAACTTGAATGACTGTCGTCATCAACAGTCCGCTGGGTTGAGCTGTCGCCAAAATCTCCCAAAAACTTCTGACTTTATTGCACACGTAGTTAGCAAATATTTATTTTAATAGTCATAACACCACTAAAATACGTTCAAATACGTTACATGAATGTAAAATAAATGGGCAATAGTTAATAATATTTTTAGATAAAAATGTTACAGTTGATTTATATAATGAGAATACAGAATACAGGTATTAGTGTTTCAGCTGACAAAATTTTAGTAATTGCTAACTTCTTTCTGCGACTTCGGAAATGTGCGAAGTAACTCCGCATGGTAAAACAGAAACGTCTTCAAAATTGTTTACCCTCGGTAACAAAACTTATTTTCCACGCTCAAATATTTTTACGAACTGTCATAATCATAAATCATAATATAATATAGTATTAATAAGGACGCATTTATAACTACAGAAATGAATTTTTATTTTAATTTTCTTACACTTTTATAAATAAAGTTTCACCAGGGACTTTTGAAGAACAACCTTATTTACATATAATGATAGCAATTAAAGGGGAAATTATGAAAAAATTTATTATGATTTCTTTCACTCCACTAATAATGTGAGGTTTCACACGGGTGTTTTGTTAAAGTAATTTTTAATTAACTGCCAAAATAGTTAAAACAACGTTATTGCAGTTGGACATACATATTTAAATTCACAACACTACAATACCTTTTTTGTTTATTATTTAAGACATCTATTTTGTGTTACTATCTACTTCTATAGTTAGTAATTTGTTCACTTTTATGCGTATTATTTGGCATAGTTCAAAAGTGTTGTACAATACATCATCACCGTAAATCAAATGACCGGATAATATCCAAACATTTATTTAACAACGACAATCATACACTTATTTAAATAAACGTACTATCTGGTGCGTGATCATTGCGGGCACAACTCGGCGCTGGAAGTAGAGGGTCGGTCGGGTTCGGGGGTGTCCTTCTCGGCGGCGACCTCCTCGCCGTGGCACCGCTTGCGGTGCTTGTGCACGAAGTAGTAGGAGGGGAACTTGGAGCCGCAGGTCTTGCAGGGATAGTAGTGTAGCGTGGGGCGATGTTTACGCGTTCTGCACGCCCACTCGTGTCCATCGGCCTCGCGCCACGCCGCGTTGAGAACTCGCCTGAAGCGGACAGGTCCGTCGCACGATGCTACATCCAGTACTGTCGTGGGGTTTCGCGTGGGTTCTGGGGGCTCAATGCGTTCTACGTCCAGTTCGCTGGAGGTAGAGGATGTTGGCGAGGGTGGTGGTGGTGTTGAGGGGGAGGGTGCTGGTGTGGGAGCCCGTGCCCGGCGCGGGACGGGTCGGTGTGCGCCCGGCGGCGGGCACGGGCGCGCCACGCACGGGCTCGGCCCCAGCCACGCGCGGTACAGCGACAACATGCCCGCACCGCATTCGATTGTCTACTGAGCGCGCCCGCTACGACACGTCCTTTATATACGCGACGCCTGATATCCCGACCGAATTCTTGACAACTGATACCGTGCCAGCGTAACATAGCATAGCAGCTCAATGCTGCTGTGTTTCGTAAGCTAAATGTACAGAACCGAAGAGCCTTATTACTGGTAACGAGGCATTCTATCTTATAATACACAGGAGTAACAACGCTTCTGCAATTTGATTCTTAATTGAGGATATATGTAGATGTCTATGGGCTACAGCATCCACTTACCATCAGGTGGACTGAGTGCTCGTTTGTCACAGTTATTCTATAAAATAAAAAATATATGAAATTGCTGATCGCGAATGACGTATCTCGTCAACGTATAATTAATTATTCAAGTATAATTAAATAAATTAACTGTAATCCTCACTGTTACTAAAACGTAGCTTAATTTCATTACAATCTGCAAACGGGGAGTCAAAGGGCTAGAGGTGACCGGCCGCATTAAACATTCATAAAACACAAACCGTTGAAGATTGTATACTTATAATTATCTAATTGAGATTGTTATGTGCATTATAATCATAAAATGTTTTATATATAACGCACGTATATACGTCTTGTTCAACGGATTTCATGAAATGTGAATCTTTATTTGCTTTTCTAAAGAAACTTGCAACAGCAAATCTTGTGATAAAATAAATCACTATTTGTTTTTATCTACCAATAATTTTCTGGAAGTGAAGTACTCAGAGTTTTCAGAGAGTTTCACCACACATGGATTGTCGACCTTTAATTGCTCTCACTGGTAATAATGTCTAGTTTAGAATATAACTTTAAACACCAGAACCGATTAATATAGCACACTATAACTAAATAATATAACTAAATTATTTAAAGTACACCACAGATGGGTTTCCGACGTGTTAAAAGACACTCAGGAAGTTGATGGATGCAGGTGGAATAGGATCGGGTTTTGTGGTATTTCTTGGGGGAGGCCTTAGTGGAATTGTTACAGGTTGTAGTAATGATGATAGTATTTTGCAACTTAATTAAATTATTATGTAAAAAGGATTTCACATTAGGATTAAAGCATTCGCCGATACAGGGACGCGCCAAAGAAGAAAGTTCCCTAAATAGATTATATTTATATTTTATTTATATTTTTAGGCACTCACCGGCACGGAAACTTGGCCACTCGTGAATTTGCTGATTATTTGCACTGAAAACGTTTTTTTAACAGTAAATTAAGGGTAGATGCATTCAATAAGTGTCTCTTGGTTTTAGAACATAGAAATTTAATGTTTACTTCACCGAAATTTTTCTTTTCAAGATAACATGTTTTCACTAAAATTAACATCTTTCCATTGTCACTTTAAAAACCCTACAAAGTTAAAAATTAAGTCTGTTTCTTTATTGTCTATCAGTTTTAATATTGGGTGTTTCCTCCTCTAGCCCTGATAACCGCTTGCATTCGATCTGGCATGCTTTGAATGATGTTTCTGACATCAACTTGCGGTATGCTGTCCCAAGCGGCCAGCGCTGCATTTCGGAGCTCATTTAGAGTTTGTGGCGGTTTGGAGCTGGACTTTATCTTTCTTTTGAGCATACCCCATACATGCTCAATTGGATTTAAGTCCGGGCTACGAGCTGGCCACTGTAATTTTTGTATTCCAACCTCTTCCAGATATTCCTCTACACAATGTGCGACGTGCGGGCGTGCATTATCGTGCATGAGGAGGAATTGGTCGGGTCCAATGAATCCCGAATAAGGCATTACGTGCTCCTGAAGAACTTCCTCGATGTATCGAGTAGCTGTAAGCCGATTATCGACGATGACCAACTCTGTACGTGCGTCGGAACTTACACCTCCCCATACCATTATTGAGCCTCCATGGAAACTCACAGTTTGGGTGGTGGTAATGGGTAGAAACCTCTCTCCTCTTTTTCTCCACACTCGTTCTCGACCGTCTGGAGTACGTAAAGCTATTCGACACTCATCTGTGAACAACACTCTAGCCCATTGCTCGTGGGTCTAATTGACATGTTCTCTTGCGAACTGAAGTCGGGCTACTCGGTGCTGTCTGAGAAGTTCTGGACCTCGTGCTGGTCTACGAGCTTTTAAATTCACTTCCTCCATTCGTCTTCTCACCGTACGCTCACTAACATTAACGTCTCTTGCGATTTGGAGCCGCTGGCGTATCTCAACAGCGGTCAGGTAGCGGTTTCTCAAAATCTCCATAACAATAAAACGATCGTCCCGGGCCGATGTGCACCTTACGCCCCCACTGCCTGGCCTGCGGGTGTAGCGGCCTGTCTCCTGGTATCGTTTCAGTGAATACTGCATTGAGGACCGTGGTACGTTAAGCACAATAGCAACTTCACGCTGTGTCAGCCCTTGGTCAATTAATGCTACTGCTTGTGCAACTTGTGCTGGTGTTAATGGCATTTTTATTGGCTTTAAAGCACCTTTAGTTATTTAATTAAGACACAAGATCACAATAATTGAATAACCTTACAGTAAACTTTTCACAACACACAAATTTAAAATGTGAACTTAGTCGCTCAAATGACCCGATTCAACTAAAAATTAAAGAATTCGTCATGGTGCACTTAAACATAATGAATTACCCTCTTGAACTTGAGGGTAAACATTTTTTGACATACTTGCATAACAAACATTCATCAGAAACACTTAAAGCTTTTGCTATCGCGAGATAACCGCTTGGCCAAGTTTCCGTGCCGGTGAGTATTATTATGGGCCAATGTTCTTAATTTTTAAGTCCTTGATGCCTGAAATAAAGTTATTAAAATAAAAAAAATAAAAAATAAGTATTTAATTCTTGTTTGAATTTTTTATACATAAACACTTTTGTGAAAATACAATGATCACCAGCACTGTAAACAAAACCTGAATCGATTGGTAGGACGAGTGGATAAATTGCAGAAATAAAGCTTTCAATTGAAAAGATATCGGTTCTGCGATACGTCCATCGGAAGTTAAACCTCGGGGGTATGGAAAGTAGCATTCGAGCTTCGAAGCGCTCTGAGACGTCTTAGTAAACACTTAATCAACTTAGAGGTCCCGCGCGGCCTGCGACAGCCACCGGACCAATTGTACGCTGATTTTATACGTTTACTCTGCACTTTTTTTTTAATTCAGATGCGTTATCTTTCAATTTATGTTGATACATGAATAGGTATTTGTTAACCTTGTAGTGGCGATGCAAGAATGTCCACTAGCCCATATCGTGCCATGAGTGTGGACAGAGGCAACTGGGGGAAACTCAAAATAATCCCTACCCAAAATAAAATACTGTCAAAATTAAGTCTGTCCACCATAGCAACTATGGCGAAGTCCTCCCTATGAGACAATCTACGGACAAGTCTTATGTTCAGTAGTGGACTTTCATAAGCTGTAATGAAGGTATGCGTTGTGGTAACATAAGATAATCTATCACCACGGCCCTTAAACGTGTCAGTTACGAAATATACTAAATTCTTATGGCACTTCACAAACTGCGGAGTAAACGATCTCTTTCATAAGAGTAATGGTGACAATGCGTTCGTTAATCCTCCTTTTTAAATAATGGTAAATTTAGTGGGCTGATAACAATAATGATGAAGGGTGATGAAGGATCAACAAAGTTTCACATCGTAATCAGATGTATTGTATAGGTGTGAGGATGCTTAATGAACTGTATTTCTTAGGGCTAAATTTTGTAAGTTAGAGTGATAAAGAGAAACACGTGTTACTTGAGTGTAGAGAGACGGAGACCATTTTATTGGAATTAAGGCATTCCACCTTTGTCCTCGGAGGTGAGAACGTATCTGCATTTAGATTCTTAATAGATGATAAATGTCTATGGGCCACAATTTCCACTTACATCAAGTGGACTGTGAGGTCGTTTATCACCATTATTAATATTTTTGGATTAACTTGGAACTTTAATATTTACACCACTTAAGAGACAACTGTTCTTTACAAGAAATAAAGGCATAGAAGAAGCATAACCAAACAAATAAATGAAAATCTTTAAGTAAGTAGTTTATTGTGGGTTGGATCAGGGTTGAATCGTCTTTGCTTAACTACGTCAAATTGTCTTTGACCAATTTATATCTTTGAGCTCGTGGGACATTATAAATATTCTCTTTACAGCCGTTCATATAGTTCACAAACGGCTTAACTTTGAACTTTCTAAAACGCAGACGCCAGTAAGGCCACAATGGCTCACGTTTAATATTAAATTGAATAACGTCATTGTGAGAGAAGTCTTTGAGCATGGGAACGTTAGAAATGAGTGACGGCCCACGAGACCGCTTTTGGTATCATTTATAAAAGTTTTTACAGATCCGTATAACACTGCAATGTGCTTTACATATACATATCCGTATGGTAACACTGCGATATTAGATTAATAAAGTAAACCATGCTCAACTTCCTGACTCACGCATACATCTTTCTTTCTTTATCAGTTCTTAAAAACACTGCTGAACGCAAATGTATGCACATAAAACCATGTTGTTTAAAAATTTTAGATAAGTATGTGTGCGTAGGTGTGTGTTCTTACAATAAATTAAGTAAGGTTTTGGCTTGGTATTTGCGTCACTTGTAATGCACCGCACAACTTGAATGAATTCTAGTAAAAACTATTACAACTCCAACTTGTTATGGTGCGCTATAGAATATTGATCTTCCTCCGTAAAAAAAAATATAACATGCTAATAACAGTAACGGTTTCAAAATGAGTTCTACGTCTATTTAAGTTTAAAAATAAATAAATTAAACAATAGGACGCGGAAAAAGTATCGCTTAAGCAACGCATCGTGTGGTTTCGCTCTTAGATAAAATATTCAAGGACCTGTTAGTGGTTCTGTGAACCGCTGCGCCGGCATTGTATTGTTGTTATGTCTTCCCCCTTCAGTTTATAGTCTGTTATCCCATGAGAGGTACAATAAATGTACCGAATGAATGGTTTGTCTCCGCAGTCAGGTTCAATGCTTTTTATCTATTATGAGTTTTTTTTTGCTTTAGAGTTACTTCATTCAAAGACAAATACAACTTATATTCATTCATAATTAGGTACCATATGATGCGCAGAATGAAAATAGGGTTGGGCTTGCTGAAAATTTCACTCTATAAACTTCAATTCTCAGGCATAGTCATATGACGTAGCCATTTTAAAATATTTTTATTTTTAGGAAATTAATAAAAAATGTAAAAAACATAAAAAAATAATTATAACCAATTTAATTAACTTTTATTAAGTTGAAGTTAGTGCGTAATGTGATATCGCAATTTAATTTTTATTATAGTAATCATTAGGTCTTGGTTATTTCGATATTAGTTGTATGTTTATTTTTAACCTTTCCGATCCGCTGTAGCTAATATTACAAAATGACAAAGATTATGGAGACCTGTTCTGAGATCGAATTAGTTTTCCTCTTATCGTTAGAACACTTAATTATTTAGGACTTAAAAGTTTTAATTCACGAGAACAAAGTGCATACTAATCTCACGTACAACACTTATCATTAGAGATGAGCGTTCGTCAAATTATCGTATATGGTTAATGGACGCCCACGTCAGTTGGTTTAATCTTACGGGACGTGATGTACTGTAATCCTCGGCATGCTGCCACCGCTAATCCTGCGCGTTGCTCGCACAGGGAATCACAAATGACTTCAACACCTCTCCACCACTCGCTGACAAGCGTTTGATTGAAATGCTTCAATTTGATATAGTAATTATTATTGGTCACCTTATCGTTTGTTTGATCATATGGTACACTTTTTGTTTCATCTACGCTATATTACATATTCAACATTGTACGGGTGGCAAGGGGCCTTACATCTTAGTTATCAGGGCTGGCGATGCATTTGCAATCTATAGCGGTTTGTTGGCCTTGCGATATTGATTATTTATGTGTAGAAATTGTGCTTCAAAAAAGTCATAAAATACAGCAATAGTATTTTTTTGTATTTTTAGTAATTAATCTAAATAATGTCCTTATTAAAATATTTCAAATAATTATAGTGTGTTTATTAAAGCCAGAGTGTGACGATTAAAGCAGTTTCTCCAACAGGAGAGGATCGTGTTCAGCAGTGTTTACGGGCTTATCAATAAAAGGATAAAATGTTTACCACCTACTTTTAATAAGATGTAGTGGTATGAAAATAGTATCTGTCTGATACAGTAGAAACTCCTAGCGTGCTACACCGAAGAGCACTTGGTGAATATTTAAAATTGCAATCAAAAATTTCATTGGTGCCGACGGGGATCGAACCCGGGTTGCTCGCGTACTGTGAAATTTACAGTGAGAGATAACCATCTGAGCAACCACAGCTCTATGTGACTTCAAAATAGATAGATACACATATTATACAATAACAATTTTGTTTCAACACGCGCAAAGCGTTCGTTTAATCTGCAAGATGTCTCCCTTGTGTTTGCACTGTTGGCAAACACGCGATCTGTCAGCTAGTCTCGTTAAATTGTCACGCTCCGGAGCACGCGGGCAAACATTGTGACACGCCGCCGGGCTACGGCTACGATTGAATGGTCCAGCTATAAAGTGTTTGAATACAGCCTTATTTTAAATGGAACATCTTTAAATTTAAGATGGGTTAACATTACTATTCTCTATTTACATTAATTACCGGCTCTTTTTACATATTATCATAATAGATTTCGGGTTGAGCAAACATTTTGAAATTTAATGACATGCAAGCAATCGAGCTGGATCTCTAACTATCACCAATGAAATTGTTAGTTAAAATATTATTTCTAGGTTATGTAAAGACCGCTAACACGTACCGGAACAGGTGAAGTCGTCCTGCACCTATCAATCAGCAATGAAAAATAACATCGAGTCATTAGACAATTAATATAATAAAGTATATCGATTAATTGATCAAAACGAATTAAACCTATTTTTGAGTGTTAGACAAACTGCAGATTTTTATGAAAACTAGGCGGTCCCAAGTTGGGCGCCAATTTGCCAAAACGTTGATTCACACTGAATTACACGGAGTGTAATTACTAGCGGCAGTGGATCGCGAAGCCGGATCCAATTAGTGCTTGTTCAAATATCAGTAATTGGAGAGATTAATCGACAGTAGCGGCCATGGATTTAGAGTCGCTGAATGTGAATATCTTATGATATGAAAAAAAAAGTGTTTTTAGTTTAACTGCAAACTGGTTGAATAATTTGAATTGTATAGCTACTAATGCTATATATTAATTGTGTAGCTGCGTTATGGTAAAGAAGGTTATAATAACAGCCAATAAAAGTCCGCTGCACAACATAGACCTCCTCATAGGCTGCCTCATAAGGGGGATTTTGCCATTGTTGCCACGCTTGGCAACCGCAGTTTTGTTAATATTTTGAGTTGTTACTGGAAAGATGCTGCTGCTGATCTCCTGTTTTAGCTCTCTGTCGCCTATTACGACACCCATAGAACGATAGGGGGTAGTGGATATTCTTACACCGCCACTATGCTATAAGGTTTAAATACAAGTAGTTACAAATTATATTTATTCCAAGTTGAGAGTTTTTGAGTTGAGAGGTTATGAGTAACCTTAAGTTCCATGGTTCCTCTCGATACTCATGGATATTATTATAAGGGGGCGTCCATTAATTACGTGAGACGATTTTGGCGATTTTTCTACCCTCCTCCTGGTGAGGTGTCGTGAGATATGGCTCGATCCTCTCACTCTCCCTTAAATCTCACGCGAAAGTTTTCGCAGAACTTTAGCGTGAGTTTTAAGGAGAGAACTTTATTAAAAAACAAAAAAATATATAATTAGCTTAATTATTTGTATGTAATCTGTGGAGTTCGCTTTACCGCGATAAATATTATTGTGTAACATTTAGGCATATCTTACTTAATTGAAATCAATTTTCTCGAAAATTTACAGTTTCTTGCGATTACGTGATATTTGCCGAGACTCTCCCTCTCCCCCCCGTGAGATTGGGAGAGATTTGACTCGACTCCCTTCCCCCTACCTAAATACCTCACCTAATTAATTGACGCTTCCTAACGTTTGATATTTTTGAAAGTCCAAATTTAAACATATATATCTACATTTTGCTGGTATATACCAAGTAGATTGGAGTCAAATTCAACTATTTTTAAATGATGATTGTGTGTGTTTTGATGTGCTGTGTCATGTCGTATACCGGAAAACTGAAATAGAAGATGGGCAGCAGCGTCCACCTGAAAACAAGTCAAAATAATAAGGATCTGCGCTGCTATGGTACAATCCATGGTGTACAGTGGAGTTTTAGTAGATTGTAATGTATAAAAATATGTGTAATCGTGCATTTGTACTGTTACGAGCTTAGGGTTCATGAAAATAAAAACTGCCGATTGAATTACCAAAATTGACACTTTAATTGCCGAACACCAATTGAAATTTAAAACACACTAATAATTAATCGCACTGATCACTTTAGTTCACTTTATTTCGCTCCGAAGCATCGCTTGTATCGCCAATTCAATACTGCCCCGGTCGCGGCCTTCAGCGACTTTATATAGACATTTTCCACCGAAACATCCAGAATATTCCAGCAAATACCGGCCCCTGACCGACCAGGCGGAGAAAGTTCGAGTGTGTGCTTTCTATAAAGCTTAGTTCTTCCATTCGATACTAGATGGCGCTAGTGGGAGAGTTCTAGAAAGATCTTGACGCTCCTATTTCTGCTGCTTGATACCAGATGGCGCTAATAATCAGCCGCCACTACCAGGCGCTAATTATAGCGCGCAACAGTACGTTCGTGAGTAAACGTTTCGCATCGCATTCTGTTTCGAGTAAGAATGGCGATATAGTCTCCGGACCATTTATTTATTAATACTCCGGACCATTTATTTATTAATTAATACCTGATTATGTTTTGATTGAAATCGATTATGTGTTTATTTTGAACTATAGAAAAGTGAACTTACAACTAGTCACTGTTTGGAAAGGGGACAGTACTGGCAAACCGAATTTTAACCAAAGTTCTCATTTAAGGTTATGTTTTTTTTTTAAATTAATAATAACAATTCTTATAAAATTTTAACTAGATAACCTTCGTTTATATGTTGTGCAGTGAACAGTTACAGTACAGGAAGTTGACTCCGAAAGTTGTCAGTTTTATGGGACATAATTTAGCGATACAAAATATACACTGTATCTGGTCCTTTTATAAAGGCAAGACAATTAAAGTTACACGTGAATAGTATCGTCAAAAATACCAATACATAATTTATGTTCATTTACAATAATTGGGTCCGCTTCTTGAGTGTAAGACTTATAGTTTTGGCTCCAGCATTAATCATCAAGTAACTTGATCAACTGCTAACACAATTTTTGAATAAAAAAAAGTGTTTTATTCAGTAATTAAAAATAGCAAAGTTCTAAAATCACATCCAGCAGCGCTTAAACATTTTAATCCTATATTAGTGATTACACAGCGCAGAAACCGAAAGACGAAGACCTCGTAGATAAACCTCTAAGTTTACTCGGCGTTCGCAAACTAATTAGCAAGGAACGGACCGACGTGCTGTACGATCTATTCTGAGGGAAAATTGTTTTCGATGTTGTTATAGCTTTTAGAGCTACATTGAATATTTTTGGGATGTACATAGGAATTTTACGGATGTACATAATATGGATATGAATAACAGATTTTGTAATATGTATAAAGTAGCAGACGTCAGGAATCATTCGTAAAAAACTCAGCCAAATTTCGCGATAATATTTTTATACTCGAAAATAAAAGTCTTCCACATGATCTATCTTATAAGCTAAATTGAAAAAGGCTTGTTATCGATAGGCATACTAGATATTGGACCATAAAATTATGGACGTTTTTTGATAAAGATGAAAAACATTCGTAATTAAAAATATAAAAACATTATTACTAAAAAAAATAGAAATAAGACGGTGCTATATATAGCATATCTTCTATTAGTTTTATGATAGTCGAAATTTAAATTCACAAAACAACAAGATATCAGCAGGTCATGACTTGTGCAAATATGCGACACATCAATACAGATATTAAAGATGTAAAAAGGCTAGAAAACTAAATAAACCCCTTCAAAAATAGGACTCTTAATGTATAGAAGACATATGAAAAGCTAATTAAAATTTTTGTTTACTCTTCTTTTTAAGATGTAATGGTGATAAACGACCACAAGAACCCAGCCCACACAATGGTGGGTGGATGCTGTGGTCCATAGACACCAAAATCCTAATAATCAAAAATATAATATAGTTGCTTTGTCACTCCTGAGGACTAAGACAGAGTACCTCGTCAACAGTAAAAAGGGTCTCCGGTATGCATTCTGTTTCACACGATTCACAATATGTTTCTATATTTTTTGAACCGCAATGTGAATTTCCCAAAAGAAGTTATACCAGTAGTATCTATCGTAAAGAAGAGTCGCATTGTTTCCAACTACAATAATGCAAAATTGTCAGAACCTCATTAAATAGTTAAAGCTAAATCAGAGTTTAGTCGAGCGAGCTGCTCTTAATCATTTAAAGATGCAATTTTGCATTATTCATTTTGCTTTAAAACTTTGTCTTATTCTGATGTTTATATCTTATTTTTCGCTTAACTTTGTTGCTAAACTTATTCTGTGTTTACTTATGTTACGTTACTCTGTAAATGAATCAAACAAAAAATCGATCATCGAAAAACATTTAACACAATGTCCAGTACATTGTCCAGTCGTGATACACGAGCCTCGTGTATCCGTATTATAGTTAACAAAAGGTTAGGACACAGTGTTAATTATTAATTCATAAATGGTTTAGTGTTATTTTGCGCTTGCAGAAACTCCAACGTTGAGTAAAACAATTTAAGCGTCGGATTTAACAATAAATAATTTACAAATAATTAAGCCGACAATGGGGCTAGCGGGCTATCGTGAGAAAATCTGTCGGTTAATCTGCTCGAGCTTGCAAATTGGCGCCCAACGCGGGCCCTGAATATTACACGAACCCGTCCGGCCCGGAACGCTGGCTACCGTTCGCGTGTAACTGAAGTATATCTACTGATACACTAACTGCTTGTTACATGAACTGATGAATATAGTTTTGTTAATCTTTAAACGGAATGAGAATTTTTACAATTCTTCGCAAAAATACGCCACTTACCTGGAATATATTCTTGACATGAGAATGGATTGCAAATATCAATTATCCTTTTTCAAGCTTTCATATGGTACTCCATATCTTACTATTAGAGGTTTCGTAATACACTATGCAACCTCTAATGATAATATAAAATGACATACTACATGATATAAGTATTTAAAGATTAACTTAGTTTTTAAAATACCAATCTTTTAAGTAAGCTGTGTAATACTTTTTCCCTTTTTTACTTGATGCAGAGGAGGTTTAAAATTATTTGAATCAAATTGGATTAGATGATTTCACAATAAGATTATTGTGAACAAAGGTTGTGAGGTTAGAGCATACAAAAATTCTTAAATACTCAATGACATTTTAATAAAGATCAATATTAACAAAAATAAATACACAATTCTTAATATAACGACGAGGATAAAGTATTGAATATAACTTTACTATGATATCTCTTCTGCAGCAAACGAACGAACGGGCACGCCGTCGTCAAGCATTGCCGCTACGACGATAACCATCACGAGTACGGGCGCGAGTACGGGCACGGGTACGAGTGCGTGTGCGACGTGCGTGCGGGCGTGCGGGGCGGGGGCGGGAGCGGGCATGGGCGTGGGCGGGGCGGCGGGCGCGTGCGAGGCGTGTCGTGGGCGCGCGCTGCGAGCGCGCGGTGGGCGCGGTCGCTGCGCCGTGCCGGCCTGCACGGGTCGCGCCAAGCGCTTGCGCCACCTGCCGCCGCGCTGGCACGACCTTGCGCCAGACCTCAAGCGCCCTCTGCTCGACGAGTTCCGTGAGTACACACCCACACACATTGTTGACATATAGTTGTAGAGTTGACTACTGAACATAGACCTCCGTCTGAATAGTAAAAAGGTATTCTGTCTTCTTTTATGCGCTCCGCACTGCCGCATAGATTTTCTTCGAGATATCTGTTTTAGTACGTAATACATCATACATACAGTTCAAAAGTTCCGCCGCTTGATTGAGCTTCAAGAGACGTGATCGAGATTTATGGCAGGAGCTTGGCCGTCAGCGGATAGTTGCTTCTGATTTATCGTTTAAATAATGGTTGGAAATGGATTTTAATACGTAAAAGTGATGGGAACAAGTGCTCTAATGTTGATATAAATCACAAGTTGTTTTGTTCGCTTAGGAGCTTTAAGAATTTGAGATACTATTGATTATCCGTTGAAGTCAACTTCTCAGTGTCACGCATCGGCATATTGTGAAGGAGATTTTGAAAGAAATTATTAAATAAAATAATTCTTATTAGTTGATACTGGTGTAAATATAAGTGTGGGAATTCATAACCAAAGAAAGAAAGAGACGTGAAGTTGCATGACGTTGCAGAGGTGCCCAGCGAGCTGAGCAAGTGCTGTGTGGCGTGCTTCAAGCGCATCACGCGACGGCTGGATGCGCTGGGCGACGGGCCGGCGCTGGGCGAGCCAGCCGAGGAAGAGGCGGCGCGCTTCCGGGCGCTGCTGCGAGAGCACGGCGCCGCCTGGGACCGAATGGCGGCCGCCAGCGGGCGCTCCGCTGCCTCCCTGCGCGCCTTCTACTTCACGTTCCGCAAGCGACTGCAGCTGGAGGCCGTGGAGGCGGGCGAGCCGGAGGCGGGAGAGGCGGACGCGGGCAGCGGCAGCGGGGACAGCGAGGCGGGCGGGGGGCCGCCACCGCCGCCCGCGCCTCGCACCGACGCAGCCGCGCCGCGCCGCGCGCGACGCGATGAGTACGACTCCTCCGCCACCGAGACCGCTGACGAAGAGAACGACGCGCCCGCCGCCAAGGTACGTACACGCACGCACACTTACAAATTTTATAACGTAGTACGTACGTGTACTCTAATTACACGCACACGTACAAACTTTACGATCGAGTAAGTCGGTACGACAACTAACACATTAACTATATTAGTGGTATGGGTATTTGCGCAACAAATTTTTAGTGTAACAATATAATACTTACCCTATTTATAATAAATAAAGGAATTTGAATTTCTGTAGGCAGTGGCAACGTGTGCGTCCGCACCGCTGACGGTGCGCGATGTGGTGCTGAACATGATCGAGGTGAGCTTGCTCAAGAACGCGCGTCCGCCGCACCACCAACATCACGCGCACCACGCCCCCCATACCACCAAGGTATACCATCCACTTTCAACAAGAGTATTACTTTATGTCTACTTTTGTTAGTATAAGTTCATCCATCTACACAGGCTATAAAAGTCTACACTGCTAAAGATATGTCTCCCTTATAGACTATCTCATTAACCTCATAAACGCTGAATACCGCCGTAAAATAGCAGCTTAACGCTGTTGTGTTTCGTGTGATGAGTGTAGAGAACCGGAGACCCTTTGGAATTTTTATTTACTGGAAAGGAGGCATTTTATCTTAGTCCTCGCGGGTGTCAACGCATTTGCATTTTGATTCGTAATCGAGGACAGATGTAGATGTCTATGGATAAACAGCAAACACTTACTACCATCAAGTGAACTGTGTGCTCGTTTGTCATCCTTCCTCTATTAAAAAAAGGGGATTTTGCCATAATTGCCACACTTATCAGGCAGGTTGGTAACCGACTCTATTATTATTTTGAGTTGTTATCAAGAAGATGCTGCTGCTCATCTCCTGTTTCAGTTTTCCTCTGTTACCTCTGACGACACGGACGGGACGATATTGAGTAATGGATATTTTTACGCCGGCACTACATCTACATCTTGCACTGAATTAATATTTAGTATTACTGCGGCACCTATAGCTTTGTTCCGGTCGTAAGTATTGACATTTGACAAGGTCATTGTAGTCATTGATTGAAGTTGGTCACGGGTTTCCACGAACTACAGCGTAATATTAAAAATTGCGGCGTATTTGCAGGCTGCGGTGCACGAGTCGCTGGCGACGCTGACGGTGGTGGGGCCGCACTCGGCGCACGGCACGCACGCGGGTCACGCGGCGCACGCCGGGCACACGGGGCACGCGGGGCACGCGCAGCACGTGCTCGCGCACGCGCACGCGGCGCCGCGCTCGCCGCATTCGCCGCACTCGCCGCACCGGCCCGCCACCATCACGCCGCTGCCGCTGCCGCCGCCCGACGACCGCCTCGAGCGCCATGACCGCCACGAGCCACTGCTCGACCTCAGCGTCAAGAGGCCGCGGCTCGACTCCTTTCCCCATCCTAACAAACCGGTACTTACACCTCATTAAATAATTCTACGTGGTGGAGCCACGCTGCAGCTACATTATTGTTGTAGCACGAATTGGTTGGTTAGACCAGGGAAGGACCACGGTCTCACAGAACGCCGGTGTATGTAATAACTTATTGCAGTTGTGTTTCACATTAAACTGGAACCGGAGGATTTTATCTTAGTCTTCAGAGGTAACAAGGCATCTACGTTTAGATTCTTAATTGAATATTAATGCTGCATTGCATGCTTGCAATTCTTTAAAAAATAAAACTTAAAACTTTTAATTTTGTTCTTACTATAAACATGTATACATTACTAAATATAAAATCATTAATTTATAATAAAAGTAGATAACATAAATTTATGAACTATACATAAATAATTTTTAAATAAATTTGTTGAAAAAACTACATTGTAAAAATATTTTGTATTACAGCCGACGTGTCGTACACCAAATGACTATACGTACCGTGCACCAGAGCGGGAATCGCCCACTTTGTACAACGCAAAAGCACGGACTCCGTTGCCGGCCCGAACTCCCACAAAAGGCAACGCGAAGGGTTCCATAACGGCCGGCACGCCTTTGGGTGAGCGCTTCGAACCCAAAGCCGGCTCAATCACAGCTGGGACACCAGTTTTGGGACCTCATCATGCGCCTGACAAACGTCCCTTCGATTCGTACTTCAAAAGAAGAAGCCCAGGTGCTTATTATTCGCAGCCGAGGCCGCAATCTCCGTCACAATTTTCCGCGGTAAGAATTTTATTCTGTATCCTATTAATTACATGTTGATGTTAACTTTATAAAAGGATACTTTAATATCCGGCTCAGGGGACCATTTTCGGTAGCTGTTATTAACTTATGTTTTGAGGGAAAGAACATTCAAATTTTGTAACGTTATTAGTCATATAGTAGGTACACGCTGCAACTATGATGTAGCTGCAGAACTATGGGTACGACTCAGCCGAGAAAGGACCACGAGCTCTACTGTGTTTCTTATTCTTGTATGAACAATCGATAACTGATTTTAATGATAATGAGGAATTCAATACTAAAATATTGAATGTCTTGTTATCTTCATTATAGTATATTATAAGTAAAACATAAGAGGACTTAATGGGATCGCCGTGCTTCCCAAGAGAA
This sequence comes from Parnassius smintheus behrii, assembly GCA_036936625.1. Classification (NCBI taxonomy): domain Eukaryota; kingdom Metazoa; phylum Arthropoda; class Insecta; order Lepidoptera; family Papilionidae; genus Parnassius; species Parnassius smintheus. Next base: position 42,805,125 of record JAUPFT010000017.1, read on the forward strand.
TTAGTCCGGATGGACTTAGCCGCGCATTAGTGGACTTGTATAATATATATTTATTTTACCCAGACATACGTTATATAGTTAAAAAGTTAAAGTTACAGCCTATATATGTCCCACTGCTGGGCACAGGCCTGCCCTCATTTCTGAGAGGGTTTCTCAGAGAGCCGTGGTAGCTCAGATGTTTAACGCTTGCTGTAAATATGTTATTTACTTATTTTTAAAAATCTATATAAATCCTAAAACTTATTTAAGACTATGGTCTCACACGGGGGTCATTGATTACTATATAAAATATAATGCATGATATAACATGTTGAATATAAGCAATTTCCTCCAGTCGGCGGGTAGCGCGAACGCGGCGGCAGCCGTTGCGGTGAGCGGAGCGTCGAGTGGGGCCGGCGGCGGCGGGTACCACCTGGAGCGGCGCCAGATCATGCTGACGGACTTCATCACGTCGCAGCAGATGCACGGCGCGGCGCGACGCGGTGCGGAGCCGGCGCGGCGCGAGCATGACGCGGTGTCCGTCATCACGCGCCACTCGCACCAGCACCCGCATCCGCACCCACATCCGCATCCGCACCCGCACCAGCACCCGCACCCGCAGCAGCACCAGCACGCCTACCCGCATCCGCATCCGCCGCCAGGTAAATCTTACTATACTTATACATATACTCAAAATAAGTATCTACCGTATGGTTTCCATCGTATAGTGGCGATATAAGTAGAGAATGAGGTGATAGAAATCTTATTAATAACAACTTAGGATAATACAAACAGCGGTTGCCCACCGCCGCCTGTCAAACGTGACAACTTCGACCAAATTTTCATCGACCAAAATTTACCATGGAATTTGATAGGCTGTCATAATGATGATAATGATGACGAAATATTATTAAAATTATATTTAATTGTCATATCACTTACAATTACAACAATTATTTATAGGTCACGAAGCGTTCACATCACTTGTGAACGCAGCGTCAGCCGCCCCAGCGTTACCAGTACCGCGAGGGTCACAACCAGAACCGAAGCAAGACCCCAAGTTACATCCACAGCATACACAACATCCACAGCATCCACAGCATCCGCAACATCCGCAGCATTCGCAGCACACACAACATACACAACATCCGCAGCATACGTTACATACGCAGCATCATGAGTTAAGGTGCGTGTTTTTTATGCAAAATACTTTAATATAAACGATAACATAGGTACCTACCCTATTACGTGTGTATTTCGCTAAGAACATGTAAATTAGTTAGTTATTAACAAATATCATTATATTTTATTTTAGACAACAAAGAGAATTCCCGCTATCGCAAAAGTACCAACAACCAATGCAGTATCAGCAAGAAAGAGATCGCCGCACACTGCAGCCACAATACGAACCACAACGAGAACGTGCGCCAACGCAGAACAGAGATAGGTACGTTTGCTGCTCTTATAATCCTTCTAGTGGATTTAAATTAGATATTTATCTAGATTCTATCGTAAAGATAGCGTCGATTAGTCAAACTCCTGTACTTAAGGCGATACGCTAGATTAAAGCAGACCTTTGCAGCCTTCTGTTATATTTGAGAATAAGGCAAAATTATAGAAGATAATCCCTTAAGTATATTATATGCTAACAATATTAATTAAATTGTGGTAGAGCTTTCGAGTTAGAGCCATGCTGCAGTTATATTAGTAGTATAGTTGTAGCACGAATGGGTCGGTTCGACCGGGGAAGAACCACGCTCTCACAGAATGTCAGCGTCAAATAGTAGCTTAACGCTGCTGTGTTTCGTAGTGTGAGTGTAGAGAACCGGAGACCCTTTTTACTGGAAACGAGGCATTCCATCTTAGTCCTTGCGGGTGACAACGCATCTGCATTTTGATTTGTAATCAAGGATAGATGTAGATGTCTATGGGCCGCAGCAACCACTTACCGTCAGGTGGACTGTGTGCTCGTTTGTCACCCTATCCTATATAAAAAAATTATGTAACCTGATAGAATACGCATAGCAATAAATAGATCACGACTATTTAACCTTTTCAATGATAAAATACGAACTTCATTAATGTTACAGGAATATGGTAACGATCCAAGAACGGCACTACGTAATCGAGCAGCATCCACAGCATCCGCAACATCCGCAGCATACGCAGCATCCGCAACATCCGCAACATACGCAGCATCCGCAGCAACAGCAGACGCAGATTTTGCATGACCGACATCATTTGCAACACGCACAGGTTTGCGACTTATTCTGTATATTTTTCTTCCGTATACCCAATATGTGGAAGTTACAAGTTAAAACAGTTATAAACTCAAGTATAAATGTGTATATTTTAATTCAAGAATGTCAATTTTTTTCAGAGTGGAGCAAGCACGGAGGAAAGACGAACGTCGGCAGTGTACAGCGCGCCCAAACATCGCGCGTTAGCATCGCACATGCTCGACAGGAAAGACCCGTGAGTACTGGAGATATAAAACACATTTTAGATTAGTATTTTCAACTGACGTAAAAAAGGGGGCAAACACGTAAATAGTGCAATGTCCTCAACGTTAGTTTTTCCCCTCACAAAAATAAACATTCTTGCGTCTTGTGGCAATTATTGTGTGTGTGTCTGCACGGTTGCCCGACACGATAAACATCGAGCTAGTGTATAAAAAGTGAAAAAAATAGTTTGGAAGTGATTATAGCCTAATAAGTGCAATAGTAGTGCATAGTTGGTGTTAATATAAACTTTATAGTGATATCTGTTAGGAAGAACCTAAATTAAACAAAAATAACATATCATTCAAAGTGAAATGTAAAAACTAGTATAAAACAATAAAAGACACAATTATACATTTACTTGAGGGTGTGTGATAAGCTAACTCTAACTTTGTGAAATTAAAAACAATAAAATCGGTTAATTATCAATGTAAAAATCAAAGACCATTTCGTAAAGTTTATAAACAAGTCAAGTATATGGTTATGTTATTCTATTATTGAAAATTTTGTGCTCGTCTATTAAACTATAAAGAGATTACATGTGAGTACCCACTTACAAAGATATGTAAAGTGTGGTATTACGATTAACATTTTCGCATCTGATAAATATAGCTAAATAGCTCAACAGGCAACTCCTTGACTACGAAGGCGAAAGTCGGTGGTTCGAGCCTCAGATTGATAATTTTTTTCTTTTTTTTAAGTTTTTTTTAATTGAATGTGCAGTTCATCATAGCACTTTAAATATAAATTTGGGAAAATTAACAAAAAAAATCATAATTTAATAAGTCTAAAAATATGTCAAAGATACAGCTGAACTGTTGCAACGAAGCGAAAGACGATGAAGATTGCATGTGTTGTGCGAAATGTAAACACGGATACCACCGCGCGTGTTTGAAGTCGACCGGGCAGTTCAGCACAAACAAATACAGAATCCACAACTGAGTGGATGTGCCCTGCCTGCACATCCACTCAGTTGTGGAAAGAGTGGATGTGCCCTGCCTGCACATCCACTCAGTTGTGAGAAGGCCGAAAGGTAACAGCGAAAACACACCCGTGCGTAATAAAGACACGCTAGTTGGCAGTGAACAGAATGTCACGAAAAGATCGATTAAAAAGAGTTGCTGTTTCGTCACTAAACACAGAAAAATCCTCTCAGCTAAATGATATACGAGAGATGGTAAGCGAAACAGTAAGGGCCGAAATGAAAGAAATGCTGACGCAGATGAGAACTTCTATAAAAAGCGTACTAAATAGTGAATTAAAAGTAATAAGGGAGGAGATCATAGACATGAAAAACTCTATAAATTTTATAAACGGCCAATACGAGGATTTCTTGAAAGAACACCGTGCAAATCTTACAGCTGTGAAGGATCTTAAAGAAAATAATACTAAATTAGAGGCGACTATAAACACCCTTAACACACGGGTAAATGAGCTCGAGCAGCGAATTAGATACAATAACTTGGAATTGCAATGTGTTCCTGAAAGGAAAAACGAAAATCTGATCAAAATCGTGGAACAGTTGGGCAGTGTCATAGGGTTAGATATAACCACCGACAAAATTACGAATGTTACGAGAGTTGCTAAGGTAAATCGTCAAAGTACTCGACCGAGATCTATCATAGTACAATTTGATTCTCCGCTAACCAGGGACAGTGTTATGGCTGCGGTGATAAAATATAATAAAAGCAACCCTAGAGATAAATTGAACACGTCACACATTGGGATCGGGCTAAGTGAAGAAAAACAACCCATTTATATCATGGAACATCTGTCACCTGGGAATAAAGCACTACATGCCGCGGCGAGACTTAAAGCTAAAGAAAAAGGTTACAAATATGTTTGGGTTCGAAATGGTCGTATACTGATACGAAAGGATGATAATTCTGATTATAAAGTAGTTAAAAATATGGACTTTCTTAGTAACTTAAGTTAAAATGTAAGGTTGAGGTCACGCCATGGTGTCATAATGCTTAAAAGGCGCATCAATTAATATGTTATACCAAAATGTTCGCGGACTTAGAACCAAAACCCAAGATGTTTACCGTAACATAATAACTAATAATTATAACATTATTATATTGACTGAAACCTGGTTAAATAGCTCAATCTCAAGTGGTGAACTATTTGATATACGTTATAACGTGTATCGAAGAGACAGAGAGACTGCAAAACTTAGTACTAAGTCTGACGGTGGGGGCGTACTAATTGCTGTCAAGAAAAACATAATTTCAAATAGAATTAGTCAATGGGAAAGCGATTGTGAAGATTTGTGGGTGGTAGCAGATGTGCCCTACTTTAACAACATACGCCATATAGCTTTTTGTTGTATATATATTCCACCTCCAGTAAATAAAAACATATTGGATATTTTTTTAAATAATTGTAATAGAGTTTCGGAACAACACAATATGTTAACATGCATAATTGGCGACTTTAATCTTAGCTGTATTACCTGGAATGTATCCTCAAACCCTGCTAACTGTAACTTTCCCCCAGCAGCACAGAGCTTATTGGATTTCATAACGGAAAATGGCTTGCGCCAATGTAACTCTATTCTTAATAATAGGCAAAAGATACTAGATCTTGTACTCGTAGACTTACCTGTATGTTCCGTTAGTAACTCTTATAATCCAATCAGTAATATTGACCCAATGCATCCTCCCCTTGAAATAAACATACCTAATGTGAGACAAAATATACTTATGATTAATACTTCACACGAGCGATACAATTTTTATAAAGCCGATTATACTTCTATAAATGAGTACTTGAAGGGAATCGACTGGCATACATTATTGGACCTGGATGATATAGATGAAATGGTTAGACTATTCTACGAGAGTATACAAATTGCTATCACAGATTATGTTCCCTTAAAAAAGCTAAGAGTAATAGGTACCCTTCATGGATCAATTGCAATGTTGCAAAAAGAATTAATGAAAAGCACAAAATGCTAAAACGATTTAAAAAATATAATAATCCAATGGATGAAATAGAACTAAGAGTGCTTAGTGATCGTTGTAATAGAATTACGCGTTATGCCTACAACAATTATAACGAAAACCTGGAAAAGCAAATTCAGAAGAATCCGAAAGCATTTTGGACGTTCCTAAAAAGTAAACGCAATAATTCTAACTCGTATCCAGCTGCTATGAATAACGGAGTTAAAACTTCTACTAGCGGAGTTGAAATATGCAATATGTTCTCTAGTTATTTTGCTTCGGTGTATGATGACTCAAATAGTTCCTGTAGTTTAGATCCGTCATCTCATTTACGAAAAATCCTCTATTTAGGCTTTAGTGAAAATCTAGCAGGTATAGAAATAAATCAGAATGAAATCTTCAATAAGCTGAAGGGTCTCGATATTAGCAAAGGTGCAGGACCGGACAATTTACCACCGGTATTTATAAAAAATAGCGCAACTAGCCTAACTTTGCCTTTATATATTATCTTTAAAGCCTCGCTGTGTTCGGGTACTTTTCCAGCTTTATGGAAAAAAACAAAAATAGTTCCAATATTCAAGAGTTATGATGAGAAAGATATACGTAACTATAGGCCCATATCAATTCTCTCGGTGTTTGCAAAAGTGTTCGAATCTTTAGTTTGTCCAATAATTCAAATGCATTTCAAACGTTTCGTTTCTGAGCATCAGCATGGATTTTTGCCAGGTAGGTCAACCACCACTAATTTAGTTAGTTTCACTTCCTCATTATCAGAAGCTATTGACTCGCAAAAGCAGGTGGATGGCATTTGACAAAGTTCCACACGGAATACTTATTGAAAAATTATCTTATTATGGGTTTTCAGGCCCGGTGCTAAAATGGCTTTCATCATACTTACACGACCGTTCTTTTTACGTAGTCGTTAATGGGTTTAGCTCTTCAACCAATCTGGTAACGTCAGGTATACCTCAGGGCTCGCATCTTGGCCCAATTTTGTTTAATATATTTGTAAACGACATTGTTTCTTGTTTTGAAAACTCCACACCATACTTATATGCCGATGATTTGAAAATAACGAGAACAATTTGTTCACCAATTGATTCGATTTTATTACAGAACGATCTAGATAAACTAAGCGATTGGTGTAAATCTAATGGCATGAAACTCAACTGCAGTAAATGTCTTCATATTAAATTTACTAGAAAAAATAATATTACCCCAACGACATACAAATTGTACGGTAATAGTCTTAAGGAAGTTAAGCTCGTGAAAGACTTGGGTGTTATACTTGATAAAAAATTGACTTATCTTTACCACATAGAAAGTGTAATAAACAAAGCTTCTAAATTATTAGGTTTTATTATGCGACAATGTCGAACTTTTAAAGAAGCTAGAACAAAAGTCTGTCTTTATAACAGCCTTGTCCGCAGTCACTTAGAGTACTGTAGCGTTGTATGGCGTCCACATTATTCTACACACTACTTAAGACTGGAGCGTGTTCAGAAAAGATTCATGTGGCATCTATCATACTCAGCGAAGATTAACAAAACGTTGGTGTCCTATAAAAAAAGGCTAAAATATTTTAATATCATGACTCTTGACCAAAGAAGAGATTTGTTAGATTTAATGTTTTTATACAAATTACTAAGTAATAAGTTAGACTGCCCCAGTTTACTAAGTAAAATTAATTTTCGAGTACCACGCAGATATCCGCGTACTGCTATTACTCCAGTCATGCCTCCACGCACCAGGACGGTCTTCGGCGCCAACTCCACAATCCCTCGTTTATGTAAAATATATAATAATTTCAGTCAGCTAATTGACATCAACATTAATTCGCCTAACACCTTTCGTAAATTAATTATCAATAGCCTAGTCAGCCAGTCATCCAGAGTGTGATTTTTTTTTTCTCATATTAATTATTACGTATATCTTTTCTTTTAAATTCTAATAATATATATTTAGTTGGGCTAGATTATGATAGTTGTTAAATTAAGTTGTAATTTTAATTGAAAGACTAATTATTAGTTTGATTAAATCTCTTTTGTTGTTTAAATTGATAAGGTTTTACAGGCTTTTACCAAAATTACTATTGTGTTTTTTTTAGTCTGTTTCTGATTTTGTTTTCTTTTTCTGTTATTAACTTATTTCAGATTTATACACTAATACTAGCAAAAATAGCATGTAGTGTTTAAATGATTTTACATACTCTGTGCAAGTAATATAGTAATTATACTTTAAGAAATGTATGTAACGTATGTATTGTAAAATCGCTGGTAGACCCAATAAATAAATAAATAAATAAATTATAGTTATATCGCTGTTCTGCTATTTAATATACAACGTGTATAGTCCCTTTAATACTTTTAATGATTACACACGTTTTTCTCCTTCGACACAGTGGGAGTTTATCTTTTTTTTTTAACGTTGACGTTAGTTTGCTTTTGTTAAATTTTCTTATCGAATTTGTATACTTTTGCTACGTTAGTTAATATTTTTTCAAAGATAATCTTTTTTAAGAATAAGTAATTATTTATTTAGAAGAACGACGGTGAGCTGCACGCCGAGCGTGGTGAGTTCTGTGAGCGTGAGTGCGGCGAGCAGCACAAGCATAGCGGGTGGAGTGGGCAGCGTGGGCGTGGGCAGCGTAGGTGTAGTGGGAAACGTGGGAGTGGGCGCGGTGGCGGGTGCGGGGGGCGAGGCGCGCGGGCTGCCCGTGGACGGCAAACTCACGGCCGCCTCGCTCATCAACGCCATCATCACGCACCAGATCAACCAGAACAGCGACCAACGGTTTCCGGTGGGTTTACTTACATTACTTCAGCGCGGACTTCTTAACTATAGTATTTTTTAATTAAGGATAAAACATTATTAATGTTACGTGATAGAGCTGTGCTGCAAGATAGATTATAGTTAAAACAGGAATGGTTCAGCTCGATCGGGAAAGGGTTATGTTTTCACAAAAAAACTGTTTAAAATAGCAGCTTAATACTGTTGTGTTTTGTGTGGTGACTTTAGAGAAACGGATTTTTTTTTATTGCTAACGCGGTGTTCTGTTTTAGTTATCGGGGTTGATTACGCATCTACATTTTGATTAATTATTGAGGGTAAATGTAAATGTTTGTTGACCACAGCATCCACTTCAAGCAGGTGGTGTGGATTCTGGTTCATCGCCGTTGCATGTATAAAAGCAATAGAGTAAGAGAGTGCAGCATCGTCAGGCTTAGCTGTTGTAAATAATTAGAATGAATGGATTCGACGTTAAGTCTCGTGAAAGTTAGAAATTTGTTATTGCACTTCATTTTTATAATTTTCTATCAACATTAACCACTGTACAAAATTGTTTAGCTGCGCTCCCTTATTCTACCGCTTGTATACAAGTAACGGTGACAAACTATTGAACACTTCACTTGACAGAAAGAGCATGCTATGCCTCATAGACTGCTACATCTATCCTCGATTAAAATCCGTCATGTAAGGCTAGTGTGTCAGTTACCGTGAAGTGGCAGAGTAAGAATATCCATTACAATAGTAGATCGTCCCGTGGGTGTCGTAAGACGTGACAGAGGTAAACTGATCAGGAGATCAGCAGCAGCATCTTTCTGATGACAACTCAAAATTATAAAAAACTGCAGTTGCCAGTCGTGGCAACTACAACGAAATCCTCCTTCAGGCGTGGACTTTAATAGGGTATAACCGTAACCACTAGAAACGTGGGTTGCTGTATTGCTTTATTCAATCACTTTATGCAAGTAAAGTTGACAAACTCTTTCATGCTTCACTTGACAGTAAGTGTATGCTGTGTGTAACGTGTATGGTTTCAATGTGAGGCTTGTGTCTTCTCCTTTGACTTTAATTAGACTTGACCCCTTACTATCTACAATAAAAACTAATATATATGTCGCGTGCGCTGTTTTATATCACATAAGGCGCATAGACTTAGACACCTGTATTTATCTTCGAATAAAAATCAAAATGTCGATACATTGTCACCCCTGAGGACTCGACGAGGGTAAGGCGTGGTGTGTCAGTTGACTAAGGCCAGGCCGTACTCGGTTCCAGAAGATGCGTGACAACGAGACCAGTGCCGTACCGTGCAGTGCGGCGGGCAGTGCTCCGCCCGCCGCCCAGCCGCCCGCCCCGCCCGCCGCCGCCTCGCCAGCAGCGCGCACACCCACGCCCGCCGAGCGGGAGCGAGAGCGTGAGCGGGAGAGAGAGCGAGAGAGAGAGGAGGCCAGCGCCGCGCACACCACCAGCATCAAGCTCGGCGACCTCGCCTCCAACATTATTACTAGGGACTTCTGCAGCCCCACCACCTCCTTGCAACACCACAAGTTAGTACATTATATTATCTACATATGACGATGTATAGTTGCCGGCACGAAAGGTTAGCACAGATGAACTATGGTGGGGGTTGATCCAGCGTAGGTATAGGCAACGCCACGAGTCATGGAAGTGCGCAGAACCGAAAAATAGGTTTCGGCACGGTGAGGTGTGAGGTACAGGGAAGCGAAACCATAGCAACGGGCGACGCGCTACTCCTCGTCTTGTGTACTATCGATATCAAAAGTGTTAGCGACTACCTGTTATAAAATTTTAAATTTTTGCTATTATTTTTGTACTTTTAAAAATATTGTTCTATAATATTTTCAAATAGTGTGCAAATATTTATTACTTTATAAATTATTTTGGGTCTTTTTAAAATAGCGTAATTCGTAGTATATTGTATAAAGATGTAAATATTTTGTTATTTTCTACAAGATGATTTTTTTTTTGCAAATTATTGCATGTAAAATATCCTTATAATCGAAGGATATCGCATAGTATAGTTTAAACAGCAATTACAAATGCACAAATACAAATACAAAATATTTTATTTCTTTAACTAAGTGTACATAAAATGCAGAATATTATTTAGAAGCACTTAAAACCTAACGATGATATATAAATATATCGTTCAGTTTTAATGTGTACGCCTCTGACCTTTATAGGCAATAACTTACATTATATACCGAGAAAAACAATAGTGAAATCCCGGAAAAATTTGACACTTCTTTAGTAGTGTGCGTGACTTTTGACAAGCAAACGAAAGGCGATGTTTAAGCATTGGCACGCTAGATGGCATCCAAGTGATCTTAAATAATTCTGATAAATCAATATCTTAAGTTCAATAATTGGTTAATTTCCTTGCCAACCGTTAAAAAAACAGTATAAAATAACATAAAACTAATGACCTTAGACACCTATGTTTTTTTATAACAATTTTATTACTTATTATCGTTGTGTGGCATACCAAAAGTCGTAGGTAAAGCGAAGTTGCCGTCCTTCCTGACAACAAACTGCCGTAGACAGAGAAGTCTACGGTACTAAAGAACAAAGCAAGACGGAACAAAAGCGTTGCCAAACTTACGTACGTTCACTTGTTTGACTTGCATAAAATATAATATTCTGATTTCGGTTGTCACGCGCTATGATTTGCGCGCGGAATTTCTTGTGTATTATACATATTTTGTATGTATGTTTTCATTGATTCGAATTGCAATATTTCTATAGTATATATTTGAGACTATATTGTAATTTATCGTAGGTCGTAATAGTAATTAATTATTTTAAAAACGCAATTACGTTTTCGATAGTATTATTAACAGCAGGCTGGCCCGTGATTTTTCTGAAATATCGTCACAATGCTGATTACCTACGTCATACGTGTCAGTGTTTCATATATGAATGTGTTTGAATATGTTTCAGGTCAACAATAAATACAATTATTATAAATCGGTGAACTACCAAAGTAGTCACAAAATTAAACTTGCAAACATTTGCTAAATATGGTTTTGCCGGGTTACATTAAACAACCTTTACGCATTTTGCAAACAGTTTCAGACACACACATTATTAGTTTGTTATATTTTGTAGAGCTCAAGTTCACTCGTCACTACGTTACACCTTATGATGCGTTCAGAAACAAATATAAGTACCCGGTTGACCGAGCTTTGCTCGGTATTTTTCGCTCTGTTTTTTTTTCAATTCGTGTGTTATGGAAATTATATTTAGATACAAATTACATACTAATGAAATAAGAATAATATTTTTTGATCTTAGCGACATAATAGAAAAAACTGAACTGAAAAAATCATGAGTGCAATTAGTTAAATTTAAATTTTCGTGTTTTTAAAAATACTAAAAAAGGGCTCAAAAAATAGATTTTCTCAAAAAAGAAAGGAACATGAAAAAAAATTAAAAAAGTCGGTCGGTCTGTCTGGGCTCGAACCGGGGTTTTAAGATTCTGTGACCGACCATTATACCAATTAAGCTATTTATAATCACTAACAAACCGTCAAAATTTACCTTCTTATTCTAACGATATTGTAGCAATTTTTCATTGCCTAAAAACTCGGACAAAAAGACATTTTCTAAAAATAAATCCTAGCTAGATCGATTTATTATCCCCGAAACTCCCGGGACACTAAATTTTATGAAAATCGTTGGAGCCGTTTCCGAGATCCCGATTATATATATATATATATATATATATATATATATATATATATATATATATATATATATATATATATATATATATATATATATATATACAAGAATTGCTCGTTTTTAATAGTAGTACCTGGTTGACCGAGCTTTGCTCGGTATTTTTCGCTCGATTTTTTTTAATTCGTGTGTTTTGGAAATTATGTTTAGATACAAATTACATACTGATGAAACATAAATAATATTTTTTGATCTTAGCGACATAACAGAAAAAACGGAACTGGTTATTTGAATAAAAAATCATGAGTGCAATTATTTTAATTAAAATTTTCGTGTTTTTAAAAAATACTAAAAAAAGGGCTCGAAAAAATAGATTTTCTCAAAAAAGAAAGGAACATAAAAAAAAGTTAAAAAAAGTCGGTCGGTCGGCTGGGCTCGAACTGGGGTTTTACGATTCTTTGACCGACTATTATACCAATTAAGCTATTTATAATCACTAACAGTCTGTCAAAATTTACCTTCTTATTCTAACGATATTTTAGCAGTTTTTCATTGCCTAAAATCACGGACAAAAAGACATTTTCTAAAAATAAATCCTAGCTAGATCGATTTATTATCCCCGAAACTCCCTGGACACTAAATTTTATGAAAATCGTTGGAGCCGTTTCCGAGATCCCGATTATATAGATATATATATATATATATATATATATATATATATATATATATATATATATATATATATATATATATACAAGAATTGCTCGTTTAATAGTATAGGATAGGATTCAGTTACATAAAATTCTTTTTTCTGTTCCGTGCTTTATTGTTTATAAATAAATAGCTTATTCTTATCCGAGTTATATTTTTCTTATTCGTCGGCCAATTCTTCCAGGAATATAAAGATGACATTGAAATAAAAAGATAAGTAAATTTTTGTACATTTTAGTGTTCTAGATCTTGTGTTCCGAACGCAACCCTATTCATATATAATTGAAGGAAGATTTGTATATATTATATTGTATAGTACCTGGATGACCGAGCATTTCTCGGTATTGGTTATCAAAATGAAAAATCATGAGTGCAATAAAATTTTCGTATTTTTAAAAAAAATACTACAAAAAGGGATCGAAATAATAGATTTTCTCACAAAAGAAGGGAACTTGAAAAAAAAGGGAAAAAAGTAAGACAAGACGCGAACCATGGAACTGCGATTTCGCGACAGTGCGTTATCCACTTGAGCTATTACGACCATTATTATAGTGTTAAAATTTACCTTCTTATATTGTAGCAGTTTTTCATTGCCTGAAACCGGGGATAAATCGACATTTTATGAAAATCGTTGGAGCCGTTTCCGAGATTCCGATTATATACCTATATACAAGAATTGCTCGTAGGTATAGGATTTATATTTTTGTTTTACTAAAAGCTTTTGTTTAGTGCTTCGAAATTAGGAAATATTATTTTCAAACTTCCTGGTTATTATCACAAAATAAATCGTGTTTATAGATTTGTTGTTATCTCTTGTTTGTGAATTATAGTTTCTTACGTGTTGGTTATGAAATGTCTAATTATTGTAATAATTGGTACTGTTACAAATCATCAGTGTTATTAGTTTTGAGTGAATAGGCATGTATCAGTATAATTATGTTGCTTCAAATAGGTACTTCTGTTTTGATAAAAAATTCAATAGTGTAATGTAATAAAATAAAACTGCATTATATTGTAATTAATGTTGACGTAATTTATTTTCCAAAGTTATAAATTAATTAAATAGTTTACTCCAACAAATATAAATTTTATTTTTATAACAATCGTACATAGCGTTTTGTAGTTCTGCCTACCCAATCTACACATACAGAAAAATTAAAACTTGTTTTTTACATACTCGCCATCTAGTGTTCTAACTTTGTAAACGTTGGAGGGATACGTCTGTGTGTGTAAACGACCCTATATTCAATGACAGATGTTATAATCAAAATTAATGTCGAATTTGGTAGATTTTGAGGCAATGATGTGACCCATTCCAATAAAATGTAATATCCGATAGCCACTAAGTCTACTTAATAATTTTCCAATTACACAAAAATCCAAATAAACTAAAAATGTTCACTTCAGCGCCATCTTGCGGGAGAATGGCTGGGAACAGTCCGTAGGTTTCACCTTAAGCTATACTTTAAGCTCTACTTAAATCTTAGACTAAAAATAATAATTTTAGACGACTGCACAAAAGAAGTAAGTTCTGAATTTTACAATATTTCGGATTTTTATCAATACATTACGTATTCCTTCGCTAAATGTAAACGGATTTTAATTTTTTTTTAAATTAAATAGGCTGGAGTACAAGTTTGATCCCATTTAAATTAATTTAATATATTCTATTTGAATTCTCCACCACATTTTGATTTTAATCAGTTGTGTGAATATTGAGTGCATTGTGTTGTTGTTGCAGCAATCGATTCGCGATGGGGTCGGAAGCGTACGGCGCGGTGTCTTGCGGTGGAAGCGTGAGCGGAGCGGGCAGCGTGGCGACGAGCGGGGCGGGCGGCGGGGCGGCAGCCGGGGCGGTGTCTGATGACTGGCGACGCGACGCGCCCAAGCACGCGCCATACCTCGAGCCCGTCTCACCACCTGATACTCATCACTCCAGGTAAACTAACACACATCTCTAATTTATTCGTTCCCCGTAGTAAACTACTACGTGCTCGGCGGTAAAGGAAAACATCGTGAGGAAACCTGCATATCTGAGAAAAAAAAATATTTCGAAGACATGTGAAGGTCACCAACACGTATTGGGGCAGCGCGACGGACATTTCCGAGCACTCAAACCCTTTTAGAAATGAGAGGAGGCCTGTGCCTAGTATACACATATAGACTGAAAATTAGCTTTTTTAACAAGGTAAATAACCAGCCCACGTGGCATACCTTGAGCGTCATACTGCCGGGCACGGGCCTTCTTACTATCGGACTATATACGAGCATCTATACTAGCATAGTTATTCAAAAAAAATTGTAAAGAATGTAATAAGTGTAAGTGTTTATACTCCACGTATCCTCAAAATGCTTTAGTTCCTCAGATATGCAAGTTTCTTTAACATGTGCTATTTATTCGGGAACGTGTTTACCACGTACACTTATAATTACGAATAATAATTTTAGTGGTACGGATCGAATTCAAATTTGTTTTGTTCAATATACAATACTAGTCTACCTAAACAAAAAAATATATTTAAGTGTAGGACCCAACTGTAAATACAATATAAAAATAAACTGACTTTGAAGTATTGAAAGTCACGCACTCTAATATCTATAGTATAGTAAAGCACTAATATCTATAACGCGGATCGAGGCATTCCTGATCTATATCTGTACCATTAAATGATTGTTCGTTGTGCGCAGAGGCGGTGGCGCGCGGCGCTACAGCGGGGTGGGGGTGGGGGTGGGCGTGGGCGTCGGCGTGGCCGGTGGTGTGTTGACGGCGTACGACTACGTGACCAACCGCATCGTAGAGGTGATGCGCAGCGACGCGGACGAGCGCGCCAAGCCGTTGCCCTTCCCCACAGCCTACGCGTATCCCTTCTCAGCGCTCAACGTCGCCACGGCCGCAGACGGTCAGTCATACACCACCTTTTCACATCCTTCTGTACACTACTTACATTTCACTATATACACTTTACTACATACACTTCATTAGCTACATTTCACTAGATACACTTCACTACCTACACTTCACTACATGTTCTTCACTACCTACACTTCACTTCCTACTTTTTACTACATTCACTTCACTTCATACATTTCACTACCTATACTTCACTATATACTCATTACTATGTATACTTCATTAGTTAAATTTCATTACATACACTTCATCAAATACACTTCATTACCTATATTTCACTGCATACACTTCACTACATATATTTCACTACATACATTTCATTACTTACATTTCACTAACTACACTTCACCAAATACAATTCTTTTACTTATTTCACTAGATTGCGGTCTTGATATAATTTATATTCATAGTAAACATAATTTTATATTTATTTCTATTAGTTAAAAATGTATTTTTCTTTTCTTTTTTTATTATTTTGTGGGTGGGAGGAGAGGTGTAATGTAGTAATATTATATAAAACTATATGGTATTAACTATCGCCATTCTTTAAATAATAAATTATTCAACAGTCAATAAGTTACCTGATACCAATAAAAAAACATTCATTTAAGTCAGGGATATCAACCATTTTGGCAGTTATGTGCCAAGTTAAAAAAAAGACCATTTAACTTTTCTCATCTGAGGTAAAAATGGGGTATAACGTGTGAAGGACGTAAAAGCTTATATAGCATGGATATTTTTCTAATTCATATAAATTTACATCATAGGTAGCTGGTTCAAATTCGGCTCGAAGGACCACATTGTGAATGTATGGTTTAGTTGGTGATTTCGTACACTGAATACCGTACAATGATTTTCCCTGGTTTCTGAGAGGGTTCTTTAGTGAACCTGTGTAGATTTTGACGTGCTTAAGAGAGTTCACAAGTTTAAATTGAACAAACAATGTAAAGTTCTCTTATAACATTGACAGGCGCAGCGGCAGCGGCTGTTAGTGCGGCCGCGGTGTCCGCGCCGGCCGCGCCCGCGCCGCCGCCGCCGCCGGAGCCCGCGCCGCTCATGTCTGCGCAGTACGAGCCGCTCTCCGACGAAGACTGACGCGTGCGCGCCCGCCCCCGCGTCCGCCCGCGCGCGCGCCCCTAGCGACGCGCCGCCGCGGACTGCGCCCGCCCCCGCACCCGCCGCCGCGCCCGCGCACGCTCCGCTGAACACCCGCCGCGAACGCTAGCGAACTTCACAAGTATTACAACAAACAATTCAACAAAGGCCGCTCAAACCACTGGTGACTCGAGGCGGACGCCCACTGTCTTTGTGAATATGAACGCACCAACACTCGCAACAGAAACCACGTGTGATGCGAAACGAACGAACGACGTAACTAGATTCGCACTGATGCCCGATTGCGACGTATTTATACGGATGGGAAACCAATCTACACGTCCGGTCGCGACTAACGCTCCGAGACTGGCGCTCGTCAAGAACTACCCCATTACGTCGACAATCGCACCAACATTCCAGTTACAGAGACCTGTTTTCAACCAACCGAGGATATTGCTTCTTAAAAGGAACTTGATACGAACCCCCACACAGACAGTCACGTCGGAAGCTCCTTCACGAATGACAGACCTGAACCTGAAGTACGCTTTACTCAGTACAAATGTACCCAACAATACGATACCGCTTACGTTTAGACTGTTGAAACCAAATACAAATATAGAAAACCCTAAACAGAATAAAACATCAAATGAATCAACTACCATAAAACAAAATCAACAACCATTAGACTCAGCGGGGCAGTCTACAACAGATAACCAACGTAAAGACCAAGATGTATCTAATACCACTCTGGAATCCTCATTAGTAGTCCACACTAAAGAAACCATGACACCAAATGAGAATCAAGATTGTGAACAAATCAAGTCACCTGACCCTGACTCGGTGTCTGCAGAAAGTAAAAATAATGATGAAGAGGTGCATCAGCCTGAAAGTGTCCCTGAAACTCAGAGTTCTGTTGAAAGAAATTCTGTTATTTGTTACAACAATTTACATCGGTGACCTAAATTACTACAAATAGTTGAAGCAATGAAAACCTCTGACATATTATGACAAATGCACCTTTATAAGAAACAAAAATGAGACAGACAAAATTATTATGACTGTCAAACAACAACTGACAAAAAATTAGAAACAATAAAAAAGTGCTAAATGGACTATAGGGGAAAGTCACAAGAGGACAATTTTGTGAACTTAGTGATAAAATCGCTTCCAAAACATCGGACAAAGTATTATTCAGTGATAACAAGTGTTGAGTCAAGAGTTATCTCAACAAACTTATATCACAAAACAGGGATTACCGTTCATGTGTTGTGGAAAGCTTTAAGTGACCGCGAGTGTCAGGTGGAGTCAGAGGAATCTGCCCGAACCACATTCTCTAGTTAAAACGTTACGCTTATGAAAAAATTCGCTGTCGAATAGTGAGAGTATCATAATGTTATATTGTTATTTATTTTGTTGTTTTACTTTCTTGTACACTTGCAACGCTGGATGTAGTAATGGAGAGCATCAGGACACAGAATATTTTAGCTTGCAAATATTTCTTGTAGTTTATTTTTATATATTTGTAAAAATTACCGCGTGCTCTACGTCAAAGTCAGCTAGCAGGGGCCATGTGCGTTTCACGTTATTATATTCAGCGTTGCAAATTGATGGACATTTAACCGAGCACTGCCACAAAATTATAATGTCTTCATAGTGTAAAGTGGCAGAGATAATTAACTGTGTAATAGAATAAATGTACTATATCCAGTCTTCCATCGCTCTAACACGAGAACCAGGGCTCCAAAGGACCAGATACAACTCGTTGTGAGTCGTTTGTTTGCTCTTCAGTGAGTTGTATGGCGTTTCTCATTGGAGCTTGTGGGCTAGGGTAGGATTGCCGCATGACTTTGTCCATTTCATAGCTGCACATAGATATTTGTACAGTGTATAGATAGTAGCGTTGTTTGTGAGACGCCCGAGCTGACGCAGACACCTCGAGCGTTACCTTTTTATATATTTTGTGAGTCGCTGTTGCAGATGAGTGATTGCAATTGCCTTTGCGATCGTGTATATTGCGTGCAAGTGTTACTTGCGACGTCGTGCGGTCGCGCAGATGTACAGACCGCGCGACTTTAAATAACGAGACTAAGTTTTTTTATATGTAAACATTATAAATAAATATAATTTTATTTAGTTAAGTTTCGCTTTTCGCTGGGGATTTCGCTGTCGCACCATCTACTCAAGTTAGTTAGTATACGCGTAGTTGAATTAATCTTTCACGTCTCTTGTAAATAGTTTTTTTCTTTGGTTTTATTTTTACTGTATTGATAATGTATAGCGTAGGCCGGAGCCGCAGCGAAGTCCGCAGCCGACCGCCGCGATCACGAACGTAACTGATTAAGCCCTTACTTATACATAATGTAAACACGGTTAACGGTTTATTGAACGGTAAATTATATACATATTGTAAAAGTGTATGGTTATTATGTATACATACTGTGCATTTGTAATTATTAGGTTAGTTAAGTCTACTATAGAGATTTCATTTCGAGTTAGTTCGGTCGTCGCGACCGAGTATAAATATTGATGGAATGGGTTATGGGTGTACGTGCGTGTGTGTGTGTTTGTTTGTTTGTTTGTCTGTGAGTCGCTGCGCCAGTCGTCGCCGGGCGACCGCTACTGCCATCTTGTTTTTTACTGTATCACTTTCTGATTGACGTACCTTAGCATAAACAGGATCTGGCCAACGGTTTCCTAACCAGCAAAAGACGTCTGCTAATCGTAGTTCTTATTTTACTATAACTTCACGTTTCAATTTATATAATGTTAATTAAGTTAAATCCTCATTGATGATGTTTGTGATGATTTGCGTGCGTACGTGCGTGTGTGGATGCGTGTTCGCGTGCATGTGTGCGACAAGGATAGACTGATCGCGGGAACTGTTAGCGGTCTGCCCGGCGGCGGCCGGCAACTCTCCACATTGTGATTTCTTAAAACTGTAATGTTATGTAAGTAGCCGGAAGAAAAGATAATCCTTGTAAGTCCAAACAATAAGCGAAAACAAAGTTTTGGGAGGACAAATCAATAAATAAGATGCAAATCTAGTGGTGTGTTTCATTTTTGTGCTTCTGTTACGGGGTTAACTTATAAATAATCCTTTTTGTAGATGTAAAGATCGTTAAAATCCGCCCACCTGATTGAAAGCTAGATGTGGCCCATTCTTGATCAAGAACCAAAATGCAGATATAGTTACCCTGAGAGCAAAGGGCGCGACGACACATACAATAAAAACATCCACAACTTTTTCCACGAAGGTTAGAGAACAGGAGAATGATCACTACGTACTAAAGCATAGCCCGCCTGTCCTTGGAAATTGTAGAATATATAGCGGCGCTGACGTCGGTGAGTAGTGACTGCGAAGTTAGCTGTTTATGAGTACAAGTAGGTGAAGTTAGTTGAATAATGTAGAAAGTATTGCTGAGATTAGTCGTAAAAAAGTGTTTAAGCTAATAATAATAATCGTATACAAAAACCTTAGTAGTTTTTGTGTACGAGACTGTTTTTTAAAAAAACATACCGAATAGCCCCACTTTACGGTAGTATTTGTGTTTTGATGTTAGATACAGAGAATTTTTTTTCAAAAGTGCTATTCCAAATATCGCCGCTTTGGGGCATTTTAAAATCAGCATAATCTTAACTTCGTTTTACACTTCTATTTTCAACTGTATCTATTTATACAGGTTTTGCGATATTTGGACCAACAGAAGGTCATACGGCCTTTCGTTCTATCGTAAATTTTTAGGTTAGTTTCAAATAAAAAGTCAAATATTCAGTATTGTAAAATTTATTATGAAAAAGTGAAGCGCCATTTAGGGGCTATTTGGAATATAAAGTAAATGGGTGCGTTTGGCAGAAAAAAGCGCTAGCAAGCGCTTACAAGCGCTGAAATAGTTTTCGGCCAGGACACGATTGCTACTTCCGTAGCGCTGACACAATCCGACATTTTGCTTATTTAATTTATTTGTTTTAAAGTAGAGTTTATAAGTTGTTTTGTGCAATATTAGTTTTAAGTAATATATTGACATGAATAAACATATACATGTTATTAAAAATTCATGATCGGTAAGTTTTTAACATGAATACTTTACAAACATATATTTAAATTAGGTTAGGTTCCCCGGTTAAAACTAACATCGTGTCCTGGAGGAAAATAGCTACTTACGATTTGACAGCGCTTACCGCTTACGATCGCCATTTTGCTTACAAGCGCTTGCTAGCGCTTTTTTCTGCCAAACGCACCCATTGTCTTATAACAAACAAAGTTGAATTAAAGGCAATATTTGGAACAATTAAGGGAAAGTTCGGCAGGGGCTGGAGGATTCCTTATTTCTTGCAAAATTTCTGTTACTGCTAATAATGTACTGCTTGTTATTCATTTGTTCTTTGTGGCAGCCGTGATTTATGAAGTTCAGGATTGATGGATATAAACCAGATTTATTACAACCTGCTACGAGGATACGAGATACAGCTCCTCTTTCAAACAATTTGTTTTTTAATTGACCTAATAATTTCGGAAATGAACTTTTGATCAAAGTTTTATGTTTCCGCCCTTACTTTAACTTCCAATGAGTTAACAGATCTCGCTTTCCGCCCGACTTTATTTCGTGCGTAAGGTACTATAATGGTATTAAACCAGTATTCAAACTAGACTGCATCGAACCACCCACTTTTTGATCGATTATATCTCGTTCCTTCAGGTCCACCCCCTAACCACGTATCCCATAGATGATCCGCTTTATATACCACATATATTGGTAACAACTCACCATCTGCTGTACCCGTAAACATGACGGAAACTGCTGTTTTTGAATTGTTTACAACTCTTTCTGGGTACTTTATGCCTTTTTTATAAATATAGGTTTTACAACATGGATCAACTGTGAGGTTGGTCTCATCGTAGTTGATAATGCAGTCTGGGGTGATACTTCGACAGACTTTACATAGTTTTCGAAAAAAACTATCAATTACGTCACTTGTAATTTTGTCTTGTTCAGTAGAAATATTAGACGCTTTGCGGTTTGAAATTGCGGATTTGTGTTTTAAAAGAATGTTGCGTACCCAATCAGTACCTGGTAGGTTATTTTTAAGCCTATATATATTTTTGCCTATTTTGTTATATAATATTTGTATATAATATTTTGTAGATCCATACAGTCGAAGGGAAATCCCCATTCACTTAGTATTAAAATGTTCCGAATAATTGAATTTTCCTCTGCGGGAGACTCTTTCTAAACAAAGTTGCTAGTTGACCCGCTTTATCTTGCGTGAAATATATATTTCTATATTTTCTACAAAGCGTGCTCTTTGGTAAATCATAAATATCGGCAGCATCGTTTTATTTAAGTTTTCCAGACTGTACAGCCCGTACAGCTTTTTCTAATCTTTGGTAAGTACGCACCATATTTCCGTAACTGTAATATAAAATAAAAAATAAAATAATAGCTTCGCCTTAAATTTGTACTTATAAGACATTTGGGGCTATTTGAGACGGCAATCTTAAACTTAGTAAAATTAAAACACACTAAAACATGTGTTATTTGGAACAGGATTCCAAACAGCCTCAAACTTGTGCCAAAAAGCCCCATTCTCTAAAACACATAAAATATGGCGTTTAAAACAGGTTACAATACAATCAAAAACACCAGTAAAATCCCAAGAAAATATACGTGTATATGAACGAACTCATTTTCTACTTACTTTTAAAATGTTGGTATATCAACTGGAAGTAAAGTACGTACAAATTTACTCGATTTGACAAGTTTTTTTCAAAAATGTTTTTAACCATTTGCTTACACTTTGATAACCTCTAAATTTCGCCGGTGACATTGAGATTAGTTGTAGTATTGCCATATTGTAAAATAAATATTCTATTGTTACTAGAAGAAAAAATATATAAATCAAATCTTTTAATTAAAAAGTTCTGAATAGCCCCTGGAGTCTCAAAAAGCCCCACTTTACGGTATATGATTTAGGTGGGCATTCTGTATACGAAGTAATTGATTTTGCCTACACAAAAGATTCTTACGCTCTTTTAGCATTTCGTCTATACTCTTAAAAATAAGGTCAAATCTATATTGGCTGTAGAAGAACAATAAATTAAAACTCAAAGAATTCTAAAGAGACCGAAACAGGTGAAAATCGTAGGGTACAAGGTCTGGACTATAATTAACACTTCGTAACCAAGCTCTCAATTTTTGCTGTGTGGCCAAAGATGGGTGTGGTCTGCCGTTATCATGATGAAAGACCACTCCTTTTCTGTTGATCAAATCTGGTCGTTTTTTCTCAATTGTTTACTTGAGTCTCATTGGTTGTTGGCAGTAAACATCCGAATCGATGGTTTTTGCCCGGCGGTAAAAACACATAATAAACGATGCCCTTCCAATCCCACCATACACACAGCATCACCTTATTGTGTCTTAATCCGAGTTTCTTGAACACATGGACTTGAGCTTGACTATTTTTTGAGCATGATATTTTTCGCACATTCTGGTCGTAGTTATCATATCATCAGTCATTAGTAGATCAATCTCTTCAAAAATAGTTCGGTTTCATTACGTTTCAATAGAGAATCGTAAATGAGTACCTATACGATTAGGGTTCTTCAGTGAGGTCGTGTGGTACCCAAATATCGAGCTCTTTTGTATAGCCAGACTTTTTCAAATGGGTCATAACTATTTTGTGGTCAATCATCAATTCCTCGGTTATGTCAACACTACTAATATGCCGATCTTGCTCCACTTTCTCAAACATTGCATCGATTTTATCTAAACACTAAACTAAAACTATTTCAACGAGTATTTAAAAAAATTATTTACGTCAACAGCGTTAAAAATTTAAACATTCAATCGCCTAGAACGCACTAGCTATTGATGATATTATTATACTATATAGGCTTGAATGAATTAACCACTGGATCCGACATATGAGCGGACGTACCTATATCGGTCTTGTCAGTAACCAAGCAATTTTAGGCTTGATCGTTTGTTTTTGTTTGGATTATACCATTCAGAACAGTGACTAAAATTGTGGAGTGAGTCAATTTGACATCGACTATTACTTGATCATGTCGAAAAATATATCGATATTTGACGATATGACCGAATGAATGATGATGTTATTTGTACAATACAATAACACTTAAAAATACTTATACATATAACAGTATCCTACAATCTGATGTCATTAAATTTATAATGATAATTTTTATAATTAAATAAAAATATTATAAATGCAAAAATTATAATTAGTATCTGTACTTAAAATATTTAAACACATAAATTACACGAATTTTCAGATTTCCCAGTGACCCTTCTCGGAAGAGAAAGTGGGTAGAAGCAGTTCGTAAAGATGAAACCTGGATCCCGACGGAACACAGCGCCATAATATGCAGTGTACATTTCGATACTGCCTGTTTTAATACTAATGCAAAGAAACAGAAAATGACACCAATGACGGCAGTCTCATTGCCCATAAAGACAAGGGAAAACTGATACTTCCCTCAAGTGATACCATAGCTATTTGTTAGCACTGCGAACTCGAACTTAGGAAGGGTGTTCAGAATAAAAGACTAAAAAAAGATTACACAACAGACTTTCTTCTGCCGAAAGTAACAGAAACATTGCTGCAATTTCCGTTGTACGAAGATATTCATTTCCATAAATTTGAAAACGACGACGTGAATCACGTCGAAAAATTAACGAAAGCTGTTGCTGAAAAGTATTTAAACATTAGAATTGCTTATATAAGAAAACAAGCGAACACAACAAATTCTAAGAAACACATTTTAAGAAAGATTATGCATAATAAGTCAGTAAACCTACTAAAATAATTTAAACTTAACAAAACATTTGACGTTTATCATAACTATAATTGTATAAAGTCTATAAAAATGTCCTGCTTCTTTTATTTTAAATTAAAATTTAAATACCGGAAGCTTACCTCACCTTCATTATCTCTTTATTTCCTTTGTTTTACAGCTTATTTACGATACGCTTTTTCTTTCTCAATCGTTCATCGATATATTTTATCGTCTAAGATCAAGCACTAGAAATAGAGTAAACTTCTACGAATTTCGTATCTGTGTTTACATTAACGTAATAAGATCTCCGTGCACGTTATTCTCCACTTGGTTGAACGAGTTTTCATACATTTATACGTGGTAGAGCCATGCTGCAGTTATATTAGTAGTATAGTTGTAGCACGAATGGGTCGGCTCGACAGGAGAAGGACCACGCTCTCACAGAATGCCAGCGTGAAATAGTAGCTTAATGCTGCTGTATTTCGTATGGTGAGTGTAGAGAACCGGAGACCCTTTTTACTGGATACGAGGCATTCCATCTTGGTCCTCACGGGTGACAACGCATCTGCATTTTGATTTGTAATCGAGGATAGATGTAGATGTCTATGGGCCGCAGCAACCACTTGCCATCAGATGGCCTATGTGATCGTTTGTCACCCGATCCTATAAAAAAAATACATTTGTGTTTTATGTCGGGTCCAGTGGTTAATTCGTTCAAGTATATAGAGCAGCGCTGGGAGCTGGCCCCGACTGCGTAGGTACTCCGTATATACTGTGTAGCCCGGGGCGCGACCGCCTCGCGATTGTAGGTAATTATTTCACGCAGGTGCAAGAGTGACAGGGGCCTGATAGTACTATTATGTATTATGTGCTAAAGGAATATCCCTCATATATGCATATTGCAGTACTTATACGTTATACAATTCGTACCAAGCACTGTAAATATTAGTTGGTCTAAAAATACGCTTGAACGTATGCCAATGTCACGATTTAGTTTTGTTGCGTAAACGGCAAAAGAATACGACAGTTTTATGATGGAGAAAAGTCCTCGAATAAGCTACAGTAACCCAAAATCCCGGACGTGGACCGGAGTGACGGTATTTTCTACGTACTTGGTGTTGCTTATGGTAGAAATGTATATAGAATTTTTTGAGAATCAATCGCATTTGCGGGTATATTATAAATTGTGTGATTTGCTGCATAATTTTTATTAAATATAATTAAATAAATAATATTATGTTGTAGTTTTACTTAGTTAAATATATATAATACCTTTCCTTTTGTTATAAAATTGAGATATCCCCGATTTAGTAGTGACTTAGGATGTTTTAATGGAGACTTTTCTAATGGCAGTCATGTGCTTGACGACGTCACTTAGTGGTGATGCAACATTTTGATCCATCTCTGACATAACGAAAGTTTCTTATTATTAGGCAGATGAACGAACAAACCTCGCACGTCCGTCTGATGGAGGAAAATTTATTCAACAATCATTCCATCAATTCCTTACAGCCTATAAAAGTCCACTGCTGAACGTGGGCCTCTCCCATAGATTGCTCCAAATGTGGGATAGTCACCACGCTTGGCAGACGGGTTCGCGCGCGGTATGTTCGACCGCGCCGACAACGGGCCACATGAACACCTCAACGGCTTTGCGCCGTTGCACACACGGCCCTCGGACGGGCGACCCTATCCAAGAGAACTCCTCCCTATATAGATTAGGGAGTCGAGTAAACTCCACAATGCCGCAGATAGGCCAACTCAGACAAAATATTTGTATTTGAACACAAATATATAGACAACCTCCTTTTTTTTAAATTACCCGACTGCGACAAATGTCGCTTTAATAACACGCCTTTAACACCAAAGGCGCCCAGGACCGGCACACTGTAGTGTGCCGTGAGGAATTTCCGGGTAAAGGTGTATACCCCGAGGCCCGACACCTAATGGGCAGAAAGCCCATGCAGATGACAACAGCTCAGCAGACGGGTTAACAACCGTAGTTTTTTATTATATTTAGTTGTTATTAGGAAAATACTGCTGCCCATCTCCTGTCTCAGTTGTTGTAGTTGAAATTTGGACTCAGAGACAACACTGAGTCCAAATTTCAACTACAATAAACACATGCCAGCTAGCTTATATTCGAAAAAAAATATATGTGGAAAAGAGTGGGTGGACTGTAAGGCTGATGCGAGAGTATAGACACTGCGCTCACCCGTTTGTCTCAAGCATGCTGATATTTTTTACAACTTCTACGTTTTACGCGAATAAATTGAGCATGGACAAACATCCATGTCCGAAATTCATTCGAATCATTTGTAAGCCAAGAGATACATGGTACATGAAGATGAAAAAAGAGATAGGCAGCAGCATCTTTCTAAAACACCTGTGATTGCCCAGCGTGACGTGAAGCAACAATAGCAAATACTTTTATAACACATGAAGTGACAAATGAACTTGTCCACCTGCTGTTAAGTAGCTTCTGTAGTGCATTGACACCTGCAGCTAACTTCAAACGAACATGGCTACAGACATAGTAAAAACAAAATAGTAGGATAACTCCCGCACCGTGCGTAACTTGAATGCCTACTGTTGCAGGGTTGTCACTGTCTTTTTGTTTAACAGCTAAGTCTCATTTATTTATATAAGTAATTATAATATTTACAAACATAACTACAGTGTAAAGTACAGTAGCAAATGTAGTGTTTAGTAAGTATACGGATACGTACCTATGCATCATACTTGTTAATAATTTCTTTATTATCCTCTCAAAGAAACAATGTTTGTCAAAAAAAAATTCCAGCTTTACATTACAACAAATGCGAAATAACTAAAACACTAGTTAATATTAAATCTGAGCTGACATCATAATATGATGCTCAGAGCATATGATGTCAGCTCAGATTTAATGTTTAAAATTAATTTGATGTGATGTGATATGATAATTAATGTACTTATGAGGTATGTAATAAATGTAAAGCTAATTTACTTAAACAAACCCATATATTAATTTATTTTATAAAAAGGAAAATAAAACTGAAAAAGACTGCTAGCAAAATTTTATTAATAGTCAACAAACTTAAACAAAGGTGATTGCGGAGCTGGCCATCCCCGACCTTTCCGACTTAGCAAGTGTCGTTGTGTGCGTGCTGTACTCGTGCGTACGAGTCCGTACACATACACATACACATAATATTAGCTATTCTGTATTTACTATGCTACAGATGCGTTGTTACCTCCGAAGACTAAGATGAAATGCCTCACAAGCTCACAACCAGCAATAGGGTATTCCACCAACTTTCAAATAGTTCTGAATTAATCCTAGAGTGATAATAAACCGCTATAATTTTTATATGCATTTTTCGAAACCGAATAAAAATTACTTTTAATTGATCGTTTTCAATTTTCGCGCCAAAACGCTAGCCGTCATGCTGTTCAGCTTGTGATGTCACTGCTTAAGTAAATAAAACGATTTTGCAAAGGCATACGATATTTTTGCATGTTTAATAACGAGTTATCATCTTTATCACTGGTGTGTTGAGCCTGAATGCAAAAATACGAGCATAAGGACGCCGCGCCGCACACTGGATCGAAAATCGCGTTTCGAAGACAGACCTTTAAAATTTTAAGTGTCGTTTTTAAGCTTGAAATGGCTTCTGTTTATTATTACTATGGTCAAAAATGTCACACGAGGTAATTTGGTTTAAAAACTAAGGACTTATGATTTTTTTGAAATAACTGTATTTTACAAATACAAAAATCGATATAATTCTGGAATTGCACAATTACGCATTATATCCTTACAGGGGGTTATAATACCAATTATTTATGATTTTTGACATACTTCACATTACGTTTAAATAATACTAGTTTTTACGGATTTTATCGCGTATGTTTAACTTTTTAAATACCCGATGTTTCGAGCACTTTACAGCACCCATGGTTACGGGGGGAATGAGAAATTACGTGTTTGCTTGTACTACTAATGAGTCGTAATCAGATCTTTTTAGAACTCGTTAATTAATAGTGACTTTTAGATGTATGACATACTTCACCATGAGAAATAGGAACCTACTTTTTTAATGTCGAAAATAGCCTAATAGCCCCTCTACACGTTGGGCCAACGCGATGGCCCACTATGATGGGCCAACGTGTGGAGGACATAGTTGTGTCGGATGGCTTATGGCGCATGCGATGGTCTCGGAATTGGCGACGGTGTCGGTTTTTCCGCCGCACATCAAAGGGTAGTGGGCCAACGATGGCGGTACGCATCACGGGGGGTCAAGTCTCTATGGAGCCGATGCAAACGTCGGGCAAAATAAGCGAAACAGAGACAACGCCATGCGCTAGAGCTAGACAGAGAAATCACTATTGATGCTTTGCTTTGCAATATGGTGGATTATTGAAAGCGCTAAACGTACTTTGAAATATTTTTATTTCTATTGTATATTTCTTTGCTTTTATAGCATGTGCCTGAAGATTTTTACGAGATAGAGACTCATTATTTCGTGCTTCTGTGTTTTTGTTTTGTGTGCCCGCTGGACGATACGGACGAGATAGAGACTCATTTCCTTATATTATTATTTGGTGTTTGTAATTCTTTTTGCCTGGACAATTTTACGAGATATAGACTCATTTCTTTTTTTGTTTTGTGTACGTGTGTCTGAGCATTATTTGTTAATATGTCACGCCATACGCGCTATGAACGAAAAAGAAAGTGTGCAAAGTGTAACATCACTGCCACAGAAGATGGAAACTTGAGTTTCCACAGATTTCCTCTACCTGGTAGACATACATTTTTAAAGTAAGTAACTAAGCTATTCTAATTTTTTGTTACTTTTTCCCTCATTATCTTATTAAGTACTTAGTACTTAATGTTTTTAACATTCATAATGTCCATAACATAGTAAACATAATGTTCATAACATAAATTTTTCATTGCTGGGCACTGGCCTCCCTCAAGGGTCACCATAACGACCAGACCTGTGCGTCTCGCATCCATCTGCTACCCGTGACCCTTACCAGGTTATTGGTCTTATCTTGTAGAAGGCCTTCCTAACTGTGATCAAAACTACACTTAGATTTTAAAAAATCAATAATTTCAGGGCACGTGTATGGGCTGAATACTGTTACCCTACTGGAGAGTGGTCAACTGAGAAATCACTAAGAGACTTGCACTCGCAACACAAAATGTTATGCAGTAAGCACTTTGATGATTCCTCATTCACTAACAGTGCGAGGATAGAACTGGGACACAGGATTTAATGGTAAAGATTCGCCAGGAACAATGTGCAACTGCAAGTGAAAGTAAACAAGATACAAATATCTCAGTTGAAAAACCTCAAGTAAGTAAACATTAATTACTATATTACTCAAAACTCCATCAATCATAAAGCTTGATATGTGGTTGGAATTTATAAGTACAGTCAAACAAATACTTAAGCTAAAACTCACAGAAAGAAATTAATAGGCCTTGTCTAAACTCTATTATAAATTTCATTTTGTTTTAGAGAAACCAAACAACCAAAAGATTGACTTGTAGAGAATGTCTTGATGCATGAAATCTGCCCTTGTACCACTGTTGTACATAAAATTTAAATAAGTAAATAAATAGACCTCATTAATTTTCATCAGGCATGATTCAGATCAAGAGCAAACTTGTATCAGTAATAATAAAAACAGTTAACTCAATGTCAACCATAGTATTGTTACAAACCAAAATAAATACACAACCCTCAATCTCAAATAATGGTTTTCATAAAAGTATTACTTACTTACTCTTTTTTATTAGAAGTTCAATCATGAAGTTTTCAACAAGTTGAACACAAAAATGAGGATAATATGGCATTGGAAACATCCTGATAATTTAAATGTAGAAACTGATCATTACCTTTGTTTACAAAATAAAATAAAAAACCAGGAAAATAAAACTGCTTGTCTCTAGTTACTCAATTGGTAATGTAGTTTTGCAAGAGGTACTGGTGATTAAAGACTTAGGAGTAACTATTGACAGAAAGCTAACCTTTAAATCTCATATAAACATTGTTTATTAACAAAGCCCTGAAATTCTTAGAATTTATTAAGCGCAATATAAAGGGTGTCAAATTTTTTTTATATAATGCTTTTGTAAGAAGACTCCTTGAATTTCGTTAGTGTCATATGGAATCCATCTTCTAGTGTGCACTCCCAACTCATTGAAAGTATACAGCATGCATTTACTCGACATCTTGCCTTTCATGCCAGTGGTATCTCACATAGGCAGCCTTACTATCAGCAACTGGTTAAGTTTAAGATGATGTCTCTCCAAAATAGACGAAATATTCTAGATTTGTGTTTTCTACATAAAATAGTACACCATTAAGTTAAGTGCAGTGACCTCCTTGACAGCATTTCGTTTGCTGTTCTGCATAAATATCCCCGTTGTCGCATCGCAAAAAAAATTTCATATTCCTTTTGTGAAAACTCATCTCGGTAATCATGCTCCATCGTGCATGTATGTGGAAAATAGAATGAATTTTCTAAATTGTTCATTGTAATTTTCAGGTGCTAGTGTTGGAACCTTCATTACCTGTTCAGGTGCCAACCATAGCCAACCCTACTACATCTTTACCTGTTCAGGTGCCAACCATATGTGAACCAACTACTGATAGCTTGAAGGTTTGTAGTACTTATAATAATTTTCACTCACATGTACACATTATATATGTACAACATTAAAACTTGTGAAACTTTTGTTCACATTTTGCGCTTGTAAGCAAAATGGCGATAGTAAGCGGTAAGCGCTGTCAAATCGTAAGTAGCTGTTTTCCTCTAGGACACGATGTTAGTTTTAACCGGGGAACCTAACCTAATTTAAATATATGTTTGTGAAGTATTCATATTAAAAACTTACCAATCATGAATTTTTAATAATATGTATATGTCTATTCATGTCATTATATTACTTAAAACTAATATTGCACAAAACAACTTATAAACTCTACTTCAAAACAAACAAATTAAATAAGCAAAATGGCGTATTGTGTCAGCGCTACTGAAGTAGCAATCGTGTCCTGGTCGAAAACTATTTTGGCGCTAGTAAGCGCTTGCTAGCGCATTTTTCTGCCAAACGCACCCATTGTACGAAAATTTTCTAGCGTTGAGTTCATGTTGTCGTGACACAGATAATTTTCAATTTGCCGCCAAATCGTAACCAAGTGACAAATTAATAAAATACATATAGTGCCACCAACTTATCTGTTCAGTTTACAGAGTCGCTAGTGGAGTGCTTACTATTGCCATTTAAGAAATTCGCCGAGGAAATAGGTGACTACATATTCATTAGGTACACATAATATAAAATAAAACAAATTTCGTGTTAATATATTAAAATTAGTGAGAATTAGTGTTATTATATATATTATTTATATTTTATAAAAATAATTGTGGTCGTGGTCTCGGAGTTCAAGCGGCCGAACTCCAGGAATTTCTGTTTTGAAAGACGTACCCGCGTAATCAGTAGCTATGATTCCAATAATTCATCTTCTGAGTCACTGGAATCGCTTTCGCTATCGCTCTGACACTCTATAATAAAGGGTTCATCTAAATACGCGTCTTTTAGTCTGTATGCATTTTCAATTTTTTTCACATGATTACAAATGTTTTTCCACTGCACCGGTGTAATTTTATTGAATGCATCTTCAATTAATTGGGGCATTAGAACATTAGATTTTCCAACATTTTTGTCTGCTATGTTCCTTTTCATAGAGCTCCATATCATTTCAATTGCGTTCAAGTCGCAATGATAAGGCGGCAATCTAAGAATAACATGGCCATAACTTTTCATCAGGTTATCAATTTCATATTCCGGAGCAGGTTTATTTTTCTTTATTAACTCATAAAGCTGTGGTTTTGTCATTTTTTCATTGAAATCCACATTGTTTTCTACAAGCCACTTCTGCATATCAGCCTTACAGTGGTTTGAATTAGGACACCTATTTACGCAAATACTATGGTATGGCGCATTATCCATCACAATGAGAGAAGGTTCATGCAGATTAGGTAGTAATTTTTCATATACCCATTTTTTGAAATTAGTGCTATTCATTTCATCATGGTAGTCCCCATACTTTGTATTTGATTTAAATACGAGAAGTGCATTTTCCACAAAACCTTTTTCTCCACCTGCATGGATTATGATCCACCTATTACCTTTCGAAACAGGTTCCAAATCGCCACCCTCTTCAGGACCTTGCCAACATTTCCCAGTTGAGTGAGACGAATGTATGTAAGTTTCGTCTAAATAAATAATAGGTCTTTTTTCACCACACTCATTTTCTTTAATTTTTTGTAGGTAGGTTGCTCTCCATGCAACTACGTCGTTACGTTCATACAACACTTTTCTATTTGATTTTGTTTTCTTATAACGAAATCCTATTTTGTGAAGCAATTTTCGAAGAGTTTCACGTTCTGCTTTGAAATCAATATCTTCTTTTAAAATACTCAGTAATTTGGGTATGGTAGGAATTTCTTTTTTCACTGAATAAAATTCGTGAATTTTTCTTCTTATAACACCAATGTCGAAATTATCAACTTCATGTTTCCCGGTTTTTCTTTGCCTTTTTTTGCCAGGGGTAGAAATTTTAGAATTTGATTCTTCAGCGTGTTTCTCTTCATTTACGAGTTTGTGTACAAATCGCTCAGAAACACCTGTAACGAAACGACAAATAATTATTGTATAGGTAAAATTAAATAAATATAAGCCCGTGTATATGCCGTCACTATAGCTACTTCACAGACCACAAATTACAAAGCTAGGTAATTTAGACGAATTACAGTAAATTGAGAATTTTTTTTTGTTTGTTGAATGTTTCACATGTACATTATTAGGTGATTTTAATTTTCCATATCTGGCAATACTAACCTGTCGCGGCAGTAACGCGTTCATACAGCTTTTCAAATGGTATAATTGGGGCTTGTACACGTTTCTCTTCTTTCATAAAAGATAAAACTTTTAGGATAATCTGTCGCGCATCACTTTTAAGAGCTTTAGGCATTTTATTTGCACTTTTTAAAAACACTCACCTGATAGCTCAGAATAAATAATAACTGACAGCGAAATGTCATTTACAAAATGGCGGCCTTAGTTCCAATTTTGTCCACCTGAACAGATAAGTTGGTGGCACTATACACAATAATATTGGTAAAGAGTTCCACTTTCAAAATTGGAACTTATTTTTTATTATATCGTTTGCAAGTGGCCAGTGCTAAAAACTTTCATTGTTTCCCTCATATGGACTGTAGGTTCGAAACCTATTTTCGAACCTCAGTCTGTTTAAGTATTGTTTAAGAAATGAGGATCTATATGATCACAATATTTAACTTATTTCCAGATGCCAAGGACTAAAGGGATTTTGAGGGAGCTAGATTTAAGCAAGTCATTGGAATTGACCCCTAAGAAACTTAAACTGTATAAAAGATGTAGGAGAAATTTGAGCGAAATAATGAGACTTAGAAAAAAAATTAAGAAACAACCACGTGCCCTCTTCAAAACATTAACTACAAATAATAATGTCCAAAGTCTCATGGACAAAAATATATCAGGGCCATTTGCTTTATTGTTGCAAAGTCAACTGCAAAATACTCCCAGAAAACTAACTGGTCGGAGATGGAGTATAGATGACAAAGTTATGGCTTTAAGCATCTATAAAAGGTCTACTGGCTGCTATAGACTGCTGAGGCGACTTTTTTGTCTACCAAGCGAAGGTACATTAAAAGCATTGCTGAATAAAATTCCGATGAAATGCGGTATAAATAGCCAAATATTCAAAACAATTAAAGATATAACTAAAAATCGAGAACCAGAAGAAAATCTGTGCATTTTGGTATTTGACGAAATGTCAATACAAAAACATTTGCAACATAATAGTAAACAAGATGTAATTGATGGTTATCAAGATCATGGAAATCAAGGCAGAACTATGGAGCCAGCCACACATGCATTGCTTTTTATGGCTATTGGAATCCGAAAAAAGTGGAAGCAGCCTTTAGCTTTCTACTTTTCTGGTGACTGTGTTACGGCTGTTAGATTATCTGTTCTTATAAAAGAAGTAAGTATGCAATATAGTTGACTGAAGAAAAAAAAACCATTGCATACTCAATATATTATATAATTATATATTTGTATTTACAGGTACTTGATGCAAGCTTCCAAGCTGGGTTGAATGTCACAGCTACTGTATCGGATAACTTTGGTGTAAACATCAAATCACTAAACTCCCTTGGTTCCTCAGTGGCTAAACCATATTTTGAGTTTAAAGGCCATGAAATCGTCACAATTATAGACCCACCTCACCTAATCAAATGCTTCAGAAATAATTTACTGAAGTACGACATTAAATGCCCTCAAGTATTGCAAATTGATGGAAAATCTATACCAGGTAATTTAAATGTTGTAAATAATAGATAATAAGTAGGTATGACATGAGTACATGACTAAGGTCAAAGGTGGCAATTCAAACTTCATAAGATTTATCTTGTCTTGTGCAACCCGCCGCGCGGATGATCATCAGATTAATATAAACTAACACAGAATCAATAAATGTATTTTATTAATACTTCTGTCATTATTTATAATATATTTTACATGTTTATTATTACAGGTGTAGCCAAGTGGAGCCACATTAAATCATTCTTTGAAAAAGACAATGAAAATCCAAATTTTGTTTTTGCACCTGCTTTAACCAAGCAGCATATTGAACCCAATTTTAAACAAAAGATGAAAGTCAGCTTAGCTTGCCAAGTATTCAGCCATTCAGTTGCTGCAGGAATGCTTGCAAAGATTGCGAACAGTAAGTTGTTTTATTGGATAACTTTTAATCATCATCATCATCATCATTACAGCCCTTTACAAGTCCACTGCTGAACATAGGCCTCCCCCAAGGTATGCCACAAAGCACCGTCCTGAGCCACCTGCATCCATCGACTTCCTTCATGTCTTACCAGGTCGTCACTCCATCTAGTGGAGGGTCGCCCTACACTTCGTCTACCGGTATGAGGCTGCCACTCGAGAACCTTTTTTCCCCAACGGTTGTCGGTTCTTCGAGCTATATGGCCACCTATTTCCACTTCAGCTTACTAATCCGTTGAGCTATGTCGGTCACTCTGGTTCTACTGCGGATATCCTCATTTCTAAGTTTATTACGCAGAGACTCAGAGTAGCCCTCTCCATAGCTCGCTGAGCGACTTTGAGCGTCCTCATACAGCCAGCAGTGAAGGACCACGTCTCAGTTCCATATGTCATCACTGGCAACACGCACTGGTTGTACAACTTAGTTTTCTTAATTATTTTAATAATAACTTTTAATAATCTTCAAAAATAATCGACGTCTCGAAATATAATAGTTTCTGAATATGTCAATCAACTATTATTAGAGCTTATTCAAATAATCATTCTAATAAGATAAAATTAAGCTACTTCGCGTTGACAGCTTCCTTTTATAATTGAATATTTTTATAAAGATTACTTTATTTAGAGTAATTTTGATTACTTATTAGGTGTAATTTTTATGCCTGCTGTACACGCTCGTCTCGTCTTGTCTCGTGCCTCCCTCCCCGACACGCTTCCAAGAGCGAACGAGGGCGCAAGACGCGACGCGGCGAACGCGTGAATTTCCCGTTGTCTTCAATTTCATTTCATTTTCCCTAACCTTTCACTATAAAATAAAAAAAAATGAGTGTTTACTTTACAGATGAACTGCCGCAAGAAGCAACGACGACAGCCATGCTGATAGAAAAAATAGACCAGCTGTTCGACACCTTAAATGGCGATACGCCTGACCAGAAAAGAGGAAAAAAATTCCTTACAAATTTTACCCGCAGAAGTCCACATTTAAATTTTTTTAAGGAAATGAAAATCCTGTTCCAAGAATTACAATTTATTGGGGCCAGATGCAAGCCGCCTTCGCAGGAAGGTTTTATTAGAACTATAAATGCACTTGAGCGTCTATTTTTTAATTTAGAAAGGCAATATGGTATAAAAAGTTTATCAACGCGCAGGCTCAATCAAGATCCATTAGAAAACTGTTTTGGTTGCATCCGCAGCAATTGTGGATGCAACCCGAACCCAAACACCCTACAATTTGTTGCAGCTCTCAAAACCTCCATGATCAACAATTTATTGCATAGCAGTAAAAATAAAAATTGCAAAGAAGACGATAATGTCATATTAAATGATTTAAAATCTTTTTTAAGTCAAGTTGACCAAAATAAAGAAACAAATGTAGCTGTTAAAACATTTGATTTAACAGAAGGTGTAGAAGCATCTAATACTGTAATACCTCAGTGTTCTGGAGAACTGCAAGCTTGCGCATATGTATGTGGCTTCATGATAAAAAAATTAGTACCCATTTGCCATCAGTGCAAAATCACAATGCTTGCAGACCAGAACACAGAGGTAAGTCATTTATTCACAAGCTTTAAAGAATACAGTTGTATGCGCAACAGTCTACATTATGTTAATAATTTTTTTACGGAGACAGTGGAGATTGCTGCAACAATTGTTAATAAATTTTTGGATGAGCATGGGTGTAAAATAAATATAAAAATTGAACTTATAGAAATTTTAAGAAAAAAATTAAATTACGAATGGTTGCTTGGTTGTTCTGAGCACTATGATAAAAATAAAATGCATATAATTATTTCCACTATATGTATATCTATAAAACGACACTATATTTTACAAAATAGGCAGTTCACCGATGAAGCTTCGAAAAAAGCAATGAAAAGAAAAATAAATATTTTAAAACACGCTTACAACTTCGTTTTATTTAATACCTTTCCATAAATATGTATGCATTATGAAAATAAACCAAAATTCAGGTAATTTTCAAATTAAATACCAGAATTTCGCTTTGTCTTCATGATACATGGCATAAAATAAAATGAAATAAAATCACGAGTCTATCATCAGTTTTGAAATCTGGCGCGAAAATTAGTTCACGGGTCAAAAACTGGCGCGCTAGTGTCGCAAGTTGTTGGCATTTCTTTTGTATGAAGTTTTCGTTCTTCCCGTCAGGGTAAATGTATTCTGTGCAGTTGTGCGTGCTCTACTGTTGAGTGTGGACGTACGCGCTTTGTTTATAAATTAACGAAAATTAATTAAAATGACGAGTACGTGGCCTCATAACGAAGTTATAAATCTTTTAGAATTATATCGGGGAGAAAGCGTGATATGGAATCCAACACATAAAAAACACAAAGATAAAAATAAGGAAAGATGTAGTTTTATACACACACACACACATATATATATATATATATATATATATATATATATATATATATATATATATATATATATATATATATATATATATATATATAATAGGGTTAAATTTAGGGTTTATATATATTTAATAGGGTTATGAATAAAATCACAATTTTTCAGTATTTATAAACCCAACACAGATGATAAGTACAATTTTAAAGACTATTTATACTTGGTAAAGCCACGCTGCAGCTATATTACGGTTGTACCACGAATGGGTCGGCTCGACCGGGGAAGTACCACGCTCTCACAGAATACCAGCGAATAGCAGCTTAATACTGCTGTGTTTCGTATGGCGAGTGTAGAGATCTGGAGACCCTTTTTTACTGAAAACAAGGCATTCCATTTTAGTCCTCAGAAGTGATAACGCATTTGCGTTTTGGTTCTTAATTGAGGATAAATGTCTATCTATGGGCTACAGCATCCACTTACCACCAGGTGGACTGTGTGCTCGTTTGTCACTCTTATTCTTTAAAAAATAGTTATTTTAGGTACTAGGGGTACTATTTTAGGTCTTCTTCTACGCCATTTCTTTTTAATTACTCTATTCTTGTGCACTTTTAGAAAATAACAGTACGTGTTGTATAGATAAATTGCCGCAGCGGCTAATGCTTCCACGTCCATCTCGATAAACGTTACGATCACAACTGAATGTCGCCAACGTGTAGTTGCGTTGCAGCCATCGCATGGCCATCGCGCTGGGCCAACGTTGGCCCATCGTGTAGAGGAGCTACAATAGATTCTATGTAGTTCATATCCAAAAATTCAATTTGTTTTCCTGAACCTGTATTAAGTCTTAAGTTACACTAAATAGTGACTTTCTAGACTTTTTTTGGCATCCATATAAGGTCTTCTTGCTAATAAAAGGATCGAAAATTAAGATAAGCATGTTAAAGATATCCTCGTTAGAAGATTTTCTACTCTTTTTACGGGAATGATGTCCCCGAAAAAGAATGGGTTTCGGATTCGGCCAAAGAGATCTCCGTCCGCGTCATAGAGGCATCAAGGAGGTCATAAAGATGCTGAAATAATTTTGGTCCCTACCATTTGCTGCTTATATCGGCTCTGAACGTAAGCACCACATAATCCCCATTTCGATAGAAGAGTCAACTGCTTATTTGTAACATTTTTCCTTCTTCTACTACTTCTACTTCCGAATCTGTTAGTTACCTATTGTTTCGGCGAATAACACTGCAATTTTGCCTGTTGGTATTATACACCATGTAAAATAAAATCAAAAAATATATATTTTTGACAGATTTTTTAAAAAGTAAACGAGAATTATTGATTTCTGTTTATAAAATTGCATTATAAATTTTATAAGTATTTCAATTTTTATAAATATTTTTTCGTCTGTGTCTAAAATCTGTAAAACGGTGTCCGCCATATTAACCATGTCGTGACGTCACTGATCCAGTCTAAGGATATAGTCACAGATCACCCCCTTAGGGGGTAAATAATCTGTGATATTATTGTTCTGTATCACTGATTAAGAGAACTATATAGCTAACGTGCTGTGTTATCTCGAAAACTTTTAAATTTATACGATTATTGAGTTTTATTACGAATTTTATTGAAAAAGCATCATGGAAACCGAATTCGTAAAAGCAGAAAGTGCTAATCTACCAAGGATAAATAAATTGATAGTGGCAAAATCTTTTGCATGCAATCGCAATTTTTGTTAAGCTGAGTTGAGGAATGTTAAAACATCAATGTAAGTACCTATTACCACCAACTTTTTTTTATACAAAAACGCAATACCAGGTGAAAGTGTATTTTGATAAAACATAGTTTAGTAGCTATCATAGTTTAGTTTATCTATAATTACAATCATTAGCAATCATTAGTTATAATATCTAAGTTAAGGGGAAATATAACCTCAAATGGCTTAGCAAGATCCTCCGTTATGCCGAAAATATTGCAGCATTAATTTTGAAAAAAAAATATGGTAAAGTTGAGGATTAATTTTGGGACTATGATAGACGAAAACACGATTCCGTAAAATTTTCTCGATAGAAAAAAATCCAAAGTTACCTCCAAAATAAACAATAAACCGCTGTTATTCATAAAATACTGTTACGAGCTTGAGGTTCGTGACAATAAAAATTGCCGATAGAATTACCTAAATTAACACTTTAATTTTCTTTACACAAATTAAAACTTAAAACACTAATAATTAAGCACACTAATTCACTTTATTCCGCTCCGAAGCTTCGCTTGTCTCGCCAAATTCAATACTTCCCCGATCGCGTATTGCAGCGCCTTTATATAGGGCTCTTCCACGAAAACATCCAGAATATTCCAGAATATTCGAGTAAATACGCGCGCCAACCGACCAAGCGCAGAAAGTTCGAGTGTGGGGCTTCCAGAAAGCTTAGTTCTTCAATTCGATACTAGATGGCGCTGTCGGTTGAAAGACTATTCATGTATTTTCTGGAAAGTTCTCCCCGCTCTGTTACCCGACACCAGATGGCGCTAGTGCCAGACGTCAACTTAGGTGCGCAACACTGCCCCCTCCTAAGACATGCTCGTCCCGAGCATTATCGGCCCTATAATAACGCGCCAGGCGATCCACATGGACGATCTTAGGAGTCCCTCTTGCGCCCTTCTGTATCCGATAGGTTACATCGTTGATCCTGGTCACAATCCGGTACGGGCCGTCCCATTTAGCTTGAAGCTTAGGAGATTTCCCTTTGCTGCGGACCGGATTGTACAACCACACTAGTGAACCTTCGTCGAACCCTTTGTTGTTCATTTTGCGGTCATACCGGGTTTTCATCTTTTCAGACATTTGCTTGCCCGATTGTCTGACGTGCTCATAAATGTCATTCATTTTGTTCCGCAAGTCATTTGCATAATCGGTTATACTGCGTGGGGCACCAGGTGGTATCCCGGTGATAAGGTCTGCAGGCAGCCGTAATTCTCTTCCAAAGTTTGCGAAAGCTGGTGTCACTGATGTACTTTCGTGAACAGCGCTTCGATGTGACAGCAAAAACGGTTGTATGTGCTTATCTCAATCTCGTTGCCGGTTGTCTACAACTTTTGCTAGGTACCTCTCCAATGTCTGATTAAATCGTTCTACCATTCCATCAGATTGCGGGTGATAAGAAGTCGTTCTTGTTTTATGAGTACCCATAACTCGGCAAGTTTCCTGGAATATTTGAGACTCAAAATTCCTTCCTTGATGGCTGTGAATCTCTAAAGGTACTCCAAAACGACAGAAGACTTCATGAACAGTTATCTGCAACTGTTGAAGCTTCTTGATTTGGAATGGCGAATACTTCTGGCCACTTAGTGAAGTAATCCATCACAACCATTAAATAATTGTTACCGCTTTCACTCTCCGGAAACGGTCCTGCCACGTCAATGGCTATTCTCTCCCATGGTGCACCAACATTAAACAACTTCAATGCACCTCTACTACGAGTCTGAGGTCCCCTTACAGCCGCACAACTTGTACATTTGCGACACCAGTCCTCGACATCGTTTCGACAGTGGACCCAATAAAACCGTTCTCGGATCTTCAGTAGAGTTCGTTTAACTCCCAGATGGCCTCCTGAACAATCATTATGGTACAGCTGTAGAACATCCGGTACTTTAGCTTTAGGGACAACCATTTGCAAATGACAGCTGTCTCCCCGAACATTTTCCCATTTACGACACAGAACTCCATCCTGAAGGAGCAAGCTGTCCCACTGGGCCCAATAGCTTTTAGTGGTCGAACTCATCGCTGAGACGTCGCTCCACTTGGGCTTGGGAGCACTGGCCTTCATCCATTGCAGAATCGGCTTGATTTCCGGATCTTCCTGCTGTGCACGTTGTAAGCTGTCCTTCCACTCGTTGCTGAGGTGGTCTGTCCTGAGTATCCTCACGGATACCACTTCCTTACTCTCTTGCCTAGTAAAATGTTTCCGATCTTCAGGACAAGGTCTTCTTGATAATGCATCTGCGTTGCCATGAGATTTCCCGCTGCGATGTCTGATAGTAAAGTCGTATCCCGGCTGCTGCTGGGCGGTGATGTTAGCCGCACTTCCCTTCTGAGATCGTTCACCTTCCCTTTCTAGGGTTCGCTTAGGGCAGCTGGATCGAAGATGGCCCCTTTCCCCACAGCCATAGCACCTAGGGCTGTATCCTTTATTGTGGTCGCGAACTGCTGCAACCTCCCTAGCGTGAGGGGAATGATGTTGCTGCCACCGCCAGGCGGTGCTGTTAGCTGCACTACCCTCTCGAGATCGATCAACTTCCCTTTCTACAGTTCGCTTAGGGCAGCTGGATCGTAGATGGCCCTTTTCCCCACAGCCATAGCACCTAGGGCTGAATCCTTTGTTGCGGTCGCGAACTGTAGCTGCTGCGATCTCCCTGACGCGATGGGAACGATGATCCTGCCGCACGGCTTCTGCCTCCAGTGCATGGGCCAAGGCGTCCTTAAGCGTCTCGTGGTGCCCGAGCCTCACAGCAGCTCTGACTTCCAGGTCGCGAATGCCGTCGATGAATGTCTGCATCAGGTTCCCTTCAATGAGCGCAGGTACAGACCGGTATGCTTTTCGCACCCGCTTCTCCACCTCTAGAGCCCACTGCTGCAAGTTTTCGTTGCTGCGTTGCACGCGATCTCTAAGCTGCGCTCGAAAGACGTGTTCCAGGTGAGCGTCGCCATATCTAGCCTCCAATTCCTCAAGGAGCTGCTCGTAAGTCACTTCTTTACCGGGAGCTTCTAGAACAGTTAAGGCCCGGTCGCGCAGGCCTAGTGTGAGAGCAGTCATGGCCTGACTTTTATTCCAGCCGTTTGCTTTCATAACAGCCTCGAACTGGATTTTGTAGGCCGCCCAGGAAGAAGTCCCGTCGAACGGCGGCACTTTGAGTCCACGTACTGAAGGTGTTGTAGCTACTACGGGATGTGTAGTTCCATCCCGCAGTTTGAGATCGTCCAGCGTTTTCTTCACATCAGCCACCACTAGGGGTCGCAAACCGGGATCCCGAATCTCGAAAATACCGGTATACCGGACTGAAACGAAAGCTTTATAATGCGATAATAGTTTTTTTTAAATAAACGTGATTTTCTTATCTTAACACACTTTTATTGATTGGCTGATGACAATTCCCTTATGAAAATTAGGGTTACACTACATAGTTTAATATTTTTTCACTGTGTTAAAAAAACGAAAATACCGAAACTACCGAAATCTCGGTATTCATTAAGAACTAATGCCGAAAACACGGGTTTTTGAAAAGTGGTCCGGTATTGCGACCCCTAGCCACCACGTTGTCTACCCGATTGTTCACTTGGTCGATTTGGGTTTTAGCTTCCTTGATTTGGGTTTCAGCCTTCGCGATTTCGGTTTCAGTTTCCAACAGGCGGTTGTCATGCTGAGCAACCCTATCCTTAACCTCCTTTATCTCCTTCCCGAAGGTAGCGTGAAGATCCTTCATGAGGAGCATTTGCTCTTCAACCGACGGGCCTGTTCCTCTTGTCCGCCCCGCAGCTGTTTTTCCAAACGACGGACCTGTTCTTCTTGTCCGCCCCGCAGCTGCTCTTCCAAACGACGGACCTGTTCCTCCTGTCGGTAAGCCTGTTCCTCCTGTCGGCGAGCCTGTTCCTCCAGCTGCTCTTTCAACAGACGGGCCTGTTCCTCTCGTCCGCGCTGCAGCTGCTCCTGTAGCATCGCCATCAGAGCACCTAAGTCAGGTGCTGCAGATGTAGGAGCTACTGACGGGCCCGCAGCCTCCGTGGCTGGCAGTTGACCCTCCGACGTCTGC
This sequence comes from Parnassius smintheus behrii, assembly GCA_036936625.1. Taxonomy (NCBI): domain Eukaryota; kingdom Metazoa; phylum Arthropoda; class Insecta; order Lepidoptera; family Papilionidae; genus Parnassius; species Parnassius smintheus. Next base: position 42,848,614 of record JAUPFT010000017.1, read on the forward strand.
GGCGTTGCACCACCAAACCTCCTCTGGTCCGTCTCCTGCTGGCGTTGACTTCGGGTACGGACACCCTCCGATTCCTCCTTCGGTAAAATCGGCATGATTTGATCCCACTTCTGACACCAATTGTTACGAGCTTGAGGTTCGTGACAATAAAAATTGCCGATAGAATTACCTAAATTAACACTTTAATTTTCTTTACACAAATTAAAACTAATAACTAAGCACACTAATTCACTTTATTCCGCTCCGAAGCTTCGCTTGTCTCGCCAAATTCAATACTTCCCCGATCGCGTATTGCAGCGCCTTTATATAGGGCTCTTCCACGAAAACATCCAGAATATTCCAGAATATTCGAGTAAATACGCGCGCCAACCAACCAAGCGCAGAAAGTTCGAGTGTGGGGCTTCCAGAAAGCTTAGTTCTTCAATTCGATACTAGATGGCGCTGTCGGTTGAAAGACTATTTATGTATTTTCTGAAAAGCTCTCCTTGCTCTGTTACCCGACACCAGATGGCGCTAGTGCCAGACGTCAACTTAGGTGCGCAACAATACTTTAAATAAGATCATGAAACTTTGCATACTAACTAAACTAACTATAAAGCAGTGCTTATGTTATTTACTTTTTTTAAAATACCATTATTTTCACTGTAAAAAGAAATTACCTAAACTATCGGCTTCTTGAAGCTTGATTCCTGCCGCCCGGTCGGTTTCGCTTCGGACTTTGAAGGGGGGGAGGTTGTGTAGCTTACGATCAGAATACACATTACGCAACAGGACGAAGTAAAACTGAAATGGGAAATAACCGTAATAAAAATAAGAAGCGACTAGGTTGGCGTTAAGAAACAGGCATAAATATGATAAACCTAATGAAATAAGTATCTAACGACTATCTACTTTAGTAGTATTAGTGATTACAAAGATGTCGGTACATAGCATACGACGCGCGGGGAAGTGGGGGCGAAATTAGAATTTGAGCTGACTTACTATATCCTCTTAACGTAATTTATTACAAAATTTGACTTGCGATACCCTTCACCTTATGTTTGTTTTGTGTTAAACGATAGTATATAAGTCATCTACATCAAAATGATCTTCACAGAAGAATGTTAAAAATCACCTTTTTCTCCTAATGTTGTGTGTATGTAAATCACGGTAGGAATATAAAAAAAAAACAATTTGTTGTGATATGTCCGACTAAACAGTTTTCAAAACAAGTAGGTATATATGAATAAGCAAGGATGAATAATCAAGATTTATTATGTTAACTTTATAATTATAGGAATCGCATTGATTATCATGCTGTGATATATATAATTTTTGATATTATATCAAGTACTTTGATAGTCACAAATGACGAATACTTTTTGAAGTACATACTCAGTCGCTTAAACAATTTGGGCAGATATCAGGATTGGTACTACAAGTGACATGTAACAACTTTTGACACCTGATACACTGTATCCATTCCACGTTAGGTCCTTCTTTAAAAATAACTTTTTCCGCAGATTGTCCAGTAATCATCAGGATCATCAGAATCGTAAAGATTCTTTTCAATTCTTAATTTCGTTTTGCATTTTCATTTCCGTCATTCATTTTTATGGCATTAGTTTTATTTTAGTTTTTTTGGAATTTCGATCATAAGTTTGTTCGATTGTTTTATTCATTTCCACTGTAATCCGTTTACTTTTCTTCATTTTATCTTTTTCCTTATTTTCTTTAGCTTTCTTTGTTAGTATTTTTCTTTTAGATATAGCTTCTTCTTTCTCTTTTTTAGGTTTTCTTTCACTTCAAAGTGTTTTCTACAGGTCCCAGATGAAACTGCGTTTGGAGGCAGAACGCTCACTCTTTTTTTTTAAGAACGCTTGTTTTAGGACTTTGTACTTCTGGGTACTTTAAATGTTTGACAAATGGATCATTGGAATGGACTTTAAGTGGTTCACGATTTTCTTGTAATTCTGGATTTGATTTGACTTCTTTATTATATTGTTATCTATTATTATATTGTCTTGTGTTATCAGCTGGTTGTATTTGATCTTCAGTATCAGCGAATATACAATTTGACTCGAGGCGAGGATTACGTTCTTTAATTCGGGGTTGATTATTTAATTTATGCTCTTCGTGAATTTCTGCTGTTATAACAATAGATTTTCATATAACATTTTGTAAATCTAAGTCTACTGGTGGCGTATCTTTTGTAACACTTTGAAATGTATCCGTAATTACTTCTATTTGTCTGTCAATAGCTTGCGAATAAATATTAAGTTCGCTTAAGTTCGTCCAATTAGATAATATACCATTACTGTGTTCATGTGTTTTGCTCATAAGTTGAATATTTGAGCCCAAATCTGTATAATTTAAAAAGGCAATTTGTGTTTCCGTTATAATTGATTTTGAGTCACAGATCAAACGGGATAACAGAAATATCGTCTAAAATAACATACGAGCGAACTTTGGGAGTATCAAGTATATGTACGTTTTCATCAGGGGAATTTGTGAATTTGGGTGTAGATTTCTGTGAACTTTTTATTTTGGAAGTGAATTTGCGTTTTCCAGTTTTTGATTTTATATCATTTAATTCCTTTAAAAGTACGTTTGTATCAACTCCATGTTTTGAATCTAGGGTTGCAGCTCGTATAAATTTCATAGCAATATCGATGTCCGGGCATGTTATCTCAGTAGATGAACGCTGGTTTCTAAGCTTTGCATTATCTTTTACACATTTAGTATAATCAACAGCCTCTTCATCTAAGGGAAACAAACCGCATTTCTTGAATCCATTATTTATCTGCTGGGGCATATTAAGGGACAAAAGTTAGCTTTGGTCACAGCACTGTTCCACGATTCTTCGGATTGAGAATGGAATCCCCTCACAGTATTCTTCCAATCTTGCTTCAATGGCCTAAACACACTCACGTCTGCAGGTTGAAGCACGTGTCGTCGTGGGGGCAAAGTATTAAAAATGATACCGTTACTTTCACAAAACTCGCTCAAGGGTAATGTCATATGAGATTTATGACCATCTACCAGTAAAAGCACAGGTTTTTTTTTAATTTTGGTTCTCGTTTAGCCATTTATTAAAATCGTTACAAATATATTCAAAAAAGATATCGCCACGCATCCAGCTACTTTCGGATCGGCCTAGTACCCAATCTTTTGGCATGCTTTGTACTATTTAACGAAGAGGTCGTACATATAGAAATATGACAAGTGGGAGACAATATTTTCTTTTTCTTTACTCACTTTTACTTCATAAACATTTTTATATCCACTTGGAGCTAAAACTTTCCCAGTTTGAGGGCATAATGAACATCCAGACTCATCACCGTTAAAAATTCTGTCACCATCATTTAAAACGTCAGAAGCATTAATCTCGGTTAAATATTTACGAATATTTTGAAACCAAATCCTTATTGTAGTTTCAGTCACTAAGGCTCTATCTTTGCTGATATTTTCAGGAACTCTTAATGAAATTTCTGGATGCCTCTTTATAAACAATTTTAGCCACTTTCGTCCCGGTATGACATCTTTTTTTTTATTCTTTATTTTTAAGGTTTCATTCCTTTACTATATTTGCTACCGTTTTAATTAATATCGTTCTGTTCAAAGGAAATTCTCGTTTTGCCATTTCATTTATGTAATACGAAATTTTTTTTTCTCCATCTAATCCGAGATCTGGTGTAGGCGCCATTCTTCTTGGTCCACATCGGTTACGCGACAATGCAATCTGTCTTGAATAGTAGACCTCGGTATTGCGTGTTTTCTACAAGCAGGTCGAATGCTTTCCTTTCCTTCGCGTATATCATGTAAAGCTTTACGCTGTATTTCATAGCTATAATTTGATTTTTTTGATTTTGATTTTAATACACCTTGCAACTTTTTTGCCGACTCAGTCATTTTTGCAGCTTTCTAGAACAATAAAAACACATTAGATTAGATAATACAGGAGACGAGTAGTATAATTTTCATTACAAAAACTACTTAGAAAATAAAAAAATACAATTCTGTTGCCAACTCTTATGCCAAGCGTGGCAACTATGCCAAATATCCCCCTTGGGAGGATGTCTATGGGGAACGGTTCAGCAGTAGACTTTGATGGGCTGTAATAAATGGATGTATGGAAAACATTATCATTTTATTCAAAGTACCTGGTTGACCGAGCTTTGCTCGGTATTTTTCGCTTGGTTTTTTTTTAATTCGTGTGTTTCGGAAATTATATTTAGATACAAATTACATACTGATGAAATACGTATAAGTGATATTTTTTATCTTAGCGACATAACAGAACAAACGGAACTGGTTATTTGAATAAAAAATCATGAGTGCAATTATTTTAATTTAAATTTTCGTGTTTTTAAAAAATACTAAAAAAGGGCTCGAAAAAATAGATTTTCTAAAAAACGAAAGGAATTTGAAAAAAACTTAAAAAAAGTCGGTCGGACGGTCTGGGCTCGAACCGGGGTTTTACGATTCTGTGACCGCCCATTATACCAATTAAGCTATTTATAATCATTAACAATTTGTCAAAATTTACCTACTTATTCTAACGATATTTTAGCAGTTTTTCATTGCCTAAAAACGCGGACATAAAGACATTTCCTAAAAATAAAACCTAGCTAGATCGATTTTTTTATCCCCGAAACTCCCTGGACACTAAATTTTATGAAAATCGTTGGAGCCGTTTCCGAGATTCCGATTATATATATATATACAAGAATTGCTCGTTTATTTTATTCAAATAAAATTAGTTTAAAAAACATTGCTAGTAGGTATGGCATCTAATATTATGGCAATAATTATCATACAGAATTTTTAATATTTAAATAATCTCTAACAAAATACACTTACTCAATTACAGTAAGCAGCATTTATCTTAGACGTATTGTGAATTATGAAATATCCATCTATAATGTTACGGTACGGTAAAAAATGCCTTAAACAACTAACTTTTTGTGTTTGAAATATATTTTCTAAGAAGTTAAAACAAGTAAGTTTAATTAACGTTTGGAAATTTCATGATTTTTTTTTCGATTGTTTAAACCACTTTTTGAAATCAAATGTATATTAGTAGACAGATTACGCTGATTCTACAGATTAAATTTTTCTATAGATAGTGGAAATTATATATCCAGCCACCGTATTTTCGTACAGGATCTTTTACTCAAAATATTTAAACAGCTTATTATTGCGGCCGGAGGCTGGACGTGTGTTAATAAAATATAAGTCAGTAAGTCACATCAACCTTCAAAGCTAGTGTCTGGCCGGGATAGGTCGAACACTGGAAGTAGCCTTATTTTGTTCCAGTCTACCGGCCCTCTATGTTTTTAAATTATGATACAAAGAACCCATATTTTACACTTAAGTAAGTGGACGTATATGTATCAAAAAACATAAACCTATTTTGATATAATCATTATAAGAACATGAACTCACCATTTAAAAACACCTCACCACTATTTTTATTGTACTTGTCAATTTAACACGCGTGTACTCACCCCTGTTTTTAAATGTAAACTAAAACTCCGCTAAATACTCGCGGCAGAAGTTGTTGCATTCTACATTGTAGATAATTTAAAATAGTTTTTAAAAAGGTTCGTTTTCGGTTCAAAATTGTAACGGTTATTGGTGGGGGCCTGTGCACTGGACAGATTACCTAACAGAATACTATTTGTGTGCCGGACGGGCGAAACTCTCCGGAGTAAATGTTGTCGAAGATATATACTTCGCGAGTCGCTCACGTCCTACACCTATAGGTTTCGGTGGATACTTTCACTGCCGTCTTTGTGGGTGCCGCTGAGATATTGTGGACTGAGGTTCAAATCAAAATGCCCCATTAATAAATACAAATAGCAAGGTAGTGGCCAGCGGTTCGACTGATTGATTAGTCGCGAAATTTTATAACTATTGACCACGATTGTTGAAATACGGTTGTTCACTATTGGTTGGTCACTGTATATTTCAAAAGAATTCTTTAAATTGTAGTTTTCTAACACTACCGACTAGCAGCTATTATCAACTAAACTAGCTGATTTTATCACTTGTGTAACTGCGGATATCAGTTACCACTTTCACTATGTGTAACTGCGAATATCAGTTACGACCTTTTTCGGCTAGCTAACACTTTCACTATTCACTATATACTGCTACTAGTCACTTCAGCTACCACCGGATTCCACTGTTTGTCACTGGTAGTTCTTCACACTACTACTGGTACTGGGTCCCGAGCCCCTAAGGTAGACTTTGGCTATACTTTACAGTAAGCCGCTTGCCATTTTCCGTTTTGTCTCTTTATTGCATAAACTTTTCACTATGCAAATGGCATAAATTACCTACAATATTTTCTATACAAAACTAATTGCTACACTAACATGCTATACATCAACAAATCGGTAGTCTGGTACTTTATTAGTATATCATAAAGGTTACTCAAAACATTAACAATGTAAAAACTTATTAAACGAAATGTCCCAAATTTTCATAATATTTGGGTACATTAATTCTTTGATTTTTCTATAACTACGAAATGCGTTTAATTATACAAAATATTCCTACACTTCCTTAATCCATAAACCATATGCTATAGTCTGTCAACGTCGTGCAGTCCGCGCCCACGGGGTACAGGGTGGAGCGGGACGAGGAAGCACGCGGCTCGTGCACGAGGCCACGCCCACAGCTACACACGTAGGGATTTGGGATCGAGTTATCTTCACTTTATATTGTAAAAAAGTAAACCGAAACCAAAACCCCGCCGCGTCTGTATGATAAACTCAAAAACAACTGAACGGATTTTCTCCAATAGACGGATTGATTCATGAGGAAGCTTTGCAAAATCTGGTACAAGTATAAAATGTAATGCACGCCGAAAGTAGAACGAAAATTGGAAAAATAAAAGATTAAATACCGAATAATAGTAATAATATTTTTTCTAAATAAGAAAGTAATTTAATACCGTTTTTTTTACACTCATATTTACAACGAAAACTAATTATAGTCGCAATCCATATCTATTTCCTCATCATCGTCGTGGTCATAATCTGTGTCCGTGTCTTCACCTAAGTTAATAATCAACCTGCGAACAAACAATGTTTCAGTTAATTATAAGTCTTAAAATACATGTATACGTTATACACAATTTCTTTTGATTGTCGTCCAATCGGTTTGCTCATCTTCGGATCGTAATCTCGTGTGCGTCTAGTATACAAGTAACCGTTGCAAGCGACCACCGGCGACTGGCGCTCCTGAGCACGCGGCGTGCTCGCTCGCCCTCCCGCATACCGCTCGCTTCCCCTTTGTGGCCGTTTTACCTCGTCCTTGCCAACACCTGTAGCCCCGCGGGCGCGGACTGCACGAAGTTGACAGCCTATAATTCAATGTCATATTTACAACTCTTTTAGAACATAAAATTGTTTTTATTATTTTTAGTATGAACTATTACGCAGTTAATTAAAACTTCTAGAGAGTTCTACGATAAGACGCGCTGCGATTGGTCGATTTTTCTTAATATAATAAAAGTTGTTTATACCACTTGTTATTGTTACGAGCTTGAGGTTCGTGAAAATAAAAATTGCCGATAAAATTACCTAAATTAACACTTTAATTTACTTTACACAAATTAAAACTAAAAACACTAATAATTAAACACACTAATTCACTTAATTCCGCTCCGAAGCTTCGCTTGTGTCGCTGAGTTCAACTCTGTGCCCCGATCGCATCTTGCAGCGCCTATTTATTTAAATTAGCAAAGAAACATCCCGAATCTTCAGGTAAATGCGCGCAAAGGGACGAGTTTGCGAGTATAGATTTTCTAGAAACTTAGTTCTTCGGATGGCGCTGTCGGTTGAGAGTGTGATGTCATTCTCTGCAGAGCTTCCCTCGCTCTCGTTCCTGACACTAGATGGCGCTAGTTGACTTATTCACACAACACTGCCCCCTCCTAAGACATGCTCGTCCCGAGCATTATCGGTCCCATAATAACGCGCCAAGCGATCCACATGGACGATCTTAGGAGTCCCTCTTGCGCCTTTCTGTATCCGGTAGGTCACATCGTTGATCCTGGTTACAATCCGGTACGGGCCGTCCCATTTAGCTTGAAGCTTAGGAGATTTCCCTTTGCTGCGGACTGGATTGTGCAACCACACTAATGAACCTTCGTTGAACCCTTTATTGTTCATTTTGCGGTCGTACCGGGTTTTCATTTTCTCAGACATTTGCTGGCCCGATTGTCTGACGTGCTCATAAATGTCATTTATTTTGTTCCGCAAGTCATTTGCATAATCGGTTATACTGCGTGGGGCATCAGGTGGTATCCCGGTGATCAGGTCTGCAGGCAGCCGTAATTCTCTTCCAAAGTTTGCGAAAGCTGGTGTCACTGCTGTACTTTCGTGAACAGAACTTCGATATGACAACAAAAACGGTTGTATGTGCTTGTCCCAATCTCGTTGCCGATTGTCTACAACTTTTGCTAGGTACCTCTCCAATGTCTGATTAAATCGTTCCACCATTCCATCAGATTGCGGGTGATAAGAAGTCGTTCTTGTTTTATGAGTACCCATAACTCGGCAAGTTTCCTGGAATATTTGAGACTCAAAATTCCTTCCTTGATCGCTGTGAATCTCTAAAGGTACTCCAAAACGACAGAAGACTTCATGAACTAGTTTATTTGCAACTGTTGAAGCTTCTTGATTTGGAATGGCGAAGACTTCTGGCCACTTAGTGAAGTAATCCATCACAACCATGAAATACTTGTTACCACTTTCACTCTCCGGAAACGGCCCCGCCACGTCAATGGCTATTCTCTCCCATGGTGCACCAACATTGTACAACTTCAATGCACCTCTACTACGAGTCTGAGGTCCCTTTACAGCCGCACAACTTGTACATTTGCGACACCAGTCCTCGACATCGTTTCGACAGTGGACCCAGTAAAACCGTTCTCGGATCTTCAGTAGAGTTCGTTTAACTCCCAGATGGCCTCCTGAACAATCATTATGGTACAGCTGTAGAACATCCGGTACTTTAGCTTTAGGGACAACCATTTGCAAATGACAGCTGTCTCCCCGAACGTTTTCCCATTTACGACACAGAACTCCATCCTGAAGCAGCAAGCTGTCCCACTGGGCCCAATAGCTTTTAGTGGTCGAACTCATCGCTGAGACGTCACTCCACTTGGGCTTGGGAGCACTGGCCTTTATCCATTCCAGAATCGGCTTGATGTCCGGATCTTCCTGCTGTGCATGTAGTAAGCTGTCCTTCCACTCGTTGCTGAGGTGGTCTGCCCTGAGCATCCTCACGGATACCACTTCCTTACTCTCTTGCCTAGTACAATGTTTGCAATCCTCAGGACAAGGTCTTCTTGATAATGCATCTGCGTTGCCATGAGAGTTCCCGCTGCGATGTTCGATCTCAAAGTCGTATTCCTGCAGTAGTTCGATCCACCTCGCAACTTGTCCTTCTGGGTTTTTAAACTGCAATAGCCATTTTAGTGCAGCATGGTCAGTTCGTAAGTGAAACTTTCGCCCCAGAAGATATTTGCTAAAATGCTGCAACGACTTTACCACAGCGAGCAATTCGCGTCTCGTGACACAATAGTTCCTTTCCGGTTTTGACAACGACTTGTTGAAGTACGCTATCACGACCTCTTGGTCACCATTCCGTTGAGACAGCACACCGCCAAGTCCTATATCACTTGCGTCTGTGTCAACTATAAATTCTTTGCTTGCATCAGGGTATCCCAAAATAGGTGTTTTGCACAGACGGTCCTTGAGCTCCTGGAATGCGATATTGCAACTTTCATCCCAGCAGAAATGTCGCTTCTCCTCGGTTAGCTTGTGCAGAGGTTTGGCTATATCTGCAAAGTTCTTCACGAATCGCCGGTAATAGGAGCACAAACCCAAAAATGCTCTAACCTGCGTCTTGTCTTTTGGAACCGGCCAATCCTTGACAGCGGCGATTTTCTCTGGATCTGTGCGGATACCTTCTTCCGATACTACAAACCCCAAAAAGTTAACTTGCCGTTGGAATAGTGAACATTTCTTCGGGCTCAACTTGAGGTTGGCACTCTGAATCTTCATAAGCACGCGTTCCAGGTTTTGAAGGTGTTCCTCAAACGTACGGCCCACGATGATGATGTCATCCAAGTAGACCAGACAGGCATCGCCAATTAGTCCGGTAAGTACAAGTTCCATCAGCCTTTCAAACGTTGCTGGAGCATTGCACAACCCAAACGGCATTACTTTGAATTGCCACAGACCCTTTTCCGTCGAGAACGCAGTTTTCTCCTTGTCCTTAGGGTCAATTTCAACTTGCCAGTAGCCACTTTTTAGATCCAGCGTGCTAAACCATTTTACTCCTGTAAGCATGTCCAGCGTGTCATCAATTCTTGGCAAGGGATAGCTGTCCTTCTTTGTAACGTCGTTCAGACGGCGGTAATCAACACAGAACCGCATGCTGCCATCCTTCTTTTTCACCAGCACCACTGGTGAACACCATGGACTAGAGGAAGGTTCAATAACACCATCCTTCACCATTCCTTCAATCATGGTTTCCACTTCCTTTTCACGTGCTACCGGCAATCTTCTTGGCCGCTGACGGATAGGCAATTCCTCACCTGTGTTTATTTTGTGTTGAACTAAACCAGTCTTTCCTATGTTAGCATCGTTTGATGAGAATACATCGGCGTACTTGAGTAACAACTTCTTCGCCTTGACCAATTCATGTGGGGAGAGAACACTGCGACAGTCTTCCAAAAGTGTGGTCACTCTCGTTTCTGCATCCTTGCTGGGGGTCCCACTCGATATATATTGGCACCGACGTAACCAATCCACTTCCTCACAAGTACCAATTAGTGTGCCTTTTTCTATAATCTGGTCCCGGTCGCAAGGGTTCAGCACACGTACTCCTGAGATGTCAGTGGTCCTGACCAAGGTTCGAGCTACTTTCCATGGAAGGTCATTGTTTACCCTTTCCACAAGTACACAACGTTGAGCTTGCCCAGCGTTTCGGGGAAGACTAACCGGAACAATCGTTTTTCGATCTTGGCGGAAGAATAATCTTCTTAATGCTGTACACGTTCCCTGGTAACGCACCTTCCATAAAAAGTTCTTCCTGTCCACATTTCAAAACACCTTGCTTAACGTCGATCTCACAACAATTATTCCTCATAAAGTCTAGGCCTAGGATGCAGTCGTCCATTATATCAGCCACGATGACATTATGCAGGTAGATCACGTTGCCTAGCTTCAACTCCATCTCCTTCTCTCCACGGACGGGTATACGCTGACCGGTGGCTGTTACCAAATTAATGCGTTCTCGGTTGTATGCGGAGTCCCCAAGGAACTGACTTATAAGTTGGGAACTAACAACCGTACGAGAGGTTCCAGTGTCTATGGTCAGTTTACACGGCATTCCGTTGACCTCGCCCTTGATGATTAGACTGTTCCCATCATGGGTTTGTGAGATCGAGATCCTTGGGGCTCTTTTAACATCAGCCAGCACCCGCCCCGCAGTTCTGGCTTTTACTCGTTTTCCTGCTGCTGCTGGGCGGTGCTGTTGGCCGCACTACCCTCCTGGGATCGTTCACCTTCCCTTTCCAGGGTTCGCTTAGGGCAGCTGGATCGAAGATGGCCCTTTTCCCCACAGCCATAGCACCTAGGGCTGTATCCCTTGTTGCGGTCGCGAACTATAGCTGCTGCAACCTCCCTGACGCGATGGGGACGGTGATCCTCCCGCACGGCTTCCACTTCCAGTGCATGGGCCAAGGCGTCCTTAAGCGTCTCGTGGTGCCCGAGCCTCACAGCAGCTCTGACTTCCAGGTCGCGGATGCCGTCTATGAATGTCTGCACCAGGTTCCCTTCAATGAGCGCAGGTATAGACCGGTATGCTTTTCGCACCAGCTTCTCCACTTCTAGAGCCCACTGCTGCAGGTTTTCGTTGATGCGCTGCACACGATCTTTAAGCTGCGTACGAAAGACGTGTTCCAGGTGAGCGTCGCCATACCTCGCCTCCAATGCCTCAAGGAGTTGCTCATAAGTCACTTCCTCACCGAGAGCTTCCAGAACTGTTAAGGCCTGGTCGCGCAGGCCTAGTGTGAGAGCAGTCATGGCCTGGCTTTTATTCCAGCCGTTCGCCTTCATAACAGCCTCGAACTGGATCTTGTAGGCTGACCAGGAAGAGGTACCGTCGAACGGCGGCAATTTGAATCCACATAGCGAAGGTGTTGTAACTACTACGGGAGCTGTTGTTCCATCCCCAAGTTTGAGGTCGTCCAGCGATTTCTTCACGTCAGCCATTACGTTGTCAACCCGATTGTTTACTTGGTCGATTCGGGTTTCGGCCTCCGACAGGCGGTTGTCATGTTGAGCAACCTTATCCTTCACCTCCCGTATCTCTTTTCCGAAAATAGCGTGAAGGTCCTTCATGAGGAGCATCTGCTCTTCCTTATCGCGTTGGAGTTGCTCTTCTAAACGACGGGCCTGTTCCTCCTGCCGGCGGGCCTGTTCCTCCCGTCCGCCCCGCAGCTGCTCTTCCAATCGGCGTGCCTGTTCCGCCTGCTGGCGAGCCTGTTCCTCCTGCTGGCGAGCCTGTTCCTCCTGTCGGCGAGCCTGTTCCTCCTGCTGCTCTTTCAACCAACGGGCCTGTTCCTCCTGTCGGCGGGCCTGTTCCTCCTGCTGCTCTTTCAACCAACGGGCCTGTTCCTCCTGTCGGCGGGCCTGTTCCTGCAACATCACCATCAGAGCACCTAAGTCGGGTGCTGCAGGTGTAGGAGCTACTGACGGGGCTGAGCCGGTGGGTGGCCTTCCGACGTCTGTGGCGTTGCACCACCAAATCTTCGTTGGTCCGTCTCCTGCTGGCGTTGACTTCGGGTACGGACACCCTCCGTTTCCTCCTTAGGTAAAATCGGCATTATTTTATCCCACTTCTGACACCAATTGTTACGAGCTTGAGGTTCGTGACAACAAAAATTGCCGATAAAATTACCTAAATTAACACTTTAATTTACTTTACACAAATTAAAACTAAAAACACTAATAATTAAACACACTAATTCACTTAATTCCGCTCCGAAGCTTCGCTTGTGTCGCTGAGTTCAACTCTGTGCCCGATCGCATCTTGCAGCGCCTATTTATTTAAATTAGCAAAGAAACATCCCGAATCTTCAGGTAAATGCGCGCAAAGGGACGAGTTTGCGAGTATAGATTTTCTAGAAACTTAGTTCTTCGGATGGCGCTGTCGGTTGAGAGTGTGATGTCATTCTCTGCAGAGCTCCCCTCGCTCTCGTTCCTGACACTAGATGGCGCTAGTTGACTTATTCACACAACATTATCAAAACGACATTCTATTCAAATATACTAAGAGTTATAAACATGCTACACAACTATATTTATACACGTTTTCACCCAGTTTTGTCGGTAATTTCACTATTAATACAAAAAACAATATTCTTTATCACTTTGTTTCTTAGCGTTGTTAGGCCGTCGCGAACAATTTGTATAATACCTGAAAGATTGCCCTACATCTGTGTAGATCACTTTGATGTAAATATGAATTGTTTTTAACAATCGTTTACACAAAACAAAACATCATGAGGTGATAGGTATTTATTGCAAGTCAAATTTAGTAAAACATTAAGTTATCTTTTTAATATTTATAAAACTAATGATAGATATAATTAACGATTGCTAATGATTGTAGTCATAGATAAACATAACTAAGTGTAGGTATTATCAAGACACTCTGGCCTGGTATCTGGTTTTTTTTATAGAAGAGTGGGCAAACGAGCATGCGGCTCACCTGATGTTAAGTGACTACCGCCGCCCATGATCAACCGCAACACCAGGGGAATTGCAGGTGCGTTGCCGGCCCTTTAGAAAGGAGTAAGCTCTTTTCTTCTTCTAGGTCGTATCGGTCCGGAAAAATCGCCGGTGGTAAACTATTCAACAGAGAGGTTGTATGCGGAAGAAAACTCCTTTTGAAACGTACAGTGGTGGACCGACAAGCATCCAGATGGTGTGGATGGTATCGGGACGTTTGCCGTGTAGTGCGTTCACGAAATTTGGCGGCTGGGATTAATCCGAACAATTCCTCAGAGCACTCCCCATGGTATATGCGAAAGAAAATGCAGAGATGCAACATCTCTCGCAGCGCCAGTGAATCGAGCCGATCGGAAAGCACACGGTCGTCGACGATTGGAGCCGCTCTGCGCTGGATGCGGTCAAGTGGAAGGAGCTGGTACTGGGGAGCCGAAGCCCAGAGATGGGAACAGTATTCCATGTGCGGCCGAACCTGCGCCGGTATTGTGTTATTGTATAAACAAAAGTTGGTAAAAGGAAAATTGATATTTTAAAATTCCCAATTCGGCAGAATAAAAGACGGGATCGTATGCAAAAAATTTTGCCACCATCAATCCGTGGTAGATTAGTACATCCTCAGTCTTCCACGTTGCCATTTCAATAAAATATAGTATGAAAGTCAACAATCTTGATGACAACTTGAAAAATTTCGAAATAACACACAGAACTAGCTTTTTTAATTTATCAGTGACTAGTTAACTTATCACGACGGAATTTAATATGGCGGATAACATTTTGGAGATTTGAGGCAATGATTAAACAAAATTATTCTTAAAATTAAATTATAAAAATTATAATGCATTTTTATGAATAATTATCAACATTTCTCGTTTACTTTTTACAAAACCTATCATAAATATGTATATTAAAATTTTATTTTACATGTACATGGTGCAAAATACCCTACCCTATTATCTAGCATAATAGCCCTTTCAGAACGACAAAAAATAATCATGCTGCTCAAAAATTTTACATTAAATTCTAGATATACAATGGCTAAAATATTTAGAAAAAATAATAGAAAAAATCCCCCCTCTTTAAATTTCGCTGTAGCCCCCCCCCCCCCCCCGCACGTACGTGCGCTCTCGTTTTTAAGTGTGCTAACGCACGATCGTGCACAGGGAATACAACTGTAAAAAAATGTTTCCTAATATATTTATTTAATTATTATTAAAGAAAGTATTACTTTTAATAACACAGTATTTTGATATTAACTTCTATTTCAACGAATTTTTGGTATTTTTACACATAAATTACTGATTAGTCTACATAAATCAGTCTCTTTTATATAACGAAAGAAAGAAAAACAAAATCATATTAATTATTATCTTAAGTACTATTATCGTCAAAATAAAGTCATTCTAGACAACAAAAAATCAATACTAAAATTAACCCGTTACTTGTTGTAACGATGTAATTTTTTAATCCGAGTGGTCTCGGTTTATTCTTTACTAATGATCTCGCAATTTACATTTCCCTGTGTAAGTGTGTAGCTATGTCAAAGTCATATTTTGATATGAGTCACTGTCACTGTTATGGTTACCTGGTGAAATCTCTGGGGGTATATCACCTTCATCATCTAGTAGTCGAGGCACATTGACAGCCGATTCTGTCTCTTTATCCGATATGTCCAGGTCCGATTGACACCCTTCTCCCAGCACATTTTGTAACAACTCGTAGTTTAGAGGTTGTTCTGAGAAAAAAATGCGAGGTTATTGGTATGAACATTTAACTCACGGAAAACAATTAAAAACGACAACGCACGATCGTGCGTATAAATTTCGCGGGCCGGTTACGACAGTTAAAACTTATAAAATTTACTAGGATTATTTAATATTAATGAACGTTAATATCAACATTAGCTATTTTGATATGAAAAATAATAAGTAATGATGAAAAATAATTTACTCACGTCGACCGTCGCGATCCACAAAGTGAACGTCCCTCTCGAATACGTCACGACACGCCACTAATATGGTCTACTCCCACGCAATTCCCCGCATTATAACGAAATCAATGCACAAACGATCGAAGTCGTTTCCGCGTGGTAAAATAAAATTCAGTAATCAGTACAATTTTTTAAACATCAACGCACGATTAGTAGAAGCCGTTCTGAAAGGGATAGGGTATTTTTTCTCTATACCCTTCAGAACGGAACACAGTAGTGTGCCTACACTACTGTGTTCCGTTCTGAAGGGTTCCGTACTGCTACTTGCAGGCATAAAAACTGAAGGCATAAAGCTGAAGTAACCAATGAACTCATACTCCAACTGATGGTAAGTGGTTACTGCAGTACATTGACGCCTGCATCCATTAAATATGGTGAACTGATTTTTTGTCTTAAGCTTTGGTCTCTTGATCGTAACGCACAACGCTGCGGTATGCGGCTCAAACGCAGCGTCACGACGCAGCGTTTGCATCTCTGCGGAGAAGTGGGTGCTTTGTTTGATGAGAAGGAAGAAAGAAGTTTGTCTTTATTTTTATATACAGAGGGATAATTGCGGATTATATTAAATTATCTTCAAACAAATCGTGACGTACGGTACACCGCAGCGTCATAACGAGAACGACGACGCGCAGTGCGGATATAAAAAGTACTCTGTGCAGTGCGGAGTACCCGCTCCCCACCTCACCGCGCTTGCCCTTCGCCGCTGACGCATACTGCGACATACGAATCCAGTGTTTATTTATTTATTCTTTTTGTACACCACAATACAGAAACATCAATATAGTTAAAACTAATTAAAGTATGTACAATAGGCTGTCTTATCACTGAAAGTGATTTCTTCCAGACAACCTTTACGTAGAGGAATGACGCAAACAAAAGTTACAAATAGAGGGGGGCATACAAAATAATAATAAAAGAAATACAATAATACATACAAATAAAAGTAAGTGAAAGTTATATATAAAATATCATATAATAGATAAATGAAAAGAGTAAGAGAAAGGTAAAGTAATTTATCTAATAGCGTTCTAAATAATACGATTTAACAAGAATTTTGAAAGAGTGAAGAGATTTAGCACGACGAATATGGAGAGGTAAGGAGTTCCACAATCGCACAGCGGTTACGGTGAAGGATTTCTTGAAAAAGGAAGAAGAGTGCAAAGGTGTAGAGAGAGAAAGATTGATGGAGGATCGAAGGAACCGATTATGGGTAAGAGAAAGATACTGGAAACGGTTTTTTAAATAAAGAGGAGTAGAAGGATTAAACAGCACACTATACAACGCGGAGAGAATGTGAGTATTCCTGCGAAGGCGGATCGGGAGCCATTTGAGCTGTTTGCGAAATTCGGAGATATGATCATATTTGCGAAGCCCAAATATAAATCTAATGCATAAATTTTGAATGCGCTCAAGCTTATTAAGCTGCTCCTCGGTAATGTCAAGATAGCAAATATCAGCAGTAGTTAGGTTGTACCAGTTCTGGCGCACTGAGTCAGTACTACTATACTAGTAGTTAGGTTGTACCAGTTCTGGCGCACTGAGTCAGTACTACTATACTAGTAGTTAGGTTGTACCAGTTCTGGCGCACTGAGTCAGAAGTGGTACAAGTACGACGTTCGTCGACTCACGATCCTAAAAAAAAAAAAAAAGGTTTTGGCATGCTCTGATCACGAATCTGCGAGAGTCCATTTTTGCGTAGGATGCACGGTTCCGGAGATGTGCAGATCAATTAACTCTTATCTAATTGATATCCGCTGCGGGCCTCCACCGTCATTAGCGCTCCATTGTTCTTATCTACTTATCTATTGTTCGTTCAATACCGTCATTATCTATTCGTGCGTCGGATTATCAGTGCTATGATATTATACTCCTTGGTTCCTATCTACAACGGTAATCTGAATCATCAAGAAAACACATTACCTAATTTTGTTAAAATTTTTATTTATAAAATACAAAATCTTCTCCTGTAAGTAAGATTGTAAGACTAACTGTAAGATTTCGTATTTTATAATAGAAAAACACGTAGTAGAAAAACATAACCTAATAATTATTGTGAAATTTCCTTATACCCCGTTAAAGCTCAAACATAACGTGGGTTCCAATACAATACCCTTTATTGATTACTTATTATCTATAAAACAGGAGCGAAACATCTCATCCACTAACATATCGTTGTACAATGTGTTCTCTGTAAATATACTCGTAAAACTATGCATTGAACATTCCTGAAACTTACATAGCAAATACATTAAGCAATATTCGCCCCAAACTGAAGTCCACTCATTCTGAATCCTATCAACATTCCAGTTCCATCTTTTACAATTCTTTTTTAAAAACTCTAGATGATATCGTACAGGTGCTCGTCTGTATGAATCAAAATATTGACCGACGTCATTCGTATCGATATATAAAGCTACCCAATGTGACCCTGGTTTATCATCTGTACCCAAATTGCATATTACCTAGTCAGGTCATAAATTCTGTTACATGTTTAATATAAAATAAATGAAACAAATTTATTCATTATGTAACCATTTATATACCAAAATGAACTTAACAAAACATAGATTCCTATGACACTATAGTTTATTCAAAATGACCTCCGTGATTTTGAATACAGGCCTTCAATCTGCGCGGCCAGTCGTCTATCGCACCACGAACGAGGTTCATATCAATATCGGCGGCTGCCTTAATCAAGTATGTCTTGAGTGACTCCAAATTGGGATGAGGCTTTGAGCACGCCTTTTCCTCCAAGTGTTGCCATATCTTGTAATCTAACGGATTTAAATCTGGACTGGAGGAGGGCCAGTCTTTGTGTCGGATGAAGTCGATTTCACGCGTCGCCAGCCAGTCTTGTGTGCTCTTCGCTCTATGAGCTGACGCCGAATCTTGTTGGAACACCCAGTGCCTGTTATTGAACATGGTATGAGAAACAGGTTACACAAGGTTCGTCAGGACTGTATTTTTATACACAACTGCATTCGTTTTTACATTTTTCTCACAAAAATGTACCTCTGTTAAACCCCAATAAGAAACTCCCAACCATACCATGAGCGAGGATGGAAAATGATCTCGTTGGACACGCGGAATACGGTTGCTCGATTCTTCACTACTGTGTGCGTACACCTTATCATTTTGTTTGTTGTAGTTCTATTGTACGGTAAAAATTTTTTCATCCGAAAAAAGAATTTCCCGATATTCTTTTCCCGCGTACCGCTTCAACAAAGCGCGGCATCTCTTCAGTCTCAGGTCCATTAGACGAGCATTCAAACGATGTCCTGTTTTTCTTCGATATGCCCGAAGCCCTAAGTCTTCATTTAACACCCTTTTCACCGTGGTTCTGCTTAACCCCATCTGAAGGGCCAACAGTTTCTGCTTACGTTTGGGCTTTCTTTGAATTCGCGCCTTTACAGCTTTTATCACTGCTGGAGTCCTAACAGACCGAGGGCGACCACTTCTTGACCTGTCATCTACACTAGAGTCTTCATTGTATCGTTTGATGGTACGATAAACGAATCTTTTGGTTATATTCAAATTTTTCAGTATATCAAAAAATTTAATTGCCGCGTAATCGCAACGATGCAACGCAATAACTGCAACACGGTCTTTTTTAAGCGTCTACTCCATATGTAAAAATGAGTAAAATTCTAAAAAGTATACAGTTTTATTTTCATGAACAATTCGAATTCAATAAACTTTTTTGTGGCCAGCATTCTAAAAGAAAAGTTTTTACTGTGTGACAATACTTATGACCTGACTAGGTATATACGTTGGTACGTGGGTGTACATGGGCAGTCTGCTAGCAGCATAAACATTATTTTCTAGACTGGTGTGAATCTTTTTCAGATGTTGTTGTACATCTAGTGTATCCATGATATTACTGCTATTAGTAGATTATTACAGTACAATCAACTCAATGACTAACATAGGAATGATCAATTATGTGATTTCTAAATATTAAATTGCATTTTTTTCTGTTATACAAAACGTATTTGAGTCATCAATACACTGAATAAGACGCAACACGAAGTAAGGCTGAGATAAGCAACAGAATGTGAGATAAGGTTGTTGACGCATAAAGTTATTATCAATTCTACTGTAGAAATTCTTTAGATTAGAATTATTACTTACTGGTACTATATAAGACCAAGCAACTGCAGTCATGGAGTTAGTGTATGGTCGTTTGACCGCAGTGTATCTATCAATACTACATTTGTGTTACTTCAACGCATCAAAGGCTATAGATGTAAGTGTTTAATCTATTGACAAACTTACTTTTCTTTCTGTTATTTTCTTACGTGTGTATGATTTAGTGTTAACAAATTATATTTAAATATTTTGTGTGTGTATATTAAGCCGTGGTAGCTCAGATGGTTAGCGCAAGCTGTAAATTTCACAATACGCGACCCGGATTCGATCCCCGCCGGCACCAATTAAATTGTTAATTGCAATTTTAAGTGTTTATTCTATTGACACACTTACTTTTCTTTCTGTTATTTTCTTACGTGTGTATGATTTAGTGTTAACAAATTATATTTAAATATTGTGTGTGTGTATATGATTAAGCCGTGGTAGCTCAGATGGTTAGCGCAAGCTGTAAATTTCACAGTACGCGACCCGGGTTCGACCCCCGCCGGCACCACTTAAATTGTTAATTGCAATTTTAAGTGCTGATTTACCACGTGCTCGGCGGTGAAGGAAAACAACGTGAGGAAACCTGCATGTCTGAGAAAATTTCGAAGGCATGTGAAGTTTGCCAACACGCATTGAGACCTCGCCGCAGACATTTCCTAGCCATAAATACAAAGACAATAGCAGAAAGTAAAAAGTTAAAAAATACTTTTTTAACAATGACAGTCATTAATTGATCATTAGTGAATGTGATTCTGTTTTCTTAAATTACAGGAAGAAAAGAGCAGAAGGAAGAAATGGGATGATGGGAAGTAATGAAGAATGAATTGTTATGTGAAGTTTGTTGGAACAAACATATTTTAGTCACGTGTAAATACTTTTAACATTTTGGTTCAAAACGACACAAAATCTAAAAAATATTAGATACGTCATCGACATGGACGGATTTTACATTACATATCCTCATAAACATTTTCAATGTAGAGAAATGTCTATTCTAGACGTAAAACTATCTAATAAAAATGATTCGTTTATCGATCATTATTTGTTTCGGCCAAGTTATCCTTTCAATTATTTGTCGCCAAAAGACAAAAAAACTGTTCGTTATTGTGAAACACACGTGCACGGCATTCCATATTTTGATGTGACCGAAGAATTAAAATGTGCCTACAAACAAGAGAACATCATTCCCATATTAAATTGGTATATTAGAAATTTGTGCAAAGACGAAGTGATCGCATACAAAGGTGGTTCAACAGAAAAACAATTTTTAAAAATGTTGACGACGAATGATAGAATTTTTAATATTGAAGATATTACATACAAATGTCCAAAATACAATGATTTGGTAAATGTCATAAATTTAAACAAACGTTATGTGTGTAACAATCATATATTTGCAAAAAATAATCACAAAATTTTACATTGTTCTTGTGACGAAGTGTGGGTTTTTTACAAGTGATTATTACTTGAAAATAAAATTTTAATTTAATCATAAATTTTGTTTGATTTCCAAAAAAATTTGCCATAGTATACTATATAATACAAAGGTGGTTCAACAGAAAAACAATTTTTAAAAATGTTGACGACGAATGATAGAATTTTTAATATTGATACCAATGTCCAAAATACAATGATTTGGTAAATGTCATAAATTTAAACAAACGTTATGTGTGTAATAATCATATATTTGCAAAAAATAATCACAAAATTTTACATTGTTCTTGTGACGAAGTGTGGGTTTTTTACAAGTGGTTATTACTTGAAAATAAAATTTTAAATTAATCATAAATTTTGTTTGATTTTTCAAAAACATTAGTTATAGTATACTATATAATACAAAGGTGGTTCAACTGAAAAACAATTTTTAAAAATGTTGACGACGAAGGATAGAATTTTTAATATTGAAGAATACAAATGTCCAAAATACAATGATTTGGTATATGTCATAAATTTAAACAAACGTTATGTGTGTAATAATCATATATTTGCAAAAAATAATCACAAAATTTTACATTGTTCTTGTGACGAAGTGTGGGTTTTTTACAAGTGGTTATTACTTGAAAATAAAATTTTAAATTAATCATAAATTTTGTTTGATTTTTCAAAAACATTAGTTATAGTATACTATATAATACAAAGGTGGTTCAACTGAAAAACAATTTTTAAAAATGTTGACGACGAAGGATAGAATTTTTAATATTGAAGAATACAAATGTCCAAAATACAATGATTTGGTATATGTCATAAATTTAAACAAACGTTATGTGTGTAATAATCATATATTTGCAAAAAATAATCACAAAATTTTACATTGTTCTTGTGACGAAGTGTGGGTTTTTTACAAGTGGTTATTACTTGAAAATAAAATTTTAAATTAATCATAAATTTTGTTTGAATTGTTTACACCAACACTTTCATTTTTATTTCTCACCTTAGAACTTTAGACGTGTGTAATGTTTCACTTTATACATCCGTGTACTGCTATTGTGGCAGGACCAAGTGGATGTGGGAAGTCAAATTTTGTAACAAATTTCATAAAATCAGTTACAGAAATATGTAATTGTGATTTTAATCAGATCACATGGTGCTTTGATGAAATCCAACCTTTATATAATTTACCAAATGTTAACTATCATCAAGGAATTCCAAATCTTAAAATGTTTGATGGTGAAACTCAACAAATAACCATCTTTTAATAATAGTAGTGTTACGCCGCGCTCAAATCAGCGCACTAGCGCCATCTAGTGTCAGGAACGAGAGCGAGGGGAGCTTTGCAGTAAATGACATCACAAATCTTTCGACCGACAGCGCCACCCGAAGAACTAAGTTTCTGGAAAATCTACACTCGAATACTCGTTGCCTGGCGCGCATTTACCTGAATGTTCGGGACGCTTCTTTGCTAATTATATAAATAGGCGCTGCAAGATGCGATAGACAGAGTTGAACTCAGCGACACAAGCGAAGCTTCGGAGCGGAATTAAGTGAATTAGTGTGTTTAATTATTAGTGTTTTTAACTTTAATTTGTATAAAGTAAATTAAAGTGTTAATTTAGGTAATTCTATCGGCAATTTTTAATTGTCACGAACCTCAAGCTCGTAATAATTGGTGTCAGAAGTGGGATAAAATAATGCCGATTTTACCTAAGGAGGAAACGGAGGGTGTCCGTACCCGAAGTCAACGCCAGCAGGAGACGGACCAACGAAGATTTGGTGGTGCAACGCCGCAGACGTCGGAGGGCCAGCCACCGGCTGCAGGCCCGTCGGTAGCTCCTACATCTGCCGCACCTGACTTAGGTGCTCTGATGGTGATGCTGCAGGAGCAGGCTCGCCGACAGGAGGAACAGGCTCGCCAGCAGGCGGAACAGGCACGCCGATTGGAAGAGCAGCTGCGGGGTGGACAGGAGGAACAGGCCCGTCGATTGGAAGAGCAGATGCTCCTCATGAAGGACCTTCACGCTACCTTCGGGAAGGAGATAAAGGAGGTGAAGGATAGGGTTGCTCTGCATGACAACCGCCTGTCGGAAGCTGAAACCCAAATCGCGAAAGCTGAAAACCGAATCGAGAAAGCTGAAACCCGAATCGACCAAGTAAACTATCGGGTTGACAACGTAATGGCTGACATGAAGAAATCACTGGACGAACTCAAACTTGAAGATGGAGCTACAGCTCCCGTAGTAGCTACAACACCTTCGCTACGTGGGTTCAAGGTGCCACCGTTCGACGGTACCTCTTCCTGGTCAGCCTACAAAATCCAGTTCGAGGCTGTTATGAAGGCGAACGGCTGGAATAAAAGTCAGGCCATGACTGCTCTCACACTAGGCCTGCGCGATCAGGCCTTAACAGTTCTGGAAGCTCTCGGTGAGGAAGTGACTTATGAGCAACTCCTTGAGGCATTGGAGGCGAGATATGGCGACGCTCACCTGGAACACGTCTTTCGTGCGCAGCTTAAAGATCGCGTGCAGCGCATCAACGAAAACCTGCAGCAGTGGGGTCTAGAGGTGGAGAAGCTGGTGCGAAAAGCATACCGGTCTGTACCTGCGCTCATTGAAGGGAACCTGGTGCAGACATTCATCGACGGCATCCGTGACCTGGAAGTTAGAGCTGCTGTGAGGCTCGGGCACCACGAGACGCTTAAGGACGCCTTGGCCCATGCACTGGAGGTAGAAGCCGTGCGGCAGGATCATCGTTCCCATCGCGTCAGGGAGGTTGCAGCAGCTACAGTTCGCGACCGCAACAGAGGATACAGCCCTAGGTGCTATGGCTGTGGGGAAAAGGGCCATCTTCGATCCAGCTGCCCTAAGCGAACCCTAGAAAGGGACGGTGAACGATCTCAGGAGGGTAGTGCGGCCAACAGCACCGCCCAGCAGCAGCAGGGAAACGAGTAAAAGCCAGAACTGCGGGGCGGGTGCTGGCTGATGTTAAAAGAGCCCCAAGGATCTCGATCTCACAAACCCATGATGGGAACAGTCTAATCATCAAGGGCGAGGTCAACGCAATGCCGTGTAAACTGACCATAGACACTGGAGCCTCTCGTACGGTTGTTAGTTCCCAACTTATAAGTCAGTTCCTTGGGGACTCCGCATACAACCGAGAACGCATTAATTTGGTAACAGCCACCGGTCAGCGTATACGCGTCCGTGGAGAGAAGGAGATGGAGTTGAAGCTAGGCAACGTGATCTACCTGCATAATGTCATCGTGGCTGATATAATGGACGACTGCATCCTAGGCTTAGACTTTATGAGGAATAATTGTTGCGAGATCGACGTTAAGCAAGGTGTTTTGAAATGTAGACAGGAGGAACTTTTTATGGAAGGTGCGTTACCAGGGAACGTGTACAGCATCAAGAAGATTGTTCTTCCGCCGATATCGGAAACGATTGTTCCGGTTAGTCTTCCTCGAACGCTGGGCAAGCTCACCGTTGTGTACTTGTGGAAAGGGTAAACAATGACCTTCCATGGAAAGTAACTCGAACCTTGGTCAGGACCACTGACATCTCAGGAGTACGTGTGCTGAACCTTTGCGACCGGGAACAGATTATAGAAAAAGGCACACTGGTTGGTACTTGTGAGGAAGTGGATTGGTTACGTCAGTGCCAATATATATCGAGTGGGACCCCCCAGCAAGGATTCAGAAACGAGAGTGACCACACTTTTGGAAGACTGTCGCAGTGTTCTGTCCCCGAACGAATTGGTCAAGGAGAAGAAGTTGTTACTCGAGTACGCCGATGTATTCTCATCAAACGATGCTGACATAGGAAAAACTAGTGTGGTTCAACACAAAATAAACACAGGTGAAGAGTTGCCTATCCGTCAGCCTCCAAGACGATTGCCGGTAGCACGTGAAAAGGAAGTGGAAACCATGATTAAGGGAATGGTGAAGGATGGTGTTATTGAACCTTTATCTAGTCCATGGTGTTCACCCGTGGTACTGGTAAAGAAGAAGGACGGCAGCTCCGGTTTTGTGTTGACTACCGCCGTCTGAACGACGTTACTAAGAAGGATAGCTATCCCTTGCCAAGAATTGACGACACGCTGGACATGCTTACAGGAGTAAAGTGGTTTAGCACGCTGGACCTAAAAAGTGGTTACTGCCAAGTTGAAATTGACCCCAAGGACAAGGAGAAAACTGCGTTCTCGACGGGAAAGGGTTTGTGGCAATTTAAAGTAATGCCGTTTGGGTTGTGCAATGCTCCAGCAACGTTTGAAAGGCTGATGGAACTTGTACTTACCGGGCTAATTGGCGACGCCTGTCTGGTCTACTTGGATGACATCATCATCGTGGGCCGTACGTTTGAGGAACACCTTCAAAACTTGGAACGCGTGCTCATGAAGATTAAGAGTGCCAACCTCAAGTTGAGTCCGAAGAAATGTTCACTATTCAAACGGCAAATGAGTTTTTTGGGGTATGTAGTGTCTGAAGAAGGTATCCGCACGGATCCAGAGAAAATCGCAGCTGTAAAGGATTGGCCGATTCCAAAAGACAAGACGCAGGTTAGAGCATTTTTGGGTTTGTGCTCCTATTACCGACGTTTTGTGAAGAACTTTGCAGATAAAGCCAAACCTCTGCATAAGCTAACCGAGGAGAAGCGACATTTCTGCTGGGATGAAAGTTGTAACATCGCATTCCAGGAGCTCAAGGACCGTCTGTGCAAGACACCTATTTTGGGATACCCTGATGTAAGCAAAGAGTTTATAGTTGACACAGACGCAAGTGATATAGGACTTGGCGGTGTGTAGTCTCAACGTAATGGTGACCAAGAGGTCGTGATAGCGTACTTCAGCAAGTCGTTGTCAAAACCGGAAAGGAACTACTGTGTCACAAGACGCGAATTGCTAGCTGTGGTAAAGTCGTTGCAACATTTTAGCAAATATCTTATGGGACGAAAATTTCACTTACGAACTGACCATGCTGCATTAAAATGGCTATTGCAGTTTAAAAACCCAGAAGGACAAGTTGCGAGGTGGATTGAACTACTGCAGGGATACGACTTTGAGATCGAACATCGCAGCGGGAAATCTCATGGCAACGCAGATGCATTGTCAAGAAGACCTTGTCCTGAAGATTGCAAACATTGTACTAGGCAAGAGAGTAAGGAAGTGGTATCCGTGAGGATGCTCAGGGCAGACCACCTCAGCAACGAGTGGAAGGACAGCTTACTACATGCACAGCAGGAAGATCCGGACATCAAACCGATTCGGGAATGGATAAAGGCCAGTGCTCCCAAGCCCAAGTGGAGTGAAGTCTCAGCGATGAGTTCGACCACTAAAAGCTATTGGGCCCAGTGGGACAGCTTGCTGCTTCAGGATGGAGTTCTGTGTCGTAAATGGGAAAACGTTCGGGGAGACAGCTGTCATTTGCAAATGGTTGTCCCTAAAGCTAAAGTACCGGATGTTCTACAGCTGTACCATAATGATTGTTCAGGAGGCCATCTGGGAGTTAAACGAACTCTACTGAAGATCCGAGAACGGTTTTACTGGGTCCACTGTCGAAACGATGTCGAGGACTGGTGTCGCAAATGTACAAGTTGTGCGGCTGCAAAGGGACCTCAGACTCGTAGTAGAGGTGCATTGAAGTTGTACAATGTTGGTGCACCATGGTAAAGAATAGCCATTGACGTGGCGGGACCGTTTCCGGAGAGTGAAAGCGGTAACAAGTATTTCATGGTTGTGATGGATTACTTCACTAAGTGGCCAGAAGTCTTCGCCATTCCAAATCAAGAAGCTTCAACAGTTGCTGATAAACTAGTTCATGAAGTCTTCTGTCGTTTTGGTGTACCTTTAGAGATTCACAGCGATCAAGGAAGGAATTTCAAGTCTCAAATATTCCAGGAAACTTGCCGAGTTATGGGTACTCATAAAACAGGAACGACTTCTTATCACCCGCAATCTGATGGAATGGTGGAACGATTTAATCAGACATTGGAGAGGTACCTAGCAAAAGTTGTAGACAATCGGCAACGAGATTTGGACAAGCACATACAACCTTTTTTGTTGTCATATAGAAGTTCTGTTCACGAAAGTACAGCAGTGACACCAGCTTTCGCAAACTTTGGAAGGGAATTACGGCTGCCTGCGGACCTGACCACCGGGATACCACCTGATGCCCCACGCAGTACAACCGATTATGCAAATGACTTGCGGAACAAAATGAATGACATTTATGAGCACGTCAGACAATCAGGCCAGCAAATGTCTGAGAAAATGAAAACCCGGTACGACCGCAAAATGAACAATAAAGGGTTCAACGAAGGTTCATTAGTGTGGTTGCATAATCCAGTCCGCAGCAAAGGGAAATCTCCTAAGCTTCAAGCTAAATGGGACGGCCCGTACCGGATTGTGACCAGGATCAACGATGTAACCTACCGGATACAGAAAGGCGCAAGAGGGACTCCTAAGATCGTCCATGTGGATCGCCTAGCGCGTTATTATGGGGCCGATAATGCTCGGGTCGAGCATGTCTTAGGAGGGCGCAGTGTTACGCCGCGCTCAAATCAGCGCACTAGCGCCATCTAGTGTCAGGAACGAGAGCGAGGGGAGCTTTGCAGTAAATGACATCACAAATCTTTCGACCGACAGCGCCACCCGAAGAACTAAGTTTCTGGAAAATCTACACTCGAATACTCGTTGCCTGGCGCGCATTTACCTGAATGTTCGGGACGCTTCTTTGCTAATTATATAAATAGGCGCTGCAAGATGCGATAGACAGAGTTGAACTCAGCGACACAAGCGAAGCTTCGGAGCGGAATTAAGTGAATTAGTGTGTTTAATTATTAGTGTTTTTAACTTTAATTTGTATAAAGTAAATTAAAGTGTTAATTTAGGTAATTCTATCGGCAATTTTTAATTGTCACGAACCTCAAGCTCGTAACAGTATATTTACATCAGCGTATCATACTCATACACACACATAACGTTTGTTTAAATTTATGACATTTACCAAATTATTGTATTTTGGACATTTGTATTCTTCAATATTAAAAATTCTATCCTTCGTCGTCAACATTTTTAAAAATTGTTTTTCTGTTGAACCACCTTTGTATTATATAGTATACTATAACTAATGTTTTTGAAAAATCAAACAAAATTTATGATTAATTTAAAATTTTATTTTCAAGTAATAACCACTTGTAAAAAACCCACACTTCGTCACAAGAACAATGTAAAATTTTGTGATTATTTTTTGCAAATATATGATTATTACACACATAACGTTTGTTTAAATTTATGACATTTACCAAATCATTGTATTTTGGACATTGGTATCAATATTAAAAATTCTATCATTCGTCGTCAACATTTTTAAAAATTGTTTTTCTGTTGAACCACCTTTGTATTATATAGTATACTATGGCAAATTTTTTTTGGAAATCAAACAAAATTTATGATTAAATTAAAATTTTATTTTCAAGTAATAATCACTTGTAAAAAACCCACACTTCGTCACAAAAACAATGTAAAATTTTGTGATTATTTTTTGCAAATATATGATTGTTACACACATAACGTTTGTTTAAATTTATGACATTTACCAAATCATTGTATTTTGGACATTTGTATGTAATATCTTCAATATTAAAAATTCTATCATTCGTCGTCAACATTTTTAAAAATTGTTTTTCTGTTGAACCACCTTTGTATGCGATCACTTCGTCTTTGCACAAATTTCTAATATACCAATTTAATATGGGAATGATGTTCTCTTGTTTGTAGGCACATTTTAATTCTTCGGTCACATCAAAATATGGAATGCCGTGCACGTGTGTTTCACAATAACGAACAGTTTTTTTGTCTTTTGGCGACAAATAATTGAAAGGATAACTTGGCCGAAACAAATAATGATCGATAAACGAATCATTTTTATTAGATAGTTTTACGTCTAGAATAGACATTTCTCTACATTGAAAATGTTTATGAGGATATGTAATGTAAAATCCGTCCATGTCGATGACGTATCTAATATTTTTTAGATTTTGTGTCGTTTTGAACCAAAATGTTAAAAGTATTTACACGTGACTAAAATATGTTTGTTCCAACAAACTTCACATAACAATTCATTCTTCATTACTTCCCATCATCCCATTTCTTCCTTCTGCTCTTTTCTTCCTGTAATTTAAGAAAACAGAATCACATTCACTAATGATCAATTAATGACTGTCATTGTTAAAAAAGTATTTTTTAACTTTTTACTTTCTGCTATTGTCTTTGTATTTATGGCTAGGAAATGTCTGCGGCGCGGTCTCAATGCGTGTTGGCAAACTTCACATGCCTTCGAAATTTTCTCAGACATGCAGGTTTCCTCACGTTGTTTTCCTTCACCGCCGAGCACGTGGTAAATCAGCACTTAAAATTACAATTAACAATTTAAGTGGTGCCGGCGGGGGTCGAACCCGGGTCGCGTACTGTGAAATTTACAGCTTGCGCTAACCATCTGAGCTACCACGGCTTAATCATATACACACACTCAATATTTAAATATAATTTGTTAACACTAAATCATACACACGTAAGAAAATAACAGAAAGAAAAGTAAGTGTGTCAATAGAATAAACACTTAAAATTGCAATTAACAATTTAATTGGTGCCGGCGGGGATCGAATCCGGGTCGCGTACTGTGAAATTTACAGCTTGCGCTAACCATCTGAGCTACCACGGCTTAATATATACACACAAAATATTTAAATAAAAATAAAAAGTAAGTTTGTCAATAGATTAAACACTTACATCTATAGCCTTTGATGCGTTGAAGTAACACAAATGTAGTATTGATAGATACACTGCGGTCAAACGACCATACACTAACTCCATGACTGCAGTTGCTTGTTCTTATATAGTACCAGTAAGTAATAATTCTAATCTAAAGAATTTCTACAGTAGAATTGATAATAACTTTATGCGTCAACAATCTTATCTCACATTCTGTTGCTTATCTCAGCCTTATTTCGTGTTGCGTCTTATTCAGTGTATTGATGACTCAAATACGTTTTGTATAACAGAAAAAAATGCAATTTAATATTTAGAAATCACATAATTGATCATTCCTATGTTAGTCATTGAGTAGATTGTACTGTAATAATCTACTAATAGCAGTAATATCATGGATACACTAGATGTACAACAACATCTGAAAAAGATTCACACCAGTCTAGAAAATAATGTTTATGCTGCTAGCAGACTGCCCATGTACACCCACGTACCAACGTATATACCTAGTCAGGTCATAAGTATTGTCACACAGTAAAAACTTTTCTTTTAGAATGCTGGCCACAAAAAAGTTTATTGAATTCGAATTGTTCATGAAAATAAAACTGTATACTTTTTAGAATTTTACTCATTTTTACATATGGAGTAGACGCTTAAAAAAGACCGTGTTGCAGTTATTGCGTTGCATCGTTGCGATTACGCGCCAATTAAATTTTTTGATATACTGAAAAATTTGAATATAACCAAAAGATTCGTTTATCGTACCATCAAACGATACAATGAAGACTCTAGTGTAGATGACAGGTCAAGAAGTGGTCGCCCTCGGTCTGTTAGGACTCCAGCAGTGATAAAAGCTGTAAAGGCGCGAATTCAAAGAAAGCCCAAACGTAAGCAGAAACTGTTGGCCCTTCAGATGGGGTTAAGCAGAACCACGGTGAAAAGGGTGTTAAATGAAGACTTAGGGCTTCGGGCATATCGAAGAAAAACAGGACATCGTTTGAATGCTCGTCTAATGGACCTGAGACTGAAGAGATGCCGCGCTTTGTTGAAGCGGTACGCGGGAAAAGAATATCGGGAAATTCTTTTTTCGGATGAAAAAATTTTTACCGTACAATAGAGCTACAACAAACAAAATGATAAGGTGTACGCACACAGTAGTGAAGAATCGAGCAACCGTATTCCGCGTGTCCAACGAGATCATTTTCCATCCTCGCTCATGGTATGGTTGGGAGTTTCTTATTGGGGTTTAACAGAGGTACATTTTTGTGAGAAAAATGTAAAAACGAATGCAGTTGTGTATAAAAATACAGTCCTGACGAACCTTGTGTAACCTGTTTCTCATACCATGTTCAATAACAGGCACTGGGTATTCCAACAAGATTCGGCGTCAGCTCATAGAGCGAAGAGCACACAAGACTGGCTGGCGGCGCGTGAAATCGACTTCATCCGACACAAAGACTGGCCCTCCTCCAGTCCAGATTTAAATCCGTTAGATTACAAGATATGGCAACACTTGGAGGAAAAGGCGTGCTCAAAGCCTCATCCCAATTTGGAGTCACTCAAGACATCCTTGATTAAGGCAGCCGCCGATATTGACATGAACCTCGTTCGTGGTGCGATAGACGACTGGCCGCGCAGATTGAAGGCCTGTATTCAAAATCACGGAGGTCATTTTGAATAAACTATAGTGTCATAGGAATCTATGTTTTGTTAAGTTCATTTTGGTATATAAATGGTTACATAATGAATAAATTTGTTTCATTTATTTTATATTAAACATGTAACAGAATTTATGACCTAACTAGGTAATATGCAATTTGGGTACAGATGATAAACCAGGGTCACATTGGGTAGCTTTATATATCGATACGAATGACGTCGGTCAATATTTTGATTCATACAGACGAGCACCTGTACGATATCATCTAGAGTTTTTAAAAAGAATTGTAAAAGATGGAACTGGAATGTTGATAGGATTCAGAATGAGTGGACTTCAGTTTGTGGCGAATATTGCTTAATGTATTTGCTGTGTAAGTTTCAGGAATGTTCAATGCATAGTTTTACGAGTATATTTACAGGGAACACATTGTACAACGATATGTTAGTGGAAGAGATGTTTCGCTCCTATGTTATAGATAATAAGTAATAAGATTTTGTATTTTATAAATAAAAATTTCAACAAAATTGGGTAATGTGTTTTATTAATGAGTCAGATTAGTGTGGATAGGAACAAGGGAGTATAATACAATAGCACCACGCTGTGGAAGAATAGATAATGACGGTATTGAACGAACAATAGATAAGTAGATAAGAACAATGGAGCGCTAATGACGGTGGACGCCCGCAGCGGATATCAATTAGATAAGAGTTGATCTGCACATCTCCGGAACCGTGCATCCTACGCAAAAATGGACCGCAGATTCGTGATCATAGCATGCCAAAACCTTTTTTTTTTTATAGGATCGTGAGTCGACGAACGTCGTACTTGTACCACTTCTGACTCAGTGCGCCAGAACTGGTACAACGTAACTACTATCAGCATAGTCAAGGATAGGCAGAAGAAGAGACTGGGCGAGCGTAACTTTAGTTGATGTGGGAAGGAAATTACGTAAAAGAGCTTAACGCAGCAAACATTTTTCTACTGACCTCATTAACCTGTGAGGTCCAAGACATACAGGAGTCAAGATACAACCCCAGGTTTTTAACCTTGTTACTGAAAGGGATTAGAGTGCAGTCTAGTATAATAGGGGGTAGGGAAGACCAGTCAATTTTACCAATTAATCTAGAACTACCGATGACAATGACCTGAGTTTTCTTAGGATTAATCGTTAGACCATAACATTTACTCCAATTCGAAGTACAAGTCAGATCAGCGTTAATAGTGTCAACTGCTTTAGATAGATCTTCAAGAGAGGACTGAGTGTTATCATCTGCGAGGGACTACTATTGTTTATCCCTGCAGGTTTCGGGCCTCGGGGTGTCCCCCATTACCCGGGTAATCCTCATAGCCCATTTCTATGGACCGGTCTTGGGAGCCGTACAAGGACGGCATTGTAGGTAATCTTCGTTGGCGTATTGCGCGCCACCAGGTAGGTGCTTCCGGAGGGTCAGCAGTCTCGAAGCCCCGCGGATAGGGAGTCGACGCAGGACCAATCCTGCCGACAGGTGTGCGCTCCTGACAGCAGCACTCCGGGCCTCCAATGCTCCTACCTGGCTCTAGG
Organism: Parnassius smintheus behrii; assembly: GCA_036936625.1. Taxonomy (NCBI): domain Eukaryota; kingdom Metazoa; phylum Arthropoda; class Insecta; order Lepidoptera; family Papilionidae; genus Parnassius; species Parnassius smintheus. The sequence goes on from JAUPFT010000017.1 coordinate 42,881,958, forward strand.
TTAAGGCCTGGCGAATTCCTAGGCAGAAATTGGCGTATCTCGCGCCTCTGGGAAGGGATCTGCCGAAGGGTCAGCAACCTCCATGTCCCGCGGAGACGCATCTCGACGTGGAGCCGAAGTCACCAACAGGTGCACGCTCTCCTAGCAGCACGCCGGGCCTTCGGAGTTCGCTTCCCAGCATGGTAGATTAAGCGCAGCGTTGGGTATGTAGGTAACATCCCGGGCGGGGTCAAGGGCGGTTGCGTTGACGCAAGCCGAGTTGGCCCCACAGCACGTGCACCCACTGCGAAGCGACGCGCTGTACTTCTCCCGCCCGGGCGGGAGCCGACGACCGACGGACGTGACTGCCTGCTAGCGCGGTCCGGACGCGACTCCATCACATACGATTATGTATCCGGCACCGCATGCCGCAGCGTTGTGCGTTACGATCAAGAGACCGAAGCATGGTACAATTATATTATAAAAGAGCTAATTAGAAATATATTTTTACGTAGTAATGCCATGCTGCAGCTATATTATGGTTGTAGCACGAATGGGTCGGCTCGACCGGGGTAAGACAACGCTCTCACAAAACACCAGCGTAAAAAATAGTAGCTTAACACTGCTGTATTTCGTATGGTGTGTAAAAAACCGCAGACCCTTTTTAGTAGAAACGAGGCATTCCATCTGTCTTCAGGGGTGACAACGTATCTGCATTTTGATTCTTAATTGAGGATGTCTATGGATCATAGCATCCCCTTACCATCAGGTGGACTGTGTGCTCCATAGTTATCCTTTTCCTATTAAAAAAATATTACATTTTGGTCTTTAGGTATGTATTTCTTATTAGTTTTGAGACTTGTTAGTAAAATAAAAATTAAATACTTGCTCGCTGAGCCACCTTGAGCCTTGATACGACCAGCAGTGAAGGACCTCGTCTCAGATTTATGTCATCACTGGCAACCCACATTGGTTGTACAATCTCGTTTTCAGGTTTTAGGGCATACCTAACGAAGTGTGTCGTAATTTCCCTATCGCTGCCCAGCCGAGTTGAATCCGTCGATTGATTTCTCGGTCGAAGTTCGACTTACCTAGTCGGATTATTTATCCTAGGTGAAACATACTCATCAACAACTTCGAGCTTAGTGCTCCCAACAACTACCGTCATCGGTAGTCTTCTTCAAGCGAAGAAGGCTTACCAATGTGTTGTTACCTCTGACTAAGATGAAATGTCTCACAGCCGATAAATATACTGCCTCTCTTTAACTAACAGATCGTAGAACAGTAATGCAGGCAGTGCTGAAGAAAAAACTCTATTTCTCTAGACTAGTCCTTACAGTTACTTAACCTACCTGAGTAATTGGTGGCACAAATAGGTAAGAAGGAGGGTATCACTAGTTATGTTGATAGTCAAAGAGGATATTTAAATTTAAAAAAATGCATTAGACGTAGTAATTTTATTACTGGCATAACGTGCAACAGGTCAGTCAATTATTTACAAACAATAATCTTACATTCTCTCACACGGACACAGCCACATGGTAACTGTTGCAGATGTTCATATTCCACTGCTTGGTTCACATTAAGCAAATTAAATTTGTTATTGACTACTATAAATAACAAAACTCTAAAATGCAAATCAATGATTATTTCAATAAAAATACCGTACAAAATAACATAAATAGTGGGATCAACAATTATACACAATTTGGTTTGGTTTTATTACATATACCACATATTCGCTACCATTTTTTTATTGTTATGACCAGACCAGTTGGCCGAGCAACAGGATGGCTTCGGGAATACAAAGTCATCAAAAAATAGTTAAATCGGGGGAATTACACCGGTAATAAATTAAATAGATGTTTACATTTTTACAAACAATTTTAGTTGTTTAATACACTGTTTATTTATTGGACACTCCTGCTCCCTATATAACCGGTCTGATAATTCACTAGCATCATTGATCTACTTCTTGGCGAATTCTTCTCCGGTCTTGATGTTCTTAAGGAGTTCAGGAATGGCAGCCTTAAGAAGTTGCTGCTCGAATTCGTTCAACTTGCCAAAGCCAAGGTTCTTCTCCACTCCGTTCTTACCGAGCATCACAGGGTTGGCGAAGTAGCTAGCCTCGGTCAAGTCGGACTTGACGTATGCGCATTCTACTACGTTGCTTTCGCCCTATAACCAAACATGTGCATATCAATGTTTTCTAGTATTCTTAGCTTTAGTTATATTTTAAGTTCAACTTGAAGTTAAGTTTAATGTATTGGATAAAATGATTTCTTATATTTACGCGCACACTAACTTTGAATAAAACTATTTATACGGATTTTATCGCGTTTAACGAACTTATTCAATTCCCGAGATTTCGTTTCGTTCATGGTCACAGGAGAGACTGTGAAAATAAGTTATTTAAACAGAGATCATTAATTTGGATAATATCATAGTTGACAAGTCAATTACCAACAATTGGTAATCAGTCATTTACCGACAATTTAACAAGTCAACTGAAATGCTAAAGTAACATGACTAAACAATATTAGTTAAGTTAAAGTTCCAGCCTATATAAGCGACTGTTATGCACAGGTCTCCTCTCATTTCCGAGAGAGGCAAGGAAGTGTCCGTCTTGCTGCTCCAATGCGTGTAGGTAACATGACATGTTTTAAAAAAATATTTTTATTTTTCATACAAGTGAGCAAGTGGTAAATCAGCACTTAAAATTGCAATAAACAATTTCATTGGTGCCGGCGGAGATCCAACTATGTTGATCGAAATTTACAGCGGGTGCTAACTATCTGAGCTCTAAATTATATTGCTGGCTCTTTACTATCTACACCTATCTTTAAAAACCTTATGGTAATTTAAAAAAGATTCTATTATGATTGGATCTGGTTAAATTTTATACACACACTACAAGTATACTTGAATTGGTTAATCTAGAAAGTAACTGTGTAACATACATAAAAAAAGAAATTATAGTTGTTTTAACAAGCGTTACATGTAGTTTGTCTTAACTTACTTTAAGTCCCCTGAGTACGGAGCCGGAGAGGCGAGCACCAGCATAAGCCATTGAGAGTGTGGCAGAACCGCCACCAGCCTTAGCCTTCACCACCTGTCACAAAAGAATTTTAGAGTTAAGAAAAATTTGAAGATGAACACCGTGAGCTAGTGGTACAAGAATATTCATTGCCCAACAGGATTAACGCAGTTGACTATTTACCACCAGCATGTTGGTACCAAGCTCTTAATTACTTCTACCGGCAAATAACAGCGCCAGCAATGCTATGTTCTTAAGCAGTTCTAAAGGGTACCGGTCTAAAGAGTATAGACTACCAGTTTAATTACATTCTGAAAGGAATTCCATATTGTTAGTCCCCACGTGACAACGCATGTGTAGCAAGATTCCATTAACTGGGTAGACACTTACCATTAGGTAATTGTAACATCATTTGACGTTATAGTTTTATTAAAAAAAAGTAATAGAAAACAATAGTTAAATCATGTACGGTCTCATGACTTATCATTGAGATAATGTACTTCCCATTTATTTTATTACATAGATAAATACATAATAAGACTACTTAAATGAGAAAGTGGGTTGAGATATTGTATAAAGATACGAAAAAGCTTCTTTCCAAGTGGTATTGTGGGACCAAACCTCTACCAAATACAACACCTTACTCCTCCAAGTTCTTGCCATATGATTCTAAATCCGTCCTGTAACTTATGTAGTTACAGCTACAATCGAATTTTTATTGAAAATGTCTTCTTTATTTTTCTGCTTAATCAACTCCTAACACAGCCCATGACTGGGCTGGATGTATGTAGATGTTTATGAGCCACAAAATCCACTAACTTAAAAAAATCTTTAAAAAGAATTACAACACGGTTAAATGTGGCTTTCGGCTCCAAAAACATTGGTGTCCATAGACAGGTAATTAAATGTACAATAAGATTACTAAGGCTATAATACTAGGAGGTAAATTTGAAAAAGAATAATAACAATAATAACAGCAGTTCTGGTGAACTGACAATTATATGTTGTTAATAAATAATGAAAAGTCGAGCGTGATTTACCTCAGTACCAGCTTCCTGAATCCTCTCAGTGAGAGCCTTGATCTTGGCTTGGTCGGTCAACTTAACAGCGGGTTGACTTTGGCTTAGCACAGGGATGATGGTGACACCAGAGTGACCACCGATGACGGGGATGGTGACTGTTCTGGGGTCCACGCCGTTGATCTCGCCGATGAATGCCGCAGCACGGACAACATCCAGGGTAGTTACACCAAGGACCTTAGCTGGGTCGTATACGCCAGCCTGAAGACACAGTATTACTTAATACCTAGTCTTATATTTGAAACAGGGTTTTTCAAGAATGAAATTCTGTTTGGGAATAATTTCTTAAATCACCTAAGTCTACAAATAATTAAAAATTAAATTAGAACAATATTAAATATCACAATAACGTGTATTCAATAATTAATATTAATACCATCTTTAAAAATTTCTCTTTATAATATACATGTTGCAAGCTGTAACAGTAGAATACAATTTAATTGCAATGTCGTTGAGAACACAAGCGATTCGCGATGTAATGCGAAAGATTTGTGGTTTCCATAAAATTCATCCGATTACGACGAAATTTTTGAGTGGTAGTTACACGCGTCAGTCTAAAAAAATGACAAAAAAACCAAAGGAGATTTCAAAGAACTCAAAATAATAAAACTATTTTAAAATATCTATTAAATAATAGTACCCGGTTGACCGAGCTTTGCTCGGTATTTTTCGCTCGATTTTTTTAATTCGTGTGTTTTGGAAATTATATTTAGATACAAATTACATACTGATGAATTATAAATAATATTTTTTGATCTTAGCGACATAACAGAAAAAACTGAACTGGTTATTTGAATAAAAAATCATGAGTGCAATTATTTTTATTTAAATTTTCGTGTTTTTAAAAAATACTAAAAAAAGGGCTCGAAAAAAATATATTTTCTCAAAAAAGAAAGAAACTTGAAAAAAAAAAATAAAAAAGTCGGTCGGTCGGTCTGGGCTCGAACCGGGGTTTTACGATTTTGTGACCGCCCATTATACCAATAAGCTATTTATAATCATTACCAAACTGTCAAAATTTACCTTCTTATTCTAACTATATTGTAGCAGTTTTTAATTGCCTAAAAACACGGACAAAAAGACATTTTCTAAAAATAAATCTTAGCTAGATCGATTTATTATCCCCGAAACTCCCTGGACACTAAATTTTATGAAAATCGTTGGAGCCGTTTCCGAGATCCCGATTATATATATATATATATATACATATATACAAGAATTGCTCGTTTAATAGTATAGGATTAATAATAGCTGCAGAAATTGGTGTTAACACATAGATTAAAGTAGTATTAAAATCCCGATTTCTAAAGCCGTTAAGTGAATTAATCTTACGGCTTTTACTTTTCATTGTGTCTTTTTAACACTTTTCCTAGCTCCTTAGGAAATATCACAAGCTAGAATTTCGTTATTCATTTCCTAAACCCCACCTATACGGTTGGAATTTTTCTTCTATTTTATATGGGACCACCCCTGAAGTTATAGCCTTTATAATAATTAAAAAAATATTAAATTAAGTTTACAATTATTGACGAAGATAGCCTGTGACAAAAAAATAAGAAATTTGAACCGAGAATCTCCTTCTTTTTTGAAGTCGGGTAACAAAAGAGCCAACATTTGCGGGCAAGGATTTAATAAGTACTACAATAAAAGCTAAAATAAAAACTGCCATAATAAATTAATGCACTTGTTCCGTTTCCTTCCACGCTTCGATCAGCAATACCAACGTGCACCAGCAGTAGATCATATTTCCGAGTCGCTTTCTGCGGTTTTGCCGAAGTAATGTGTAAAATAGATAAGTGAACCCCTGTTATCAACATTTCTACTTTAAATAAAACACAACTTCATGTGTCACATAATAAACAAGATATAAAATGCTTATATAGATATAGATATAAGATTAGAATGGTATACCAAAAAAACATTTTATTGAGTAACACAAAAGGTTTTAGAAGTGGTTGTTCAACGTTAAATAACCTTTCTAGTCTGGTTTCCGAATTTCAGTTAGGCTTAACAGGTAAGAATAGCTACAATTGGTTGTTTTGTAGATATTGATAACGCATACAATAACGTGGATGGTATAGGTTCAGCTATATGTAATTAATTACCTACGGAATTTTCAACAATACAATATACAATTTTTATGGATCAGTCAAAGATCATTAAAATTTCAAGTTAACAATGCCATAATTTGCCGAAATAAAGGTCGGAGATTGGCTCAGGGGTACACATTATCACCATTACTATTCAACATAATTACTACACAAATATGCAAGGAGGTACAGAATGTTCGCATATCACAATATGCAGATAACTTCGGTATATACGTAGGCCGTAAAAATTTATTAGAAGCCGTTGACTATCTCCCAGAGGCATTGGATTTAGTAAGCTCACTACTTTTCAACATAGGTCTAGAAGTGTCCCCTATAAAAGGTAAAGTGTGTGTGTTCTCTCGTCGATTTAGACGTGAGTTGATAGACTTAAAAATTAATGACGTTCCCTTACAGGTAGTTGATAATATAAAATATTTAGGTATATTATGGTTGGATCGTGGTCTAAGATGGGGAAAACATATAATTGAACTTGCCGAAAAAACGCTTAAGTTTCTAAATGTTCTTAAATGTTTGTCTGGGCCAGGGTGGTGTCTACATCCATCACATTTGCGTCGTTTGTGTATCGCAATCATAAGAAGCAGAATTGATTATGCTTGTTTCCTCTATGATAGTAGTTGTGTAACACACCTTTAAAAACTGGAACGAGTGCAAAATCAAGCTATGAGAGTTATTGGTGGATTTTTAAAAAGCACACCAATACATGTGATGGAGAATGAGCTTTGTATTAAACCGCTACATATACGAAGGTTCATTATCTTGCGAGAAAATTCTGGCTGAAAACAAAATCACTTTAGATAATGAATTAATTGTAGTAGTAAACAGTGCCAATGATTTTAAAACCTCTGAAATTGTCTCAAAAAAGGAAGAAACCTTACCGATGAGTAACTGCCAATCATCAAAACAAGAAACAGGGCCTATAACCAAAAGTAGTATTCCCGACAAGACATTTCGTTAACAGTTTTAAATTAACTTTCCAAAACGTTCAGAGCTTAAGAAATAAAGTAGACTTAATTGAGCATTTATTAGTTGATACAAACATTGACATATTATTATTGTCAGAAGTATGGAGAAGTGAGGACTTTTGTGAATCTATAGTAATACCAAATTATAAAGTAGCTTCAAAATTTAGTAGAAAAAAGCATGGTGGTGGAGGTGTTGGTATTATGCTGAAAGATTTTATTGATTATATTGAAAAAATAGACTTGGTTAGTTTTCCGTAGAATTTACGATTGAATTTTGTGCAATAAAAATACCGAAGTATAATATTGTTTTAGTCAGCTTATATAGAGCGGATCGTAATATTAATATCTTTTATGAACAATTAAATAAACTACTTAATAGAATACAACTAAAATATAGTCATAAATATGTCATTATTGGGGATGATTTTAATATAAATGTTAACGAAAACAATAGTGATTCTCAGGAACTCTTAAATTTAATGTGTTCTCATAATTTTGCTCAACTTATAAAAGAACCCACCCGAGTCACAAATAAAACAGCCACCTGTATTGATCTAATCTTTACAAACTATATATCTTTAGTAAAAATTGCTATGTTATTGATTATGGTTTATCAGATCATAAAGTAACAAATCTAGAATTAAATTTAGAGACGGCGATGAGCAAAAAGCAAGTGTTATTTACAAGAAAAAGTTTTACAAAACAAAACATTAATTCATTCAAAAACTCATTAAATAACGTCGATTGGAATAATATTCTAAAAGAGAACCAAACTGTAAATGAGAACTACAATATTTTTCTTAAAATAATATCAAATAGTTTAAACGAACATATACCTATGATGAAAGTAAAAATAAAAGAACAAAAAAATAAAGGCTGGTTGACAACTGGATTAAAAAAATCTTGTAAGCATAAAAGACTTTTAAGAATAATCCTTAATGAAACAAAAAGTCCAGTTTTTCTTAATTACTATAAAAAATACACAATAATTCTTAAACGTAGTATCAAATTATCAAAAAAACTACAATACATTAAACAAATGAAAAATTCGAGTAATAAAATAAAGACCATGTGGAACATAATTAATAATAAATGGGTAGATAAAAAAAACCCTACAACTACAGACCAATAGCCCTATTGCCCACCTTTTCAAAGATATACGAAAAAGCAATGTGTAATAGACTCTACTCATTCCTTGAAAAGTATGAAATACTGGATGATAGCCAAAATGGATTCAGAAAATCAAGATCAACCACCCTAGCTGTATATAAGTTCATACGAATGGCCCCACAAAATTTAAATGATAAAAAACATACTTTTGGTATTTTACTTGATATGACGAAAGCATATGACAGGGTGCCCTATGATAAACTACTTTTAAAACTTATGAATTCGGGTATCCGTGGGCTAGTACGTAACTGGTTTAAATCCTATTTAAATAATCGGAAGCAAATAGTAGAAATTGAACACTACAACCAAATTACAAATGAAGTAATAAAAGTTTGTTCTGAAGAGAAACACCTAACTAGTTCAATTCCACAGGGCAGCGTCTTAGGCTATGTGCTGTTTCTTATTTATGTAAATGACCTGCCAAAAAGTTTGTATAGAGAATCAACACTGCCAGTATTATTTGCAGATGACTTGTCAATACTTATAAAAAGTAACGACAACATTGGCTCTGAAGCCCTTATCTATGATACACTTCATAATGTCACTCATTGGCTTGATAGCCATAATCTAGAAATAAACCTTAAAAAGACAAAAATTTTACAATTTCGTTCATATAATAAACCACCCCTAAAAATTAATTTTCAATTACAAAATACCCTAATAGAACAGATAGACTCGTATAACTTGCTTGGACTTAATGTAGATACACATTTAAAACTGGAAGTCGCATATTGAAAAAATTAAATGCAAGCTCTCTAAATTTACATATGCGCTTTATCAAATTAATCATAGCACAAATTTAGAAACTGCACTTTCGACATATTACGCGTATGCCTTTTCATGGCTTAAATATGGCATTATCCTTTGGGGTAATAGTGTTAATGCAGATGAATTGTTCATTTTACAAAAAAATGTGTCAGGATACTTGCCAGAATTGATAACAGACATATGTAGCTGTTGACCCTACTTCATTAAATTTAAATTATTAACCTTAGTTTCTATTTACATAAAAGATATAAGTAACTTCGTATTTAAAAATAAACACTTCTTCACCCAGATAAAAGAAACACACAATGTAAATATGTACTAGGCATAAACATAGGTTATATTTACCCCCATCTAGAACCAAAATGCTCAATTGTAGTCCATATTACATGGCAATTAAAATATTCAATAAACTACACATAAATATAAAATCTGTTGTTAAATTAAGTTCATTCAATAAAAAACTTCATGATTATCTTATTTCCAAATGCTTTTACACGCTCACTGAATTTTTTGATAGTTAATTACTAAGTATTAAATAAAATTTTATTTTCAAAATAGCCAAATATAATATAATGATGTTACATAGTTATAAGTCCATTTAATTATTTTATTGTATATTTCTTGTATATTGCAACACCCGACAGGGTCTATAATGGTCACTGTAACTGCTAATGTACTGTACATTACAGAAGCAATAAACGATTTGAAATTGAAATTGAAATAGATAAGTTAGATGAATTTTTCGTGACTCATCCATTATGTAAGAAAAAGAAACCTTTGTTGGCAGTCAGTCTTAAAGGCTCTAATATTCATAACTCCACACAACTTGAAATGTTCTCCTTGGATACCTGGGTTAGCAATGTGGATATTTCTGGTATAATTTCTGGTAAATAGAGATAATAATAATAATATTAGAACTGCATTTTTTGACTCTCAGTTTAACATATCAATGAAATTCAAAATCAATTCGGACGTCTCTACTATATGCTGAACTGATAGCAATTTCAGAAGCTATATCATACATTGCATCACTTAATCACAAATATCAGTATGTTATTTTGACAGACTGCTCTGCAACACTTAGCTCGTTGTACCTCGAATTTTCGAGGAACACCGATAGCCTACAGTATTTTGAAGTGTATTGATAGTTTAACCAAAAAAATATAACTGTTGTGTTACAACAGATTCCTGCTCATATTGGCCTATCAGGTAATGAAGCGGCAGATAGACTAGCAAAGGAAGCTTCCTCTGACGGTATTTTACTGTATTGTTTACCTTATTTTTCAGACTTTCTATACAAGGCGAAAGAAAGATGTGAAAAGTAAAACTTACCTTTTTAAGGACCTCTGACGCAATAGGTACCATGGAATTGACAGGGTTGGTGATGATGGCGACGATGGCTTTAGGTGAGTTCTGTGCGATGGAAGCAGCAAGGTCACGGACAATAGATGCGTTTGTGTTGAACAAGTCATCTCGGGTCATGCCAGGCTTGCGGGGTACACCAGCCGGAATCACCACGACATCCGCATCTGATGTGTTAAATGGTTTACTTTAGCTTCGTGTAATTATTTTAAGATGTTTTCCAATAATATTTTTCTTGCTGTTCAATCTTTCAGAAGATATTATTTTATGTGATTATTATAACTTTTTTACAAACCCTTTTCAAAAAATAGGGATTATATTCTTTTTGTCTTTATCTATCTGGGAGCAAGGCAGTGCCCACGCCAAGTCAAACAAAAAATCGGCACGGCCGTACCATACTTTTCTCAGCAATTCAGGCCATTTTCGACGCTCTATAACTTTGTTGTAGATTGAACTAGAAACCTGAATTTTTAGAAACCAAGCAGACATTGTGTAGATCGGTATTGGTATATATTTCAAATGTCATTCAATTTTAACCAGTAGTATATGAAGTCTAACTAGTCAAAGTTTCTTAACTTTGTCACTCACTGACCGATGACCGACTGACCGATCATCAAAACTCTAAGGCACTTCTAGCAGACATAGAAACTTCAAATTTTTAGAATACAATTAGTGTTTAGTGTATAAATCAAGGAAAAACTAAAATATTTTTTAATTTCAGTCCAGTTTTCTAGATACACCAACTGCATAAATAACTTTGTAATCCTATATAAATATATAGAATTACAAAGTTACATTTGCATTGAATTAATCAGTGTACTTGTATATGTACCAGGCGGTCCCATAATGAACTGGCCTGATATAGTTCAACACGACATGTCGCTACATGTTGTGTTGCATTAAATAGTACGTTTATCGTGCACTTAATATAAGAAACATGCATCGACATGAAATGCTTAGTCTTAGTTTAACAGGCATTTGAATAACGAGAGTCGCGTATTTTTTCAAAATGTCGAAAACTGAGTATCGAAGTGTCATAAAGTTTCTGTTTAAAGAAGGTTTATCCCCTGCCCAAATAAAAGAACGATTGGATGGCGTGTATAAGGAGTCTGCCCCCTCCTATAGCACACTGAAAAATTGGGTGAAAGAGTTTCGCCTCGGGAGAGAAACCGTCGAAGACTTTGGCCACGACGGTCGACCTGTGGAAGTGCTCACTCCCGAAACGATTGCTCTTATCGAAGAGGAGGTTCTGAGTGACCGCCGTTTGAAGATTAGAGAAATTGCAGCAAGGCTTGGACTCTCTAAAAGTACCGTTCATCGCGCGATCCATGAACATCTTCACATGAAAAAAGTGAGTGCAAGATGGGTACCGAAACTTCTTTCAGCGGTACAGAGACAGGAAAGAGTGCGCTGCGCTTCGGAGTTTTTGGATCTTTGTGGCGAAAATCCAAAGACTGTGATCGAGCGGCTAGTGACTGGTGATGAAATTATGATCTTGTATTATGATCCACAAAGCAAGCGCGAGTCAATGGAATGGCGTTATAAGGGTGAAAAGCCCCCTAGAAAGGCAAAGGTGCAACAATCGACTAAAAAACTGATGTGCACAATATTTTGGGATTTTCAAGGCATTTTGATGGTGGATTTTAAAGAACGTAATACAGTCGTGAACGGCGAATATTATGCTTCTTTAATATATAAATTACGAGACAAGATAAAGGAAAAACGAAGAGGCAAGCTGTCTAAAGGTGTCCTGTTGCTCCATGACAACTGTTCATACCGCTGGTGTTTCGAAGGATGCAGTTCGTCAAAGCGGGTTCAACATCCACCTTACAGTCCAGACATGGCCTCGTCCGACTATTATTTATTTCCAAATTTAAAGCGGGACTTAAGAGGAAGAAAATTTTCAAGTGATGAAGAGTTGCAGGCAGCCGTCTTCAGTCATTTTGAGGATAAAAAATGTGATTATTTTTATAAAGGTTTAGAGATGTTGATTCACAGATGTCAGAAGTGTGTTAGTATTCATGGTGATTATATTGAAAAATAAAATTGGTTTTGTTTCATTTCCTTCATTGGTTCATAGTTAGGCCAAATCATTATGGGACCGCCTACGTATAATAGGTGTAGATAGGTACATTGTTGGTATTCAAGAAGTAGAAGGTACCGGAAAGGAAAATGTAGGACTATCTTATCTACAAAAGGAAAAAGTCTCGCAACTCAGTCCTTCTACCGTAAAAAGTTGTAAGATCCATGTAATACCAGGTCCGTTAATTTATTCAGTCCCTACTTAAGGGTCCTTCTGTTTTAAGTTATTGGGTAATTAGCTAACCTAACAACATTTTATGGTGACCATATCAATGTTTAAAATCTTATATGTTTTAATTATTGACTTGGCAATCTCACTAAGCAATCTAATATAATGTAGTATGTATTACTTGTAATACATTGTGTTTTCTTGCGATGGTCAAGTCAGTCAAAAAAAAAAAGGTCAAGGAAAATAAATATAAGGAAACTTGCATGTCTGATAAATAACATATTTAGAAGACAATTACGCATTCATGCCTTTAGTACAGTAGCAATTAGGGACCTAATTTGACTTTACAGAAATTCTTTTTATGAGAATTCTTATTTTCCCATTTTTGGTATATTTTTTGTTGTCATATAAAGTTTTACCTCTTTCATGATGACCCAAACTAGCCCAATCTTTATGTTTTGGCCTTTAACTTTTTACTAAACTCTTAATTAGTCCATATATCACATTACCTAAGCCTAATTGATGAAATAGTTTCTAGGTTAATATACTTAACATAATAAACTTTTTATCCAAAGTTATAGTGACATAACTAGATATGACTTAATCTTATTCAAGATTAGAAATATTCCACAATAAGTTTATGGATAACTAATTCTCATGGTGGCTCCACATTAGCGCCGTGAATTCACGCGCGGATTCACGCCATGAATTCACAGCACAAGTCGTGCTCTCCACATTCACGGGATGCTCACAATCGTTTCGTGAAACCCGCCGTGAAACTGACATAGAAGCTACTGCTGCAATAACTTTATTAGATGAGGCAACATATCTCTATTTAGATGTCCAAAACAAGAAATTTATTAGAAAACATTGGAAAAAAAGAAGATGGTGTATGACTAAAATACATCATCCTTATGACTTTGTAGTCCGAAATGAATTGGCACAGGGCCATGAATGTGGATGTGTGAGTCCCCGACATGCGTACGCGTAAACAGGCGTAAAAGCGCGTGAATCCCGCGAAAACCATCCACACTCATACTCACACCTGTTTATGGAGCTTCATGGAGATGAATGTGGATGTGGAGCCGTGGTCAAATGAAAGAATAGATAAGGCACCATTCACATCTTTTGCTTCTCAACTATTATCCTTATCACCTATCTGTCCATCCATTACAGCCTATAAAAATCCACTGCTAAACATGACTTTCACAATAGATTGCTTCGGGGCTAGTGGGGAGGTTACCAAGTTACCAGGCTTGGCAGGCTGGTTGGCAACTGCAATTTTTTTATTATCTTGAGTTGTTATCAGAAATTATCGTCATCAGCGGCCGAGTTGCAAATGATGGTTACATTAATGAACTGGGAATTAAAAGAAAGGGGAATGAAAGTGAACGCAAGTAAGACAAAAGTGATGGTTTTTGAAAGAGAAGAAAGCAAAACGGTATGTGAAATAAGAATAGATGGAGAGTTAATTGAGCAAGTGGATGAGTTTGTGTATTTGGGATGTGTATTTAGCAGGGATGGTAGATATGATAGGGATATAGAACAACAAGTAAATGCAGGGAATAGAGTGAATGGGGCACTACACTCTATTATGAAGAACCAGAATGTGTCAAAAAAGGTATGTATGGTAATTCATAATGCTGTGTTAGTCCCTACTTTAATGTATGGTAGTGAAAGCTGGGTGTGGCAGAAGAAGCACGAAAGTAGAATAAATGCTGTAGAAATGCGGTCTTTAAGGAGTATGCTAGGGTTGAATCTGAATGACAGGGTGAGAAATTGCGTGATAAGAGATAAATGTGGTATGCAAGATGATGTTGTGACCAGGATTAAGAAAGGAATGCTTCGGTGGTTTGGTCATGTAGAAAGAATGAATGAGGAAAGAGTGACAAAGCAAATTTATATGGCAGATAAGAACGGCCGAGTCGGGAAGGGACGCCCTAGAAAAAAGTTTATTGACCAAATTGGCGATATTTTGAAAAGGGGCCACATTAGATGTACCCTTAACCGACGAGCATGTATGTGTAGATATATGGATGTAAAGGAGGTTAAAGAGGTATGTCAGGATCGTGCCAAATGGAAGTCCGTAGTCTCTGCCTACCCCTCTGGGTGACAGGTATGAGTGTTTGTTATGTTTGTTATCAGAAAGATGCTGCTACCCACCTCCTGTTTTAGCCCCCTCTGTCGCTTTTTAAGATTCATACACTGCTAGTGTTACCATTGAATGTTGGAACCACGGTTACTGAGATTTGATTGATATTGATTTATTTATTCTGATCGGTTTATAATTAATCAAAATAATATATAAAATACACACAAAATTCACAGTATTGCACGGTTATAAAATAGGTACATAATATATAAAGTACTATTAATATAACTTATAATCCTAATCATTTTTATGGTAAAAATCTCCATAGAGAATACTGTATTGCAATAAATCCAAGAAATACCTCTTGAGTGTGCTTGAACAAATTATTGAAATATGAATAATATAAAACATTAAAAGAAATCTTAGATTTTTTGCACTGTAAGATACAACAAAAAGTCCATTGTATCTTAATATTTATCCTAATTTGCATTATACCTTTTAATAAATTAGATGGCAGGAACATAAATATTTTTTATGGTATGCTATTAGTTTACCCTTGGCAAAGAATCTAACACTAAAATTAGGTTAGACTTGTAAACTAACAGATAAGTCTTGTGTTATGTAATATCTTATGTTCTAATATTTTATAATTGAACATGTTAAAATTTATACTGTACCTTTAATAGCGGCTGAAAGCTCTTCAGGACCCTTATGACCGGTGACCTTGGCCGGGGTGTCCATGTGGGAAAGATCGACAGCAACGCCAGGGGTCACGGGCGCAATATCGTATAGCGCAAGCTTTGTGACCAAAGGATTCTGCTTCAGCAATAAAGCCAAAGGCTGGCCAATACCACCAGAGGCACCGGCCACTACCACTTTGAAATTTTTCTGTAAAATATATTATGCATTATAATAACGTCATTCATTCTAAATAAAATAGCAAGTAATCAAATAGTACACTAGGAGTTGGAACAACAGCTGGCGTGGAGAAATGTGCTTTATCAAGCGTAATAAGTATAATATAGACCAAACCTGTGATGTAGTGGAGAAGTTCTTTGCGCCATTCTGGACTGCTACAGTGGCAACGGGTTTTAGAGCGCGGGAGAACATTTTAACTGTAATTTAATTACTTTTACTTTTTACTATACGCCAGAATAATCACTTCCACCTGACCCGTCCGACCTTTCGATTTCGATGATAAATAGTGATGTGACCGTGTGAATAAAGTGAATGATGTAATTTACGTCACATCACATCTCACTTTTATAGAGATGTGTATTACAAAATATCGCAGGTGAAAAATCACATTCGAAGCTATTTCCGGTTAATTAGACCGATATTATTCATTGCTGATTTCGTTAAATTGCAATAAAAATAGAATCTGTTTACTTTTATTATTACATGAGATTTAATAATTAGTCTTAAAATATATATGTAACCATAAACTATACACTATAATATATCATAGTATAACTATAAACTATATATCATAGCAAAAAGTAAACCAGGAATTTCACTGTAGGGTTGTCTGGGAAGTGTTTCACAAACAGACGTGGGTGTTGAATCAACGAACAAGTTAAATTAACCGTTGATCTTAATGTAATGTAGGATGGATGTCAATGAAAGAGAGACGTGTTTCTCTACTCAATACTTTAATTATACTGTGTCTTAAACCTAAGTACATTTATTAATATATGCTAGTAGGGTGGAGGTACATACACTACACCTCCCCCGATACTTAAAAAAAAAGGAAAGTTATCTATTTACTTTTTTTTTACATTTTAGTTTTCTTGAATCTTATAACGTAATAATTAATTTAATATTGAATAATTTTAATATTGATTTTTAATCTTTTAATATTGAAGAATAAAATAATATACAAAGTTACATAGGCTTTAAATGTATATAATTTCTAATTGGAATAATATTAAGTATTTAAATAAAATATAAAACTAACTTCATTTAAAAAAATTATAATCTCATGATCATGATCAGATTATACCATGGTTATACATAATCATATTATTAAGTCAATCCGTGATACGCATGCGATTTTATTTCGTTAACATTTTTATTTCGTACGACATTAAGCCTGTCGTATTTTTGATATTAATCAATGTCACAACTGCACGTTAATATGAACATACCACCTATAATACCATATACTTATTAATATTTTTTTTTACATTTATTTTCACTCGAGATTTATTACATTAACTATATGTTCTAGTTAGACAGTGCCGTCTTTAAGGCAGGGCCCGCAGGGCCCTGGCCCGAGGCCCCGAGGTAGGCAGGGGCCCCACAATTCTGAAAATTTTCGATATACAACAACAAATTTTAAATTTTATAACATAATAAGAAAAATATCAAATCACACACTTGGTAAAATAGAAACAAGATTTAGAAAATTTGTTTAAAAATTTATTTTTGCACTAAAATAACAGTAATTATATACAGCTTAAAAAACTTTTTTTCCTTACATAGGCCCCAGCCAGTACCTTGGCCCATAGCCTCGTTGATCCTAAAGACGGCACTGTAGTTAGAAGTTATGATTTAAAAGTTCAAACAATGTAAAACTGAAAATAAACTATTACATTTCATATTAAGCAGTACCTGCTTTACCTTTATATATATTTATTCACATTTGTATTCATAATTGTATATACTTTATATTTAATTTATTTATACCTTTATATTTGTTTAACGATTGCTTTCATGATCCACAGAAATAGGTTAGACATTAATATTCCACTATAATTTCAGAAATTAATGATTTATAAAAGTTAAAAGCATGTGATTTGAAGGTTTAATGAATATAACACCGATAATATTACATTTCATTTAAATATGAAAAGAGCAAAAACATAATGTAATGCAACGTAGGTATCATCGCTATCATAATAACGGGAATCAAAATACAACTTGCAATCCCAGCCGCGTAAGCGGTTTGTGACACTGACACCTTTGTTTTAAATTTCTGAGTACGTACAAGGTGTCTCAAAAGTAAGTTCACATTTGCTTATCTTATTACGCGAAAGCAACTATTCTGAGGGGCGCGGGGGGTATGTCAGTCGGTAGTCTGGCTCTTGGGAATTTAGTCGCTATGGAGCGTTTCTCTGGTGCGGACCGTGCGTTGTGCGTACGTGAGTTTTACAAAAACGGTAATTCGGCGATTGTAGCGCGTAGAAAATTCTGCAGTATTCGACATATTCGTCACTTAAATGATGCGCCTAGCACTCGTCTCATTGCAAAATGGGTTGAGAAGTTTGAAGAGACTGGGTCAACTCTGGAGAAACCAAAATCTGGGCGACCAAGAACATCAAGAACAGCCGAAAACGTGGACATTGTTACTCAGTCTATTCGAGATGATCCAAACCTCTCGATTCGGAAGCGTGCTGTTGCTTTAAATGTGCACAGATCTTCATTATGCCGCATTTTACACAAAGATTTAAAGCTGCACCCGTACAAAATTCAGTTAGTGCAAGAACTGAAGCCTCAAGATGCTGGTCAGAGGCTTGCCTTTGTAAATCAGATGATTGAGCGCTTTCCAACGTTCACCAACATCTTGTTTTCCGATGAAGCCCATTTTCACCTGAATGGGCATGTAAACAAGCAAAATTGTCGTTACTGGAGTGCAACCAACCCAAAACAAAAACATCAGAAACCGCTACATTCACCCAAAGTCACCGTATGGGCAGCGATGTCGGCGCGAGGAATTATCGGCCCTTACTTTTTTGAAGATGGAAGGGGACGCACACTCACAGTGAATTCAGAGCGTTATGTGGAGATGTTAGACGAGTTTTTCGTACCCCAACTGCAAAACTTTCCTGGTTACAACCAAAGAACATGGTTCCAGCAGGATGGAGCAACTTCACACACGTCCAACAGATCTCTGCCTCGAGTTCGAGAAATTTTTCCGAACAAATTAATCTCCTGGCGAGGTGACATAAATTGGCCTCCACGGAGTCCCGATTTAACGCCTATGGATTTTTTCCTGTGGGGTTATGTCAAATCAAAAGTTTACGCTAATAAACCGACTTCCCTGGCACAATTAAAAGAAAATATCCGTCATGAAATGGCAGCCATCACGGAGACTACCTGCCGAGCTGTCATAGGCAATTTTAGTGCCCGACTAAATGAATGCCGAGAGCGCAACGGTTTACATTTGGACAATGTTATTTTTAAAAAATAAATTCCCAAACAGTGTACTTCAATATAAAATAAACATTTTTTCAATAAAGCTAAGACTTTTCTTTTAAAAAAAGATTTAAATGTGAACTTTCTTTTGAGACACCTGGTATAAGGCAACGTTTGCAATTACATCGGACTATAATGACACGGTGTGATTCACGCCTAATTTTAAGATAACTTGTACAATATTGTTACGAGCTTGAGGTTCGTGACAATAAAAATTGCCGATAAAATTACCTAAATTAACACTTTAATTTACACAAATTAAAACTAAAAACACTAATAATTAAACACACTAATTCACTTAATTCCGCTCCGAAGCTTCGCTTGTGTCGCCGAGTTCAACTATGCCCGATCGTACCTTGCAGCGCCTATTTATATAAATTAGCAAAATATCCAGAATGTTCAAGTAAACACGCGCAAGGTACCGAGAGTTCGAGTTTTAAACTTCAAGAAGTCTAGTTCTTCGGTTCGAGACTAGATAGCGCTAGTGCACCGATTTGTTAATATGTTATTGCATTTAACAATATGTTATAGTATGAATGCAAATAAAATGTACCTTAAAACTTGGAACAGATAATTACAAATAGTTACATTGTTAATAATAAAATATTACTTTTACTTCTAAGAAATACGTTTATCTTAATTGGGACAGAAATTTATATAAAAAGAGAATACACTGTTAGGTACACAGCTAAAGTTTTTTTTTTACAAAATATTTATTTACATTGGAAAAGACAATTTTATTTCATGCAGGTGACACAATTTTAGGTTTTCATTACCTTTTTTATAGAAAAAAAACGATTACATTATAAAATTTATAATAATAGTGTATCGATAACTTTTGGACTTGATTATAATAAGCTTTTTATAAATGTAGTTCAAAATTGTACACATTTTACATAAGAAAACATGAGACAGAAAAAAAATTATTTAAAGTAGAATCATTGTAAATATAAATCAATGTGCCTAAATATGAAAAAATCTTGTAAATTTATATAAATTTATGCGAAAGTGTACTTATCATATTGGGTTGATATATCTTTATTTGTTTACGTGTAGTTCCTTTCCTTTATTCTTTATTGTACACACAATAAGTTGGTAACAATTATTAAATATTTAAATAAATGTACAAAGGCGAGCTTAACCCTAATAAGAGTTCTCTTCCAGCAAACCTATGTGTAGTGTAGTTGTGCGAATCGAACCCTATAGTTGTTATATGTGAAACTTTCTAGTAGCATTTTGGGTAGCGTTAATAGTCCTAATATAGAAATGCAAAATAACTATCTATCCAACCCTATGGATTTGGTCAGGGATCCCCTTATTACCTTGTATTTTTGTAGATTGTTAGGCCTTTTTATTATCATTTCTTTTCATAAATCTTGTACGTACTTTCTCTTTTTTTTTAAATTAATATTTTGACTTTTAGCTGGCTTTATTTCTCTCTATTCACGCATATATGTATTTATTTATTAAATATCGGGAACCGGAGTTTCAATTCACTTCAATTATATTTCATGTCATGATATTTATTCCTTCCTTATTTCTTCATTACCTTGTTCTTTATTTATATACTTTCATGCTCCACTTCCATATACTAACTTGCACCATTCTCACTCATTTCAAATCGCACAGTTTAAGCATCATCAATATTTGGGTGATCAGTCCAATATTGACAAAACTTAGTAACTAAATCATTCGTCTTTACACGTTCGAACATTCCTTTCTTCCGTTCCTCATACCAATTACATGCTTTCTAATTTTTGTACAAATGAGATAACATTCTTATCAATAAATTTTCTATGTCGGTGTTTAACTTTTTTTTGAACCATTATTATTAAAACCTCTCTTAACTACTTTATTCCTGTTTACACTGTTATTTATTTATTATTTTCGTGGTGCATGTTGCTGTGTTCAGTTTCATCATCTATGTTACCATGTTTTTTATAGGATACGATCATTGCATAACATTTTATAATATCATATTTTTAGAAACATCTGTATCATTCGTAAGAAATGGTTGGTAGACCTTTTGTATTCACTGTGTAAAGATTGCCTCTTGTTATATTTACCTACCTAACTAGTTTCTTGTCTTTCAAAAGAAATAAAAAGTGTTATTTTAGCCGGGAAATATGAAAAATATAATTGATAATAAACGTTAAAATAATAGCATCATATGATCGTGCCTAATGTCAACATAACGTGTACAATTTGGTACTACATAAGTAGCAGTACTCATATAAATGAGTGCGAGTAAAAAAATGTACCTTAAACTAATATTTTTAATTTCTTATTTATTCAGAAGTTCACATGGTTACATCGTTAAAAGCTATATCGCTTTTATATAGATCGAAAAATATTACTGAAAGTATGTTATTTATTATGTCGTCACAGAATAATTGAAAATCACATTATAAGAGTTATCAACTTTACACAACGATATAATAATTTATTCAAACATTTAACAGAAAGTTTTTTATATTTTACATAAATTATTATATAAATTTAAGATTTAATGTCTTTAACAAAATTAAAACTTATAATGATAGTGAAATGTTTCTAACCCTTTAAAATTTGGATTCGAGAAAAAAATCAACGAAATGTATCACAGTGTTATTTTAAATCAAGTGCGTAAAATTGGAATCTATTATTTTATTATTTCATTAATTGTTTGGCAGGACACAGTAAAAAAAATAATACAAAACTATAACTATATAAAAGGGAATATAAAGTGGTCTCGCGCCTTAATAGAAGTGCCACATAAGTGCTTAAAATTCAACTTAATTTTTAATATTGTATTATAATTGTTTTTTTTTTTTATTGTAGGTAATAAAATATTTGATAATGAAGTATATTGTGTATAATCTGATAAATAATTTCAACTTAATTATTTATGTAAAATACAGAATATTTACTATTTAACTTTAAAAACATAATAGCAAAAAAAAACCCATCTCAAGTTGTTAAATAAAGTTTGAAATAGAATTAAAATCACATAGGTGCGAAGTTACCTCATAATTTGTTCTTTTCGGCTCAATTTTTCTATCTTCTTATCGGCTAAGGCTTGCAGGACTTAACTTTCTTCTATTTTTCTTAAATTTGTGGTCTCACCATCTAATTTGTTTAATCTTCATGTAATATTCGAAGCTCTCGTAATTTTTGTTTCTGAAGTTGATCTTTCCCGTTTTTTCTGTACCATTTTTCTTCTTTTTCTAATAGATTTTATTAGCATATCTCCTTAAAGAAATAATAACCTTGTCGCCACTTCTTATGTCTCCGTTTCGGCTTACTTGTCACATCCGGTAGTGTCAATTCAATAGTTGAAAATTGTTCCTTTAGTTTTATATTAATTTTTCCATTTTTCTCTAACTATTTATGCAGGCCGCGGCGGTGCGCGTGCATTGTCGCCGCGCACCGCCTGGCAGGGTCGCCATGAAATGTAGGATGGATGTCAATGAAAGAGAGACGTGTTTCTCTACTCATTACTTTAATTATACTGTGTCTTAAACCTAAGTACATTTATTAATATATGCTAGTAGGGTGGAGGCACATACACTACATTAAGCCTTCTAATTCACATTAAATAAAATATTTTGAAAAGATAATAACATTAATATTGAATCTACACTTTTCTAATACACTGAATTCCCCCGCTATGAAACTTGTAATATTAAGTGGCCCGGATCCGAATTTTTTTTTTTTTTTGCGCCCGAAGCAAATATGGGCAACCCTCCGGAAAGCGGGGGAGGGAGGCGGTGAATGCTCATAGCATACCACGCAGCCGGCTGCGTGGTTATGTGGAGACTTTTACCCACTAAACACCGCCTTTTAGGAAATGGCTTAACGATCTGACTAGAGATCTCTAAGCCGTATACGAACGCGACCCTCCTTGGCAGAAAGGAGGGCGCAAGGATCCGAATCTATGTTATCTTCTTCGACGGCCTGTTGGTCTAGTGGTTAGTGACCCTGACTGCTATGCCGGAGGTCGTGGGTTCGATTCCCACCCAGGACAAATGTTTGTGTGATGAGCACGATCATTTGTTCTGTGTCTGGGTGTAATTTATCTATGATATTTATGTATTTAGAAATATATAAGTATGTTTATCAGTTGTCTAGTACCCATAACACAAGCTCTGCTTAGCTTGGGACTAGATGGCGTTGTGTGATGGTTGTGGAATATTATTATTATTATTATTATTCATTTAAATGATATCGGACAATTTTAATTTACATCAATGCCCAAGATATCCTAATATATTTATCTAGATAACTAAAATAACCTAATATTTTACAGAGAAATATGCCAGTATTTAACTTTTATACTTAAGTATTGAGGTTAATTTCTGTAGCTCTACAGAAATTAACCAAATAAATAAATCAAAATTAGTTAATAAATTATATTAATTAATAAATATGTTATACAAATTAAATTAAATATATTAATTATAATATAATTTATACATATTAAATTAGATTATATAACAGCACACTTTATTTCCACCACGCGCGCTCATTGGTCAAATCAAATAGGGTGTGTAAAAAATAAATTTCGATAGAGTTCCTTGCAAATCTGTCCTATTTGAAATATTTTCTTGATTGTTATTTAAATAAACACAAACATAACTTCTTAAATAATTTACTGATCTACTTATAAATAATTCAATGTTATTCAAACAAAGCCTGCACTGGTAATGTGTCTACTAGTGTAAATAATTCTATTCAAATATTTCTCATTAATAGAAAATTTCCAATTAACCGAATAACATACCTAACGTTTTAATTAACATAACAACGATATCCTGTTATAGCGAGCTTTCGTTATTTATATTGTGTATGTCGACGATAACGACTCGATGAGTCGCCATATTATAATCCCGTTCTTTATTCGTACGGGCTATAATTAGAATTTATCATTATATATTAACCCTAAAAATCTCTAAACGATTGTGGATACCGTAGCAAAATCCATTGTGTGGTTTAAAAGAAGTATGCGGACAAATAGAAATATGAGGATAGATGAGGATAGCGACTTTGTTTATCTTCTTAGAGATAATATAAGTAGCAATGTGAAGTAAAGTAATTGTCATATGCAAAGTCCTTATTTTGTTATTGCCATAATTTTAGTTCTGGTTACATAAAAGTCACAACGTAAAATCACTGTGAATTTGTCAGAATGATAATGTTGGATATTTAGAACGTCGGAACACGTTGGAACGTCTTATAATGTGACTGTATACGCGATATGGTAATTAAGTTTTTTTTAAATATAGCCGTTTTTTATTACCTACCTCATATAACTACATGGCTTTATTTAAAGGTTCGTTCTGGTTTTAATAAAAAAAGTATATGTTACATCATTACTCTCGCTTTCTTGCAATCTGTGCGAGTGCTTTCATGAAAGGGACGGAATTGTGTAACAGGAAGCCGGGGAAACGCATTTGACCAATGAGAATAAATAAAAATAAAATAAAGTGTGCTGTTATATAATTAATTTTAATATTGTTACGAGCTTGAGGTTCGTGACAATAAAAATTGCCGATAGAATTACCTAAATTAACACTTTAATTTACTTTATACAAATTAAAGTTAAAAACACTAATAATTAAACACACTAATTCACTTAATTCCGCTCCGAAGCTTCGCTTTGTCGCCGAGTTCAACTCTGTCCGATCGCATCTTGCGCCACCTATATATTTAAATTAGCAAAATATCAGGAATGTTCAAGTAAACACGCGCAAGGTACCGAGAGTTCGAGTATAGATTTTCTAGAAACTTAGTCCTTCGGGTGGCGCTGTCGGTTGAGAGATCTGTGATGTCATTCTCTGCAAAGCTCCCCTCGCTCTCGTTCCTGACACTAGATGGCGCTAGTTGACTTATTCACACAACACTGCCCCCTCCTAAGACATGCTCGTCCCGAGCATTATCGGTCCCATAATAACGCGCCAAGCGATCCACATGGACGATCTTAGGAGTCCCTCTTGCGCCTTTCTGTATCCGGTAGGTCACATCGTTGATCCTGGTTACAATCCGGTACGGGCCGTCCCATTTAGCTTGAAGCTTAGGAGATTTCCCTTTGCTGCGGACTGGATTGTGCAACCACACTAATGAACCTTCGTTGAACCCTTTATTGTTCATTTTGCGGTCATACCGGGTTTTCATTTTCTCAGACATTTGCTGGCCCGATTGTCTGACGTGCTCATAAATGTCATTCATTTTGTTCCGCAAGTCACATGCATAATCGGTTATACTACTTGGGGCATCAGGTGGTATCCCAGTGATCAGGTCTGCAGGCAGCCGTAATTCTCTTCCAAAGTTTGCGAAAGCTGGTGTCACTGCTGTACTTTCGTGAACAGAACTTCGATATGACAACAAAAACGGTTGTATGTGCTTGTCCCAATCTCGTTGCCGATTGTCTACAACTTTTGCTAGGTACCTCTCCAATGTCTGATTAAATCGTTCCACCATTCCATCAGATTGCGGTTGATAAGAAGTCGTTCTTGTTTTATGAGTACCCATAACTCGGCAAGTTTCCTGGAATATTTGAGACTCAAAATTCCTTCCTTGATCACTGTGAATCTCTAAAGGTACTCCAAAACGACAGAAGACTTCATGAACTAGTTTATCTGCAACTGTTGAAGCTTCTTGATTTGGAATGGCGAAGACTTCTGGCCACTTAGTGAAGTAATCCATCACAACCATGAAATACTTGTTACCGCTTTCACTCTCCGGAAACGGCCCCGCCACGTCAATGGCTATTCTCTCCCATGGTGCACCAACATTGTACAACTTCAATGCACCTCTACTACGAGTCTGAGGTCCCTTTACAGCCGCACAACTTGTACATTTGCGACACCAGTCCTCGACATCGTTTCGACAGTGGACCCAGTAAAACCGTTCTCGGATCTTCAGTAGAGTTCGTTTAACTCCCAGATGGCCTCCTGAATAATCATTATGGTACAGCTGTAGAACATCCGGTACTTTAGCTTTAGGGACGACCATTTGTAAATGACAGCTGTCTCCCCGAACATTTTCCCATTTACGGCACAGAACTCCATCCTGAAGCAGCAAGCTATCCCACTGGGCCCAATAGCTTTTAGTGGTCGAACTCATCGCTGAGACGTCGCTCCACTTGGGCTTGGGAGCACTGGCCTTCATCCATTCCAGGATCGGCTTGATGTCCGGATCTTCCTGCTGTGCACGTTGTAAGCTGTCCTTCCACTCGTTGCTGAGGTGGTCTGCCCTGAGCATCCTCACGGATACCACTCCCTTACTCTCTTGCCTAGTACAATGTTTGCAATCTTCAGGACAAGGTCTTCTTGATAATGCATCTGCGTTGCCATGGGATTTCCCGCTGCGATGTTCGATCTCAAAGTCGTATTCCTGCAGTAGTTCAATCCACCTCGCAACTTGTCCTTCTGGATTTTTAAACTGCAATAGCCATTTTAGTGCAGCATGATCAGTTCGTAAGTGAAATTTTCGCCACAGAAGATATTTGCTAAAATGCTGCAACGACTTTACCACAGCTAGCAATTCGCGTCTTGTGACACAATAGTTCCTTTCCGGTTTTGACAACGACTTGCTGAAGTACGCTATCACGACCTCTTGGTCACCATTCCGTTGAGACAACACACCGCCAAGTCCTATATCACTTACGTCTGTGTCAACTATAAATTCTTTGCTTGCATCAGGGTATCCCAAAATAGGTGTTTTACAACTTTCATCCCAGCAGAAATGTCGCTTCTCCTCGGTTAGCTTATGCAGAGGTTTGGCTATATCTGCAAAGTTCTTCACAAATCGCCGGTAATAAGAGCACAAACCCAAAAATGCTCTAACCTGCGTCTTGTCTTTTGGAACCGGCCAATCCTTTACAGCTGCAATTTTCTCTGGATCCGTGCGGATACCTTCTTCCGACACTACATACCCCAAAAACTTGACTTGCCGTTTGAACAGTGAACATTTCTTCGGACTCAGCTTGAGATTGGCACTCTGAATCTTCATGAGCACGCGTCCCAGGTTTTCAAGGTGTTCCTCAAATGTACGGCCCACGACGATGATGTCATCCAAGTAGACCAGACAGGCATCGCCAATTAGCCCGGTAAGTACAAGTTCCATCAGCCTTTCAAACGTTGCTGGAGCATTGCACAACCCAAACGGCATTACTTTGAATTGCCACAGACCCTTTTCCGTCGAGAACGCAGTTTTCTCCTTGTCCTTAGGGTCAATTTCAACTTGCCAGTAGCCACTTTTTAGATCCAGCGTGCTAAACCATTTTACTCCTGTAAGCATGTCCAACGTGTCATCAATTCTTGGCAAGGGATAGCTGTCCTTCTTTGTAACGTCGTTCAGACGGCGGTAGTCAACACAAAACCGCATGCTGCCGTCCTTCTTCTTTACCAGCACCACGGGTGAACACCATGGACTAGATGAAGGTTCAATAACACCATCCTTCACCATTCCCTCAATCATGGTTTCCACTTCCTTTTCACGTGCTACCGGCAATCTTCTTGGCCGCTGACGGATAGGCAATTCCTCTCCTGTGTTTATTTTGTGTTGAACTAAGCCAGTCTTTCCTATGTCAGCATCGTTTGACGAGAATACATCGGCGTACTTGAGTAACAACTTCTTCGCCTTGACGATTCGTTCGGGGAGAGAACACTGCGACAGTCTTCCAAAAGTGTGGTCACTCTCGTTTCTGAAACCTTGCTGGGGGTCCCACTCGATATATATTGGCACCGACGTAACCAATCCACTTCCTCACAAGTGCCAAGTGTGCCTTTTTCTATAATCTGTTCCCGGTCGCAAAGGTTCAACACACGTATTCTTGAGATGTCAGTGGTTTTGACCAAGGTTCGAGCTACTTTCCATGGAAGGTCATTGTTTACCCTTTCCACAAGTACACAACGGTGAGCTTGCCCAGCGTTTCGAGGAAGACCAACCGGAACAATCGTTTCCGATCTCGGCGGAAGAACAATCTTCTTAATGCTGTACACGTTCCCAGGTAACGCACCTTCCATAAAAAGTTCCTCCTGTCCACATTTCAAAACACCTTGCTTAACGTCGATCTCACAACAATTATTCCTCATAAAGTCTAGGCCTAGGATGCAGTCGTCCATTATATCAGCCACGATGACATTATACAGGTAGATCACGTTGCCTAGCTTCAACTCCATCTCCTTCTCTCCACGGACGGGTATACGCTGACCGGTGGCTGTTACCAAATTAATGCGTTCTCGGTTGTATGCGGAGTCCCCAAGGAACTGACTTATAAGTTGGGAACTAACAACCGTACGAGAGGCTCCAGTGTCTATGGTCAGTTTACACGGCATTCCGTTGACCTCGCCCTTGATGATTAGACTGTTTCCATCATGGGTTTGTGAGATCGAGATCCTTGGGGCTCTTTTAACATCAGCCAGCACCCACCCCGCAGTTCTGGCTTTTACTCGTTTCCCTGCTGCTGCTGGGCGGTGCTGTTGGCCGCACTACCCTCCTGGGATCGTTCACCTTCCCTTTCCAGGGTTCGCTTAGGGCAGCTGGATCGAAGATGGCCCTTTTCCCCACAGCCATAGCACCTTGGGCTGTATCCTTTGTTGCGGTCGCGAACTGTAGCTGCTGCAACCTCCCTGACGCGATGGGAACGATGATCCTGCCGCACGGCTTCTACCTCCAGTGCATGGGCCAAGGCGTCCTTAAGCGTCTCGTGGTGCCCGAGCCTCACAGCAGCTCTGACTTCCAGGTCGCGGATGCCGTCGATGAATGTTTGCACCAGGTTCCCTCCAATGAGCGCAGGTACAGACTGGTATGCTTTTCGAACCATCTTCTCCACCTCAAGGGCCCACTGCTGCAGGTTTTCGTTGCTGCGTTGCACGCGATCTTTAAGCTGCGCGCGAAAGACGTGTTCTAGGTGAGCGTCACCATATCTCGCCTCCAAGGCCTCAAGAAGCTGCTCATAGGTCACTTTCTTACCGAGAGCTTCCAACACAGTTAAGGCTTGAGCGCGCAGGCCTAGGGTGAGTGCAGTCATGGCCTGGCTTTTATTCCAGCCGTTCGCCTCCATGACGGCCTCGAACTGGATTTTGTAGGCCGACCAGGAAGAGGTCCCGTCGAACGGCGGCACTTTGAATCCACGTAGCGAAGGTGCTGCAGCTACTACGGGAGCTGTAGTTCCATCCCCAAGTTTGAGTTCGTCCAGTGATTTCTTCATGTCAGCCATTACGTTGTCAACCCGATTGTTTACTTGGTCGATTCGGGTTTCAGCTTTCTCGATTCGGTTTTCAGCTTCCGACAGGCGGTTGTCATGGTGAGCAACCCTATCCTTCACCTCCTTTATCTCCTTCCCGAAGGTAGCGTGAAGGTCCTTCATGAGGAGCATCTGTTCCTCCTGTCGGTGGGCCTGTTCCTCGTGTCGGCGGGCCTGTTCCTCGTGTCGGCGGGCCTGTTCCTCCTGCTGCTCTTTCAACTGACGGGCCTGTTCCTCCTGTCCACCCGCAGCTGCTGCAGCATCACCATCAGAGCACCTAAGTCAGGTGCCACAGACGTAGAAGCTGCTGACGGACCGGCTTCCGTGGCCGGCGGCTGGCCCTCAGACATCTGCGGCGTTGCACCACCAAATCTCCTCTGGTCCGTCTCCTGCTGGCGTTGACTTCGGGTACGGACACACTCCGTTTCCTCCTTAGGTAAAATCGGCATTATTTTATCCCACTTCTGACACCAATTGTTACGAGCTTGAGGTTCGTGACAATAAAAATTGCCGATAGAATTACCTAAATTAACACTTTAATTTACTTTATACAAATTAAAGTTAAAAACACTAATAATTAAACACACTAATTCACTTAATTCCGCTCCGAAGCTTCGCTTTGTCGCCGAGTTCAACTCTGTCCGATCGCATCTTGCGCCACCTATATATTTAAATTAGCAAAATATCAGGAATGTTCAAGTAAACACGCGCAAGGTACCGAGAGTTCGAGTATAGATTTTCTAGAAACTTAGTCCTTCGGGTGGCGCTGTC
Organism: Parnassius smintheus behrii; assembly: GCA_036936625.1. Taxonomy (NCBI): domain Eukaryota; kingdom Metazoa; phylum Arthropoda; class Insecta; order Lepidoptera; family Papilionidae; genus Parnassius; species Parnassius smintheus. Next base: position 42,911,968 of record JAUPFT010000017.1, read on the forward strand.
GGTTGAGAGATCTGTGATGTCATTCTCTGCAAAGCTCCCCTCGCTCTCGTTCCTGACACTAGATGGCGCTAGTTGACTTATTCACACAACAATATGTATAAATAATATTAGTTAATATATTTTATTTTATTTACATAATATATTAATATAATTTATTTACTAATTTTGATTTGACTTATAAAAGTTACCGGAATCTTTATTCGAACAATTATTCGTTATTAATCACTTGCATTTTTATCAATGATCTGCACCTTTTCAGACTTTTATAATATTTTTAATATTATAGTTAGTAAATATATTAATTAATATAATTTATACGTGTTAAATTAGATTCTTTTGACTCCTTTGTGTGTGCGAGGACATATACTATGCACTTCGTTGTTTCTCTATGTCTTTCAATTATGAAGTATAAACTTCTTTAGAATCAATGCTATTTGAAATTTAATGAAACGAAAAAGTGACGCTAAAAAGAGACAGTCATATACATTTATAGGATTAAGCATGAGAGAGAATGAGATAAAATATTACGTCAAACATAGATTTAGTATAAACTGACGTCAGAATAGATTGGCAATGCAAAAGAGAAAGGGTAAATAATAAAATAGTGTACGCGTATGTTAGAGCGAGAAAGATGGATGAGGCCATTCACGTATCTCAAGTTCTTAATTTAGACAAAGTTCCATTTCTAAAAAGTATGTAATGTATTTTTAATCAACAATAGAGATAAATGTAAGGTAAGTAGGTATAACGGCCGTTTATGTTCGAAATTTTTTTTTTAATAAAAAGGATATATATCCCTAAATTAAGAATTAAAAACTGTTGGTTATTAACCCTTCCATGTTAAAATAGCACCAAATTTCACTATTTGTTTGATTAACGAATAAAAAAAGGACAAAAACCGGGACGAGCGAGCACATAAAAGTGACATTCACTGTACGACTGCCACACAGGCTGTTTATTCGAAATTTCTAAACATTGTAGTACTTTAGTAGCTTTGTATCGCGTCCACTTTCTTTAGTGTATAATTTTATAAAAGTAAAAGTGTGATAGCAATCATTGTCGCCGGTTATTTTACCCGCCAAATATCCAGGCGCGGATCGGCCAGAAACTGGTCGCTTGCCAGACGCGCGTAATTAACCATCCACCATATTTGGGCGGGGGTTAGTCTACTCCTAACTTTTTGATATTATAAATAGGACTAGATTAACACCTATCCTGTCCGACGAGCAATTTTAGCGTATGGCTCTGGGGGAGAGCGCAGGTCGTGTTGATCCCAGGGCAAGTCTGAGGAGTTCTCTTTCACGTGGTTGCCGCCTGTTATTTGGTCTGGTTCAATAGGAAACAGCAGAACAGAAACACGCGAACGATCCTCTTTTTCTTTTCTTTTATCCCTCCCCCTTTTCCTATCCTAACCCAATCCAAGGTGTCAGCCTATCTTCCCAGCAACGCAGATCCTACCATCGAGTTAGAGCGAGTGGCGGAGTTCGACCGAAAACACAACGCCGAACATGTGGTGGGTTGTGATGCTAATGCTCACCACACAGCCTGGGTAGCACCAACATCAACGAAAGAAGTGAGTTACTTTATGATTTTCTCATCTCCAACCGCCTGGTAAGCCTAAACTTAGGTTGTACACCAACCTTTGTAACGTGTGCTAGGCAAGAAGTGTTACACATAACCTTTGCTACCAATAACGTGTCCAGGCGAATAAATGACTGGCATGTTAGTAGCGAAAACTCGATGTCTGATCACAAGCACATTAAGTTAGTGATTGGAGCATCACCAACCTATGAAACCGTTACTTTTAGGATCCAAAAGCGACCTCCTGGGATATCTACAGAGATAGCCTAAGGAGGAATTTGGAAACGTTTCATAAAAGCATTAAAACAATTGAAGGTATGGAGTTAGCGACGTAGACAGTAACCGTAGGTATCCGTGAAGCCTTCGAGGACAGTTGTCCCGTCAAAACCAAGACGAAAATTTCTTGGTGAAATTCTAAGCTGAAAGAACTTAGGGAAAAGACCAGGAAACTATTTAATGGGGCTAAGAAAACCAAAGAGTGGGATATTTATAGTCCAGCCCTAACTTAATATAATATAGAAATCAGGAAAGCCAAGAGAGCATCGTGGAGGAAGCTATGCGAGGAAGTTGAGTCTTTGCCTCGCAGTGCAAGACTACACAAGATGCTATCGAACGCTAAACCTAATCAGATCGAGCTTCTTAAAAAGCCGGATGGTAACTTCACTAATAGTGAAACAGAAACATTGGAGTTACTAGCGTCAACCCATTTCCCAGGGTCACACAAGACTTCAGCCTTGACTTCTTTCAGAGCCCTACGAAGGCCTTGCAATGAGGACTGGCGTAGGGCTGCAAAGATAATAAGGCCAAACCTGGTGCAGTAGGCTGTTGACTCCTTTGAACCATTTAAATCAAGCGGGGAGGATGGAATAATTCCCATCCAACTGCAGATGATATTCAGATGCAGATGATGAACTGCAGATTCCCTATCTGGTGAAAATCTTCAGAGCAAGTTTTGCATGGGGATATATTCCAGAACGATGGACAATTGTCAAGGATCTATTTATACCTAAGGCTGGTAGAAAGGACTACGCTTTACCAAAGTCCTTTAGACCTATAAGCCTATCTTCCTTTCTACTTAAGACATTGGAAAAGGTTATGGGTAGATATATAAGGGATGTAGCTCTAGCTACGAGGCCCATACATTACAACCAGCATGCTTACCGCAGAGGCAAATCTACGGAAACAGCCCTGATCAGTGTCATTGACAGAGTCGAAAAAGCACTGGAGGATAAAGAAATAGCTGTTTTGCCTTTCTAGATATCGAGGGCGCCTTCGACAATATCACTGCTGATTGGGGGTCTGACATCTAAAAATGTTGACCCCACAACCATCAGATGAGTGAAGTCGATGCTCTCAAACAGAAAGGCAAAAATAGCGCTGTTTCAAACTTCGATTGAGGTTGCAACTACAAGAGGATGCCCACAAGGAGGTGTTTTGTCACCCCTTCTTTGGACTCTTGCGGTTGACCAACTATTGTACAAAATGGCAGACCTACGCATTGACAAATTGGGTTAAGCTGATGAACTTGTGATCATTGCGAGGGGCTTTTGCCAAAGTTTTTGCCAAAACTTTATCGTCAATATTAAAAAGAGCCCTAAACATCATAAATAACTAGTGTAGGGATAACAGTTTATCAGTTAATGTTGATAAAACTGTTATAATACCCTTTACCAAAAAGAGACGGTTGGACAAATTAGTCCAACCAAAACTTAATAGCAAAGAAGTACCATTTTCCACGGAAGTTAAGCACTTGGGTGTAACAATCGACCAAAAACTAACGTGGAACTCTCACCTTAGCAACGTATGCCATAAGGCAAAAATTGCTTTAGGTACGTGCAGTCGTTTGGTCGGGAAAAACTGGGGCTTGCGTCTCAGTATGGTCCTATGGCTGTACAGCAGCATAGTGAGACCGATTCTCACCTACGCCTTTATTGTCTGGTGTAACAAGGCCAACCAAAAGAAGACTGCGGACAGACTAAATAGTCTAGGACTGCCTGCTTAATGGCAACTGGAGCTATGAGATCATCACCTGGAGCGGCTCTTAATGCACTTCTATGCCTAACAACAAGGACAAGGAGGCGAGGGCTAGTTTGTATAGAATTAACGCCCAGGGCTGTCTGAGCTTGCTCTCCTACAAATTGAGATCCATGCTCGACTCAATTAAGGAATCACCGGTCCTATGCATGATCTCAGATATCATGTGTCCACTACACACTTTTGATAAAAAGTATATAGTGGAATTATCCTCCAGAGAAGACTGGCTGAATAGCCAGGTTATCTGTGAGGTCAGGAGCCTCATATGGTATACCGATGTGTCTAAAACGGGCCTCGACGTAGGCTTTGGAATTTACGGGGAACGCCCCAAATTCAAACTTTGTATGAATTTGGGTAGTAATCTTCCAGGCAGAAATTTACGCCATATTTCGGTGTGCGGAAATCAATCTGCAAAAACACTACGTCAACCATAAAATTTACATTAACTCTGATAGTCAAACAGCACTGCTAGCGCTGAGATCAAACTTAGTGAACTCGAAGCTAGTTGGAGACTGCGTGAGCCGTTTAAACGCCAACGCCCTGGGATATAACAACAGGGTCGTTTTAAGATGGGTTCCGGGTCACGAGGGTATTGTAGGCAACGAATGTGCCGACAAACTTGCACGGGAGGGCTCAAAGTGCACACAATTTGGACCTGAGCCATTTTGTGAAATCTCAAGAAGCCTAGCCCGATTGATCCTTGAAACTCTTTATCACAATGAAGCACTTAAGATCTGGTCTGACACACCAGGCTTAAAACATTCTAAAACCTTAATCCGGGCTTTTGATCGTAAATTCGGTTCAGAATCCCTGGGATTAAGTAAAAATAAATTGCGCATTCTCCTTAACAAGAGCCTTAACTGGACACTGTTGTCTTAAAAAGCACATGTCCATCCTGGGACTAAGCAACTCAAGGATGTGTCGGTTCTGTTCCATAACGGAAGAAACGCCTCTACACATCCTAACTGATTGCGGACCCTTAATGCGCAAATGTAACACTCATCTGGGAACCTATCTACTACGCCCAAAAAAGTGAAATTGCTCACGGCTTAGCAACTCCTTCTATTTATTGAAGACATAGGGCTTAGCCGTGAACTATAGCCATAGCAGCGATCACAATAGATCTTATAGGTCGCAATGATACTGGTCTCATTACCTAGACCTGCATAGCTGCTCGCATATAATAAAAAAATTAACCATCGGCCAGAATCTGGCCGGTCGCCACTCAATCCCGATTAAACTACACACAATCCTTTTTCCACAATCCTTTCCGTCCTTACGAGGCCTCTGTAACTCTTGCTACCCACGTGAAACGATTACCTACATTTGCGAGGCACCCAGAGTAACATACGCAGTCGTGGCTAGTGTGTTGTAATCGATTGAATATTAAAGTTTTTTAACGCTCTTTACGTAAATAGTTTTTTTTTGTAAATACTTGTTGAAATAGTGTTAAGTGTTTAATATATTTAATTGCAGAATAAAATAGCTCAAAAAGTTTTAATGTAATTTAAAAATTATATGTAATATAATGTATATTGCCTATTTGATAAATTGCAATGGCAAAAATTCGTTCCTACTATAACTATTGCGTGGGTGGAGGAACAATTAAGTTCCCGAAGAAGTTTAGTAGGAAGTTAAGAAAGGTGAATTTATTTCATTTTAGGTACTTATAGCAAAAAGAATTAAATAATAATAATTTATCTACAGAAGTAATACCTACTACTTGTTCATTCCAAGAATGCCGTTACCTCCCCGCATAACAGCGCCTTCGTAATGTTTTACGTATTTAAAATATTTTAAATGTAAAATAAAACTATAAAAAATTAATTAAATATTTTGTAATTGTATCGGACACGTTTCTATTCACTGTTATTATTTCACTTTACTAAATAAATTGTTTTATAGTATGCATTTTATCAACTTGCTTGCTCTCAATTTCTGTGTACAGGACAACAAACTACTTACTTATTTTTGTTCAATTTGACAGAAAATAGTCGTCATGTTTATGTGATATAACAGATAAACATGACAACTTTTTTTGTTTACGGTACCGTCAGCTGTGATATCATGACGGTCTACGACGGCAAACTTGAAATGAACGCGTAGTACGTACCTACTTTATTACAAAACTTAGATGAAATTTACTTCACTATTCAAGTATCTACTTAAATACCTATACTTGTCTTTTGTAATTAAAATATATTAAGTCATAATAACACGAAATACTGAAATTAAAACTTTGTTTATTAACAAGATTTTTAACTTAGCAGAATAAGATCACATTTCTGTTAGGAATCGTATTTGAGGTTTATTTGTTGTATCTTCCGAGCCAAGCATCGCGATCCCCAATGAACGGCCTTGCAAGTTGCATGCGTTGGGCATCGCAGAACTCACGAAGGTTGACATTTTGTAAACTTTTTTTTACTCTTTATTGACATTTCTTGGAAACCACGGAAAGTCCGCCGTGATGTAGAAAGGCGAAAAGATGCAAAGTAATATGGACACTCATGCGCAGCAATAAAGTTTTATTTAGCTTATGTGCGAGATTTATCTAATTGATAATAATTATGGCTATTAAACGTCGGAAAGCAGTCAACATCAATGGAATGCAACTTCAGTCATGGGAATGGGCAAGTGATAAAATTATCAATATTTATTGTATCGATATTTTTAAAAATTATTATTAACATATGTATATTCCGAGACAAACTCAAACTCAAACATTTTATTGCGTTTATGTGGTTACATAAATAGTTCTTATATTGGATATATTAGAGCCAAACATGAGACCTGATAGGGCGTAGCAATGTTATATTATTGTTGCACGCCTAAGTTGACGTCTGGTACCTGTCACTAGCGCCATCTACTATCGGGAACCAGAGCGAGAAGGGCTTCCTAGAAAAGGTCAATCTTGAACTTTCCACCAACAGCGCCATCTAGTATCGAACAGAAGAATTAAGCTTTCTAGAAGCTCCTCACTCAAACTTTCTCCGCCCGGTCGGTCGGCGCCCGTATTTGCTGGAATATTTTGGATGTTTCGGTGGAAAAGGTGTATTTAAAGCCGCTGAAAGCCGTGATCGGGCCGGTATTGAATTTGGTGAGACAAGCGAAGCTTCGGAGCGAAATAAAGTGAATCAGTGTGATTAATTATTAGTGTCTTTTAAGTTTTAATTGGTATTCAATAATAAAAGTGTAAATTTTGGTAATTCAATCGGCAGTTTTATTTGTCACGAACCTTAAGCTCGTACAGCTGTCAGTAAAAATCACGCCTATGAAGTCCTGACTTTCTTAGTAGTACAGACTGTACCTGTCAATGCCATACTTTATGGGCATGCACTAATTAGGTTGGCATGCCCATAAAGTATGACATTGACAGGTACTGTCTGTACTACTAAGAAATTTAGGACTTCATACGCGTGATTTTTACTGACAGCTGTCGCAGAGATCAAGCTATCTTTTAAGAACTATAGATATATGGTACCGCGGACTTTTTTGTAGATGTAGATATCTTTTATAAAACTATTGTACATCACTTTACTCTATTGTCGTATAATAGTTTCCGCAGCGTATGCGATATAAGGATTTTTCGGCGTTACTATTGCATAATTTAACATGAAAAAGTAGTTATTTTAACATAACTGTAATAAACATATGGTACCCCGGAATTTTTTGTAGATAATGGTATCTTCTATAAAACTGTAGTACATCACTTTGCTCTATTGTCAATAGTTTCCACAGCGTATGCGATATAAGGATTCTTTTGGTATTTTTTCACGCCATTGGTTACATTAACGAAGTTTTTATACGGATCCCTAACTTTTTGAAAATATACTATAGCCTAGGATTCCATTGGTGAAAGAATTTTTCAAATCGGTCTATTAGTTTTGGTGCCTATTCAATACAAACAATTCCTCTTTTTAATATTTATAATAAACATTTGCAATATTTACAACGATAATAATGAAGATATATATATATATATATACATATTCAAATTAAATAATTATTATTTTTCACCGGAAATTTTTGACAGCGAATAGAAACTTTTTTCAATTAAATATTTTTTTAGCTCTCTTTGAAATTAATACAACGACTCTTCTTTTTGTAGACATTTGGGAATTTTATTATAAATTTTTACACACATACCGTGGGGTCCTGATTTAACTGTTTGTAATTTTGTAGGTGGAGCTAATTTTTTACTAGGACGTAAAAAATGACGCGGAGAGTATATTGAAAAAACATGCATATTCTTTTTAACAAATGTGTATACTCCTAATATATATATATATATATATATATATATATATATATATATATATATATATACCCCCGGGAACGGGAATGAGATGTTTTTCCGCGGAAAAAAGTAACCTATGTCACTCTACAGCCACCGAACTATCCCCATACAAAATTCATGCCATGCCAACGCTCTGTTGCGACGTGAAAGAAGGACAAACAAACAAACAAATAAACAAACACACTTTCGCATTTATAAAATTAGTATGGATTTGCCGAAAATAATCAAAGTCCCTTGTACCTTGTTTGCCGATGATCTTTTTGGAGTCATCCCTTTCGACAATAATACTATTAACAATCTTAACAACTATCTAGATAGTGTACTTACAGATATCTTTAAATGGTTCAAAAATCACAATCTCGTCATAAATTACACAAAAACTAAGATAATACAATTTAAGCCGTATCAAAAATGCCTCCTATCTATAAATTATTCTTACAACGATATTAAACCAGAATGTGTTGACTCATATACATTATTAGGTATAAACATAGATTCAGGTATAAATTGGAAAGAACACATAAAGAAAGTATCATCTAATAATAAATAATAACTTTCCCGTTTCTCGTATGCACTATACGAACTTAAAATGTTACGTAATTAAACGTAATTAAATTCAGCTAGGTGGCGCCACCGTGATTCTACAAGACGGACGACGGTACGATGGAAGAACACAGAAGGTCAGAATATCTGGATTATTATGTCTTTTTACCAAAATTAAGATATAAAATGTATGGATCTGTATTTTTCCACGCAGGACCGAGAAGAGAGCGATAAAAAACATAAAATTCACCAGCTGATTTTCTTCAAAAGATTTGGTGCATTATAATTCACAGAATAACCTCGCAGATGATATTAAGTAATCCGTTAATGCTCTGCCTACACCGCAAGGGTTACAGGCGTGATTATAAGTATGGATAAGAAATACTATCACCACCTGTCATGCTTTCACCCTTAACTTTTACTTAACTGTGGTAGAAACAGTTCTTAGTAAGCCTTATTTTATTACAGGCAGAGCGTCAAGCTACTTTAAGAGCTTCTGAAACACCTTCTCAAAGTCAGCGAAGGCGCCTTGAACAGGCAGAGCGTCAAGCTACTTTAAGAGCTACTGAAACACCTGATCAAAGTCAGCAAAGGCGTCTTGAATAGGCAGAGCGTCAATCTACTTTAAGAGCTACTGAAACACCTGCTCGAAGTCAGCAAAGGCTATTCGAACAAGCGGAACGTCAGGACGCCTTAAGAGCCGCGGAAACACCTGATGAAACTCAACACAGACTCATTGAGCAAGCTAAAGGTCAATCTACTATGAGGGCATCTGAAACACCAGAACAGACACAGTCGCGAAGAGATGCAAATGCATAGCTCCAAGCTGAACATCGACAAAATTTTCAAAGAAACAATTGGTCGGTTTTTAATGACACAGCATTCAATTATGATCCGTTGATTGATTATAAAAATCACAGGTTAGTCGTTATCGGACTGATGGACAAGTCGTGTCGATTTTGCAGCGCTTTAAAATGTAAAGATGAGACCGCAGGCATGTGCTGTTCCAATGGCAAAGTGTCTCTTCCGTTACTTGGGGAACCAGAAGAACCTTTGAAAACTCTCTTTTTATATGATGCTAATGAGTCACGGCGCTTAAACAGGATCCGGAAATATAACTCATGCTTTAATAATAAATGAATGACGTCCTTCGGAGTTGACCGGAAAATATTATTATTTCCCGGTCAACTCCGAAGGACGTCATTCGTTAACAGTCCCCGCTACCTACATGAGTACACACAAGACGCATTCGCCTATGTACGAACTTAAGCAAGACCTGGTCTTTTTGTTACTTCTACTTGCAATCCCACATGGAAAGAAATAACTAAGCTAAGCTAGAGTATTTAGATTAAAAGTACAAAAATTAATGTATGTAATTAACAAAGGGAAAATTTTCGGAGAGGTGCAGTGCTTCATGTATTCAATTGAATGGCAAAAAAGAGGATTACCGCATGCCCACATTCTAATATGGCTTAAAGAGAAGTTGCGGCCCAGCCAAATAGACGACATATTAAGCGCTGAGATTCCGGATCTTGAGGAAGATATAGAGTTGTATGATACCATCGTCCGAAATATGATTCACGGTCCACGTGGAGTACGAAATTCAATATCGCCATGTATGAAAGAAGGAAAATGTACAAAGAAATTCCCTAAACTGCTATTAAAAGAAACAGTACACAATGACAATGGCCACCCTTTATACAGACGCAGAGCTCCTGAAGATGGTGGCAGAAAAGTTACAATCAAATCTCGCTCTGGAGCGTTCGAAACCTTAGATAACAGCTGGATTGTCCCGTATTCGCCCATTCTATGTAAAATGTTTAATTCCCACATTAATGTAGAAGCAGGTAGCTTTGTCTGTGCAATCAAGTATATCTGTAAGTACTTAAATAAAGGAAGCGACCAAACAATATTTAATCTCAGGAGTGATGGTGAGGCAAAACCCGTTAATGAAGTACAGACCTTTCAAGCAGGGCGTTATGTCAGCAGTAACGAGGCAGCGTGGCGTCTCCTTGGCTTCCCTTTACAAACAAGGAAAGACACCCAACAGTTAATCACCTTGCTGTGCACTTAGAAAATGGAGAGCGTGTATATTTCACTGAAAGAAATTTCCAAGAAAGAATTGCATCACGGTCAAAAACTACACTAACAGCCTTCTTTCAACTTTGTCAAACCGACCCCTTTGCAAAAACGTTGTTATATTCTGAAGTCCCCCGCTATTATACTTGGAACACATCTAGGAAGGAGTGGAAACGCCGTATTCAAGGCGCGCCTGTTGCAAATTGGCCAGGTGTAAAGTCATCGGATGCCCTTGGTCGTGTGTATACCGTCCATGTACCTAATTTTGAATGTTTCTGTTTACGATTGCTGCTGCACCATGTTTGGGGTCCTACAGGATATAAAGACCTTAAAACTGTCAACGGTTAGGAATGCACAACTTATAGAGAAGCATGTGAAGCTCTGCATCTTTTAGAAAACGATAATCACTGGGATGAAACCATGGAGGAAGCTGTCCAGTGCCAGTCACCAGCCAAAATTAGGGATCTTTATGCAACTCTCATATCATCTTGCGGGCTATCTAATGCACATGAATTGTGGGACAAATATAAAGAGTACATGGCGGAAGATATTTTGGAAAGATTACAGCAGACACACGCGAACATGACATATAATGATCACATTTATAATGAAGCACATGGAAAAATTGAAGATAAAGTAAAGTAATGGTAGGCAAAAAATTAAACGACTTTGGAATGATAAGCCCTCAGCGAACAACCGAAAATGAACTAAGTGATGAAATTATACGTGAATCAAACTACGATATACCAGCTTTGCAGCAGCAAGTAGCCGAATTTGTACCTCGCTGCTTCCCGAACAAAAACGAGTTTTTGACAAAGTATTAGGACAAATTGAATCTGGAAATGGTGCACTTTTCTTTTTAGATGCCCCTAGAGGAAATGGGAAGACATTTTTGTTAAATTTATTATTAGCACAAGTACGGAAAGATAAAAACATTGCTGTGGCCGTCCTCCGGTATAGCCGCCGCGCTGCTAAGCGGGGGCCGCACTGCAAATTCTGTTTTAAAACTCCCTCTAAATCTAGCCAATGCAAACTTTTAGTGTGGAACGAAAGTACAATGTTGCATAAAAAAGCTGTAGAAGCACTAAATCGCGCTCCAGGATTTGCGCAGCAATACCGATATAATGGGAGGAATGGTGGTTTTACTGGCTGGTGACTTTCGCCAAACTTTACCTGTCATTCAAAAGGGCACACCTGCAGATGAAATTAAAGCATGCCTCAAGTCGTCTATTTTATGGAACAAGGTGACAAAATTCAGTTTAACTACGAATATGAGAGTGCATTTGTATAACGATATCAATGCTAGAGACTATGCTGACACACTATTAAAAATTGGCGATGGGCGGTTGGAAACGGATGCTGAGGGCTGCGTTAAATTGACGAGAGATTTTTGTAATTTAGTACAGAGTCGTTCCGAATTAATTGCGAGCGTTTATTCAGATACTATTAAACGAGCAATTCTTGTATATATGTATATATATATATATATATAATCGGGATCTCGGAAACGGCTCCAACGATTTTCATAAAATTTAGTGTCCAGGGAGTTTCGGGGATAATAAATCGATCTAGCTAAGATTTATTTTTAGAAAATGTCTTTTTGTCCGTGTTTTTAGGCAATTAAAAACTGCTACAATATAGTTAGAATAAGAAGGTAAATTTTGACAGTTTGATAATGATTATAAATAGCTTATTGGTATAATGGGCGGTCACAAAATCGTAAAACCTCGGTTCGAGCCCAGACCGACCGACCGACTTTTTTATTTTTTTTTTCAAGTTTCTTTCTTTTTTGAGAAAATATATTTTTTTCGAGCCCTTTTTTTAGTATTTTTTAAAAACACGAAAATTTAAATAAAAATAATTGCACTCATGATTTTTTATTCAAATAACCAGTTCAGTTTTTTCTGTTATGTCGCTAAGATCAAAAAATATTATTTATAATTCATCAGTATGTAATTTGTATCTAAATATAATTTCCAAAACACACGAATTAAAAAAATCGAGCGAAAAATACCGAGCAAAGCTCGGTCAACCGGGTACTTCAGATTTAACGAACAACATGCATGAAGACAAATGGTTATGTGAAAGGGCGATTCTTGCACCAAAAAATGAGAGTGTTACCAAAATAAATTCAGATATATAAGCGAAGTAGCAGGAGAAATAACAGAGTATTTGTCAGTAGACACAGTTATGGACACAGAACAGAGCACTTCATATCCCGCAGAGTTTCTAAATTCTCTAGAGTTGTCAGGTGTGCCCCCACATAAGCTTCAATTAAAATTAGGCGTCCCAGTCATGCTAATGCGAAATTTAGATGCTCCTCGGTTATGTAACGGGACAAGGCTGCGTGTGGACACATCTTGGACGGAACACAATCGGTGCTACAATTTTCACAGGCGTAGGAAAAGGTGAAAATGTTATTACACCATGGATCCCTATAATTCCCACAGATCTTCCTTTTCAATTCAAAAGGTTGCAGTTCCCTATTAAGCTCAGTTTTGCAATGACAATTAATAAAGCGCAAGGGCAAACGTTATAGGTAGCGGGGGTCAACTTAGATAAACCGTGCTTCTCTCGTAGTCAGCTGTATGTAGCATGTTCGCGTGTGTCAAATGGCTAGAATCTCCACATTCCTTCCCCGAATGAAAAAACATATAACATTGTGTGCAGTAGCGTCTTAAAATAGTGTTCAGTTAGTTTTTTTTTTCAAAATTCCCACAATCAATTAATCAGAATTCCCACAGATCTTCACTTTCAATTCAAAATTTCCTATTTAGCTCAGTTTCTTTTCAATTCTAAATGCTGCACCTCTGACGGACCTATTAATCTCAGTTTCCTTTCAACTCAAAAGGCTGTATCTCTGACGGATCTTTTATTTGGCTCAGTTTCCTTTCAATTCAGAAAACTGCATCTCTGACGAATCAATTTAGCCCAGTTTCTTTTCAAAAGTCTGCATCCCTGACGGATAATTATTCTCAGTTTCGTTTAATTAAAAAAATATCTTTGGTTACTTCGCCTACGCGGATTCCAGATGTGGAGGATCATGCACCTTCCCTGTTGGACCTTCTGCTGACCTCTCACCCGGACGGATATCAGATTTCCGTCGACGCCCATTTAGGCTCCTCGGACCATTGAACTCTCACGCTGAAATCGCGGTTGCATTATGCAGACTGCCGCCGTGTTTGGCACTATAGGTCAGCCGATTGGGATGGGATGCGGTCTTTCTTTGCATCCTACCCTTGGGGGCGGGTTTGCTTCTCGCCGGACGATCCCAACGTTGTTGCGGATTCTGTCGCTGATGTAGTACTTCAGGGAATGGAAATTTTTATTCCTTCCTCTGTGGTGCCCATTGGAGGCAAATCTCAGCCATGGTTTGGTCGCTCCTGTAAAATAGCATTATGCTATAAGCAGGAGTGCTACCAGGCCTGGCTGACGCATCAGCGTCCCGGGATGTAAATACCAGCGCTCTAAAAAAGAAGTATAATTCCGCCTCTATGTCCTTCAAAAGAGTCATTGTCAAGGCAAAGTCAGAGCACATAGGCAGAATTGGCGAGAAACTAGTTCGCCTTCCTTCTGGAACCCGAACTGCTTTCAAAGGGAGTTTTCTTTCGCGTACAACCTCTCTGTGGAATAGTTTACCACCGGCGATTTTTCTGGGGACCTTCAAGAAAAGAGCTTACTCCTTTCTAAAGGGCCGGCAACGCACCTTCAATTCCCCTGGTGTTGCGGTTGATCATGGGCGGCGGTAATCACTTAACATCAGGTGAGCCGCATGCTCGTTTGCCCCCTCTTCTATAAAAAAAAAATCCCATTTCCATTTGGAATAAACAGGCTATTTTCATGCTTTCATATGCGCTGCGTTTCAAAACATTTAAATAGGCTGACGAATCAATTTTGCTCAGTTTCCTTTTAAAGGCTGCATCTCTGACAAATCTATAAAACTCAGTTTTCTTTCAATTCAAAAAGCAATAGATAGTTTCCATCATTTCCCAGTGACCATGCGGGCGAAGCCGCGGGTAACAGCTAGTAATAAATATAAATTAAAAATTAAAAACAACCGAGAACACTACCCTGTGGTATTGATTTAGTGACCGGCGCAAATTGAGACCTGACTTTAATCACATTTCCACTGGCTAGGTTATGGTGTTCTATCTCTACACATCGCTTTCTATTGGTCAGGTATGGCGACAAGCTTGACAGACGTCGACAGTGCCATCCTTTAGGATGTATCTCTGATATTTGTTGGTCTTAATAACCTGATCCTGTATCGCACTGACAAAACCCTCGGTTTCCCCGAAGAGGTCACCGAAACGTAGCCAGTTGAGGGAGTTGACTGTATCTGCGTAGGGCTCATGTAGAGCCCTATAGTACCTCCCGTGGAGCTCCTTCTCCTTCCATACGGTCTCCCGGTCGGAAATGCTATGTACTGTTGGGTCCTGCCATTGCTCATTGGCTAAGGACAGAGGGATAAGCCCTTTATCACTAGAAATGACGTCCTTATAGAATGGATTATCTAATCTCGCCAGGAATTAATGACGGAGGCTGCACACTTCGCGATTATGCATGGTGAGTGCGCTCAGGATGCCACGCCCACCATGCTTTCGCGGCAAGTACAGCCTCATTTCCGACGACCTCGGATGATGCATCCTATGGGACGTCATGGTAGTGCTGACTTTTCTATCCAGGGCATTAAGTTCAGTCTGAGTCCACCTGAGTATGCCAAAGGTATACATGAGGACAGGCATGACCCAGCCGTTATATGCGTGTGTCTTATTCACACCGGACAAAAGGCTGTTAAGCACTTTGGTCAAGCGTGCATAAAACACGTCGCAAACTGAGTGTTTCATACCAGCTTCATCGATACCGATGTTCTGTGGGCCTTAAGTTGACGGGTATAGATAGGTCTATGCCCTCAGAGTTAGCAATCCTTCTCCTTTCAACATGGAGGACCGCACACTTATCCGTCCCCAGCTCCATTCATAATTCACAAGTGATGTTTAGCAATTCCATAAGATAGGAGCGACTGGAGGCGAATAATTTGAGGTCATCCATATAGAAAAGGTGGGTCACTTTTGTACTTCCATTCCGAAGCTGAAATCCCCTCCCGGAGCCCTCCAGTAAAGTACTGAGAGGGTTCAAAGAGAGGCAGAACCAGATTGGACTCACACAATCGCCCTGGAATATACCCCTTCTAATCCTTATGCGGCTTTCCGCAGCCGTCATCCGCTCGCCTAGATGACAGAGGATCGTACTCCACTGCCCCATACACTGCTCAAGAAAGTCTCGAAATGTACAGTCAATCTTGTACATCTCGAGGACGTTCTTTAGCCATGTATGGGGCACCGAGTCAAATGCCTTTCTGTAATCTATCCAGGCGGCGGAGAAGTTCCGACGGTTGCGTTTCACCACGTTGCCAATGACCACGTCAATGAGGAGTGGTTCCTTGGTTCCACGACCGCCGTCCCGACATCCATTTTGAGCGCGCGACATCAGCTGATCTGAGTCTTGTATATGGTCGGTAGACACGTGATGGGGCGGTATTTGCTCGGGTCTGTGGTACCCTGGTCTTTAGGAACCAAATGAGTGATCCCAGTCAAACTAATATTATTATTACTGAAGGTAGCCGGACTAACTATGACATTGGGACGTCAAACATCTCAGTCCCCCCCCGTGACCATGGGCGCTGTAAAGCACCCGAAACGTCGGGATAATAATAAAAATAAATTAAAGTAATTAAACGCGATAAAATCCGTAAATAATAGTTTTATTCAATAATATTATTATTATTATTTATTCATTTCTGAACAAAATATTTTTTTATTATGATTTCTATAGGACAGTTTGTCACTGCTTTTTCTTTCATGGTATCTGAACCTTCTTTTTTGCTACAAATCCCGCAATATATTCTAATACAGCAATTGATAAGGTTTTTAATAATTTAAATAACGACTCTAATAGAGGCATACTGAAGGCCACTCCTGAAAATAGTTTATGTGTTTTCTCCACAACTAGTAGCGACAAACATACACATACTGGGATTTTTAATAATTACAAAACTTGTTAGCAGTCTTTTTATTGGCAAAATAAATTACTAAATTATGCATCTTACATAAAATAATAATTAAAAAATACATCCCTACCATGATTAGTGACACAATCTAACTATGTACTTCATTCATTGAATTAATGTCAAAATATAAAAGTATTTATAACTCATGACGTGATGAAATTATGCTTACCAAAAATATTTTAATTTAAAATCAATTGCCGTTTGTTAGTTTTGCAAATACTCAGGAATGCCTCTCAATTAAGAGTTACAATCAAATCAATTTTATGTGGTTAGGGTCATCTAGTAACATAATAAAATATACATAGAAGAAAAACACCTAGGTACTATAAGATAAGATGAAGGCACTGCACTACACAACAAAAACTTTTAGCATGCAATAGTTTGACAGCAGATCTACCACAAAAATCGACGCAAGATCACGCATGGCATGGATGAGCTATTGACGTCACACGAAAATGTTCTAAAAATAAACAATTGACAAACTGTATTTGTCTCCCTTTTCTAATGAAGCTACTACTTTGTTAAAAAGAAACAAAAGGGTTTTTGACATGTGTCTGTCGATATTATAGATATTTGTATTAACTATTATTTCTATAGTAGAATATGCCGTCGTCATGAAGTACAGAGATAAGGAGGACAATCTTCCATAAGAGAATAGTTAAAAATGTGTCTTTCTGTAAGCAGTAAATAACAGTTCAAAAACTCTCCACAACAGCGCTCGAGTAGCTACAGGGTATGATAAATGGCCGTAAAATATGTTGAGTAATTTTGAAAATAAAATTTTGGAAGCAGTAAAATAATTATTGTAAAAAGAATTATAGTGAAAATATATTATGCAATAAAAAATTATAAAAAGTACTTTAAAATTTAGACTGTGGACACTTTTTTGTACAGAGTCTGTACTCTTACCAAGCATGAGTCATTGACGGTTTTTTTAGATATAATGTAATTTTACTGTTAATTATTAATGGTCAACAGGCTAAAAAAGCTGCTAAATAAATAACTGGTTTTGAAACTTCAACTGTTAGCGTTAATCGTCAATTTAATATTTTAACGTTTTCGATCAATAACAATTTTGTTGCAGATTAAGTTAAAGATTATTGATTTGATAAGAATAAATTCGTATCTAAAGATTACTTTTATATTTATTGAACTGGAATGACCATATCTTAGTACTTTTTCCAGGCTTAGGACTGGCTGGGTATAAACGTTGTTCATCATTAATTTGTTTTTTCCCTTTGTTCTATTTAAAATTACTTATCAAATCTCATAACTTACAAAACTGCCTACGTCTAAGTTAACATTTCAAAATAGCACTTTCTCTATTTTGCTGGTAGTTAGTCTTGTTCTTCTTTGATTTACAATTAGCTTCGATTTGGAGAACGTTCTTTAGCATTTTCAATGTATTTTGGCTAAGTTTGGATAAAAAATTGTGAGTTCTCCATCATTCCGAAGAATTCTTCCAGTCACCAGTAGTATTTGTTCTTGGTAATACGTCGTCGGCCAAATAGATGTCCACTTCTTTTATGGCTTTTGATAACGGAGTTCCTGTGGTGGGAGGTGCCCATATTATTTGATAAAAATATCCCGTGGACGGAATTCATTTTAGTTCTTGTCAATTCATTTTGATTTGAAGTTTGGGCCAGTGTTGCAGCATCAATTTTAGATATTTCGGTAGCGACTAGCGTTCGTACTCTATGTTTTGTTTCGACAGCATCAGCGTGGTCTGCAAATCCCTGCATCTTAAATCAAGGGTCCAAGAAAGTACACAAACTAAATATGCCACTTTGCTCTATCCCTTTGAATCTGTTTGATAAACCCGATTTAAAAAAGTGAAACTGTATCGTGGACATTTGATGTTCGATTTTCTTTCTCTCATCTTTTATTACAAGATTCTATCAGGTAACGTGTCGTTATTATAAGATAGGGAACACGCCGTCAAATATTTATGGCCACTCTTCAAATGGTTCCAACACCTGACATTACTGTTGGTAGGTGGTGCAATCTTTCGAAGTGATCGTCGACAAGTCTTTGTCTGCTAGCGTCTTAGTTTTTCTCCGGGAGCTTTTTTTCAAGTGAGTCACAATTCGTTTTATACTGTCTATTTGTCTTTGGCAGAGTAAACTTTTGTTTCTACATGCCACTGACATAATGTCCAAGCTTTGTCACAAAACAATATTCACGTAAAATCCCAACCAGTAAAACTTAAACTTAAAAAATAAACTAAACTTAAAAACATTTGTCCTCGACTGCGTAATGCAAACAAAAGAATCGCAACGAATTTTAGCCCTGAACGAAGCTCACGGATTGTTTACACATACTAAATACAAAATCTTAACAAATAACAAATTAACTTGCTTTACTTGCTCACGCTCACACACGCACCCACAAGACTGCGTCCGATGTGTTGACGCAGCGGTGTTCGGTAACCTCCGGTTGTAACGAATATTTCTGAAGGAGACTAAATTCACAGAAATGAATAAAATAATATTTAAAAAAAATGCGTTGACGTAAATTGAAACCTAATATTTTCAACCTATTTTTTCATTAATGAATAACAGTTAACACGTTGACGAATGAAAAGCCGTTGAAAAAAAAACAGTTTACTGATTCAACACCCACTTCTACTCCTTACCACTACTACTACTACACAGAGTAATTTTTTATATATGGAATTCTTGTGTAATCTGACTAATCTGTGCTGAAAAAAAAAAAACAAAAATAAAGGCAAAATTATTATACAATTTACTATTTTGGCAAAGAAAAAGGAAAGCTCTTGATTCTCCTTACCAAGATTAAGTATATTATTACATATTACTAAAACTTTTATCATAACAATGAACGTCATTCAAGCCGTAAAAATGTATATTACTAAAATGACAGAAGAGAGTGGTCCTGGAATGAAAGTTATTCTCATGGATAAGGAAACTGTAAGTATTTTTCATTTTACAATGAATTGTAATTAAACAAAACTTGGATTGGATTTATTAATGCAATAGATCTTATAATCTGGAAATCGACTTCGCCTTTATGGATCTAGTAAATTTCAAATGTTTCTAGATCTATTCAAATGTAATTGTTATAACTTATTTTTCTAAAGTTGTTAACTGCACAGTGTATATTATAACTACAGGAAATAACAAAAGTCCTTAGAATACAATTCTCATTTGATGTAAAAGAGAAAACAATTGCTTTGGTAAAAAATTAGTACTCTAAATGTTCTGGATAGTGGAATCACTCACTCACACTCCTGATGTTGCAAGTACTTTGTAGCATACATGATCACAGGCAAATAGGTGTTCGACATCCCTATGTTAGTTAGTGAACCAGGGCCACCTTAAGTTTAAAAAAATAAAATAAAATATGTACAGTGATAAAATCTGTAAAATGAAGTTTCATTTAATAGATTTACATAACCTGATATTTTAGTAAGTACTTTTTATAGTAGTGTAACAACTGTTGTTTAATCTTACATTAACTTATGTTAATCTTAGTGTAAACTTTATAAAGATTGATACTTTCCTACACCTCTATTGACTGATAGTTATAAAAAACTGGATATTAACAACTGTTACACTTAGTTAGTTCAACTTAACAACTGTTGTTTAATCTTACATTAACTTATGTTAATGTTAGTGTAAACTTTATAAAGATTGATACTTTCCTACACCTCTATTGACTGATAGTTATAAAAAACTGGATATTAACACGTTAGCTGTCCAATGTACCGAATACAGTACACGCCGCCGTGGGTCCATCACGTCCGTGTACCGTAAATGGTACACTCGCCCCTGTGTCTTCCTATGCACTCTAACTTCATGGACTTGTGTGTTATGTTGCTCTATTTATCAGGACTTGTCAACAGGACACCAATGAATAGAAAAAACGGAAAACATGATATATTCTTTTTTTTTTTCTAAATGTGGGTAGTGGCAGAAAAGCAACTGTTTTAGTAAAAAGGCTTTATTTATGTAAAGGAACTTCAGAATAACATTGAAGACAGTATGTCTTTTTACATTTATTACAGTGCGTTGTCACTCTTTTAGCTTTAGCTCTCGCATCCTTTGGAAGACTTCCCTGATCGATAAGTTTTTTGTAACACCCAACACATCGTCTTCGTACAGATTACTTACTTTGCCAATATTTTCTAAAAAATGTGAAATCCTCTTAGATTCTACCAGTGTACTTGATGATGAAGACAGGCTTTCGTATTGCCTTTGTCTTACGGGGAAACATGAAGTGCTCGTGCTCGTGAAGGTGCAATTTGCAATAATCTCTTCACAATTGCTTCATTTGCCGCCAAAACAATGTACCTTTCTTCTTTTTCAGGGTGTAATTCATTGAAAATTATCATAGAGTTTATCACTGCTATGGCCAGCAAATACATTTCAACTTTTTTGTACCAGATTAACGTTTTTCTAACAGGCGTGTTGTAACTGGACAGTTGATCAGCAATGTCTATTCCTTTTTTAGCTTTGTTGTAGGTAAGTATCATATCAGGCTTCAGCTTTGGAGTGCGTGCTGTCGTCATAGATAGTCCTTTGCCGTGACAAGTCGATAATATACAAACATCTCGCTTGTCTTTCCATTTTAGAACAGTGATATTTTCATTTTTTTGTTTGACGGCAATTTCTCCTACTTGCAAAGCAGCATTTGTGACATCTTTTGGTATACCTCTCCTTTTTTTTATTTAGAGTACCACAGATATCTGTATTACGAGAAATTCTGCAAGAGGCACACTCGTGTAGTAATTATCCGTGACCATACAACGACCTTCATCTAACAGTCCTTCTGCTAATTTTACAACAATAGTTCCTGTTGTATCTAAACCAAAAAGCTGTTCGCTCTGTCCCCTATGTATTTGGTATCCTCACATAAATCATCTACAGTGCATAACTTATATATTTTGATCCCGTATTTATGAGACTTCGACGGTATAAACTGGCGAAAAATTAATCTGCCACGAAAATGCACCATTGATTCGTCAACAACTATGGTGTAGGCGTGTAAATCGATCTAGAATTATCAATAATAAGATCTAGCAAGGATCTAGCAATCATGTATAGTCGATCATTTTCGCGTCGAGATGCTTCATTGTCGCAAAAATGCCAACATTTTAGTATAAGTGTGAATCTATTGTACGACATTTTGATATTATGAAGTAATGGATGATAATAAATTACATCCTTTTTCCAGTATGATTCTATCGTTGGGAAGGGTATTATACCCATTAGTAGAATTACACCAAGAAATTTTAGCATTTCTGATTCGTCGACATCTGACCATCGTTTTTTGCGACTGTGTGGCTTTGCCGGTTCTTGTAAAAGCCGCGCGGCATACAAATTTGTTTGTTGCACCATTAGTTTTAGGACATCATCATCAACAATTTTTCGGAAAATTGTATAAAGATCTGTGTTTACATCGAAAAGCAGTTTTTGGCGAGTTGGTTCGTCGTGCCCTGTAAAAGGTTTTCTCGATAAATCTTTTACAACTACCTGCCACTCGGAGTCAAGAGACACTTGTGATTGTATTCGTCTTGACCTCGACGTTCGTGAAGATACATTTGGTGGGTTACTGATGGTGATGGGCTGTCTGGTATTTCAGCATTTTCATGTTGTCCACTAAGTATTTCAGAGTGTGCAGACTCACCCATTTCTCCATCATGTTGTACCTCTCTGGCGATTGCTTCGACTGTCTCTTCTTCACGTTCATCAATGTCCACATCATCGTCCTCGACAATTTCCTCATGGTCGTACACATTGAACAGTGAATCTTCACCATCAGACTCCTCCAACACTCTCCTGATATCTTCGTCGTCAAAGTTCTTCATATTTACCTAATATTATTCACACAACAAAAAATTGGCGCTCAAACAGACAAAAACTTTGAATATGAGTTTTCACTTAGCCATTTGACAGTTGACAGAATTTAAGTCTTTTTTACTTTCTCTCAAGGTCAATTTGTGACCATAAACAAGAATATTAATAAAAAAGGTGTTATTTTTTAAATAATTAGCCGTTCACAAGTCCACGGTACACGCTAAGTGTACATGCTGCTTCAACTCGACAAGTCACAGACACAGGTAAAAGGTGTGATAAACCGAGTGATTTGTTATTAATTAGGCATATTTATCCAAAATTAGTTATTTTGTATTGATTTGAGACAGAATATTACAAAAAATGATTTGGACATTTGGGGTTATCGAAAAATTATGTATGGGGACAGTTAACATGTTAAAGTTGTTTTGAACTTTTGCTCGCTACTAACTCAACTACTGCTGAGTCTACATCACCTGAGGATGCCTCATGTAGAGGCTAAACAGGTGTCATATTATCGTCGATGGTGTGTCATATAATGTGGTGGTGTTCAGAGTAGTGGTGACGGGATTAGTACATGCAATTGAGGGAGGGCGGGAGGTGGTATTTAAACTAGATAAGACATCATTTTATTTTATTGAGCGGCGGTTATGTGTGAGAATTAATTCTTAACAACGGTAATTTTATACTATTGCAGTCACCTGGTTTTTGGCTCAAGAAAATCGAAAAATCATCCGATTTCAATGATTTTTTTAAAATCTTTATTATTACGGCGGATTTACGAAAATAATTACAAGAATAAAAAAATTAAAACTGATATTGGTTTCAAGGCTTTAAATGTTCATGAAAATGCACTCATTCACATATGATAGTTGATAACTTTTTTTTTAAAATAATTAACATAACATACATAAACACTCGCGCCTGTCACCCAGAGGGGTAGGCAGAGACTACAGACTTCCATTTGGCACGATCCTGACACTCCTCCTCTCTCGCCTCCTTCACATCCATACACCTCCGCATACATGCTCGTCGGTTAAGGGTACTCCTAATTTGGCCCGTTTTCAATAAATCGCCAATTTGGTCGATAAATTTTTGCCTAGGACGTCCCTTTCCGACTCTGCCATTCACTTCTGCAACATAAATTTTCTTTGTCACTCTTTCCTCATTCATTCTTTCCACATGACCAAACCACCGAAGCATTCCTTTCTTAATCCTGGTCACAACATCATCTTGCAAACCACACTCTTCTCTTATTACACAATTTCTTACCCTGTCATTAAGATTCAGCCCTAACATACTCCTTAACGACCGCATTTCTACTGCGTTCATTCTACTCTCGTGCTTCTTCTGCCACACCCAACGTTCACTACCATACGTTAAAGTAGGGACCAACACAGCATTGTGAATTGCCATACGTGCCTTTTTCGACACATTTTGACTCTTCACAATAGAGTGTAGGGCCCCATTTACTCTATTTCCCGCATTCACTCGTCATTCTATATCCTATATCATATCTCCCATCCCTGCTAAATACGCAGCCCAAATATACAAACTCATCTACTTGCTTGATCAACCCCCTTCTATTCTTATTTCACAAATCGTTTTACTTTCTTCTCTTTCAAAAACCATAACCTTCGTCTTACTTGCGTTCACTTTCATACCCCTTTCTTTTAATGATCTGTTCATTAATGTAACCATCATTTGCAACTCGGCCGCCGACGACGCAAGGATAACTTGATCATCGGCGTACAAAAGGCATTTGACGGTTAAATCACCCATTCAAAATCCGTATTCTTCAACTTTCAAATTTTGCAAACAACTGTCCATAAATAGGTTGAACAGCCACGGGGAAGCCACACAGCCCTGTCTGACACCTTTATGGATGTTAAACCAGTCCGAGTAGACCCCGTTGATCCTAAAACAAGCACTAGAGTCCCTATAAAGGAACTCCAATGCCTGTATCAAGCCAGCACTCAACCCAAATGAGTTCAGTGTTTGCCATAGCACATCCCTATTCACTCTGTCATAAGCCTTTTCCAAGTCCATGAACGCACAAAAAACCTTTTGGCATTTGGCCAAAAACTTCTCCGCGATCATGTGCATGGAAAAGACTTGATCTGTACATCCCATTCCCTTTCTAAATCCCGCTTGCACATCCCAAATTTTTCCATCAGTTTCTTTCATGACCCTTTCAATCAGTACCTTAGCATACAGTTTTCCCACAATGCTAAGAAGGCTGATGCCACGGTAGTTTTTACAGTCCTGCTGCGACCCTTTTCCTTTATATACTGGGACTATCACGGCTTTGCACCAGTCTACCGGTACCCGCTTCAGTTCCCAGCATAAATTAAACAAGGTGTGCAGCAGGCCGCCACCACTTCTTCTCCAGCCCTTAGCATTTCGAGTGAAACTCTATCATATCCGGCAGCCTTACCTGCTTTCATGCTTTTCATTGCTTTCATTATTTCACCTATACTTATCTCGCTACCTCTTTCCTCTTCTTTCGGAACTTCTACTTCACTTAGTACACACATTGTCTTCTCACTCATAAACACACTTTCAAAATATTCCTTCCATCTCTTTAAACTCAAAACTTCATCATTCAGAATATAGCCATTCTCGTCTCTTATAGCATTCATCATAGGCTGTTTTGAATGTCCCCTGGCAGTTCTTACAAGTTTCCAGAACATTTTAATATTTGCCTGGAAATTATCCGATATTCTTCTATCATTCTTATCCGTTCTTTCTTGCTTTTTTCTTTCAACTACTTCTCTTACTGAACCGGAGATTCTTCGCACCCCTGCCCCATTAAAGGGGCGCCGGGAACTCGGGGCCATTTCTTTTATATGGTTCCTCATGGTGCGGATAAAGGGTAGTATATTGTAACAATACTAGTTTTTTCGGAATTTATCGCGTATATTTAACTTTTTAAATACCCGACGTTTCGAACGCTTTACAGCACTCATGGTCACGGGCGGGACTGAGATGTTCAACGTCCATATGTCATAGTTAACCGCGGTTACCATAGATTAAAAATTTAACTTTTGTTCCGATCTATGCAGTATGAACTTATGGTATCTTGAAGTCTTGCAGTTGTATGCTTGGGTTGGGATTTAATTTTATTTATTATAGGATCCCAAGCAGATGGTAGCACCCAGCCATCTTCTCTATTGAAATTAGGATGTTTTTTGATTTCAATAGCCTCGCGAATCATCCTTGGAAGGAATCGGTGTTCTTTAGCGAGGATCTGCGGTCTATCAAATCTGATGTAGTGACGGGGGCGATCCTGTACGTGTTCACAGACTGCAGACTTCCCGGAGCGTCGATTCTTCACATCAGCTATATGTTCTTTAACGCGGGTTTTTATTGATCTTTTAGTTTGTCCTATGTAGGAGAGACCACATTCACAATCAAGCTTGTACACTCCTGCATCTTGCAGGGGGACATTACACTTGACCGATGGTAAAAACTGACCAATCTTCTTCAGCGGCTTGAAGTATGTTTTGATGGAAGCGCGCTTCAAGATGTAGCCAATCTTGTCAGTGACTCCTCTAACATATGGCAGTACAGCAGGTACACGCTCGACTGTGGCCGGCTTCACTCGTTCACTGTGACGTAGGCGCGGGACTCGAAGCTTGTTGTCATGCAAAACTTGCTTGACATGGTGGAGCTCTGCAGCCAGGTGTTTACTGTCACAGATCCCTCGTGCTCTCTGAAACAAAGATTTACCCACGGTAGCTAGCTGTGAAGGATGGTGGTGAGAATCACGGTTTAAATATCTATCTGTATGGGTCTTTTTTCTATACACAGTATGGCTCAAGGTGTTATCAGGATTCCGAATTACTAACACATCTAGAAAAGCTAAGGAATTGTTTGCCTCTAACTCCATTGTGAACTGAATTTTAGAATTTATAGAGTTAAGATGGTCTAAAAATGCAGTTAATTTATCTAAAGGTAGAATTGTGAAAGTGTCGTCTACGTACCGCTTGTAGAACCTTGGATTTATGGGAGAACTAAGCAGGGCTTTCTCCTCAAAGTCTTCCATGAATATGTCGGCGACAATGGGAGATACAGGTGAGCCCATCGCCACACCATCTACTTGCTTGTAGAACTCCTCCTTCCACAATAGGTAGCCAGATGTAAGGCAGTGTCTGAGTAATACTGCATATTCTACGGGCATGTTGTTTTCTTCCAGCCTTCTAGTTACAATTGAGATGCAGTCTTCAACAGGTAAGCATGTAAACAATGACTGCACATCAAAACTGACCATAGTTTCATTGTCTGCCAGATGTAGGTCTTTAATCTCGCTGACAAAATGGTAGGAATCTTTTATGTGTGCTCTTGTATGTCCCCTGAGTGGTGAGAGTATTTTCGCTAAGTGTTGAGCCAATCTGTAAGTTGGTGAATCGATTTGGCTCACTATGGGACGTAATGGAGCATTGGGCTTGTGTATTTTTGGTAACCCATACAATTTTGGTGATTTGGCGCACGTAGGTATTATCCATTTTACGTCCAGATTTAATTTTTCGGAGTGTTTCTTTATGAGGTCACTAGTTGTTTTTAGTGTGCTATTTGTTGGGTCGTTTTTAACCTTTTTATAAGTACTTACATCCGACAAAAGTTCTTGTATTTTAGAATTATAATCTGACGTATCCATGACTACCGTGGCGTTTCCCTTATCTGCGCGGAGAATCGTAAGTTCGTGTTTATTGCGTAGGTTCTTTAACGCTATAAATTCGTCTTTGGGAAGATTCGGTTTAGGCACTGAACATCGACGTAACATAGACGAAATGTCTTGACGTATCGCCTCCAAATCTTCTTTCTGCATATTATTTTTAAATAAACAGTCCTCAACACTACAGATAATTTCTTCGTACGGTAATTTGCGGGGTGTAAGTGCAAAGTTTAGGCCTTTGGATAAAACCCTAATTGTTGCAAAAAAAGGGTAGTATATTTTACGCATTTACCACGGCGTGGAGCCGTTGCTAAGGTACAACATACACAAGGTACGGCATTTCTGATTTGTATACTGCTGAAAAACAGAGTAGCCTATTAGCCACAAATACTGTACTGTATATTTTAATCAGTGGGTTTTTATTTAACAAATATAAAAGATATTTCTGCTAATAATGCAATTAAAGCAGGTGGTATATTTTATAGAATTTATTCATTTTCAGACAAGTATTGTTAGTATGGTGTACAGTCAATCTGAAATACTTCAGAAGGAGGTATATATGTTTGAACGAATTGACAATCTAAGCAAATTTGACAACATGAAGCACATGAAATGCATTGTATATTTGCGACCTACCTCAGAAAACATTGCTCTGCTGTCTCGAGAGCTAAGGTGCCCAAAATATGGCGTCTATTTTATTTGTAAGTTAGAACAAAATTACCTTACCTCTTCATTTAATTGTTTGCTGTTTTATTTTTAAAATCTTGTCTTAGACTATATTATATGGACTGGACTCCTTTTCTTATGTTAAAAAATGATAGAAGTGTGTGTTAGAATTTAAAGAATTAATTATATTAAAGTTGGTAAAAATTACCTCGCACACATCCGCTATTGAGTGTTTATTGAGCGGATGTGTGCTAGGTAATTCATACCAACTTTAATATAATGGATTTCCACAAAGTAACACCTGATTCCATTAATTATCTTAAGCAATGTGTGTTGCATGTGTACACAAGATTTATTCCAAATAATTGCCATTTCTGGGAAATCAATTACATATATATACATATACCATGTAGTGGTGGTGTAAGAATATCCACTAGTCTATATCATCGCATGAATGTGAAACAAGAGATGGGCGGCAGCTATTTCCTAATAACAACTCAAAATTATAAGGATCTGAGGTTGCCAACCTGCCTGCCAAGCAAGGCAACTATGGCAAAAAGAAGTGCAATGATTACCAGTGGATTTTTGTACTTAGATGCATACATATATACAAGAATGATTTTTAAAGATCTCTGACAAAATTTGAAGGAATTAAAAGTATCCATTTAATTTGTCAGTTAGATTTCAGCAATGTAATCTCAAAGGCGGATATCAAAACTCTGGCTGAATGCGATGAACAGGAGGCAGTGAGAGAAGTTCAGGAGATTTTTGCTGACTACCTTGCGGTGGACAGGCATCTCTTCTCCTTTAATATTGTGGGCTGTTTACATGGTATGTAACAAGTATTAAATTAAATTTGTATAAACTTTGTGGTCTACCATTGTGCAATTTATTAGCAGTTTTCTTCTTCGCACAACTTCTTTGTGGAATACTTTCTCACGGGCGATATTTTTAGAAATATGTTTTGTATAGTTCTAAATAAAATACGAGACTTAAACTTTCACTTGCATTTGAATGTACTAACATACAAAGCTACACATATTCCTAAGAGAACTTGTCTAATACTGTAGAAATAGACTCCTTTTCTGCCTTGGTGACAGTCTGGGTATGTATACTCTACTTCTGCCGCCAAAGAGCAGTGCATGCACTACTTGGTTCGCTCTAGTGGGGATAGAGAGCCACTACAATTACAGCTTGTGAGACTTCCACCTTAGTCTTTAAAAATGTCAATGCATCGGTAGCCATCTTAGTTTTATTTTGCTTGTGTCTGTGGGCTACTATAGCCACTTACTATCAGGTTGACTGTCATTCCTTTGTTACTTCAATTTTATAACAAGGAGCCTTGTTTTCTTTTATAATTTATTTACTATGATAATATACAAAGGTATTATCAAAAAAGAGTATAGTTTATGAACAATAAATAACAAGTTGAAGAGAAGCGGAATATTTTTTATAGTAATAAAACAATACTGATCATTTGTGTTTCCGTAGTGACGTCTCAATATATGGGCTTTCTTGATAATGAGCATAATTAATGATTTCGCCTAGAAATGTTTCTACTAAAAATGGGTCTTTATTCAAATCAGACTTATTTATTATTATATTATTCAAAAAAGTTTAAAAAACGGTTTTTGAGTTTGAAAATAATACTATTTACATAAAATCGATCACATGCCAAATCCATACAACGATGGCCATAGTTGACTATCTATCTATATATTCCCGACAATGCAAACCTAAGATATAATATTTGATGGCGACTTACCGCACCTTCCCGTAAACTACCACTACCCGAAGGACTACCTGAGGATCACCTTTATTTGTAAATAGTAATGTACATAAGTCGTTTTCTTCATAAAATGCTTTCTTACAATTCACCATAAACATTACAAAGTTATAATAGAGTTAGTTTTATGTCATTTTCTATGAAGTTGTAATGAAATTTTTACTAATCCAAGTGCATTTTATAAGTTGGTTGGTTATTACTCGTTAACTTGTTAGTTCTACGTAGCTGTGATAGTTTTCCTTTTAACTTCATTTTGTTAGTTTCATTTATAGTATTCAGTATTCTGTATATTTTTCACATTTCCAAAAATAGTGGTTTAGTTGCTAGAGGGGGTGGGGGTGGGGGACACATGATTAATGAAAAATACGACTTTAAATATTTCAAAAACGAACCCCAAAATCGAAAAGATGTTCTTCCATACCTCCAATATTTTCGAAAGAAGTATCTAACAATACTCCACATGATGGAATAGATGGGTAAAAAAAAATATCCTCTATTTACGTGTATGGTAGGTACCCAAAATAAGAACATTTTTTAAGATTTTATTTCACAGCTTTGTATGCGTGATTAATAATCTATAACTATGTCAAATTACAGATTTGTGGCACCTAGGGTCTCTGAGTATAACCGCGGATGGCTCTAACATGGCTATACTATAAGGGTTCCTTGTTGTGTAACTACAGAATCCTAAAAACAAATATTAAATCAAATATTAATTTTGTAGTTTGTTTAGTTTGCGACGGGCTGTCTTCCGCAACTCCACGTCTATGCGCGTATTTTGCGTGTGGGCAGGAATAATGTGATTATTCGAGCCATGATATCTCCCCGAAGAAGCTCAACAGTCCCTTGATGTTGCATGCAACTTCGGGGAGTGATCCCGGCGTGCCGAGATGTTTAGCCCTGTACGTAGCGACCTCCGGACATTTCAGTAGCACGTGGGCCGCCGTTTCTTCCTCCGCCATACATGCCCTGCACAGGGGCCTATCTGTAACACCTATAGTAAATAAATGTTTGTTAAAGGTGCCGTGTCCTGTGATAGCACTTGTTACTATCCTGATCTGCGGCTTGTTCAGTCTCATTAAAACTTTGGTTAAGCGACTGTTTATTTCAGGTAGGGCCTCCCTAGCTTGTCTACAGTCTACTAGATTTTTCCAAAGCTGAGCGTGTTGATTAGTGAAGTGTCTACGTACCAGTGAACGAACGTTACCAAAGGGGATTGATATTATTGGTTCCGGCCCTATAGTGGCCAGAGCCGATCCTCTTCTGGCCAGTTCGTCCGCTGTATCGTTGCCTCTGGATCCACTGTGTCCCTTTATCCATTGCAGAGTCACATTGTTGTTTTTACATACCTCATTTAATCGTTGATGGCATTCATATATTAGTCCCGAGTTCACCCCATTGCAACTCAGAGCTTGTAGTACCGCCCTACTGTCGGTCAGTATTCTGATGGGGAAGTCATTAACCTTCCTAGCATCTATTGCTATGGCCGCTTGAATGATACCCATACATTCCGCCTGAAAGACCGTGTTATAGGTACCCAGCGGTGTGCATATGTAAATATTGAGGTCTTCAGAGAAAGCTCCAGAACCTACACATTTGTTTTAGAACCATCGGTGAAAACTCTAAGTTCTTTTGGGCTTAATCCTTCCGGCTGGCTGTTTTCATTTAATTGTATCTTGTATTTCTTATCGAAAACAAATTGTTTAGGAATCCTATCGTATTTGGCTTGTAGGATAGGAATTTCTGAGTGAATTCTATCAATTATGCCTGTATGAGGGACACTATTCTTACTCCATATTAATTTTGTAATACTTGTAATATATTTTTAAAGTACAAATGTAAGGTAGTAGAAATATGGATATAGACTGAAACAATGTGTAGAGTATTGGGCAATCAAATATCTCCCAAGTCTTCAAAAACTTTTTGTCCATTTAATTGCACTTTCACCTTCATCAAAGGAACAACTTCAACTTTCTAACTTAGATTCAGCACAGATTTTTGGTTCAGGTCGCTCCTGGAATCAGCAACATTTACAACGAGTGTCCCAAGGCCTGCTGGCCCTCCTCCTGTCACTCAAGAAGCGTGCAATAGTCCGCTATGAGGCATCGTCGGAGCCATGCGCCCGCTTGGCCGAGCGAGTCCGTGATCTGTTGCGGCGGGAGACTGTACTCATCGATAATAACATACCCTTCAATGGGGATGTACCTCCACCCCAATTGCTTATTATCGATAGGAGGGATGATCCTGTGACACCGTTGCTTAATCAAGTAAGACTATTTATCTATCGAATTTGATAAAATGAAACAGAATCTTTAGAGAGGAAATGTCAAACAGGATGTGGGCACCATCTTCCTGATGACAAATCAGAATAATAAAAAGCTGTGGTTGCCAAGCCGCTTGCCAAGCGTGACAACTATGGCAAAATCTTCCCATGAGAAAATCTATGAGGGAGGATGTTCAGCAGTGGACTTTTGTAGGCTGAAATGGAAAAATTATGTACATTGTAATAAAAAGGATTACAAAGGGTTGACGTCACGCTTACTTCGCATTTTCTCCTTGAAATAACATGGAGCATAACAAAACATTAAATACAATTTCATAATAAGAATTATCTGTTTTGATACGTATAATAGCATTATAAATTGACGGCTTCGTGGAGCCGCCAATCTGTAATGTTATTTATAAACAATTGTTCCCGGTCTGGATCTTAGAAGTCTTACAAGTGTTGAAACAGCTATTTAGCTAAGTTTAGTTTAGTTTACGACGGGCTGTTTTCCGCAACTCCACGTCTAAGCGCGTACTTTGCGTGCGGGCAGGAATAAGTTATTTAGCTATTTAGCTATTGTCATATGGTGTTTTGCTATGCGGAGACTGACTCTGAAATTATATTTGTTTTACAGAAGAGGGCCATTAGAGCAATCTATGATTTAAAATTTAAAGAGTCCCTCAGACAAAAATTTAAGGAAATTAATATTTTGGCCTCTCAATACGTTTATGAAAATGTAATCTACATACACAAAAACAAAAGTAGTTTTACAAGAATAAGTGATATTCATTCTGTAAATACTAGGAACAGACACCAGCTAGTAGTACCAGTTACTCGACTCCAACGAGTCAGTAATTCATTCTTGGGGCAATGTATATAATGCTTTTACCACAAAATCCCAGAAGTTTGTATAGAAAGAATTGCTATAATATTAAGGACATATTCCCAGGACAGAGGTTTTTTAAATAAAAAAGTGACTTTCATTAAGTATTGTTTATTGTCCTTGTAAAATTTATTTATTTTAACTGTCTCCTCGACACAGGTAAAAATCCTACTGTGCGGATAACATTGTTTTTTAAAAATCCAGTGGGTTTTTGTTTTATACTTATAAATCTTACCTTATATGTTACGAGTATAATACTTTCAGTAAGCTTATTTATTTCAGTTCTTAGTAATTAAAATAATAATTTACACTAAGGTATGCTAAGGTTGAATCTAAATGACAATGTGAGAAATTGCGTGATAAGAGATAAATGTGGTATGCAAGATGATGTGACCAGGATTAAGAAAGGAATGCTTCGGTGGTTTGGTCATATAGAAAGAATGAATGAGGAAAGAGTGACAAAGCAAATTCATATGGCAGATGTGAACGGCAGAGTCGGGAAGGGACACCCTGGAAGAAAGTTTATCGACCAAATTGGCGATATTTTGAAAATGGGCCACATTAGAAGTACCCTTAACCGACGAGCATGTATGCGTAGACACATGGATGTAAAGGAGGCGAAAGAGGTATGTCAGGATCGTGCCAAATGGAAGTCCGTAGTCTCTGCCTACCCCTCTGGGTGACAGGCGTGAGTTGTGTTATGTTACTAAGGTGATCAAGATCCTTCGTCTTTATCAGTCTATAGAGTCCACAGCTAGGCAAGGACCTATCCTGTTGTAGGATTTGCCTTAATCGTTATACTCGGTATCAGGATTGACGAGCGCAGGAGCAGACGTTTCGTTCATTTGACGCTGATACCTGTAGCCAGTCTGGATATTTAACGCCTGGTGGTAATGAAATGGTTTTACTGCTATCTATCAGAAGGAATAAGATCTTTTGGTTTATTTCGTCATCAAGGTCGCCTCTTACGACACCACACGGCATACCGTGACTATTCAAATTTAATTAACCGTAAATCTGGAAGATTTTTATTTTCTTAATGCAACTTTTCAATTCCTTTATAACCTTCAACTAAAAATTTACCACGTTCTCTGCAGTGAAGGAAAACATCGTGAGCAAACCTGCATGTCTTTAGAAATAAGAAAAATATTTCGAAGACATGTTAAGTTCGCCAACACGCATTGGGGCAGCGCGGCGGACAATTCCTTGCTCTAAAACCCTCTCAGAAATGAGCGGAGGCCTGTGCCGTACGTATATAGACTGTAGCTTTAACTTAACTTTTCATCAACTAAAATTTATCAAAAATTTATAAATAAATTTATTTGTATAGAATAGAATGGAATAATTTTTATTCTATATATAGATTTCAAGTATACTTATTGAATTAATTATGCTTTTATCACTGGTTAAAAAAACCTCTGTCCTGAAGAACCAGCAAAAAACCCAGTGGGTTTTTGTTTTTAAATACAAAACTTTGTACAATTAAATACGAAAACATTTAGAAACGCCATGGTAGCAATTCCCAGGGGTGATTATCAATCATATAATAAAAAAATAAAAAAAATTATTACTTTGCAACCTTCCGCTAACTAAATACAATGATGTATCTTACCGGGATTGAAGAGTACCTCCCGCCCTCCCTCAATTGCATGCACTAACTCCGTCACCACTAGTCCCAGCACCATTAGTCCCAACACCACTACTCCCGGCACCACTACTTCAACACCACTATTCCAGGTAAGACACACCATCGACGACAATACGACACGTGTTTCCCCTCTACACGAGGCATCGTCATTCCTCAGGTGATGTAGACTCTACGTTATCAATCATATACTCTTTAATAGTATGATAACCTATATTGAATAATTTTTGTTTAATTAAAAACCACGATGTTAATTGTAAATTGACTAAACGGAGATTAATTTATATTTATTAAAGATAACATACATATTGTTATTTTTATATTGTAGGCCACCCCCAGATTTATTGTGGTTTCCAGTATAATTGTGGTCAACATCTAATACGCTCGCTTCCCGCCAATTATAAATTTTTTGCTGATATTAGTTATATTGCTAACGAGCACCCAGTCCACCTGACAGATGGTAAGTGTTTACTGTGGCCCATAGACATCTACATTTAACCTCGATTAAGAATCAAAATGCATCTATGTTGTATTTGGTGATCAGTATATATGATGAGAACTAGATACTTTTTCCTTGTAACAGTGCATTCCACCTTAGTCCTTGGGTTGTAAAAAGGAGATTTAAAGATACCTGTTGTTAAGATAATTATGTATAATATTCCAGTGGACATATCAAGCAATGGTGCATGAACTTTTGACCATCAATAACAACCGGGTAAGCCTGGCCCACTTGCCTGACGTGCACAAAGACTTCAAGGAAGTTGTACTGTCTTCTGAGCAGGATGAGTTCTATGCTAAGGTAATTAAAGTAAAAACCTAAGTAACAGCCTTACTTATATTTGTTGTACTATGCTTGTTGCACTTCGTTATTTAATTATTAACAACTTGGTATTTAGAACGCCGTGTAGTGGCGGTTAAGAATATCCACTACCCCATATCTTCCCGTGGGTGTCGTAAGAGGCGACAGAGGGAAACAGAAAGGAGATGGGCAGTAGCATCTTCCTAATAACAACAATAACATAATAAAAAACTGCGGTTGCCAACCCGCTCGCCAAGCGTGGCAACTATGGCAAATATCCCCCCATGAGCAACGACGCAAACAAACGGCCCCCAGTCCCCGGCGGCCCTGCTATTCCTGGCTACGGTGGCGAACATGGTAACGGCGGGGCAGAGGGTGCTAAGAATCCCCGGTGGAGGTTCGGTTGCCACCTACGACGACTCGACCTGGCAACGTATAACGCACGCACCCTGAGGACTGACGAGAAGATTCTGGAGCTGGAAGAAGAGGTAGACAAGTTGCGCTAGCATGTTATTGGATTATCTGAGGTCCGAAGAGAGGGGGAGGACACGGTAATCCTCGAGTCCGGCAACTTGTTCTATCACCGGGAGGGCGACCATCTGTCCCAAGGAGGTGTCGAATTTATCGTCCACAAGTCTCTCGTCAACAACGTTGTAACGATTGGGAGTGTGTCGACGAGGATCGCGTACCTGATACTCAAAATCACCAAACGGTATTCGCTGAAGGTCATACAGGTCTACGCACTAACCTCGGCACATCCCGATGAGGAGGTGGAGGAAATGTATGAGGATATTTCTAGAGCCATGCATTCCTTCAAAACCCACTACACGGTGTTGATGGGAGACTTCAACGCAAAACTAGGCACAAGAGAAGGGGGTGAGCTGAAGTTAGGGAAATTTGGAGTAGGGCAACGGAACCGTAAGGGCCAGCAGCTGGCTAACTTTATGGAGAAAGAGGGACTCTTTATGATAAACTCTTTCTTCCAGAAGCGGCCCCACAGGAAGTGGAGCTGGTCGAGCCCCGACGGTTCGACAAAAAATGAGATTGACTTCATTATGACGACCAGACGCCAACTGTTCAGTGATGTCTCAGTAATCGCAAGGGTGAAAACCGGCAGCGATCACCGAATGGCTAGAGGCACACTGAACCTAAACGTTAAGTTGGAGAGGTCTCGTCTAATGAAGTCAACGCTCCGTCCCCCTCGTGCTCTAATCCAGAATTCCGAAACTTTTCAGCTCGAGTTACGTAACCGCTTTCAGTGCCTAGAAGATTGCAATGCTGTGGACGATATGAATGACAAGCTCGTGGAAACTGTCCATGCGGTCGGAGCTAAGTTCTGCAAGACCCGCCGCAGAAGAACACAAAAACTCGGGAGATGAGGCTGCAATCGTCAACAGATTTGACAGTATACAGGCAACTGAACAGAAAGATCTCCAAATGCATGCGGCGAGACTTACGCAACTTTAATACTGCTCGTATTAAAGAAGCGATCGAGCGGAACCAGGGCTCCAAAGTCTTTGCCAGAGATCTGTCTGCCAGAAAGAGCCAACTGTCAAAGCTGAAGACTGAGTGTGGCAGCATCGTTTCCGGGACACCTGAGATTTTGAGTGAGATTGAGAGGTTCTATGGGCAGCTGTACACATCATCGTTAGAGCCACACGCAAGTGTGAGTAACGATCCAAGAGCAAGTCTTACCCGACACTATTCCGATGATATCCCGGACGTCAGTCTGAGCGAGATTAGAATGGCTCTCCAGCACCTTAAAAACGGCAGGGCCCCAGGCGAGGATGGAATTACAGCGGAGCTTCTGAAATCGGGTGGAACACCGGTACTTGAAGTCCTTCAGAAGCTCTTCAATTCCGTCCTCCATGGTGGCACTACTCCGGAGGCGTGGAGCAGAAGTGCGGTGGTCTTGTTCTTTAAGAAAGGCGACAACGCTCTCTTGAAGAACTACGGACCGATTTCCCTTCTGAGCCGCGTCTACGTCCTGTTTTCGAGAGTCGTTACGAATCGTCTCGCACGCAGACTCGACGACTTCCAGCCTCCCGAACAAGCCGGTTTCCGAAAAGGCTTCAGTACCATAGTCCACATACATACCCTGCGGCAGTTTGTACAGAAGACCGAAGAGTACAATCTGCCACTTTGCCTGGCGTATGTGGACTATGAGAAAGCCTTTGATTCCGTCGAAATTTGGGCGGTGCTACAGTCCCTTCAGCGGTGCCAAGTTGACTGTCGGTATGTCGAAGTGCTGAAGTGTTTGTACAGTAGGGCTACGATGGCTATCCGAGTACAGAACCAGAGTTCGAAACCTATCCAACTGCAGAGAGGTGTAAGACAGGGTGACGTTATATCCCCGAAACTCTTCACCGCTGCGTTGGAAGACATTTTCAAGCTACTGGACTGGAAAGGATACGGTATTAATATCAATGGCGAATACATCACTCACCTTCGATTTGCTGACGATATAGTCTTTATGGTGGAATCGTTGGAGGATCTAAGCAATATGCTTAATGACCTCAATAGTGTATCCCAACGGATAGGTCTTAAGATGAACATGGACAAAACAAAGACCATGTTTAATGTC
Organism: Parnassius smintheus behrii; assembly: GCA_036936625.1. Lineage (NCBI taxonomy): Eukaryota > Metazoa > Arthropoda > Insecta > Lepidoptera > Papilionidae > Parnassius > Parnassius smintheus. Next base: position 42,949,695 of record JAUPFT010000017.1, read on the forward strand.
CATGGCACACCTATGCCGGTAGTTGTTGGGAGCACTATGCTCGAAGTTGTTGACGAGTACGTTTACCTGGGACAAATAGTCCGACTAGGTAAGTCCAACTTCGACCGAGAGGTCAATCGACGGAGTCAACTCGGCTGGGCAGCGTTCGGGAAATTACGACACATCTTCTCGTCAGGTATAACTCAATCTCTGAAAACTAAAGTGTACAACCAGTGCGTGTTGCCAGTGATGACTTACGGATCTGAGACGTGTTCCTTCACTGCTGGCCGTATGAGGACGCTCAAGGTCGCTCAGCGAGCTATGGAGAGGGCTATGCTCGGAGTTTCTCTGCGTGATAGACCCAGAAATGAGGATATCCGCAGTAAAACAAAGTGATCGTTCTTGAGTGGCAGCCTCGTACCGGTAGGCCTAGTGTAGGGCGACCCACCACTAGATGGAGTGACGACCTAGTAAGAGATGCAGGAATTCGATGGATGCAGGTGGCTCAGGACCGTGCTTTGTGGCATTACTTGGGGGAGGCCTACGTTCAGCAGTGGACTTGTGAAGGGCTGTAATGATGATAATGATGATGGTATTTAGACATGGAACCTACTAGTCTTCAATTGTGATAGTGCTGTCATGAATTGAATAGTTTAATATTCAAGGTCAGGCGTTTCCAACCTTTTTTAGTTTGTGGTGCATTTATTTAGTATTTTGTCTCGGCGCCCTAGCTTGTTAAAATAGAGTACAATAATGCTAGTTAGAAAAGCACAAAAATTGAAATCCACAAAATGTAGCTGAGTTTTTATATTTGTATTGACACAAGAATACATTTATTATTTAAGAAAAATAGGAAATAAAATACAATAAATCGGTATTACACCCATTTTCAAAAATTGTTTTAAATGAATCCTAGAGTGATAATGAACCACTGAATTGAACTGATACCACTGAACACATAATATATTTTATATTATTTAAACTGAATTGTGCCATAAAAATTACTTTTAATCTATCGTTTTAAATTATCGCATGAAAACACTAGCCGCCATGCTGTTCAACTCGTGACGTCACTGTAAATATAAGAAACTTTTCAATGTTTAATAATGAGTTATCATCTATATCATTATTGTGTTGAACCTGAATACAAAATACGAGCATATGAACGCTGGGAAAGTTATGGATTCAAGTGCCATGTATTTAAATATAAGAACTACTTGGTTAAAACTGGCAAGAAGATACCCGAATACAATGTCTACAAAAACCAGACTATTCTTCTGTGTCAGAGGTAACAAATTAACTTACTCCATTAATTATATAGTCTCCCATTAACTTAAATGGCAATATTCGATAATTTTATTATTTGAGATTTTTTACGTTTATATGAAAACAAGAACTAAAAATTACGTGTTGAAAATGGTTCCGCTTGATTTATTACGTTTTTGTGACCTTGAATAGCATTCTTTCTTTACGCATTTACCCATTTTTTGTCGCGGCTCAACTCTGTCGGCGTCACATTGAACACCGAACTGACGTTAGCTAGGCATATGGCTATGACCATATGTGTAGTGGGAACGCTTTGGCGAGTTTATTACTGATCTAGTGTAATATATAAATCAATGGTTTTTGCATTAATAAAAGTTGGTTATAGATACTTACATTGATGTTTTAATATTCCTCAACTCAGCAGAACAAAATTGGGATATCATGTAAAATTGATCATGTGATCGTGTAGGATTAAGAAGCGCACTCAAGTGACGTGCGGAGAACCAACATTTATTTACCAGCTTGGTCGACTGGCTACCCTCGAGGCTGCTGACCCCAAAAATTTTAAAATTTTTTGCCACCATCAAATTATTTATCCTTGGTAGATTAGTACTTTCTGCTTTTACGAATTCGTCTTCCATGATGCCTTTTCAGTAAAATTCGGAATAAAACTCAATAATCGTAATGATAACTTGAAAAATTTCGAAATAACACAGCACGTTAGCTAGTTCTGTTAATCAGTGACACAGAACACTAATATCCTTAGGCTGTATCGGTGACGTCACGACATGACTAATAGACAAGGCGGACAGCGTTTTGCAGATTTGATTTGATGAAAAATTCTTAAAATTGAAATATAAAATTTATAATGCAATTTTATAAACAGAAATCAATATTTCTCGTTTTGGTACTTTTTACAAAATCGATCATAAATATATATTTTTTGGTTTTCTTTAACATGGTGTAAAATACCCTATTACAACTTACTTACTGTGACATTTGAGCTTGGTGACCTTTACACATTATTTCAAAGTGTGGGATAAGGCTTGACAACCCCTATTCTCATTTTTGACTTCACATTAATCTTTAATCGATATTTGCTCATGCTACTTTATTATCAAGCCAACTGAGCACTCAAACTGAAATTGAACAAAATATTCACTCATTGTTATAAATACCTATCCTTTTGACGGCCTGGTATCGCAGTAACGAAGTCTATGGTTACGGAGATGCGGCATTGCGGGTTCGAATCCCGCGTGGTACAAGTGTTTATATATGCTACAAATTATTGCTCCAAGTCGGCAAATTTGCCTATATATAATTAATTACATCAAAATGTTTTGATGCGTTTAAAATTAATATGTACTTTGACATATAAATAAAAAATACGCCCATTAACCACTTACTGAACAGAATCTTTACTCAAACTTCGGCGAGATTGGTCAAACTATCAAATCTTTGATGGAAGAGTTCCAGAGGAAGGCCAAAAGCCACCAGAAGGTTGAGAGCATCGCCGACATGAAGAACTTCGTGGAGACGTATCCATTGTTCAAGGTACTATTTCACTTTTGTGCATAAGCAAGTATATAATAATAATATATTTTAATATAACTGCTTCATCATGATAAAACAAAGGACCTAACTATAGTGATCTAAGTTTTAACTGTTATTATAAGATGTATTTCATATCTATTTAAATATATTTGGAATGTACTGAATGCATAACCACCTGCAAGCGATAGACATAATGGTGTCACTTGTAAAGTCATTCAGTTAAGTCATATTTAATTAAAATTTTATAGATGTACCAATCCATATGTCGCAGCGCCTCTGTGGGTAGTCGGAATTATTGTAAACAACACGTGCGCCGCACACCTGCGCATTGCACCTGCAGTGGCGCTCTGTCTCGATTGTATAAAACGGACGGAGCGGCCGCTGTTAAGGCAGTCTTGGCTCTGACGTGGCACGGTTCACTTGTTGTATCCCGCTACTCGTTCATCCTTGACTATTCGGATAATTATGGCGTGGAAACGAATTAATTATTATTATCAGCTATTAACACATTCATCACCCCTACGATTTTCACGATGTCTTCTCGGATTCCGCCTACATTTTACGGTTGACTCGCCAGGCGAGTCGCCGGCACTGCAATATAAATTGATCGACTCGCCACGCGAGTTCACTGGCACTACGTAAGGGTAAATTCTATGTTTTGTAATTTTTGTGGCCGTCACAATGTACTTAACGTGTTTACGCAATTAAAAAGTGTTTCCGGACTAGTCGGCTTCTAAAAATGGCAAAAAACTCTTTGGATAAAATAAAAAGTAAGTTTGTTTCGTAATTTGAGCAGTGGTTGTCAACCTTTTCAATTGTGGTTATTGTTAAGGTTATATTTTAAATTTCTAATACTTGTGAATAGACAATTTTACCCTGAAATCATTTAATACGGGTTTTCAGTTTTAAGAATATGGTATCAGATTAAAATGTATTATTTTGGGTCGGCTTTAGTAATCTGCTGCACGATTTAAGTGATTATTTTAGCTTTAGTTGACAGGCAATGATGCTACTGATTACCATTTAACTGCTTTTTATGCCGGAAATCTTTATTTTTCGAGATATCGATAGTTAAAGTTTTGAGGTTATATCGAGTTGGCTAGACATCCGGTACTTGATTTTGATTAATTAAATTACATATAACGAAACGCAAATATTATGTCAGTTTGTTTTTTTAACACAGATACACTCATAAAAAAGTTAATCACTCAGACCCAAACAATCCATTTGTGGCTGGAGATGGGACTTATATACAACAAATTGAGTTGCAATGGAGAGCAGTCAAGGTCATCAAAACACGGGAGTCCAGTAAACGTAAGCCAGGTCACAAAGGTAGTGAACAGATAAACGCATGCGATGACGAAAGGGTCGATATTGAAAACAAAGTTTACAGAAGTTTACTAGAGTAGGCAACGACGTCACAAATAGGAATACAAGACGAAATATTTAGTTGCAAGTGCATTCTTGGAGTGCGATTTAACATTATTTTTTTGTCGGCTGTTTTATCAATGCCGACCCTTTTTTTTAATTTATTTTTAACCCTATTACAAAGATACAAGAATTATAATATGGCTGCTAGATATGTTATCTCAAATATTACGATAACTTTGTATTTCTAAAGCTTGTTTTTAAAAAAAATTATGTCTTGATAGTTCTTCCTAGGCCAGAGGCTTTATTCCAAACTGGTGGTATATCAAACAGGAGTGACTTTCGATAAGTAACACATAAACACTCACGCCTGTCACCCAGAGAGGTAGGCAGAGACTACGGACTTCCATTTGGCACGATCCTAATTATTCTAATAAAACTAGTTTGTTGTATATTAGTTCCATATCACAAGTATGTAGGTAGTCCATGCTACTATGTTCACGTCGTTGTATAACATGTCAAAGGTTGAGGATCTATGTCAGGAGACTCGCCTAGCGAGTTCAAGGCATTGGAGAATAGTTTTTTCCTTTCAAATTTAAACGGGGTCTCCACACCCGGCCCACCACGTAAATCTTTAGTTTAGCATATATTTAGTCTAAACTATAATTTTAAGCAGAAAATACGGATGCATTTTGGAAATATTAGTGAAAAACACTGAACTCGCCAGACGAGTCGTCGGCACTGGAATAAGATTTACGTGAACTCTCCGGGCGAGTCGGTGGCACTGAATGTGTTAAATTAGTCTCAGTACAATTTATAGTTGATTACCTGTGGCTCGTTTATTTTGTGATTGTAAATTGATTCTATTTAACTACCTTCCTACACATACATTTATAAGCATGTAAATAAAATTGTACTGTCTGTCTGCAATATTTGAATATCTTGTTTTCATTGAGCCGAGCTGATGATTACTTGCATGTTATTAGGACATGCGTAACCATTTTTTTAAATTTATCTTTCTGTCTGTCTAGTCTTATCTTTGTAATGGCTGAAGCGATTGTGAAATCGAAATATTGATGGTCTTTGACGATTGTCTTAAATTTAAATGATACCACATTAATACCCCTCCGCCCCCCCCCCCCCCAGTGCTAGTATTTCATCATCATCATTTGCCTCCCGCAAAGAATGTATGCGCTGGTATTTAAATAAAACAAAAACTAACTTCTGTGTTATGTTGTAATATTTGAAGGTTACATTTTTACTAAGAATAAAATAATAAATTTTGCTTTAAATTTTCCAATTTCATTTTCATTAAAATTCATAGTTCCCTTCCATTTGTTACAGAAAATGTCGGGGACGGTGACGAAACACGTGACAGTGGTGGGAGAATTGTCTGCCTGTGTGGCGCGACACAACCTGCTGGAAGTGTCTGAGCTGGAGCAGGAGATCGCCTGCCAGAGCGACCACGCGAAACATTTACAGGTGAAAATTTATGGATACAATGTAGAATAAATTATTTTTTTAATCCAAGATTGACATAATCATCATCATTACAGATCATACAAGTTCATTGTTGAACATAGGTCTTCCCCAAGGAATGTCACAAGGCATGGCCCAGAGTAAACTGCTTTCATTGATATTAATTAATATTATCGGGAATCTCTTTTCTGGTGGGTGACTTCCTAAAAAATCTAACTATTTTTCGCAATTTATGTCCCCGTATAAATGTAGGTCTTGGCCTCTGTTCAGATGTCGCTCAACTACAAATTCTCCTCCCTCACTATTACTATTAGAGTCAGTATCCTCATTTGTTTCCTTTTGCTACGTTCAGATTCTTCCCCTTCTTCTTCTTGCTCTTCTTGATTCCTTTTGTATATAGCATGCAGCACTGCACATTGGATACCATGTGCATCATCTTGATTCCTTTTGTATATAGCATCCAGCACTGCACATTGGATACCATGTGCATCATCTTGATTCCTTTTGTATATAGCATCCAGCACTGCACATTGGATACCATGTGAATCATCTTGATTCCTTTTGTATATAGCATCCAGCACTGCACATTGGATACCATGTGAATCATCTTGATTCCTTTTGTATATAGCATCCAGCACTGCACATTGGATACCATGTGCATCATCTTGATTCCTTTTGTATATAGCATCCAGCACTGCACATTGGATACCATGTGCATCATCTTGATTCCTTTTGTATATAGCATCCAGCACTGCACGTTGGATACCATGTGCATCATCTTGATTCCTTTTGTATATAGCATCCAGCACTGCACATTGGATACCATGTGCAAAACATAATTGATGATACAAAGGCACTCGTCGACTCATAGCAGAATGTCATGTCCTCTTCCAAAGATAGATCTTAGGATGCTAACCTGCCCTTCAAAATATTAAGACAAGTAAGCCGTTAGCATACAAAACTCACTCAAAAAGACTAAAACCTCGATGATAAACAACAACATTATGACCACGCTCCGCCGTCCACACTGCACGCGCATAAAATGCAGATGGCAGACAAATGTACGAGCAAAGGCACTAAACTACCAACACCACCGCACTGGAACACCGGCGCGGCGCGCCCTATAATCGAAATATCGCGCGCGAATCTTAAAAGTAATATTTTGTACACATCAATATTCCCAGTTTGGTTTTCAGAGCGCGCATTTACCTGAAGATTCGGGATGTTTCTTTGCTAATTTAAATAAATAGGCGCTGCAAGATGCGATCGGGACACAGAGAGTTGAACTCGGCGACACAAGCGAAGCTTCGGAGCGGAATTAAGTGAATTAGTGTGTTTAATTATTAGTGTTTTAACTTTAATTTGTGTAAAGTAAATTAAAGTGTTAATTTAGGTAATTTTATCGGCAATTTTTATTGTCACGAACCTCAAGCTCGTAACAATTGGTGTCAGAAGTGGGATAAAATAATGCCGATTTTACCTAAGGAGGAAACGGAGGGTGTCCGTACCCGAAGTCAACGCCAGCAGGAGACGGACCAACGAAGATTTGGTGGTGCAACGCCACAGACGTCGGAAGGCCAGCCACCGGCTGCAGGCCCGTCAGTAGCTCCTACACCTGCAGCACCCGACTTAGGTGCTCTGATGGTGATGTTGCAGGAACAGGCCCGCCGACAGGAGGAACAGGCCCGTTGGTTGAAAGAGCAGCAGGAGGAACAGGCCCGCCGACAGGAGGAACAGGCCCGTTGGTTGAAAGAGCAGCAGGAGGAACAGGCTCCCCGACAGGAGGAACAGGCTCGCCAGCAGGAGGAACAGGCTCGCCAGCAGGCGGAACAGGCACGCCGATTAGAAGAGCAACTCCAACGCGATAAGGAAGAGCAGATGCTCCTCATGAAGGACCTTCACGCTATTTTCGGAAAAGAGATACGGGAGGTGAAGGATAAGGTTGCTCAACATGACAACCGCCTGTCGTAGGCCGAAACCCGAATCGACCAAGTAAACAATCGGGTTGACAACGTAATGGCTGACGTGAAGAAAACGCTGGACGACCTCAAACTTGGGGATGGAACAACAGCTCTCGTAGTAGTTACACCTTCGCTACGTGGATTCAAAGTGCCGCCGTTCGACGGTACCTCTTCCTGACGGGCTACAAAATCCAGTTCGAGGCCGTCATGGAGGCGAACGGCTGGAATAAAAGCCAAGCCATGACTGCACTCACCCTAGGCCTGCGCGACCAAGCCTTAACAGTTCTTGAAGCTCTCGGTGAGGAAGTGACTTATGAGCAACTCCTTGAGGCATTGGAGGCGAGATATGGCGACGCTCACCTGGAACACGTCTTTCGTGCGCAGCTTAAAGATCGCGTGCAGCGCATCAACGAAAACCTGCAGCAGTGGGCTCTAGAAGTGGAGAAGCTGGTGCGAAAAGCATACCGGTCTGTACCTGCGCTCATTGAAGGGAACCTGGTGCAGACATTCATCGACGGCATCCGCGACCTGGAAGTCAGAGCTGCTGTGAGGCTCGGGCACCACGAGACGCTTAAGGACGCCTTGGCCCATGCACTGGAAGTGGAAGCCGTGCGGCAGGATCACCGTTCCCATCGCGTCAGGGAGGTTGCAGCAGCTATAGTTCGCGACCGCAACAAGGGATACAGCCCTAGGTGCTATGGCTGTGGGGAAAAGGGCCATCTTCGATCCAGCTGCCCTAAGCGAACCCTAGAAAGGGAAGGTGAACGATCCCAGGAGGGTAGTGCGGCCAACAGCACCGCCCAGCAGCAGCAGGGAAACGAGTAAAAGCCAGAACTGCGGGGCGGGTGCTGGCTGATGTTAAAAGAGCCCCAAGGATCTCGATCTCACAAACCCATGATGGGAACAGTCTAATCATCAAGGGCGAGGTCAACGGAATGCCGTGTAAACTGACCATAGACACTGGAGCCTCTCGTACGGTTGTTAGTTCCCAACTTATAAGTCAGTTCCTTGGTGACTCCGCATACAACCGAGAACGCATTAATTTGGTAACAGCCACCGGTCAGCGTATACCCGTCCGTGGAGAGAAGGAGATGGAGTTGAAGCTAGGCAACGTGATCTACCTGCATAATGTCATCGTGGCTGATATAATGGACGACTGCATCCTAGGCCTAGACTTTATGAGGAATAATTGTTGTGAGATCGACGTTAAGCAAGGTGTTTTGAAATGTGGACAGGAAGAACTTTTTATGGAAGGTGCGTTACCAGGGAACGTGTACAGCATTAAGAAGATTATTCTTCCGCCAAGATCGGAAACGATTGTTCCGGTTAGTCTTCCCCGAAACGCTGGGCAAGCTCACCGTTGTGTACTTGTGGAAAGGGTAAACAATGACCTTTCATGGAAAGTAGCTCGAACCTTGGTCAGGACCACTGACATCTCAGGAGTACGTGTGCTGAACCCTTGCGACCGGGACCAGATTATAGAAAAAGGCACACTAATTGGTACTTGTGAGGAAGTGGATTGGTTACGTCGGTGCCAATATATATCGAGTGGGACCCCCAGCAAGGATGCAGAAACGAGAGTGACCACACTTTTGGAAGACTGTCGCAGTGTTCTCTCCCCAAACGAATTGGTCAAGGCGAAGAAGTTGTTACTCAAGTACGCCGATGTATTCTCATCAAACGATGCTGACATAGGAAAGACTGGTTTAGTTCAACACAAAATAAACACAGGTGAGGAATTGCCTATCCGTCAGCGGCCAAGAAGATTGCCGGTAGCACGTGAAAAGGAAGTGGAAACCATGATTGAAGGAATGGTGAAGGATGGTGTTATTGAACCTTCCTCTAGTCCATGGTGTTCACCAGTGGTGCTGGTGAAAAAGAAGGATGGCAGCATGCGGTTCTGTGTTGATTACCGCCGTCTGAACGACGTTACAAAGAAGGACAGCTATCCCTTGCCAAGAATTGATGACACGCTGGACATGCTTACAGGAGTAAAATGGTTTAGCACGCTGGATCTAAAAAGTGGCTACTGGCAAGTTGAAATTGACCCTAAGGACAAGGAGAAAACTGCGTTCTCGACGGAAAAGGGTCTGTGGCAATTCAAAGTAATGCCGTTTGGGTTGTGCAATGCTCCAGCAACGTTTGAAAGGCTGATGGAACTTGTACTTACCGGACTAATTGGCGATGCCTGTCTGGTCTACTTGGATGACATCATCATCGTGGGCCGTACGTTTGAGGAACACCTTCAAAACCTGGAACGCGTGCTTATGAAGATTCAGAGTGCCAACCTCAAGTTGAGCCCGAAGAAATGTTCACTATTCCAACGGCAAGTTAACTTTTTGGGGTTTGTAGTATCGGAAGAAGGTATCCGCACGGATCCAGAGAAAATCGCCGCTGTCAAGGATTGGCCGGTTCCAAAAGACAAGACGCAGGGTAGAGCATTTTTGGGTTTGTGCTCCTATTACCGGCGATTCGTGAAGAACTTTGCAGATATAGCCAAACCTCTGCACAAGCTAACCGAGGAGAAGCGACATTTTTGCTGGGATGAAAGTTGCAATATCGCATTCCAGGAGCTCAAGGACCGTCTGTGCAAAACACCTATTTTGGGATACCCTGATGCAAGCAAAGAATTTATAGTTGACACAGACGCAAGTGATATAGGACTTGGCGGTGTGCTGTCTCAACGGAATGGTGACCAAGAGGTCGTGATAGCGTACTTCAGCAAGTCGTTGTCAAAACCGGAAAGGAACTATTGTGTCACAAGACGCGAATTGCTCGCTGTGGTAAAGTCGTTGCAGCATTTTAGCAAATATCTTCTGGGGCGAAAGTTTCACTTACGAACTGACCATGCTGCACTAAAATGGCTATTGCAGTTTAAAAACCCAGAAGGACAAGTTGCGAGGTGGATCGAACTACTGCAGGAATACGACTTTGAGATCGAACATCGCAGCGGGAAATCTCATGGCAACGCAGATGCATTGTCAAGAAGACCTTGTCCTGAGGATTGCAAACATTGTACTAGGCAAGAGAGTAAGGAAGTGGTATCCGTGAGGATGCTCAGGGCAGACCACCTCAGCAACGAGTGGAAGGACAGCTTACTACATGCACAGCAGGAAGATCCGGACATCAAGCCGATTCTGGAATGGATAAAGGCCAGTGCTCCCAAGCCCAAGTGGAGTGACGTCTCAGCGATGAGTTCGACCACTAAAAGCTATTGGGCCCAGTGGGACAGCTTGCTGCTTCAGGATGGAGTTCTGTGTCGTAAATGGGAAAACGTTCGGGGAGACAGCTGTCATTTGCAAATGGTTGTCCCTAAAGCTAAAGTACCGGATGTTCTACAGCTGTACCATAATGATTGTTCAGGAGGCCATCTGGGAGTTAAACGAACTCTACTGAAGATCCGAGAACGGTTTTACTGGGTCCACTGTCGAAACGATGTCGAGGACTGGTGTCGCAAATGTACAAGTTGTGCGGCTGTAAAGGGACCTCAGACTCGTAGTAGAGGTGCATTGAAGTTGTACAATGTTGGTGCACCATGGGAGAGAATAGCCATTGACGTGGCGGGGCCGTTTCCGGAGAGTGAAAGTGGTAACAAGTATTTCATGGTTGTGATGGATTACTTCACTAAGTGGCCAGAAGTCTTCGCCATTCCAAATCAAGAAGCTTCAACAGTTGCAAATAAACTAGTTCATGAAGTCTTCTGTCGTTTTGGAGTACCTTTAGAGATTCACAGCGATCAAGGAAGGAATTTTGAGTCTCAAATATTCCAGGAAACTTGCCGAGTTATGGGTATTCATAAAACAAGAACGACTTCTTATCACCCGCAATCTGATGGAATGGTGGAACGATTTAATCAGACATTGGAGAGGTACCTAGCAAAAGTTGTAGACAATCGGCAACGAGATTGGGACAAGCACATACAACCGTTTTTGTTGTCATATCGAAGCGCTGTTCACGAAAGTACATCAGTGACACCAGCTTTCGCAAACTTTGGAAGAGAATTACGGCTGCCTGCAGACCTGATCACCGGGATACCACCTGATGCCCCACGCAGTATAACCGATTATGCAAATGACTTGCGGAACAAAATGAATGACATTTATGAGCACGTCAGACAATCGGGCCAGCAAATGTCTGAGAAAATGAAAACCCGGTACGACCGCAAAATGAACAATAAAGGGTTCAACGAAGGTTCATTAGTGTGGTTGCACAATCCAGTCCGCAGCAAAGGGAAATCTCCTAAGCTTCAAGCTAAATGGGACGGCCCGTACCGGATTGTAACCAGGATCAACGATGTGACCTACCGGATACAGAAAGGCGCAAGAGGGACTCCTAAGATCGTCCATGTGGATCGCTTGGCGCGTTATTATGGGACCGATAATGCTCGGGACGAGCATGTCTTAGGAGGGGGCAGTGTTGTGTGAATAAGTCAACTAGCGCCATCTAGTGTCAGGAACGAGAGCGAGGGGAGCTCTGCAGAGAATGACATCACACTCTCAACCGACAGCGCCATCCGAAGAACTAAGTTTCTAGAAAATCTATACTCGCAAACTCGTCCCTTTGCGCGCATTTACCTGAAGATTCGGGATGTTTCTTTGCTAATTTAAATAAATAGGCGCTGCAAGATGCGATCGGGACACAGAGAGTTGAACTCGGTGACACAAGCGAAGCTTCGGAGCGGAATTAAGTGAATTAGTGTGTTTAATTATTAGTGTTTTAACTTTAATTTGTGTAAAGTAAATTAAAGTGTTAATTTAGGTAATTTTATCGGCAATTTTTGTTGTCACGAACCTCAAGCTCGTAACAATATTTAAGCTTATCCCGTTCGATGACCAACAAAAGTCTAACTATCCCGATGCATAAATCTGCATATTATTCGGATTCCTTCACGGTATCATCAATTACACTTTGGAATAACCTTCAACGAGATTTAAAAGATGCTCCTTCATTAAATACATTTAAACGTAAGCTTGAGGCATATTATTTAAAATTACTTGATTAATTTTATTGATTATGTTTATTATAATTTCGTATGCTATATTGTATGCTTTATTGGTTTAGTATATATTTTATTTAAATATATATGTATGTATGAGTATAAGTGTATATATGTATAAACTAACATATACATAATATTATATAATGCGTTTTTAGACTTAGATCCAGGAAAGTGGGTATTTCCAGTAAACGATTCGCAGCGTCATGACCTAATTCAAAATGGACAAAAACAAGATCTAGAGAAGTCTGATGACAGTTACCCAAAAAACGCAAAGACATTTTTCCAAATTTCATTTCACTCGAAAATTAAGTAACGGCGAAACGCAACATCGCCGATGGTTAGTTTACTCCATTTTTAGGGTTCCGTAGTCAACTAGGAACCCTTATAGTTTCACCATGTCTGTCTGTGCGTCTGTCCGTCCTCGCTTAATCTCTGTGACCGTTAGCACTAGAAAGCTGAAATTTGGTACCAATGTATATCAATCACGCCGACAAAGTGGTAAAATAAAAATTGGAAAAAAATGTTTTAGTAGGGTAGCCCCCTTATATGTAAAGTGGGATGTGATTTTTTTTTAATTTCAACCCTAACGTGTGATATATTGTTGGAAAGGTATTTAAAAATGAATAGGGGTTTACTAAAATCATTTTTTGATAATGTCAATAATTTCGGAAATAATCGCTCCAAAAGTAAAAAACAATGTGTTCCCCCCCCCCCCCTTCTAACTTTTGAACCATAAGTTTAGAAAATATGAAAAAAATCTGAAAAGTAGAACTTTGTAAGGACTTTCTAGGAAACTCATTTTGAACTTGGATGGAAACAACAGTACCCACTACCGGGAGCAGTTGCAGGAGCGCGGAGCGCTGCTGGAGCGCGAACATAATGGGTACCCACCTTTAAACTCATAAGTGGGAACACTTATTGTGACGGACGGGAAACTACGGAACCCTACACTTAGCGTGGCCCGACACGCTCGTGGCCGGTTTTTCAAGATAAAGTTTATTGCTTTCCATGTAGACTTTTTTCAAATTTGCAGACACAGATGGTAAACGAAGGATGTTGTGACTGGAAAGATTTGAGTTGGATATTGCAAAGACATGAACAAAATCAAGGACACACGGTATGCATGATTAAATGGATGGAATTCTATAAAGGAATCAAACACGGAAAAACAATAGATAAAGGTAATGAGAGATCTATTAAAGAATCGCAAAAGTACTGAAATAATTTGTTTGAAAGAATGATTGATATCATAAACTACCTAGCGTCACACAATTTGGCGTTTAGAGCTCATCGAGAATCCTTTAAATTCAACGATAGCAAAAACAGTGGCAATTTTATAGATTTATTTAAGTTGTTATCCAAATATGATCTGACACTACGGGAGCACATGCAACGTATTAATGAAAAACAACTAACTCAACATTATCTGAGCCACGACGTTCAAAATGAATTAATTGCATTAATGTCTAAATCAGTTATTGAAGAAATCATACACAGAGTTAAACAAGCAAAATACTATGCCATCTTGCTCGACTGTACCTGGGATGTCAGCCGCGTTGAACAAATGTCAATAATATTAAGATTTTGCAATTCTTCAACTGGAGTAATAGAGGAACATTTTGTTGGGTTTATTGCCGTCACAGAAACAACGGGAGAATATTTAACAAATTCCATACTACAAGAACTGGAAGGTCTAGATATTCAAAACTATCGAGGACAGGGATATGACAACGGCGCCAATATGGTCGTTATTCATAAAGGTATCAGAACAAGAATACTTCATATAAACCCAAGAGCATTTTTTACGCCGTGCGGATGTCACAATTGGAATTTGCTTTTGATGGATGCAGCTAACTCTTCTATAGCCAAAACGTTTTTTGGCTTCATCAATAAAATCTATGTGCTGTTTGCAAAGTCAAGTAAGCGTTGGGATATTGTGAAAACGAAATTAAAATTGAAATTAAAAACTCTATCACTCTATAACTCTATCAAACTATCATACTATGGGAGAGTAGAATCGGAAGAGTAAAAGCAATATTTTTGCAATTTGATGATGTCATCGAATGCGTGAAAGACTTTTGAGTTTGTTTTTGCGATACACGTATGGTACGAGGTTTTACTACGTAATATAACTACGTGTAAACGTAATATAAGCAAACTTTGGCAAATGGTTCAAGTCAACTTGAAAGTCGCTATTGATACTTTACGGTCATTTTGCAGCTGGATTCAAGAATTCCGTAATACAGGATTTGACAATAGTGTCGCACAAGCTCGATTATTTGTAGAGAAAAGTACTTTCGACATTGAAGCTCAATTTAAAGAAAAAAGAACAGCCAGGAGAAAACGAACGTTGGATTATGAACATACTGATGAACCTATTCAATCTTCTGAAATGCAGTACAGAGTTAACTTTTTAAACACAATGATTGATGCTATTATAGTTGATACAGAATGTCGATTTAAAGCGCTCAATGAACATTTTGAACGATTTGGTTTTATTTATGATATCAGATGTTTAAATTCTATATCAAAAGAAGACCTTCTCAAGTGCTGTAATGATTTAGGTACAATACTTCGAGAAGGCGAAAACAGCGACATACAGCCTTTCGAACTGTATGAGGAACTCCAACTTTTAAAAACAAATTCACTAGACTCTATCAACGACGCGAAACAACTCATTCAATAATTTGGAAGAAATATATCCAAATGTTTTTATAGCAATTAGAGTCATGCTCACAGTTCCCGTCAGTACAGCTTCCGCTGAGAGAAGCTTCTCAAAGTTAAAATTGATTAAGACCTACTTGAGAAGCACGATGAGTCAAGAGAGATTATCTTCGTTAGCAGTTCTATCAATTGAAGCTGAAATAGCGTCTGCTATTAGTTATGATGTAATCCTGAAAAAGTTCAGTGAGGCCAAAAGCCGAAAAGTTCGTTTATTTTAACTTCTATTTGTGAAAGTTTTCTCATCATTTGATAAGCAATAAAACTTGATTAATAACAATAAAATGTTTAATAAAATTTGTTGATAATATTATTTTAACTATAATTCGGCTACGTAATTTAATATTTTCTTGATTGGGAAAAAAGGAGACCTCGCGAACCTAATTTCGCCGACGTCCACGCGAGATCTAACGCCACCACTGGTAACAACCCTATGGTCTTGTGGTTGCATAACTAGCTTCTTACGTGTTGGTAATGAAATGTCTAATTATTGTAATAATTGGTACTATTACAAATCATCAGTGTTATTAGTTTTGAGTGAATAGGCATGTATCAGCATAATTATGTTGCTTCAAATAGGGAGAGCCGTGGTAGCTCAGATGGTTAGTGCTCGCTGTAAATTTCACAATATGCGAGCAAACCGGGTTCGATCCCCACCGGCACCAATGAAATTGTTAATTGCAATTTTAAGTGCTGATTTACCACGTGCTCGGCGGTGAAGGAAAACATCGTGAGGAAACCCGCATGTCTGAGGAATAAGAAAAGAATATTTCAAAGGTATGTGAAATTCGCCAACACGCATTGGGGCAGGGCGGCGGACTATTTCTTGCCCTAAAACCCTTTCAGAAATTAGAGGAGGCCTGTGCCCAGCAGTGGGACGTATATAGGCTGTAACTTTACTTTACTTTACTTTAAATAGGTACTTCTGTTTTGATAAAAAATTCAATAGTGTAATGTAATAAAATAAAACTGCGTTATAATGTAATCAATGTTGACCTAATTTATTTCCCAAAGTTATAAATCAATTAAATAGTTTACGCCAACAAATATAAATTTTATTTTGACAACAATCGTACATAGCGTTTTGTAGTTCTGCCTACCTAATATACACGTACAGAAAAATTAAAAACTTGTTTTTTTTTTCATACACGCCATCTAGTGTTCTAGCTTCGTAAACGTTGGGATACGTCTGTGTGTGTAAACGACACTATATTCAATGACAGATGTTTCACACAGTCCGTAGGTTTCATCTTAAGGCAAGGTCATAGCTATTTGTCTTAACCATCTCAGAACACTTTCATGTGATGTTTCTGTGCTAAACTTTGTTACCATTTGACAATCTCCAAAAAAAGTCAACTTCGCAATATAGATCTCCCCTATATATTGCTTTATGGGGGGGATATTTACGTGGTACATGTTTAAGTCGTCAATGCTAGTATAATGCAATGTTGTCTTCTTGATTTTGAGTGTGGAGAGCTGGAGACTTTACTGGGAACGAGGCAATTATTATTATTACCATCAGGTGTTGAGTGTGTTCCTTTGTCACCATTGTTCTTTAAAAAAAATATTTCCATAGTTGCTTGACAAGCGGGTTGGTGAATGCGGTTTTAAATTTTTTTATACAGTGGTTATCGGAAGGTGCTGCTGCCCATCTCTTGGTTCAGTTTCTCCCTGTCGCCTCTTACGACACCCACGGGATGGTAATGGGCAGTGGATATTCATGTTTATTTCCGAGATGAAGAGGTATGCGCTAAACGCGTCGTTCCTCAACAGCGGCTGAAGGCGTTAATAGCCAAGGAGTCCGTGCGTGATTGGGATGCTGCTCGGCTGGTGGCGCTGTACGCGCTGCGTTACGAGAAGCACGCGGGCAACGCGTTGCCGGCACTGCTGGAGCTGCTGCGGGCGCGCGGGGGCGGAGCGGGCGGCGAGTGCGTGCGCGCGCCCGTGCTGGCGCTGGAGTGGGGCGGCGCGCACGCACGAGCCGCGGACCTGTTCGGCCTGCAGGACGCCGTCAAGATCACGCAGCGGCTCTTCAAGGTACGAATTATAGTCGACCAAATCTAAGAAATACCTTGAAATAATACTAGTTTTTACGGAATTTATCGCGTATATTTAACTTTTTAAATACACGACGTTTCGAGAGCTTTACAGCACCCATGGTCACGGGAAGGACTGAGATGTTCAACGTCCAGATGTCATAGTTAACCGCGGTTACCATAGATTAAAATTTAACTTTTGTTCCGATCTACACAGTATGAACTTATGGTATCATGAAGTCTTGCAGTTGTATGCTTGGGTTGGGATTTAATTTTATTTATTATAGGATCCCAAGCAGATGGTAGCACCCAGCCATCTTCTCTATTGAAATTAGGATGTTTTTTGATTTCAATAGCCTCGCGAATCATCCTTGGAAGGAATCGGTGTTCTTTAGCGAGGATTTGTGGTCTATCAAATCTGATGTCGTGACGGGGGCGATCCTGTACGTGTGCTCACAGACTGCAGACTTCCCGGAGCGTCGATTTTTCACATCAGCTATATGTTCTTTAACGCGGGTTTTATAAGTACTTACATCCGACAAAAGTTCTTGTATTTTAGAATTATAATCTGACGTATCTATGACTACCGTGGCGTTTCCGTCGTCACAGCATCTACATACTATCAAGTGGACTGTTTGCTTGTCATCCTTATTCTATAAAAAAAAAACGTGTGCAGTTCACACGCAGTAGAGGTGCAACCTTCATGAAATGAAGTATAAAATATGAATATTTTACATGATTTATTTAATATGATTATTTTCATCCACAAGTACAGCATAAAATATATGATAAAAGTTTCATGTTTATAGCAAATAAATGTTACAATCCTTATTTTTAAACTTAATTTTAGTGTAATAAATCAAAAGATTACTTTCTTTTAAGTGAAATTGCTTTGTAATAAGTGCCATCTACTTCATTCTAAAGGTGTAGTGATTTTGAAAGAAAGACCTTTTCACTGGAACTGTACACATCACCAAAAAAATCCAGCCAGTGAAAAGATTATCTTTCCTCAGCGTAATGCTGCAGGGTAACCTACAGCGCTGATGATTCTGTCGTAACCACAGGTACACGCACGATCCGCCTGGGTGTATTGTATGAAATACATTTCGATAATTACTTTTATAAATTGAAATTAAACGTTGCTCATAAATATATACCTATATACAGGGTTATAGGTTAAGTCGACCCAGATCCTTTAGGGGGTTGTAGTTTGCATCATTTCCGACTGTTTCGACTATGAAACACCATACCCCCAAACTTATCCGTTTCCATTAAGACGGATAAGTATAGTCCTAAAAAGTTTTCGTAGTGTTCTCCATTTAAATGGTCACGTAGAAAGTGAAGCTAAATCAAACAGTTTGATATTATGCCTATCCATATATTCTAGCTGAATCGTTCTTGTGATCCCAATATCTTTTTCTTATTAGGATTTCCCTGTTCTTTCAGTGTTTAATAATGAGCGTTGTGGTAGTTGGTTGTACTGTCTTTATCAAAGAATCATGTCCGTTATTGATCCGAAAATTTTCTAACGCGTCTAGTGATGTAAAATATCTTATAAAATTGCATATTTTTTTCTTATTTCGTATCGTATAATTAATTTTCAAATAAAGCCAGGAAAAAAAGTAATGTTACTTTGTTTATCATTCTCAATAGACTTTTGGAGACGAAATGCATTTTACAATGGCTCACAGGCCCAGAAGCCATGCCAAAATATATTAAAAACGTGTTTTCCACGTTCCATTTCAGACTACGAAAAACTTGTTCATATGTCATGTGGTTTGTGAATGTTTAAAATAACCAATTTCTTTTTTTATAACTTATTAATTTATGATTAGATACGATTTTTAATGGCTTTGTACTATGGTGTGGAAAGAAAAATAAGTGTACAAACCTTATTTGACAGCTGTTATAACCTCAAAATTTTATTTACTTAATAGCATTTTTCCCTGGCCTCTAAATGATAAGATGATAAGTATGTTAATATAAACAATAATTGTTTTTATACAACAGTAGTTGTAGTTAAACGTGACCTGTTAAAGTAATCAAGTGACAGGTCAATCAATGTATGGAAAGTGGGCGTGATTCTTTGGACTGTCTGTCCATAAAATATTTATCAGAAATGAAGGGTCTTTTAAATCTGCATTCATCATGAACTTGCAGAAATCGAACCTCCTCAAAGGATCTTCTTCTTCGATAACATGTACTGGCGTGTAGTGATATATATGGGCCCACGGTATGGATAGTGAACCACATTTTCCACTGCGATAGTTCCGAGTTCTCGGGCAACAATGTTAGTAGAAGTAGTTTGATCCAATCTTAAACGTCGAACTATCTCATTGTCTTGCTCTTCGTCATCATCAATGACACATAGTCTATAGTTCATAAAAGATAGCTTGATCTCTGCGACAGCTGTCAGTAAAAACCACGCTTATGAAGTCCTGAATTTCTTAGTAGTACAGACAGTACCTGTGAATGTCATACTTTATGGGTATGCCGACCTAATTAGTGCATGCCCATAAAGTATGACATTAACAGGTACTGTCTGTACTACTAAGAAATTCAGGACTTCATAGGCGTGATTTTTACTGACAGCTGTCACCGAGATCAAGCTATCTTTTATGAACTATACACAGGTTTGTTAGTCGCCTTGAAACAGAGCCGGTCTCTCTGAGTCGTCGGTAAATTCTGTCAAACACACTAACATCTGGCACTCGGTGGCTGGGATAACATGCTATGTATTCATCACGGGTTCGTGCGAATACATTATTGCAGTATCTGTAATAAATCAAAATATCAGCATATTCCTCGTTCGTAAAGGTCGTAAAAGTACATCTGTAACATACCTGTCATAGATTTTTTTTTAAATATTCCTCAAAGAAAAAAAATACTTTGTACAAATTTATTTCTTTTTTCAACTATCAATCGTCTACTATAACCCAAATTGTTTATTTACCTAAGATCAGCCAATGATTTCAAAAGGAAGGATAGGCCCATCTAAATATTTTACTCATAACTTTTTCATACAAGAAAAAGTAGCGAATCTGTCATAATACAAACGCCATATCATAACACGACGCAACTATGGTCGGATTTCGTAGTATAATTATCCTAACAGTACCATTATTTCATAGTTATATATACAATATAGTATCGTAGCTATATACTACAATATAGTATCGTAATAATACTAGGCGCAAATACCATAATTTTATCTAAAGATCGACTTGTATTATTATTGGGTCCTTTTACTTTTTAATATTAACCCTACGATATCGAGAATGTCTGTATTGTACATGTGTACCGCGTTTTTTAAATAAAATTAGAATTAGCTCCCTTTCTGGTCAATCGGTGCTCGATCGATGGCATTTATGTTGCATTCTTGATACAACTATAATGAGGGGCTACCACGATAAAAACTCTATGCTCCAGAAGCAATCGGTTTGAAAACAGAATTTCAAAATATTTTATGAATCAGATATTTAGATTAAATTAAGCAGATATGGTTTCTTTTGTACACTTTTAGTTTTACCCTTATTGAATATAAAATATATTAGGTACCAAAGACAAAATTAAACAAAAATAAAAATAAAACCGTCAAAAAACGAAACGTATAGATAAACTAGATGCGTGACGCCAAAATCCCGGCACATGGGATAAAAGAAACATGAAACGTCAAACATGATATTTTTTTTAAAATAGTATAATTTTATTTTTCATTTACAATATTTTTGAGGGTCTGAATCCAGCTCTGGCCTAATCCTGCTTTACGTAACTAAACTAACTGTAAAATAAAACTTTAAAAATGCGTTCATATAACAATTTAATTGTAACAAAATTAATACAGGGTTATTTACCGATGATACGATATCCCATATTCCTTTTTAATCTTCGTATCGTAATTTTTGCATCCTTTTACCACGCAGCTTGACATATTTACGACAGACAAAACTGTCCTGCGCACGCACTACTGTCGACCGATTCGCGTTGGCCCTAAACTGTAATTTTAGGGCCAGCGCACTGGTCCGTTTTAGTTGTTCGGTCGGCCCGGTCCTTACGCTAGTAATATATAAGTCAATGAATAAAGAATTATAAGAAAAATAAAACAAGATGCTCAAATTACAAACAAATTAGTACAATAGACAAAAAAATTGGCAATTTTTACAAAAATCTTAAATATCCAATATCTTGAAAACGGTTTAATTTGGGGTATGATGTTTCATAATCGAAACGGTCGGAAATGATGCAAACTACAACCCCCCGAAGGAACTCGGTCGACTTAACCTGTAACCCTGTATATATTAGAGATGTACACACATACATATAATTTTATCTTGTAATATATCGTGGATAGGTATATTTAGATAATTTTATTCAATATGGTTAATTTTATTTATTTAATAAATTTGTTGAATGAAATAAAAATATTTTTATTTAAATTAAAAAAAAAAACGACAGTAGTCGAATGGCATTGGCAATGGTTTGTGGTCTACATTGTATTCTACCTCATTCTCTCGCACGCTAAATCCTGTGTAGATTTATATGATTGTCTCTTTTTAGTGTTGCTGTTTCATTGAGTTCCAAATCACAATTCTAAAGAAGTTTTTATTAGAATTAGAATTAAAAACGGCTTAACTTTCTTTCCGAAGCACCGGGTTGAAACAGCGTGCAGTTTCCTAACTCCTGGCTGCTGTACTGAGAATGACTCATTTTGACCCGACCCGAGATTCGAATCTGAAACCTCACGATCAGCAATCACAGTTATGATCACTAAACCAACATGACAATTATACTACTTTTATTGTACTCCACAAAGTGTGTAGTGCTAGTGTAAGAATAACCTATTGCCCGTTCCGTGGAATAAGTGGCGTAAGAGGGTAACCGCAGCTTGTCCCAACTCAAGATAATAAGAAAGCTGTGGCTGCCAAACTGTTTGCCAAGCGTGGCAAATACGGCGAAATCTCCCTTATGAAGCAATCTATGGAGGAGGCTTATTTTCAGCTGTAGACTTTTAAAGGCTGTAGTGGATGGATAAAGGATATTTTTTCAGCCTTTAATTACACTAGGTCTCTATTCCCTTCATACCAAAATACTAGTGCAGTGACTGCTATTTAGAGGCAGAAATAGGTACCAGACGGACTTTTAGGCAGAAAATAAAAGGCACCACATTCCACATGTACCGTGGAGGCATATAATAACACGCATCAAATGCACGTGGAGAAGCATTCAGACCTGGAACAATTATTTTTATTTACATGGTAGAGCCATGCTGCAGGTGTTATAGTTGTACTATGAATGGGTCGGCTCGACCAGGGAAGAACCACGCTCTTACAGAATACCAGCGTAAAATAGCTGCTTAATGCCGCTGTATTTCATATGGCATGTGTAGAGAACTGGAGATCTCTTTTTCTAGCATTCCAGTTCTAGCGTTTTGAGGGTAGATGTAAATGTATAATGGCCACAGCATCCACTTACCATCAGTTAAACTGTATGTTCGTATGTCACCTTATAGATACCTTAAGAAAGTACAAAGCTTGTTACAATAATAATTAAAAAAACTGCGTTTGCAACTCCTGGCAGGTATGGCAAATATCCTCCTATGAGGTAGTCTTTGGGAGAAGTCTTTATGTTCAGCAGTGGACTTGACTGTAATGAATGAATTAATCAAAAGATAATTTATTTACAGGGCCTCAAGGGAGTAGAAAACATATACACCCAACATACACCCCTTCTCAAAGACACAATTGAAGATCTTATAAAAGGCAAACTTCGAGAGAACCTCTATCCGACCCTCGGCGGAGACGACAGCTCCTACGGTCGTAGGCCTCAAGACATCATAGTGTTTATCGTTGGAGGAGTGACATACGAGGAATCTCTGTGTGTCCACCAAATAAATCAAGCATACCCTGGAGTCAAGGTCGTGTTAGGAGGGACAACTATTCACAACTCAACATCCTTTATGGAAGAAATTAAATCTGCGATGCAAGGAGTTCATAGGACACACACAAGGCACATCAGAAATGTTTAGACCCTTACTTCACAATCATTAATGCAGTCCTTTAGAATGATTGTCACCATTTGCGATCATTGAATCCCTCTCCTTGATTTTATGGTAGGTTGCCTAAAACCTCTACTTTTAACCTCTCAAACGGCATTCGTCCAAATTTGACAGCTTCGACATTCCGTCAAAGTTCAAGAGGTCAAATGTGACCGCACTCACCTACAGCACTTTAACCCATAAACACTTATGTTTAGAGACTACTTTTCTATGAAGAAGTTTGGCATTATAGAATCAATATGAAATTTTGTATCCTCTAGCAGAACAAAAAGTCAGTTAGTCTATAATAATAGTAATAAGTTTATTCTTTCCTCTCACAAATTTAGTATAAATATATAAACATACAACTTAATATTAATATGTTACAATTAATTTGTGAGACTGGTGTCCGTTCTAGGATTCCCTGTATGACATCACCAGCCCCCACCTTCAGACCTTATAATCTAGGTAATATTAGGTGTATGATAAACTAGAGAAGAAAAAAATATAAAAAATACGAAAAATGTTTTGTGTGTGTGTGTGTGTTTATAGCGTTTAGGTTTTATTTCGTGATTTTAAGTAGTTCCTCAGTCGTTTCTTAATCTTGACTTAGTAACCATAGGGTTACCATCTTTTTGCATATAAATTAGGTAAATTTGTATATAGATAGAATGGAATTAATTTTATTATATAGATGAGAACCCAAGAAGCAGAAGAAATTATGTGTAAAGCTTCTTTTGTATGGTAAAATGGAACAAATATTTCTTTTATTTGTAAGAAGAGAAGGATTGTAATATAACAGAGAATGTTGTTTTAAAATAGTGTGGAGTGGGACTGTGAGAACTTTACAGCTTTGGTATAGGTCTTTAGTGGGATAGAGAAACGGAAAGAAATGACTCACCTTAAGAAGAACTTTGGGCACGTTCTAATTTGAGTAGATGTGATTTAGAGGTACCACCCCAAGCTGTTCTGCAATAGGTAAACAATGATTGGATATTTATTTATAATCTACGTTTATTTCGTACGCCATTTTTTTTGCGTGTGAATGTTATTGTGTTGATTTTAGGATTGTTCGTGTTTTTGTAGTGTTTTTTTTTTTATAAAATCGTTATGAAAGTTTTTGCGTGAATATAATTTTGTCTTTTTACGTAAATAATTTCGAGTAATATACAGAAATAATTGTGATTTTCACGCTGCCGACATCCGCTTGGTATGTTTTTTTTTTGATATCAAAATACAATAATATCATTTTTGTAATGAAGTAAAACCTGACTTTTGTTTAAACCACAGGATAAAGAATTTTGTATAGATTTTATAATGCCAAACTTCTTGATAGAAAAGTAGTCTCTAAATATAAGTTTTAATGGTTTAAAGTGGTGTGGGTGGGTGCAGTCGTATACGACCGCTCGGGATTTGCCGGACGCATGTAACTGCATGGGATTTTTATGGGGATTGAAGGGTTAACATAATTGTCGTACTGCAGCTGAAAGTGCAGCACGAATAAAGTCTTGATCGGGGAAGGAAGGCCTTTTACAGAGAATGCCAGCGTGAAGTGTTTCGTATGAGTGTCGGGAACCGATAACTCTTAATGGTAGGGAAGCATTCCGTCTTAGATCTCAGAAGTAATAAAGAATGCTTTTTGATTCGTACTATGCGATCCAAATAAGAATAGAACTGACCTGGCGCCATTACCAGTTCGGTAAGGTGAGCAAAACAGATATTTATAAAATAATATTTATAGCATTTCAATTTCACTCAACTCTGCATCACTGTCTGAGTAGTCATCATTATCCTCACTGCTGCTTTCTTTCTTATAAAAATATTCCACCGACTAGTATCAATATTTTAAATTAATTTATATAAAAAATATTAAGAGTTCAATAGATTTGAAGACTCAGATAAACAAAACCGAAAAAATAAACCGTTTTTCATACGCAAATTAATTTCTTTTGCAAGCCGTGCTTTTTTTAAGTGGCAGTTGACAGATCGCGGTCATTCGAGACTATTGACGACCTATTCTTATTTGAATCGCATTGTAAAGGTTACCTGCCTGTTGGACACAGCATCCTCTTATCTCTTATCCAGCAGTACAAAATTCTGTGGTAATATTAATGTTACCACTCGAGAACCTCGAAAGGAAGTATGGTCTATTACCACTCATATTTACGCTATATTTGATGCTATGGTTCTTGTGCAAAGACTTGTAGAATTTGTATTTATATTAGTTATCAATGTACATTTATGAGCGTAATATATGATTTTGTGGAATTTCTCGTCATCCTGTGATTTCGTTTCTAGTTAGTCTAATATTTGCATTCTTAATTATATTATATTTTGTCTTAAGTAATTTAAATAAGAATATATAAATGAATCACTATTAATTTTAAGGTATTTATTGAGATGTATGTATATTGTATAAGCCATTTTATATTCATTCCAAATATAGTAAAATAATATAATAGTTGAGTTATTTTATTCCTGTTTATTCGTTTTACTTGCATACAACCTTTATAGTAAATAATAACTTTCAGATAATATCATGAATTTGAATATTTAGTTTGAAGATATTCGGGCGGCGGCGTCGTTCATACCAAACGTATTCCCGTTTTCTCCGACACTCCAACACTAGAGTAAATATTTTTACTAAACAATCTATACCCACCTCTTCAAAACTTGAAACATCCAGCGAACAAAATTAGCTAACTGTACGGTCTTTACAAACCGCACATTTCTGCACATCAGCATTTTTTACCTTATTATATCATTAGGTATTCATTCTCATCAATCTAGTACGCAATGATTCGCCGTCGCGCATAATACTCACTATCAATATCAGAATAAATGAAATAATCAGTTCATGTCTTTATCAATTTTATAAACTTCTAAAATTGTACAGAACAGCAGCTCGTACACTAACATAAGGAATAAAGAAAAACATAGACATTTTTAGGTATATACACAGAACACGAGATGATTATTGCGTCAATTTTTCATAGGTACAATCAATCCAAGCTGCAGTGGTCGCTCGGACACAGCGCGACTGCAATATATTGTTTCTTTTTTATTTATTTATTTATCAAAAGCTGATTGCTTGATTTGCATAATTAAACCAATAATGGTTTGTATTGGTACTCACATTCGCAACTAACGCACTGCTTTACATAAACTCCTTGCATCCTAGATATCCGCTTAAGGATTAAGCCCAGAGGAAGTGAAAATGCTCACAGCTAAGCAATTCTTGTAATTTGTTGCTTAGCCATGGCTCAGCGATGAACCACATATAGCCAAAGCAGTGATCAAATTGATCTTTTTGGTCGCAGTGACTGGTCGTGCAAGATTAGGGTTGCCAACCGTATTTTAAACTCGTATTTCTACAAAAAAATTATTGATAAGAGGCTACCTATAATTTTATACGGCATGAGGCGTTATTACATCCAGTGAAACATGTTTTTTTCGCCATCTACTATATTTTTACAGGTAACAGCCTCGGAAATATTATAGGTACTATTTAAAGTGGTAATTAATGGTTTTTTGGTCAAATGTTTTGATTCTTCTTATTCATCAGAATACGTCACAGTTCATACAGTCAACACGGCCATCAATCTTCTCTTGTAGAAAAATTTGCCTTAATCGTCACCGTCATCTATCGGAAGCTGTAACACTTTTCTAGCAGTCCCAGGCACCTCTTCACTCACCATCACATACGTATTCGATACGGAGTCATGTTATCCCCCCCACTCCTCATATAAACTGCGTTTCTAAGTCTACCGACTACAGGAGCCTCTGGTTACCGTTCGCTTCCGGCACTACATCATCCGCGACTAATAACATTATGCGGATACATAATCGCCACTGCGGTCGAAACTGAACGGGAGAAGTAATTATTATTAAGAAAGACATGATTTATATTATTGAGAAAGACTTAAGGTGATAAGGGTTTTATATTTTTGGGATAAAAGAATAAAACGACAGGCTGTTGTGTTCAAAACACATTTTTTATGTTTTTTATTGAAAAATATTCGTCGACACAGCTGTACGCGTCTCTCAAGTTACTATTGTAAAACGGTGCCGCGGTTTGGCACGATCTGGTTGTCTGTCCGTGCCCCGCTTTGGGGCGTTCATAAAAAAGCTTTCGCACTGTCAGTCGGATCTCTTCTCAAACCGAGACACAGCACATGCGTAATGTAGTAATATACGCTCCTTATAAAATCAATCTCTCGAAAACCTTCACACAATATTTGTTTCAGTCTTTACATTTTTTTGTCCGAAGCCCGTATCGTAGGCACCATGGCAGTACATGTTTTATTCGACGACATACCACGCACTTACAAGTTTTCATTACAGAGAGGCCTGGTGCCAACGATATGGTCCTCGGCCTAGTTGGTAACACCTTACAACCCCATAAACCTTCACACAATATTCGTTTCAGTCTTTACATTACTTTATCCGAAGCTCGCATCGTAGGCACCATGACAGCACATGTTTTATTCGACGATACACCGCGCGCACTTTCAATTTTTAATACAGAGACACCTGGTGCCAACGATATGGTCTTCGGCCTAGTTGGTAACACCTTACAACCCCGTGGGGGCGACACACATTTATAAGGCAATTTATAGAATATACAATATAGTAATTTTCAACGCAGTAGCACCTTCGGAGTGCTATAAACGTGGAACGTAACACATAGGAACCAAAATCGAAAGAACCTTCTCCGAAGGCACAAACTACGTTACTGACTCTGTACACGAGACAATACAGCATTTCGCAAAATATTTACAAAATAGCGAAATTAAGGTGCCATTTTCAGGTACAAAATAAATAAGCATAGTTTGTACAGTTTTAACCAATTTCACACCTTATTTCCTGTATCATAAGGTGCTATATACAATTTTTGGTTTGAATGGCATGACAGGTCGCGACGACATTTCATCATGATATGGGACTGTCATGTTGACCGTGCTAAATTTCATAATTTTTGGTTACAAATTCCAAAGCACGAAAAAGCTTTCGTTTCACACTTTAAATTATTTGTATTTATTTCATTCAACGATTAAAATAAGATGTGAAACAGAAAAACAGTTTCTTTTACCATAGGGCAATTTAAAATTACAAAGGTGCCAAATAAGTAACGAAATATTGACCAGAATTTCATCGAAATGTCGCAGTGTACCTGAAGGATATAAACTAAATAGAGTATACATGCGATATGCGTATTCTTCATTGTTAGGTTTACCAATAACATTAAATCGTATCCCTCATAGTAAAGGGAAAGTTTATGAATTAATTTTGAGCAAAGCAATACACAGAAAGTCGAATTGTAATCTAACGTGTTTTTACATAATTCTGGATTTTTTAAATGTCAATAATTTAATAAATTTGAAGTTTATACTTTTAAGCTTTGAAAACTATACATTGCCTTTGAGTGCTTTTTATGAATTTATGCTAGAATGAGTTAGTTCCCACTAGTTCGATTGTATATAAATTCTTTTAGAGTTGGACTACCTGAACAAAACATTGTAGTTGAACTCACACCACCTGTTAAATTACCTAATCCATTTGATGGAATTTTATTAATAAAAGGAAGTTATTTTTGGGACATATTTTTATTATTTACAGTAGTAAAATTGTATGATAAGAGAAAAATCTTTATTAGTATGTTGCAAAGTGAAAGGCAGAGTGGGGAAGGGACGCCCCAGACGAAAGTTTATCGACTAAATTGGCGATATATTGAGATAAAGAGTACCCTTAACCGACGAGCACGTATATATAGGTAGGTATATGGATGTAAAGGAGGCGAGAGAGCTGTGTCAGGACCGTGCCAAATGGAAGTCCGTAGGCTCTGCCTACCCCTCTGGGTGACAGGCGTGAGTGCAGGTAGAGACTTCAAAAAACAGACATTTAAGGCGACCTTGCAGTACTTTTAAATTTTTAAGCCCCTTTAAACAGCATCTAATGTGTTATTGGGCAACAACAAAATCATTTTATAAAAATGTGCATATCAACACGTGATGTGTAAAAACAGAAACGCGTATCGTAAAAATTGGCTCGATAAAAAACCCCTAAAGATTACACTTTACAGAGATAACAATTACTGTGTAAACTAACATCAAATAAAACGGCGTATTGTATTTTAGGTCATGTTGAGCACACATTTTCTAAAATCGTTTTAATTTTATCTCAAAAAAAAAATCGAAGAGTTTGAAGTAACATTTACTACAAGACGTTCTTAATCCAGATAAACCTAGGTTAATAGTTTAATCAGGTGTTGTGAGTTTAGCTATTTTGTTTCAATATTCTACTTTTTAAAAGTAATATTGTTCAATCAAACTACTAAAAAAAAGCTCGCTGCTCATCGGCTTTAACCGGTTGAACAGTAAAACTAGTAGGAATTAACCCTAATTTGCATTTTCTAATATAAACTTCGTTGCAACGATTCGGCTTACAACATACTCAAAACCTGCCTGCTCATAAACTGCGTGACTTGCCTTCAAATTTTAGCACGTATTGATTTTGAAACTTTCAGATCATTTCAAAACGTAACGAAGTTAAAGATAGTAATGTCGCTGCCCATATAGCAACGTGAATCCTTTTACACAGTCCGTGATCGCAAAATATGTAACAAAGGACCTTGATGCCTTCGCAGGCTTAAAAATTACAATATGCCGCTGCAAAAACTCCATACAATATCCGTACTACTTGCTGCCTCTAAATGCTCGAACGATTCTGCCTTGACGAGGAAAATTATACTCAAATATTTATATTTATATCACGGCGCACAACAAATCAACAAACGCTCATATAATTTTTCATATCTCACTCTCATCTAGCAACACATGTGAACGCGCTCGCGCGTTTTATAAAATTTAAAGGAAAACAATCAGAAAATAAATGAAACAAAAAAAACAATAATATATACGAACGACTCGCGCCACGTTTCAAAATGATATCTAAGTGTAGCTAATTCCGTGGTGCGAGCTAAATAGGCCCTTTTCCGAATTTTTTTGTGATTTTTTAATGTTTGTCGTTTTTGTATTTATACATCACAAATTTTACACGAATAGAAGCCGTTCTCAGTAGGAAAGGACGAGTGTTACCCATCTATATAATCTATATACATATGTACAACTATCTTAGTATATCTATGGACTTAGGAAAGATGTTCAATACAATTCGAGCGAACATGTCGCTATTTATTATTATATATAATGTAAATATGTCTATTGTATAATATCTATTTAGATCTAAGTGTTTTATTTTCGAGTTTTCTATTTCAATTTTGATGAAATTTGAATTTGATTGACTAATACGTAATGTTTTATTTTACTGTAAAGTTATAAACATTATTCGGTTCCTATTAATTTTGTTTGTATTTTTTGTAGATTATTTACTTGTAAAAGCCTAAATAAGCGATTCCAAAACCTTTCCCACGAGGGACCAAAACACTTAGCGAATGTATCTTAAAACGTTATAGACAAACAGCTATAAATGTGAATGCATTTGTCCACGTTTGGCGCTACCCAGGGAGCACCGCGCGGAGGTCATGGACAGAGCCCCCCTCCATTCAAACAAACAAACAATGGAATAGTGGCCCTGGGAATTGAGGACCATATGTTTGGATCACGGTGTCTAAGAGTATGCAAAAACCTAAAGCGGGTATTAGTTACACTTGTATACGAGCTTATACATGCTCATATAAATATAGAAATTCTTCGTAAACTTAAATAAATAAGACTAACTACGCGATTGGAATTTTTAGTAAAAACGCGATTATCTTTGACTACGAAAAATGTTGAAAGTTTTCTGAAAAGTACAATTACGCCAGTCATCGTAACAAATTTGCGTTATACATTATAACCCGAAAAGATCGTTGTATATAAGTTGGTTGAAAAAGTAATCACTTTACCGGCCCCATACTTTATGCGACTTGGTTAGCTCAAATTCAATTATTATATAAGAATGGAGGTAAAGTGCTGAGACCAAATAACGCAGTAACAATTTACATTTTTCATGTAACACACACACACGTTTCTTATTCAACCTTCTTTTTTACATTCATACAAAAATACTGATTTCTAACAGTATTTAGAATAGAAATGGTCCCCTTCTCATTACAGTAGGTGGATAGTCATCGGTGAGTTCTCGAGGCCGATAGGAAAAATGGCGAGAGGAATTCAATATAACTCAAATTTGTTATGATGACTGTGAAACAAAATTGATCGATGATGCCTCACTTTCGTCTATATTGACGCAGGAATTTGAACTTAAAGTAAGTAAAGACTATTTTCACAATATTCAAAATCCCTTGTCAATATTGCGCTTGAAGCGACGGTAGTAGTACGGTACCTTACCCTATATTTATCAATTTTATTTTATTGTCACTTCTACTTGCGTCCCAAACGCACAATCTAAAATCGCAGTAGCACAACTTCGAAAGGCAGTAAATGTGGAAATAAATAGTTATAAATATAATAATATATCCACGTGCACGCTGAATTTTTAACGAAATTTTTGATACTTTACATAATTACCCATAAAACGTAACTTATTTAACAAAAAAATATCAAAGACTATATGTTCAATAGTTTGGCAGCCGTTTAGATAAATTATGATATTGAAATATTCAACTAGACTTTAGTAATAGACTAGCAGGCAATTTAGGGTATTTGCAGGAACAAGAAAAATATTGAACTTGCATTAGGTATTAATTGTTTAAGATTTACAAATCCCCGTTAAAGTGCCGTCACTTCCATAGAATACTACAATACACAATAGAATGGCTGTTAAATTTATACGATTTGACAGACTGAGTAAATTTACACATTTTAGACTTTTGATTAATGTTCAAGATCATCATTAAATTTTAATTCATATTTATTTGTAATTAGGGTGCAATTTGGCATTTTCTAAACAATTTGCGTGCAAAATTTGGAAACGATTGTAACGTTAAAACACATCTCGTGTTGACATTTATACGTGTGAATTGACGTGTTAGTGTCATTTTAGTGGCTACGCGGGCTCCGCCCATTCCCTCGTCCTATTACGTATGTATTATAGTATTCTATGGTCACTTCTTACTCTGATACGTGCTCTGTGTTAGTCCACAAGATCTTAGGGTCCGTATTAATTTTAATCAAATGATTACATTAAAGGCTATAGTAAATAGTATACGTGCTTGTTGGACGCAAATCTATTACACCAAAGTAATAATTACGAGCATCATAAAAATTCAGCATGCACAACTTGTCGACATTCCAAAAATCTTCACAATATAACCGTAATAACCTCGTCGGATAGACACCAACGTTCCTAAAAACCGAAAGCAAACCGAAACACGTCTATATAAAAGTATCATAAGTCCACAGTAGATAGCTCCACGCGAGAAGGTAAACAAAAAACATCTACCCCAAACGCGAATCACATTTGGGGAATTTTCGCTTTCGCGTCGAGATTTTGAAAATCAGCGGAGGGTTCACATAAAAACTAACGTAACACTAAATAAATACATATTTGACTGCGTCGCATCGACTGAAGAGACGCGAGTTCCTCGTAAACAATATGGCCGCATGGAATTGTGACAATTTAATACGCGAATAACAATTTTGCATTATTTATCTGTATTGTTATCTATGGCTAAATATATATTTGTGATGCATTTACCTTTAAAACAATATTACACTGGGTTCAAAATAGAATGTTAATAAAATGAAAAATCCCAGATAAGTAAATAGTATGCTGTTTTTTTTTTTACTTAAAATAACTTTCACATTGGTTTTCACATCATTTGCTTAACTGCATTCTATTTGTCCAAAATTTGCCCAAAGCATCAAATATTGGTCTTTCAATTCACGAAACATTTCGTCACAATCAATTGACACAATTCCACCGACTCCAACAGGAGGAAGTAATTCATCTATCTATAATACACGAGTTCAACTTCCGGCGATCTTCACATTCGCCAGACTCATAAATCCATCTCACAGTGCACACACCAATTACGCTTATACATAAGTGTTATATATTATTTGCCCCGCCGTGCTAAGCTAACCGAGTAGGCTGTTATAAAAAGTTACCAATGGCATTTATTTATTCCCGCTGGCAACAATACATCCAATAAGTGTTGCCAACAGCAGATCTACTTACCTCCATACAACGGAGATTTTATGTAAACATCAACACATCCAAGTTACATTAATAATAGAAACATTACTCTATAATTATTGCAGCCAAGAATTTGCATTTACGCAAAAAGGCAGTTTATTCCTTTTCGTTCGTCTTAGAATTTATATAAGGAATGTTTATGCGCCAGTAATGAACAGGTATTGAATAGATGCGACGGAGCTAAAATATGTGCAATTGTTAATGTAAATTTAAAGACCTTTATTCACTATAAGCGAGCCTTACTAAATCCTGGGATCATTGAAATACAACGTGCACAATTTGAGCCATGTCGCGCCAACAATAAATAACCTTATTGTTAATTGTTAAAAGGTCGACCGTAACATTATCAACTCTAATACAAAGATATAATAACTATTTTCTGATGGCAAAAGTTAACATATTCTTTTTATAAACGTTTTTCCAAGAGAAAATTGATTAATGAGATTTTAATTTTAATCATAATCACTATTTTCTTCATATTAAAACATTTAAACTTCATTTCGTAGTAATGTTTGAGTTTATATGGAAGTTATAAAAATATTGTATGTAGCATTATATAATCAACCAATATGACACGCATATCTTCAATGAATCGCATTTCATAGTAATCATTTTTTTTATATACACACTATCACGTACACAGTTTGTTGAAAGATTTTATCCCTTTGGAATAATATTTACTTTCCAATACAATATTAAACAGAGAGAAGGTTTCGCCATCAATATAATACATAAACCATTTGCATTAAAGTTGACAATAATGTACAGATTCGAATCTCAACATACACTCTAATCACATTGATACTCAAACATTGAGAATTTACAATCACTGACATTGAGCACCAACACGTGAACAAATATCGACCTTATGTGTTCGAGAATAAAGTAGCTTTATTAAAAACTTCACGTTGGCGATCTATCGTCGACACACTCAGGAATCGCACCATCAGACCGATATTGATATTCGAACCAGTAGTCAGAGAAAATGCGACCTTAAATTGTGAGCGATAGGGAGTGCGTACGCGGTGCCTAGCACGGCGGGCGCGTGCCTGTGCGCACGGGGTAGGCGGGGCGTGCGGGGCGGGCGCGGGCGGCGGCGCGAGAGAGCCCACGCGGCCGTTACGGATGCGCGGAGTGCACACCTGGCGTGCTCGACCCGCCCGATGACTGGTGCTGTGGCGGCAGCAGCACTTGCTGCAAACCAAAGCACACATTACTGCTAGCCGCGCTACATACGAGAGGCGCATATTATGCTTGTAGCACGAAGTTTGTCTCACAAAACACCAGCGTAAAATAGCAGCTTAATGTAGAAAATCGGACGCTCTTTTTACTGGAAATGGGGCATTCTTAGTGTTCTTTTTCACGAGGGTTGTCTCTACTCCAAGATGGCTGACATGACCGTCGCATTAAAAGAACGCACTTTACTTCGAGGGACTATTGTGACCATTTTGTTAAACGAAAAAGGCCTATATTTTGGCCTTCGATATTGCTGAAAATGACGAATATAGGAAAAAAATACAAGATTATCACTGGGGCGGGATCATTTTCACCATCATCAACAACTTAATTAACTTTTTCTAATATGTATGTATAATTACAATTACAGTGGAGCTTCTGCAGCTGGTGGAAAACAACGCTGTTTTGAAGAACTACTGACCGATTTCTCTTCTGAGCCGCTATTTCGTGCTGTTTTCGAAAGTCATTACGAATCGTCCCGCAAGCAGGCTCAACGACTTCCAACCTCCCGAACAAGCCGGTTTCCGAAAAGGTTTCAGTACCATAGACCACATATATACCCTACGGCAGATTGTACTGAAGACCGAAGAGTACAATCTGCCACTTTGCCTGTCGTGTGTGGACTATGAGAAAGCCTTTGATTCCGTCGAAATTTGGGCGGCGGTGCTAAGTTGACTGACGGTATATCGAAGTGCTGAAGTGTTTGTACAGTAGGGCTACGATGACTATCCGAATACAGAATCAGTGTAAGAAACCTATCAAACTGCAGAGGTATAAGACAGAGTGACGTTATATACCCGAAACTCTTAAAACGCTGCATTGGAAGACGTTTTCAAGCTACTGGTGTTTATGACAGAATCGCTAATATAATCAGCGAGATATGGAGAGGGGTACCGGGTTTTTCTGCGTGATAAACTTAGAATATCTGCGTGATAAATTTAGAAATGAAGACATACGCAGTAGAACCAGAGTGACCGACATAGCCCAACGGATTAGTAAGCTGAAGTGGCAATGGGCTGGCCATATAGGTCGAAGAACCGACAACCGTTGGGGAAAAAAGGTTCTCGAGTGGCAGCCTCGTACCGGTAGGCGAAGTGTAGGGCGACCCCCCACTAGATGGAGTGACGACCTGGTAAGACATGCAGGAAGTCGATGGATGCAGGTGGCTCAGGACCGTGCTTTGTGGCATACCTTGGGGGAGGCCTATGTTCAGCAGTGGACTTGTGAAGGGCTGTAATGATGATGATGATGATTGCATATTCAGTCTATTTAGGTGTTACACCGGTAGGCAAAGTGACCCCTACTAGATGGAATGACGACCTGGTAAAACATGGAGGAAGTCGATGGCTGCAGGCGGCTCAAGAACGTGCTTTTTGGCATTCTTTGGGCTGTAATGATGATTATAAATATTATCATCATTACAGCCCAAACATATTTATTCGGTCACATAAATACGTTTCTGTCATAATCTTTCCTAGTTAGTGTCAAAGCATTAAATAGTTGACTCTGAAAAAACTAAGAGGGCATTTTATAATAAAATATTAAATTAAAATATACAATACGAACTTTTATAAAGATCACAGAGTTTTATACCTGTATGGGGTGGGGGTGGTGGGGCGGCGAAGCGGTGGGGGGCGCGTGGTTGAGGTAGGCCACGTGGTGGTGGTGGTGGTGGTGCGCCGCGCCGCCCGGCCCCATCAGCGGGCACAGCACCTGCAATACACACACTTTAGCATTCTCACCCTCGTGTCAAATCCATAATAGCAACCTGCCATATAATTTACACATAATTTATTAGGCAAACTTCTATAGCTTATAGACTGGTAATAAAGCAAAGTTGCCTCTCTTATAGATATTACCTATACCTTAATAATTTTAATTACCTATACCTAGCATAAGAACAAAATTATGTATTTGAAATAATTTATCAAAGAAATAAAAACCTTTTTAATAAATACTTTCTGAGAGTTTTTATTTATTGTATGATTATGGCCAAGCACGCTCTTTTCTGAATTATCTAATTATAAAATTATTAAACTCCGATTTCTGACACATCAGAATAGAGAAGAAAATGACGTTATAAGGGTACCTCCTCTTGTCACCCTTGGTCTAAATAACAGCATCTTGGGAATGTAGTTGCTTCCTTTTTCCAGATTGATTAATTGTAAGCCAAAAGTTTGTTTTATGTTTTACGTTTACGCTAGATCGCTGTATTCGGCAATACACTAGCGCTATGACATTATCTCGTACACAGTAAATACCTCTATCAACTAAAGGGAATATTTCAAGTAACGACTTTGCCTCATAAATCATTTATGAAACAGTAAGCATTTAGAAATATGATACAAGATAACACCTAAATAGACTGAATACGCAATCATCATCATCATCATTACAGCCCTTCACAAGTCCACTGCTGAACATAGGCCTCCCCCAAGGTATGCCACAAAGCACGGTCCTGAGCCACCTACATCCATCGACTTCCTGCATGTCTTACCAGGTCGTCACTGAGAGAGCCTTTACCGCGAGAACCTTTTTTCCCCAACGGTTGTCGGTTCTTCGACCTATATGGCCAGCCCATTGCCACTTCAGCTTACTAATCCGTTGGGCTATGTCGGTCACTCTGGTTCTTCTAAGTCTATCACGCAGAGAAACTCCGAGCATAGCCCTATCCATAGCTCGCTGAGCGACTTTGAGCGTCCTCATACAGCCAGCAGTGAAGGACCACGTCTCAGTTCCATATGTCATCACTGGCAACACGCACTGGTTGTACAACTAAGTTTCCAGGTTGTGAGGACGCTGCCCAGCCGAGTTGAATCCGTCGATGACCTCTCGGTCGAAGTTGGACTTACCTAGTCGGACTATTTGTCCCAGGTAAACGTACTCGTCAACAACTTCGAGCTTAGTGCTCCCAACAACTACTGGCATAGGTGTGACATGGACATTAAACATGATCTTTGTTTTGTCCATGTTCATCTTAAGACCTATCCGTTGGGAGGCACCATTGAGGTCATTGAGCATAGTGCTTAGGTCCTCCAGCGATTCTGCCATAAGGACTATATCGTCGACAAATCGCAAGTGATTGATGTACTCGCCATTGATGTTAATACCGTATCCTTTCCAGTCCAGTAACTTGAAAACGTCTTCCAATGCAGCGGTGAAGATTTTCGGGGATATAACGTCACCCTGTCTTACACCTCTCTGCAGTTTGATAGGTTTCGTACTCTGGTTCTGTACTCGGATAGTTATCGTAGCCCTACTGTACAAACACTTCAGCACTTCGATATACCGACAGTCAACTTGGCACTGTTGACTGTAGCAACGCCCAAATTTCGACGGAATCAAAGGTTTTCTCGTAGTCCACATACGCCAGGCAAAGTGGCAGATTGAATTGAATATGCAAACAACCAATTTATTTAGTTGATTACTTCTCTCTTGCCTAACGTATATAGATGCTTCAGGTGGGTCACCGTTCTTTTATAAGACAATGGTTGTCAACCTAGAGACACTATAGTCAACCAAATCTAAGAAATACCTTTTGACGTTTCACATTAATCATTCCGCAATAACTTTGCACATACGTACTCACAAGATTTAAAATAATCTTTTACGTAAATACAAAGAATTATGAAATTATCTATTTCATTACTACGTCTATAGCTTTTAATACTAATTTAAATTCGAATCTTTCAAACAAATCAAAATATTAAAGAAAATACCCAGTATCAACTTTTTCACTTGACGTTGTTTCAATGATATGTCGCTATGTACCTTACCGTAGTGTTTGAATGATTAAAATTCATTGTTATGCGAATGATCGGCAAAAATATTCAAATAATCGGTAAAAATATTAAAATAATCGAATCATTAATTTTTTTAATTTAATTTTTATTTTTAAATTTCTTAAATTAGATGAATCATAAATAAAACCAGTTTTTTTTAAATTTGTCAACGTAAATTGGTGTAGGCAAAAAACTCGTATACAAGGCCGCGTTTAAAAACGACTACGTAATTCCAATCTCCCGCCATTTTGGGAGCTTACTGTGCGTAATTTAGTGATTTTGTGTTTGCCTTCTTATTTTGTTACTCGGATGTAACTTTTTGGACTGTTTTTTTTTCTATATTCGTTGATGCATGTGCTCATGTCACAAAGGATGATGGAAATGATAATCTAAACAATGACAGCTCAACTAGTTGTACTGAAAGTGATTGAATAAATTTATTTTTAATCCAGTTTCAATCTTAAATGTTTATAACTTTGTCTCTAGAAATAAGCAGTAACAACATACACAAATAAACTGATAAATCTTGTGTTTTAAATTATTCGTTTTTAATATATATTGGTATTAATAAAACCAAACTGTAAATGATTACCAACTCTAAATAATTGATATCGATTTTTTCAAAAATCGAAAACTTTACGTTCCCATTTTTGGGTTGGCATGCTTGGTGCAATAAGTATGACATCCGTCAAAATGTATTTCTTAGATTTGGTTGATTGTAGTTACCTAGCTAAACTGTCAATAAAACAACGTTTGAAAAATAGTGCTATTATTATTTTATTACCTTTATGCTGACATTGTAATGATTTTTAAAAATTAAGAGTTATTTATTATGCTACTTCTACGCCGATGGAGGTAAGACATGTTAATGATCCTAAATATTATAATGCAACGAGTTATTGTACCATGTCTGAGAAATAAATTAAATGAAATTAAAAATAAGCTCTAATACTTGAAAAGTAAATACGCTTCCTTTTAAAATACAAAATTTACATATGTAATATGTATTTATGTACCTATTCTATGACGTGCGTACGTGAAGACATCCGTGCAGTTAATGTGTCGTGTTGTGTGCACTAAATATGTGTCAATCGTGAATGATTCGTTTATTTACCCCAAATCAATGTAACGCAATTAATTTTGAAGTGAAAACTTCTTTAGCGGCGTTGTACACTTTTTTGTAATGGGTAAAAATGTTAAACTCGCGTCAGGACACGTGACCTGATCGAAAATTCGTAAGACGGACGGCGTAGCAGAGGAAGTATCCCCCTCTCTTTCTACGGCGCGGCGAAAATGTATGCCTGCGCCTGCTGATTCGTTTAGGCGGCGCAGGGCGCTTGCGCGAATGTAATATAAATTGTCATGTTTGTGTATAAATTGTTATGTATTGTGATAGCGCAATAAATA
Source organism: Parnassius smintheus behrii (assembly GCA_036936625.1). Classification (NCBI taxonomy): domain Eukaryota; kingdom Metazoa; phylum Arthropoda; class Insecta; order Lepidoptera; family Papilionidae; genus Parnassius; species Parnassius smintheus. Next base: position 42,989,678 of record JAUPFT010000017.1, read on the forward strand.
CATATTATATTCTACCACATAAATGATAGTACTTTTATATTGATAATTAAAGCAATTGGTGCAAAATTATTCCCTAACCATTCCTAAATATTAAAAAATGAACAACGTTAATATTCAAGTTTTCACTTCTGCCGGCACTCCCCGAGTGTAACCCGTCGTTTTTTATTTTTATTTTTTAACATTCCGGATCAAACGATTGATAGTATCTACGACCAAATATTGTAGTTATGACCGACGGCCGACATTATTGAGGTCAACAGCTATTCCTTGGAGTATGATATTTTTCAACTCGTATCAATCCGCGTACTATCTCGTGGGTTATGCAATTCTACTATTTTATCGTAAAATTTTTGCGGTTATAGTTATTTATTTATTAAATAAAGAAGAAAAATACGTTTACGAATTGTATGTTTGCACCTTACGGCGGTTCAGAGGGTAGAGCAATACTTACCCGATCACTCATCGGGTCACTAGAAATTAATGTGACATGCGTATGTACTAAAGTTGTTCAATATTACTATTAAATCAATAGCACGATACAGACTATAAACTAAAAATTTCTAGCGCGCTATTAAATACGCTGTTATAGCGCGCTATTTATAAGAAAGTGTGTAGGAGGCTGGCAAGCGCGTTAAGTTTAGCACCACGTTATATCTCGGAGCACGCTACATTACGTGTCGTTCATTGGATAGACCGCGTGCTATATTATAAGAAAACTATTTCGTATTAGGTCGCATTTTAGATTAATATAAAATAAAGTGGTAAAGAGAAATCAATGAACGCTCTTTCATACTTTCCAAGCTTACGACTTTCTATAATCCTAAAAATATTTTTAAGGCATGTACTTTTTAAAACAAAATAAAATTAATAATTTTTATTATAATTGTTGTAAGTAAACGTTATTTTAACCTTAATATAAATTATAAATCAATTAAAGGTGTATTTAAAAGTTTATTGATTGTATTTACAAAATTCAACTATTTACAAACATTATTATATACACTTTATATTTTATTAACATTTAAAAACATTATTTAGGCTTCTTTTGTAGCAGACAACTGTGTCCTTTGATCACTTATAAATATACACTATACACTAACTAACAACGTCTAACACTAAATTAGTTTGCGCGCGATGCATAGCGTGCTGCTAGATTAAATTTGGGTCACACGTCTACTCCCGACGGCGTTGCTGCTAGAACTAATTGCCACTCGATATGATTAGCGCCAAAGCGTCATAGAGCTATAGCGCCATGGCAACTACTTACATAGCACGCGCTATGCGGTATGGAGAGATAGCGCGCTATAATATGGCGCTATGCGCTATATTAACTACCATTAGTATGTACACGTACCTGGAAGGGCGGCTGCTGGTAGTGGTGATGCGGGTGGGGGTGCGGGTGCGGGTGCGGCGTGTGCGCGGGTGAGGGGGGCGGGTAGAGCGCGGGGGAGGCGGAGGCGGGCGACGGGGCCTGCGGAGCGTACGCCGCGCCCTCGCCAACACCCACGCCACCGCCAACGCCCCCGCCCACGCCTACGCCCGGCGCCACGCCGCCGCCGCTGTGGTACATTCGCACCTGCAACACCACGTAATAATTCCGTAAGTACTCTGTTATCACACTATCATATTTTGTTAGTATGTCATTGCAGGGATATAAAAAATATTTGAAATGAAAACTTCTTTCCTACCAGTGCGGATAAAGAATAGGATCAAATATGGCGGCTTATTGACGCTGTACTGTCAGCATACACGGTACCTTAAGGCCAGCGCCATACTTGACGGAAATTCCGTCGCAGATCTTCCGCGGGAGCAAATCCGTTACCATAAGTTGCAGCCTCACTGAATATTCAGTGGCAGATTATCAGTTGACTGCCAACGCTTATACGGTGTGTTCGACTAGAAATTGGGCAATTTCATACTTTGTATAAGCAACTAAGACATAATCCGGATAAAGCACTCAAATATTATCGAAAGTCCGTACAATCATTTGATGTATTGTTGAATTTAACGAAGGACTATATTACCAAGCAAAATACAAAACTTAGAACGGCTATATCTCCTGAAAAAAGGCTGACCGTTACATTTAAGTAAGATAGAAATTAATAGTGTAAATGAGACAAATTATTTCACTTTAGGTTTTCTTTTTGTTTGAGAGGTCCCTGGAACTTCATCAGTTTGAGCTGGACTCAAATTCTCAATTACAGCTAGTTGTGAGTTTGCATTACTTGATAATTCATTACAAGAATTTTAATTTTGCCGTTCTGTCTGGCTTTTCTCTATAGTCCCTAAGGCAAACTCTATTTTGCACTTTGATAATAAATCGTTCAGTGTCGAACATCCTGTGCGTGCGCTGTCACCGCGAGTTATCCGCCAAATGTGGCGCAATGCATACAAATACCTAGAACGCTTACGCCGACGGAAGATCGGTGCGCGGAGGACGGAGCAGACGCGAGAGCAAGCAGTCCGCCACGGAGCGACTGATCGTCCGCGACGGAACGACCGATCTTCCGCGTAGTGTGCCCGCTATTTGTAATTTATATGCAATAACATGTATTGACGTTCCGCCGCGGAAGATCTGCGACGGAATTTCCGTCAAGTATGGCGCTGGCCTTAGGCCTACTCCACACTAAACGGAAATTCCGTCGCAGATCTTCCGCGGCGGAACGCTAATACATTTTATTGCATATAAATGACTAATAATGGGCACACACGCGGAAGATCGGTCAGTCCTTATGCGGACCCGTTATCAATAATTTATATGCGATAAAACGTATTAGCGTTCCGCTGCAGTAGATCCGCGACAGAATTTCCGTCCAGTGTGTAGCGGCGTAGCTATCTAGGGGCTAGGCGGGACAGTGCCCCGGGGCCCTCAAGCTCAGGGGGCCCACGAATCCTTACCAGAAAATCTCGAACGAACTGAACTTTTAAAAATTTCTCCCATTTTCAAAATATGACAGGTTGCAAACCAACTTTAATCACGACAACTCAGTTGAGAGAAATACGAAAATTATACTTACCCTTAAATTCTTTCTGTGAGTTGGCAGTGTCGTCAATTTGACGGTTAGCGATATATGCGTTTTATTGCGAATTCGAGTCAAGATTTTGTTTTTCGAGAACTGTTAAATATTAATGCTGTATCAGGAGTAACTAAGCTAATGTCTATAAACTTTTTAGTACTGGTCAATATAGTGGTTCAATTTTATTTGATTTTACTACCACCCATATTGATGTGCGTTACGTCAATAAATCATGTCAAATCTATAGATTTCAGCTACTCATTGTATAACGCGAAATATCGTGAAAAAAATGCAGGTCACCTGTAGTAGGTGCATTAATTATGGCCCGCGCGCGAAGAGATCGTTTTTGGTCTCCTAAATGTGGTAATACTAGCGGCAATAAAATGTTCGCCGGGGATTCCTAGACGACGACTTGTAGCGTATCATACGTTTCTCCTTCCTTTTACTTTTAACGTCGTCAGTGAACAGTGAGTACCTACTCGCGCACAATCTGTTATAAATATTGTATAAATAAATTAGAAAACAAAAATTATGGACAAAAAGAAGAAACCCAGTGGTGCATTTAAATGCAAACAACGGCAAGAAAGAGAAGATAGTAAACCAAAATTGCCCAAAATTGACAAGTTTTTAATCAGCCTTCTGCAAGTACTTCTGGACAAAATATTTTTATTGATAGTGTCTCAAATAATGTGATTACTGCAGTGTTGGTTGAGAAGCCTACAGAAGAAGATTCGACAATTATTGCAGATGGAGATACCTCCGCCCCCGATCATGTGAACGTGGATGATGTTTGCATAGCACACATAAGTTATAAATGTGGACCAGTGAATTGTTTTTGGTTGTGTTATTCCAAAATACTAGACGCTGTCTATTGTCAACCCTGCTGGTTATTTGCTTCACAAAGAAATAATGTTTGTAATGTACGGGAATTCGGGATTGGAAGCATTTATCAGAAAGAATTAAAACACAGTTGTTCGAGTGGCCATACGGATGCATGTGCTGTATATGAACTTTAGAAAAAAAAGCGGCCAAGGGCGTGTCGGACCACGCTCAGTGTAGGGTTCCGTAGTTTCCCGTCCATCACAGTAAGTGTTCCCACTTATGAGTTTGTACAAAAACTGTTGTTTTCATCCAAGTTTAAAATAATTTTCCTAGAAAGTCCTTATAAAGTTCTACTTTCCAGATTTTTTCATATTTTCTAAACTTATGGTTCAAAAGTTAGAGGGGGGGGGGAACACATTGTTTTTTACTTTTGGAGCGATTATTTCCGAAATTATTGACATTATCAAAAATGATTTTAGTAAACCCCTATTCATTTTTAAATACCTTTCCAACAATATATCACACGTTAGGGTTGAAATTAAAAAAAAATCACATCCCACTTTACATATAGGGGGGCTACCCTAATAAAACATTTTTTCCAATTTTTATTTTACCACTTTGTCGGCGTGATTGATACACATATTGGTACCAAATTTCAGCTTTCTAGTGCTAACGGTCACAGAGATTAAGCGAGGACGGACAGACGGACAGACAGACATGGCGAAACTATAAGGGTTCCTAGTTGACTACGGAACCCTAATTATACTAATACTATCGACAAGGAACTTGGAAATGAAATTCGCAAAGAAGCATTATTTTGGAAAATAGGTCTTTAAAGGTTATTCGATATCATACTTACCCTAGGAAAGAGTTCTTTGGCTTTGAGAGGACATCGAGAAGACTTAAGAAGGATACCATGGAAATTTTCTGTCCTTTGTAGATATGATCACATTTTGCGGCAAGTTTTGGATATGCCCAAAGGACAATTATTATTATTATTAAATCTAAGTTTTTTATCATTTTATTTTGTTTATAATTGTTAACTGTTTAATATCAGGACTTTTTTTGAAATTGTGTGTTTTTTTAATGTTTTTAGGATCTACAAGATATCTGAGCGCAACAATTCAAAATGAAATTATTGAGAGCTTGGGGACCAAACTCGAAACTAGAACAAATTAGGGCGTCACCGTTTTTCGCCATCATAATGGATACGACACAGTACATATCGAAGGTAGATCAGTTAAACATCGTGAGGTATGCAGTAATAACCAGATCGGAAAATGGACAAGCAATTAATATAGGCACTTGTATCGAGACGTTGCAAGATTTGTGTAACGTTTTCGGAAACATAAAACGTTGGGATCTACTGTCAAGATTCACTGGTGACCAACCAGTTTAGATAGCAGTGGGGCTCCATTTTTTGATTTGCCCCAGGGCCCTTGGTTACCTAGCTACGCCACTGCCAGTGTGGCATAGGTCAAAGTCTAAAGCGAAAACAGTGATAACAATCTTATATCGTCATGTTCCAAGTAACAATATTTTATCAAATGAAACGTTATGATAGTTCATTTAGCAATTCTCAAAAAAGCAAAAATGTAGTTAATTTATTAAAATCAATTAATTTATGTAAATTATGATTAAAACTACTTTTACGGATTTTATCGCGTTTATTTTTACTTTTTATTTTTAATTCCCGACGTTTCGGGCGCTTTCCAGCACCCATGGTCACGGGGGACTGAGATGACTGACGTCCCGATGTCATTGTTAAACCCGGAGTACCTTCAGCTTTTTTAATTATTGTTTATGGTCCGATCTATGCAAAATGAACTATGTCCTGAGGTCTTGCAGTGGTATGCTTGGGTTTAGTTTTAATTTTATTGATTATAGGATCCCAAGCAGGTAGGTGGTAGTACCCAGCCGCCTTCTCTACTGAAATTAGGATGTTTTTTAATTTCAATAGCCTCACGTATCATCCTTGGTAGGAATCGGTGTTCTTTCGCGAGGATTTGTGGTCTATCAAATCTGATGTAATGGTTGGGGCCGTCTAGGAAAGAAGGGTAGTGGTACAAGCTCTTTCAAGATGGCCGAGAAGATGCCAATGACGAACCTCGCTCTGGACGCCCCAGCACGTCAACAACCGATGAAAACGTTGAAATAGTGAAGAAAATTGTTTTGGAAAATCGTCGAATCACTATCAGAGAAGTTGCGGAGGATGTTGGCATATCGGTTGGCTCTTGCCATAAAATTTTTTCGGATATTTTGGGCATGAAACGTGTGTCAGCGAAATTTGTTCCAAAATTGCTCAATTTCGACCAAAAGAACCGTCGCATGACAATCGCTCAAGAGCTATTGGATGATGTCAACAACGACCCAGATTTGCTCAAAAGGGTCATAACAGGTGACGAAACATAGGTATACGGTTATGACGTCGAAACTAAGACTTAATCGTCCCAGTGGAAGCACCAAGACCAAAAAAAAGCACGCCAAGTTCGATCAAATGTGAAGGTTTTGCTTACAGTTTTCTCCGACTGTAGGGGTGTGGTGCATCATGAGTTCTTGCCACAAGGTCGTACGGTCAATAAGGAGTATTACCTTGAAGTTATGCGCCATTTGCGAGAAGCAATACGTAAGAAACGTCCCGAATTGTGGGTAAACAATTCATGGTTTTTGCATCACGATAATGCACCTGCTCACTCATCGTTGCTTGTGAGAGATTTTTTGACCAAAAACAACACTACAATCATGCCTCAGCCACCATATTCAAAGGATTTGGCCCCCTGTGACTTTTTCCTGTTCCCAAAACTGAAGAGACCTATGAAAGGACGAAGATTTGCAACGATTGAAGAGATAAAAACTGCATCGCTGAAAGAGCTGAAGGCTATACCAGAAAGTGATTATCAGAAATGCTTTGACGATTGGAAAAAGCGTTGGCACAAGTGTATTATATCTGAGGGGGATTACTTTGAAGGGGACAACATAAATATTGATGAATAAATAAATAGTTTTTCATAAAAATATAAAGTCACCTTACTTTTTGAACACACCTCGTATATGATTTCCTAATCCTCGGAAACTAATTTCTAATATACTATGAAATCTACGGCAAGCATTTATCTACCTTAGGCTACCACACTCAGTACTACAACTTATCGCTAAACAACGATCTTTTCCAGGCAAATCCTGGTAAAGGAATCAATGTAGTGATGCGTGAAACAAATAGACTAATGCGGGTGATTAAGGAGCGTATTGAGGGGCATTTCTTAGAGCTGTGAGAGGAAAAGAAAGAGAGTGAGTGAGTAGGTGAGGCAGTGTTCAGTGCTCACCATGTGCTGGTACTGCAGCGCGGGCTGTGGTGCAGCGTGCGCGGCGTGCGCTGCGTGTGCGGCGTGGGCCGCGTGTGCCGCGTGCGCTGCGTGCGCCGGGTGCGCGTGCGGGTGCGGGTAGGGCACGAAGGGCTGCATGGGCGCCGGCGCCAGCAGCGGCTGCCCCGTCGCCGCTGCCACCTGCACGCCTGACCCCACGCCCACTGCACACGCAACACGCATATACGTCACACACGCATACACGTGCTTCCACAAGCGTACGATATATGACAGCCTTGTCGCTCTTTTAGCTCACATCAAATCATAAATAACATACTATTCAAGCATTCCTACCGACGAAGTTGAATTCATTAGGCTTTTAAACGAATTCGTCATAGGGAATATTCAATAAAAACTAATAAATAAAATAATCAAGTGCATATTTATGATATTGTAATATCCGAAAAAGATTTAAATTTTAAGACACGTCATATTATTAGTTAACACATAAACACCCATAATATACAATAAACATTTTAAACATGGATTTATTATACTTTCGTAAATGAATATGCAAACAACATAACATCTTATACAATAACCGTTGCTCTGTATGTGCAACAGAGCAACGGTTATTGTACGCTTCTCACATTCTTTTAATATAAAAAGCGGCAGACATACGAGCGGGTCAGCTAAAGATAAATGAATACCGCCGTCCATTAACAACTGCAACATCAGGGAAATTGCAGGTACGTTGACAGCTTTTTGAAAAGAAGTGGATTTCTTCTTTTAAGGAGGATAAGCATCAATAGTCACGCTTGGCAGATCAATCAACGATCGCCGTCATACTAGCAGACGTCTCGAATTTTTGAGTCTTCTGCTCGTCGCAGGCCTGGATAATTTACAGCTAACGTAAACGAAATGTTTGTGTCACCATTTATTCCAATCCATAAGATTTTTTCACATCTCCCATAGTCTTTATATTTCGACAAAACGAATGAACTAAAAAACAAATTCAGCTTAAATTATGCATATAAATATGCTTGTGGATTTGCAAAATTGCGCACACAGAAATATTCAACACGATACATATAATTAACATTGCCCTCTTAATACAAAGGGTATGTTCCGAAATACAACCCAGTACACTGGCAAGTGCAAATCCGGCCACAATAAAACGATTTTTAATGGGTGTGCGCTGAATGAAGCATGCCGGAATTTGTTTTTATTTATTCAAATACAAAAAATTTAGAATAATTGCTGGTATCTCCTTTAGGAAGATATAATGATTTCTGGAGCACAAAATAATCGCCAACACTTTTCCAATATGGCGTAAATGTATGAAGTCATATACCGTCCTACGTTTTGGAATGAATCACCAGTATGGCGTCGATTCATGACGTCATTTGCATTGGACATTACACTGGGTTCTATTCTGGAACATACCCAAAATACGTTACGTATCTGAGAATCTAAGTCGGCCTGTAAACTATATCCGGTTATAAACATCAGTAGAGGTCAATAATTGCCAAAATCGCCACGTTCAGCAATCGAGTTCCGGCGTCAAGCATTTGTTCTATTCCCTATCCCACATCTGGTATTTAGAAATAGTTATGCTTTTATCTATCGGACACTATAACATCTTGGCATTTCCCATAATCAACTGTTATCCCGCCACAAGACGGCAGAGAGAACAAAACTATAATTAAATGCAACTATTTGAAAATGTATTGTGTAATATATGGATGGAGCAGCAGAACGGTGATTTTTTAATATCTTTAATAATCACAGATTATTCTTATCAAGGGTTAACGAGAGATGAGAGGAATTTTTGTGATTAATTTTAACCAACAAAGTATATCAAATACATTGTATGAAAGTAAAATAAACATAGAAATCTGTAAAAATTTTAATTCGATGTTTGTATGTAACATAACATTATTACATTAAATATTCGTGTTTTAAATTTGTATTTTTTTATTAAACTGAAGTGTACTGATAGTCCACCTGATGGTAAGTGGATGCTGTGCCCCATAGACATCGAAATCTATCCTCGATTAAGAATCAAACCCCAGATGCGTTGTCACCCCTGAGGACTATAATAGAATGCCTAGTTTCTCGGTATAAAAGGGTCTCCGGATCTCTACACTCACCATACAAAACACAGCAGTATCAAGCTGCTGTTTTACGCTGGTATTCTCTGAGAGCGTGGTCCTTCCCCTGTCGTGCCGAACCATAAGTGCTACAACCATAATAAAGCAGCAGCGTGGCTCTACCACGCTGGCAACTTCAAAAAAGAAAGCTGCAGATGCGTTGTCTTGACCTCTGAGGACTAAGATAGAAGCTAATAGCCTGTAATTATACTATACCCTTTAGACAATAACATGACATAACAGTGGAAAAGACATGTAAATACCTACCCAAGAACATTTTAATCAAACAATTAACTTTAGAAAATTGTATTAACTGTTTAAATTAACATTTGGTTTCACTACAAAAATTAAGAATTTATGTAATCAAAAGCAGATGCATCGATCTGTCACCTTTTCTGAAATTTCTCTGCTGCTGAGCTGGAATAGGGCCGTGCTGTCCCGCCCCACCTGCTACCGCTGCGCCGCCGCCCATCGCAGCACCATACAGCTGGAAAAACCAAACTTAGTTGAGGGATAACCATAAAGAAACAAGCTAACAGTCCACTTGTACGCTTGTGGACATCTGGAACCAACAACAGCTTCTTGGATACTTCTGGAATTATTTAATGTCTCAAATTTGTGAAATGCGGGTTGCTCGTAGCTCTTATGTTTAATGCAAGTATATTAATTGATAAAATATAAATGGAAAAATATTGCTTTTATATTTTTTTTAAGTAAAGTTAGCCTAACATAAGGTAAAAGTATAAAGTCTTATATTTTAGCGTTAACATTGCACTTTCATCAGTTCAAACTTTAAAAAAAATCATAGAGTTAAAAAAGTAAAAAGTAAAGTAAGTAAGAATTAAAAAATTAGAGAAAAAAGTGCACGTGATAAATTTTTTATCAGTTAATAAGATTTATCACCTGAGAAGTTATAATATATACTAGCTTGCCAGGCAGACGTTGTTCTGCCCTTTTCGACGACCTTTTGTCATGTCCTATTAAATATCTTTAAATTCGCAAAAAAAAAAAACAATGTGGGTCATTCATGGGTAAAAAAGTATCCTATCTCTCAAGTTGGACCAAACCACACGGTGTGCAAATTAGATTAAAATCGGTTAAGTAGTTTAGGAGTCCATCGCGGACAAACAACGTGACACGTAATTCATATATATTAAGATTAAGATGTATAGCAAAGAGAGTTGCATAAACTTTGTCAGAAGATCCGCCTTTAAGATATATCTTTAAGATTCTAGATTAAGCGGGTCTGGGATACTGGAAAAAGTTTACGACATTTATTGCTATGAAAAGGATTTTGCGTATTTCTCGATACTTCATCCGTTACCTTGTATTTCTTTTATATTTTAGAAAGTTAGTGTTAGGTTTTTCTGTTACAAGCCGAACGATTGCTGGGCACAGATCTCTTAAGGCCTACTGAGAGTTATGGATAATAATATGGATAATTTAACCCGCCGGACTGCTGCAGTGCGTGTTGGCGTACGTCACATATGCCGCCATTATTTTATTCCTCACGTAATGCAGGTTTCCACAAGATATTTGCCTTCACCGCAAAGTAAGAGTAAATCAGCATTGAAAATTGCAGTAAACAATTTCATTGGTACCAGTGTGGATCAAACCCGGGTGGCTCGCGTGTTGTTAAATTCATGGCAAGCTCTTAGCTTCTGAGCTGCGACGGCTCTTTCAGAAGGCTATAAATTAATTTTATCGTCCGGCCTCGCGACAAACGTCGCGATATAGGCCATTGGCAGCTGATAAAGCGGTCAGACAGTTGATAGATTGTGGTCATTTACTAACTAATTACGGCAATAAATGATAGTACATCCTACTAGTACAACGCAATTAATTAATATAGTAAAAGAATCGCTCTTTACTTTTAAATAATTAATACATGTGATTTATTAATAAGCTAACGATAACAGAGAACTATTTTAATAGCCCTATAAAATTTACCGAATTAACCTTTTTATTTAAATAAAACTAGTTTTTACGGATACGAACGCGTATACGAACACCACACTGGTAATACCTTTTGTACTTTTTATGATTGTACTCGCTTGGTTGAAGCCTCAAGAAAATAAATATACATAAATGAAAGCATATAAAAAAATGAATATTGAATTCTGGTTTATTATTAAAAAATCTTTAAAATCCGTATATCTCAAGACCTGTTCATTTTCGAACACACAAGGGGTCAAGTTTGTAGTATTTTGACTCCCCCATCACGCCCTGCCTGGAAGTTGTCGAGTTCCCAGTAAGCCTGTATATAATACCACATACCGCGTGGGTGTCGTAAGAGGTCACAGAGGGAAATTGAAACGGGAAAGCAGCATCTACCTGATATCAGCTGAAAACTATGGCATATTAAATTTCGTACATTACTTTTACATTAAATAAATTTTAATCTGCAGGTAGCCGTGGTTAACTATGAATTTGGGACGTCGATCACCTCAGTCCTCCCCCCCCACGACCATGGGTGCAGTAAAGTGCTCGAAACGTCAGTAATATAAAATAAGTAATTACATAATATATAGTAATCCGTAAAAAATAGCGTTATTTAAATGTGTAGTGTTCGCGTAAACATAAGAAATTATAATCTTTTTATGTTTGTCTACGATACAATTTTTACGTCCAATTTTATAGTTGCATGGAATAAACTTCATTACCGTTACAGCCTGCTAAAATCCACCATTGAACATACCTCCTTCCACATAGATTGCCTCATAGGGGTATGCCCCTTGCCATAGTTGCCACGCTTGGCAAGCAGGTTGGCAACCCCAATTTTTTTTAGTTGTTATTAGGGAGACGTTGGTGCCCATCTGATTTGTGCCCTCTGTATAATATATAATACATTAAAAATAAAGTATTATTACACGTTTTTATAATATCTCGTCAATGATAACATTGTTGATATCAATTGTTATTAAAAGTTTAAGCAAGCCAAAAAAGTGATAAGTTTCGTAAATTTATATTTCGGTGAGGCAGATAACATTTAACATTTGACTTAATTTAAACAACAATTGCAGTCTATAAACATTCCAATCAGTGTCGCAGGCGTCTCCATACCAGAAAACATGGTGTCTAACTCCACAAGAGAAAAAGCCCCAACGCGTTGTTAGCAGTACTTTAATAGTGTAGGGTCTGTGCCCATTTGAGCCGATCACAGGTTGGCTACATGTATATAAAAGTCACAACCTATGTACGTCCTATCCTACTGCCGGACATAGGTCACCTGTCACTTGTTAAAAAATTATGGAGTAGTTAGACCAATGTGCCGTTCTAGAGCCTGTTAACAGACTTCACATACTTCCAAAATACCTCCTCCAAAATATTCCTCAGACATGCAGATTTCCTAACGATATTTTCCTTCACCGCCGAGCACGTGGCAATTTAGAGCTTAAAATTGCCATTAACAATTTCAGTGATGCCGGCGGGACTCTTTTTCTTTTTCTTCTTTTTTTTGCGTACAATGAAATTTACAACGAGCGCTTAACTCTTGAACTAGTCACTTTTTGACAAAAACTCTTATAAATCGGCATATAGGGGGATTTTGCCATCGTTGGTATGCTTGAGAAGCGAGTGGGCAACCACAGTTTTTTGTTGTTGTTTTCAGCTGATATCAGGAAGATGCTGCTATCCCGTTTCAGTCTCCCTGTGTGGCCTCTTACAACACCCACGCAATATGCTTACACCGCCACAGAACAACCATTTGTCTTATAGCTTATCAAAAATATGTTTATTGATTCCTTCCTAGCGGATACTCGGCGTGTGCTCCTACGCTAAAAAAAGAAATACATTTTGTTTATATATTGAAAAAAAAGGAAATTTTGTTTGTTTTATAACTTTTTTTATATAGTACCTAATGTACTGTTTTAGTGGTCTAAAACCATCTTCACATTATTGCCTAATGAAACCCGTTTGAGGCATAATAATCGTTTGGATAGTTTCAAAGTCTATAACGGACACAGGTAGAAACATTTTTTGTGTTTTATATAGATTGCATTCTTTATTACAAATTAATACAAAAGGCGGACTTAATGTCATGAGGCATTTTCTACCAGTCAATCCGCTGAGTGTTGGATGTTTTTAATATACGGTTAGGTTTAGTCAAATTGAATTGAATATGTTTAATTAATAGAATAAAGTTGGTAAGAATTACTTCGCCCGTATCTGTTCAATGAAATAAATGTAACTTACCGTGTCTTTCATAATTTTTTTTTACATTTCATTTTTCTTTAATATTCCGATTTCGGTTTGGCGTATCAAAAGTTTACCAATTCATTAGTTTCCGCGTTGCCCCCTTTTAATTTGGACAATGTTTTCTGTGCTGAGAGAAGACAAAATGATAGAAAATCAAGAATAATGCTCTAAAATCATATAGTTTGCCAAGGTAATAAATTAATCATGTATTCAGTAATCTATTACTGTTTTCGGCTAACATAAAAAAAGATTGCAATAAAAAGTATAAAATTAGTAAAAATAACACTTGTTGGTTAAACAAATTACCAATAATTAGAATAAACAATCTTACATATTTTTTATTATTGTAGCTCTGATAAAACTCGTAGTACAACCAATGCGAGTATTTTATTGATCTTTAAACCAAATCAGTTATGTATAGCCCGCGTTTTGATATAGACGTCGTCAATTTCGTTGTTAGATTGATAAGCGCGGTGATTTAGATAATCCACAAATTGTTAAATCACGATACTCTTTTATCAATTTTAACGTTTTAAAACATAAAATCGTAGAGATAATTGATTAAATTACAAAAATTGCAAACATTTTCATCGTCAAATTGAATTCGCATCCGCATAATATATTGGTGGTATTAAAACTGAAATCTTTTAAGTAAATAAAAATGATGTGGTTTATATGGATTGTGACCGCTTTGATATTGATAAAGGCTTTCAATAAACTGACTACGGGCAAATGCTATTGTGACAGCGTCATGACCGGGAAAGTTGTCATTGTTACAGGTGCGAGTGGAGGGATAGGCTTTGAAACGGCTTTGGACTTAGCTAGGAGGGGAGCAAAGGTGATAATCGCAAGTCGCGACGACGAAAGGGGCAAGCGAACTGTAGAAACTATTATAAAACAGACAAAGAACCAGTTCGTTAAGTATATTCATCTAGATTTGTCATCTCTGAAGTCTGTAAGGAAATTTGTAAAAGATTTTACAAGCACCGAGGCAAAGCTGGATGTACTAATAAACAATACCGGGGTAATTTACCCACGCAGGGAAAAAACTGAAGATGGTATTATAAAAGGTATGCAGATTAACCATTTTGGTCCGTTTCTGTTGACTTTATTACTAGTACCATTGTTAAAGAAATCGGCTCCTAGTCGTGTCATAATCGTGTCGTCTGCGATGCACAATTTCGGAAACATTCAGAATATTAATGACGAGAAAAAAGGATATTTACAAACTTACGCCAATAGTAAGCTTTGCAATGTTCTATTCAGCAATGAACTGGCAAGAAGATTGGAGGGCACAGGAGTCACAGTTAACAGTCTGAACCCTGGACAAGTCAACACTTCATTGTACAGAAGTTCATCACTACTGGACAAGTTGAAGAGTTTGGTACTGTCCATTTTCTTCAAAAGCCCTGCAGAAGGAGCGCAAACGTCCATTTACCTAGCGGTTTCCCACAAATGTGACTATATGACTGGATGCTACTTAGAGGATTGCAGTGAAAGTAGAATGTCTCCGAAAGCTAAGGATAAGGAGTTGGCAGCTAAATTGTGGTCCATATCAGAGGAACTAGTAAAACTAACTCCTGAAGAGACTCCGAAGTTTCGTGTACAATAATAAAATTATACTTATTATGAACAATTATAAAATTCAGTTTGTTTATTTACGATTTTATTAATAACAATTCCTTAAGTTTGTTTATGTTCTTCAGTACGTACCGTGATTATAATGCTCATTAATAAGATGAGTTAACTTTATCGTTGTCCATTTAAGCCAACCATTAAAGCCATCAAAAATATAACTTGTAAAAGATCCATGTAATACCAAGTCGGTTAATTTATTCAGTCCCTACTTTTAAGGGTCCTTTTCTTCTCCTTCCATTAGCTAACATAACAACATTTTATTCTGGCCATATCAATATTAAAAATCTTTTATGTTTTAAATATATATATATATATATATATATATATATATATATATATATATATAAAGTCAAATACTATGATATATACCAGAAAACAAAGGCTATTATGGCTTTTATTTAATAAGCCAGGAAACATCAACCTTGTTTTAAACTTACAAAGGTCACTTTTCAATTTTATTTTATTTTATGACCAAGCTTACATCCTGGAAAAACTTAACGGTTATATCTCTTCTGTTTAGTCGGTTTTTCATGGTCAATTAATTACCAAAACATTGAGTGAGATATCACTTATCAATTTCTTTTACTTAAAATTCGTCTTTTATGGCCCATCCAATAATTAGCACAGTAGTCCACCTCGAAGCGGTACCTATCCTTTGATCCATCTATAAGGCGTGTGCGATGCTGTCAGGGTCTCTGGACGCCCATTGGCGGACTCTTAACGGGTCAAATATTGACAATCCAAACCAAGAAAATAATCAAATACCAAATTTCAATTTACGGGATTATACCACTGCCCACTATATGCTGCAAACGGCTTCAATTCCATCCTGTATAAAACCGCCTATTTATATTTTTAAGTCGTTAACTGACAAATAGTGATTTTCATTTTAATAACATGAAAAGGTTTATAAACTCTGATTATTTATTAAAGGCGTCCAGGGCGGCTTCAGCATGTTGTAATCTTAGAATCAACATTTTTTTTAAATCGTAGATATCCACAGGCCATTCAGAGTTTAGCTATTATTGTAAAATGTAGCATTAAGAGCCCTCCTACATTTCGGCGTTACGCAAATTTAGGTATTTTACGCTCCGAGCGGGCGACGACCTACGCGAGCGAGTATTTTATTTAAATATTTACAATGTTGCGTAGCAGTTAATGTAACACGTATTAGTGAATCCACTCAAACCAATCAAAAACATAGTTAGCAATAAAACACTCCACAACACACTATTAGTAAAACAATGTATATTTCTAAAACGCAGGTGCAATATTTTGATACATTTTATTTAAAAAAAGGCCAAAGTAACTTGTGATTTTAATTAGTAAATTTTAATTTTCACTAATAATCCAATCAACCAGTCTCAAAGTGAGTTTAAAATGCTTGTGCTTCAATACAGTAAAGTATTATAGTCGAAAGGCGAATTCAAGCTCACGATTCTGATGTCTGCGGTCTGAGCCCCGATAGGCTATTGTTGCTTAACCTTTCATGTGCCGGGCCTCACTGCGCTTGTAAACACCCGTCTGCCGCAAAATTTCAGCGCAAGCAAGTAGACGTAATGTGAAAATATTATATATGTCATATTTAACTGCTGACACGACCGGAGAGGGATCAGGCGTAGCACCAAGGTGAAACACCGTCAACGTTCTGACTCCCGGTTCGTTTCGAGAATTTCTTGACAGAAAACCCCGGATAACTAAGTTTGGCAAGAACCAAGATTTGAACACGGGACATCATGACCAGCAGACTACTAGACCAATGATGGAGTCAACGAAAAACGCTTATCAGTCTATACTACTGAACGTAGATCTCCCTCGGAGCATAGATTGAGTGTAATGAGTAAAGTGAAAATTCTAATAAGAGGACACATTGTGCATGTTTATTGCACAAAAAAAATATTTTTCAATGCCTTACCCGATAAGTTATGTTTTCACGTATTTTCCTATTACTGAATTGTCATTTTCAAGTGTTGCATTTCTAAATAAGAATCGTTTTCTTTTACATTAGCATGTTAAATTCTCAAACTCTTTACAATGTCTTTTTTTTTACAATAAAATCAAATAATCTGTTACAGTTAAAACCACAATGAGTCTCCAAGCAGTTATTATTGGTGACGCAAACAGGCAACAAACAGTATGGGGAATCAAACTCTGAACAAACACACCAAGGGTGTTGGACCACTGACCGATTCATAATGAACGTATACAATTCAATTAACATAACCAGCTAGCTCTGCAGTCATTCTACCCTTTCCAGTAGATGGTCTGATGTGTTTCACTCCAGATTTTGTATAGTATAGTATTCCACCAAATTTTATAATTTTCTTTTTTCGGCACAAAACCTATGTTGATTTTAGTGTTTCAGTGGGAATACAAGTTTTACAGTGCCATTTATGGGATCATAGCACTTCGTCCATAGTGAGCATGAAACATATGACTTTAAAGCTATAGGTATTAACTCCCCCCCCCCTTTCCCGACGTTGTTGATCAATCGTGGTGCAAAGCATTTTTTTATTATAAGTATAAGTGATAACTTCTTTAGGCACGTTGGGCACTTGGGATAGGAAAAGAAAAGCACTGCCCTTGCGTGACCGTCACGCTCAGATACAGAAAATGATATTGTTGAAAATATAATTGAATAAATTTTATAAAATTAATATTTATAAATTTGTAAAATATTTCATAACAGCGTAAAAAATAATGTAATAAAGTTTGCGAAGATAAGAAGTTGTCACTTCTAACGTGCAGTCCTACGACTTACAGTTGTTTTAGTGTGCGAAAGTACATAACAGTCAGTAAGCTACAGAAACTTCTAGAATCGGTCAGTGGATCCACCGGGCAATGTCTCACCGCTTCGTGGCGCTCTCGCTTGTCGGGCATCACGAGTATGGGCGGCCCGAATTGTCGACACTCGCAAGCCATCTCCATCTGTTCCGTGACCCATAAGGCAATTTTAGTTATCTGACTTTTAGAGTAAGTAGAATGTTGAATGAGGGCTAATAATTTTCCGCACATCAGATGTCGCTAATGACTGAGGAGAACTTAATACACTCTGAAAAGTTGTGTTTCAAATAAAAGTTTTTCTGTTTCTTGACACAAAACAATGCCTACTTAAAATTTTGACACCTTGTTTAACTCTCTATTTAATTCTTTAACTTTTATGAATATCTGAAGTTAGGTATATCAATTTTAATCTTATTAGTAAAAGATATAACTAATATTTTAGAAAGAAACATAAATCCTTAAATTTTCCTAATAAATTAACTTCCCCTCTACGAAATCCGTCAAATATTTCACCTCATTCCACAGAGACACCGACCTGGGTTGCAAAAAAAGTTGTAGATACCCTCATGAATGTAAATACATATAAACATGAACAAGTTACAGCCTACTTCAATACGTCCTACATCTGGGCACAGGTGTCCTTTTATTTCTCTAAGAAAGTGTGAGGGCAAGGAAAAGTCCACCGCCATGCCCCAATGCGTGGTGGCGGACTTTACATGTCTTCGAAACATGTTTATTTTTTATTTGTTCATTTTGCCGGTATCCTCAGAATGTTTTTCAGCGTCGCGCGTGGTAGGTACATCAGAAATTAATTATACAATTAGCTTTTTTACTGGCGCCGGCGGGGATCGAATCCGGGTTGCTCGGGTACATTAAAATTTACAGGGAATGCTTAACCCCTTAGGTACTATGGTTATAACTACAATGTATGACATAAGACCTGTAGCACGTTTAAAAACAAAGTTTTGTAAAAAATGACTGACGGTTGATCTGCTTATTTTTAAAGGAGAATGCAATTAAAACTTGTTAAATTCTTGGCAAGAAGTTATTGTAATGTGTACAATTTTCCAAATCAATGTTTCGATATATTTCCGCACTTCAGGGTGTGTAAAGTCTGATGTTACGGTTTTTAGTAAAACGTCTATGTAGCTCGCATATTCATAACTTGAAAACAAATAATGATATCGATATCGTAATAGTTCCATTTAAAGTACAATTACTATTACTAGAACTGGATGAGGTTTTATTGATATTGGTGCAGTAGTTTTGGTACAGTAATTAACTGAAGAAATGGTACACTAAGTGAATTTACAATTTTTAATCTGTACTACTTTCAGATACAGTTTCAGAATATGGTCTGTAGAGCAATTTTTAAAATGTAAAAGTGTAATAATATTTTAGTTTTCTATTGTATTTTTGTCAATGACTATATGAAAATATACAGAAAATGACAGGTGATTAAAACTTATTTTATAAGAGGCGTGGCTTATTATGTATATTAATATGAGGTGTGATTAAAAGTAATTTAAAGTAAGTTTAGTGTGCGATGTTTATAAAAATGGTCAGAGAACTCACGGGATGCGGGTGCGGGTGCGGCAGGTAGGCGGGCGGCTGCTGCGCCACCATCGCGTACGGCACGGCCGCCACCTGCGGCAACATCACCACCGCTCACCGTCACGTGTTCGTTGTTACATTTAAAACACAATGCGATATAATCATTTTTATTCAAAATACATAACAACACAGTCCACCTGATGGTAATCGGACGCCGTGCCCCACAGCCACACTACATCTACCCTCGATTAAAAATCAAAATAAAGATGCGTTACCAAAAAAGTAGTAAAAAGGGTCTCCTGTTCTCTACACTCACCATCCGTAACAAAGTAGTATTAAACTACTATTAGACTGAATATTGAAAGTCATTTAAGCTTTACCACTGGTTCAGAAAAGCCTTCGTTCTGGAAGGAACCACCAAGATTTTTTAAGGCAAAACTTTAAAGAAAAACTTTACATTACTATATTTTATACAATAACGTGTGAAAACATTGAAAAACAGCACAGTAGCAATCACCTCAATTACTTATTGTTATGTATCCCTTACTGTTAAAGCCTATTAAAAGTTTCCTGAAGACAGGCCTCCCCCTTACATTGACACACAGATATGTGCCATAATTGCCACATTTGGCAAGAGATTTGGCAACTGCAATTTTTTTCATTTTTAGTTATTGTTAAGAATAACACTGCTGACCATCTACTGGTTTGTTTCCCACTGTCGCCTGTTACGATATCCACGGGATGTATGATGTGGAGTAATGGATATTCTTCCACCACAACTACACACTCAATTGTTATGTATAAAACGACTTAATAAAAAGGATTACAAAGAACAGACTTATTGCATTTCGGCATTCTCTCAGTCAACCCGGGACACAGGAATAATATAATAACGACCCAGTGGCGCAGTGGTTTAGCAATTAGTTGCGACACTGAGAGCCCCCGGATTCGAATCCCTCACATAACTAATATTTATATCACATAACTAATATTTATATCACATAACTAATAATTATTCCTAGTCCGATGTTTGCCTTTGCGAAATGTATGTAACCTAAGAACTAACTGCAAGATACAGGAGAAAATACTAGTACGTTTCATATTAAAAATAGATTAATTACAGCCAATAATTAAACGTCCTGAGTATAACATTGTTCCCATAGAATGCCTCATGTGAAGGATACAAAAATTGCCACGCTTGCCAGACGGGTTAATACTCTGAGTTGTTGTAAGGAAGATGTTGCTTAAATATGCAACGTTGAAGTTCAAAAGTAATCTGAGAGTTACTACATAAATTACTATACAATATGAAGTGATGCAACTGTCTAACATCACTAGGTAATATCCCCTATATCAAAAAATCGATAATTGTGTATTTGTGCCAAGTATTGAGATCAGAATGACTGTGGGTGATATGGAGTGTGAGGGGTGAGGTGAGGTGAGTGGAGTGGAGTTCGTGTGACGTAGTGGTGATGGCGGCGGGTGCACCGACCATGTGCGGCGGCGGCGGGTGCGGCGCGGGCACGTAGCTGACGCCGGCGCCCATCACGCCCACGCCGCTCAGCCCCACGCCAACACCCACGCCCACGCCCACGCCCACCGGCGTGCCCGGCGTATGCGGCCTGCAACCACAAAACAACAACACACACACTTGTATTGGCCTCTTCACTTCATTTTAAAGAACTAATTAAAATAACACTTAAACACTCAAACAATATTTTTATATAATACTGGTAACCCGTAACCCGGCGCAATACCATCATAGAAAAAATAATTGCGGAAATATCGTTTTAAATTTGGAAGAATATATAACTTTCAAATTTTATCGATACGATACACGCGCCAGCTACTGTAAGTTAATTATACTATGCCTATAACTTTCGCACAAGTGCAAGCAATAAGTTTAGCAAGCAACAAGTTTTATCGCAATTGGGTGAATGGTATGGCAACACATAAAATATGAAAAAAAAACATTAAGTTTAATATTATTAGATTAAGATTATTTCATCCAGTATTATAAAATGACTTCAGTTACAAAAAATTGGGTTGTTTTATTTTATAGGTTAAGGGTGACAAACGAGCACACAGGTGGACTGATGGTAAGTTGTTGCTTTGGCCCATAGACATCTACATCTATACTCAATTACGAATCAAAATACAGATGCATTGTCACCCGTGAGGGCTAATGTAAGCCTCATTCCTAGTAAAAGGGTCTTCGGTTCTCTACACTCACCATACGAAACACAGCAGTATCAAGCTACTATTGTCGCTGATATTCTGTGAGAGTATGGTCCTTCCCTGGTCAAACCGACCCATTCATGCTACAACTTTATCAGTAATATAGGTACAGCATGGCTCTACCATGTCAAATTTACATGGGATTACCTGTTAAGGTATACTCTATGGGTAAATAAAAATATCCCTAATCGATTAATTAAACTCAAGAGCTCGGACCAATAATGGAGCACTAAGTAAATTTCATATCACCCTAAAACAAAAACAAAACAATTTTCTTTGTTGATCTGAGAATCAATGTCGTCTCAGATAATGCATGGATAAAGAAATTAAAATTAGGCCCTGCTTCCTTTATATAATGAATTAAATTTTACTTGGTATCATGCTGTTCGTTTTTAAGTCTGAAGAATAGATTGTCTTGAAGATAACACATCTTTGACCCTAAATGTAGTATTAATATATTATGCACTTTAAGCTTTTATATTTCATGCCGACTACTATATGTATTATATTCGAGTTACTATAAGTACATTTACATATACCTATAATAACTCAAATAATTAGAAAATTAAAGTAGCAATGGGTTGATAAATATAACTGTATCTAAATGGTTGTCTTATACTAGCAAATACACTAAAAGTTGATTCCCTAGCAAATGGAGTGAGAACCATGTTAAATCAGAAAGTTAATGGATGTTAGCTCAGCTTTGTGGTATTGGAAAATTGTTTACAATGTTATGTAATACATATACATGATGAGAGTTTTAGTGGGACAACGTCCTACTGCTAGGCATGTGTGCTACCACTCATTTCTGAGAAGGTTCCATCGCATTGCCATAATGCGTGTTGGTGGAATTCATATGCTCTTGTCAATTCTACATTTTTTTTATTACCGAACCCTCCGTTAATAAACACCGTATATTTCAATAAACAATTTCATACTATAAATTTTAAGAAGAGCCACTCAACCCCTGAGATAACATGCTTGTAGTGCTTTATGGTGGGCAGTAATGACTATAATATAGTGCGGGTTTTATATAGTAAAGTTACAGCCTATATACGTCCCACTGCTGGAACAGGCCTCCCCTCATTTCTGAGAGGGTTTTAGGGCAAGGAAGTGTCCGCCGCGCTGCCCCAATGCGTGTTGGCGAACTTCACATGTCTTCGAAATATTTTTTTTTCTTATTCCTCAGACATGCAGGTTACCTCACGATGTTTTCCTTCACCGCCGAGCACGTGCTAAATCAGCACTTAAAATTGCAATTAACAATTCCATTGGTTAGTTACTTATGCCTGATAGTCCCGTAAATGACTCACTGAAGGTGTCAAAGGCCAAAAGTGTCAAAAATCTCATAAGTCACTGAGGTTGTATTCAGAAATCACAGTTTTACAGATTAAAATATTTGTTATTGGCGATAAAATATACTTCTTACTTGTTAGCGGCCTAGCGTGGCCAGTGACGGGAAACGACTGGCGTTCGCCGCCGAGCGCACTCCGTACACAACTGCAAAGTGTCAATTCAGCAAAATGTGTGCTACTACTATGTCCCTACAATATCTTACCGGCTGGGATTTGGTGTGCTGGGACTCCTGGGCGTGAAGGGTTTCGCGCTGGGATTGAACTCCTTCGCGTTAGGATTGAGCGTGGATTTCTTGAGTGTGGCTGTGGCGCGCTCCACCCCCGGGGACACGGACGTCGGTGGAGATGCAGACGAAGGCGACCGCTCCTCTGATGGTGGCTCCTCGTTCTTTGGGGCCGGTGGGGGCTGGAGAGGAATAATAAAAATTGTAACATGCAGAAAGAAACATGTCCTTTACCATCACGGCGACACCTTTCGCAAACCACCAGAAGGTAGTTAAACGTGCAGGAGATATAAATAGTATAACATGTGATGCCCCATGGCCCAGATTAACCTAAAAGGCAAAATAGGCAACTGCCTGTGAGCCCCATTGCTTTAATAAAAAGCATTATTACGTGATATAAACTAATGAAGCTGGTAAAAGGAGAGGTCTGACACACATATAGCCTAGGGGTACCTACATGCCCTAATCTAACTCTGCCTACAATTTGAGTGGTGTTAACGTTATCATGTATAGGATTGAAAGATGGTACAAGAAATTTTGTGACATATCTCTTACACATTACAATCAGACTCAGAAATACATCTTTTTTTGATTGCAAATGTTGCAAACCTATAACTCGTACGAATTAACTTGGAGTATATTTGCTATAGTTGCCATATTTGTTTGGCAACTTAGCGACCGCAGTATTTATTTTTTCAGGAAGACGCTGCTACCTATCTCTTTCTTCAGTTCCCATCCGTCGCCTCTTACGACACTCAAAGTATGATAATATAGCGTAGTAAATTTTCTTACGCCGCCACTACATGTCATAAATTGCTTTTCTATGGTAATTAATTTCCTATAAAAAAATAAGAAATATTAAATCTCACTGCAAAATCATAAATATAACATTACCTTGTGTGCTGCAGGCGGTGTGTGTTGTTTCGGAGGCCTCTCCCTCTTGGGCAAAGGATCGGAAGGTGCTCCAGCATTGGCCGATACTTCTGGAGGGCTGGGCGCGGGCGGTGGCAACTGAAAACAATTCATTCTCATAAAGTACTTCCACAATTTTATTTTAAGCATCACAGCCAACATTTTAATGACCCCATAATGGTTCACATCTCGGCAAGGAGGCCTTTCATTAGGATAGACAATTAGCATCAGGTCAATTCCACTTCAAGAATTTTGTTCTTATTTAAGGTTTCAGTCTATTCTTGTACTTACCCTCCAGCAATTGGTAAAAAACTTTCGGAAATTTACGATTTTGAACAAATAAATATCACTGATTGCAACTTTTGGATACATGAAATTAAAAATTGAAACATGTTTATTTTATTCAGTACCGGTGGTTGTGGATTTGCGGGCGGCTGCTGCTGTTGTTGTTGCGGCTGCTGTTGCTGCGTTGATTGTTGCTGCTGTGGTTGCTGTGGTTGCTGTTGCTGCTGTTGTTGCTGTTGCTGCTGCTGGGGCTGGAGCTGTTGCATCGACTGTAGGGGCGCGCCCGACGACACCAGTTTGAATTCCTGACCGAACTTGCGTAATTCCTGACAATTACAAATATAATATTTCAGCATCATGTTTCTTATTAGTCCCATGCTGACCTAGGACTTATAACAAAAGAAGAATCTGCTGACTGTGTTACCTGTCGCTAGTTGAGACTGAGGTGAAGTTATTACAAACACATACACACAATATATATATATATATATATATATATATATATATATATATATATATATACAGTGTGTCCAGTCACGGACTAGCGATATTTTAGGTACTTATAATACAGCTATTTTAATATAAAAATACACTACACACTGAGGTCTAATCCCCTCCCCTCTATTTGGCAGCCATTTTGTTTTTTTCTTGAGATATTCTCTACGCGTTTACGAAAAAAGTCATATCTCTGAAAGTTTTAGTCTTACTGAGATAAAAATTAACTCATTCGGAGGCGAATAATATTGTCTATCGTTTACATTATCAAAATTTTTGATTAAAACTACTTTTACGGATTTTATCGCGTTTATTTTTACTTTTTATTTTTTATTCCCGACGTTTCGGGCGCTTTCCAGCACCCATGGTCACGGGGGACTGAGATGACTGACGTCCCGATGTCATTGTTAAACCCGGAGTACCTTCAGCTTTTTTAATTATTGTTTATGGTAAACGTCGGGAATTAAAAATAAAAAGTAAAAATAAACGCGATAAAATCCGTAAAAGTAGTTTTAATCATGTGTAGTGTTCGCGTAAATATAAGAAATCATTATCAAAATTTTTGTTGACATACTTGTAACTTTGAAAAAAAAAATTTACTTCAAATAAATATCAAAAAAAATATGCTAATCTGCAAATTTTTGTAAATTACTGCAAAAACAACCCCGTTTACCATTCTTATGTTTATACTAGGTCGACAGATTTTGAGTTAAGTAACAATGCAACATAAAGTTTACAGCTGTATGTTTATTACTTTAAGAATTATTGTTGTTAAGTGACAACTGGCACTGCCTGCCTAGGAGTAATAGTAATCTGAGATTACTTATGATCTTCGATGAATTAGAGATGATGAATGAGAGATCAGATAATCAGAATCATCATTTATAAGTAGTATAATTTGAGAGCAGGCAGCACAGAACACTATTACTCCTAGGCAGGCAGTGCCAGTTGTCACTAAACAAAGGCCTTTTGTGTTTGGGCATACGCCATGTTCAAACAACAATAATTCTTAAAATAATAAACATCTCATTCTAAAGATGACTAAATTATATAAATGTATGAGTTTGTCTCTTTTTGCTGTTGTTTTTTAGTTTAATTGAGTATAAATCACAATGATTCTAGGGGAAGTTTTCACTTCGAAAAGAAAGTAGTCAGTGCTCACACATGATAGAGCCATGCTATTGTTATATTGTGTATGAGGAATAGGTCAGCTCGAGAGAAAAACCACGTTCTCACAGAAAAACAGCATAAAATAGCAGCTCAATGCTACTGCTGTTTCGAACGTTGAGTGTAGAGCACCGGAAACCCTTTTTACTGGAAACGAGGCATTCCATCTCAGTCCTTAGGGTTGATAACACTTCATTTTGACTCTTAACCGAGGATAGATGTAGACATGTATGGGCCTCAGCATCAAGACTGCATGCTTGTTGATCCTCCTTAGGCTCAATTTACATTGCGGCGGAATGGAATGGAACGGAAGCGCCAATTTCGCCGCGACGCGCCGGAAGGCGCGCGAATGTCGCCTTCGGACTATATACGACATTCAAATTGGGGCTGTAGAAGAGTTAGTCTAGATTCCATGCCCTTTGCGCCACGTCCCGCGAATTCCACAGACTTCGCCGACAGTAGCTACAGGAATCCTCGAGAATGCCCCGGAACACACGCGACTTCTTTTTTGGCTCATATGTAGGTTGCACGTTGCATAATTAACATAAGACTCATTTTACTATGTACAATGTCGTTACAAAAATTCGCTTCCATTCCGTTGGGCAGCAGTGTAAATTGAGCCATATCGTATAAAGAGATGCAGCAGCAGCACCTGCACCTCGTCGGCGCGGCGCTCGCGCGGCTCGGGCGCGGCCGCGTGCGTGCGCGCGCGCGCCTCTGCCGCACCCGCTGCGTTCTGCACACACACACATACACAAACACATAAGGTTTTCAACCATACACAAAGGGTGCGTTTGGCAGAAAGAGCGCTAGCAAGCGCTTGTAAGCAAAATGGCGATCGTAAGCGGTAAGCGCTGTCAAATCGTAAGTAGCTATTTTCCTCTAGGACACGATGTTAGTTTTAACCGGGGAACCTAATCTAATTTAAATATATGTTTGTAAAGTATTCATATTAAAAACTTACCAATCATGAATTTTTAATAACATGTAATGTCTATTCACGTCATTATATTACTTAAAACTAATATTGCAAAAAACAACTTATAAACTCTACTTCAAAACAAACAAATTAAATAAGCAAAATGGCGGATTTTGTCAGCGCTACTGAAGTTAGCAAACGTGTCCGGGTCGAAAACTGTTTAGTTTCGCCATTTTGCTTACAAGCGCTTGCTAGTGCTTTTTTCTGCCAAACGCACCCAATCTAAATTATATTAACACTTCATTTTATAGATAGATGTATAGGTTTGTTTCTTTTTGCTGTATATTTTTAGTTTTATCGACTTTTAAATCACGATGATTCTAGGGAAGTTTTCATTTCGAAAAGACAGTAGTGAGTGCTTGCACGTGGTAGAGGCATGCTACTGTTTTTATTAAGTCATTTAACGTTTTTATTAAATCCTTACGTAACTGGTTTTGAACTAATATCCCGATAAGCTACATACAGACTTGAAATTTTGAACACAGTTCAGAATCAGATGACAATGTAAGAATATGAAAAATAACGTGGTATATCAAAAAATAATTTGTGATTTCAAGTATCAGCTATCAGTATTTTTTTATGAAATGAATGGACGAACAAAAGTAGACGCCTGCAATGAATATTAAACAAAGGAATCTATTAGTCCGTAAGGATAAAGAATATGATAAGAAATGGCGGCTCATCAAGCCCGTACCATCAACATGCACACTACCAATAGCGAAAACACGCTAATAACGGTATATCTTATTTCGATGAGAACTGTATACCCAAGTAGATATATTAAACTTAAAATAACATTTATAACTAGCGACCCCCTCTAGTTTTTCCTGGGTGGGATCCATGAATATAACGTTATTTATACTTAAGATAATCTTTAAAGATCATTTATTTTATCTCAAGAATATTCCTATTTTAATAGAATTTCAAAACTTTTCGGATGAAATTTTGTTTAGATCGCTCCTGGTATTACTGTCAATTTGTTTGTAAAGTTTTTACAATCGGTTCAGCCATTCCAAAGATTAGCTCGCACAGACAAACGATAATTTTAAAAATGGTTACTCATATCTCAATGGCATTTAAATATTTTATACATACAAAAATATTAAAAAACAAAATCAACAATAACTATGAAGAAAACTCTCAGAACGCGTTGTAGCTCACAAGTTAGTAAAACTAGACAGAATTTTTCTTAAAGTTCTTAGGAATTTGTTATCATTGATTCCAATGAGTTGGACTGAAGTTATAGATCCTACCGAAAAACGGATATAGCAACGTGTTTTTTTTCGTAGTCTACATGTGAGTGTGAGGTACACATGGCAACAGTATGTGAGCTGAGGTAAATAGGGGCGACGCCATTTTCAATTAAAGAATGGGATTGAAAATGGCGTCGCCCCTATCTCGATAGTTACAGATGCGTTATCATCTCTGAGGACTACTATGGAATGTCTCACACCCGGTAATTATACTGGCACTATTTCCCATAAAATAAGCAAACCAATAGCAATATGAAGTTAAGACTATATTTACAGAATTAACTTTCAATATCTATGCACATAAAAGCTGAGTTCATCTATCTAAGGTTTGCAGTGTAAGATTAACGGTAAATAAATCCCCGGCAGTCTATAGAGGGTAGAAGTAAGGAAGACTATCTCATATAGAGGACACCATAAGAAAGTGTCCAGCTTTAAGCTGTAAATAACAGTTCAAAAACCTTCCAGAATGGCGCATGTGTAGATAAAGGGTATGTTTTTAATGTAGCAGTTATAGATGGATTGAAGTGTGTCGAGTTAAAAAACTTAATATTTTTGGTGACTTGAATAGTTCGTTACAGTACTCTATACAAAACTTCAACAACACTAGTCCAAAAATATTTTTTACTTCGCGTAGTCCAAAAATATTTTTTTAAAATATAAGATAAAATAACCGAGTGATTTTATTTTTTGTGAACTACAAATACGTTTAGTAAATTATTCAGTGTGAACTGTTATAAAACATTCTAAAATAGTCCAAATTAATTTTACTGCTGCTATTGTAGCGCCATTGTAATTGAACGCATTTCGACGCACACTGTTTTATGCACAGAGAGAGTCCTCCTTACCTCTACCCTCCATACCCCAGTCAAACGCGGGAATGTTATCCATCTATATTGGACAAGACGGCTACGTGTTTACATTTAGTCACTCATTAAGGTAAGTAAGTATCCCATAGAGTTCGAAAAAAAAAACATGTTATTGCTATTTCTGTAAAAAATTTGAGGGTATTAGACCAGACTGTAGAGTATCTATTGCTCCATTTAGTATTTTAATTCACCACTAAGGCCTGGTTTTTAATTTTAAATTAACTTTAAGTGCAAAAAGTGCACGAAAAATCACTCAATAAAACAAAATACTGGTCAGACGATTTACTGACCAATTTAAAGTTGTTTTATTTCAAGTCGTCTTATAATGAATAATTTTGAATAATAAACTATAACAAAAATGCAAAATAGATCTTAACGAAGAACAAAACGTTTTTTGACTATAGCATTCGGATATGTCATGACCTTTGGTCGTTATCAGTATAAGCATCTCGCTTATCCAGTCCAGACCGACAAGAGGTAGCAGTATCAGACATACCAGACATCTGGAATTACCAATTTGCGAACTGTGGCTATAATAGAAAAATTCCTTTCAATAGGAATGTCCAATGATCTACAGTTAAGGTAACAGGCTAAATGATCAAGATGATGAAGCGGGTCTTTTTAAAATTTGTTTTTTTCGTTAATAGGTAGTTCTTAAAATAGATGTCCTGTTTTCAATTTAACTCCACATGAAGTTTCTCCTTCCTATTATAATAATTTATCAACTTACATGGTGATGATGTGGAGGGAAACCTTGCCTTGGAAGTGGTGCCGCCCTTGGATCACCATTTAACTTCCCGGTTGCTGCCCTAGTAAGGAAAAATAAAACATTTTATTTTTTGGCTAAAAGTAAAAAGTCCATTCCACATAAATTTCGCGGTTGGGCATAGACCTCGTCGTGTATTAGGGCAGAGAAAAGAGTACCTCAATCTAAGGCTACCATGGTCTTGTCATGGGTTATGGAAAAACCATCTGAACGAATCATAAAAATGCCAAGCTCTTGTCACAGAGACTATCATCCATGTCTGGGAGAGGTATTAGTGTGTGGGCATCGCCCCTGCTTTCAACATGTCACATGTCAGTCACCTTGCGAGCTAGGTCCAGATATTTTGCTTGTTTATCTGTTTCGGCTTTCAAGAGGTTCTCGTCAATAGCAATGTCGACCAAAAATATCCTTGCTTGTGCCTGGTCCATCAGTACAATATAAGGATTATTAGCAAGAATAGTTCTGTCTGTGATGCTGGCCGGGTTCCAGTAGAGCCTGGCGCGGTCATTGTCGTGCATGGCTTCCGGCAAGTACTTTTAATAAAATGTCCTTCAGACCGAATTTCGGTCACGGCGGCCAGCCTTAACGGAGACTAGCTTTCGGCGCAGGACATGATTATAGTGCCCAAGTGTAAGCGCAAGCACAGGTGCACTCTCTATTTCTCACTCACTCTCATAATCCGATGGGACGGTAAACCGACACGACCGGAGAGAGATCAGGCGCAGGACCAACAACTTTACGTGCTTTCCGAGACACGGGGGTGAGACACCGCCAACTTCCTGATTCCGGACAGCGACTGAGAATTTCTTGACGGTAAAACTCAATAATTGATTTTTTGGCTCGACCCGGGATTCGAACCCAGGACCTCATGATCAGCAGTCGCTTTAATACAACCACTAGACCAACGAGGCAGTCAACACTTTTCATAAGACAGTTTCCGACCCAACAGAGTAAGAAAGCGTCGAACAAACTGTGATGACATGCTTAAGTGAGTAACCAGGATGGTAGCGGGGCCATCGTTTAGGTTTTATCTCCGATAGTCATTAGTTATAATAACCTGATCTTTTATTACCCAGACAAAACCCTCGGCTTCCTCAAAGATGTCACCAAAACAAAGCCAGTAAAGGGAGGCAACTGTGTCTACGAAAGGCTTGTCTAGAGCCTTTGTCTATGGAGCTCCTCCTCCTTCCATATGGTCTTCCAGCTGGAAATACTTTGTACTGCTGAGCTCTGCCTGTGTGAACAGCTAAATATGGATTCAAGTAATTTTAGAACCTGAATACCATGAAAGTGCAGCAATATTATGTAATAAGTTGCAAGGGGCCATTCATTAATAACGTAGGGATGATTTAGGCGATTTTTGACCCCTCTACCCTCATGTGAGGGTACATAAGATTTTTCAAACCACTCTCCCTGTTCTTACGTAAGAATTCATCTCGTTTTTCAGAATAATAAAATGTTGTTTAGAAAAGGCTCAGTTCCACTAAAACTCAGTTTAACATAAGCAAAAGATTTTTATGTTTTAACATAACTTTGGTTATTGTTGTACTCTTTTATTGATATCAAATATAAATTACCATTATATTATTATTATAATATAATGGTAATTTATATTACAACTAGTTGAGATAGTATCCAGATTTTGGAATTGAAAGTAAGTTTTTAAATGATCCAAAAGTAAGCAAACATAAATCAGTTAAGCAATCTATAATCGACGAAACCACAACTAGTTTTAAATTAATTGTAAAGAAAATAAATTGGACTGAAAGGGTTACTAAGACATGTTGTCCAATTAGAAATAATTGGTATCTCATGAGATGCAGTGGTACACGGAACCTCATTTAGCACATATATTGGCATCTTATCTTCCTTTAGCCACTCACAATTTCAACTTACAAAATATTACGTTGAAATTGAGAATGGGTTTTAACTCCCCCCCCCCCCAAGATAAGGGCATGTAGAGATTTTTTTTAACCTCCACTCCCCTTGGAACTCTTAACGTAATTAATGAATGGTCCCAAACAAGTGTAGTGGTACTGACTGCGCGTGGTGCGGGAAGGGCGGCGGCGCGTGGTAGCCGGCCGCCTGCGCCGCGTAGCTCTTGGCGCTGGCAGCCACGCCGCCCGCCCCACCCGCGCCGCTGCCCGCCCCACCCGCACCCCCGCCCACCGCGGTGCCGTTGCTCGTCTGTAACCAACACAAACCAATTGCTTTACCATATACTTATGATAACAATAGTATTGAGTTTTAAGACAATGACACTACACGTCAATTTTTAATTACAACCACGCAACACACCACTTGTTGCCACTTCTATAACTAAGACAATTCTAACATCCCATATGTTAACATCAATCAAGCCAAGGCTACAGAGTGGCAATAAATAGACATACATACATACGCGCGAAACACATTGCCCTCCTCCTGGTGCATTCGTTATACAATGTTATATAAAAGTAAAGTACGCAATGCGAACCAACCAGTTTAACAGACTTATTCTTATGGCCATAGTATTATTACGAGCTTGAGGTTCGTGACAATTAAAAACTGCCGATTCAATTACCAAAATTCACACTTTATTTTTCTTTACACCAATTAAAACTTAAAACACTAATAATTAATCACACTGATTCACTTTATTTGCCTCCGAAGCTTCGCTTGTCTCGCCAAATTCAATACTGCCCCGATCGCTTATTGCAGCGCCTTTAAATACACCTTTTTCTCCGAAACATCCAGAATGTTCAAGTAAATACGCACGCCAGCCAACCAGGCACCGAATATTCGAGTGTGGGGGCTTCTAGAAAGCTTAGTTCTTCAATTCGATATTAGTTGGCGCTTTTGGTTTAAAGATTAGTCATGTCATTTTCTGGAAAGCTCTCCTCGCTCTGTTACCCGACACTAGATGGCGCTAGTGCCAGACGTCAACTTAGGCGCGCAACACTGCCCCATCCTAAGACATGCTCGTCTCGAGTATTATCGGCCCCATGATAACGCGCCAGGCGATCCACATGGATGATCTTAGGAGTCGCTCTTGCGCCTTTCTGTATCCGGTAGGTTACATCGTTGATCCTGGTCACAATCCGGTACGGGCCGTCCCATTTAGCTTGAAGCTTAGGAAACTTTCCTTTGCTGCGGACTGGATTGTGCAACCACACTAGTGAACCTTCGTCCAATCCTTTGTTGTTCATTTTGCGTTCATACCGGGTTTTCATCTTTTCAGACATTTGCTGGCCCGATTGTCTGACGTGCTCATAAATGTCATTCATTTTGTTCCGCAAGTCATTTCAATAATCGGTTATACTGCGTGGGGCATCAGGTGGTATCCCGGTAATGAGGTCTGCAGGCAGCCGTAATTCTATTCCAAAGTTTGCGAAAGCTGGTGTCACTGATGTACTTTCGTGAACAGCGCTTCGATATGACAACAAAAAGCGGCGAAGAGCGTGTGGGGCCACGCTCAGTGTAGGGTTCCGTCCGTTACAGTAAGTGTTCCCACTTATGAGTTTGTACAAAAACTGTTGTTTCCATCCAAGTTTATAATAATTTTCCTAGTAAGTCCTTATAAAGTTCTACTTTCCAGATTTTTTTAAAATTTCTAAACTTATGGTTCAAAAGTTAGAGAGGGGGGGAACCATTATTTTTTACTTTTGGAGCGATTATTTCCGAAATTATTGACATTATCAAAAATGATTTTAGTAAAACCCTATTCATTTTTAAATACCTTTCCAACAATATATCACACGTTAGGGTTGAAATTAAAAAAAAAATCACTTCCCACTTTACATATAGGGGAGCTACCCTAATAAAACATTTTTTTCCAATTTTTATTTTACCACTTTGTCGGCGTGATTGATACACATATTGGTACCAAATTTCAGCTTTCTAGTGCTAACGGTCACAGAGATTAAGCGAGGACGGACAGACGTACAGACAGACATGGCGAAACTTATAAGGGTTCCTAGTTGACTACGGAACCCTAAAAACGGTTGTATTTGCTTGTCCCAATCTCACTGCCGACTGTCTACAACCTTTGCTAGGTACCTCTCCAATGTCCGATTAAATCGTTCTACCATCCCATCGGATTGCGGGTGATAAGAAGTCGTTCTTGTTTTATGAGTACCCATAACTCAGCAAGTTTCCTGGAATATTTGAGACTCAAAATTTCTTCCTTGATCGCTGTGAATCTCTAAAGGTACTCCAAAACGACAGAAGACTTCATGAACTAGTTTATCTGCAACTGTTGAAGCTTCTTGATTTGGAATGGCGAAGACTTCTGGCCACTTAGTGAAGTAATCCATCACAACCATGAAATACTTGTTACCGCTTTCACTCTCCGGAAACGGTCCCGCCACGTCAATCGCTATTCTCTCCCATAGTGCACACCATTGTACAACTTCAATGCAACTCTATTACGAGTCTGAGGTCCCTTTACAGCCGCACAACTTGTACATTTGCGACACCAGTCCTCGACATCGTTTCGACAGTGGACCCAGTAAAACCGTTTTTGGATCTTTAGTAGAGTTCGTTTAACTCCCAGATGGCCTCTTGAACAATCAATATGGTACAGCTGTAGAATATCCGGTACTTTAGCTTTAAGGACAACCATTTGCAAATGAAAGCTGTCTCCTTGAACATTTTCCCATTTACGGCAAAGAACTCCATCCTGAAGCAGCAAGCTGTCCCATTGGGCCCAATAGCTTTTAGTGGTTGAACTCATCGCTGAGACGTCGCTCCACTTGGGCTTCGGAGCACTGGCCTTCATCCATTCCAGAATCGGCTTGATGTCCGGATCTTCCTGCTGTGCATGTTATAAGCTGTCCTTCCACTTGTTGTTGAGGTGGTCTGTCCTGAGCATCCTTACGGATACCACTTCCTTACTCTCTTGCCTGGTACAATGTTTACAATCTTCAGGACAAAGTCTTCTTGAGAATGCATCTGCGTTGCCATGAGATTTCCCGCTGCGATGTTCGATCTCAAAGTCGTATTCCTGCAGTAGTTCAATCCACCTCGCAACTTGTCCTTCTGGATTTTTAAGCTGCAATAGCCATTTTAGTGCAGCATGGTAAGTTCTTAAGTGAAATTTTCGCCCCAGAAGATATTTGCTAAAATGCTACGACTTTACCACAGCTAGCAATTCGCGTCTTGTGACACAATAGTTCCTTTCCGGTTTTGACAACGACTTGCTGAAGTACGCTATCACGACCTCTTGGTCACCATTCCGTTGAGACAACACCTATATCACTTGCGTCTGTGTCAACTATAAATTTTTTGCTTGCATCAGGGTATCCCAAAATAGGTCTTTTGCACAGACGGTCCTTGAGCTCCTGGAATGCGATATTTTATTATTTAAGGGTTAGCTTATGCAGAGGTTTGGCTATATCTGCAAAGTTCTTCACAAATCGCCGGTAATAGGAGCACAAACCCAAAAATGCTCTAACCTGCGTCTTGTCTTTTGGAACCGGCCAATCCTTTACAGCTGCGATTTTCTCTGGATCCGTGCGGATACCTTCTTCCAACACTACATACCCAAAAAGTTGAATTGCCGTTTGAATAGTGAACATTGCTTCGGACTCAACTTGAGGTTGGCACTCTGAATCTTCATGAGCACGCGTTCCAGGTTTTGAAGGTGTTCCTCAAACGTACGGCCCACGATGATGATGTCATCCAAGTAGACCAGACAGGCATCGCCAATTAGCCCGGTAAGTACAAGTTCCATCAGCCTTTCAAACGTTGCTGGAGCATTGCACAACCCAAACGGCATTACTTTAAATTGCCACAGACCCTTTCCCGTCGAGAACGTAGTTTTCTCCTTGTCCTTAGGGTCAATTTCAACTTGCCAGTAGCCACTTTTTAGATCCAGCGTGCTAAACCACTTTACTCCTGTAAGCATGTCCAGCGTGTCGTCAATTCTTGGCAAGGGATAGCTGTCCTTCTTAGTAACGACGTTCAGACGGCGGTAGTCAACACAAAACCGCATGCTGCCAACCTTCTTCTTTACCAGTACCACGGGTGAACACCATGGACTAGATGAAGGTTCAATAACACCATCCTTCACCATTCCCTCAATCATGGTTTCCACTTCCTTTTCACGTGCTACCGGCAATCTTCTTGGCCGCTGACGGATAGGCAATTCTTCTCCTGTGCTTATTTTGTGTTGAACTAAGCTAGTCTTTCTTATGTCAGCATCGTTTGATGAGAATACATCGGCGTACTTGAGTAACAACTTCTTCGCCTTGACCATTTTGTTCGGGGAGAGAACGCTGCGAAAGTCTTCCAAAAGTGTGGTCACTCTCGTTTGTGCATCCTTGCTAGGGGTCCCACTCGATAGACATTGGCACCGTCGTAACCAATCCACTTCCTCACAAGTACCAACCAGTGTGCCTTTTTCTATAATCTGTTCCTGGTCACAAAGGTTCAGCACACATACTCCTAAGATGTCAGTGGTTCTGACCAAGATTCGAGCTACTTTCCATGGAAGGTCATTGTGTACCCTTTCCACAAGTACACAACGATGAATCACACACAATCCTGGGCAACCAGGATTCCGAGGAAGACTAACCGGCACAATCGTTTCCGATCTCGGCGGAAGAACAATCTTCTTACTGTTCTGCCGCCGGCTGTACACGTTCCCTGGTAACGCCCCTTCCACGAAAAGTTCCTCCTGCCCACATTTCAAAACCCATGCTTAACGTCGATCTCATAACAATTATTCTTCATGAAGTCTAGGCCCAGGATGCAGTCGTCCATTATATCAGCCACGATAACATTATGCAGGTAGATCATATTGCCTATCTTCAACTCCATCTCCTCTCCACGGACGGGTATACGCTGACCGGTGGCTGTTACCAAATTAATGTGTTCTCGGTTGTATGCGGAGTCCGCAAGGAACTGATTTATAAGTTGGGAATTAACAACCGTACGAGAGGCTCCAGTGTGTATGGTCAGTTTACACGGCATTCCGTTGACCTCGCCCTTGATGATTAGACTGTTCCCATCATGGGTTTGTGAGATCGAGATCCTTGGGGCTCTTTTAACATCAGCCAGCACCCGCCCCGCAATTCTGGCTTTTACTCGTTTCCCTGCTACGCACTTACGCACTACCCTCCTGAGGTCGTTCACCTTCCCTTTCTAGGGTTCGCTTAGGGCAGCTGGATCTAAGATGGCCCCTTTCCCCACAGCCATAGCATCTAGGGCTGTATCATTTATTGCGGTCGCGAACTGTAGCTGCTGCAACCTCCCTGACGCGATGGGAACGATGATCCTGCCGCACGGCTTCCACCTCCAGTGCCAAGGCGTCTTTAAGCGTCTCGTGGTGTCCGAGCCTCACAGCAGCTCTGACTTTAAGGTCGCGGATGCCGTCGATGAATGTCTGCACCAGGTTCCCTTCAATGAGCGCAGGTACAGACCGGTATGCTTTACGCACCAGCTTCTCCACCCCTAGAGCCCACTGCTGCAGGTTTTCTTTGATGCGCTGCACGCGATCTTTAAGCTGCGCACGAAAGACGTGTTCCAGGTGAGCGTCGCCATATCTCGCAATGCCTCAAGGAGCTGCTCGTAAGTCACTTCCTCACCGAGAGCTTCCAGAACTGTTAAGGCCTGGTCGCGCAGGCCTAGTGTGAGAGCAGTCATGGCCTGACTTATTCCAGCCGTTCGCCTTCATAACAGCCTCGAACTGGATTTTGTAGGCTGACCAGAAAGAAGTCCCGTCGAACGGTGGCACCTTGAACCAACGTAGCGAAGGTGTTTGAGTGTTTGAGTGTGAAAGTTTGAGTTCGTCCAGTGATTTCTTCATGTCAGCCATTACGTTGTCAACCCGATTGTTCACTTGGTCGATTTGGGTTTTAGTTTCCTTGATTTGGGTTTCAGCTTCCGACAGGCGGTTGTCATGTTGAGCAACCCTATCCTTCACCTCTCTTGTCTCTTTCCCAAAGGTAGCGTGAAGGTCCTTCATGAGGAGCATCTGCTCTTCCGACCGACGAGCCTGTTCCGCCTGCTGATCTTCCAACCGACGGGCCTGTGCCTCCTGTCTGCGCTGCAGCTGCTCTTCCAGCCGACGGACCTGTTCCTCCTGTCGGCGGGCCTGTTCCTCCTGTCCGCGCTGCAGCTGCTCTTCCAACCGACGGGCCTGCTCCTGCAGATGCAGGAGCTTTGACGGACCGGCCTCCGTGGCCCGCGGCTGGCCCTCCGACGTCTGCGGCGTTGCACCACCAAACCATCTCTGGTCCGTCTCTTGCTAGCGTTGACTTCGGGTACGGGCACCCTCTGTTTCCTCCTTAGGTAAATTCGGCATGATTTGATCCCACTTCTGTTACACCAATTGTTACGAGCTTGAGGTTCGTGACAATTAGAAACTGCCGATTGAATTACCAAAATTTACACTTTGATTGTCTTTACACCAATTAAAACTTAAAACACTAATAATTAATCACACTGATTCACTTTATTTCGCTCCGAAGCTTCGCTTGTCTTCCCAAATTCAAGACTGCCCCGATCGCGTATTGCAGCGCCTTTTTCCCCGAAACATCCTGACTTTTCAAGTAAATACACGCGCCAACCGACCAGGCACCGAAAGTTCGAGTGTGGGGCTTCTAGAAAGCTTAGTTCTTCAATTCGATACTAGATGGCGCTGTTGGTTGAAAGATTAGTCATGTCATTTTCTGGAAAGCTCTCCTCGCTCTGTTACCCGACACTAGATGGCGGTAGTGCCAGACGCTAACTTAGTCACGCAACAGTATGGTACATACCTACCACAACTGATACAAAAGCAACATTTACAGCAATCCTAAAAATTACAAAGTGATGGCAACTAAAAAACACTCAGCATCGTGTCTTTCATTTTTTATAAATAAATATTAGTAATCTTAACATTATTAATATTCCTTTTAACCACTCCTGGTAAGCTTGAAATGCCTGTGTTAGGAATGGTTCACGACAGTAGTCAAATGGTGGATTCAAACCCACGAACTTTTGAGTTCGCGATCCGCGCCCTGCCATTAGGCTACTGTCGCTTCTGTTTCTTATTTAATTTCTTAACAACTGCATGATGAAATCGATGCCAAGCAAAAAAAATTCAACAGACTTTCTAACCAGTCCTATTGTTTTACTTTCAACAAAACTAATTTATTTATTATGCTCGATTTTTGTTTGTTTTTGATAATGAGAAGACCATTACCTCTTTAACGTTGCTTTCTTATTAAAATTCACACCTCATGTAAAGCAGCAACCGATTTAAGATGTTGAAACGTATGATTTTTTAATGTCAGTGTTAGGAGGATGGTGAGGTATAATTTAACACTTTTACTGTCCAATTCTCAGACACAATAGTAAGAAAATATCTATGAATTATATTATAAAGTACATAAGGACAGCGAATGGGTTAACGGGTTAGGTTAATGGGTGAGGTTGGGAATGTATGTATGCATAAATTTCTACCTTTTTAACATTATTTATGTTTCGAATTTGCATTATTATTCAATACTTTACTTTGCACATAAACAGTAGAAAATATGAAAGTTATTATAAAGTATAATGTAAACCGCCATTTTAGTACATATACTGAATCCTAAGTAATGTACTTTGTTAAAACATGTCCAAAACAACCAACAAAAATCTTCTTTCAATGTAATTACAAATTTTAATTTATTAAATATCACACTCTCAACCATTGTATTATTACTTTTATAAAATACAACAATTAAATTATATATACAACAGTTAATATTTTTCATTCTACTAAATAACCCCGCTACAAGATTATGCCGTACATATAAAATTGTATTAATTAAAAAGACGTTAAGAATAAAACTATTTTTACGGGTTTTATCGCGTTTAATTTAATTGTTTTTAATTCCCGACTTTTTATAACGTGTAGTTTAAAGCACTTGTGGTCACAGGGGTAACTGGTGTGTTTGACATCCGATTTTTGGTCTGATCTACGCAGACCTAACTTATGGTTTTATTCAATGTGTAGTATTCGAGTAAATATAATAAATCATTATGAAAAGACAAAAAAATGTTATTTTTCTTTTGTTGAATTCCACAATTTAGCTCATTTGTAACGGAATCTTTTAACACATTCATCACCCCTACGATTTTCATGATGTCTTCTCGGATTCCGCCTACATTTTACGGTTGACTCGCCAGGCGAGTCGCCGGCACTGCAATATAAATTTATCGACTCGCCACGCGAGTTCACTGGCACTACGTAAGGGTAAATTCTGTTTTGTAATTTTTGTGGCCGTCACAGTGTACTTAACGTGTTTACGCAATTAAAAAGTGTTTCCGGACTAGTCGGCTTCTAAAAATGGCAAAAAACTCTTTGGATAAAATAAAAAGTAAGTTTGTTTCGTAATTTGAGCAGTGGTTGTCAACCTTTTCAATTGTGGTTATTGTTAAGGTTATATTTTAAATTTCTAATACTTGTGAATAGACAATTTTACCCTGAAATCATTTAATACGGGTTTTCAGTTTTAAGAATATGGTATCAGATTAAAATGTATTATTTTGGGTCGGCTTTAGTAATCTGCTGCACGATTTAAGTGATTATTTTAGCTTTAGTTGACAGGCAATGATGCTACTGATTACCATTTAACTGCTTTTTATGCCGGAAATCTTTATTTTTCGAGATATCGATAGTTAAAGTTTTGAGGTTATATCGAGTTGGCTAGACATCCGGTACTTGATTTTGATTAATTAAATTACATATAACGAAATGCAAATATTATGTCAGTTTGTTTTTTTAACACAGATACACTCATAAAAAAGTTAATCACTCTGACCCAAACAATCCATTTGTGGCTGGAGATGGGACTTATATTGAGTTGCAGTGGAGAGCAGTCAAGAGGTTTATCAGAAAACAAAATTATAACAATTCACATTACATTATTTCATTCACCACTATTGTAGCAGTGCCAGTAGAGAGAGCAACTAGACTTTATAGATAAAATAGGTCGAATCGGTTCTAAAACCGAATTAGCACACCCCGACTCCTCGTAGTCTTGTCTGCCCTACCCCTAGAGTGTTTTTGTAAAAATTTAATTAAAATCCTATACTATTAAACGAGCAATTCTTGTATATATGTATATATATATATATATATAATCGGGATCTCGGAAACGGCTCCAACGATTTTCATAAAATTTTGTGTGCAGGGAGTTTCGGGGGCAATAAATCGATCTAGCTAGGATTTATTTTTAGAAAATGTCTTTTTGTCCGTGTTTTTAGGCAATGAAAAACTGCTATAATATCGTTAGAATAAGAAGGTAAATTTTGACGGCTTATTAATGATTACAAATAGCTTAATGGTATATTGGGCGGTCGCAAAATCGTAATACCATGGTTCGAGCCCAGACCGACCGACCGACTTTTTTTAAATTTTTTTTCAAGTTCTTTTTTGAGAAAATCTATTTTTTCGAGCCCTTTTTTTAGTATTTTTTAAACACACGAAAATTTAAATTAAACTAATTGCACTCATGATTTTTTAATCAAATAACCAGTTCAGTTTTTTCTATTATGTCGCTACGATCAAAAAAATATTATTCGTATTTCATCAGTATGTAATTTGTATCTAAATATTATTTCCAAAAGACACGAATCAAAAAATAACCGAGCGAAAATTACCGAGCAAAGCTCGGTCAACCGGGTACTTTAATTATAATTAATTAAGGTCTGATAACTGGGACTAAAAAGTTATACTTATATAATGATTGAAACGCAAAACAATCTATGAATAGTTATTAATGAATACTTTATCAATATATTGATTATTTACTTATTTTATTATCTATTACTTAATAATTTAATCCACAAGACTGAGTTATACTCTAAAGAATATGTTAATGAATAATAATTTGTAATATAGTGTTTGTTAAGTAGTGGAAATTAGTTAAGTAAATAAAACATTATGTAAATCAACTCTTTTATATTTGATTTGATATTTTATCTTTTAAACTAGTTTGTTGTATATTAGTTCCATATCACAAGTATGTAGGTAGTCCCTGCTACTATGTTCACGTCGTTGTCTAACATGTCAAAGGTTGAGGATCTATGTCAGGGAACTCGCCTAGCGAGTTCAAGGCATTGCAGAATAGTTTGTTTCCTTTCAAATTTAAACGGGGTCTCCACACCCGGCCCACCACGTAAATCTTTAGTTTAGCATATATTTAGTCTTAACTATAATTTTAAGCAGAAAATACGGATGCATTTTGGAAATATTAGTGAAAAACACGGAACTCGCCAGACGAGTCGTCGGCACTGGAATAAGATTTACGTGAACTCTCCAGGCGAGTCGGTGGCACTGAATGTGTTAATGTAATGTTTCACTAAGTTGTAGACCGCCGATTGACTTAAAAATTTGCAATTTGTACGTAACAAGGACACATGATGATAACAATCAATACAATCATTTAATAACGTTATCCTAGTATCCCTGATCAAATCACTAGGATAAATCTCTAGAATCATCACAGCTCATCAATGCGTGTTTTTAAGTTTTCTTTAATTTTATTATTATTTACTCCATATTGGCAAAAACAAATCATATTATACGTGAAAGTAAATACTGACAGGTGCGTCGTCCTGGCGTCGTTCTGAGGGCGGCGTGAGGTGGTGACGAGGAGGGCGGTGCTCCTTATCCTTTTGCGGCCCGTGTGTCGCGTGTGTGGCGTGCGGTCCGTGTGTCACGTGCGTTGCGTGCGTGGCGTGCGGCGCATGTGTCGCATGCGGAAAGCTTGGCGACTTGCCCGCGCCTGGGGACGACCCACCGCCATTTCCTGGCGTCGATTTCACCAGTTTTCCGCTCTGTAACATTGAATAATGTGTTGTGATTAGCGTTAATATACATTTTAAACCACTTTGATCCCCTGGTTGTCAGCGAGATGTAGCAACTTCTTTGTATGCCAATTCTCTAACGACAGACATACCCATTCCATCCATTCGAAAGTGTCGCACCTAAATCCTCGTTGGTTGGATGGGACAATGAATTGAATGAATTGGGGGATTATCATTTTTTTTCTACTCAATAATCGTCTTTTAAATTAAATATTTAAAAGAGGATTAAAGGAGGAAAAATTAGCTAAGACTTACGTGAAAAATAAAATGGTATATCTTACTTGTCCTAAAACCCTCTGTAGAGGAAGTATGTGCCGATTGCGGGATATATATAGCTTGACAAAAGATTATGCTTAAATAATGTGATAAAAATTAATTATGATAGTATTGAGATCAAATGCATCATGAAATTTCATTTTTGGTTTTTGTAATAGATAAAGCATCATCTTATTCAATTTAACAATTCCATATTGTAATGAGTGCTTGGATATAACTAGATAAGGAATAACATTATTCTTGGCCTTGTCTTCTTGTATTTTCCCTAATATTTCTTTCGTCCGTAGTCTCGTAATCCCTTCTTCGTATGTCACGTCTTACTCTATAAAGATATGGGTATGGTATCCCAAGTTTTTTAAACTATTCACAACAGGATTCCTGTTGTCATAATATATGGACCATTGTTCTAATAGCTTGTTTTTGCTGGATTAGGACTTTTTAAACATTATAATTAGAATTCAATCCCCAGAATAATATGCTATAACAAAGTACAGATTCAACCAACGCATAGTATACCGGCTCGGGTACATTGGATACATAGGGTGATTTATGTATTCATATCGTAAGCTTTTCAGTACATAGTAAGCTTATCTAATTTTGCTTTCAATATCTTCTAGTTCATGCTTCCAATTTAAATGACTGTCAATTGTAACTCCCAAAAATTTTGCAACTCCTACTTGTTGAACCTTTTTACCATCTAGTAACATATTCAAGTAAGTGCTATTCTTAAAATTGTTTCTAATTATCATGATGTTGTTTTATCAGTGTTGATAATTATAAATTAGGCCATTGGCACTAAAAAAAAATTCTCACAGTTTCTAGAACCAAGTTCTTTTGATTTA
The DNA here is from genome assembly GCA_036936625.1 of Parnassius smintheus behrii. Taxonomy (NCBI): domain Eukaryota; kingdom Metazoa; phylum Arthropoda; class Insecta; order Lepidoptera; family Papilionidae; genus Parnassius; species Parnassius smintheus. The sequence continues at coordinate 43,033,628 of JAUPFT010000017.1, forward strand.
TTTCTAGATGATAAGATGTTTTATCTGTATTTTTCTAATAGAAATTAAACCAATTTTAGTCTTTCACTATTATAGCCCACCCACAAGTCCACCGCTGAACGTAGGCCTCCCTAAGAAATGCTACGGAAACAGTCCTGAGTCACCTGCAATTAGCGACTTCCTGCAAGTATAACATACTTGTTACTTCATCTAATGGCTGGCCGTTCGAGCTTTATCATTCGAGAACCTGTTGTATTGTCCCATTTGCAATGATTTTTAATTTATGAACAATAGTAAATTAAAATATTGATGTAGTATATTTTCATTTTAAGAATCAAACTAATATTTACTGAGCTCACTTACCTGCAAATTTTTTCGCTTGTTTGGTATAACATATTTCCCAGCCCCATTGCCATCTCCAGGCCTCACCACAGCTGCAAATCGCTCCTCTTCATCTCCATTCTCTAATTCTATGCGTGCCTTGTATGAAGGCGTACTTTCTATTTCTGCTGCTATCTCTTCCGCTTTAGCCTCTGCGTCTCTGTGAAACCGGCACATTTTATACTATTAATCACGATGATGACATGATTATGCCTCCAATTTAGAGAAATTCTTCTTACACTTTACCTAATTAGTTTAAAGTTTATTTTAATTTTAAATTTATACTAAAGAAGACATTTACTCTTGGCTTGGCTTGGCTTGGTTACCCTATTCACTTTCTTAAAACCAATTTTACAAATACTATAATCTATAACTAACGCTGTTTGGACCAAACAAAATTGACGCAGCCACGTCCTACCTTAGACGTTCAATTTTACTGGATAAAAAAAACCGGAAGCTACCCTTTTTTGATAAATTTTTGAAGTTTATTCAAAATAAGTAATCATAGAAATTATGCTTAATACTGTCAGCTTTTCTCCAATAAACCACGACAACTCACTTAGTTAACTGTTTAAACACAATGTTCGTTGTTTAATTTCACTCTTAAATTGTATATGATACTTTATAACACACTGTTCTTTACTTTCACAAAAAAAAACTATATATTAATTTAACTTTACTCACAACCTTTAGAATCACCTTATTTGCACCACTGTTCGTAATCAACTGCCGGGAGCGTCAATCGTACGCGCTTTTATATTGTAACTCAATATTAGAATTAATGTAGGTAGTTTGAAATGGATTAATAATAATATCAATTGTGAAGATTGCTAAGTAATATAGTAATATAGCAATGATAATGATCATTAATCTAACAATACTAAAAGTCCTCCTTAGGATCCGATTCTGTCATTACTCTCGTAAATAAATACAAATCCTGTCACGAATTTAAACATGTAGATCACTGTTTATTACGCTTGTACTGGTGATTCCTACCTATATTATAAGGTCTTAATTTGGACATTCGGACCTTGTGTTTGTGTCGAGGGTATCGCGAAATAATGATTCAATTAGTTTGTTAATTGTACAGCTAGCCCGTTAGTTAACATCGTCATTTGAATAAATGTATCTAGCGATAAATCAAATAACAATGACGCACATGATTTAACATTCATTTCTTTATTAATCTTTCTCATTTTCTTTATTACTATTCTGCGCCGATATACTTGACTAGTATCTCACCTGATGGTAAAGGGTGATGCGGCTGAAAATGTGAAACCGCACTGACATAACAAAAGCCCGTTGAATAAAACTATTATTTACGGATTTTATCGCGTTTAATTACTTTAATTTATTTTTATTATTATCCCGACGTTTCGGGTGCTTTACAGCGCCCATGGTCACGGGGGGGACTGAGATGTTTGACGTCCCAATGTCATAGTTAGTCCGGCTACCTTCAGTTTTTTAATATTAATTTTTGGTCCGATTTAATTTTTTAATATCCTGTAAAAAACCCGAAAGTCTAACTACTTTGCTCCTGTGTTCGAAACTAGTGTGATTTTTTGCAACAAAATATTGGATTTTTCAAAAAAGCGTAAGCCTAACGAGGACAGTTTAGTGAACGCTAAGCCAATACTCTCGGATTGTTAACGTTTTTCCCATCGATCACTAATAAAAATTAGATACACAATCAGTGACAAAAAACGACATCACCAAATGAGCACCCATTCGAACATTTGGGTGCGCTTTTAATCTAGTTACATTCGAATGCTACGACGGTAAACATGCCTCAGTGCTCGTTTAAAAAGTGTAAAAATCACACATCCAGGACGCTAAAAAAGGATGGAATTTCCTAATTTCGGTACTTATTAATATTATCATTATTTGATTCTTATCACTGTATTGTAAATACTTATATTTTGTAAAGAAATCTCCGTAAAACATTTTTTAAATTAAGTCTTAATAAAATAAGTCATAATTGTTCGAGGTATGTGCGTTGACTCTGTTCCATTTGTTGGAGACGTTATTTTTTTATTATTATTAAAGTATGATTGTTTTTTTTCGTTTAATGAGACTTCTATAGTTTCTCTAAATATTATAGTAACATTTTATGGACTTAATTTTGAATATGTGCATGTAGTAAAATTAAAGATGTGAGATTTTATTTTTTATTTTTCAGTTTTCCTCGAGATCCAGTTAGGTGTGCGGAATGGATATCAGTCATAGCATGTCAAAGGTCCGAAGAATTCTTCAAGCCGACCCAAGTAAGCGTTGTATATTCGAAGCATGTTTAAGAAAGTGATGAATATGTGACTACGACTTACAACTTTCTGTACATACTTTTTATATTCAGTAACTATTGAATTAAGATTTGAGTTCTTTGTCAAGTAATGTTTTTAAATTATTGACACAAGACGAAGAATAAATAAATAATTATGACTGTTTCAAGTACTTCCGTTACTAAATGAATGTGGTGTCCTATCCAAAAACGTATTTATATTCAGGTAAATTATAATCATTACATATAATACACCATAGAAAAGAATAGAATGTGTTTTATATACACCAGTTTTTAAAACAAGTTTGAAACATTTTAAAATTAAAATAACAGTAACAAAAATATTGGGTAGTTCGACTCCAATGATTCCTTACCCAAGCTACGAGGCTCGGTCATAAAAATTTATTGCTTTTCGTACGTATCTTTGTGAATACAACTATAGGCAATGTATTTAAGGTTGAATTTACATAAATGTATATTCATTTCAACTAGAATTACGTCACAACAATTGGCAACAGTTTTTAGAGAACTTTTGTATGGGATTGTGTATCTAGTTCTATATTAGTGATCGATGGTTTTTCCTATTACACGTAAATGGTTTATATATATATATATATATATATATATATATATATATATATATATATATATATATATATATATATATATAAAATCATAATGACAAACAAACTTTCAGCCACTTGATGGTAAGTGGCTACTGCTGCCCGATCACATCCGCAACCAACTTCAAACAAAAATGGCTACAGATGCATTGTCACTTCTTAGAACTAAGATGGAATGCCTCACATCCTATAATTAAACTGGCTCTTTACACTCTTCAGACTGAAACACTGGTTCTCTATATCCTTCAGGCTGGAAAACAATAGCGCTCGCACTGATACTTGGCGACAGAAAGTGGTAATAGAGTGGTATCTACTCAGATAGAATGGATCCTTGGCAGAAAAGGATTCCACCACAGAGAATATTTTATTTGCAATAGTTACAGCATGAGAAACCTTAGCAACGTATGCCATAAGGCAAAAATTGCTTTAGGTATGTGCAGTCGCTTGGTCGAGAACAATGGGGCTTGCGTCCCAAGACGCTCCTATGGCTGTACAGCAGCATAGTGAGGCCGATTCTCACCTATGCCTCTATTGTCTGATGTAATAAGGCCAACCAAAAGACGACTGGGGACAGACTAAATAGTCTACAAAGGACTGTCTGCTTAATGGTAACTGGAGCTATCTGATCATTGCCTGGAGCAGCTCTTAATGCACTTCTATGCCTACCGCCCCTTGATCTTTATCTAAAAAAGGAGGCGAGGACTAGTTTGTATAGGATTAACGCCCAGGGTGGTGTGAGCTTACTCTCCTACAGATTGAAATCCACACTCGACTCAATTAAGGAAAGACCGGTCTTGTGCATGATCTCAGATATCATGCGCCTACTACACACTTTTGATAAAAAGTATATAGTGGAACTACCCTCCAGAGAAAACTAGCTGAATGGTCAGGCTATCAGTGAGGTCGGTAGCCTCATATGGTATACCGATGGGTCTAAAATGGGCCTCTACGTAGGCTTTGGAATTTATCGGGAACGCCCCAAATTCAAAGTAAGTATGAATATGGGTAGATAGATACCTCTATATTCCAGGCTGAAATTTTCGCCATACTTCAGTGTGCGGAAATCAATCTGCAAAAGCACTACGTCAACCATATCATTTATATAAACTCTGATAGTCAAGCAGCACTGCTAGCGCCGAGGTCAAACTTAGTGAACTCGAAGCTAGTTGAAGACTGCGTGAATCGTTTAGACGCCCTGGGATGTAAAAACATGGTCGTCTTACGATGGGTTTCGGGTCACGAGGGTATTGTAGGAATTTGCCGACACACTTGCACGGGACGGCTCAAAGTGCATACAATTTGGACCTGAGCCATTTTGTGTAATCTCAAGAAGCCTAGCCCGATTGACCCTTGAAACTCTTTATCACAAATAAATCACTTAAGATCTGGTCTGACACACCAGACTTAAAACATTCTAAAAACATAATCCGGGCTTTTGATCGTAAATTCGCTTCAGAAGCCCTGGGATTAAGTAAAAATAAATTGCGCATTCTGGCAAGAGCCCTAACTGGACACTGTTGTCTTAAAAAGCACATGTCCATCCTGGGACTAAGCAACTCAAGGATGTGTTGGTTCTGTTCCATACCCGAAGAAACGCCTATGCACATCTTAACTGATTGTCGACCCTTAATGCGCAAATGTAACAAACACTCATCTGGGAAACTATGTACTCCGCCCGGAAGAAGTGAAATTGCTCACGGCTAAGCAACTTCTTCTATTCATTAAAGACATAGGGCTTAGCAGTGAACTATAGCCATAGGAGCGATCGCAATAGATCTAGGTCGCAGTGATATTGGTCTCTTTCCCTAGACCTGCATAGCTGCTCGCACATAAAAAAACAATATGAGAAAATGTTACAATTTATCTAGTGCAATCGTGTATCGCTTACATAAGAACATAACTTGAAAATGGTAATTTTGTAGCATATATGAAGAATTTTTTCTATTAAACTTCGTTACGTATTAGCAACATTAATTTTGCGTTAAATTTTGATATTAATTTAACCAAAACAAGCGTCGAGCTTTGTTAGAGTTTTATCATCAGGAAACAAGGATTTCCTTAAAAATAATCCAAAGAATCAAACTAATCATAATTTAAAAATGGTAGTGCCAGTCATGATTAATACAATTTTATTTATTTTGTGTAACCAACTTATCATGTATACTCGCGGTCACCCAGTGATAATTTTCTTAATTTTGTATATTCAGCAAGCAAGCAAGCATTTTACTTTCAACTGCATAATAATAAATATGTACACATAAATATTTATTATACAAAATATAAAATATACGCTTTTTTCGCTTTGACATACCTTCCACGGACTATGGAAAAAGGACCATTTGAAATCACATAAAATTCACAGCTCATTCAATCTTTCAGCATATTAAGGCTGAATTTTAAATTTTCTTTTCTAAACTTATGTGTAATCATTATTAAATAAATAATCTTTGATTTCTACTGTGTGTCTGTTTGACTGCAGAGTATTATGTTCAACTGTGGTGCTTGAGATTGGCAATGTGAACGTAAATAATAAATGTTTTATCTGGGGGCACAGCAGTGCCCCCGCCAAGTCGAGCAAAAAAGCGGCACGGCCGTACCATCTTTTCTCGAAGCAATTCAGGCCATTTTCGACCTCGTAACTTCGTAGTCTATTAAACTAGAAGCCTCAGTTTTCAGTAACCGAGTAAGCATTGTATAAACATGGTACATTTCAAATTTCATTCAATTTGAACCAGTAGTTTAAGAATTGTAACTAGTCAAAGTTTCTTAATTTTGTCACTCACTGACTGACCGATCATCAAAACTCTAAGGCACTTCTAGCAGACATAGAAGCTTCAAATTTAGAATACAATTTGTGTTTAGTTTTTTTTTTTATAGGATAGGGTGACAAACGAGCACACAGTCCACCTGATGGTAAGTCGTTGCTGTGGCCCATAGACATCTACATCTATCCTCGATTACGAATCAAAATGCAGATGCGTTGTCACCCGTGAGGACTAAGATGGAATGCCTCGTTTCCAGTAAAAAGGGTCTCCGGTTCTCTACACTCACCATACGAAATACAGCAGCATTAAGCTACTATTTCACGCTGGTATTCTGTGAGAGCGTGGTCCTTCCCCGGTCGAGCCGACCCATTCGTGGTACAACTATACTACTAATATAACTGGAGCATGGCTCTACCACGTATAGTGTATAAATCAAGGAAAAACTAAAACATTTGTTAATTTCTGTCCAGTTTTCTAGATACACTAACCGCATAAATAACTTTGTAATCCCATATAAATATATAGAATTACAAAGTTAAATTTGCAGTGAATGAATCAGTGTACCTGTATATGTATTACAGGTGTAGGTACGTTGTTGGTACTCAAGAAGTAGAAGGTACCGGAAAGGTAAAAAATTAGGACTATCTTATATACAAAAAGAAATGAGATGCCATTAAAACATAAGTTGTAAAAAAAAACCAAGTCTCGCAACTCAGTTCTTCTACCGTAAAAACTCGTACTAAGCAATCTAATTTAATATAATACGTATTACTTGTGAGATACATTGTGGTTTCATGCGATGGCCAAGTCAATCTATATATTTAAAACATAAAAGACTTTTAACATTGATAGGGTCATTATAAAATGTTGTTAGGTTAGCTAATTACGTAATAACTTAAAACAGAAGGACCCTTAAGTAGGAACTGAATAAATTAACCGACTTGGTATTACATGGATCTCACAACTTTTTACGGTAGAAGAACTGAGTTGCGAGACTTGGTTTTTTTACAACTTATGTTTTAATGGCATTAATTTAATTTGATGTATTTGTAACACATTATTTATAAATTTTAACTTTGTGCACTATACCTAGATATAAAATTTAACCATGCCAAATCTCACTTCTCCGTGCACGCAATAGGGAAGTAATCTCTAAACATAGCAATATATAGATAAAGCGAATTACATCTTTCAAATTCAATCAAATAAAATGCTAAAGTATATCTAAGTATTTAACTTAAGGTAATGTGCGGCGCCAAAAACAGATTTTTCACGCTTTGAGCACCTAGCTCAGAAAAGCAATTTTTGTCCTTAAAAACTACGAATCCACATTTTTTTTTAAAATTAATTGTGAAAGTTAAAGACTTTTCTTAGTGAATAATGTTGGCCAAAACACGATTGAAACATTTTGGCTCGATAAAAAAAGATCGCAAAGTTGCCTCGAAATCTAGTTTTAGGTACGTCCACTAAGTGAAAAAGCAGTTTCATTCGAATGTAATGAAATCAATTTCAATTAAATTCAGGTTATGTGGTTACCAGTACATACGTGAGTGTATTATGAGTTTATTTTTCAATAAAATAGTATATATAATTTTAAAAAGAAATATCAAATAAATATTATGCTATTAAATAGCGCGCGAGCCGACTAAACAGTCCATATAAAGCGTGAAAAATCTGCTTTTGGCGCCCACTTCACTTTAAGATTAAAGGGCTGTGATTAATCCACCAAAAACTGGATACATTGGATTGGATTCGTCAGTGAGCTGCTCACCTGTAATCCTGCGTGTCTTTCCTCTGCAGCGGCAGCGTGTAACCGGCCAGCGAATGGTCGTACGTGCTGTGTACACCGTACACCTCCTCGTTTTTGCGGAACATATCGTTCGCGTCCCAGCCGTTGGCGCGGTGATCCAACTCCAGTTCATCCAAACGTGCGTCGCCGTTCAGGGACGGAGTGTCAACGGTGTCTCCGTCGCAACCGTCCCACGGCTCTAAATGACGCTCTTCCGCTGTGCGACCGTTGCCTGCAAACAAGTGGAAATATAGGAATTATATTTAAAATCGAGGTTAGGAATAAGATTCTCTTGGGATGTTGGATTGGAGATTGGACTTGACGTTTAACATTTTCATTCAAGATACTGTGAACTTGGTCTGAGTAGATTGGACCAGGGATAAATATTCAAAAGTTGGTGGTAGCCTTTCATAATTTATACGTGGTAGAGCCATGCTGGAGTTATAGTAGTAGTATAGTTGTAGCACGAATGGGTCGGCTCGACTGGGAAAGGACCACGCTCTCACAGAATACCAGCGTGAAATAGTAGCTTAGTGCTGCTGTGTTTCGTGTGGTGAGTGTAGAAAACCGGAGACTTTTTACTGGAAACGAGGCATTCCATCTTAGTCCTCAGGGGTGACAACGCTTCTGCGTTATGATTCGTAATCGAGGATAGGTGGACTACGTGCTCGTTTGTCACCCTATCCTATAAAAAAATGACGTCAAACACATCAGTCCTCCCCGACCACGGATGTTGTATAGCCTGCTTAAGCATCGTTGGGAATTTAAAAACGCCATAAAACCCGTAAAATTAGTTTCATTTAATGTGTAGTATTCGCGTGTATATAATAAATTATATTTAAAATTAATTAAGGCTAAGATTCAGACTCTCCTGATTGGACTGGACTGGACTTGATGGTGCATCCATTGTTGTGTTTGGTTAGGATGATATGGATATAGCAGGCCTTTACGGTGATAATTCAGTTTATTGCAGGTGTACACATGTGCAATTTTGGATTGTATTATTAGCACTGCCTTTATAATAATAATAATGTCCTCCAGACCGAATTTCAGCCACGGCGGCCTGCCTCAACGGAGGCTAGCCATCGGCGCAGGACAGGATTATAGTGCCCAAGTGTATGCGCAAGCACAGGTGCACTATCTATTCCCTCACTCTCATAATCCGATGGGACGGTAAACCGACACGACCGGAGAGAAATCACGCGCAGGACCAACAGCTTTACGTGCTTTCCGAGCCACGGGGGTGAAACACCGCTAACTTCCTGACTCCGGGCACCTACTGAGAATTTCTTGACAGAAACACTCAATAATTGATTTTTGGACCCGACCCGGGATTCGAACCCAGGACCTCTTGATTAGCAGTCGCACTACTACAACCACTAGACCAACGAGGCAGTTTATAACAAACAATGGTCGGTAGGCCTTTATAATAAACAATGATAGAAGAACTTCCAAAGGCCCTGTTGCTAATGATAAGACGAAATGTAGATAGAATATAATATTATTACTTATATCAAAAAGGAACCTCACCGTTAAACTTGCTGATGGCCGTATCAGTCTGGAACACGTCGTGCGTGGCGTACTCGAGGTCCGAGTCCTTCGCTCGGATCGAGACCACGTCCTGCGGCTTGAATATCAGCTTCTCTACCACCGAGTCCACTGCCACCACGCCTTCTTGGTCAACGCGGTGCGCCACTTCTAACACCACCTGTAAACGAAAAACATGTTAAGTGAATCTAGTTAACATGAAGAAACATAACAAAATAATTCATAACTTGAAAAATTATCCTAATTTCAATCCAATCTGCTTGGGATGCCATAATTAAATTCAAATCCAAACCAAGACTGAAGACCTTTCCATGTTCATGGATGGGTGCTATAAAGAACTCAAAATGTCGGGACTTAAAAGTTTAAATGAAATGCTTATAAAAGCCGTTACTTATATTTGGAAAATTGAGAGTTGTTTTAAGGTTTCATGTGATGTTTCTGTTTTTCTATATTGTTCTTATTTATACTCCCAGCTTTGATACCGCGAATTTCGGAATCCATATTTACTCGTTGACAAGTTAATTATATTAGGTTATTATATACATATATTAATAAACTATAACAAAAAAGCTTTAGATTTAAACACATACATTTAAAATTTAATATATCAAAATAAACTAAAAGTGTTGCATTAGATTAATATTGCCTATCGTAGTTACATACGATTAACTCGTAGGTATATTGTTTTATGTCAGTGGTAGGAAGTAACGAGTAGATAAAAACGATTCATTCATTATATCAATTTAACATTTAAAATATGGAATTATTTAGGTGTATACAGTGCTAGGTTTAATATGTGGTACCACCATAGCACGCATAGGTCTGCTGAGTAGTGAGCGTAGGGAACCGATGACCTAACGCATCTGCATTTTAATTCTCAACCAAGAATAGAAGTAGACGTCTATGTGTCACAGCTTCCACTTACCATCAGTTGGTCTGTGTACTCGCTTGTTACCCTTATTCCATCCAAGTAATTAATACACAAAGATAATACAACATCTTTATCAGCCTATAATATCCACGCCTATTCATAGGCCCCATCGTAGAGTGGATTTGCCTTAATGGTCACACATGGCAGCCGTATTGACGACAGCATTCAGTTTCGCACATTAGACGCTGCTTTCCGTCACCGGTCTAAATCTTTTTTACTAAACTGAAGTCACAAACCTGTCCGTCTGTACAAGTAAAGGAGTCTCACCAGCTAATAGAGTATCTTTCATAGATTAAGAATTAAAATGCACATACGTTATCACCCCTAAGGACTAAGATGGAATGCTTCATTACCGGTAAAAAGGGATTCCGCTTTTTTGTCTCTCGCCATACGAAACAGCAGCTTTATGTTGCTATTTTTCATGTTAGTACTCTGTTGCGCAATTAATTTACGTTGCAGCCATAATTTTGCCATGTAGATTAAAATATGGTTGCCATGGTCCATAAACATCTACATTTATCCTCGATTAAGAATCAAAATGCAGATGCGTTGTCACCCCTGAGGAATAAGATGGAATGCCTCTTTTCCAGTGACAACGGGTCTCCGGCTCTCTACACTCACCATACCAAAACACAGCAGTATTAATTAAGCTGCTATTTTGCGCTTGGTATTCTGTGAGAGCGTGGTCCTTCCCCGGCCGTGCCGACCCATTCGTGCTTCAACCATAATATAGCTACAGCGTGACTCTACCACGTATAAAATATTAAATATAATACAAGTATTAGTAGGCATTCAAGCATAAGTGACATGTGTGAAATACATTGATCTATTGGAGAACCCTGGCATTAATACAGGATAGTTACTAGTCAATCGTAAAGCAAAGCGTCTGTGAACGAAATATGAACTGAAAAGCACATCTATCGCTTTCAAAATGTTTGGCAGCGACTGAACATATTTTATACTCGCGAACCGCTCTACTTCACCTGGGCGGGATTTATTACTGTGATTTGTCACAAAAACCACCCAAGGTTTTCTGATAAAGTATAACCTAGATCACTTAGGGCATTGCACTCTGAAGATGAGCCCGGATTAAAAGACAGACAGACAAACATTTTAAAAATAGCCCTGAGCTTAATGGCTAGAGCTAGTTATTTTGATATTATAGACTTTTGATATTATAGAAATTTAAATGTTTACACTATACGTACGACGTGAAGTGCACTGCAGCGACATTAAGGTGGTACCCTGACCAAAACTTTGCAAAAGTGCGTTTTACAGAGACTATTATCTCATTAGTTTTGAGAAATAAACCACATCTAAAAGCACATTATTAATGTTCGATATCCTATCATCACATTCCACGTTCTAATTTGTTTTTATGTGTTATGAATACACTTAAAATCCACTTTTAAAAAATGACTAAAAATATTGATTACATGCATCTGTTGCTAAAGAAAATGCTCTAATCATTTGAGGATTACACTGATGGATAGATAATTTAAAAATCTATATTCTACACGTTTTATTTAATTTCTTAAGTTCGCTTATCTTTTTTAATTGAAATAATTCCAAATATTCGGGCGGATTTTTACGCGATATATTGTAGCGAGAGCGCGTGGATTGTATGGGATCGAACGCTCAAGGTCTCTCGGTAGGGGAACCGTAATGAAAAACAACCTACTGTTTAGCGAATTGGCCTGCAGGTATACTGTAAGTTTATTCGTTACTTAAATTTAGTGTAAGAAACGGGTTTTCCATTACTCACTACACTGGGTACACACTACACACATTACCCAGCGCGGTGAGTAAAAACAACGTGGGTACCACCCTAGGCAACGTGCGTTAGTTAACTCCTCCGCACAGATAATGTTGTTTCCCATCAGCAGTATAAAGATATAGCGCTAAGAGTGAGTTTCGCAAGACGTTTATTAGTCGTTCCGTCCATTGCTTACGAATAAACGTCATACTGCCAGGATCAAGAACGTTATACAGTTTACCCAACGAAGGCTATTACCAACGTATATGGGCGACACCCCATTTGTACAGCCTCGTCATTGCTCGTCGTCGTTCGCCAAGCTGGTCGAGTCCAGGCGAGCGCCAACATTTATAAGGTGCGTTTGGCGTGCCTTGCCACCACTCGGAAACGCTCGCCACGACTCGTCTCACTTTAGAGCAGTGTTGGTGTTTCTGCATAACTCGGAAATTTGTGTCCCACGTGTTAGATGGCTATGTCAGTATGTTCACTCATTCAAACTTGGCCAACATGTAAGACTGTAGTCTACGCCTATTTGCCTACGCTCGCGTTGGTTGAGACTTGGCCGATATGTATTGCAGGCTTAAGACGAGTGACTTTTAAAAACAAGTCGCTTTTATAATAGCGGCTATTTACTTTGCTATTTAAAATGACTATAACGTAATAACAAAAGTGATCTACTATATCACTTTTGTTATTATATTATAGTCATTTTAAAGGATTTCAGGATACGGATTGCAAATCTTTTCTTAATGGACTAGGTGTTAGGACTTATATTCCGCCTTGCAATGCGTCTGGGAATGTACCACCCTCTATACTATACCTATTATATTTACCTATTTCGACCTGGAGGGTATAAGAGAGCAGGTATAATTACAGTAATTACACGTTGTGAGAGTTTCCATCTCGGTCCTCAAAGCAACGCATCTGAAGATTTCTTTGTTTGAAGTTGGCGCATCCATGATTTTTTTTTAAATAGAATAAAGGTGACAAAAGAGCACGCAGTCTACCTGATGGTAAGTGGATGCTGTGGCTCATAGACATCTACATTAATCCTAGATTAAGAATCAAAACGCAGATGCGTTTTCACCCCTGAGGACCAAAATCTAATGCCTCGTTTTCAGTAAGAGGCGACTATGGCCTATGCCATTTAACAGAAAAATGCCCCATGGCTCCAAGCTCAAAGAGGCTCATTTCCAGTAAAAATGTCTCCGATTCTCTTCACTTACCATACGAAACAAAGCAGCCTTAAGCTGCTATTTTACGCTGGAATTCTGTGACAGCGTGGTCCCTCCCCGGCCGAGCCGACCCATTCATGCTACAACCATAATATAGCTGCAGCGTGGCTCTACCACGTAGAATTTGTCTTTCTTTACTATCATCTGAAGATTTCTTTGTCTGAATTTGGCTGCATCCATGGAATTAGACTTTCCTTACTATCAGATAGACTGTACGTTCGTTTGTAATTTTAGTTACATAAAAAAGGAGTTCTTATTACAAAATGTGACGGTCTTGGTTTAAACTACACAATCCTGTTAAAATTTTCTCAAGACACAAATTGAGCCTTAAACTTTCAACAAACTATGTTAGCTAATTCATTAGGTTCAAATTAGCCTATCGTAACCCTTTTCTAAAATAAGTGTTTTTACGCTTCTTTGAAGCGGTTAACTGGAACACCCAGTTTCCCTGACCATGTAAGAGACAATAGTTAAACAATCGAAATGTTCATATAGAGCAGTGAAATTATTAATGTTTAATGTTAAAAAGTATAGTTAAATACAAGCTATTCGAAGCAAAGTTCACTTGTCAGAAATAAACAGAAATTTCCCCCAACAGTTTGGCCCGATATTACATAAATAACTTTCTCCCTCTGGCTTCCATACTTCCTCAATCGTTTCTTGTAATAGTGCGAACATTCCAATTGTGTGTTAGTTTGTTTAATCGCCGTAATAAATCACAAGTGTAGACGTAACTCCACCCAGGCATTTATAAACACGTAGGGTAGATGTTTTGGCTAGCCTTAATTTTTTTGGTGTATTACAAAAGTCGGTTTATTGATAACCTCAAGTTTTAACTATGATAAAGAGTCCTTCTAACTTAAAAAGTCTCTCAACACTGGTCTTCGAGAAATTTGACAATTGCTGTCTAATTATTCTTTACATTTGAATTCGCATATTCTTGTGGAACTTCTTTTGTGTAACAGATTCTAAGGCATACCTCTAAACACAGCAGATAGGTTAGGTTATTTTAAACCTCTAGACTAATTATTTTATAAAATAGGGATGACAAACGAGCACACAGTCCACATGACAGTAAGTAGATGCAACAGCCTATAGACACTAAATTTACCCCCAATTAAGAATCAAAATACTTTGTTACCCTAGTCCACACTAGAACGCTGGTATTCCGTGAAAGCGTGATTCTACTCCGATCGAGTCGACCCATTCGTGCTGTAACCATAATATACGAGGACGACACTGAAAGTTTTTAGAAGAGGCCACTTGTAAACGATATAATAAAAAATAAGTTCAATTTTGAAAATGGAACTTTTGTCAATATTATTTTGTACGTATTTTACTGATTTATCATTTCTTTACGGTTTGGCGGCAAATCGAAAATTGTCTGTGTCATGACACATCATCATGTCAGCATGAATGAATGAATGAATTTAACGAGAGAAAATTTTCGTACAATGATGTTTTATGACTTTCGAAGTCATTTATGTCAATAAGAAAGTTATGATAGACTTTGATTGGCTTTTCACGATGAAGCCCCACCTCGTGCCACTGTTTAAACGTGATCGCACTAATCTCACCGATGATCTGCGTGAGGGACGGCCTTCTACGGCGACGACTGAAGATAACATCGCTGTTGTGCGGCATGTGATAATCTGTATCACTATATAGAGACTGACAAAAAAGTGACTTATCAGCAGATTCGGACAAGTTTAGGCATCGGTAAGAGTCAAGTGCACAAAATCCTCCATGAACATTAAGCGGTCAGGAAGCTTTGTGCCCGGTTGATACCTCATAATTTTACAGACTCAAAAACTCCGTCGTCCGTGAAATGGTTCAAAGATTTAACAGAGGTGACTCAAATGTTGTCGAACAGACATACTTACGGGTGACGAAAGCTGGATTTATTGTTATGATCCTGAAATAAAGAGACAGTCTGCTGTCTGCGTGTTTCCTTTCGAGGAGTTACCAACTAAAGTGAAGATAGGTCGAAGCGTGGGAAAAAAGATGGTGGCCTCGTTCTGCGGAAGGATAGGTCATTACGCAACAATTGTTTTGAGAATCGAAAAACAGTTACTGCAGAGTAGTACACTAAACAATTGTTTGCCACTTGTCTTGGAAAAAGTTCGGGAGAAACGACCTCGCACTAGGATCCTCCTTTAACACGACAACGCCTCGTCGCACACCGCCAAGCAAATTATCGACATCTTTGCGACGTCAGACGTGGAATTACTGTATCACCCGCTCTATAGTCCCGACCTCGCGACTTTTATTTATTTCTGAAAATAAAAGAAAAACTTTGAGGAAAATGTTTTATGGACGCCGGGGAAGCAGTGGCTGCGTTTCAAAATGCCGTCGAAAAGACCCCTAAGTACGAGTGGGCAAAGTGCTTTTCTCAATAGTTCCATCGAATGCAGCGATGTATTGATGTCAACGGACACTATGTTGAAAATATATAATAAAACTAATAAACTGCTAGTTTGTTCAGTTTTTGATTTTCTAAGAACTTTCAGTGTCAGCCTCGTAGCTGTAGCATGGCTCTACTACGTTATATACTACTTTTTGTAATAAAGCCGATACTGACGCTTTTCGGAACGGTGATTCCCAACCAGTAGTCCGCCAGAACTTAGATACGGTCCGCCTAAGATTTAAATATCTTACCTACCTACTCAGACAAAATAACTTTTTGTTTTGTCTGAGCCTCGTTTTAAATAACACATTATTTTCTTGTCACGCGGCAATGCAACTTTTACAAAAAATATTAAAATTCACAAATAATACTGTTAATGAATGCTTCCTTTCAGTTTATTATATAATTATGTTTAACAGTTGTGATTATAACTTATTGTTGGATTAACACAGTTTTTTCTTTCACCCGGTGGTCAATGCTAACTACAAAAAACTGGTCCCTGATCACAAAAAAGTTTGGAAAACCCTGTTTTAGAAGACAACGGCCCATTTAAGTGAGGTGTGCTTATGCATTTCATTGTTAACTGTTTATACAAAAACTTAAGTGTCAAAATATTATTTAATATTTAATAAGGAGAATCCTTAAATCAATATTTATGATATCTTCTCCAAATTCATCTGTCAGCAATATTAATAAAGACAAGTTTTTCAAAATACTTATGCTTATGTTTTTCAAAATAAATTTGGTGGGCGAGTAAAACTGTTACACCTTTACACAATTAATTTCCCTTGTGTCATGTAGGCGTTTTAGATACATATATTGTACAAAAATAAATAAATAATGCAGATGCTATGCAATATTCATAACTACTTTACTCATGAGTACGCTCGATGCCGGAAATCAATAAAAAAGTTTAAAATTAAAAGTATTTAACTGTATAATTTATTACAAAACAAAATCAATGAATATAAATAACTTTTTTCGTTTAACATTTGTATGCAGTGTCGAAAATTTACAGAGACCACTTGAAACTTAGTTGAAGACATTTGTCACAAGTCAACAGTTATGAAGGGTGCCGTACAATGAGCGTTGTTAAAAGCTATCGAGTTTTAAACTTTTAACTCGATGCACTCGTAAAAGTCCAACTTGAGCGGTCGTAAGTGAAGAAATGTAATTAAGTGCTGAAAACAGACAAAAAAAACTAGATGTCCGTACGTTTTGTGTTGGTTTTGTGGGATTAAGCCGTATGGATATGTCCATCCATCATTCCACCCCCCACCCCCCTTCTGTAAGAGGTTACCTCGTGGGGTACATTTTACAGCCGCAGATTATTATTATCAGGATTACTGGTTATGGGGTCCAATTGTAAATCCCAACCATCCAAATATCCAATTAAATTATGGAGGTGACAAGTGACATTTCAGTAACAAACACACGTAACAGAAGAGTTACAATATGGGTACACGTCCCCGGGCACACGCCTTCCTCTCATTCTGAGAGGGTTTTAGGGCAAGGAAGTGTCCACCGCGCTGCCCCAATGCGTGATGTCGAACTTCACATGTCTTCGAATTTTTATTTTATTTCGCGAAGATGCAGGTTTCCTGACGATGTTTTCCTTCACCGCCGAGCACGTAGTAAAGCAGCACTTAAAATTGCAATTAACAATTTCATTGGTGCCGGCGGAGATCGAACACTAATCAGCTGCGCACCATTTACAGCGAGCGCTAATCATCTACCACGGCTCCATATCATATAACAAACCATTTCAACAATATTTAAAGCTACGGACGAAGACTACATATCGTAATTTATGTACTAACGCGATATCGTATATTATTCATTTACTTGTTTTTATTTATGCTCTTTATTACACATAAATTTTTTCATAACACAACAACTTATATTTATAAATGTATGTACAATTAGATGTCCTCATCGCTAAACAGCGATATCTTCCAGGCAAACCTTGGTGAAGGAGATCATTTTCATTTAAACATAATATAGACCTGTGCATAAATAGTAGATAAACAAGTATATATTAAAAGTATAAGCTATTATATCGTATATGTGACAATGCAATAATCAAAAATAGAACACGTATTTAAATAATAATTTTTAACCATTTTTTTTGAGACTCAATGCTTTGGGCTTACTTAATTGTTAAAAGAAGCTAGTTCCATAATTTGATTGCTTTACCTGTTTACCACAAAAAGAGGAATGAAAAAATATTGAGTTGTGAGCAGGCATTTGCAAAATAAGATTATCCGCTAATCTGGAATGATCTTTATCTCTGCGCCCGCGAACTCAAATTTTTGTTACGTATGTTTGAATGTTAGTGCAGTCGATAGAGTACGTTATTGCATCTATTGTTCAAAATTAATGCTCTGGTGCTATAATTACATGGCCTAATTATCTGGTACGATAATTATACGAAAAGAAGTTCCCTTTATCAACCAATCTACAGAGAACGCCACCTATGTTCATTCACAGACTGAGATAGTTCACGCCATTACATCAGAGTTGATAGATCACAAATCCTCGCAAAGGAACACAGATTTCTACCAAGGATGATTAGTGATTATGCTAGGCTATTAAAATTAAAAAAAAATCTAATTTCAATAGAGAAGATGAATGGGTGCTGCAATCTACTTGGAATCCTATATTTAAAAAATTTAAAACCAAACCCAAGCATACCACTGCAAGAGTTAAAGATACTGTAAGCTCGCGTTCTGGGTAGATCGGACCAAAAATTAATATTCAAAAACGGAAGGTAGCCCGGCCGGACTAACTATGACATCGGGACGTCAAACATATATGCCCCCCGTGATCCATTTGATGCTGTAAAGCATCTTAAACGTCGTGAATTAAGGCTAGGTATTTCGCAGAGACCGCGCTTTTGAGTTCTCTTAAACCATCTGAGGCATAGAAATTAGTGTTTTAAATTCTGATAAAAATATATACTATTATTTAAGGATCTAGTCTAGTCAAAATCGCATTCAGTTACAAAATCTAAAGAACTTCACTCGATAGAAAAAAATCCCGAAGTGACCCCTTTTTGTATTGTTTTTTCAATATTATGACTAAACTACTGACATTTTACACTTAACTTTTGTACTCAAATAAAGCCACTTAATTTTTACAGACAAATTCGCAGAGTTCGACTTGATAAAAATATTGTGTTAATTACTATATTTAGATACCTGCTAAAAGCGCGAGCGCGGCGGCTCGGCAAGCCTGACCAGTCGCGCGCTGGCGCTTATGGACGACGGACCCGTGTTAGTTTTCTCTGTGCACCAATAAATCAGTTCTTGACGAGTTCATATAATTGTTGTCACAGACTAAATATTGCGTGCTATAAATACAAATCCTGTGGTTTTAATAGTTATAATGAATTTCACTGTAAGTTTGACTTTCTCCCCTAGCGTTGTGTGTGTTCACACGAAACTTAAAAACAGTTCTCTACTCATACAGTTTCCATACCTATCAAAAGCGAACTGGTTGTTAATTTTCTTTTTATTATGTAACTCTAATTTATCATCATCATCATTACAGCCCTTTACAAGTCCACTGCTGAACATAGGCCTTCCCCAAGGTATGCCACAAAGCACAGTCCTGAGCCACCTGCATCCATCGACTTCCTGCATGTCTTACCAGGTCGTCACTCCATCTAGTGGCGGGTCGCCCTACACTTCGTCTACCGGTACAAGGCTGCCACTCGAGAACCTTTTTTCCCCAACGGTTGTCGGTTCTTCGAGCTATATGGCCGGCCAATTGCCACTTCAGCTTACTAATCCGTTGGGCTATGTCGGTCACTCTGGTTCTACTGCGGATATCCTCATTTCTAAGTTAAGTTTATCACGCAGAGAAACTCCGAGCATAGCCCTCTCCATAGCTCGCTGAGCGACTTTGAGCGTCCTCATACGGCCAGCAGTGAAGGACCACGTCTCAGCTCCATATGTCATCACTGGCAACACGCACTGGTTGTACAACTTAGTTTTCAGGTTTTGAGGTATACCTGACGAGAAGATGCGTTGTAATTTCCCGAACGCTGCCCAGCCGAGTTGAATCCGTCGATTGACCTCTCGGTCGAAGTTGGACTTACCTAGCCGGATTATTTGTCCCAGGTAAACGTACTCGTCAACAACTTCGAGCTTAGTGCTCCCAACAACTACCGGCATAGGTGTGACATGGACATTGAACATGATCTTTGTTTTGTCCATGTTCATCTTAAGACCTATCCCCCAACGGATAGGCACTATTGAGGTCATTGAGCATAGTGCTTAAGTCCTCCAGCGATTCTGCCATAACTACTATATCGTCGGCAAATCGAAGGTGAGTGATGTACTCGCCATCGATGTTAATACTTTATCCTTTCCAGTCCAGTAGCTTGAAAACGTCTTCCAATGCAGCGGTAAAGAGTTTCGGGGAAATAACGTCACCCTGTCTTACACCTCTCTGCAGTTGGATAGGTTTCGTACTCTGGTTCTGTACTCGGATAGCCATCGTAGCCCTACTGTACAAACACTTCAGCACTTCGATATACCGACAGTCAACTTGGCACCGCTGAAAAGACTGTAGCACCGCCCAAATTTCGACGGAATCAAAGGCTTTCTCATAGTCCACATACGCCAGGCAAAGTGGCAGATTGTACTCTTCGGACTTCTGTACAATTTGCCGAAGGGTATGTATGTGTTCTATGGTACTAAAGCCTTTTCGGAAACCGGCTTGTTCGGGAGGCTGGAAGTCGTCGAGTCTGCGTGCGAGACGATTCGTAATGACTCTCGAAAACAGCACGTAGACGCGGCTCAGAAGGGATATCGGTCTGTAGTTCTTCAAGAGGGCGTTGTCACCTTTCTTGAAGAACAAGACCACCGCACTTCTGCTCCACGCCTCCGGAGTAGTGCCACCATGGAGGACGGAATTAAAGAGCCTCTGAAGGACTTCAAGTACCGGTTTTCCACCCGCTTTCAGAAGCTCCGCTGTAATTCCATCCTCGCCCGGGGACTTGCCGTTTTTAAGGTGCTGGAGAGCCATTCTAATCTCGCTCAGACTGACGTCCGGGATATCATCGGAATAGTGTCGGATAAGACCCGCTCTTGGACCGTTACTCACACTTGCGTGTGGCTCCAACGATGATGTGTACAGCTGCCCATAGAACCTCTCAATCTCACTCAGAATCTCAGGTGTCCCGGAAACGATGCTGCCACACTCAGCCTTCAGCTTTGACAGTTGGCTCTTACTGGCAGACAGATCTCTGGCAAAGACTTTGGAGCCCTGGTTCCACTCAATCGCTTCTTCAATACGAGCAGTATTAAATTTGCGTAAGTCTCGCCGCATGCATTTGGAGATCTGTCTGTTCAGTTGCCTGTATGCTGTCAAATCTGTCGACGATTGCAGCCTCATCTCCCGTCTAACAGCCATGAGATTAAGAGTGTGATCGGAGAGCTTTTGTGTTCTTCAGCAGCCGGTCTTGCAGAACTTAGCTCCGACCGCATGGACAGTTTCCACGAGCTTGTCATACGTATCGTCCACTGCATTGCAATCTTCTAGGTACTGAAAGCGGTTACGTAACTCGAGCTGAAAGGTTTCGGGATTCTGGATTAGAGCACGAGGGGGACGGAGCGTTGACTTCATTAGACGAGACTTCTCCAACTTAACGTTTAGGTTCAGTGTGCCTCTAACCATTCGGTGATCGCTGCCAGTTTTCACCCTTGCGATCACTGAGACATCACTGAACAGTTGGCGTCTGGTCGTCATAATGAAGTCAATCTCATTTTTTGTCGAACCGTCGGGGCTCGACCAGGTCCACTTCCTGTGGGGCCGCTTCTGTAAGAAAGAGTTCATCATAAAGAGTCCCTCTTTCTCGTAGTTAGTTAGGGACGTGATTTCCGAATGAGTAAAGTCAAATTGAATGAATGAAGCGAGAGCTTCTTTGCGATATTCTTAAACGTGATTCAATCTGTTTTGTCATATAAATTTCAAACTTAAGTTGCGATGCACGTTTGGGACCTTCTCAAGATCCTTCGTACCGGGGAGTATACTATACGTTTTATATGTTGGTGCCTAGGTTTATTTTGATGACATTATTGTGAATGTTTCATTCGTGAGGATGTATAGTCTCTAGCTCATCGGGAAGTCTTTATTTTATTTTATAGAATAAGGGTGACAAACGAGCACACAGTCTACCTGATGGTAAGTGGTTGCTGTGGCCCATAGACATCTACATTCATTTTAACCTCGATTAAGAATCAAAATGCAGATGCGTTGTCACCCCTGAGAACTAAGATGGAATGCCTTGATTCCAGTAAAAAGGGTCTCTGGTTCTCTCCGCTCATCATGCAAAACACAGAATAGAAGAGAATAGAATATTTTTTATTCAATATAGATTACAAGTAATTCTTATTGAAAGTCAATATTTTACGTTACCTTTGGTTCGAAAAAAACCTCTGTCCATGGAAGAAGCAGCATTAAGCTGCTATTTTATGCTGATATGCTGTGAGAGCGTGCTCTTTCCCCGGTCGAGCTGACCCATTTGTGCTACAACCATAATATAGCTGCAGCGTTTAGAATCAATGAAAGTGTTTTTAGAGAGTTCAAAATCATTTAGGTACTAAATTCGACCCGAACAGACAGACATACACGAAAGCGAGTTAATAAAAACGTGGCAGTAAAAATGGAAAGCTTTTTATGATGAACGCAGTATCGGAATTTTTTTTTTCATGTTAAATGATTCTTCACTGTCAAAATACAAATTATTATAAATGAGTAAGTACATAGCAATTCTTTTATAAAACTAAACTGTGGAGAAAAGTTCAATTAGTAAATTTTAGTACCCACTTTATTTGGATTGAAAAATTTCTTTTTTGCAAAATTATTTTTATACCTATAAACATGAGTGCTTTATTTATTGAGTTATACAAAACCATTTTCTTTAAAAAAAAAAAGAGAAAAAGTTGGCAACCCTACTAACACGGCGCGCTCACTACTGTGAGTTGGCAGACATCGCATGTGACTACATGATACATGTATTGTTTCTATGTGGTCGGGGATTATATAGTAAATTTTTTTATATTTTAGTTTTAGTGGTTATAATTTAATAGGTTTAAATTAATCTATATACGACGATCGTATTGTTGATCTACGTGCCTGTTCTCTCTGTTGCTATGGAGGATTAGTCTTCGTTGAGGCAGGCTGCCGTGACTAAAATTCAGCCGGGAGGATATTATTACTATTATTATTAGAGTGGGTACTGGGTCTCCGGACTTTATTATTCACCATGTTAAGCCCAGTGCCAGTATACAATATTAGAAGAGCAGGGCATTTCACTAATAAACCGACCCATGGGAGATGGAACCATAGTACAGCTACAGCGTGGCTCTATCACACTTTAAAAGTAATAATGATTCTCTACTCATTGGCCTTTCTGACCGAAACCCAATTAATGTTTATACGTGGTAATGAGGGTTTTATTTCAGCCCAGGAGTTTATCTGAATAAGTAACGCCCACTTGTCTGTTTCCGCGGGAATTGACTATCAGGTAGAGTCTGTTAACTCACAGAAATAGGCAAGGTCACTATGTCTATTCTGTTCATAGCGTCTTTGTCATTGCCAAAGATACGAGATAAGACAAAAAAAGCTCGATCTTTAAATTAGAAAACAGCAACATAGCATTCATGTGATGTCGCGTAAAGAAAAAGATCGTTTAAGTTTTTTTTTATAGGAGAGAGGGGGCAAACGAGCATACGGCTCACTTGGTGATTATCACCGCCCATGAACAACTGCAACACCAGGGAAATTTCAGATGCGTTGCCGGCCTTTTAAAAAGAAGTAGGCTCATTTCTTGAAGGTTTCTAAGTCGTATCGGTCCGGAATTATCTCTGGTGGTAGTCGATTCCACAAGGAAGTTGTGCGAGGAAGAAAACTTCTTTTAAATCATGATTTCGTATATTTACGCGAACACTACACATTGATTAAAACTACTTTTACGTTTTATTTTACTTTTAACTATTTTTATTTTTAATTCCCGACGTTTCGGGTGCTTTCCAGCACCCATGGTCACGGGGGACTGAGGTGACTGACGTCCCGATGTCATTGTTAAACTCGGAGTACCTTTAGATTTTTTAATTATTGTTTATGGTCCGATCTATGCAAAACTGATTATGTCCTGAGGTCTTGCAGTGGTATGCTTCGGTTTAGTTTTAATTTTATTGATTATAGGGTCCCAAGCAGGTGGTAATACCCAGTCTCCTTCTCTATTGAAATTAGGATGTTTTTTAGTTTTAATAGGCTCACGTATCATGCTTGGTAGGAATCGGTGTTCTTTCGCGAGGATTTGTGGTCTATCAAATCTGATGTAATGGTGAAATTGTGCGGCCGGAATTAATCCGAACAATTCCCCAGAGCATTTCCCGTGGTAAATGCGATAAAATTTGCAAAAAGATGCAACATCAATTTTACATAAGTTTACATTACGCCATATCGCGTCTTTGGAAGAGAAAAATTTTCGATCACCTTAGTGTTAAATGATACAGCGTATCGTTTCATCACACCTCGACAGATAATTCACACCACAAAGAGATGTTTGATGTATCATTTTATTCTTGATATGAGTAGACTCCCTAAAAACTTGCGAAACGATAAAATCGGAATGATAAGAATATGGATATTAATAATATCTAAGTGCAGCTATATTATAGTTGTAGCATGAATGGTACCTACCAGCGTAAAATAGCAGCTTAATACTGTTGTGTTTCGAATAGTGAGTGTAGAGAACCGGAGACCCTTACTATTACTGGATACGATGCATTCCATCTTAGTCCTCAGGGGTGACAACGCATCTGTATTTTGATTCTTATTCGAAGATAGATGAAGATGTGTATGGGCCAAAGCATCCACTTACCAACAGATTGACTGTGTGGTGCTCGGTAGTCACCTTCTAAAAAATACAGTACTGTTGTAAAGCTGGAAGACTCGAACCTAGGATGCATCTATGTATGTAGTATAAAACTTGAATTAAAGACAGTTAAGTATATACTGTAAATAAATATTAAGAGGTAATAAAAAGACGACCATAGTATGAACAAACTCAACAAATATAACAATGTACAAACGTCGACATAACTAACTTACGACCAGCCTTATCACCTTTCTAGGAACTGAATCGTTGACGCGGCCACCGCATAACATATTGCACTATATAGCAATAACAATAAAGATAGATTTCGCTATATATTGCATGTACCTAATTACAGGAATGGACCGACACGTTACTGGGTAATAGTTAGTAGTTACATATGCACATTGTTGCTCGTTGTTGTCGTACATATGCGAGCATTGCTATAGGATCATGTCTTATTGAACAAGTTTACTAGAAGTAATAACATAGTTTTAGTTAATGTCTCAATTGGCTGTATTGTGCTGAAACCCACAAGCTGGCCAAAATAATGACCCCGGAGGCTCTTTTTTCAGCCTATTTCTAAGTGTGAAATAGTCATGAAAAAAAAAACATTAACTTTTCTTTACAACGTGATAGATAATATATGTTAATAGAGCTTCTGGAAAAATTAAAAAATCATTATCCGATTAACTTTGTGTTTGTGGTTCGAAATATTTTTGCACAGTAATACGGTCCAAATCCAATTATGCTTAATACCGAATGAGATGATGTTTACATAGGTACTTTATATTATTATCACGTGAATCAGTGTTTTTTTTTTTTAATTTTGTACTTAAAAATTTTACGTATCACGTTTTTTATTATTAAATATTTCATATTCGTACATTGTCATCCGATCCGATTCAGAGTTATTTTCAAAATTTCAAGTCTAGCTCATCGGGAAGCGCTCGAAATTTGAGTTGCAAGATTCCACGCGGAACGACAGGCAAACAAGAAAATTACTTAATAAAAACGTTGTAAAATGAGTTTCATTCAATGTGTTGTATTTGCTATTATATTATAGTATATTTGTTTATTGTACCTTGAGCTTCTTCATACGGCCAACAGTGAAGGACCACGTCTCAGATCCATAGGTCATCACTAGCAACATGCACTGGTTGTACAATCTAGTCTATGAGAAAGTTCAAGGGGCTATGGAGAGGGCTATGCTCGAGGTTTCTCCGCGTGATAAACTTAGAAATGAGGATATCCGCGGTAGAACCTGAGTGACCGACATAGTCCAACAGAATTAGTAAGCCGAAATGGCAATGAGCCCGGCCATATAGCTCGAAGAACCGATAACCGATGGGGAAAAAAGTTCTCGAGTAGCAGCCTCGTAGCAGCCACGCCTACCGGGACGTGGTGTAGGGCGACCCCTCCACTAGATGGAGTGACCTGGTAAGATATGCTGCAAGTCGATAGATGCAGGTGGCTCAGGACTGTGTTTTG
Organism: Parnassius smintheus behrii; assembly: GCA_036936625.1. NCBI lineage: Eukaryota > Metazoa > Arthropoda > Insecta > Lepidoptera > Papilionidae > Parnassius > Parnassius smintheus. The sequence goes on from JAUPFT010000017.1 coordinate 43,059,704, forward strand.
TGGCATTCCTTGTGGGAGGCCTATGTTCAGCAGTGGACTTGTGTCCACTGCTGAACATATGTCCTCTTATCAATGTCTGCCGCGAAATAGCAGTGCTAGTGCGCCGATGGCTAGTCTCCGTTGATGTTGGCCGCCGTGACCGAAATTCGGTCTGGAGGACATTATATATATATATATATAAGGAAAATTATGCGTATTATAACAGGTTTAAAAGGGGCCGAGATACCCTTAATTTTATAATACAACGGTGTTGAAACAAAGAATAAGCCATCACCGATGTAATCGTACGCGCACTCCGGTACTCCAGTGTGACAAGAAGCCGGTTTAGCAATGCAACAGATAATGGAGAAAGGTCAAGGACGCGGCACTCGCGCATAAGTTCCGTATTTCTAATACCACTTCAGGATCTTTGTAAACTAGGTATTTTCAATAACATTGACTTTAAAATTGGAGGATACGAACCTGTTTTCGAAAAAGAATTTAAATTTGTGGCACTGGCAACATGTAAAAACTCATACCGCTTCCGTTGAATGGCTATATCACTTTAAGTTAAAGTGACTGTCACACCACGCGACTTAACGACATCTTAAAGTTAAGCAGCGTTTGAGTGTTTTGCCATTAAAGACGTAAAATACCGGCCGGGTATTAAAAATAAAATAAATAAAACGCGATAAAATCCGTAAAAGTAGTTTTAACCAATAAAGAAAGACATTCCAGCAGTAAACTTAGGAGCTGATAAATAATAAAAGAAACAAGAACACAATACTTCGAGCACGGAACCAAACAATTTCTAAAGAATCATAAGTCCAAGACCGAATGTTATTAACATTGACTTGGATACGGTAAGAATGTTGTAGGTCTTCTAAGGTTCTTTGGCGAGATGATATTATAGTAAACGCTTCAATAGAACGAGCTATGAGTCTGTAGTTTCAACTCCCGGTGGTACCGCGCATCTGTACGATCGTCTTTATGTCGCTTTACATGAAAGATACAGAAATTGCATACTGTTTAGTTTGCGCATGTACCTACTGTGTACATGTGTAGCATCCATGAAACACGGGGTGATTGAGGAATTCGACTATCTGATAACTTAGAGGACCGGTTAGAACTCTTATGAGAGCTTTTCTACAATATTTCATTACGGTTTTAGTTTGCACATGTACCTACTGCGGACATGTGTAGCATCCAAGAAACACGGGGTGATTGAGGAATTCGACGATCTGATAACTTAGAGGGCCGGTTAGAACTCTTATGAGAACTTTTCTTCAATATTTCATTACGGTTTTAGTTTGCGCATGTACCTACTGCGTACATGTGTAGCATACATGAACACGGAGTGATTGAGGTATTCGACCATCTGATAACTTAGAGGACCGGTTAGAACTCTTATGAGAACTTTTCTTCAATATTTCACTACGGTTTTAGTTTGCGCATGTACCTACTGCGTACATGTGTAGCATCCATGAAAAACGGGCTGATTGAGGAATTTGACTTTCTGATAACTTAGAGGACCGGTTAGAACTCTTATGAGAACTTTTCTTCAATATTTCATTACGGTTTTAGTTTGCGCACGTACCTACTGTGTACATGTGTAGCATCCATGAAACACGGGGTGATTGAGGAATTCGACTATCTGATAACTTAGAGGGCCGGTTAGAACTCTTATGAGAGCTTTTCTTCATTATTTCATTACGGTTTTAGTTTGCGCATGTACCTACTGCGTACATGTGTAGCATCCATGAAACACGGGGTGATTGAGGAATTCGACTATCTGATAAGTTAGAGGGCCGGTTAGAACTCTTATGAGAGCTTTTCTTCAATATTTCATTACGGTTTTAGTTTGCGCATGTACCTACTGCGTACATGTGTAGCATACATGAACACGGAGTGATTGAGGTATTCGACTATCTGATAACTTAGAGGACCGGTTAGAACTCTTATGAGAACTTTTCTTCAATATTTCATTACGGTTTTAGTTTGCGCATGTACCTACTGCGTACATGTGTAGCATCCATGAAAAACGGGCTGATTGAGGAACTTGACTTTCTGATAACTTAGAGGACCGGTTAGAACTCTCATGAGAACTTTTCTTCAATATTTCATTACGGTTTTAGTTTGCACATGTACCTACTGCGTACATGTGTAGCGTCCATGAAACACGGGGTGATTGAGGAATTCGACGATCTGATAACTTAGAGGGCCAGTTAGAACTCTTATGAGAACTTTTCTTCAATATTTCATTACGGTTTTAGTTTGCGCATGTACCTACTGCGTACATGTGTAGCATCCATGAAACACGGGGTGATTGAGGAATTCGACTATCTGATACCTTAGAGCGCCGGAGAACTCTTATGAGAACTTTTCTTCAATATTTCATTACGGTTTTAGTTTGCGCATGTACCTACTGCGTACATGTGTAGCATCCATGAAACACGGGGCGATTGAGGAATTCGACTATCTGATAACTTAGAGGGCCGGTTGGAACTCTTATGAGAACTTTTCTTCAATATTTCATTACGGTTTTAGTTTGCACATGTACCTACTGCGTACATGTGCAGCATCCATGAAACACGGGGTGATTGAGGAATTCGACGATCTGATAACTTAGAGGGCCGGTTAGAACTCTTATGATAACTTTTCTTCAATATTTCATTACGGTTTTAGTTTGCGCATGTACCTACTGCGTACATGTGTAGCATCCATGAAACACGGGGTGATTGAGGAATTCGACTATCTGATAACCCAGAGGGCCGGTTGGAACTCTTATGAGAGCTTTTCTTCAATATTTCATTACGATTTTAGTTTGCGCATGTACCTACTGCGTACATGTGTAGCATACATGAACACGGAGTGATTGAGGTATTCGACTATCTGATAACTTAGAGGACCGGTTAGAACTCTTATGAGAACTTTTCTTCAATATTTCATTTCGGTTTTAGTTTGCGCATGTACCTACTGCGTACATGTGTAGCATCCATGAAACACGGGGTGATTGAGGAATTTGACTATCTGATAACTTAGAGGGCCGGTTAGAACTCTTATGAGAGCTTTTCTTCAATATTTCATTACGGTTTTAGTTTGCGCATGTACCTACTGCGTACATGTGTAGCATCCATGAAACACGGGGTGATTGAGGAATTCGACTATCTGATAACTTAGAGGGCTGGGTAGAACTCTTATGAGAGCTTTTCTTCAATATTTCATTACGGTTTTAGTTTGCGCATGTACCTACTGCGTACATGTGGAGCATCCATGAAACACGGGGTGATTGAGGTATTCGACTATCTGATAACTTAGAGGACCGGTTAGAACTCTCATGAGAACTTTTCTTCAATATTTCATTATGGTTTTAGTTTGCGCATGTACTTACTGCGTACATGTGGAGCATCCATGAAACACGGGGTGATTGAGGTATTTGATTATCTGATTACTTAGAGGACCAGTTAGAACTCTTATGAGAACTTTTCTTCAATATTTCATTACGGTTTTAGTTTGCGCATGTACCTATTGCGTACATGTGGAGCATCCATGAAACACGAGGTGATTGAGGAATTCGACTATCTGATAACTTAGAGGGCCGGTTAGAACTCTTATGAGAATTCTTCAATATTTCATTACGGTTTTAGTTTGCGCATGTACCTACTGCGTACATGTGGAGCATCCATGAAACACGGGGTGATTGAGGAATTCGACTATCTGATAACTTAGAGGGCCAGTTAGAACTTATGAGAACTTTTCTTCAATATTTCATTACGGTTTTAGTTTGCGCATGTACCTACTGCGTACATGTGGAGCATCCATGAAACACGGGGTGATTGAGGAATTCGACTATCTGATACCTTAGAGCGCCGGAGAACTCTTATGAGAACTTTTCTTCAATATTTCATTACGGTTTTAGTTTGCGCATGTACCTACTGCGTACATGTGTAGCATCCATGAAACACGGGGTGATTGAGGAATTCGACTATCTGATACCTTAGAGCGCCGGAGAACTCTTATGAGAACTTTTCTTCAATATTTCATTACGGTTTTAGTTTGCGCATGTACCTACTGCGTACATGTGTAGCATCCATGAAACACGGGGCGATTGAGGAATTCGACTATCTGATAACTTAGAGGGCCGGTTAGAACTCTTATGAGAACTTTTCTTCAATATTTCATTACGGTTTTAGTTTGCACATGTACCTACTGCGTACATGTGCAGCATCCATGAAACACGGGGTGATTGAGGAATTCGACGATCTGATAACTTAGAGGGCCGGTTAGAACTCTTATGAGAACTTTTCTTCAATATTTCATTACGGTTTTAGTTTGCGCATGTACCTACTGCGTACATGTGTAGCATCCATGAAACACGGGGTGATTGAGGAATTCGACTATCTGATAACCTAGAGGGCCGGTTGGAACTCTTATGAGAGCTTTTCTTCAATATTTCATTACGATTTTAGTTTGCGCATGTACCTACTGCGTACATGTGTAGCATACATGAACACGGAGTGATTGAGGTATTCGACTATCTGATAACTTAGAGGACCGGTTAGAACTCTTATGAGAACTTTTCTTCAATATTTCATTTCGGTTTTAGTTTGCGCATGTACCTACTGCGTACATGTGTAGCATCCATGAAACACGGGGTGATTGAGGAATTTGACTATCTGATAACTTAGAGGGCCGGTTAGAACTCTTATGAGAGCTTTTCTTCAATATTTCATTACGGTTTTAGTTTGCGCATGTACCTACTGCGTACATGTGTAGCATCCATGAAACACGGGGTGATTGAGGAATTCGACTATCTGATAACTTAGAGGGCTGGGTAGAACTCTTATGAGAGCTTTTCTTCAATATTTCATTACGGTTTTAGTTTGCGCATGTACCTACTGCGTACATGTGGAGCATCCATGAAACACGGGGTGATTGAGGTATTCGACTATCTGATAACTTAGAGGACCGGTTAGAACTCTCATGAGAACTTTTCTTCAATATTTCATTATGGTTTTAGTTTGCGCATGTACTTACTGCGTACATGTGGAGCATCCATGAAACACGGGGTGATTGAGGTATTCGACTATCTGATAACTTAGAGGACCGGTTAGAACTCTTATGAGAACTTTTCTTCAATATTTCATTTCGGTTTTAGTTTGCGCATGTACCTACTGCGTACATGTGTAGCATCCATGAAACACGGGGTGATTGAGGAATTTGACTATCTGATAACTTAGAGGGCCGGTTAGAACTCTTATGAGAGCTTTTCTTCAATATTTCATTACGGTTTTAGTTTGCGCATGTACCTACTGCGTACATGTGTAGCATCCATGAAACACGGGGTGATTGAGGAATTCGACTATCTGATAACTTAGAGGGCTGGGTAGAACTCTTATGAGAGCTTTTCTTCAATATTTCATTACGGTTTTAGTTTGCGCATGTACCTACTGCGTACATGTGGAGCATCCATGAAACACGGGGTGATTGAGGTATTCGACTATCTGATAACTTAGAGGACCGGTTAGAACTCTCATGAGAACTTTTCTTCAATATTTCATTATGGTTTTAGTTTGCGCATGTACTTACTGCGTACATGTGGACCATCCATGAAACACGGGGTGATTGAGGTATTTGATTATCTGATTACTTAGAGGACCAGTTAGAACTCTTATGAGAACTTTTCTTCAATATTTCATTACGGTTTTAGTTTGCGCATGTACCTATTGCGTACATGTGGAGCATCCATGAAACACGAGGTGATTGAGGAATTCGACTATCTGATAACTTAGAGGGCCGGTTAGAACTCTTATGAGAATTCTTCAATATTTCATTACGGTTTTAGTTTGCGCATGTACCTACTGCGTACATGTGGAGCATCCATGAAACACGGGGTGATTGAGGAATTCGACTATCTGATAACTTAGAGGGCCAGTTAGAACTTATGAGAACTTTTCTTCAATATTTCATTACGGTTTTAGTTTGCGCATGTACCTACTGCGTACATGTGGAGCATCCATGAAACACGGGGTGATTGAGGAATTCGACTATCTGATACCTTAGAGCGCCGGAGAACTCTTATGAGAACTTTTCTTCAATATTTCATTACGGTTTTAGTTTGCGCATGTACCTACTGCGTACATGTGTAGCTGCAGCATCCAAGAATCACGGGGTGATTGAGAATTTGATTATCTGATAACTTAGAGGATTAGAAGTCCTAAGAGAACTTTTCTTCAATATTTCATTACGGTTCTGTCGATGTTAGTTTTAGTTAAATGCGAAGACCTTATATTATGGTTGCAGCATGAATGGGTCAGCTCGACCGGAGTAGGACCACACACTTACAGAATACTGGCGTAAGCCTTTAGTATGGCGAGTGTCAATAACCAAGAGACCCTTTGTTTTTGATAACGAGGCATTTCTATTTCAGTCCTCAAGGGTGACAACGCAGCTACATTTTGATCCCTAATCGAGGACGGATGTAGATAACTACGCTCTGCAGTATCCACTTACTATCAGGTGGACTGTTTACTCGCTTGGCATCTTTATTCTATAAACAAAAAACAACTGCCCCGAAAAATCTGGATCTTTGGATCCTGGTACCCTGGTTAGACATTTTTCGAATAAAAATCTTTCCTCTGAGTTATATTTTTCCGTAAATTACCATACGAAAATCAGTTGGTATTGTTAAAATTAGGTGGAAAATATGAACGAAAATGATTACAGACTTTGAAATCGCTCGCCAGATGGAAATAGACTATATAAAGAATGCGCTTAATGTTCGCTGACCTAAAAATAAATAGCCACAAGATGCTCTATACAAAGAAAAAGTTGTGAAACGATGGACATACACTGCTTTGTCAAATCACCGGCGAAAGTGGGCTCAGACCTCGTACGGTCATTTCTCTCACGGTCGCAATCTATATATATATATATTAAATCTTTCATTAGTATCAGAACTAACTTTAGAATTCAAGGAAATTGCATACCTTTGTTATTTTATTAATTATTTTTAATGTGTACATTAATATATGAGGGAACATTTCTACGTATTAATCGTATTTTTAAACCGGCTATTATTGAAAAGAAATAAATATACTTTACTTAAATAAATGGGACAAAACAAAAGTTAGAAATTTGCGTACAAATGAACAATAACTTACCACGGTTTATTTTTATTTCTTAATCAAAACAAGTACTTTTTCGAGTAAGTTATGCCATCACAGAAACTGGCATAAAGTTTTGTTAGTGACTTTTGATACCAACCTATAGAAATAATATTTTGGATTTGTCAAAACAAGCATTTCTATAGAACTTGTATAAAATATAGTTGAAAGTAAGTATAGCAATCACATCTTAGTTTAAATAACCTGCTCACTTTATTTCTTTAATTTAGGTACTCAAAATGTAATTTAATAACTCAACATGGAAAAGCAACCAAGTTTAAGGACACTACTTAGAGTAGCAAATTCTAATTATACTGTTATCAAATAATTTTTTTAAATTTTTAAAAACAAATATATAATAATAATGGTGTCAAGTACCCAATTAGTATGGAGAGGCCGTTAGTATGAGCGTATGCTAGGCCTGTTTAGACGGATGAAGACATTTTACGTCTCATAAATTTCTCATCTTGTATAAAATATAGTTGAAAGTAAGTATAGCAATGACATCTTAGTTTAAATAACCTGCTCACTTTATTTCTTTAATTTAGGTACTCAAAATGTAATTTAATAACTCAACATGGAAAAGCAACCAAGTTTGAAGACACTACTTAGAGTAGCAAATTCTAATTATACTGTTATTAAATAATTTTTTTTAATTTTTAAAAACAAATATATAGTAATAATGGTGTCAAGTACCCAATTAGTATGGAGAGGCCGTTAGTATGAGCGTATGCTAGGCCTGTTTAGACGGATGAAGACATTTTACGTCTCATAAATTTCTCATCTTGTATAAAATATAGTTGAAAGTAAGTATAGCAATGACATCTTAGTTTAAATAACCTGCTCACTTTATTTCTTTAATTTAGGTACTCAAAATGTAATTTAATAACTCAACATGGAAAAGCAACCAAGTTTGAAGACACTACTTAGAGTAGCAAATTCTAATTATACTGTTATTAAATAATTTTTTTTAATTTTTAAAAACAAATATATAATAATAATGGTGTCAAGTACCCAATTAGTATGGAGAGGCCGTTAGTATGAGCGTATGCTAGGCCTGTTTAGACGGATGAAGACATTTTACGTCTCATAAATTTCTCATCTTGTATAAAATATAGTTGAAAGTAAGTATAGCAATGACATCTTAGTTTAAATAACCTGCTCACTTTATTTCTTTAATTTAGGTACTCAAAATGTAATTTAATAACTCAACATGGAAAAGCAACCAAGTTTGAAGACACTACTTAGAGTAGCAAATTCTAATTATACTGTTATTAAATAATTTTTTTTAATTTTTAAAAACAAATATATAATAATAATGGTGTCAAGTATCCAATTAGTATGGAGAGGCCGTTAGTATGAGCGTATGCTAGGCCTGTTTAGACGGATGAAGACATTTTACGTCTCATAAATTTCTCATATCTTTAAAATTCATCCAAAATATCGAACAACAATTATTAAGAAATAAATCAATCATCAAGCGAACACTGTGCTAATATTTACAGCATTTTCTCGAAGGTTCGTTCGTCTTACAAAGCCGTCGATGGTTGATATGACGTCACCAGGAAGCGAGCAAATCCCCACTCACAACTTAGATCCATGTTACACCAATTAGTGCTATCTAGAAGCCGTTACGCGAACGCGGAACCGTGACGCTGTTTTATAGCACGAACATCGTATCTGGACGTAAAAGCAAAAGGTTGGAGATCAGTCGGTCGATAGCACTTTCATTTTCAAATGTACGCGATCCAGAGCGATAAATCCATTCATACCGCGGAAGTGTCACGTTGCGCGCGCGGGAAATATTTATTAAGTAATCTTATTGTTAACAGTGCAAACAAATATTAATATATTCGTAATTTAGTCCATTTAAAAATACTTGAATCTGCATTGGAGTTGCTTACATTCGGTAAATGTATGCTTTTTATATAGCATCAGGATGACAAGCGAGCACACAGTCCACCTGATTGTAAGTGGACACAGTGGTCCATATACAACTACGTCGATGTTAAATTAAGAATCAAAATGCAAATGCGTTGTCACCCCTGAAGACTACGACAAAATGTCTCGTTTCCAGTAAAAAGGGTCTTCGGTTTTCTACACCTGTCATAAGAAACACAGCAGCATGTAGCTGATATTTTCTAAGAGGACCACACTCAAAAATGTAGGACAATCTAGTTTTGAGAAATTTTCAATAGTCATTTAGCAATTTTTTAATTCGACTTTTAGGCGTATCCAAAAACAAGTAATGGGCATACGTAACTTGGAGCGTTCTTTACATACATTCGCACTTGTAATGCCGCTTCACATTAGAAGTCTGTGAAAATTTGATATAACATTTTGAAATGAATTTCCATCATTAATAGGCCACCAGACACTCACCAGATGCAGGTAAGGATAGCATTCAAAGAAAAAGTTAGCGATTTCGCCCAATATCCTCATCGTCATCATTACAGTCGTCCAACGTCCACTGTTGAACATAGCCTCCCTTGTAAGGAGGATAGTCGCCATAGTTGCCTCGCTTGGCAAGCGGGTTCGCTACCGCAGTTTTTTATTTTTAGTCGTCATTGAGAAGACGCTGCTGCCTGTCTCCGGATTTTTTCCCTCTGTCGCCTCTTACGGCACGGCACCCACAGTATGATATGGGATAGTGGATATACCGCCACTACATGGCACTCAGATGTAGTGCAGCGTATTGTTCCAATATAGGAAGGAAAAGTTGAGATATAAATATAGGTAGAAAAGTAGGTAGGCCAAGACGTGGTCATTGAAAAATAGCACTTGACTTGAACTACTACACAACGCCAGTTCGTTGTTTTCATTGTTCACCTTTCACAATATCAAGTATTTAGCCACTAGAAACTACAAGTTGAAAGCAAAACGTGGAATTACTGGGTAAACAAAAGGGTAGTTTTCAATTGCTTTAATTGTAGAACTAAATGAACTAGATTTCTAATAATAAATTGCGAGTTATAAGATATTACGTAAGAAAGGGTTTTACACCCCACCCCCCACAGGATAGACATGTAGTTTTAACCCCCCCCCCCCCTGATTCTTACGTAACAAATGAATGGTCACTACTAATAATGGCTAGGTAATATAAATATTATGAATAATAATATATATGGAATTTAATAATTTTATTCAATACAAACTATAATTCATATGGAGTCATTTTTTACTTTAACCACTATTCGGGAGACCTGGGAAAAACAAGCATGAAACTCATCGGACCACAATAACATTACACATTTTAAAATAAGCGGTAAATTTAAATTACAGCACTAATATTATAAGAAACAAGCTTAGAAACCGTCACCGCATTCCCAAGGGTTAGTATTAACTTATTACATACTTATAATTTTTTTTAAATAATTAGTTATGTTAATTTTTTTTTTGGGGGAAAAAGGTTCTCGAGAGGCAGCCTCGTACCGGCAGGCGAAGTGTAGGGCGTGGAGTGACTATCTGGTAAGACATGCGGGATGTCGATGGATGCAGGTGGCTCAGAACCGTGCTATGTCGCATTCCTTGGGGGAGGCCTATGTTCAGCAGTGGACTTGTGAAGGGCTGTAATGATGATGATGATGAAAATTTTTAAGGTCTTTATTTAATAAAAATATAAATCTCTGTAATTAAGAGACCTTGTATATTTTCTGAGGTTTTGTTGCAATAGTATAGGTACACATTGCCCCATGAATGCATTACTGACCCTGTGGAGTCGGTAGTCATGGTAAAATCTCAAGACATTAGTCTTGGATGCGTTTATCACACATCTTAATACATATAAATTACGTGCCACGTTGTTTGTCCGTGATGTACTCCTAAACTACTTAACCGATTTTAATAAAATTTGCACAACGCGTGCAGTTTGGTCCAACTAGCGCGATAAGATAGTTTTTTTTTACCATGAGTGACCCACTTTTTTTGCGAATTTAAGGATTTTTAATATGACATGTCAAAGGGTCGTCGAAAAGGGCAGAACAACGTCTGCCTGGCAAGCTAGTATCATATTATACATTACTAGCGAGCGACCAGCGAGCCGCCTTTGCTTTGCCGTTATTTAGATTTAAGATAATCAAAGATATATTTCATCAATTTATTTTAGTACTTAGTTTCTAAATATAGTCCAGTCATTCTGAAGATTAACCCGGATATGCAGATATACAGAATTAAAAAAAAAGTTTATCTCTGTCTTGATAGCATGCAAATAACCCCTAAGCTAAATAGAAGCCATTTATTTTAATATTACAGACAGATACTTAAATTTCATTTATATTATATGTATAAGCCGTTTGAGTTTAAAACATTTTATGAGTTCAAAGCTACGTACGGAGACGTGAAAAGACAGAGAGCTTCTCAACAATAAACTATTTTAAAGTTTAAACCTAAGTAAAGCGCATACAGAGCGCAGTAAACGAATCGGCAAATTTAAGATTCTTAGTACATCAACATGGCCTAGACGTTTACGTGCGCTGCCTAGAGAACAAAGGAGAGTTGAAGCCACAAAAAGCTTTACAAATTTCAGAAAGTTTCACAAGGGATATGACAAAGAATTTTCATTTAGTTTGTTATATACCGACAGTGCACAAATATGTACCCGACTTTGTCTTGATATTTCATTATCATCATCATCATCGACAGACTGTGAAAGTCCACAGCTGGGCATAGATCTATTCTGGTTTTGGGAGGATTTGCTTCCTTTGCGTGTAAATAAGTTTGAGAAGAGTTTATTTTGCGAAAGGCACTTGCCTTAGCCGCGACGAGTCTTCGCTTAATTTTACATTCGCTGTCAAATTTCATAACCTTCATTTTAGTGAACGTATTTTTATTGAACTTCTTTATTGAAACAGATCACTGACCTCTATATGTATATATAGAGGTCAGTGAAACTGACTCTTGTTTTAAAACTGAACTAGTTTTTGTAATAAGACGGTACGTTTATTACTCTTCGATATGTACGTTTATTACTCAACTGGTTGCGTTTCTACAAGAATCAGTCAGCAAATAGCTTTAAGGCCAAAAAAACATTAAAAAGCTAGCACAGCGGAAGCAAAGCGACAGAACGGTGTAAAGCAAAAAAGCGCAACGGACCTACAATGCGTATGTATCGATCCGACCCAGTTTACAGTTATACGGGATAGTACGGCAGCCAGGGACAATGCATTTAAGTCCTCGTCCCAAATCGACTCGTATCGTAACATCAGGCCTATAAGACTGCATAACTTCAAACTGAGTAATACATTTCTGAAAATTACTCTGTTGGCGATTTCACAAAGATAAGATAATAAAACAAGAATTTTATCAGACATTCGCATTGATTGTAAATATGTTGATTTATACACAGATCATTTTTTTATGATCTGTAGAATTAAACTATTCGAAGTCTACTACTGAAAATCGGACAGTAAAAGTGTTAAATAGAAGCGACTTCAGCTGGATAGAATTTATTTCATATATTTTGTTTTCTATTCGCTGTAGTTGTAGTACCTACGAACGGGTCGGTTCTACCCGGGTAGGACCACGCTCTCAGAGAAAATTAACTTTAAATAGCAATTTAATGCTTCTGTGTTTCGTATGGTGAGTGTAGGTAACCGGAAGCCATTTTTACTGGAAAAGAGAGATTCCATTTCAGTCCTTAAGAGTGCATTTGCATTTTGATTCTTGATTGAGGATTTATGTAGATGTTCATGGACCACCAGCATCCACTTACCATCAGTCTGTGTAAGTGGATGCTGGTGGTATCGCTTGTCACCCATATTTTATAAAAAAATACTTAGCATTTAACTCCAATGATATTAAGTATAAGTAAAAAGGTGTAGATAAATAACTAAATATTGCAATAGCACACTACATTACGATTGGACGTCAAAGTATGATAGCATGATTAAAATTTCGCAAGCGTAAAAGAGACAAATGTAATTTGTGACAGTGCGTGGTCTTGTGTAGTAGGAACGATGTAAAATAATTAATCAGATATGACATTATACCGTACACCATGATTTATGCCTAAAACGCGATTTACTCATGAGTGCACGTAGTAAAAGTTACGAGTATAAAGTAGTAAAAATGCATTAAAAGTAGGAAAATCGAAAAACATAATTATTGATTTTGTTAAAAATGTATTATCAAATAAAGTGCTGTAACAATTACATACGAACGTATATACCACTCCGTTACGCTACAAATCAAATAAATTGAACTTAAAATTGATGAAATTTATTTCCCCTTCCCTAAAACAAGAATTAGTACACAATTTGAGTCGACGATACTCAGAAGAGACCTATCTGTTTTTTATATTCTTTGATCAGAAACAATATCACTTCTCTTTCAAACTCACTCATTTGGGTATTTTTATCCCTCTCTATTTTTTCAGACAATATATTTTAAAATACGTAATTTTTGAATTCGTAAACAATACGAAAAAAAAAATCAAGGAAATAGTAAACGAATGAAATATGATTCCTTTTGACTTTTGGAAACCTTTCTTGTGTAGTTTGTGCAGAATATCATCACATGTGACGGCATTTTCCGTGCAAAAACAAGACACGAACTACTATCAACGCCCTTGTCAATGACGCGACAATAGCGCGACGACTGAGCTCAGGTTTGCTAATTAGCACAGTTTTTACGTGCCACTTGCGTTGCGCCTATAACCTATCTACCTCTTTTACTTATGTCATTGTTTAACTCTGTCAGAAATTGATTAAGTTTCCACTGTATTAGCTGAATGTTAAGCTTTTTAGCTCGAGATTGGCTTTGAGTGCCGGCCTAAGAAACCGAACGTTAATTTATTTAACATTGTTATAAATTAGTTTGGCAAAGGAACAGCTGCATGATGTATAGTGTTGCAACAGTAAGTACCCCAGTGTTTTATATTTTGCACCGAAAAACTGATTGTAAATCTGATAGATATATTCTACGTGTACTTAGCGGCGATGTAAGAATATCCACTACCACACATCGTCCCGTGGGTGTCGTAGAGGTGACGGAAGCAAACGAACCAGAAATACGTGGTAGAGCCATGCTGCAGTTATATTAGTAGTACAGTTGTAGCACGAATGGGTCGGCTCGACCGGGGAAGGTCCACGCCCTCACAGAATACCAGCGTCAAATAGTAGCTTAATGCTGCTGTGTTTCGTATGGTGAGTGTAGAGACCCGGAGACCCTTTTTACTGAAAGAGGCATTCCATCTTAGTCCTCACGAGTGACAACGCATTTGCATTTTAATTTGTAATCGAGGATGGATGTAGATGTCTATGGGCCGCAGCAACCACTGACCATCAGGTGGACTGTGTGCTCGTTTGTCACCCTATCCTATACAAAAAATGGGCAGCAGCATTTTGGTAACGATTTAAAATTAAAATAAAACTGCGGTTGCCTACTCACCAGCCAAGCGCGGCACACAGCAAATTCCCTAGCTACGTTCAGCAGTGGACTTTTCGCGGGGATACAAAAAATTTTAATTAAAAAACTGAGTTACGCTCATGTATGAGGGTCGGCACACCAACAACATACAATTGTAGAAGGACCACGCTTTCACGGATTACTGGCATAAATTTATAGCATAACTCAGCCAAGCCAAACCTACGAGTACTAGTTTCTTTTTAGTGCTCATTTAGAATTTTATTTTAGTCCTCAGGGTGACAACGTGTATTGGACCACAAACGATGATTCTATGGGCTGCAGCGTTCGATTACCATCAGGTTGGACTGTATGCTAGTTTGCCATTCTTAAATTTAAATCCAAAAGCGCATATAGTTATTTTAAACCAACATTAGATATATTTCAACTGGTACTAACGACTTAATCACCCAGGTACAAAATTTTCGATGCATACAATTACAGTTGATGTCTATACGTAAATATTTCGATCGTTACGATGACGTCTGTAATGGTTCAGCGACCGATGTGAACCAAACATAAGGTTGCAAGTTCGATGACACCAAGTCTATAAAGTTAAAGTCAACAAAATATGTTCGAAAACTTCAAGTGGAATGCAAAGGTTGAGTTTAAACATCTTTATACAATAGCCATATAGTTGTTTCTTGTTAAATGTTTTGCAAGAGCTCCTAACAATTCAAAACTTTTTAAAATCACTCTCTGAGAAATTCTTCGTAGCCTCAGAGTCCCACCCAAATCACGTCATTCGTAAGGCAGCTGCCTATGCAGCAGCCCCAATTACCTTTCGATATAACGTCCTCAGGCCGAGAAACTCTCGCGAACCCCTCAAACAAGCTTTCGGCCGACCTGAACTGCCTCCTGGCGGCTCAGGCCAAGCCTCCACATCTCATCTCGTAAACTGCCTAAGTTAGGCACAATTCTCAACGGCTAATCGCCACCTGCGCCCCTCTTTCACCCAAGGGTCGCTTCCGATACGGCTGAATGATCTTAACAGGTTATAAGCCAGTCTCACGGGTGGTGTTTAGTGAGTAAGGCACTGAGGTTTCTCGGTGAGTCCCACATAACCACGCAGCCGGCTGCGTTTTATGCTATGAGCATTCACTATCTCCCTCCCCCGCTTTCCGGAGGGTAGCCCCTATTTGCTTCTGGGCACAAAAAAAACTCGAAAGTAAAGCGAGAGGCTGGGCTTTTCTGTAGATCTTGGCAAGGTCACGCTACCCACTCTCATTAAATTCGGTATATTATTTTAGTGTTTTTTTTTCGGATTGTGCTTTGCGGTAATTCTCGGGGCCGGGATACATTCAGCAGTGGATTTGTGGACTATAATGATAATGACATTGTTACCTACATGTATGTGTACTGATCAGTGTCTCAAAAACATAATGAATATCTTTGACTTGTGTTTTGTCGAAGTATGCAATATTTAATAAATAAGTAAAGGTAAATTAATTTTATATTGAAACAAACTGTTGGAATACAGAGAATCATTTTGTTATTTTGTTATCATTTTGTTTAAATTGTAGTACATAGATAAATAAATAACACATCATGGCACAGTAAAACATATAGGTATATGCGCAAAAGAAAATAAATGCGACACAATAAGCTGTCTTTCTTTTTATTTTTAAAACTACGCCCACATTAATAATCCTGTCAAATCCTGAAACGCAGAGACAGTTTACATACATAAATGCACAAGGACAAACATTCCAGACCCTGAACAATTATTAGCAGGCCATACAAATTCTTGTTCCGTGCGAGATTCAACTGAGGCTAAGCTACTACACTACGGACATCAATGGAGTACCAAATAATTAAAAATGTTTATCTCTATAACTTCGTAAACAAACAAGTGGCAAAATAGGAGCAGATTTCACAGCATTTTTTGTGACAAGTTTCCTTACTAGTGGGCCGCACTTAGCTTAGCTTAGACTCCAATTTTGTGAAATTATTCATATTTTGAATGCATGTGAATTCCATTCCGCATTACATGCCACAGCATAAGAATTAGTTAGACTGTGACATTGCGTTTGTCAGTACTACACTGCCATTTGAGAATCTTTATTTCTTATCGGCTTTCGTATCTTAAAGCTATACTAATAGTAGCATATTTACACTTCTGATTACTGATCCGTGGGGATTTGTTAAGTTAGCCTTATTTTTCAGCGTCTAAAATGTTTGTTAAAATATTACTTTAAAGAAACCCAGACAGAGTACATCAATCTTCATACTTTACAAACAGCCTACGTGTCGCTTGCGTAAATCATCACTGACAAATTTATTTTTAGCTACAATAAGGGTGACAAACGAGCACACAGTCCACCTAATGGTAAGTGAATGCTGTGGCCCATAGATATTTAAATTTATTACCAAGGATGTGATACGTGAAGTAATTGAAATTAAAAAAAACATCCTAATTTCAATAGAGAAGGAGGCTGGGTGCTACCACCTGCTTGGGACCGTGTAATTAATAAAATTAAAACTAAACCCAAGCATACCATAGCAAAACTTCAAAACATAACAAGTTCATACTGCGGAGATCGGACCAAAAACAATAATTAAAAAGCTGTAGGTACTCCGGGTTAACACTGACATCAGGACGTCATTCACCTCAGTCCCCCGTGACGATGGTAGTGCTGAAAAGTACCCGAAACGTCGGGTATTAAAAATAAAATAAATTAAACGCGATAAAATCCGTAAAAGTAGTTTTAATCAAAATGTATTCTCGTTTAAGAACCAAAACGCATAATGCGTTGTCATCTCTGAGTACCAAGACGGAATGCCTCGTTACCACACGAAACACAACAGCATTAAGTTGCTATTTCACGCGGGTATTTTGTGAGTGTCTGGTCTATCCCCGATCGAGCCGACCAATTCGTGCTACAACCGTAATATAGCAGCGTGGGTCTACCACGTATAAGACAGTGAAAACGTGATGCGATATCGGTTAAAATAGCTACTTTTACCATTTTAGTCACTTTCGTAAAGCACATGCACCTACCTACCTACCTAGTCATCGATCATCATTAACTTGTCTTGAATGTTGATTCACTTGTATATACCAAATTCTCGCGTTTTCCGCCAGACAAGCGATTTTATAATATAGATGATGATGATGATGAGACTAAACTGAGAGGTTTCTTATAAAAATGGCCACAGTTGCAGCGAGACACAAACCTATGATGAGTCTTTGTCCCGGCGTGCGTTCAATGTTCGGGTCGAGTTAACGCGGACAGCGACCATGAAAGGATAATGCGTTATTTTTACGCTCCGTCGGGATGGAATAAAGTAACCTTCAAATTATTTTTAGAATTTGCATATTTAAGTTTACATATATAACACTTTGAAGTAAAATGTACTGTGTAGTAGAACAGACGTCGAGATTGGTTGTTAGCAACACGCGTTAGAGTTCGCGGACTCAAACTTAGTCTCTGTCATAATTAACAAGGGTACGCTGTGCCTGTGCCTCCTTCACGCGCCCCGTACTTTACGTATGTACAGATTTTGTTCTTGGTGTCTGATCTAATACGTAGCACATACTACTACAATGATATAATATATGTCATCCTCGGTAATTTCAATCAGGTCCTCAACTTCTTACTGTAGTGTGTGTGTCCACTACCCCATATTGTCTCGTGAGTGTCATAAGACAGAGGGAAACAAGCAAGGCGATGGGCAGCAGCTTCTTCCTAATAATAACTTAAAAAATACTGCTATGCTAATAAATTAAATAAACGCGAATATTCCAACTATGAGGCAATTTATGGAGGACTTTTTATAGACTACAACGTAACGGTATAACAACCTCTTGTTAAAAAGATATGTCGTAGTCCAATCGTGGAATTAGGCAGATGGTATTTTGCAGGGCGTTTTTTGATACACCGCAATTTCATCATTTGACCAACGATTTATCTGTTATAGCACTTTGTGTCTAATTTATATAATACTAGCGATCCACCCTGGCTTTGCACGGGTGATTGTTGGATCTCGACAACAGCAGCGCCACCTACCGGGTCCAACAGAGTTCTTAAACCATCCAGAAACTCACTAAAATAGACACAAAAATATTCAGACGTTTTTTCGAGACTAACGGTTTTTATATAAGAGAAGATATAAAACGTACGCGGCTTTTGGGGTGGTACAAGGGTTACCCTAGTAGCACCTTAACCAATACTCGATGGTATTGCTTTCGTATTTTTATTATATTAAGAGAAGTCAAAGTTAATTTTAAATTATCGGCCAAATCATGAAACGCTCAGACAGATTACGATCTACCCTATTCTAACGATCTGACTGCGATATACATAATATATTATACGGAAGTTGTCAACCATGCAGGAATATATTTAATATTTTATTATTAAATCTACAAGTTCGAAAGTAGAACTTCACTTAAACAAAAAGGCAAAATAGTCTTTACACGAACCCAAGTGGCTTTTAACCACAGGAATAAAAATAAAAATCTCAGTTATATCGATTAGGTAGCTAAGTGGACGTCTACCTCTACCGTTTCTATTGACATTTTTAAAAAGTCTAAATGTAAAAACTTCTGTTGCTCTGCGGTAAAAATAACCACTAAGGCATTTTAGCACCAGATTTAAGGATCTATCTAGAATCCGGTGCCGGGTTTTGAGACGAAAACACGTGTCGTACTATCAACGGTGGTGTGGATCCTATATGGGTTAAAGTAGTGTTAGGTTTAACTTATTTAGCCAATAATAGTGTCCGCGGTTGTGGGAGGAAGGGAGGTGCTCTTCGAATAATGAAATACACGGCACATTATTTTCGCAAGCTGCTGTAGGACAAATGTATTTCAAAGTAACGCTTTATTCTAATATGACAATAATATGATCATTCATTCGTTCCATGACAGTGACGTGTTAAAATATATTTTATTGCTTTGTATTCACGACACAGATTTTGGTAGTAACAGCAAGTTACTTAAGTCAAACGTATGATTAAAACCAAAGTTTAAGTCGCTTTAATATTAGTGAAGTCAATCTGCTTTGATTTTGATCGTAAGGATTGTGACGCTGTAAATTTTCATACAAAAAACGATAACGTTTTGTCTCCCGTAAACATCATCTGATTTTCATAATTTTTGGAAATGTTGTAGATATAATGAAATACTAGGTTCTTACGTTTTTATTTTAAGGAAATATTACGTACGATATAAGTTATTAGCATCTGAATATCCATACTTTTGACTTAAAAATTTTCTCGAGCTTTATTTTTTTTTTTTTAATTAAACTAAGACTAGTACTACCAGTACTAGAACTAAGACCGTGGGTTACCCCACAGTGTTAAAAAAGAATTACAGGCTTACTTTACTACTTAGGATACCATTAGGATATTACAAGCCCACTTAGTCCTTAGTTCAATCCAGCTCTGCATGCAGAAAATGGAAAGCAAATAGATAAAGCCGTTAACGTTGCAGCCTATTAAAGTCCACAGCTGAACATAGCCCTCCCATATGAGGCAACATAGAGAGGATATGTACATACCATAGTTGTCACGCTTGGCAGGCGGGTTGGCTACCGCAGTTTTTTATTATTTATTATTATTTTTTATTATTATTATTTGTTTCGTTATATCGCGTCTTACGACACCCACGGGATGATAAGGGGTAGTGGATACTGTTACAACGCCTACGCTACACGGTAAAAACTAGATAAGGCACTGACCTCGAACTGCGCGCTGAATGTCTTAAAGACGCCCTCCCAGAGGCTGCCGGACTGCGTGAGCACTTGCACGATGTCCCCCACGTGCGAGGTCGCCGCGTGCATAAAGTGCGCGTTATTGTACACACCCTCGGCTACTACGCGGCCGCGTGGTGACCTGGACACAGAGAAGGCACCAGTCAGCAATAGAATTCGATGATCGAATAGCGGATATGGTGGAGGCCTTGCTTGAGAAACTAGAATAATAATAATTTATTTGCAACAAATATGTTGGTGGTTACAGGCATTTCAATTAGGGATAGTACAAGCATATTTGGCCAGTTGCATGCAAATACATAATTGTATAGTACATAATTCTATGAAAAAATAATAAAAAGTTAAAGTTACAGCCTATATACGTCCCACTGCTGGGCACAGGGTTCCTCTCATTTCTGACAGGGTTTTAGGGCAAGGAAGTTTCCGCCGCGCTGCCCCAGTGCTTGTTGGCGAACTTCACATGTCTTTGAATTATTTTTTTTTCTTATTTCTATGACAAGCAGGTTTCCTCACGATGTTTTCTTTCACCGCCGAGCATCATATAAATCAGCACTTTTTTATAGCATTGAGTGACAAACGATCTCACAATCTATCTGTTGGTAAGTGGATGCTGCGTCCCATAGACATCCACACTTATTATACTCAATTAAGAATCAAAATGCAAATGCGTTGTAACCCTGACGACTAAGATGGAATGCCTCAATCCCAGTAAGAAGGGTCTCCGCTTCTCTGCACTCACCGTACGAAACACAGAAGCATTACGCTGCTATTTTACGCTGGTATTCTGTGAGAGCGTGGCCCTGCCCCGGTCGAGACGACACATTCGTGCTACAACTATAATATAGCTGCAGCGTGGCTCTACCACGTAAAAATTGCAATTAACAATTTCATTGGTGCCGGCGGTGATCGAACCCAGGTTACTCGCGTACTGTGAAATTTACAGCCAGCGTTCACAATCTGAGCTACCACGGCTCGTTTAATTACAATCTTAATATATATATATATATATATATACATTACGTGTCACGTTATTTGTCCGCGATGGACTCCTAAACTACTTAACTATAAATAAATTCAAGTTTAAAAGGTTATAATATAAATAACACGTATAGAGAGACGTCACCAATAAAAGTACAGAAGAGAGTCCCGCAAACAGTTGTATACAAGATGGTGGCAATAGAGGCTACTTTTTATTTTGGCCGCCAAATAACATGTATACGCTGTTGTGTTTTGGATGACAGAGCCTGTGGAATTACGGGCTGTGAGGTGTCCATCTTGTTCTCAGAGATATTTTTTTATAGGATAGGGTGGTAAACGAGCACACAGTCTACCTGGTAGTAAGTGGATACTGTGGCCTGTTATTTTGACATTTTTTTCAATTTATTTATTCGTATAGATTTCTCAAATTACTCTGAAAATTACTCCCCACACCAATTTTGCTTTAAAACCTTTAAAAAATAATGTAGATTAATCTGTGTACTTCGGAACACTACCTTACACGTGTTACTAACACGCGCTTAACAATTGTAAAGTTCGACAAATCGACCATGCTAAGAAATGCCATAAATATTTCAAAACTTAAGTACCACTTCAACTTACTGAATTAGTTGCATATGGTTATCAGTATCACTCACTGCCAACTCGACGCCGAAGGTTTCTTTTTTACTCTACTATTAAAATATGTATATACTTTTTTTATAGAATAAGTGTGGAGAGAACCGGAGACCCTTTTTAATGGAAACGAGGCATTCCATCTTAGTCCTCACGGGTGACATTGCATCTGCATTTTGCGGGCCACAGCAACCACTTACCATCAGGTGAAATGTGTGCTCGTATGTCACCTTTATCTTATAAAAAAATAATTCCTAAGATATAGGGAAACAGTGTCTAGTATATCACATGCTATACAAGCAACGGATAATATAACTTACCTGACTGAAATCAACAACAGACATTTCTATTTTAAATAATTTGACAAAAAACCTATTTACATAAATTACATAATACTACACCACAATAAAGAGTTGGATTTTGGCTCCACAAAGAACTTTTTAAGCAATCTCAAAATGCGTATCATAAGCGTAGATAAAACTGGTATGACATAAAAATTGTACAAAATTTGGCAAACACTCAGTCCAATCCGTAAAAAATCTAGGCTTGGATGATAATAATAAATTTATTACAAGGCTGCAGCCTACTGAATATAGGCCTCTCCATAGATTGCCACACTTGGCAGGCAAGATGGCAACCGTAGCTGTTTTTGTTTTTAATTTCTCATGAGGAAGGCACTGCTGCCACTGGATATGGGATAGAGGATATTCTTATGATGACACTGCACTTTAATGACACATTACTTTGTATTTAAACAGTTATGAAATATTGTTTGCAAACATTGTAATGGTAGCAGCAGAACAGTTTCATCACCCAGTTATTACATGAAAAACAAGTATCAATATACTTAAGTAACAATTGGAAATTACTTTTATGCAAATTTATATTCACAATCACACAAATGAGTATAAAAGAAAGTATTGCCCCAAAATACAATAAGAATTTTAATTAATATTGTTTTAATTCTATTGAGTAATACAAAACTTTAGCATATCATAAAACTTTCAGATTCAAAAGAAAGTTCATAGTTCATACCAGTCAATGATTTTATTATAATTTACAGCATATATAATATTTTTTTTTTATAGGATAGGGTGACAAACGAGCACACAGTCCACCTGATGGTAAGTGGTTGCTGTGGTCCATAGACATCTACATCTATCCTCGATTACGAATCAAAATGCAGATGCGTTGTCACCCGTGAGGACTAAGATGGAATGCCTCGTTGCCAGTAAAAAGGGTCTCCGGTTCTCTACACTCACCATACGAAATACAGCAGCATTAAGCTACTATTTCACGCTGGTATTCTGTGAGAGCGTGGTCCTTCCCCGGTCGAGCCGACCCATTCGTGCTACAACTATACTACTAATATAACTGCAGCATGGCTCTACCACATATAGATATTTTGTTTAGAATGAGATTGTCACTTTTATTAATACAAAATTTTGTATTTAATTTCATTTAAATGAGTAATAACAATCATCACTGCGGTCTAAGTCCACCCTCCATAGATTACCTTGTAAGGGGAGTATTAGTCATATTATGTGCCATGCTTGGTGGACCAGTTGGCAACCACAGTCGTTATTATTCTCAAATGTTATCAAGGAAATGCTGCTTGCTACCAGTCTCCTGGTTTAGTTTCCTTCAGTCACCCCATAGGACACCAACAGGCTTAATAATATCGGGTATTGGATTCCCTTATGGTGCCGTTACAGGACTAAAACATTAACTTTAAGTAATTTTCCGTAATACTTGTGGTTCTACAATTAAAGAATCCCAACACCTTACAAGTTCATAGCACTTCTAATAAAATTTTGCGTATATCCCCTCGTCTGGCCAAACGCCATATTCTGGCGTCTCAAATAATTGATTCTCCTATTGTTGAATTTGAATTGTCACATTATGTAGTAAAATCAATCTGCTTGCCAAGGGTGATGTTTAGGACTAATCCTATCAATAACACGGTAACGTAACATCGGTAAGTTAAGATAAATATGATTTATTATTATTAAAACCTGCTTTTATTTTAACGCGATTTTTTTTAAGTTGGTTGATTTGATTTTTAATTTACATTGTAAGTGTGTAGTTGCTAAAAATATATAAAAGTTTAAAGGAACGAAAGTGAATGTGAAATGAATGTGAATGACAAAACTATGATAATAATGTAGGTACGAAAGGGAAATATGAAATTATGTAATACATATTATTGAATTATAAATAATATGTCAGTGAATGTAAATTATTGTTCTTTTACGCTCATATAATATCCCCTTACTATTGCACGGGCACTAAAAATATTTTAGTGCACAAAATGTACACTTTATCACAAACTACTGATAAAGATTACGACTGCACCTACTGGCACTAAAGAATAATTTGTGTAAATACAAGTTAAGATAAGTGAAAGCTTGTTTAGTGTTCTTATGACAAACAAACCCACACCAGTTTTACTGAAACAAGACCTCTTCCTTTCTTCTTTATGGCGGATGCATTCACCAATGTCAGTATGAAACTATGTTTACATGGTAAACCCATACTGCAGTCATGTAATGGTTGTGGCATGAATGGGTAAGCTCAACCGGAGTAGGACCACACACCACACTCTCACAGAACACTAGCATAAAATAGTAACTAAACACTGTTGTGTTCCTTGTGATGAGTGTAAAGAACCAGAGACTGACGCATTCCATCTTAGTATATAAAGGGTCACAGCGCAACTGGATTTTGATTCTTAATCGAGGATACATGTAAATGTCTATGAGCCACAGGATCAACTTATCACTAGGTAGAGGGTGTGCTCATTTGTCACCCTTATTATGTAAGTGTTTAATTAGTAGAATAGGTTAGGAAATACAAATATTATATAAGTATAAATACAGTGAAACCTGTTTAAGTGGGACCTGGGTAAGTGAGAAACCAATATTATTGAGAACTACAGAGGTCCCAGCACTTTTTCATCAAATTACTGTTAATGGGACTTTTCGAACCTGATTAAATGAGATTTGATTTCTAGGATTCCAGAATGGAACACAATAATTACCACCTGACCAAAATGACCAGCAGTTGACTTTCAGGATTTCGTTTCTATGAGTGATGATATACTCATTTCAGAAGAGTTCAATGATGATGATATTGTTTCGACGAATTTTTCTTTGGACACAGAAGAAGAAGTAGAAGAAGACTGTGAAGAGACTTCAGTAAAAATGTCAAAGCGTGAGGCAATGGAAGCTTTAAAAACTACACAAGTAATTTGAGATGTCAAATATTGATAATTCTAGTATTTTTGATCAAATTTATTCTATCAAGAAACAGGTTCAAACAACTAGCAATCACATACAAACAAACATAACCAATTACTTTAAGTCATAAACTTTACTGTATTGTATTATTTCTTTTATAATAAATACATACCCACACTTAATTCATAACACCAAAAATATGCATTTTCATTAACATTTTCACCTTTATAAATGGAATAACGGTACATTTCGAACTCTATAAGCAGGGGCCTCTGTAAAAAACAAAATTTGAAACCTGTCTAATTGAAAAACTGGATAAATGAAAACCTCTTTAAATGGTACAAAATCCTTGGTCCCTTGAGATCCCAATTAACCAGGTTTCACTGTATAATCAATATAACTATTTTTCTTTAAATCCTGTTCTTTTTATAATTCTAATGATTAAACTGTTTAAATACCTAAAACAAATGACTAACCCAAGTGTTAAAACAATATTATTGTTACAGTTGACCCAGTAATTCATTTTGCGAATTTTTTTAAGGTATATCTTACCAGTATTTCCATAGTAAATATTTTACTTAGGAAAACAATGTGCAACTTTCATAAAATACATGACACATAAGTCAAAAATCCGATTACAAGTACATACATAAACATAAACACTCATGCCTGCCACCCAGAGGGGTAGGCAGAGACTACTAACTTCCATTTGGCACGATCCTTACACCTATCTCGCCTTCTCCATATCCATCCTCCACATACATGCTCATTGGCTAAGAGTACTCTTAATTTGTCCCATTTTCAATATACCGCCAATTTGGTCGATAAACTTTCATCTAGGACATCTTTCCTCATTCATTCTTTCTACATGATCAAACCATTGAAGCATTCCTTTCTTAATCCTGATCACAACATCATCTTGCAAACCACACTCTTCTCTTATCACACAATTTCTCACCCTGTCATTCAGATTCAACCCTAACATTCTCCTTAACTACATTTCTACTGTGTTTATTCTACTCTTGTGCTTCACTTATTTCACTACCATACATTAAAGTAGGGACTAACAAAGCATTGTGAATTGCAATATGTGCCTTTTATGACACATTCTAACTTTCCACAATAGAGTATAGAGCTCCATTTACACTATTTGCTGCGTTCACTTGTCGTTTTATATCCTTACCATATCTCACATCCCTGCTAAATTCACATCCCAAATATACAAACTTTTAACCAACTCCCCTTCTTTTCTTATTTCACACATTGTTTTACTGTCTTCTCTTTCTAAAACCATAACTTTCGTCTTACTTGCATTCATTTTCTATTTATATGTAAATTAATTTTCTATTTATATGAAAATTGCCACAATGATATGACTTTTTACAGTGGTTGACATACTCAGGTTATTTTGTAATAACCGGCCAATTTGCAGAGAAGAATACAATAAGTATTATATTTATTTTCAAAAACTGCAATAAAGGTGTATCATTATTTATATATTTAAAAATTTTAAAATTTGACTACTCTTAAAAATAACCCAAATGAAAATATAGTGTTAAAAAATTTATTTAAGTAGGTATATGAAGTTAAATCATTTAGTCAGATATTAATGAATATTCAATTGAACTGAAAGTTGTTTTTGACTAGCTAATTAAATCATATCACTAACATACAAAATATGAAATGTAGAAATGATGCATTTTGAATGAAATAAGAATAGTCATTATTTATTATACTATTACTAAACTGGGGATTTTTTTCTGTATATTAATTAAATAATATAAATATAAATAATAATTTTAGTCTGTATAATTATGATACATCGATTGCATCGAATTAAAGTTATAGATATATCGTTTTCTATACTTTATTTTATTAGAGTAACAACTTAAAGGCTCACAGGAAGACATAGTAGAGCTCTCATTTCTAAAAGGGTTTTAAAGCAGAAAATAACTGCCATGCTGCAGAAATGTGAATTGACAGAATTCACAAGTATTTTTCATATTATATAACCTGCATAACTTACGGAGTTTATCAATGTAGCAAACTGTAAAAGTACTGTACTAACTGTAAAACATATTATATAATATGTTAATATTACAGCATATAGTTACTATGACAATATTTGGAGCAGCTTCTCTGTTTATTCATAATCGAGAAAAAGCAACCAATTATGTATTTTCTTTCCAGCTGTGTTCATTGTGCAATCGGTGAAACACATCTGGTACTTGCACACAGGGATGGAAGGGGGACAATGGAGGGTACGTTCAGGTTCACCCTTCCCTTGTGGAAAAGTATAGTTTATGAGAAATGATTTTTTGCTAGGGCAGGTGGTGGCTGCTTTCCCTTTGCGCCTACGTCTTTACAAAAACTCTAGGGGTAGGGCAGACAAGATTACGTGAAGTTGGGTCGTGCTGATTCGCTTTTAGTACAAATTCAACTTACCTTATGTATAACGTCAGTTTGACCAAAACTCTGATATAATAGTGATACAAATGAAACGATGTAATGCAAATTGTTATAATTTTCTCTTTTGAAAAACCTCTTGATCACTCTCCATTGCTATTCAATTGTTGTGTATGAGTCTGTATGAATCTTTAGCCACAAATGGATTATCTGGGTCTGAGTGATAAGCTTTTTTATGGGCGTTGCATTTTCTTATGTACCAATTTTAGTGAAATTTATTTTTATCATAATTAATTTAAAAAGCATTTCAAGTTAGTAAAACATTCAAGTTTAATTCTGACAAACCTCCCTGAAATAATAAATAAAATCGAGTACTGGACATCTACTTCATAATACTAGATCAAATTGAGATACAGTGGATTTTGGGTATAACGACGATGAAGGGACCACTCAATTTTCGTCCTTATATCCGGAAGTCGCTACAGGCAAAGGTAAAGAGATACAGTCACTTACACATGTATAGTTTATATTCATTTATTATTGAAAATATTTGCACACATAGTTATTCACTGGTACATTTCAAAATGCTACTCAGAATATCACTTTATAACTGAACCATAAATTTAACTCTGAAACCTACCTCAGCTAGCTACCTACCTATCTTAGCTGATATCTATAAACAAAAGGTAAAGGTCTCCACACTTGCTGACCATCTGTGTAGATGTAAACAAAATATAAGAAATGTTTGTGAAAGAAAGAAATCTTTGTGTCTTTGGTGGCAGACTTGGGTCCCAATATCTGCATGGGATTTCTAAGAATTTGTTACAAATTATTCATCAAAATCAGTCACTATACCTGCTGTTCAAGGGACCTAGATTTAACGTCACTATAGGTAAATGGTCGCTACAACCAAGGTCGTAATAAATGAAATCCACTATATTTGTGCTCCGTTATATACAATTTTTAGTGAAATTTATTTTTATCGCAATTAATTCAAAATGCATTTCAAACATCCAAAAACAATGCAAAAGGTTCAAGTTTAATGCTAACAAGCCTCCTAGGCTGAAAACATAATTAAAATCAAGTACCAGATATCCCATTGTAATCTCTTATGTCACATGCCTGAAAATTTTGTTGAATATTTGTGTTCTTGTGCTATTTAAATATTGTAACAATTGTAATTTATTACATAAAAAATGATAATGAATAGAGCCGTGGTAGCTCAGATCGTTAACACTCACTGTAAATATAACAGAATGCAAGTAACCTGGGTTCGATACCCTCCGGCACTAATAAAATTGTTAATTGCAATTTTAAGTGCTGATTTACCACATGCTCGGCGGTGAAGGAAAACATCGTGAGGAAACTTGCAAGTCTGAGGAATAAGAAAAATAATATTTCGAAGACATGTGAAGTCGGCCAACATGCATTGGGGCATTGCAGCGTACACTTCTTTGCCCTGAAATCCTCTCAGAAATGAGGGAAGACCCGTGCCCAGCAGTAGGATGTATATAGGCTTTAAATTGACTTTACTTACTGTTACATAAAAAATTAAATTTGTGAAAATTATAATGTAATTATCTACTAACATTGTTTTGTATATTCTATATACCCAATATCATCCAGTGAGTGTTGTGAAAGGCTACAGAGAAATGAAACAGTAGGTAGGCCAGCAGCGGCTACCTGATAACAAATCTAAATAATAAAAAACTGTGACCGACGATGCAACTATGACAAATATACCTCCTATGTGGGAATCAATGCGGAGGACTATGCTCAGCAGAAGAGTTTTGAATGCCTGTAATGAATGAATGAATTCATTAATATACTAAAGGTACATATAGGTCTATATATGTACCTTTAGTATATTATATAGATCTGGCATTATACACACTTACAAATTATACAAAAATCTTGCACACATAAAGTGAGAAAGGTGGTAATTTAGTCCTTATATTTGTAGTACTTACTGTTCATTGGTTGTTTTCTTTGTGATTCTATATTTTTAAGTCTTTTAATAGATGAAACATATTTAGATGTAAATTTATACATCATCTAACATCACACTACAATGGAAAAGCAACAAAAAAAAAGGTATTAATCTCATTTAAAAATATTTATTATAATGCAAAAAACAAAAAAAAACCTAGTTGATTAGAAAAGAGGGATAAAATAATTAATTCAAAAAAGTTTGTAGGTTTTTGGAGGATTGCCAAAAATGGTTAACAGCAAGGCAAAAGAATTATATGCCGAAAATTTACATAAATGAACATTATCTGTCTGTAATTTTAGGATAATCCATATTTAACCCATATTTATACAAATATTTATGATTTTGGAAATATCGCTCGAAATTTCACTTCAATCAAAATGTCTAAATTACACAGGCGCTGGGATCAGCTGATTACAAGCAGCTATTCTAATAGTCGTGATTGTACGCTGCTAAAGTAGGGCAAACATCTAAAGACGACCGCGTTCGTAGCTCTCGCACTGCAACGGCGGCGTGTCTCGAGTCGCACGGTACTTGATATCCAGCGTTTTGTTTACACTCTTTATTATAAACCACGCTCGCTATACTTCTAAAATCTGTCAATCTGACAAGGGGAATACGTATTCGCAAAGCGATCAACGTTTAATTCGAACAACAAAGACATGTCATATCAATGCTGAAAGTTGGTGGACTTTAACAGATCTTACCTCGGCGGCCCTTGGCGATTTTTGCGTTTGTTGTTCATATCTCCTTCGCCCGACTGCCCCGGCGGGTAGGCACCTTCTCGTCTGCGCGTGGGGACCGGAATTTTGGCTAATTATCACTTCTTTCTTTTACAACACAGTCCTTTCAACTTTCGCGGATGCACTAAACTGCAGTTGAAATTAAGAGTTAACACTCGAAATGCGACAACAGGGATGCATCTAATTCACTAAAATTGTTTGACATTTGCCGACAAATATAAACTGAAATATATTTGAGTACAAAATCACAATTCGATTTATTCTCGGGTACTATTCCCAGAAAATAAACGGGTTGGCAGATTTCTCGTGCCTGCAATCAGCGCAGGAATACAACATGGCGCTGTGACGTATTCATCAAAAGAATTGCAAAAATTACAAAACGTAGTTAGCAACTTCACTAGCACTTGTAACAACCAAATAAATGAATGTTGTAAATTTTAGGTTACCTAATTAATTATTGTTTTTTTCACAATAAATACCAATCTCATAAAAGGTTGGTGCTTGATCGACTTCCACTTACGAACTTTCAATATGGCGGAAAAGGTTAGTTGACTTGCCATATCAAAATAATTGTTAGGAGTCTGCTTTTGATGTGTTGGCAAAATAATTAATTAAAGTTTATTTTAAAAATAAAATAATCAAAACTTGCATATTTATGATAAATTAATTAACATGCTTCTTACAACCTAGTCAATATAACGGTTATTGAATTATGCGTTAACTGAGATTATTTCGTAATCATTATCAAAATGGGTGCGTTTGGCAGAAAAAAGCGCTAGCAAGCGCTTGTAAGCAAAATGGCGATCGTAAGCGGTAAGCGCTGTCAAATCGTAAGTAGCTATTTTCCTCCAGGACACGATGTTAGTTTCAACCGGGGAACCTAACCTAATTTAAATATATGTTTGTAAAGTATTCATATTAAAAACTTACCAATCATGAATTTTTAATAAAGTATATGTCTATTCATGTCATTATATTACTTAAAATTGACATTGTACAAAACAACTTATAATTTCTACTTCAAAACAAACAATTTAAAAAAAGCAAAATGGCGGATTGTGTCAGCGCTACTGAAGTAGCAATCGTGTCCTGGCCGAAAACTATTTTAGCGCTTGTAAGCGCTTGCTAGCGCTTTTTTCTGCCAAACGCACCCAATGTATTGTTTCTTACTGTCATAATAATATTATAGCATAATAATTAAGTTTAATAGATAATTTCGGTATAAACTATAAATAAAAACAAAAAACATAAATGATCAAATATAATATAGTAAAATAAATGTTACGTTTTATGAAACCTATTCTAGTGTCTATTGTCTATGGTAAGGTAGGGAAAGACTTTATCGCGCGCGCGCGAAATTCGTTTATCGATAAGCCTTCTCAAATGCAATGCAAGTTTGATATCGATCGCGGTGTGGTTGTAGTGTTAATTGTAATTGTAGGCTTTAAAAATGAGTCTAAAAAACGCGGCAAAAATGACCCAGCGGGAAAAATTCGAGTTTATTAACTCAGAAGTGCGTTCGTTTTATGAATATTGTAAAGAGGCGGGGATGACTGACGAGGAAATGGAAATTATTTGCCGTCCACTAACAACGGCTGTAAGAAAAGCATCCATTAAGAGATTGACTCGCGCATTTCTATTTCTCGTAATGGTAATAGCAATTGGATACACTGTGAGCCAAACGGAAACATTCCAGTGGCACGCGGCAGCGATTGCCCGAATGACACTGATAAGACTGTTACCAATTTGGGATTGGACTCCGTTATACTATAATAAATGCTTAATAGAGAGATCGCAGCCGCATAATGTGGACAACGATTTTGTTTCCCCTGCAGATTGCATTTCATGTGAATCGATCAGTAAGTAATATGAATACTATTACGGTGTTTTGTCAGCTCCAAGGAGAGAGGCGAATTCTTTTATTTAATCCAAGCAGTGATCACATGAAAAGAGATACAGGAAGTCGATGGATGCAGATAGCTTAGGATCGTGGTCTGTACCATTCCTTGAGGGTGGTCTATGTTTAACAATAGACTTGTGAAGGGCTCTAATAAAGACGCTATGAAACACTATACACTATGATAAGTAAAATTAAATATTTTTTTTAGTTTTAGGATAATTATAAAAATAGTGATGTAATAAATTAATTCTCGGAAAGCCACCAAAACCCCTGGGTGTACTGGGCAAAGCTGAGTACCCTGTGATGACTATGCTGTGTATAATAATTCTCTATATTACTATTCATTATTGTTTTTTGAAAATGCTTAGATAATAATAATTTTTCCAAGTAGGCTTCTTCTCCTTAATATTAATAGGTTGAAAAGAAATTATATTCGTGTAAAAAAATGTTTATACGTGATAGAGCCATGTTGCAGCTGTGTTATGACTATAACATGAATATTTCGGCTCGTTGACTGTCTCGTTGGTCTAGTGGTTGTAGTAGTGTGACTGCTGATCATGAGGTCCTGGGTTCGATTCCCGGATCGAGCCAAAAATCAAATATTAAAAAATTATTAAAGTAATTTAAATTATTAAAATCGATTATTTATTTATTTTTCATCAAGAAATTTTTAGGCGTTGTCCGGAGTCAGGAAGTAAGTGGTTTCTCATCCCCGTGTCTCGGAAAGCACGTAAAGCTGTTGGTTCTGCGCCTGATCTCTTTCTGGTCGTGTCGGTTTAAAGTCCCATCGGATTATGAGAGTGAGTGAATAGAGAGTGCATCTGTGCTTTCGCATACACTCTAGCACTATAATCCTGTACTGCGCCGATGGCTAGTCTCCGTTGAGGCCGGCCGCGGTGACCTAAATTCGGTCTGGAGGACTATACTAGGTACTATATTACTAATACTAGCGTACAATAGAAGCATAACACTGCTGTTTCGTATGGTTAGGTTTGAAGGGACTACCACTTTAGTCTAGTGGTAGTAAGTGCAACTGTTGACCATGTGGCCAAGGATTCGAATTTGGCATCAGGCTGAAATTAGTTAATGGATTTTTCAGTCAGGAAATTCTCTGTAGCAGCCCGGATTCAGGAAGCAACTACAACACGGTCAAAATTTGGGTTAGAGGACAAGGTGGAGAATAGAAGGATTTTACTGGTTTCATTCCATTTTAGCCCTCAAAGGTGAAAACGCGTCTGTATTTGATTCTTAGTAAAAGACAGATGTAAATAACTGTGGTCCACAGCACCCACCGTGGGTTGTGTAGTGGCGGTGTTAGAGCATCCACTATCCCACATCGTCCCGTGGGTTTCGTAGGAGGCGACAGAGGGCAACTGAAACAGGAGATGGACAGCAACATCTTCCTGGTAACTGCTGTTGACAACACACGTTCCAGGCCTGTCAACTATAGCAAAAACCCCCTTAAGAAACAATATCAGGCCTATGTTCAGCAGTGGACTTTTATAGGCTGTACGGGATGAAATGGATCAATGACAGCATCCACGTACAGTTTACCTTTTTTTAAAAATAGATATATAGAATTAACTAACACAGCTCCTGTATTTATATTGTCTAGATATAGCAAATTAATCTATTTGAAATGCCGAAAACATCTGCTCACGTTGGCTGATCTTCACTTCCTCACTGAGTCTGGCCCCCAGCAAACCCTCAATTTTGGCTCAATAGAAAATAAAGGCAATCTACACATGATATATTTTTACCCGCTGGCCCTAACAAGAGGATAATATTTTTTGAATGTATCTTGTAAATATACGTATATTTATTTGGCACGCTCAGTAGCCTAAACGGCTGGATGGATTTCAACATATGGGGTGTTCAATTCGTCTCCATTGTGGAAGTGACGTTTAATAAAATATACTTCAGTAATGTGACACGTGTACACTGATATTTACGTGTAGGAGGCACTCTATAGCTATTTTATGGTTGTAGCACGAATTGGTCGGCTTGACTGGGAAAATACTACGCTTTCACAGAATACCAGCGTAAAATAGAAACGCTATGCTGCTGTGTTTCGAATGGTGAGCGTGGAGAACCCGAGAACCTTTTACTGGAAATAAGGCATTCCATCTTAGTCCTCAGGAGTAATCTGCATTTTTATTCTTCATAGATAGAGGATACATGTCTATATATGCGATATATAGCATCCACTTACCATCAGGTGGGCTGTGTGCTCGCTTGTCACCCTAATTCTATTAAAAAACAAAATTTTACGAAGTCGGGTTTATTAAATTACTGTGTTAATTGGACTTGTTTATATTTTAATTTTACAGAGACAATCGCCCGCTTAGCAGATACAAACTACAACGACGTGTTCAACCATCACTTGCTACGAGGGGCCCCGGTGATCGTAGAAGACGCATTCTACGATTGGTCTATTACTCGTTCGGAGCTTAACCTCACTAGCTTCATCGGCGACGACGATCGCCTACGAGACTCGGTACCCTGTAGGATCCTCACTAACATCAGACTTGGTCGACAGCCAATGGACCTAGAGGAAATCGTTTCCCGAATAACCAATACAAAGATACCCAGCTGGTTCGTTCACTTCCAGAACTGCGATATACGTGCTGTGAAGTCGTTTAGAATTCTCGCGCCTAGACCGTATTTCCTGTCGCCACATATCCCCCCATCTCACTTCAACTGGCTCCTACTATCTAAAAACTACGACACGTACAGACATAAGTACCTTGAATTGGACGTAGGGTTGATTATCATGTCTCAGCTAAAGGGAAAGAATTTTGTGCAACTTAAACCCCGAACGCCTTGCCAAGACGTCTGTTACACATTGAGTTTTGAATTGATCGAAGGTGAAACCCTGGTGTTGGCCAACTCGCTGTGGGAGTTTGCGTATGTCCCTGGAAAGGGGGAGAATGTTGCAATGATTACTGAGACCGACTGGTTGGAGTCATAATGCGGAAACATATTCAAATGGCATGTGTTTTAAAAAATCGTGGTAAAAATTCAGTCTATGTAAGATTTGCTGTTGTCACAGAAAAATTAAAAGTAAGAATATTACAATATATTACCTTGCTTAGCGGGTCATAAGTTCAGACTTAAATATTTGGTAAAGTATGTGTATAACTTGAATGTAATAAACCTTTGTCGTTTTGAAAGTTTGCGTTTTCGATTAAATTAAAGAGGTTTAAATGATTTGCTTGCTTTACATACCTAGTTTGAAGAGCATCTCCCGCCCTCACTCAATTGCGCTAGGACACACTAGGCAAGACACCATTGTCGGTAATATGACACGTGTTTCGCATTTAAACGAAGTATCACCAGGAGAAACAGAGATCGTATTATCGACGACGGTTAGATACGGAGTAGATGCTCCTCAAACTAAGAAAGAAACTTTCATCAGGATCTTAGCTTATTAATTTTAATATGTTCAATATAATGTGCTATTAACGTAGTTACGCCCAGTTCTATTAATAACTCGATTAAAATAAAAACTTCTTGAAATTCGTGGAATAGAATTCGTTGCGGTTATTACCAACGCCAAAAAAGTTTTTGTAAAGGTTTCTGTGTATTATATACGCATATTTTATGTTAGGATGGAGAAATGTTAGCAGTTTGTGAACAAGTAGGTAATAATAAATATCGCACTAGTGAAAAGCACCCGAAGTGAACGAGTCGCGTATATCGAAAGTATACAAGGACAGCACGCATTCGTAGTGTTCTTACACTGTATGTTTTCAGAATGTGCAGCAAATAAAATTTTCAGAACATGTACGATTTCTGCGTAATAGTCGCGTGTACTTTCCAACGCTCATTCAGTAAATTAGTTTAGCGGTTATACAAGGCTAGAACCGACATGTTCTGATATGTATACATTTAGGATGTAAGCGCATAACAAGTGTAAGTAAAGTATACAAGCTCAGAAATTTACTAAGTAAATGTTATTATATTAAAAAAATTGCAACAATTAATTAGTTATCAACTAATCATGTAGTTATAACTTTATGGCAAATTTAAAGGTAACTGTTGAAATAAAAGTCCTTTGTGGGAGACAAAATTATTTTTATGATAAAAGTAGTAAGTAGTACATTTTCTTTTATTTTTTTTTATCACGGAACTGTCAGGCGAACAGGCAGTAATTATAAGTTTAGTTATAATATTAGTGTTATTTTGTACAACATATAAATACTATCTACACACATTAATAACATACACTCTATCGCGTTTATGCTCGATGTATGTTTTTAACTAGTGCAGCAAGTTTTTCGCTCAGTTTAAGCGTACCTTATTGGAAAGTAAACGCGATAAAAGCGTGATAACCTTGTATAGTTTCTAAAAATAGTTATGGTCATAGCAAATTGAAACCATATGCGATCAGTCCCAACTTGTGCGTACTTACAACAACAACTTGTATACTTTCAATATCTCGATCTAAGCTATGTTTATCCCTAAAACTTGGATTTTTTAAAATTATTTTTTTAATTAAATTTTAATGAACCGGGAACAGGAAGAAACCAGGGGGGGGGGGGGTTAGTTCATAATTAAAAGGCATTATAATGAATTCAAGTCTCGCTCGGATTTCTTAGAATGGTTCACTCTACGGTGCCTGTATCTAACGGTTGCAGACATCCAGATGAAGGAGCTTTTGAATGTCATAGTTTTACACCTTAATAAAAGATGTTT
Organism: Parnassius smintheus behrii; assembly: GCA_036936625.1. Lineage (NCBI taxonomy): Eukaryota > Metazoa > Arthropoda > Insecta > Lepidoptera > Papilionidae > Parnassius > Parnassius smintheus. The sequence continues at coordinate 43,096,554 of JAUPFT010000017.1, forward strand.
TAAGGGACTCAGCATTTTGATGCTACTCAGCTACAGGTCGATTGTGCGTTTTGACGTTTTGCGTTGGTTATGTTCTATTGTGTGATGTATCGATTGTAAATCGATGTCTTTTTATATTAATGCATTGTTTTAAATTGCAAATTATTATCCGTACCGTTACATTTACAGCCTATTAAAATTAGAGATGGGCCGAACATGTATTTCACCGAATACGAATATTCGGCCGAAAGTTCGGTAAAACTTTTACCGAATCGAATATTCGGCCGAACATTAATCGGCAAGATCACTTCGGTCCCTAACCAATTTATGTTGAAACTTGTTACCGTAGAGCGCCCGGAATTACTGCCGGAACCTGCCTCTCGCTCACCCGCCACACCTGACATGTTTTTGCATTATCTAGTACTGAGCAAATTGCTGGCACATGCTTATATTTTGACTATTTTGTGAGAAAAAGAGTAATTCGTTGTGTTATTGTTAATGAAAATTGATAATTTTATGATAAAAATAGGTGGCAGGAGATCTACCATTTGGACTTATTTTAGAGAAACTGAGGACCAAAATAAAGTGAAATGTACTAATGTAATGTAATGTTTCTTTGTTTGATTCCAAAAACATTTTATCAAGCTTTCTATTTGCTATAATTGGAAATAAATCAACAGTGCATCAAAGCATAACGCTATACAAGTAGATTTAACCTATTAATAAAATATACTCTCAACAGTAAAATTATGAAAGACATGGCATTACTCAATTTGTACATTTCAATACGGTGGACACTTTGAGTACCACATTAACGAATGTTCGGTAATTTAGCCGAATATTCGGCCGAATACGAATTTTCGGTAAAGTTGCCGAATATGCCGAATACCGAATATAAAACGAATATTCGGCTCATCTCTAATTAAAATCCCCTGCTGTCTAGGCCCTCCATAGATTGCCTCGTAAGGGGGTTGGCAACGCAGTTTTTTTTTAGTTGGTAGGTACTAGGGAGACGCTGCTGCCCATCTCCTGATTAGTTTCCCCTGTCGCTTCTTACGGCACCCACGGGATGACATGGGAGAGTGGATATTCTTAAAATATTATCATTACATTTATTGTAGCTCTCTTCTATATCTTTCTGAACCGTATGCCGTAGAAAAGTTGTATTGTGCAAAAAAACTTATGACTCGATGATTGTAAGAAAATTTTCGCGTAGATTTTGAAAGTATATTATATCAAAACTTTAAAGCAAAATACATAATAATCATTGAAATATGGCTATCAGTATATCTATTGCTATCACTCGCTTAGTAGTCACACTAATTTGGATAAGCACTTTATTTACCTTAAAAATAATGAGACATATAATACAGAAGGGATTGAAATAAAAATAAGGTTAAAAGAAATATATATTATTAAAGTAAGTTAACTACCGCACTAAAAAGTGGATTAATAATTAATCAGAGGTTCCTCACAAATGTATAAAATCCACAAAAAACGACTTAATATTTAATGAAGCGAATCTAGATTTCGGTAGATAGTTGAAATATTTGATAATATACTACTATTCACACTTGACGAAAAAATTGTGTACGTTTCCTAAAATATTTCAGATTAAAAGAACTTTGACATAGTCATAATATATTATTTATTTGACCAAAATAATTAATATCATTTAAATATTGGACCCAAATCGAGACTGATACAAGTTGGAACATATCAACATCTCTCTGGCATACGATCTCATAGTCAAAACATTTTTTTAATATCTACGTAGCATAATTAATTACACTTCATATTATCCTGCACTGTGACTTTAATACACAACACCATGTCTATGAATTGTCTTGAAAGCGGAAATAACATTATAACAAAGTGTAAATTACATATATTATGAAGTAACAGCTTATACGTCCCAGTGCTGGGCAGACAACTTTCATTCCTGATATACCCTGGTATACCCTATACCTAAGGCCAAGGAAGAGTTCGCTACGCTGACTCAATGCTATTGGACAGATTTATCTTCTAATATTTTATAATTTTTCAGACATAAGTGGTTCCCCAATGCTTGCGATCAATATTTCGCATTGCCTAAAAGCCAAATGTATTCTTAGGGTATAAAATGATTGCAGAAATCGTAATCAGTTAAAGTTATTATTTTAATAGATAATTTTACGTATGAGACTTTATAGGAATCATAAAATATATAAGTAGAATTTTCACAATTTCGGCGTATATGCTAGAAAAAATAAATATACCTAAGTATTAATATTGTACATTTTTTTATAATATTTGAGATTCATCTATGTATTTAAAGAGGAGCATAATTACAGGCTGTGAGGTATTCCAACTTACTCCTCAGACGAGACAGCGCACCTGTAGCGTGTATTCATGCCTCCAGGAGCCACTTAACAACAGCGAACATGCAGTCGCTTATAACTTCAGTTTTTCTTTAAATGTAACACTTAATGGCAAGTGGCTTCTGCGGCACATGGATATTCGTAAACAGCTTCAATTGAAGAAGAAATATATCTTCCGAGCGTCAAGATGAAATGTCTCATTAGGTTGGTACGAAGCTAGATGGACTCAGGGGCGTAGATGTGGAAGCGTGGCCCATTTCAGCAGATTTTAGGGAGTGGTTTTTAAGTTGGCTGTTACTGAATACTTCTGATTAGCTTTAGATATAACGAACACTGTAGTGTTGCAAGCTCTGAAAATAAAGACAATCTGCGCACTCGCCAAGGGCAGGGATAAGTATGAAAAGTACATTCTATTGTTTTATTCATTTTAAGTAATATACAAACACTACATATAGAAGACTTAATTCTATGTTTTATTTAGGATACCTCGTGTGAACGGAGTAGAAACCTATGGCACTGATACTTTACAAAAAATAAAAACAAAAGTTTTGAATTTAATAAATAAATTAATTAAAATTAAAATCTATCGAAATTCAAATCATATCCAGGGTGGACTTTACGAACGGCAATAAAACAATAAATTTAGTAGGCATCTTTGACCTTGTCACTTCGCAGGGTCACAGGCTAGAGTGGATATGATTGAGGATGTCTTGAAGTAATAATATCTTTAATTAAAAAAATGTTTATTGAAAGCTGTAAAATGTTGTAATCTAAAAGTGTGTTAATCTTTTTAAGTTCACATATTTCCGCTTTTAAGTCAATCGTTGTGTCGCTATATTATATTATAGTTATATTGTATAGAGTTTAAGAAGTTTAAAATGAATTTTTATTGTGACAAAGTACCTCAGTATTACATATTACATATAATTATATAAATTGTAATGTCAAGCAATCAGTCTTTCATTTTCCTTACTTTTTACATGGTCAAAAGCGTATGACATGTTACCGCTTTTCATTTTATTAGCCAGCTAATTTAATGGCTAGTCCAACGCTGTCATTAAATTAGCTGGCCTAACTTTTATTAGAATAAAATTAAAGTATGATGTCCATACAACCATATGAAATACCAATACCAAGGCTAACTATGCACGAGTATAGATGCTACCACATATCCCAATTCGTTTTCTCTGTCGCCTCTTAGACACCCACGGATTATATTTTTTTAGAATAAGGTTGACAAACGAGCACACAGTCCACCTGATGGTAAGTGGATGCCATAGGCATGTATATCTATCCTCGATTAAGAATGAAAATAAAGCCGTGGAAGGAAAAGGGGAGATCTCCCGCCGGGCAAGGTGTTCTGCCCGGGGAGCGGCCAACACTCCAAATGGTAGTTTGGAGCTATTCTAAATATAGTATTTTTGATTTGGAGCTTTGATAGCGCGATTTAGGCTTCGATGTATTTTTCGCTTGTGGCGCGACGACAGCGCCGCCACGATACAGATATTTTGTAATCTCTCAGGACTACGACGCAATGCCTCGTTTCTAGTAAAAAGGGTCTCCGGTTTTCTACACTCACCATTCGAAATACAGCAGCTATTTTACGCTGATTTTCTGTGAGAACGCGATCCTTCCTCGGTCGAGCCAACCCATTTGTGCTACCACCATAATATAGCTGCCATGAGGCTTCCATGTATGAGACGTATCTATATTACTCTTTATTGAAACTAGCATAATTGTGTAAAAATGATTATATGTCAGCAATATGCAGCAAAATCAAAAACAATTTTTAATCTGTAAAAGTATTTATTTCACTAAACCGACACTGGCAGCATTATGAATTACCATACCCAGCTTCTTCAGTTTCATTACATAATATAATACTAATAGTCTGTGACTAGTCAATCTTCTCCTTGTGCACGGGCTTGCCTCGAAGCCACATCAGCAAGTTCTTAAGCGACAACACTACCGGGAACATTATTGGTAGAAACAGCGGAATGTAAATTGCGTACCTGTAATGAAAATAATAATATTATAATATCTTTACTGCAGTATCCACTACCCCATATCGTCCCGTGCATAGAATACTATAATACACAATAGAATGGCTGTCAACCTTATTTTTTACGACGATAGGCATCGTCGGTAGCACACATACAAGCAATAACGTCGTATTATCACTACAACAAACCCAATTCGCTGTGTTGACAGACAGATTTTAATACATATTTATTTGTAAATAGAGTGCAATTTGGCATTTTCTAAATAATTTGCATGGGAAATTCGGAAACGATTGTAACGTCAAAACACATCTCGTGTTGACATTTATACGTGTGAATTGACGTGTTAGTGACATTTTAGTGGCTACACGGGCTCCGCCCACTCCACTGTTCTATTATGTATGTATTATAGTATTCCATGGTCCCGTGGGTGTCGTAAGAGGCACCGGAGTGAAACTGAAACGAGAGCGAAATTGAGATGGGTGATAAAAAATGCCGTTCCCAATCCACGTGCTGAGCGTGGCGACTGTGGTAAAATCCACCCCATGAGGCAATCTACAGGGGAGGTAATCTATGATCAGCAGTGGACTTTTATAGACTGTAATGGAATGGAATGGATATTTAGTGCATCCTTAAGATTAAGCACGAAAAGTCACAAAAACAAAACTAATTTTCTCAAAAAATTTACTGCTTGTAAAATTTGTGTAGTAACAATTATTATGAAACTATTGACATCTGATTGACAGCCTCTTTGGTGTCTAGTAGTCGTAAACGTGATTGCTGAAGGTTCCGGGTACGAATCCCGGTCGAACCAAAAAAAATCAGTTAGATATTGAGTTTTCCCGTCAAGAAATTCTCAGTAGCAGCCCGGAGTCAGGAAGTTGGTGGTGTTTCACCCTCGTGCCTCGGAAAACGCGGGTGTCGGATTGCCGTCCCATCTGCCTAGGAAATAGCCGTGTGGGTTGGCTGTGAGGCATTCCATCTTACTCCACAGGAATTTTTTTAAAGAATATTAACAATGCTATAAACATTACTAATATTCCCCTTAACAACTTGCGGTAAGCTTAAATTGCTTGTGTTACGAGTGGTTCACGCCAGTAGTCGAATGGCGGATTCGAACCCACGACCTTTTTGAGTTCGCGGTCCGCGCCCTGCCATTAAGCTACTGTCGCTTACTAACAACATTAACGACGCATCTGTAGCATTCTGTGTTTGAAGTTGGTTGCGGGTATCCATGGATTATCAGTGGCTATTTACCCATCAGGCGGACTCTAAGATCGTTTGTCACTTCAGTTTTATTTAGAAAATATCTTCCATCGTCAACGCTAATAGAAAACCGTAAACAAGTGATTATTAAAAATTTTGTACTTTAAAAATTTAATATACCACGTTTTTTCACATACCCACATTGTCACCCGACTGTGAGCTATGTTCAAAATTTCAAGTCTCCAGCTCATCGGGAAGTGCTCGAAATTTGAGTTGCAAGATCCCACACGGAACGAAAGATAGACAAACAAGAAAGCGACGCAAGAAAAATGTGGTAAAATGAATGGAATTAAGGTTAAGGGCCTATACTACCTCAGCTCAAATTCTAATTTCACTTCTCCGCGCGTCGTATGCTATCTACAGACATGTTTGTAATCACTAATACTGTAAGTAGATAGGTCGTTAGATATTTATCATTGGGTTTACTATATTTATCTCTGTTTCTTTACGCCAACCCAGTCGCTTCTTATTTTTATTTCGGTTATTTCCCATTTTAATTTTACGTCGTCCTGTTTCGTAATGTGTATTCTGAACGTAAGCGACAAAGCTTTCCCGTTCGAAAGCCAAAGCGAGACTGAGGGGGAAGCGGGGGTATCGGGCGGCTAGGTACAAGCTTCAGGACGCCGATAGTTTAGATAATTTCTTTTCACAGTGAAAATAATGGTAATTAAAAAAAAAACTTAAGCCCAGCTTTATAGTTAGTTCAGTTACAACGCAAAGTTTCGTGGTCTAATTTATTTTGTAAATACCAGCGGTGTATTGTTCGGTTTCTAGGTAACTTAGGATTTTTTTTCTATCGAGAAAATTTTATGGAATCGTGTTTTTGTCTAACATAGTACTTAACATTAATCCTTAAGTTTACCATATATTTATTTCAAAATTATTGCTGCAATATTTTCAGCATAACGGCGGATCTTGTTAAGCCATTTGAGGTAGTATAGGCTATTAAGTCACGTGATGGGAGATCACACGAAATCAAAATATAATTTACTGGCAAAACTCATTATTATTTTATGTTTTAAAACATTTTAAATATTATTTGAACTTTAATTGTATTGCAAATACTTTAACAAACGGTACACTCACTTTTGGTCATCGGGGAAGTACAGCAGAGCGAGTAGGCTGGGGTCCATGAAGGCCGTCTCTGCAGCCATAAACGCGGTCTGCGACTTGCGATACGACTCTACTAGATCGCCTTTAATCGCCAAATCACCGGCCTGAGATATCCCTTCTACCGCTGCCTTGATGGAAGCTCCCACTTCATCGTTTATCACGATGTTGGATATTTCGCCTGTGGGGAAAATATCATCCGCTCTTAAGACCGCGTAGCCGACTGGTTAGATCACTTAATGTAATCACTTGAAGTTTCAACAAGTATATAAATATCGTATTACATGCTTCAACTTAAGAGACACTATGGTTTGAATACCGGCGTAAAATAGCAGCTTAATGCTGCTGTGTTTCGTAAAGATGTGTAGAGAAGAAACATAGACCCTTTTTATTGGAAGCGAGGCATTCCAACTTAGTCCTCACGGGTGACAACGCATCTGCATTTTGATACGAAATCGATAGTAGATGTAGATGTCTATGGGCCGCAGCAATTACTTACAAATAGGTGGACCGTGTGAATCGTTTACTAAATCGATTCCTATCATTTTTAATATAGGTAATTGTTTTATCGCAAAACTAATTAAAACTACGTAAATTACAGTCACACTAAATCTGTACAGTCAAAACAAACTGAAATGGACCGTAACTTAAGGCAATAAGACTTTTAAGAGTGCAGTTTTATTTGTATTATTACTAATTCTGTCATTCAATAAAAATAAATAAAAATGAACTTTATTTCAAGCATGTTAAGTCTTTGCGTTCGTAGGTTTGTACTGTGACCACAACATTCTTTCGGAATTAGTATAACTAATTTGATAATCAGTGCATAAAAATGTTTAACAAAAATTCAGTGTATGTAATATGATTATAACATAATATACTAATTGGGGTGTCTGAGGGTGTGCGTTAATTACGTTACATATTATATATATATATTCATAATTTTTTGTACACACTATATGTACAATATAATTATATCAATATGATACTTAAGTATTATATGCTATGTCTTTATAAAAAGTTGCGAATTTTAATCCTAAATGTATTAAATGTCAAAATAAATAAAGTACAAAGTAAAGAAAAGGAACATAAATTCCGTAACATACTAAGACACGTCTAATATACGAGTATATATCTACCTAGTAACTGCGCCAGAGACTGCAAGGTCCTCTCGGCAGACGTGATTTGCTCCAAGCTCCTGATCCTCAGGAGACTGTCAACTTCCCAACGCCGCGGTATCACGGAGCGAAGTGGCTCTAGGTATGCACCTTCGATATTACTCTGCGAGTTATAATGGGTTTAGAGAGCATTTGGCTAACTTTGGTTATTAATTATTAATTTTTGTTTCGTTCTACGCAGAATCTACTTGGTGATATAATCTATGATCTACTAGGTCATATGATAAAGCTGTAGCTATATTATGGCAGCACTACGGATAGGCCGGCTCGACCGGGGAAGAAAAACGCTCTCATATAATATCAGCGTAAAAATCAAAATAATGCTGTGTTTCATATGGTGAGTGTAGAGAATAAGAGATTCTTTACTGGTAACGAGGCAGTCCATCTTAGTCCTACAGGTGACAACGCATCTGCATTTTGATTCCTAATCGAGGATAGTTTTTATATACGTGGTAGAGCCACGCTTAACTATATTGTGGTTGTAGCACGAATGGGTCAGCTCGACCGGGGAAGGAACCCTCTCACAGAATACCAGCGTAAAATAGCAGCTTAATACTGCTGTGTTTGGTATGGTGAGTGTAGAGAACCGGAGACCCTTTTTTACTGGAAACGACGCATTCCATTTTAGTCCTCAGGAGTGAAAACGCATTTGCGTTTTGATTCTTAATCGAGGATAACTGGAGATGTATATGGGCCACAGCATCCACTTACCGTCAGGTGGACTGTCTGCGCGTTGATCATCTTACTCTAAAAAAAAACATATATGTAACTATGAAATGAAATCTAATGAATGATTTTTATTCAATAAAGAAAATAAATAACACATATTGAAAGTAATTTTTTATTTACGGTAAGTATACCGCAGTTGACACGTCTAGTAAGCGGGTGGCGTGCGCAGATTTTTCATATTACTCAGTTGTAATCAAAAAAATGCTGCTGACAATCTTGTGGTTTAGTTTGCCCCTGTCACCTCTTGCGACATCCATGGGATGATATGAGTACGTTGTCACCATTATGCTATAAAAAAGTCTATGGGCCGTAGCGTCCATGTACCATCAGGTAGAGTTGACTCGCTTATCACCTTTAAAAAACGTGGTACTTCTCTGCCTAGGAGTCTGGTTGGGAGGTGCACCCATCTTACTTCCGTCTGTCGCCAAATAGCAGTGTCTGCACTGCACTATACAGTATAGTTACAGGCTGTGACCTGTGAGTCATTCCATCTTAGTCCTCGGAGGTGGTAATGCATCAGTAGCCTTCTTTGTATAAAGCTGAATGCAATTGTACATAGATTGCAGTAGTCACTTACCAGGTGGACTGTAAGTTCGTTTCTCACCACGGTTTTATTAAAAAAAATGGTCGACTCTGCAGGCCATTCCTGGAATTTCCCGCTAATTTCAAATGCAAAGCGCTCCAAATTTCACCAGATTATGTTGCGAAATCTCGAAGTTATGTTAAAAAAAACTAAAAATTCTTTCTCCATCGAAATCTCACGAACGATTCTTTTACGCGTGTTTTTATGTATATAATAGCGACCCGCCATAGCTTCATGTGTGCGGTATAAATTAAAGTTTTTCAAGTCATCATCATTCACATTTAAGATAATTATCTATTTTTTTTTAAATTTTTATCAATTTAATGAAAAAAAAATCCAAGCAATCACACCTGACATTACTCTGTATCTGCTTATAAAGTTTCATCAAAATAGATTCCACCATTCCGAAGATAAGCTTGGACAAGCAGACAGGCAGACACAAATATTAACAATGGTTATTAATGTCCCATCGCAGATAGATATCAATGTCTGAGGGCCACAGCATCCACTTATGACCAGGTGGACTGTGTGCTCGTTTGTCACCCTTATTTTAGAATAACGTCTCACCTTATCAGTAATTCCCAACAACTCTCTCAGCTGCGCAATAAAGGTACCCATGATGAGTTTAACGGGAGGCTTCCACGCGGTGCTCTCTTGGCGGCAGTCTGCTGCGGTTGGGTTCCCGAATACCACTCCACCCCACTTAGGCGAAATGAACGCTTGTACTGGCGCTGACACTTTCTTCTCTAGAAGGAAATTTAACAGAAACCCTTTTAATTTTATTATTATAAAAACTTAGCTTATCATATCAATTTATATGCTATCCATATCCAGTTTACACAACTTTACAGTGTCTTGCAACACTACACAAAACGTTTAATCATCGACGCTGCTCGATACTGTCGATTCTTTTTTAAAAGAGCCAAGCTTCAACGTATTATGAATGTGGTATAAGTGATCTCCTACACCTAGGAAGCATCACGCTCGCACAGAATATTCACGTGAAATAGCAGCTTAATACTGCTGTATATGATGAGTGTAGAAAATCGAAAAGCCATTTTAGAGGAATTGTTCGGAATAATTCCAGCCGCCAAATTCCACCAACGCACATCGCGACAAACCACACGCTGCTATCCACACCATCCAGGATGCTTAGCGATCCACTACTGTACTATCTCGTACGACTCCTTTGTGGGATCGTTTACCACCGGCGATTTTTCACAAGAAAGAAGTGAAAACATTCGGTTTTGTAATTTTTTTTGTTTCGTAAGAGGAGACAGAGACAAATCAGGCATCTGAAATCAAACGGCTGAAAATGAAAAAATAAAAACAAAAATAAAAAAATGTAAAAACAAACAACATCAAACGCGACAGAAAATTTAAGTTCAAATGAAATAAAATATAAATAAAAATATTTCACACCAAATGATTTATTTCATATGATCGATCATTTTCGACCACAAGCCAATTTTATAGCAAATAAATGTTACAATACTTTTGTTTAGACATGTGGAGCCTAAATTAAAAGTAATTTTATCGAACAAAAGTTGACTCTCAAGTTAGTACATAAAACAGACGTCAGATGGCCCCATAGAATACTATAATACATATATAATAGAACGGGGGAGTGGGCGGAGCTCGCGTAGCCACTACAATGTCACTAACACGTCAATTCACACATATAAATGTCAAAAATGAGGCTGATGACGACCGAGCCGAGCGCGCTTGATGTCTAGTGGAGCCGAGTAAGCCCGATTCAGCGTTACCGATCCGAGCGTGACGTTTCACTTTCGTTCACTGTTCGGAAACACCGCGCCTAAAATTTTCACTTGAGAAAAAGTTGAAGAGGAATATTTATTTTTATGCCAGCGATCCGGTCCGGCTTCGCGCGGGTGACATCTGGATCTCGACAACAGTGCCACCTACCGAGTCCAATCGAAATATGTTTAAAACATCTAGACTCAAACATACACATTTTTTTTAAATATAAATCGGTCCAGCCGTTTCCAAGTTTTTGCGAGACTAATAGTGTTAGAGCCACGCGGCAGCTTTTGCTGCTGCACGTATGGCTCGAACCGGGGTGGCACCACGACCTCACGGAAGACCAGCGTGAAGTAGAAGCTCTGCTTCTGCATTCCGTCTGGAGAGTTCATGTGGCCGGAGGCCCAACCCCCTCCCCCCTTATCATTGTAGCGGAGTTAATTAGAATACTACCCCAGGAGGGTATCAGCACCTCTGCTGACGGAGAATCCCTCGCTGAGCATCCATGCCCAAGCTACCCTACTCTTCCTGAGCGTGGATGCTCAGGCTACCACGCGTATTCTGAGGGGAGGTTGGGGGGATTGGGCGAAATTCTGCTCGAGACTCGGGACTGTCGGAGCAATAAGACAAAGGAGTGGCAGGGGGGCCACGCTATCCGTGAATTTCTGCAACATCAGGGGCTTCATTCAAACCTTAATGCTGTCCACTACCGTCTGGAAACGACGAAGCCGACCTTGCTCTTTCTAACCGAGACACAGGTGCCATTTCCAACTGACACTTCGTATCTCTCCTACCCGGGGTAGAAATTAGAACACTCTTTTGTATCACGGGCTGGAGTTTGCGTGTACGTCAGAGGGGACATCTGTTTTCGACGCCTCGACAGTCTTGAAGGTACGAACCTGTCCATCTTATGGCTGCGCGTAGACAGCGACGACCATCTCCGTCTCTACGGATGCCTCTACAGGTCCCTAAGCGGTCATGCTGACACAGACCGACTTCCTAGGCTGCACTAAAAGTATCGGGAATGGAATATTTCCACTGTTCCTGTCATATTAAAATCTTTTTAATTGAAAAATCCTTGGTTTTAAAAATCAAATAACATTTATTTATTTAAAAAAGATTCTCGGTCTTGTCACAAGGTTTTGTCAAACTTGTTTAGTCGTTGAAAAAATGGAATTGACTCGAGAAAATTCAAGAGCGATGATTTATTATGACTTTCGAAGTGGCTTAACACAAAAACAGTGTGTTGACCGGATGATTTCTGCATTTGGTGATGAAGCCCCATCCAAAACCACAATTTATCGCTGTTTGCCGAATTTCAACGTGGACGTGACAAGCTCAGTGATGATCCCCGTCAAGGTCGTCCAAAAACTGCAGTCACCCAAGAAAACGTTGATGCTGTGCGTAAGGTGATTGAGGAAGATCGGCATGTGACATACCGTGAAATTCAGGCAACATTAGACATTGGCATGAGTCAAATACAAATAATCTTGCATGAACAATTACCAGGCGGTCCCATAATGAACTGGCCTGATATAGTTCAACGCGACATGTCGCTACATGTTGTGTTGCATTAAATAGTACGTTTATCGTGCACTTAATATAAGAAACATGCATCGACATGAAATGCTTAGTCTTAGTTTAACAGGCATTTGAATAACGAGAGTCGCGTATTTTTTCAAAATGTCGAAAACTGAGTATCGAAGCGTCATAAAGTTTCTGTTTAAAGAAGGTTTATCCCCTGCCCAAATAAAAGAACGATTGGATGGCGTGTATAAGGAGCCTGCCCCCTCCTATAGCACAGTGAAAAATTGGGTGAAAGAGTTTCGCCTCGGGAGAGAAACCGTCGAAGACTTTGGCCACGACGGTCGACCTGTGGAAGTGCTCACTCCCGAAACGATTGCTCTTATCGAAGAGGAGGTTCTGAGTGACCGCCGTTTGAAGATTAGAGAAATAGCAGCAAGGCTTGGGCTCTCTAATAATACCGTTCATGGCGCGATCCATGAACATCTTCACATGAAAAAAGTGAGTGCAAGATGGGTACCGAAACTTCTTTCAGCGGTACAGAGACAGGAAATAGTGCGCTGCGCTTCGGAGTTTTTGGATCTTTGTGGCGAAAATCCAAAGACTGTGATCGAGCGGCTAGTGACTGGTGATGAAGACTCGCGCGGACCGCCGTAGCGAACAGACGCGCGCAGCGGAAAGCTCCCGAGAGCCGATCCGCGCACGACCCACGCACTGCGTGTGGTATCTTGAAATTTTGTGCGGTTCTTAAAACAATCCACATTGGAACGAGACTTGAAGTGAATAGAAAGTAAAAAATCATGAACTGTGAGGACCCCGGGGGGAGCACCCCCTGGGATTTACCAGAAGAAGTGAGACAGGCAACACCCAACAGAATTAGTGAATCAAGAGTAATAGGAAACATGCTCTCGAAAAACAACAGTGAAAGTTCACACAAATCTAATGATATGGACACGGATCTACTTAGTCTAGACAAGGACAGTAAACAAGTAAAAGACAAAGTGAAAAAAGTGAAAATGGACCTCAATGAGTTCAATAAAAATATAATACAGTGCTGGGAATGCGAACAATACTTCCAAACGGACGCCCCCCTGTGGGGTACCAATCAAATGAACACGAGGAAAATCCAATGTAAGGTATGCATGGAAAGCTTTCTCATAAAGGCGGCCACTACTATAGTGCCCAAATTCGAAAAAGAAACACTAAAAATCGAAACTACCATAACAATATACACAGCCACGCTAAAAACCGGAGTAAGCAAATTTCGTGCGTGCGTGGACTGTAAAACAAAGAGAGAATTGATCACCCTTCCGATAGACGCATTTACATCGGAGGAATGGTTCATCTGTAAGTGCGGCAAAAATCAACTTGCACTTATAAAAACCACGGCAGAGGATTCAAGCCCGTCTCTAACCACCCAAAGAGGCAAGAAAAAAAGAAATCGTAAAGTCAGAACGACAAATAATACCGTCGAACTTTGCGCGCTAAATACATACCAGGGCGTTGGCTTGCAAGAGCCAGTGCACGTGCAACGAACGAGGTTAGAGCCGACGAACGGCACATGCAAGCCGCTCGCCGCCCGGACCGCCCTCCGCCTCACCTCAGGGGAACGACACAGCGTGCGAGCGCCTACGCTAGTGAACAAAAGAAACGACACCATCGCCCAAAGCCACACGACCACGGCGCGTACCTGCGCGACCGAAACAACCCAAAGTTTGGCCGCCACATGTAACACCCAGCGCGCGGACAGGCAAGCCGAGGCCAACTCGGAAACAATCTATAATATACCGTTAGCAAAAAGATTTGAAACGCTACAAAACGAAAATAGAGGAATAAAAAGACAACGCACCGGAACAGATAAGTTCGTGACGCCCACACAGAAAAACACACATATCCCTGATATAATAATTAGGGATGAAAAAATAATGAAAGACCAACGCGCCCTCAGATTTATAAGAGAGGCGACATCAACAAATAATTCAACGCTTAGAGTGACGAACGGACAAATAAAAATCAACCCGGGGAGCTCAGCAGCCCGGGAAGACATTCTCACGAAAATCCAAGTGTGCGAACCATCAAGAATAATAGCACCAAAACCGAAAGCTGACAGACAATCGGCGACAAAAGTGGTGCTGAAAAATGAAACATACGGTGAGGACACTGACATAATCGCAGAAGAGATAGCGGAATGCATTGGCATTAAACCGATATCAATAAAACCGCTAGGAAAAGCAGGTAAAATACACCTCTTGATTTTTTGAAAATAAATATAAACAAAAAAGCGTCCTGGAAGCATGCAAAACCGCTGACAGGAAGTTCTTCTGCGCCCCTTGCATAAAGGTAGAGCCATTCAGAGAAAACCCGAGACACATAGTGCAATGCAAGAAATGCTATGCATTTGACCACTCGAAACAGTCTTGCTACGGCAGACAAGAAGAATCACAGATCAAAATCAATACACCCGAGGGCACTACGACGATGGTCTGCAAAACTGTAAGAAAGAAGGACACAGCGCGAACAACGCTACCTGCCAGATATTTCAAAAAATGATATCCAAACAAATGGAACAAGCGAAAGCCAAACAGACTAAACAAGAAGAGAGAATCAGACGTGCAACAGTCAGACCTGGAGTCAGATATGCGGACGTCTCAAGCAAAGACAATTCCCCGCCTTGCCACAGAAGGAGCCGACATTATCACAGGGGGAGCAGGCAATGTTACCACCGATGAACGAAACAACCATAGAAAGCCTCCACCTAAGACTGGAGCGAACGGAAAAACTACTAATGAAGCTCATAGAAACCATGAATAACACACAACGACAGACCAATGGCTAATTACGACCAAAAAAGAATACAGAACCTCAAAATCCTACACCTAAATGCACAAGGACTGAGAAAGAAATTCATTGAAGTAAAAAAGCTGGCAGAAAAATACAGGCCAGCCATAATAGTGATAAACGAATGCAAAAACGACTTCGACAAGGAGAAGTTTAACATGAAAGGATACGATAAAATCACACACTCGCTTAAAACCCACTTAACCACGGCCATGTACATACAAAGGGGGCTAAGATGGACCGAAACAGAGGTCACACCGGGGTGGGGAGAAGAGAGAAGAAAAATTGAAGGCGTGGGCATCAAACTGTTCACAGACCACGCGACCGGACAATACATAAAAATAAAAGGGACCTACTTTCAAATCCCAAATCAACACCAAGCCAGAGAAGAGCTTGAAGAAACCTTGGCTGACGAACCAACGATCATAATAGGAGATCTGAATCTACAGATGCGCGCCCTGAACCAAAGAAGAGACGCAGGCCTAGGCATTGGAATCAGGAAAGCAATAAACGACGGAATCTGCTCGTTAAAAAACGCCGGCGCGCCGTCGAGGCCGGCCAACCAAGGCAACGCAATCCTGGACATAGCCGTAATAACACACCAACAGATCGAGGCACAAGCCAAGCAGTTAGAAAGCGTCGGGTCAGACCATCTACCATGGCTACTCACTATAAAAATCGAACACAACATAGAGGAAAACAAATCTCGCAACACAAGGAAGATACGCGAGGACGAGGGGGCGATGGAATCATACCAACAAACCATGTGGGAAGGCTTCCGCTACCTACACGGGGAAATAATCACGGAGGAAGACTGCGAAAGATACGTCGAAACCATGGAGAAATCCATTACAGCAGCCCTCGACGAACACGCACCTTTCAGAACAACAACGAGACGAGAACATCTACCACCGGAAATTAATGAAAAGATAGACTTCAGAAACAAGCTAAAACAAATTAAATGGCAGGCAAGGCACGGCAGCCTCAACCTACAACGAGAGACACGTGTCCTCTACAACAAAGCCAAAAAAGAAGCAGACCAAGCACTGAGAGTATATACCGAGAAGGGCTGGCTGGATAAGATCCAGGATCCGAATGACAATAGGTCGCAAATGTGGCGCATCCAACGCAACATGAAGAAACCAATCATGAGACTACCAAACATAACGGGCTGCAAAACGGAAAAAGAGACGATCGACTCACTGACTGAGGCAGCAATAGTAAAAGAGGCAGTAATTGTGACGGAAGACGTGGGCACAGAGAAAACGACCCCGTTCCAGCCACTCGACACAACATCAAAACACGAAGTCAAATTAGCACTGAGCAGGTTCAAAAACAAAAAGGCTCCCGGGCCAGATGGAATCAAGGCAGACGCCCTCAAACTCGGGGGAGAAGTCTTCACCGAGGCATTTGTGCCTCTCGCTAACTTTATATTGTCCACAAGCTACTTCCCTAAGAGATGGAAAACCGGCGTGTGCATCTTCCTGCACAAAGCTGGCAAAGATCATCGCCAGGCACTATCGTACCGCCCGATCACACTGCTCAACATAATGGGCAAACTGTGCGAGCGACTGATCCTGAGACGACTCACCGCCACGGTGGACCGGCTGCAACCACCGTTCCAACTCGGCTTCACAAGGGCCAGAGGCACAGCGACCCAGATCCTTCGCACCGGTAAAATAATCACAGATGCCTTGGCCAACGGCGACAGCGTCTCCATGTTATCAACAGATCTCTCGAAAGCCTTTGACTCGATTAACCACAAAGGCTTGATCAAAAAGCTACAAGACAAAGACGTACCCACTAACATCACAAAAATTATAGAAAACTACCTTGCAGGCAGACAACTGAAAGGCAGGTTTAGAACAACTGAAACAGAGGAGAAACCTATACTCCATGGCATGCCTCAAGGATCGATCCTGGGACCGGTGATTTTCAATCTGTATGTCCATGACATCTGGGACATACATGACAGAATTAAGGGGCTCAAACTCTCACAGTACGCGGATGACCTCTGCATTCTCAACAGAGCCACAAACCCAGACCATGCAACCATGCGATCGGAATGGGCAGCAGAAACTATTATTAACTACTATACGAGATGGGGGCTCAAATGCAACATAGAGAAAACCGAGTGCATTATGTTCTCAAAGAAAAGTAAATACCGCCCAGCGGTAAAATTAAAACAACAGATGCTACCATACCAAAACCAGATCAAATACCTCGGCGTGGTCTTCGATAAACGCATGAGAATGAATCAACACACCGAAAAGGTAGTGAAGAAACTGAAACGGGTCAGAGGATCCCTTGTCCCGATAATTGGATACTACGCAAAAACAGATCTAGAAACCAAACTGGCCATAATACAGGCCTGCATTCTGCCACTGCTGGACTACGGAGTGGTCCAACTGCTATCGAGGTACAGCGCGACGAACCTGAGTAAAATCGAAAGACAATACAGAATGGCACTCAAGAGTGCTGCCCAACTACCGAAAAGAATATCCACAGAGACGCTATGGGAGATGGCTGACATAGAAGCCTGGCACCTACGTGCCGAGGACATAAATCAGAATATGTTGGACAACATTGCCCAACTGGAAATAGAAGACCTGGAATCCCCCGGTGACGCCTACCTGGCGCACGGAGAATTCAATCCCCTCAGGACCAACCATAGAATAGGTGAAATTGTATATGATCCCAAAAAGAAAAATTACAAGCGATGGCCCACCGATAACACGGGAGCCCCGCGCCCTCTTAGGATAAGGTAATTAAGGCTAGCAAATAAGTACACAAAAAGACAAATGAAATACATAATAATTTTATTGTATAAACTTTATTATGAATAAGCAAAACACAGCAAACACAGATCCACCTAGGACATAAGTTAGCTGACTCACCCTCGCACGGTTCACCGGCCGTGAGGATGCAAATGTAAATACACAAGTAAGCAAATAAATATTTTCTGATTCTGATTCTGATTTTGACTGGTGATGAAACTATGATCTTGTATTATGATCCACAAAGCAAGCGCGAGTCAATGGAATGGCGTTATAAGGGTGAAAAGCCCCCTAGAAAGGCATAGGTGCAACAATCGACTAAAAAACTGATGTGCACAATATTTTGGGATTTTCAAGGCATTTTGATGGTGGATTTTAAAGAACGTAATACAGTCGTGAACGGCGAATATTATGCTTCTTTAATATATAAATTACGAGACAAGATAAAGGAAAAACGAAGAGGCAAGCTGTCTAAAGGTGTCCTGTTGCTCCATGACAACGCCCCTGTTCATACCGCTGGTGTTTCGAAGAATGCAGTTCGTCAATGCGGGTTCACAGAAGTTCAACATCCACCTTACAGTCCAGACATGGCCCCGTCCGACTATTATTTATTTCCAAATTTAAAGCGGGACTTAAGAGGAAGAACATTTTCAAGCGATGAAGAGTTGCAGGCGGCCGTCTTCAGTCATTTTGAGGATAAAAAATGTGATTATTTTTATAAAGGTTTAGAGATGTTGATTCACAGATGTCAGAAGTGTGTTAGTATTCATGGTGATTATATTGAAAAATAAAATTGGTTTCGTTTCATTTCCTTTATTGGTTCATAGTTAGGCCAATTCATTATGGGACCGCCTACGTAGGTGTAAAAAAGATATATGGATGATGGAAACCGCATTCGCTCCGTGAAGAGCAAGATGCGGCTCGCGTTACTTGGTGCGTCAGAACTCTCGAAAGATTCCACGCAGGATCCCCAAATGCTGTATACAACATCGTATCAGGTGACGAATCCTGGATATACGCGTACGAGCCCGAAACAAAAAACCAGTCACGAGTTTGGGTGTTCGAAAATGAGTTGAAGCCAACAAAAATTTTTGGTTCACGGAGTGTTGCAAAAAAAAAAATGGTGGCCACGTTTGTCTCCAAAACCGGCCATGTTACGACTATTCCTCTTGAGGGACCAAGAACGGTTAATGCAGAATGGTATGCTAGCATTTGTTTGCCATAGGTCGTTTCCGAACTCCGTAAAGAGAACTGCAACCGCCGCATCATCCTCCATCACGACAATGCGAGTTCTCACACCGCACACAGAACAAAAGTTTTTAGAGCAAGAAAACATAGAATTATTAGACCATCCGCCGTACAGCCCCGACCTAAGACCTAATGATTTCTATACTTTTCCTAAAATAAAGAATAAATTGCGTGGACAGAGATTTTCATTGCATGAAGAAGCTGTGGACGCCTACAAAACGGCCATTTTGGAAACCCCAACTTCCGAATGGAATGGTTGCTTCAATGATTGGTTCCATCGTATGGAAAAATGTGTCAAATTTCGCGGAGAATACTTCGAAAAGCAATAAATAAATAGTAATGTTTGTGTGTCACTTCCTTGATTCCCGAAATTTTCAGTGCCACCCTCGTATCGACTACGTCCACGTTACTGTAGACTTCGTGCTACAACACGTCCCACCGGCAGAGATCGTGATACTTGGTGATTTTAACGCCTACCACGCTGAATGGCTTGATTATCGTTTAACCGATTATGCGGGTAGATCTGTATATGACTTTTCTTTGGCATATGATCTGATACAACTGGTTACCTTGCCTACGTGGATCCTAGAAGATTATGTACCTTACCTGTCGGACCTTCTGCTGACCTATCACCCGGACGGATATCAGGTCTCCGTCAATGCTCCTCTTGACTCCATGGACCATTATCTGATCCGGAGTACGGTGCCCTTCACGCTCCTAGAAATTAGTTCGACTTCCTTCGGGAACACCTGCATTCTGGTCGCTCGCCAAGCCTGTCCAATGGAACTTTTGTCAACAGAGATGGTTGACAGAAGTTCTCTTAGACAGGCATGTTTTCCTTTACCATTGAGCACGAGGTAAATCGGAAAGTGATAACGCGTTTGTATTCAGATTCTTAATTGAAGATAGATGTAGATGTCTATTGGCCACAGCGTCCATTTACAATCAGGTGGAATGTGTGTACGTTTGTCACCCTTACTCTATAACATAAAAATGTAGGTACCGTGTTGGTATATCTGGAGCGGGGCCCGGTCGCAGGGCACGACGTACAGCGCCAGGTTGAGCGCCGGGCGCTCCGACACGTGCGTGGCGGCGCGGCCCTCCAGCCGCGTCAGCAGCTGCTGCAGCTTCTCCTCGCGCACGGCCCAGTGCCGCCCCCGCTCTGAACCGTCCTTCACCTGCGGACCATTGGACTCACTAGCACGATAAAAACCTTTTTACTGCAGCAAACGTGTAGGTCTCGCTCGATAGCTAAAGAACCAAATAATTCGTTACAATAAGTGAGAACTATGACGCGTAATGCGCGGCGGAGAGGGGAGCGCCGCCTTGATCAGTTCGTTGCGTTACTTACGTACACATGTGTTCATGTACAATACACGGCCGACATACCCTTAATTTTTTTATTGAATAATGGTAACAAATGAGCACACATTCCACTTGAAGGTAAGTGGACGCTGTGGCCCATCAAATACATCTACATCTATCATGAATTAAGAATTAAAATGTAGATCCTTTGTCACCCAGAGAACTAAGATGGACTTTCCAGTAAAAAGGGTCTCCGGTTCTCTACACTCACAATACGAAACACAGTAGCATTAAGCAATGTGTAGCAATAAGCAAATTTTACACTGCACTGCTACTTATTACAAGGTCTCGCTTCTTTAACTGCCTCGTTGGTCTAGTGGTTGGTGCGACCGCTAATCATGAGGTCCAGGGTTCGAATCCCGGGTCGGGTCAAAAAATCTATTATTGAGTTTTTCTGTCAAGAAATTCTCAGTAGTTGCCCGGAGTCAGGAAGTTGCGGTGTCTCACCCCCCCTACCTCGAAAAGCACGTAAAGTCCTGCGCCTGATCTTTCTCCGGTCGTGTCGGTTTACCGTCCCATCGGATTATGAGAGTGAGGGAATAGAGAGTGCACCTGTGCTTGCGCATACACTTGGGCACTATAATCCTGTCCTGCGTCGATGGCTAGCCTCCGTTGAGGCTGGCCGCCGTGACCGAAATTCGGTTTGGAGGACATTATTATTATTATGGGGTATCTAAATAATTTTCTCATCTGGTTGGGTTCCATAAATATATAATTCCAAACAAAAATGATAAATATACATAAATAACAATAAAATAAAATAAATACATAAATAAATAAAATCCCAACCAGATGGAAGCGAGGGCTTGGGCAGGGGAGACCAAACAGCCGAGGGTTAGGGGGAAAGGGAAAGAAACCAGCGGACAATGCGGGCAGTATCGAGGAGCACCGCCAACTGCATTTGAGCCCGGAGCAGTCCGTCACGGAGTCCCAGTCGCCTCAGATGACCCGAGAGGCTGACTGGGATTAGCCCGCTTGCAGAAACGACTACAGGTATAATTTCGGTCGACACCCCACATGGGGTGGGCACCCCACATGTCGGTCACCTCATGAGCCAGGTCCAGATATTTTGTTCGTTTATCTGTTTCGGCTTTCACGAGGTTCTCGTCATACGGAATGGTAATGTCGACCAAAAATATCCTTGAGTGTGCCCGGTCCATCAGCACAATATCAGGCTTATTCACAAGAATTTTCCTGTCTGTGATGATGGCCCAGTCCCAGTAGATCCTGGCGCGGTCATTTTCGAGCAAGGCTTCCGGCAGGTACTTGTAATACAGCAGTTTCCGGTCCACGAGACCGTATTTCAGAGCGAGCTCCTGGTGTAGAATTCTGGCTACTAGGTTGTGCCTGTGCAAGTACTCAGAGTTAGAAAGCGCCGAACAACCGGAGATGACGTGCCTAAGTGACTCACCGGGATGGCGATAAGCTCGACAGATGTCGACGGTGCCATCCTTTAGGATGTATCTCCGATAGTTGTTGGTCCGAATAACCTGATCCTGTATCGCACAGACGAAACTCTCGGTTTCCCCGAAGAGGTCACCAAAACGTAGCCAGTTGACAGAGGCGACTGTATCTACGAAAGGTTCATGTAGAGACTTGTAGAACCTCCCGTGGAGCTCCTTCTCCTTACATACAGTCTCCCGGTCGGAAATGCTCTGTACTGCCGGTTCTTGCCATTGCTCGTTGGCCAAGGATAGAGGGGTAAGCCCGTTATCACAACAAATGACGTCCCTATAGAATGGATCATCCGATCTCGTCAGAAAGTAATTACGGAGGCAGCACACTTCGCGATTATGCATGGTAAGCGCGCTTTATAAGCCACGCCCACCATATACAGGGCGTTAAGTTCCGTCTGAGTCCACCTGAGTATGCCAAAGGTATACATGAGGACAGGCATGACCCAGCAGTTATATGCGTGTGTCTTATTACAACCGGACAAAAGGCTGTTAAGCACTTTGGTCAAGCGTGCATAAAACACGTCGCAAACTGACTGTTTCATACCAGCCTCATCGATACCGATGTTCTGTGACATACCCAGGTATCGGTATGTTTCAGCCTCGGAAAGGGTCCTCAAGTTGACGGGCATAGATACTCTATGCTCTCACTCTATGCCCTCAGAGTTAGCAACCCTTCCCCTTTTAACAAGGAGGACCGCACACTCATCCGTTCCCAGCTCAATTCCAATAAAACTGCTACATTCACAAGTGATATTTAGCAATTCCATAAGATGGGAGCGACTGGAGGCGAATAACTTGAGGTAATTCGTATAGAAAAGGTGTGTCACTTTTGTACTTCCTTTCCGAAGCTGAAATCCCCTCCCGGAGCCCTTCAGTAATGTACTGAGAGGGTTCAAAGAGAGGCAGAACCAGATTGGACTCATACAATCGCCCTGGAAGATACCCCTTCTTATCCTCATGAGCTTATTATTATTATTACTTATTACAAAAGAGCGTAGTCCTTCCCAAGTCGAGCCAATCCATTCATGTTACAACTATAATATAGCTGCAGCGTGGCTCTGCCACATATCAGTATAATTAGACATTGTGAGACATTACCACCTTCTCGTGGAGTAGGGACTTAGTATCCATAGTTTCATCAGCTACGGTGAACTAATAGTGGATACTCCGAGTGGTCTTTGACAGCCCACCACCAGAGCAGCATGTGTGTTAGTACTTAGTAGACTGCGACGAGAGAGCAGTCACCGTTGCCACAGACGAGATGGACGCCTCCTGACCGAAGCCACTTTTTTGCATGGGGATCTTAGCAAACTAATTTTTTACATCTTAAACCTAAATAGGGAATAGGACACAATGATTTTCAAGCTTTATTGAAACTAAAAAAAAGAAAACATATAATTTTGATACCATACCTCTTTGGCTTGGAAATCGAAGTTAAGCAAATAAAGCCACTGGGACTTCAGGGTGAAGTTGTGCAAAACTTCCAGCTCGTCCACAAACGAACCGATGTAATCTGGAAACATAATGATGATATAAATACACAAACAATTTAACCAGCCTCAATAACCAACTGGACATGGATATTTTCAATAGTAAGTATAGGTATTTAGGTTGGCACAAATGCCAACCTACATACTTTCATAGACATCAGTTCAAAATTCAAATCTGAATCGATATTCGAATCGAATATTTGTGTAAATGTATAAATTGAAAGAAATTACCGATTTATTACCACAAAGTTAAGCTTATCGATAATGTTGCCAGTCCTCATAACCTTTAGTCGGTTTACGCCTGACATTCATTGAACAAGGTCGATGGTAGATATAATTGAAAATAAAATATGATAATTAATTCAGACAAGGCGCCATTACTCGCATTCATGTGGACCATTTTATTATATGGAAATCAAGATAGCTAATAAGAAAGACATTTATTTAATGATACCATGCTCATCACATTATGATGAAATCGATTACACTAACGACGGGTAAAGAATAAATGTGATTATTTTTTTATTATTAGATGACAAAGAGCCGTGGTAGCTCAGATGGTTAGTGCTCGCTGTAAATTTCACAGTAAACGAGCAAACCGGGTTCAATCCTTGCCAGCACCAATGAAATTGTTGTGTGAAATGAAAACATCGTGAGGAAACCTGCATTTCAGAAAAATAAGGAAAAAAATATTTCGAAGACATGTGAAGTTCGCTAACACGCATTGAAGCAGCGCGGCGGACACTTCCTTGAACTAAACCCTCTCAAAAATGAGCGAAGGCCTGTGCCGAGCAGTGGAACGTATATAGGCTGTAACTTTACTTTTTTTTTACTTTTTTTATAGAAGGGTTAACAACGAGCGCACTCTCAACCTATATCAGGTTAAATCAGGCTAAGTGTATGGTAGATGGTCCATACACTTTCATGGATCCCAGGTTAAGTATCAATAACGCAGATGCGCTGTCACTCATGAGGGCTAAAATGGAACTACCAAAGCCAATATAAAAAATTAAAGCACATGCATCCAGTAAGGATATAACAATACGAAATAAAGCTAACCAGTTCGAATGCCTTAATTCGAATACCAATATTTATATAAAAATATATAAATATTATATTATAGTATGTTTTTATACATTGCAAGTATTATTATAGTATTTAGTATACATTCTATTACTGTATTTATTTATTTAGTTTAAATTAACATAATATTCATATAATTTATAGTAACATTTCCTAATCAAAAAGCTATTTAGTGCTATCACAAACTTCTTATATTCTTCTATTTCTATGATATGTTTGGGTAATGTATTATATAGTTTAACTGTCATGGAATATGGTCCAGAACTGTATAAATATAAAGTGGTTTTAGGTAATATTAATTTATTTCTCTTCCTAAGTTGTATATTATGTCTATTTATATTATTATCACTAGCTTTAGGTAAGTTTAGAGAACTGGAGACGCTTTGACTGGCGACAAGGTTTTCATCTTAGTCCTCAATCAAAGGTGACGAACGCATCTGTAGCGTTATTTGTTAGTAGTTGCCTGCAAGTGTCCATGGATAGCAGGAGCCATTTACAATCAGACATACTGTAAATTCATTAGTCACTTCATTCTAATAATTTTTTTTTTATAAAAAGGGTATCCGGTTCTTATCAGCCATCACTCATCTCATACGTGGTAGAGATACGCTGCAGCTATATTATGGTTGTAGCAGGAATGGCTCGGCTCGACCGGAGTAGGACTGCGCTCTCACAGAATACCAGTGTAAAATAGGAACCTAATATAGACTCTTTTTTACTGAAATCGAGGCATTCCATCTTAGTCCTCAGGGGTAACAAAGCTTCTGCGTTTTGATTCTTAATCGAAGATAAATGTAGATGTCTACGGGCCACAGCATCCACTTACCATCAAGCAGACTGTGTGCTAGTTTGTCACCCTTATTCTATTTAAAAAAAACACTGACACAAAGCACAGCAGCATCCTGTTGCTATTTCACGTTAATATTCTATCGTTTCCCGATCGTGACGAATCATTCGTGCTTCAACGTAACTCTATGGCGATGTATGTAACATTACACATAGTATAAATTGTATACCATAATTATATACCTTCCATCGCATCACCAGCTTGGAATTCCACCTTCAAATCCTGCGGACGAGGGTGTACCACAGACAAAACTACGTGATATCCGGGACCGGGCGGGAATCGGACCCGTCGTGTTGAATCCGCGGTGTCTGAACGGGCGCCTTCGAGTACGGACGGTTCGTAGATCCATTGCTTCAGGACCTTGGCAATGGTTTCTGCCGCTGTGGAACAGTATTGCAAATTTAATTTATAAACGAAATCAACATTTCTTCATCAATTTCCCAGTGGCGTATCATTAATAATTGAAGGATTTAACATATATTATTAAACTTCGTTAAGAGGTATTTAACTTGTGACACTTAACCAAGTTCTTCCACTGTTTAGATAGTATTTACGCGTTACTTTTTTCAGTCAAGACATTCTCTGGAACAACTCGGAGTCAAGAAGTTGGCGGTGTTTCAGCCCCGTGCATCGGAAAGCACGTAAAGCCATTGGTTCTGCGCCTGATCTTTCGAGTCGGATTGTTATTTGATCAGATTATGAGAGTGTGGGAATAGAGAGGGCACATGTGCCCTTGCACAACATTATAATGACCACTACCCAGGAAACATTATAGTGACCACTATAATGTTGTCCTGGGTAGTGTCTGAAATTCGGTCTGAAGAACAATATCATTGTTATAGCTATTAAGATATTTATTTATTTAATATGATTTTTGTGTCAAATTATCTAAGTGCCGTAGAATTTTGCTTTAATAACCCAACATCCTGGGGGTGGGCCTTTCCCAATATACGTCAATGACTTGACTCCTGGAACGTGAGTGTCTTCCTATATATGGATAACTTGCCATATTTGCCACGTCCCACCACACCACTGACCACCCGACACTGCTTCCAGATACCAGCCTGGAAATTTGTATTTTGGTTTTTCTTTGGATTTGTCGAAAGACTGCACTTGTTTGGACATTTCCCATTATGAAGAATGGAATAGTGAATTTTTTTTTCATCACAGCCCATCAAAAGGTCACGGCTGCGCATAGGCCTCCGCCATAGATTGCCTCATAAGGGTGGATATTTGTCATGGCACCCTTGGCAAGCGGGTTGGCAACTGCAGCTTTTCTCTAGCTGTTATCAGAATGCTGCTGCCCATCTGTTGATTTGTCCCTTTCTTTCGCCACTTACGACACAAGGGGTGATATAGCTCGTGGATATTCTCCATCGCCACCACTCGATCAAAGTTATTAAAAGCTTATAAATAAACTATAACGTAACACCCTGTGTTTAGATGAAGTAAAGATCTATAAAAAATAGTTGTTAGTACTAGCAAATACGTAAGGTCGATCGATCATTTATATAAGTGGTGGGCCTTGATAAAATATAAAATAAAAAAACTCTTGGTACGTGTATTATTAAATACAAGTGCGATTAACGTTTTTGTAAAAGTGACTTTAAATAGATACAAAAAATGTCTATTTAAAGCCACACGTCTACGCGAACACACAATTATGTAGTGTTCGCGTAAACATAAGAAATCATTAAAAATATATTTGTCGATGGTCACTGTTACCATACTAAAAGCGTTTCGTTTTCCCCTATAAGCCGTTCTGCGGTGTACGAACATGCAAGAACGGTTAAAGTTACAGCCTATTAAATTCACTGTTGAAATAAGACCTCCCCCGTAGACCGCTTATGGGGATATTTGCCATAGTTGGCACGCGGGTTCGCAACTGCGGTTGTTTATTTTTAGTCGTAATTAAGAAAACGTTGCTGCCCATCTCCTGATCTGTTGCCCTCTGTCGCCTCCTACGACACCCACGGGATGACATGGTGGGGCAGTGGATATTCTTACAACGCCATTTACACAAAATACTGGACACAACTTATAACGACTTACATTCGTTCATTTTCAGTCTCCCTAAGTTGAAGAGTGCTTAAGGGGAAATATAACCTAAAATGGCTTAGCAAGATTATTAATTTTGAAATAAATATATGGTAAAGTTGAGGATTAATGCTAAAGATTATGTTAGACGAAAACACGATTCCGTAAAATTTTCTCGATAGAAAAAAAATCCAAAGTTACCTCCAAACTGAACGATTAACCGCTGTTATTCATAAAATACTTTTAATAAGATCATGAAACTTTGCATACTAACTGAACTAACTATAAAGCAGTGCTTATGTTATTTACTTTTTTTAAAATACCAATATTTTCACTGTAAAAAGAAATTACCTAAACTATCGGCGCCCTGAAGCTTGATTACTGTCGCCCCGTTAGTATCGCTTAGGCTTTTGAAGGGAGAAGTTGTGTCGCTTACGATCAGAATACACATTACGCAACAAGACGACGTAAAATTAAAATGAGAAATAACCGTGATAAAAATAAGAAGCGACTGGGTTGGCGTTAAGAAACAGGCATAAATATGATAAACCTAATGAAATAAGTATCTAACGACCTATCTACTTACAGTATTAGTGATTACAAACAAGTTGGTACATAGCATACGATGCGCGGGGAAGTGGGGGCGAAATTAGAATTTGAGCTACTTACTATATCCTCTTAATCTATCTATACATATATCTAATAAATGTTAACCGAGGGATTTCCGATTAAATAAATAAATAAATAAAAATATAAATCGCAGATATCTGTACATTTTATATTTTGTAACAAAATTGCTTGAGAGTGGCTAAAAATAAGTGACTGAATACATTTATATCATTTTTAAAATTGTCTGTCTGTCTGTTCGTTAACGTATAGTAAAGTGGTAATAAAGTTTTGATTTATATCAAAATAATCGTTAGGAAAATTATGAAGCATATCTTCGTTTTATATTCAGTCTTTGTTTTACTAAAATCGGTTCATCCTATCAAAAGTTATGGTTAATATTCTGAAGTATGGGTACAAAATATAGGTACGAATTTATTCAATAGTGGCGTTGAGTGACATTCATGTAATTAAATAATGTAAAATAGTGTTCTATAATGATATGATTATATCTAAACACAGTAAACAAAAATAATAAAGTATTTATAAAAATATATATATCAACGCAATTTCTTCAAATTTCTTCCTTTTATACAATAACCGTGACAGCATATTATATATTGATTGTCTCATATTTGGCAACATTGATTTATACAACTCAATGTTTGGCATAGTTTCCACGATCTATCACGCACGCTTTAACGATTACGGAACCGAAGAAGCGGGTTCTATATTATAATATACAGCCAAAACAACATGGTCCACGGCTGAATATATGCATTCAATGAAATGTATATAGAAAAAGTTATCATTGTAGGCATTTAATATAGTCAATATTTCTTACTTCCAGGAGCGGAAAATAGTCCATACTCCATAGTGCCAGTCCTGACGCATTTGCTCTCTTTAGTTTAAAATTTGGAATTAGTAATAAAGTGTATATTATTAATTTATGTTTTACTTGCTAAGTTAATAGGTACTTAAAATTAGATAAAATTCTTATTTTATATCAGAAGTTTTTTTCATTTCCTTTGCAATGACAAAATAACATTTACTTATAAAATTCATTTTATATTGAACATGGTTAAAACGAACAGAATAAAATTTAATTGCCCGTAAAGTTAGTTTTGCCATTTACCGACAGATGTCACTGTTTACTGTGTATCTACTATAATATACTCTATATATTCTGAGTATATATACTAAACTACACTGAGTGACTACCTAAACCGCTTGAAATAGAAATCTAAAATTTGGACTGTAGGTACCTTTTATGACGTAGAAATCCGCTATGAAATCATTTTGGAAAATTCGATCCCTAAGAGTGTGAAATAAGGGTGTTTATTATTTTGTTACAAAAATATTTTACAGGGCGATTTACGGTAGAGGGCGCAGGGGCAGAGGGTATGCAAATTTGTATGGAAATAAAATATTTTGGTATTTCTTAAAACAACCTCTTACCGGGGGAGGGAGAAGGGGGTAGATAACGTTCAATTTGAAGGGAGAAAAAATATATAATGCTTTAAAGTAATAAAATAATAAAATTTGCCTGTTACTGTTTTAAAAGGGTTCAAACTTTGAATGAAAAATATTGTATTAAATCTACTAACTAAGTAGGCATCCACTAAGAAAGAAGTCTTCAGAAATTAAAATCCTTAGATAGTAAAATACGGTTTTAAGCTTTTAAGAATATTTTATATATATATATATATATATATATATATATATATATATATATATATATATATATATATATATATATATATATATATATATATATATATATAATCGGAATCTCGGAAACGGCTCCAACGATTTTCATAAAATTTTGTGTGCAGAGAGTTTCGGGGCAATAAATCGATCTAGCTAGGATTTATTTTTAGAAAATGTCTTTTTGTCCGTGTTTTTAAGCAATGAAAACCTGCTACAATATCGTTAGAATAAGAAGGTAAATTTTGACTGTTTATTAATGATTACGAATAGCTTAATTGGTATATTGGGCGGTCACAAAATCGTAATACGATGGTTCGAGCCCAGACCGACCGACCGACTTTTTTTTAAGTTCCTTTCTTTTTTGAGAGAATCTATTTTTTCGAGCCCTTTTTTTAGTATTTTTTAAAAACACGAAAATTTAAATTAAACTAATTGCACTCATGATTTTTTATTCAAATAACCAGTTCAGTTTTTTCTATTATGTCGCTAAGATCAAAAAATATTATTCGTTTTTCACCATTATGTAATTTGTATCTAAATATAATTTCCAAAACACACAAATTAAAAAAAAACCGAGCGAAAAATACCGAGCAACTCTCGGTCAACCGGGTACTATATATATATATATATATATATATATATATATATATATATATATATATATATATATACATATAGGTATAAGGAAAAATGATTAAATGACTAGTGTAACTTTAAAATTAGTACGAATACTTTAAGAAATTGTGTATTTATAAGCAATCCGACAAAAATATAGTTAGGTCAGATACAGATAAAACTTAGTTTAATAGTTCTATTACTTCCTAAGCCTTCGCGATAGTTTAATTTACCAATAAATCATCATCACGTAGAATTACAAAAGTACTGATTCCACGCGAACGAAGTCGCGGGCACAGCTAGTTTTTAATAATAAAACGGATCGTAATAGAGAACAAAACTTTCTTGATTATAGAAGTCAGGTATAAGTTATTAACTCTAGGTTCGGTTCGCTTCGATTCTCTTCGACGAGGACGAACCGATCCTAGAGTTGCACAGCGAACTCTATTAATGTAATTGTGTTTTACGTACCGTGTATTAGATGGTAAAATGAAATATTAATACTCTTTATTTTAAATGAATATCCTTTATTGAAATTAAAACTTCATTGCAAAACTTCAACATGTTTTATAATTTTTACGTGGTAGAGCAATGCTGCACTTATATTAGTAGTATAGTTGTAGCACGAATGGGTAGGGTCGACCGGGGAAGGACTACGCTCTCACAGAATACCAGCATGAAATAGTAGCTTAATGCTGCTGTATTTCGTATGGTGAGTGTAGAGAACCGGAGACCCTTTTTACTGAAAACGAGGCATTCCGTCTTAGTCCTCACGGGTGACAACACATCTGAATTTTGTTTTGTAATCGATTATGTATGTATATGTAAACGGGCCGCAGCAACACTAATCAGGTGGACTGTGTGCTCATTTGTCACCCTAGCCTATAAAAAAAATTACTACTGCGGTGTCAGAATATCCACTACCTTGTGTAGTCCCGTGTGTGTCGTAAGATGCGACAGAGGGAATGGAAACCGGGATGGGCTGCATCATCTTCCTGATAAGAACGCAGTGTAATTAACTATGGTTATCAACCCGCTTGACAAGCGAGAAAACTACGACAAATATACGTATGAGGCAGTTTATGAGCGGGAACTACGTTCAACAATGGACTTTTGACAAGCTATCTAGTTGTGGCAGACTACAAGCTATTGATGATGGCGACAAAATATCTAAAGGATTAAATTCACACTTATCTAAAATTTATTAAACGGTTGTTATTAGGGGGCGTCCATTAATTACGTGAGGTGTTTAGGGATGGAGGAAGTCCAGCCGAATCACACGCAATCTCACTTGGGGAAGGGGAAGGGGGGTCTCAGCAATTATCACGTTTTTCCGCAAGAAACTGTAAAATTTCGAGAAATTTGTGTTAAAATAAGTAAGTAAAATATGGATCAATCCTACACAATAAAATTCATCGCGGCTATGCGAACTGCACAAATTATATAAAAATAATTAAGCAAATTTTTTTTAATTAAATAAACATTATTAAATCAATAAAGCGTAGATTAACGTGTTTATAGTAAAAATACGCATTTTGAAAAATCTCACGTGAAATTCGATAAGTGAGAAAGAAGGCCGAGCCATATCTCACGACATCTCACCAAGGGAAGGGGGAGGGTAGAAAAATCGCCTCACGTTATTAATGGACGCTCTCTTATATTAAGATTCTTTACTCGTGATAAAGTGACAACGTACTCATAGCTCAACAAGTACAAACGCGTACTGAAACGTATCAACCCCTGTAACCAACTCCAGGCAACACAGGCCATGTATGATGTTTTTGGTGTTGCCTAAGGAATGAAATAGAATTCCTTAACCAATAAAATCATTCTTGCTTCTTCCTCTTTACGAACCCGTGCCCCGTACAAGTCTTCTGCAGGAATCGGACCTCCTTATTGTATAGTCCATTCCAAGGACCAAGTCCCACACTTGGACCTCTCCCATTGCAGGAAGTAATCGCCTAAATAGCCACGCTTAGCAGGCCCAGTGACGATCGCAGCACCAGATGTCTCGAACATTTGATGCTGTTGCGGTCGCCGGTCTGAATAAACAACATATGGATCAAGATGGTATACCGACATCTATCAGAGGCTTTTTATTATTAATTAAGAGGGTGCAAACGAGCTCACCTGATGGTAAGTAACTACAGCGGTCCATGATCAACCACAACTCTGGAATTGCAGGTGCGTTGTCGATCTTTTTAAAAACAGTAGGCTCTTTTCTTAAAGGTCGCTTAGTTGTATCAGTCCAAAAAATCGCTGATGGCAACCGATTCTACGAAGAAGTTATGCGAGGAAGAAAACTTCTGGTCAATTGCACAGTGGTCCACCACTATCCCAATCATCCAAAAGGAAAACGAGAACACAGTCCAATTGATAGTTGTGTCCCATAGTCATTCACATATTCTGTCTTCGATTACGAATCCAAATGCATGCGTTGTACCCCCTGAGGACTACGATGAAATGCGTCGTTTCCAGTAAAAAAGCTGCTCCGGTTCTCTACACCGAAATCCATTCATCAGTGCATACGAAAGACAGCATTATTAAACTGCTATTTTACGCTGGTACGAGGGTGGCACTGAAAATTTCGGGAATCAAGGAAGTGACACAACATTACTATTTAAAAATGTATTTATTGCTTTTCGAAGTATTGTTACGAGCTTGAGGTTCGTGACAATAAAAATTGCCGATAGAATTACCTAAATTAACACTTTAATTTACTGTATACAAATTAAAGTTAAAAACACTAATAATTAAACACACTAATTCACTTAATTCCGCTCCGAAGCTTCGCTTTGTCGCCGAGTTCAACTCTGTCTCGATCGCATCTTGCGCCACCTATTTATTTAAATTAGCAAAATATCCGGAATGTTCAAGTAAACACGCGTAAGGTACCTACCGAGAGTTCGAGTATAGATTTTCTAGAAACTTAGTTTTTCGGGTGGCGCTGTCGGTCGAGAGATCGGTGATGTCATTCTCTGCAAAGCTCCCCTCGCTCTCGTTCCTGACACTAGATGGCGCTAGTTGACTTATTCACACAACACTGCCCCCTCCTAAGACATGCTCGTCCCGAGCATTATCGGTCCCATAATAACGCGCCAAGCGATCCACATGGACGATCTTAGGAGTCCCTCTTGCGCCTTTCTGTAACGGCTCCGCAATGTCAAGGGATGTCCTATCCCGTGGTGCACCAACATTGTACAATTTCGATGCTCCTCTACTCCGTGCCTGAGGTCCCCTCACAGCCGCACAACTTGTACATGTACGGCACCAATCCTCGACATCGTCACGATAATGGACCCAGTAAAACTGTTCTCGGACCTTCAGTAGAGTTCGTTTAACTCCCAGATGGACTCTTGAACGACCATTATGGCACAGCTGTAGAACATTTGGCACTTTAGCTTTAGGGACAACCATTTGTAAACGACAGCTGTCTCCTCGACCATTGTCCCATTTACGGCACAGGACTCCATCCTGAAGCAGCAAGCTGTCCCATTGGGCCCAATAGCTTTTCGTGGTTGAACTCATCGCTGAGACGTCCCTCCACTTAGGCTTGGTAGCACGGGCCTTCATCCATCCCAGAATCGGCTTGATGGCCGGATCTTCCTGCTGTGCATGTCGTAGGCTGTCCCTCCACCCGTTGCTGAGGTAGTCTGTCCTGAGCATCCTCACGGATACCACTTCCTTACTCTCTTGCCTACCACAATGGTTGCAATCTTCAGGAAAAGGTCTTCTGGACAATGCATCTGCGTTGCCGTGAGATTTCCCGCTGCAGTGTCTGATAGAAAAGTCGTATTTCTGCTGCTGCTGGGCGGTGCTGTTAGCTGCACTTCCTTTCTGAGACCGTTCACCTTCTCTTCCTAGGGTGTGCTTAGGGCAGCTGGACCGAAGATGGCCCCTTTCCCCACAGCCATAGCACCTAGGGCTGTATCTTTTATTGTGGTCGCGAACCGTAACTGCTGTAACCTCCCTAGCGTGAGGTGAACGATGATCCTGTCGCCGCCAGGCAGTGCCTTTAGCTGCACTACCCTCTCGAGATCGATCAACTCTCCTTTCCACGGTTCGCTTAGGGCAGCTGGATCGAAGATGGCCCCTATCCCCACAGCCATAGCACCTAGGGCTGTATCCTTTGTTGCGGTCGCGAACTGTAGCTGCTGCAACCTCTCTGAAGCGATGGGAACGATGATCCTGCCGCACGGCTTCCACTTCCAGTGCATGGGCCAAGGCGTCCTTAAGCGTCTCGTGGTGCCCGAGCCTCACAGCAGCTCTGACTTCCAGGTCGCGGATGCCGTCGATGAATGTCTGCACCAGGTTCCCTTCAATGAGCGCAGGTACAGACTGGTATGCTTTTCGAACCATCTTCTCCACCTCAAGGGCCCACTGCTGCAGGTTTTCGTTGCTGCGTTACACGCGATCCTTAAGCTGCGCGCGGAAGACGTGTTCCAGGTGAGCGTCACCATATCTCGCCTCCAATGCCTCAAGGAGCTGCTCGTAGGTCACTTTCTTACCGAGAGCTTCCAACACGGTTAAGGCTTGGTCGCGCAGGCCTAAGGTGAGTGCAGTCATGGCCTGGCTTTTATTCCAGCCGTTTGCCTCCATGACGGCCTCGAACTGGATTTTGTAGGCCGACCAGGAAGAAGTCCCGTCGAACGGTGGTACCTTGAACCCACGTAGCGAAGGTGTAGCAGCTACTGCGGGGGCTGCAGTTCCATCCCCAAGTTTGAGGTCGTTCAGCGTTTTCTTCACGTCAGCCATCACGTTGTCAACCCGATGGTTCACATGGTTGATTCGGGTTTCATGTTCTTCGATTCGGGTTTCAGCTTCCGACAGACGGTTGTCGTGTTGAGCAACCCTATCGTTCACCTGCCTTATCTCTTTCCCAAAGGTAGCGTGAAGGTCCTTCATGAGGAGCATCTGCTCTTCCGACCGACGAGCCTGTTCCGCCTGCTGATCTTCCAACCGACGGGCCTGTTCCTCCTGTCGGCGGGCCTGTTCCTCCTGCAGCTCTTTCAACTGACTCGCCTGTTCCTCCTGTCCGCGCTTCAGCTGCTCTTCGAACCGACGGACCTGTTCCTCCTGTCGGCGAGCCTGCTCCTCCTGTCGGCGAGCCTGCTCCTGCAGCATCACCATCAGAGCACCTAAGTCAGGTGCCACAGACGTAGAAGCTGCTGACGGACCGGCTTCCGTGGCCGGCGGCTGGCCCTCAGACATCTGCGGGGTGCAACGCCGCAGATGTCTGAGGGCCAGCCAAATCTCCTCTGGTCCGTCTCCTGCTGGCGTTGACTTCGGGTACGGACACCCTCCGTTTCCTCCTTAGGTAAAATCGGCATTATTTTATCCCACTTCTGACACCAATTGTTACGAGCTTGAGGTTCGTGACAATAAAAATTGCCGATAGAATTACCTAAATTAACACTTTAATTTACTGTATACAAATTAAAGTTAAAAACACTAATAATTAAACACACTAATTCACTTAATTCCGCTCCGAAGCTTCGCTTTGTCGCCGAGTTCAACTCTGTCTCGATCGCATCTTGCGCCACCTATTTATTTAAATTAGCAAAATATCCGGAATGTTCAAGTAAACACGCGTAAGGTACCGAGAGTTCGAGTATAGATTTTCTAGAAACTTAGTTCTTCGGGTGGCGCTGTCGGTCGAGAGATCGGTGATGTCATTCTCTGCAAAGCTCCCCTTGCTCTCGTTCCTGCCACTAGATGGCGCTAGTTGACTTATTCACACAACAGTATTTTCCGCGAAATTTGACACATTTTTCCATACGATGGAACCAATCATTGAAGCAACCATTCCATTCGGAAGTTGGGTTCTCCAAAATGGCCGTTTTGTAGGCGTCCACAGCTTCTTCAGGTAATGAAAATCTCTGTCCACGCAATTTATTCTTTATTTTAGGGAAAGTATAAAAATCATTAGGGCTTAGGTCGGGGCTGTACGGCGTATGGTCTAATAATTCTATGTTTTCTATTCTATCTTTTGATTTGTGTGCGGTGTGAGAACTCGCATTGTCGTGATGGAGGATGATGCGGCGGTTGCAGTTCTCTTTACGGAGTTCGGAAACGACCTGTGGCAAACAAATGCTAGCATACCATTCTGCATTAACCGTTCTTGGTCCCTCAAGAGGAATAGTCGTAACATGGCCGGTTTTGGAGACAAACGTGGCCACCATTTTTTTTTGCAACACTCCGTGAACGAACAATTTTTGTTGGCTTCAACTCATTTTCGAACACCCAAACTCGTGACTGGTTTTTTTGTTTGGGTTCGTACGCGTATATCCAGAATTCGTCACCTGATACGATGTTGTATACAGCATTTGAGGATCCTGCGTGGGATCTTTCGAGAGTTCTGCCGCACCAAGTAACGTGAGCCGCTTTTTGTTCTTCACAGAGCGAATGCGGTATCCATCGGGAAAACAACTTTTTTATACCTAATTCTTCATGCAAGATTATTTGTATTTGACTCATGCCAATGTTTAAAGTTGCCTGAATTTCGCGGTATGTCACATGTCGATCTTCCTCGATCAGCTTACGCACAGCATCAACGTTTTCTTGGGTGACTGCAGTTTTTGGACGACCTTGACGAGTATCATCACTGAGCATGACACGTCCACGTTAAAATTCGGCAAACGAGCGATAAATTGTGGTTTTGGATGGGGCTTCATCACCAAATGCAGAAATCATCCGGTCAACTTACTGTTTTTGTGTTAAACCACTTCGAAAGTTATAGTAAACCATCGCTCTTGAATTTTCTGGAGTCAATTCCATTTTCTCAACGACTAAACAAGTTTGACAAAACCTTGTGACAAGACCGAGAATCTTTTTTTAAATAAATAAATGGTTTTCGATTTTTAAAACCAAGGAGTTTTTAATTAAAAAGATTTTAATATGACAGGAACAGCGGAAATATTCCGTTCCCGATACTTTTAGTGCAGACTGTGTATTGTGACAACTTGCTCCTTCCCCGATCAAGCGGACTCATTCGAGCTACAACATAATATAGTTGCAGTGTAGATATACCACGTAAAAATACGAGATATTTCTCAATGTCTACAAGATCTCACCTTTGGCATCCCTGAAGAACACCACCCTTTCGCCGCCAACCCACACGTCCTGGAACAGGGGTCCCCTCTGCACTATGTACAGCTTGTTGTGTTGCTTGAGGTCAAACACGGCACCGACCTCTTCCACGGCTTCTTGCTCATCGGCTACAGATTCTAAGGTTCTGTGCAGTTGTTCGGATAACAGGCGCTTCGTAATCTTCAGCTTCAAAACGTCTGAAACAAAGTTAAAATAAGATTAATCTTTTAACTATCCTAGCGGTACTGCGCGAAGGTAACCGAGAGATTTTAGTCGGTGTAAGCCGTAGCCCGATTTAATCCGATCGTGACCCCCAAGTTGCGTTACACATTTCCGCGTGTAATAAATGAATAAAAATAATACTAAAACTAGATAGCTTTTACAATTTTTAATACTTTTTTATAGAACCGTAGTGATAAAAGAACTTATCCATCTTGAAACAAACATGATATAGATACACCTCTGAGGACTGAGATGGAATGCCTCACAGCCTGTACTTATTCCGGCTCTCTGTACCCTTCAGACCTGAACACAGCAGTGCACTCACTAGTACTTGGCGGCAGATATACCTGAGAGTGTAGTACCTACTCAGACCGACTCCATCCACAGCCATCATCCACTTATGGTACTGACAGACTTGCTCAAAACAAAGCCTGCTCATAAGATTGCTTAAAATTTGCATGCTCTGTAACTGTTCAGATTTGCAAGCAATAAGCACGCTTAAAACGTACTCATAAAAAAGCATGCTCAAAGCAAACTTGGACATGCTATTTAGCACCCGGCTTTCGACCAAAATGGATGTTACAAAGATATAGTGATAATGCTATCCGTACAGAATTCGATAAAATAATCATAAGTAAACCTGGATGCGCCCGCAGCACGTCCCGTAAAAACGTATTTATTGCTTTTCGAAGTATTCTCCGCGAAATTTGACACATTTTTCCATACGATGGAACTAATCATTGAAGCAACCATTCCATTCGGAAGTTGGGGTCTCCAAAAATGGCCGTTTTGTAGGCGTACACAGCTTCTTCAGATGATGAAAATTTCTGTCCACGCAATTTATTCTTTATTTTAGGGAAAGTATAGAAATCATTAGGGCTTAGGTCGAGGCTGCACGGCGGATGGTCTAATAATTAATAATAATAATAATAATAATAATAGTAAAATGGCGTAAAGAAGTGACGAACCCCATCGCCCGCTGACGTAACAGTTATGTGACAAAACTGCTACGTCGGCGCAGTCAGTCAGCATCCTGCCAAGAGGTGTGAGCGCCGTGCCTAGGCAAAATTGTAGGTGCAAAGGTCCGTTTGTGCATATGACCCAACCACGAAACGGTGCCGGGTTTGGGCGTCTCTCGTTATTTGGCGCCCATAAAATGGATGATGGCACAAAGAGGAACGCGCATAGGGCCGCTGCCTGGGGGTCGCCGGGGCGCGTCTGGAGCTGGCGCTGGACGCGGCAGCATGCGGGCCGCCAGCCGAGCGCGAGGAGCTGCACGATCACCTAGCAGCCCCTCGCATCCATCATCCCCACCAGAAGGCTTGGTGTCGGCTGGGTCTTCTCGGACTCAGCAAGCGGCACCCGCCGCTGGTGGAGCACGTCGCATGCGTTGGACAAAATCTATGAATGAAAACGCATTGCGGGCGTACTATAGGGCGAAAGGGGAAGAAACTGTGGGAATAGCGTATAGGTCTCGGATGCATTGCTTTTTTGCTGAGCTGGAGCCTTCTATCCCCGTCACGGAACAAAACCTGGCAGACCGAGTTCGGTACATCATGCGCTCGAAAATATTTGATGATGCCGAACTCGAACGACTACGACGTGAGGCTATTCCGTCTTCGAATGAATCGGCTATGGCTGGAAATGCAGCTCCACATACGACAGACCAGCATCCACACGTGGAAGCCGCCATGGATCTTCCAGTTGTGGTTGATTCCAACGACGATGAAATAGTCTCCCACGAACTAGAGAAAATGAGGAGTATATTGGAAGAGGCGATTTTGGAAACGCGCAGCACCCCTATCGAAAATCGACCGCGACTTCCCCGCATACCCCTAAGCAAGCGACATCGGGCTGTCGTGAGGGCTCTTAACCCAATGCTGGTGACCTATTTGGAAGCCAGCCGGGACCTTTGCGAGACGGACTCAATTCTCTTTGGCGCCGCAGTGGCAGTTTGCCGTATTATTGGCGCCAAACTTCCCATGGCTGGACGCGCTACTACACAAAGTAGCGCCATCCCAGCCTGGAGAAAAAGAATCGAGGACCGTATCGCAAAGGCAAGGGCCCTTATCGGCAGACTGACAAGCTTCAGGTCGGGTAATAATAGACCGAGGATTATGCGCACCGTTAGGATGGCGTTTGCTGGGACAAATATCAGTTTGTCCCAGCCGGATATCACGCAGAAACTAACGGAGCGCATAGACGACCTGAAGCAAAAGATCGCTGCTTGGGGGAAGCGGATTCGACGATTTACCGAGAGGTCAAGGCGGTTCAACCAGAATCGTCTCTTCCAGAGTGATCAGAAGAGGCTCTATAAATCATTGGAGCGACCAAAGCTATGTGGAGCGGGCCAAGGACCGGATCAGGCTGACATTATCGCATTCTGGCGTGGCCTGTGGTCAGAGCCCGTAAACCACAGCGAGGGCCCTTGGATGGAAATTGTGGCGAGCCAGGGTGCGAGTGTTACGCCTATGGACCCCATCACCGTAACGCCGGAAGACGTGGCTGAGGCGGTCCGTAGGAACCCGAACTGGAAAAGTCCGGGGCTTGACGGACTGCATCATTACTGGCTGAAGGGGTTCATAGTGTGTCACGCTGTGCTCGCCCGACAGTTTCAAGAGGCTCTCGACCAGAAGTCGCTCCCGAGCCTCTTCACTACTGGGATCACTCACTTGGTTCCTAAAGATCAGGATACCACAGACCCGAGCAAATACCGCCCCATCACGTGTCTACCCACCATATATAAGACACTGACATCCATTTTGAGCGCGAGAATCACTCGGCACCTGGAGCTAAACCAGGTGATGTCACGCGCTCAGAATGGATGTCGGGGCGGTGGTCGTGGAACCAAGGAACCACTCTTCATTGACGCGGTCATAGGCAAAGTGGTGAAACGCAACCGTCGGAACTTCTCTGCCGCCTGGATAGACTATAGAAAGGCGTTCGACTCGGTGCCCCATACATGGCTAAAGAGGGTCCTCGAGCTGTACAAGATTGACTGTACAGTTAGAGACTTCCTCGAGCAGTGTATGGGGCAGTGGAGTACGATCCTTTGTCATCTGGGCGAGCGGATGATGGCTGCGGAGAACCACATAAGGATAAGAAGGGGTATCTTCCAGGGCGATTGTCTGAGTCCAATCTGGTTCTGCCTCTCTCTGAACCCTCTCAGTACCTTACTGGAGGGCTCCGGGAGGGGATTTCAGCTACGGAGAGGAGGGACAAAAGTGACCCACCTTTTCTATATGGATGACCTCAAGTTATTCGCCTCCAGTCGCTCCCATCTTATGGAACTGCTAAACATCACTTGTGAATTTAGCAGTTCCATTGGAATGGAGCTGGGGACGGATAAGTGTGCGGTCCTCCATGTTGAGAGGGGAAGGGTTGCTAACTCTGAGGGCATAGACTTGTCTATGCCCGTCAACTTAAGGACCCTTTCCAAGGCTGAAACATACCGATACCTGGGTATGTCACAGAACATCGGTATCGATGAGGCTGGTATGAAACAGTCAGTTTGCGACGTGTTTTATGCACGCTTGACCAAAGTGCTTAACAGCCTTTTGTCTGGTGTGAATAAGTCAACCGCATATAATTGCTGGGTCATGCCTGTCCTCATGTATACCGTTGGCATACTCAGGTGGACTCAGACTGAGCTTAACGCCCTGGATAGAAAAGTCCGAACTACCATGACGTCCCATAGGATGCATCATCCGAGATCGTCGGTAATGAGGCTGTACTTGCCGCGAAAGCATGGTGGGCGTGGCTTTCTGAGCGCGCTCACCATGCATAATCGCGAAGTGTGCAGTCTCCGTCAATACTTCTTGACGAGATCGGATGATCCATTCTATAATGACGTCATTTCTAGTGATAAAGGGCTCACCCCTCTATCCTTAGCCAACGAGCAATGGCAGGACCCGGCAGTGCTTAGCATTTCTGACCGGGAGACCGTATGGAAGGAGAAGGAGCTCCACGGGAGGTACTACAAGGCTCTACATGAGCCCTTCGTAGATACAGTCGCTCCCTCAACTGGCTACGTTTCGGTGACCTTTTCGGGGAAACCGAGGGTTTTGTCTGTGCAATACAAGATCAGGTTATTAAGACCAACAACTATCGGAGATACATCCTAAAGGATGGCACCGTCGACGTCTGTCGAGCTTGTCGCCATCCCGGGGAGTCACTTAGGCATGTCATCTCCGGTTGTTCGGCGCTTTCTAACTCTGAGTACTTGCACAGGCACAACCTAGTAGCCAGAATTCTACACCAGGATCTCGCTCTGAAATACGGTCTCTTGGACCGGAAAGTGCCGTACTACAAGTACTTGCCGGAAGCCGTGCTCGAAAATGACCGCGCCAGGCTCTACTGGGACCGGGCCATCATCACAGACAGGACTATTCTTGCGAATAAGCCTGATATTGTGCTGATGGACCGGGCACAGTCAAGGATATTTTTGGTCGATATTACCATCCCTTATGACGAGAACCTCGTGAAAGCCGAAACAGATAAGCAATCAAAGTATCTGGACCTGGCTCACGAGGTGACCGACATGTGGGGTGGTATGCCGACCGAAATTATTCCTGTAGTCGTCTCTGCGAATGGGCTAATCCCAGTTAGCCTCTCTGGTCATCTGAGGCGACTGGGACTCCGTGACGGACCGCTCCGGGCTCAAATGCAGAAGGCGGTGCTCCTTGATACTGCCCGCATCGTCCGCCGGTTTCTTTCCCTTTCCCCCTAACCCTCGGCCGTTTGGTCTCCCCTGCCGAGGGCTCCCATCTGGTTGGATCTTATTTATTTATGTAGTTTTTGTATTTATTTTATTTTATTGATATTTATGTATATTTATCTTTTCATTTTAATTTATAATTATATATTTATAGCACCCAACCAGGTGAGAAAATTATATAGATACCCCATAATAATAATAAATTTATTGCCTCTAAAACACACAGTTACATTCACGTTAAAACAAAAGAATAATATTTATTTGAGACAAAAGGAGACGGCTCAGCTTTGTCTGTGACGAGATACAGATCTCATACAGAGCTGTTTTTCAGCCGCTCCCTCCTCCCTGAGGTGTTGTGCGGGAGTCCAAAATAGCAGGTTCCCCATTTACTTGACTTATACTTATAAGCTATGTACAAAGTAATTAAATATTATATCAATATAAAATATTTTTTTTAATTAAAAAATATTATATAAATATTAAATCGCAAATACAAAAAAAAGATTAAAAACATTAAAGACAAAATAAAACATTTAAAAATATGCATAAAACAACCATTACGAAATGAACTGACAACAGATTCAAAAACAACATGAGAAATAGAAAATATAAAATAAACTTTCCTTTCTTTGAACTTATATGAGTGTATGTGTGTTTGTGTGTGTGTGTGTGTGTGTGTGTGTGTGTGTGTGTGTGTGTGTGTGTGTGTGTGTTTGTGCGTGTGTGTGTGTGTGTGTGTGTGTGTGTGTGTGTGTGTGTGTGTGTCCTTATTAATTTTTAACAAAAAAGTCCCGTAGATGTAAAAACTTAACATAGGGATGTTTCAAATTCTCTGCAGCGAGTTGTCTTTTTAACAGAGCCAATTTATACTCGGCTTTGAAACAATCTATTGACATTTTCTTTCTCATGGGTGGAGGGAGGTCATTCCAAATTCTCGCCGCAGTGAATTTGAAACAACTTCTATATCTTGCTGTTTTGTGTGCGGGTGTGTGGAGGAGCATTTGTGTGTGAGAACGAATACTTCGACAGGAAATATCTTTGATCCAGGTGAGTTTTTCGAATAGGTATTCTGGCTTTTTGTTCCAAATTACCTTTTGGACTATCGAAGCATAGTGTAATTCTCTTCTAGCGCCCATATTGAGTATGCCTTTTTCATTTAAGTATGGGGTTATAAATTGTCTTCTTGGTACATTACAACAGTATCGAACACATGCATTTTGTACTCTCTGTATTGCTCTTTCGGTATTAGCTGACAATTTAGGGCCAAAGACTGAGCTGCAGTAGCTCAATTGTGATAACACCAATGAGTCACACAAGAGAAAGCGTAGGTCCTCTTTAATATACGGTCTTATTTTGTATAAAGTTTTAAGT
Source organism: Parnassius smintheus behrii (assembly GCA_036936625.1). NCBI lineage: Eukaryota > Metazoa > Arthropoda > Insecta > Lepidoptera > Papilionidae > Parnassius > Parnassius smintheus. The sequence continues at coordinate 43,140,516 of JAUPFT010000017.1, forward strand.
TTAAAGTACGAATTTCTTATCTTGTTATTGATGTGTTCTACAAATTTCTGCTCTCCGTCTAGTATAAGCCCTAAATTACGAGCGGATCTTACTTGTGTCAAGGTTTCATCTTCTATTTTAATCGTTTCCTCGCTGTCTAAAATAGTTTTTATTTGGTTTTTTGTGCCCAAAACTAGTACTTGTGATTTAGTTGCGTTTAATACTAGAGAATTTTTTTGGGACCAGGTTTGGATATTATGGAGATCCTCATTTATTCTGTTTATTGCCTCTTTAACATCCCTGGGGTCAAAAGAATAATACAGCTGGGTGTCGTCTGCGTATAAATGGTATTTACAATGTTTTATTTGCTTAGGTAGGTCTGCTGTGTACAGAGAGAACAAAATAGGACTGAGTAAGGAGCCTTGGGGTACTCCTCTTACAATTTTCCGTAGAGTGGAGAATTTCTTGCCACCATTGCATCCATCTGTTACCACAATTTGTTCTCTGTTGGATAGGAATGACTGAAACCATCTACATGTGTCTTTAGAAAAGCCATAGTGCTCTAATTTACTTAAGAGGACTTCAGGTTGTAGACAGTCAAATGCCCGCGTGTAATCCAACAGCACCATAATACTGCTCAATCCCATATCTGAGGCCTCTGTTAGATCGTCAGTGACATTTAAGAGGGCAGTTTCTGTGCCATGCCCTTTTCTGAACCCTGATTGAAACTTTGGTAGGGGGTTATTCGTTTCTAAGTAATTTAGCATTTGAAAAAGTATAATCTTTTCCAAGACTTTAGACAACACCGGGAGGATCGAGATAGGGCGCAGATCTTTTAGTTCACTTGCTGTGTTCTTTTTAGGAATGGGCTTGACTACAGCTCTTTTCCATTGCGTTGGGAATGTACTGGATTCGATCGACTTGTTTACTATAAATGTAATAATAGGGAGAGTTACAGGTAAAGTTAATATGAGCATTTCAATATTTAAGTTATCGTGCCCTGCGGCTTTTGTTTTTATTTTATTGATAATCTTACTGATATCTATTTCATTTGTCGGGTTAAGGTCGAATAGGGTATCGTGTGAGCATTCGTTACATACTTTATAACCTTGTTTGAGTTCTGGTTTGAGTAATTCTATGTTTTCTTGCTCTAAAAACTCTTTTGTTCTGTGTGCGGTATGAGAACTCGCATTGTCGTGATGGAGGATGATGCGGCGGTTACAGTTCTCTTTACGGAGTTCAGAAACGACCTGAGGCTAACAAATGCCAAGTAACGCGAGCCGCTTTTTGCTCTTCACAGAGCGAATGTGGTACCCATTGGGAAAACAACTTTTTTACACCTAATTGTTCATGCAAGATTATTTGTATTTGACTCATGCCAATGTCCAAAGTTGCCTGAATTTCGCCGTATGTCACATGTCCATCTTCCTCAATCAGCTTACGCACAGCATCAACGTTTTCTTGGGTGACTGCAGTTTTTGGACGACCTTGACGGGGATCATCACTGAGCTTGACACGTCCACGTTGAAATTCAGCAAACCAGCAATAATTTGTGGTTTTGGATGGGGCTTCATCACCAAATGCAGAAATCATCCGGTCAACACACTGTTTTTGTGTTAAACCACTTCGAAAGTCATAATAAATCATCGCTCTTGAATTTTCTAGAGTCAATTCCATTTTCTCAACGACTAAACAAGTTTGACAAAACCTTGTGACAAAACCGAGAATCTTTTTTTTTTTAAATAAATAAATGTTTTCAATTAAAAAAAATTAATATAACAGGAACAGTGGAAATATTCCATTCCCGATACTTTTAGTGCAGCCTAGTAGCATGCTCGAAAATCAAACGTAGGTCGTTTTATGAGCACGCTCAAAATAGGCATGCTCATTACTAGCAATGAGTGTAAACACGCGCACGTACTACTAATGAGCACTTGCTCAATAAAAGCATGCTTTCGTGCTAGTAATGAGCACGTCTGTCCGTACCTATACTATCAGGCGAACCGGGCGCTCATTTGTCACCTTTATTCTATAAAAAAAAACGTCATCATCCAATCAATATGCTGCCGTAATACAAAATAATTTATGTTTTAAACATAACTCCAAAGGTTTGTTTTTATAGATATCATCGTATAAGGTTCACATTATTAATCGGCTTACTACAGTATCTAAGGTCACTAACGCAAGGTAAACAGGGCGTTCTATTGCAAATAATTAACTAGTGCAAAATAACAAACCAGTTTATATTATAACCTCTAGTAGCTTAGGCACAAAACCTTTTGTAACGAAACCTATATATATCTTTATTACTGATGATAAAGTTTTCAATGTAAATTACAGAACTTTTCACTGAATTAACTGATTTTGATGATTCTTGTTTTACCTGAAGTCTGGTATTTTTCGTGTGGTCCCGTATAATCAAGATCTGACTGGTAGTTTTTGAGTTATCCTTAATAATGCGTATTAATTGACTGTTGTTCTCATTTGAATTATATTGAAGTCGGTTGCACAAAATTTTAATTTTACCACTTGTTTCTATCTTTTGTGGGTGGATAGGCTGTAATTACTGAACGATAGCAAGTGTCGAAAACCGGGAACCATATAACTAGTACCGAGGCATTGTCAATTAGCGCTCAGGGGTGGCAACGCATCTGCATTCTGATTCTTAATCGACGATCATCATCATCACTACAGCCCTTCACAAGTCCACTGCTGAACATAGGCCTCATTCAAGGAATGCCACAAAGCACGGTTTTGAGCCACTGCATCGACTATCGACTTCCTCCATGTTTTACCAGGTCGCCAGTCCATCTAGTGGGGGATGCCCTACCCTTTTTCCCCCATCGGTTGTCGGTTTTTCGAGCTATATGGCCGACCCATTGCTACTTCAGGTTACTAATTCGTTGGGCTATGTCAGTCACTCTGGTTCTACTGCGCACATCCTCATTTCTGAGTTTATCGCGCAGAGAAACTTCGAGCATAGCCCTCTAGCTGTTAGAAATATCCACTACCCCATATCTTCCCGTGGATGTCGTAAAAGGTGGCAGAGGGAAACAGGCAGGAGATGGGCAGCAGCATCTTCTTGATAGCAGTAATTGTGCAACAAAAAAACTGCGGTTGCCAACCCGCTCGACAAGCGTGGCAACTATGGCAATATACACCCCATGAGCAACGACATAATCGACGATAGATATATTTATCTATCTATATCAAGGACTGTGTGCTCGCTTCTCACCCTAATTTTATAAAAAAATCTTCGTCACTATGATATCAGGGTAATGGACTCTTTTATACCGCCAATACACGGCTATTGCATATATAACTGGCGACTGACGAATTTAATGATATTTTTATAGTCTGTCTGGACTATAAAAATATCATTAAATTCGCAATAAAATTTATTGAGGGACAGTGGCCTTCAATATTTTTAGTGGACCTTAATATTTACTAATCGGGATATCAACCATCCTTACTCTTGAATTAGAGCAAGCAATATAAATTCTATACAAGATAAAGCTATACGTGGTAGAGCCACGCTGCAGCTATATTATGGTTGAAGCATGAATGGGTCATCTCGATCGGGGTAGGACCACGCTCTCACAGAATACCAACGTAAAATAGCAGCACAACGTTGCTACGTTTCGTATGGTGAGTGTACACAACAGGTCCCTTTTATTGAAAACTGCATTCCATCTTAGTCCTCAGGGGTGATAACGCATCTGCATTTTGATTTTTAATCGAGAATATATGTTACTCCACTTACATTTACCATCAGGTGGACTATGTGCTCATTTGTTATCCTAATTTTATTTAAAAAAAAATGAAATCAGTTCAGTACCCAGTTTAGAAGTTCATCGCGGACAAATAATGAGACGCGTAATTTTTTTATAAAATTTTGATACTCGTAATTAATTTTAATTATCAATAATATAATAGTTGCAATGGCTCGAGTAATTTATCTTGAAGACCCGTGACACTGATTAGATAACTTAATTAATGGATTATTTAAAATATAAACACACTTTAATTAAATACGGATCTGGTTAAATTTTCCGTGCAATAATTTTACAAAGTTACCGTTACGTGGTCAGAAAATGGGCAACCAGGGAATGGGGAAAACTAGAAATTGGCAGCAGCGTCTTCCTGATTAATAATAAACGACGACTAATAATAAAAAAACTGCGGTAGCGAACTCGCTTGCTAAGCGTGGCAACTATCGTAAATATAAGCCCATCTATGAGGGAGGCCAACGGATTAGTAAGCTGAAGTGGCAATGGGCCGGCCCCCCACTAGATGGAGTGACGACCTGGTAAGACATGCAGGAAGTTGATGGATGCAGATGGCTCAGGACCGTGCTTTGTGGCATACCTTGGGGAAGGCCTATGTTCAGCAGTGGACTTGTGAAGGGCTGTAATGATGATGATGATGAGGGAGGTCTCTCAAGGGCGTCGCCAACTTAATTAGGCGACAGTAGCCTAATGGCAGGGCGCGGACCGCGAACTCAAAAAGCTCGTGGGTTCGAATTCACCATTCGACTACTGGCGTGAACCACTCGTAACACAAGCAAATTAAGCTTACCACGAGTGGTTAAGGGGAATATTAGCAATGTTTATTGCATTGTTAATATTCTTTAAAAAAAAAGCTGATGGTCCAAGGGGAGGGGGGGGGCAGTTGTTATATAGAGGTTGGGAAAGTGTAGATAAAAGAGCACATAAAGCTTTACTATTACGAGTCTTCCCTCTACAGCGATTATAATAAATAACGGTACAAATTCCAATGTGTAGCTCGATGAGCTATTGGCTGTACTCTTGGCTGGTTGTTTTGCATTTGTCTACATTTTTTTGAGTCTCTAGGGGGGACAGCTGACCTTCACCTGACCCTCACCTTGACGACGCCTTTAAGGTCTACGTTCAGCAACGGACTTGTGACAGATTGTAACGGCTCGTTAAATTTTATGGAACGCAATGAAAGTATATTATTTTTCAGTCTCTTTTCTTTCAAATTTATTTTTTCCATTTTTATAATGCTATAACATACTGCTCAATCAAATTTATTAGGCGCAAGAGAGCTGTCAGTGGAACTAGGGAGGGCAATAAGAAGGAAACTAAATCACCTGAACACCGATTGATACGTGAATGATACAAACTGGTAACTTCTATGTACTTACATTATTTTATTTTATTTGTATGTGAAGAAGATTTCAGATTCCTATCATGAAAATTAAATTTCCGGCATTCTCTACCAGTCAACCCACGGAGTGGTTAGAATTTGACGTAGGTGTGGCAATATAGAATAAGAGAACACAATACAAATGATAATTACATAATATATACAAACTACTAATAAATAAACTATACAAATATGATCATCTTTACATATATACAAATATATAAATAAATGCATATACATACAAGTATACATATTTAAATACATACATAATTAGTATATACAAATGACTATGAATATACAAGTCTGTTTAGCAATACATATTAAATAGATGATTCGTGTAAAATGCGTTGTCTTTAATAAATGTTCACGGACCAACTTTTTAAAAGCGTATTATTGGTAGCTTTTCTGATCTCATCGGGCAAGGAGTTCCAAAGGCGTGTAGCCTGAACCGTGAAGGAGTTACCATAGAACTCGGAGGAAGTGAACTGGAGTACAGATTTTGTTGCTAGAAGAAGAGCGTAGGACCCTATCATGAGATGAGGAAAGATAATGAAATTTACTCTTAAGATAAAAAGTATTGTAATTGGCGATTCTAGTGAATAGTCCGAAGCGATATAATTGCCAAAAAAGTGTTAAGTGTGATAAATTGTAAGTGTGTTTTAAGTTGTTATTGATGTTCGGTAACTAAAGTGTCAATTTTGGTAATTCAATCGACAGTTTTTATTGTAACGAACCCTAAGCTCGTAACAATAAGTTAAAACAAGTTAAAACGCGCGAGGACAAAGGCGGGGGCATATAAATACCTGTCATGCGCTTAATTGTTTTGGTCAACTATTAACAATGTTAAATTAGCAATAGCAAATATTTTTATTCTTAAGAAAGCTACTCCCGCACTAGAATGTTCACCTATATCGTGCAGGCTACAATTTATATACATAAATAATTTTACATGTACAAACGTTCAGTCCTGGAACAATTATTTGTAGGTCATATACCTAATACTTGTGTAACCGTGTGGTGGCGGTGCAGTTTAGAAATATTCACTGCTCCATATCGTCCCGAGGGTGTCATAAGAGTCGACAAGAGTGAGAATGAGACAGATGGGCAGCAGCACCTTCCTGATAAAAGCAGAAAATAATAAAAAATGCCGTTGCCAACACGTTTCCCAAGCTTGGCAAATATGGCAAAATTATCCCATGAGGCAATCTATAATGTTCAACAGTTGACTTTTATATAATCTGTTATAAATGGATACATAAAAGTTTGTTCCCTGCGGGATTAGAACCTGAAACCCTTAGCACAGTAGTTCAATTCTAATCCACTGCACCAGTCAGATCCGACATAAATTCTTTTCGCATTGCGATGGCCTTTTAATTATATTTATCAAGTAAATCTAATCACACGATTTACGCAGAACTTACAGATACAAGAATTTATCAGATGCATTGATAATGCAATATACCTAATATAAGTACCTGTGTTCTAGTAACAAGTTCTTTAAGCAAAACGTAAAGACTATGATTCCATTCATACGAAGGGTTACCCTTCTGAATATGGCCCTGGCACTTTAAGATAATCATACACATAAACAACATCCGGAATTCGGTACTAAGATACAGTGTAATAATAATAATAATGTCCTCCAGACCGAATTTAGGACACGGTGCGGCGGCGACAGAGAGAGAGAGAGAGAGAGAGAGAGAGAGAGAGAGAGACGAAAAGTACACATTTATTTTTTTATTTTTATGTATTTTTCCATATATACTTGTTATTGCTCTTTGCTTTGGCCTTCAATGATCTAATACCTTTAAGATAATTTTAGTAGTTTGAGTAATTTAGATTCATATTAACATAAATTATCAATTAATTTTTAATTAAATTATGTAAACATGCTCTATATTCTTCTTCTTTCAATTTTCCATTCTTGACTGAAAAAAATATGCCCGTAAAACTTTCATGTTCCCGACTTCTAATCACATGTAATATAAAAAAGTGCGACACTTGAATTAAGGATAAAAATATAGTAATTATCGTACTATATTATTTTTCTATAATTATATATAGTACAATTGACTGATTTATAGTACGATTAATATATAGTATAGTACGGATGGCAAACCTACTGATCGGAGACCAGACATCTGCGCAAGACAGGATTTTAGATGCTCAGTTTTATGCGCAAGCACAGGTGCACTCTCTGTTCCCTCTCTCTCATAGTCCGATGGGACAGTAATCTGATACGGCCGGAGATATGAGGCGCAGGACCATCTTCTTTTCTTGCTTTCCGAAGGTACACCGCCAACTTCCTGATTCCGAGATGCTACTGACAATTTCTTTACAAAAACCCAATAACTGATTTAGGTCCGACCCGGGATTCGAACTCGGGACCTCATGACCCGCAACCGTGGTCACTACCACTAGACCAACGCGGTAGTCAAGACATAATGTATATATACATTTATAGCCCCGACTTCATGATGTGTAATTATTTTATCGTTTTCAGTTCTTTTACTTTTTAATTTTTTACCTTTATAGAATGACACAATCTCAACGTCGCCTACCGTTACCGTTACAGCTTACTTTACCGTCCACTGCCGAACATAGGCCTCCCCCATAGATTGCCTTATAAGCAGGATATTTACCATAGTTGCCACGCTCGCCAAGCGGGTTGGCAACAGCAGTTTTTTTATTTTAAATCGTTATTAGTAAGACGCTGCTGCCCATCTCCTGATTAGTTGCCCTCTGTCGCCTCTTACGACACCCACGGGAAAATATGGGGTGGTGGATATTCTCAACCGCCACTACACAGTATCGCCCTGAGATGTAAGGAATAGATATAAGCATATCCTATACTATTAAACGAGCAATTCTTGTATATATGTATATATATATATATATAATCGGGATCTCGGAAACGGCTCCAACGATTTTCATAAAATTTAGTGTCCAGGGAGTTTCGGGGATAATAAATCGATCTAGCTAAGATTTATTTTTAGAAAATGTCTTTTTGTCCGTGTTTTTAGGCAATTAAAAACTGCTACAATATAGTTAGAATAAGAAGGTAAATTTTGACAGTTTGGTAATGATTATAAATAGCTTATTGGTATAATGGGCGGTCACAAAATCGTAAAACCCCGGTTCGAGCCCAGACCGACCGACCGACTTTTTTATTATTTTTTTTCAAGTTTCTTTCTTTTTTGAGAAAATATATTTTTTTCGAGCCCTTTTTTTAGTATTTTTTAAAAACACGAAAATTTAAATAAAAATAATTGCACTCATGATTTTTTAATCAAATAACCAGTTCAGTTTTTTCTATTATGTCGCTACGATCAAAAAAATATTATTCGTATTTCATCAGTATGTAATTTGTATCTAAATATTATTTCCAAAAGACACGAATCAAAAAAAAACCGAGCGAAAATTACCGAGCAAAGCTCGGTCAACCGGGTACTTACATATAAACATATACACAATGTAACCTAATTGCAACTATTTAAGGATTGATTATTGCAAATATATTCAGTATTTACTCAGCAGTCCTGGCTTTCATTTCTCTCCCGTGACACAACATTACATGGCGACCCTGCCAGGCGCTGCGCGGCGACAATGCACGCGCACCGCCGCGGCCTGCATTAATAGTTAAAGAAAAATGGAAAAATTAACATAAAACTAAAGGAACAATTTTCAACTATTGAATTGACACTACCGGATGTGACAAGTAAGCCGAAACGGAGACATAAGAAGAGGCGACAAGGTTATTATTTCTTTAAGGAGATATGCTAATAAAATCTATTAGAAAAAGAAGAAAAATGTTACGGAAGAAACGGGAAAGATCAAGTTCAGAAACAAATATTACGAGAGCTTCAAATATTACATGAATATTAAACGAATTAGATGGTGAGACCACAAATTTGAGAAAAATAGAAGAAACTTAAGTCCTGCAAGCCTTAGCCGATAAGAAGATAGAAAAATTGAGCCGAAAAGAACAAATTATGAGGTAACTTCGCACCTATGTGATTTTAATTCTATTTCAAACTTTATTTAACAATTTGAGATTGGTTTTTTTGCTATTATGTTTTTAAAGTTAAATAATATATATTCTGTATGTTACATATAATTAAGTTGAAATTATTTATCAGATTATTCACAATATACTTCATTATCAAATATTTTATTACCTACAATAAAAAAAAACAATTATGATACAATATTAAAATTAAGTTGAATTTTAAGCACTTAAGTGGCACTTCTATTGCGCCTTGCAAGACTACTTTATATTCCCTTTTATGTAGTTATAGTTTTGTATTATTTTTACTGTGTCCTGCCAAACAATTAATGAAATAATAAAATAATAGATTCCAATTTTACGCACGATTTAAAATAACACTGTGATACATTTCGTTGATTTTTTTTTCTCGAATCCAAATATTAAAGGGTTAGAAACATTTCACTATCATTATAAGTTTTAATTTTGTTAAAGGCATTCAATCTTAATATAATAACTTACGTAAAATATAAAAAAAAATCTTTTAAATGTTTGAATAAATTATTGTATCGTTGTGTAAAGTTGATAACTCTTATAGTGTGATTTTCAATTATTCTGTATACACGACATAATAAATAACATACTTTCAGTAATATTTTTAGATCTATATAAAAGTGATATAGCTTTTAACGATGTAACCATGTGGACTTTTGAATAAATAAGAAATTAAAAATATCAGTTTAAGGTACATTTTTTTTACTCGCACTCATTTATATGAGTACTACTACTTATGTAGTAACAAATTGTACACGTTATGTTGACATTAGGCACGATCACACGATGCGATTATTTTAACGTTTATTATCAATTATATTTTTCATATTTTCTGGCTAAAATAACACTTTTTATTTCTTTTGAAAGACAAGAAACTAGTTAGGTAGGTAAATATAACAAGAGTCAATCTTTACACAGTGAATACAAAAGGTCTGCTAACCATTTCTTACGAATGATACTGATGTTTCTAAAAATATGATATTATAAAATGTTATGCAATGAGCGTATCTTATATAAAAACATGGTAACATAGATGATAAATTTAAACTGAACACAGCAACATGCAACACATTAACAGGTGTAGGATAAATCATAACAACATTGTAATAACGATAAAAATAATAAGTATAGGAAAATAAATGAGTAAATGTTATTAGTATTGTTACATAGATGAAAATAATAAATAAATAACAGTGTAAACAGGAATAAAGTAGTTAAGAGAGGTTTTAATAATAATGGTTCAAAAAAAAAAGTTAAACACCGACAAAGAAAATTTATTGATAAGAATGTTATCTCATTTGTACAAAAATTAGAAAGCATGTAATTAGTATAAGGAACGGAAGAAAGGAATGTTCGAACGTGTAAATACGTATGATTTAGTTACTAAGTTTTGTCAATATTGGACTGATCACCCAAATATTGATGATGCTTAAACTGTGCGACTTGAAATGTGTGAGAATGGTGCAAGTTAGTATATAGAAGTGGAGCACGAAAGAATATAAATAAAGAACAAGGTAATGAAGAAATAAAGAAGGAATAAATATTTATGACAATAATAAAAATAAAAGAAAATATGACATTAACCAATAAGTAATGGAGAGATATGGGAACGTCCATCACTGGTAAAGCATATAGTCCTCAAGCAGGGTATGCTTCCGTGATAGGATGATAAAATAAGGAGTTACGGGTACTAGGGAACAACGCCTTCAGTACAAATGATGTACATGAGTTTACTCATATTAGTACTGTTAGGGACCAGAGAAGTCTTAAATTTGTTACCCTTAATAATGGTACATTGAGGTCACATCTTTCGTTGGATCATGGCGCGAACATAGTTTTCCTCTGTGGCAATTGTTGGAGTCCTTTAAAAGTGACTCAAAAAACGTAGACCTCAAGGTTGTGCGCACAACCCAAGGTACACTATTACCTTGATACAGTATGAAAAAAAATTATGTACCAATAAAATAAAATGATAATAATACCCAAGTAAATGGGGGCCCATATGTATGTGTACAAAGCACCCGCATGATAAATATCATGAAATGAAATACAATTGAAGTGAATTGAAACTCTGGCTCCCAATATTTAATAAATAAATACATATATGCGTGAATAGAGAGAAATAAAGCTAGCTAAAAGTCAAAATATTAATTTAAAAAAAAGAGAAAGTACGTACAAGATTTATGAAAAAAAATGATAATAAAAAGGCCTAACAATCTACAAAAATACAAGGTAATAAGGGGATCCCCGACCAAATCCATGGGGTTGGATAGATAGTTATTTTGCATTTCTATATTAGGACTATTAACGCTACCCAAAATGCTACTAGCAAGTTGCACATATAACAACTATAGGGTTCACAACTACACGTAAACAAATAAAAATATATCAACCCAATATAAGTACACTTTCGCGTAAATTTATATAAATTTACAAGATTTTTAGGGTTCCGGAGTCAACTAGAAACCCTTATAGTTTCGCCATGTCTGTCTGTCCGTCTGTCCGTCCTCGCTTAATCTCTGTGACCGTTAGCACTAGAAAGCTGAAATTTGGTACCAATTTGTGTATCAATCACGCCGACAAAGTGGTAAAATAAAAATTGGAAAAAAATGTTTTATTAGGGTAGCCCCCCTATATGTAAAGTGGGAAGTGATTTTTTTTTTTTAATTTCAACCCTAACGTGTGATATATTGTTGGAAAGGTATTTAAAAATGAATAGGGGTTTACTAAGATCATTTTTTGATAATGTCAATAATTTCGGAAATAATCGCTCCAAAAGTAAAAAAAACAATGTGTCCCCCCACTCTAACTTTTGAACCATAAGTTTAGAAAATATGAAAAAAATCTGAAAAGTAGAACTTTATAAGGACTTTCTAGGAAAATCATTTTGAACTTGGATGGAAAGTCGGAGCGCCTGCCGCGGAGCGTGCAATATTGCACGCTCCATGTTCGCGCACGTACCCACTACCGGGAGCAGTTGCAGGAGCGCGGAGCGCTGCTGGAGCGCGAACATAATGGATAACCACCTTTAAACTCATAAGTGGGAACACTTATTGTGACGGACGGGAAACTACGGAACCCTACACTGAGCGTGGCCCGACACGCTCTTGGCCGGTTTTTTCATATTTAGGCACATTGATTCGTATTTACAATGATTCTACTTTAAATACATTTTTTTCTGTCTCATGTTTTCTTATGTAAAATGTTGAAATGTCAATTTTGAACTACATTTATACAAAGCTTATTATAATCAAGTCCAAAAGTTATCGATACACTATTATTGTAAATTTTATAATGTATTCGTTTTTTTTCTATAAAAAAGGCAACGAAAACCTAAAATTGTGTCACCTGCTTGAAATAAAATTGGCTTTTCCAATGTAAATAAATATTTTGTAAAAAAAAAAAAACTTTAGCTGTGTACCTAACAGTGTATTCTCTTTTTATATAAATTTCTGTCCCAATTAAGATAAACGTATTTCTTAGAAGTCATGAAATAATGAGTGTTCGAAATTATAAATAACTTAAATAATGAATGTTTATTAACGTACCTATGTAAAAGTAATATTTATTATTAACAATGTAACTATTTCTAAATATCTGTTCCAAGTTTTAAGGTACATTTTATTTGCATTCATACTATAACATATTGTACAAGTTATCTTAAAATTAGGCGTGAATCACACCGTGTCATCATAGTCCGATGTAATTGCAATCGTTGCCTTATACGTACTCAGAAACTTAAAACAAAGGTGTCACAAACCGCTTACGCAGCTGGGATTGCAAGTTGTATTTTGATTCCCGTTATTATGATAGCGATGATACCTACGTTGCATTACATTATGTTTTTGCTCTTTTGATATTTAAATGAAATGTAATATTATCAGCGTTATATTCATTAAACCTTCAAATCACAAGCTTTTAACTTTTATGTCATTATTATCTGAAAATATAATGGAATATTAATGTCTAACCTATTTGTGTGGATCATGAAAGCAATAGTTAAACAAATATAAAGGTATAAATAAATTAAATATAAAGTATGTACAATTATCTATAAATACAAATGTGAATAAATATATATAAAGGTAGAGCAGGTACTGCTTAATATGAAATGTAATAGTTTATTTTCAGTTTTATATTGTTTGAACTTTTAAATCATAACTTCTAACTAAAACATATTGTATATATTAAAAGAGAAACTATAGTTTATGTAATAAATCTCGAGTGAAAATAAATGTAAAAAAAATATTAATAAGTATAATATGGTATGATAGGTGATATGTTCATGATAACGTGCAGTTGTGACGTTGATTAATATCAAAAATACGACAGGCTTAATGTTGTACGAAATAAAAGTGTTAACGAAATAAAATCGCATGCGTATCACGGATTGACTTAGTAATATAATTATGTATAACCATGGTATAATCTGATCATGATCATGAGATTATAATTTTTTAAATGAAGTTAGTTTTATATTTTATTTAAATACTTTATATTATTCCAATTAGAAATTATATACATTTAAAGCCTATGTAACATTGTATTTTATTTTATTCTTCAATATTAAAAGATTAAAAATCAATATTAAAATTATTCAATATTAAATTAATTATTACCGTGAAACACCGCCAACTTTGCCCGTTATTTCCATAAATTTTAATTTGTTTAAATTTTTTAAGGGGACATTAGTATATTTTATTATTTGCTACAACTTTATGATCGTGTGCACGTATTTGTTTTGTTACATTTATTGAAAGTTAAAATTTAAACCAATATTTGCTTGATTTTGAACACGGGCAAATTTATCTGAACTTTTTGCCAACATTGCCCACGTTGATTTTTTAAGCAAATACAGTTTGTAGTGGACCAGCAATAAGCGTCACTACCTAGATGTGAGAAATCTTGGCGTTTGTTTAAAAACTTTGTTAGTAGTGTTAAAACATTTACAGTAAAATGAGTGGGCAAAGTTAACTAGCTATTTTCGCTCTTTTCCATACAAGCCGCATTGAGGGATTATATGAGTGATAAAAATGTTAGGGTTGTCACATTCTAGTAAATGTCAATCATCTTACAAAATTTCTATAGAGGTAGCTGGATATTATAAAAATCGTGATCAAGATTAAATGTTTATTTGTTTTTTCCCTTATTTCTAAATTTAGGCGAAAAGTGGATTGCAGAGGCCCGTCTGGCTACGTTGAATGTATGTGGGGCAATTAATGATAAAATGGATGAAGTATGCGATATGATGTATGATAGAGGAATAGATGTGTTATGCGTAAATGAGACGAAAAGGAAGGGGAAGGATGTCACTACACATGGCATGTATACCGCATACTGGTCTGGTGTAGACGAGTTTGAGCGGGCATGCCAGAGAGTAGGTATCATCCTTTCAGAAAGAATGGGTCAATCTGTGAGAGTATGAATGTGTAAGCCCAAGACTGCTATGGATACGAATGAAAGTGGGCTTAAAGAAGTTGTTTGTGTTAGCGGTCTACGCCCCAGACATGTCTAAGCCCACTTATATCCGAGAGCAGTTTTGGGAAATGGTAAGGATGGTGTTAATGAAGTGTAAGGGAAATGAAAATATTATTATGCTAGGAGATTTTAATGGAAGGGTAGGGGTGAGGAGGCTTGGTTATGAAAGGATATTGGGAACGTTTGGTGATGAAAGTATAAATGAGAATGGTGAAAGTCTCCTCACCATATCTATGGAAAAGAATCTTTTTGTGACGAACACTTGCTTTAGCCACAAGAGGATTCACATGTATACTTGGGAAAGAGGTGACGATAGAAGCATGATAGATTTCGTAATTGTGCATTAAATATTGCGGGGCGCAGTGGTAGATACAAGGGTTTACGGGGGTTCTAACGTAGGAACGGATAATTATTTGGCTTTATGCCGAATTAATGGTCTATTCAGGCGTTGGCGCCATCGATCATCTGTGTCTACCACTGCGTTACAGAGTATTAGAACAGAAAGGTTACAAGATGAAGGTGAGAAAAACAAGTAGAGTTCAAATGTAGACTGAAAGAAAATATAAGTGGTTTGGATGAACTATGTATGAAGGAGTTAGACTTGGAGAATGTATGGCAAAATGTAAAGAAAGGTTTAGTGGATTCAGCTACCGAAGTATGTGGTGTTAGTAAGAGAAATAATGAAAGGAAAAATAAGTGTTTATATATTATTTATATATATATATATTCTAAATGTATTATAATAAATTGAGATCAATAAAGGTTCATTTAGGTAGTAAAATCAATTGTTAAATAAATCAAAAAGTAAATCAGGAAACTTATAGTTAGCTGATGACCTATTGTGATAAAAATCAAAACACTATTAAATTATCGTTGAGACATTGAATGTACAAAAAAAATTAGGAACCACAATGATTTCAGTATTTCTATAATTAAATCAAAATACTTTTAGTATTTTTGTTTCTTAGCCATTCACTGATGATTTCAATATTATTTAAATATTAGTTATTCAATATATATATATATATATATATATATATATATATATATATATATATATATCATATCACACATGGTAAATCACTCCTACTTAAAATTACCGCAAGTAACATAACTATATATAGAGGCTGTATGAACAATAACAGTTATTTAAAGCTATCTATTATTGAAACCAAACAAAAAAAACTATTCTATTGTTATTATTCTAATCAGATTACTCTTTGGAAAAATAAATAAGTCTGTTAAGTTCTTTTCAGGTTGTTGTTATGTAAAAATCGTTTAATTTTGTAAAAGATTAGGTTAATTTTTAAGTGTAACCTTATTATTTTGCAACATAAAAAAATTAAATTTTTTTTAATTACGCTAACACAGCAAAAATTTACCCTTAATCATAAATATTTCTTTCATTTGTATGTTAAAATTATTCAAATTGACATCAAATATAATTTGACCACGTCTAGATATCGTTGGCTTAGGCAAAATCGAAATAATGTCTTCTAAATGGTCTATCGTGCAAATGTCATCTACGATAGGGTACGTGAACGTTGTCCCTTTTTTACATTTGGATTCTTTTACTTTTCTTAAAAATTTTATTTTTGGTTTTTTTGTTATTGATCGATAAAACTTCACCCACAAAATGTTTTAAACTCTTTTTAGTAGTAAATCGAACAATAACCCAGTCACCTTTACTTAATACACACTTGTTCTCATTAAAATATTCAATATCACTTAGGCCAAATTGGAATGTCTGTAGGTTCCACTTTTTTTTTTTCTTCTTGATCTTTTAAATATTCAGCTATGTAGTAGCTATACATTGTTTCATAGTCTGAATTATCCGTGTCAGCTAATGTAATAGTAGAAGCTGCAGAAATGGAGCTAGAAATACTAGCAGATCGCCTCTTTTTTCGTTTTATAGAAGTATGTTGTTTGGTTCTCTTTCCCACGTTATTTTTTCTATCTACTTTCGTTCTTTTTGGACCAATATTTTTCATCTTTATTTCTTTCAAACTTTTTTCTTTATTTTTTTTTTCCTTTCTTTGCAGGCATTCTGGCAAATCTCGACTACTCAAAGCTATAAATGGCATGTTTTCAGTCTTAGAAACTTTACTCAAAAAAGGGGCATCTGATGTATGCGTTCCAGCCTTAATTATTATATCAGAAAGTATAGTTATTTTGGAAGAACTAGGGCTTTTTGCAGAATTTCCAGATGTCTCAACATTTCCCAGATATTTCGGTAAATTATGATCATTTATAGACATTAATGAAGTAACAGCTTTCGAAAGTGAAAAATCATGCGCATATGCCACTTTATGCACAGTTTTAACAACAAAGTGTTAATAATATCAATACAATAACTGCTAAGACTCTTAGGAGTTTTTAGGATAAGAGTAGAATGCTGGTATTTTGACCAATCTTTTTGTTTGTTATAATTTTCCTCAGAGGTGTTGTTAAGGTTAAACGGATCAAGAGCAGCGTTTTTAAAGTTACTATTATCTATACCAGAAAACTTATTAAGACGGTGTACGTTATCGTTTATACTCTGAATCTCAAAATCTTGATCATCTTTGGTATCATTATTTGGAATTTGAATTAAAATACCAGTTTGATCATCTAAAAAGAAAATATTCTCTCTATGTAATTTTTCCACTCCAAGTAAATTCTTTTTATTTATTTTATTTTTCAAGTTAACTTTATCTTTGCAAGAATTAATAATTTTGAGATCAGAAATTGTCACCGATTTCCCCGGTTCACAATTTACCTTTTTATTTCTCTTTAATTTCATCGGTATTGGAGCTCTCGTTTCCTTTAAATAATCTATTAAAGCCTGATCAACTCCGTAAGACAATATTTCCTCTTGAATTTCAGGAATCTTTTTTAACACTTCTTGAGGATTTAGTGGGAATATTCCCGTTGCTCTAAAACCATTTCTTATATTTTTTTCCTCCTTTAGCTTATAGCTTCTGTCAATTCTATTAGCAACTTGAGGAAATGTTTTTTGTTTAGTGAAGTCTGGTCGGGATCTTTAATTTTGTACTTGTACAAGATTTGTCGCCAAGCTTTTTTCAATGGTGCAAAAAATCCTACGTCAAGAGGTTGGGTGAGGTGCGTTGACCGTGGAGGTATAAAAACAAACTTGATATCATTTTGTTCACATAACTCTACTACCTTCACATTTAAGTGACCAGATAGGTTATCGCAAATTACAACTTTATCACCTGGCGTCTCTTGTGCCCAAGGAATAATTATCTTTTGAAAGTAATCTTCGAACATAGCACTGTCAAACCACCCAGATTTTGTAAAGTTGTATCTAGTACCAGGTGGCCCGCCTGTAATCCATTCCGAGTACAAGTTTGTTGCTTTATATACAACATATAAAGGCAACAATTGACCATTCGCAATTGCCGTAAACATAACAGATATGTTTCCTTTAGTGGAATTGGCTAATCTTTCGGGATATCTTACTCCGCGTCGAAATATACCTTTAGAAGATCCTGGATCATCCGACAGATTGGTCTCGTCAAAGTTAATTATATTTGCTGCTGGGATATCTTTCAATGTTCCGCTTAAATTTTCAAAATAGTTAGCTATTTCTTGTGGACCCTTTTCGGCTCTTGCTTTCGAAATTATTTGTGTGGTTCTTAATCTTAGTTCATCACTATGTCTAGCCAAAAAACCTTGCACCCATGCATCACCAGGAATTTTATTCTTTAACAAATTTTCCCGAGAATTTTTTTTTAAATATTCTTGGACCAACAGCTTCAGATCTAGTTTAGTTAGCGGAGATCCAAAATCACTAGAAGCTTGCAAAACCTTGACAAATTTTTTTCTCTTCTATGATTGACAAAGCTGTAGGATGCCCAACAGGTTTTAAATGCATTTTTTTAATTTTATTTACAATAGTACGTCGTGGGATTCCAAATTGCCGTTCAGCGTCTCTTGATGTAATTTGGCTAGACGCAACTGCCTCGCATGCGATTTTTAACATATCTTCGGAATAATTTTTATACATTCGGGACCCAATTTCACGTCGCGATATTCTGAGTCGAATTTTAGGCTTGTGTTTGTTTTTCTGAAATTTTAAATAAAAAAGTAGGGCCAGAACCGATTTTAATACAAATGTACTTATATTATATTCAATACAGGTATGTACCTACGTACGTACATGTTTGTATTTTAAAGTTCCAAATTTATAGGTGCATTTTATGGAATGGTCAATTAGTCAATTAGTAATCATGAGCTAGTTATGCCGCGGTATAGCAACCTCATAATTAAAGAATGGTCGAGATCAAAACTAATCGACCAATCATGGATAATGCACGTGAGGAAAACCGCCCATAAATACTTCCAAACTAGAATATAATTTTCGGAAGTATATTAATTATACAAAAAATTATGTCAGACCTATGAAAGTAATCAATAAATTGACAACGACTTCAATTTTTAATAAGTTAAAAAATATGTCAAAAGAATAACACATTTATAAACGAAAAAAATCGATCTAAAAAAAACAAAAGAGTGACAACCCTTGGTATTTTTCGATGGCGGGCAATGTTGACATTTTTGAGTCTGAACATTATTGGGTAATTTTGCCCACCATCACAAGTTTTAATTTATAAACCCTTTAGTACTGAAACTATGATATTTTTATTGACTATAGAGTATTTTATACTCTACCGTTTATATTTTATAACGTACTTTAAAAATACTAACCTGCGTCTTCGCCATGAAGTACAATTCACAAACACTTTACTAAAGAAATTTTGCCCGCGAAAACACGCACCACACTCAACAAGTTCCAAAAAATTACTGAGTGAAATCAGAAACATATCCAATACTTAGTGTAGCCACAAATATAACTGACTTTCCACTCAACTAATCAATGTTGCCATAGATCTAAAATATTATCCCGCAATAACAAATTTGTTTATAAATTGCTTTTTGGGCAAAGATAGCTTGGTTGGCAAAGTTGTCACATTTCACGGTACGTTATAAGATTCAAGAAAACTAAAATGTAAAAAAAAAGTAAATAGATAACTTTCCTTTTTTTAAGTATCGGGGAAGGTGTTTATTATGATATGAGATCATTAAAGATAATAAGAATTATACAATATGGTAGAACATTATAATCTATTTATCTATAAAAAATGTTTATAAAATATAATTTAATAATTATGATTGACTCATTGTATTAACATACCTTATTATATAAGCGAAAATAAAATAAATTGTTAGTACGTTTATTTTAATTTTTTTTATTGCGGTGGAGATGAGATGTAAGGAATAGATATAAGCATATTACATATAAACATATACACAATGTAACCTAATTGTAACTATTTAAGGATTGATCATTGCAAATATATTCAGTATTTACTCAGTAGTCTTGGCTTTCATTTCTCTCTCGTGACACAACATTACAATAGTTACATTAAAAAATTCCTCTTTTTTACCAACCTGTGGGGAGATTTTGTCCCAAAAGTAAAATTATTACGGGACAACCCCTGACAAACAACCTATTGAATAAAAAATTATCATCAATATCGGTTCGCAATGATAGTACCCACGATTTTTGTCTAATAATAAATAAAAGGAATAGTACCTATACAGAACAGGTAAATATAATACTGAAAAGGAACCAGAACATACGTTAAACTAAGAAACAGAAGGGGAGAATCGAGGCTTCTCTCGATCCGGCCTCCTATAACGCCTACGTTGGGTTCGGGAACAACGTATGTGATCTCCGCAACGGAGTAACACACAAGGGCGATAACCTCTTCCTTTTCAGAAAATAGGTTCAGGCGGGGATTACGGGTCCTCCGAAGTCGTCCCGGTCCCAACGCCTTAATTCTTCGATATGGACTGTATTATTTTAAGGGAAGAATTCCTTGGGAATAAAACAGCAATTATCTTCAAACCGTTTCGTGAGAGAGTAATTACTTTTCCCTATCACTTCCCTATACTTTTTCTTTCTTCTTCTTATTGACTGCTGGTCTTGCACTTTTCCCGAACGATTTGCAAGAAAAATCAATTTACTGAACTACCTCGAAGCTAAACGCGAAAGTGAGCCGCGCCATTTGTGCGCTTGCGCAACTCAATTACATCAATTTGTATTATCACTCTCTCACGGTTTACTAAATAACTTTATTTGTATAAGACATACATTTATACAATTTACTTATAAAGATAGCACAAAAAAATCTATACTACGATATACATTACATTTTCATATCACAAAAACCTTTTATTTATTTAACAAAATATGCTTATTTTACTCACATGTTCAAAGTTGGAATTTCTTAAATATTTAACATAGAAAGTTAAAACAATGTTTTCCACTTGAAATTATACATATCTTAACTAATACAATAGTTTAATTTACATTTGCTCTATACATTTCACTATTAAAACACTTTTAAATTTCTTATACAAAACTATCATTATTTCACTTATTCACAGGAATTTTCACATAAAAATAACACAGAATTCACCTCTTTTACACGTACAATCAATCTGAAATGTTTTACAAGTCATTTTTACATAAATTGCTGAAATTTGCAAATATTTAAATTTCTACATATTTGGCCCCCTAAGTACGTGGCTAGCGTGCGTCTATGAACTCACACTATTTGAACAACTAACTTTTGCACGGCTATCGACTATCAGTAAAAATGGAAAGTCTAATATCAACAATACTAGGTGAATAAATGATTCTACACAATTCTCAAACGTTGAAAACTATTTCTAATCAGATTCTTATCAGTTATCATGTTTCTTATCAAACAATATAAGTGAATGTTTTCATAAATCAATCATAGAAAATAGGCATTTGTTTTCATACAAAACATATCAAACTCATATAAGACAATACTTATGCAATTAATTTCCATTAATTCTACTTATGCACAGCGATCATCTCGACCGGGGAACAAATCCTGGTCTCTAACTTTATTTTAATATTTCTTTATTAACATTATTGGAAAGATGATTTCAACCGGGGAACAAATCCGGTAACATAATTTATATCTTAAAAATTCCCTATATGAATTTATTAAGAGATATTACTAAGAAAACGATAAACTATTCCGGCCTGGGAGTCGAACCCAAGACCTTCATATCATTAATTCGATATTTCTTTAAGATTCAACTAAGCATTTTCTTATCGGAATATTGTTGCTTGATAATTTGCTTTTTAGAAGCTATTCGTAATCGGTTAACTAATAAATTGAAATATTCTTATAGGCGCGTCGCCAACAAATATCTATAGTTTTATCATGTATAGTTGTAGTAGTAGTTAATAAACTAGCTTCCAGGCGACGCTGTTGTCGCGATAAATCAATGACTACCTATAATATGGCGGTAGTATAACCAACAGTGAAATTTGTTAAAAGATACAATAGCATGGTAGGAATACAAAAATAAACATAAATCAAAATATTATAATGGTAAAATAAGAATATGCAATATAATTATATCGATATCTTAATATATACACTCACTAGATGCCTCCAATAAATAAATAAAAATCTATCATAGGTATATAATTTACTCTATATTTGACCAATGCTATTTTTATTAAAACACCTTCGTCATAATATTAACGATATTATATCGGCAATATAACAAACACAAAACGTAATTCGCACATTGGACTTTGCAGAATATAAAAACTTGTGTTATTTTACATGGGCACACGAAATGCATTCTGTAGGAAACCGAAGGGCTGGCTACTTTGTACGTGTATTCCAGGCTTCTAAGATTGGTTTTAACCAGATTCGGGTCACCGATAAATTTCTCAGTACGCCTTTAATTCAGATTCCAGACAGATTCTAAGAAATTAACTTCATTCCAACTCATTTCAAATATATTATGGTTGTAGCATGAATGGTTCGGCTCGACCGGGGAAAGAATACGCGTTCACAGAATATCAGCGTAAGGGTCATAGCTCATTAGAGCCACCTGGCACCCGACCCTCACCGCCTCGTCGCCAGGCGTCCACTCGTAGTCGACAGGTGGACCACGGGTGGACGCCGCGTTGTTACCAGTAAACCTCGCGTGGTCATCGAGTGGACCTTGCGTTGTCAACGAGCGGACCTCGAGTGATCAACGAGTGACCCTTAAATCATACAATAAATTATACATCCGAACTTCTTCTATAAGTTTTTCTTTGTTCATTTTAAAAACAAACAACAATGCGTCCGACACATTCGAAAGAAAGGCTCGAAATGAAGGGTTGGTGGCTTGGTGGAGAGCGCCGCATCGCACTCGCGAGAACGAGTGGCCCACTCGCAGTCCGCGCGTGGACACCTCGCAGCGAGGCGATTACGGAGTTGATGTAGTGACCATAGGCCCATACAAGTTCATACGAAAAATACGAACCGCTCGAGGCGAGGCGGTGAGGGTCGGGTGCCGGGTAGCCCGGGAGCTGTGACCTTAAAACATCAGCTTAATGCTGCTGTGCTTCGTATGGTGAGTGTAGAGAATTTTACTGGAAAACAGGCATTCCATCTAAGTTCTCGAAGGTGACAATGCATCTGCTTTTTAATTAATAATCGATAATAGATGTAGATGTTTTTGGGACACAGCAAACACTTACCACCTGGGGGACTGTGTGCTCGTTTGTAACCTTAGACCATTTCTAACCCTCAATCTATATAAAAAATAAGGTATTAAAACAAAATAGTTATCCTTACCGGAGTCCATAAACGCATTTTCAATAAGTCCCGCGACTTCTGCAGCTGTCTGGGCATCGTTGGCCAGTACGGTCAGCTCCGACGTGATAGCGTGGGACTGGGTGTCGAAAGAGCTGATCTTGTCATACGGTAGTGTTACTCTGGCAAAAACGATCATTTACATTCATTTTATCATTATTTGTGAAGACTAGACGAAAGTGGTGACTAAACATGAAGTGTTAGGTATGGTCATAAAAATAATAAAGGTTTTCTTTTATAGAATAAAGGTGATAAACGACCACACAATCCACCTGATGGTATGTGGATGCTGTGGTCCATAGGCACCTACGTATATTTTCAAATAAGAATCGAAATGCAGATGCGTTGTCAC
Organism: Parnassius smintheus behrii; assembly: GCA_036936625.1. NCBI lineage: Eukaryota > Metazoa > Arthropoda > Insecta > Lepidoptera > Papilionidae > Parnassius > Parnassius smintheus. The sequence goes on from JAUPFT010000017.1 coordinate 43,164,241, forward strand.
CCTCGATGACACAGATAAAATGCCTAATTTCCGGTAATAAGTTTCTTCAGTTCTCTACACCCTCCATACAAAATACAGCAGCATTACAAACTGCTATTTAACGCTTGCATTCTGTGAGAGCGTAGTCCTCCACCAGTCGAGCCGACCTATTCGTGCAAGAACCATAACACTGCAGCGTCGCCTTACCACGTGCATAACTGTAAAAATAATTAGGAATCAATTATCGTAAAAAAGCAAAAATAGATCTCTTATCAAAGTCATCATGCCCGTGCGTGAAATTTAAATAAAAACCGATCAATGTGACAGATTTTATCACTTTAACCTTTTAAGTTGATATTAATTAAGGAATCGGTAGTGAAGCATACAGATTTAGTTACTTTAAATGAATTGTGGTGTAAGAAGAATATAGGCCTACCCCAAGGAATGCCACAACGCTTGGTCCTGAGCCACTTGCGTCCATCGAATTTTTACATGTCTATTACATTGAACTTGGGAAGGGCTGTAATAAATAATTGCATGAATGAAATAATATGAAGTCCTCCGTATGATGTATCCATAGATAGTAACTACTCTATAAGGGACCTTTACAAAATTCCGCAACTGTAATATCACATGTAATTCATTCAATATAGCTATAAAAACTACTGCTGAACATAAGGAATATTTGCCAAAGCTTGGCAGACGGATTTGCAACTGCAGATTTTATTTTATATTTGTTATAAGGAAGGCACTTCTGCTCATAGCCTGGATTTTTACCCTCTGTCGCCTCTTATGACATCCACGGCACGATATGGGATACTGGATATTCTTACACAACCAATTAACGATTATCTCCTAGTGTTACTGTTACTGTATATTTATACGTGGTAGAGCCATGCTGCAGTTAAATTAGTAGTATAGTTGTAGTACGAATAAGTCGGCTCGACCGGGGAAGGACCACGCTCTCACAGAATACCAGCGTAAATAGTAGCTTAATGCTGTTGTGTTTCGTATGGTGAGTGTAGAGAACCGGAGACCCATTTTACTGGAAACGAGGCATTCCATCTTAATCCTCACGGGTGACAACGCATCTGCATTATGCATGTCTTTGGGCCGCAGCAACCACTTACCATCAGGTGGACTGTGTGCTCGTTTGTCACCCTATCCTATAAAAAAATTACGAAGTATTACTTGAAATTTAAAAAAATAATAAAGTCCTCTAGTCCCTTAATCGACGATTCTGACGTTACGTTAGAAATTCAACCTATAAGCATTTTATAGACAAAATAAATCCTCAATTTGACAGATTCCAGAGGTTGGCTGACTGCCAAAATTTCGTTAGTCAAATTATGTCTTAGCTGTTACCTTATAAACCCTGAGTATCACGAAACGTTCATTGGTAAAAATGTGACAAAAATAAATCAAAAATGTAAATCAATAGCCTAGCTTTAAGATTGATAATGGTACACTAATTAATGCTTTCCTTCTGCAACTAATGTTTATTCATTTATTCTTTATTAGAAACAAATTACAAAATGGAGAAAGAAGTGTAATATCACCTATAATATGTTCATCGGGCTCGAAGGACCAAAATTGCATAACAACAAATGAAGTTATTTTACGTACTCAAAATTTATTTTCTAACGGTAAAAAGCTTTTTTAATATTAATAGATAACAATAGATTACGATCATTGTCAAAGTTTCAAAATTTATTGCCTGAAAACACGTACAAAAAGAGATTTTCTAAAAATAAATCCCAGCTAGATCGATTTATTGCCCCCGAAACTCCCTGGACACTAAATTTTATGAAGATCGTTGGAGCCGTTTCCGAGATTAAAAGAATTGCTCGTTTAAAGGTATAGGATAAATGTGATATAATAATTGTAGTACGAACGAATGGGTCCGTCCGACCGGGTAATAACGACGCTCTCACAGAATATCGCCTTAAAATAGTAGATTAATGGTGGTGTGAACCGAATACCCTTTTTACTGGAGGCTAGGCAATATTTTTAACATTCATGTTTTATTTACACTGAAGTTTTGTGCTTGCTTGTGCCGTTTTTTATATTATTTTACATATTACTGTGTATTACCAGTTCTGTAAAAATGGTAGATTCTATTTGTACGAATATTTGACGACATGAAAATAATGTTTCTTTCAGAAGATAGAATGCATTTAAAAATCAAATTTTGTATTTTTCTTTATTTTTTATTTTATAGAATAAGGGTGACAAACAAGCATATAGTCAAATTCATGGTAGGTGGATGCGGTGGCGCATAGACATCTACATTTATCTTCAAATAAGAATCAAAACGCAGATGCGTTGTCACCTCTGAGGACTAAGATGCAATGCCTCGTTTCCAATACAAAAGGGTCCCCGGATCTCTACACTCACCATACGAAACACAATAGTATTAAGCTGCTATTTTACACCACTATTCCATGAAAGAGCAACCATAATATAGTTGCAGCGTGGCTCTAACTGTTCGATAGTTTCGCTAAAACTCGAAAACGGCTCGAACGATTTTATGATATTTTTTGTGTTTTAGCGTTTGTGTGGTTCCCTGGATGATTTAGATTCGCACTGGACCCGGTAGTTGGCGCTGCTGCCGAGATCCAAAAATCACCAGCAATTATGAAGCCACGGGAATAATTTTAGTTATAATAATAATAATAATAATTCATTTAGTTCTTGTATATTTTCTTACAATTCTGCCAACATACTTTTTATTTTAGGGTTGTCTGAAGTTATAGACAGAATGTTAATGGACAAAACTCGGACGGCTTTTTTATCGCGGGGAAATCCTCATTCTCACCTTCTCCTGCAGGTGCAACGAAATGGTTACGCGGGACTCCTACCGGCAAAAACGTCAAGGTGGTCACCATCAGCGTATGTATATGAGGGGCCCGGGATTTCCGTTCGGAACGTAACCGGGGCCCCCTGTTTTACTTTGCTTTATTAATTCCTATACTCCGATTTTTTTGACGTGTTCCTTGTACCGCTAAGTAAAATAAAAAAAAAACGTTTTAGAGATAGACTTTAAAATTTGAAGGACAAAAATGCAATGTCATAATTTCATAGCGCATAATTTGACAGATAACATTCGACCTGTTTCCTCTTATAAATATAAACGACTAGATAGCTTGTCAAACGGCTCTGCTTCCACAGTTCTTCTGAGTAGATGACGTGACGAGTTTTATTACCAATTAATTCTGGGTCTTTCATTCCCAATCAACTCTCGGACCTATCGGGTTCAAATTTTGTGATTTTCTTTTTTAGTATTGAAGAAAAATATATTTTGGATTAGAGTCATTTTGTTTGATAAATATATAGAATTTGTAAATAAATTAGCTAAAGCGCTATTTGGTCATAGCATAGCTACGAGCCATTGTCTCGAGAAAACAATTGTGTGAGTATGACTAAAATAGGTCAAGTTGTTTAGAAATTACATTCACCTATCACAATATCACCACCGAACACAGACTAATCGACGTAGGCGATTTTATAACTATATAATTATACTAGCTCTAGCCGAGTAGACGTTCTGTCCGTTTGTTCAGTGCCAGTATTATGTATATCTTATTTCCAAATGCTTTTACACGCTTACTGAATTTTTTGATAGTTAATTACTAAGTATTAAATAACATTTTATTTTCAAAATAGCCAAATATAATATAATGATGTTTCATAGTTATAAGTAACCATTTAATTATTTTATTGTATATTTCTTGTATATTGCAACGCCCGACAGGGTCTATAATGGTCACTGTAACTGCTAATGTACTGTACATTATAGAAGCAATAAACGATTTGAAATTGAAATTGAAATTGTATATTTTGTAATTTTTTGCACTAAAGTAAGATATATTGGAAAAGTCATTTTTGTGCTTAAATTATATATATATATATATATATATATATATATATATATATATATATATATATATATATATATATATATATATATTTTAATAATTATACTGCAGCCTCACCTATCGAATCCAAACATAGCTATGATCCATTGTCTCTAAGCATAATTTGCTTTGTGTCCTATTATGATCTTGCCTAGAAAGTTCAGAATTTTCACGATCATTAACAGACGTACACACACGATTATATATGTTATAAAGATAAGGAACATACAACGATGTGTTACATAATAATTTGCAGTTTTAATGTATATATATATATATACTCATAAGGTTGATTATCTTTATCGTAAGGTTATAAAAATAAATTATATTGAAATTTATGCAAGTGACGTAAGTACTACGAAGCGAGTTTTTATTTAATATTTTTATATATGTTACAGTCGTCGTAATAGACCATTAACATGGTCTCCTCCACAGATTGCCTTATAGGGGGGATGATATTTACTATAGTTGCCGCGCTTGGCAAGCGGGTTGGCAGCCACATTTTTTATTTTTAGTAGTTATTAGGAAGACGCTGCTGCCCATCTCCTGATTCGATTCCCTCTGTCGCCTCTGACGACTCCCACGGGATGATGTGGGGAAGTGGATATTCGTGCACCGTCGCTACACGGTCTACTCTTTACTGCACACACTGAAAATAGAAAAAGTGACAAACAAAATGTGTACCGATTTACTAGTAGGTAGCCGCCTTAATGCTAAACAGTAAAAACAAGTGAAGTAACGAACTACATATGGCCCACGACCAGAGCTGTACCCATACCCAGGCCTCCTCCCATTTGTGAGAGGATTATGGAAGAGCTAGCCGCGTATCTCAAGTAGCTTTCGGCGAACACACGTTACGCGAGTTACACCAGTTAGAATTGTTATAACATTGTGACGAAATATTAAATTGAAAACTAAAGTCGCACTGGTAACATCATAAGGCAACCAGTCTCCTTTCATTTCTATGATGACTTTGGAGAAGAAAAGAATCCGCTAAGCACTCTTTGGAGTTTTGGAGCACCACAAAGTGATTTCGAACTTCACATGTTTTTTTTTTCATAAAACGAATGTGACTTACTCAAACTCCATATGATGTTAAATAACATAAAGAATATAACCATATGGACCTATATAGTTACTTTAGTCCATAGACATCTGCAACCAACTTAAACATCTGAGGACTAAGATGGAATGCCTCACAACGTTTAATTATATTATCTCTCTAAACCCTTAATTCCATTTCTTGGCAGAAATCGATAAAAGGGCGGAAAAGAAAAGAAAAGAAAAGATAAAATAAAAAAAATATCTAGACAGAAAGGCATCTAGTAAACGTTTACCACCATTTCGGGGATATGCCACGAAATGGTGGTAAATATATCGTGACATAAAGAAGTCGCGCGAGGAAGAAAACAGCTAGTAAAACGTTTACAGAGTAGGGAGAAACGAGCGCACAGTTCACCTAATAATACGTACATGCTATCGCCCATAAACATCTCATTTATTTTCAATCAAGAATGAAACTGTAGATGCGTTGTCATGCCTGATAAACTAATATGGAATAGGTACCTCGTTTCCAGTAAAAAGAGTTTCCGGTTCTCCACACTCACCATACAAAACACAACAGCGTTAAGCTACTTTTTTACGCTTGTGTACTGTGAGAGCGTGGAGCCGACCCATTGGTGCTACAACGATAATATAATTGCAGCATGGTTCTATCACGTACGCTGCAGCTATATTACGGTCGTAGCACGAAAGAGGAAGATTCAGTTAGGGAGGATTTGTTGTCTTAATCACCACGCTTGGTAGGACAACTGAGGATATCAGTACCAGAAGTCTCGCGCCTTTGACGCAGCTGCCCGTCACAGGTTTAGGTGTTTTACGAAAACGGGATGTACCACCATGTATCGGAAGCTATAACATCTTTTTGGAATTACATGTAGTCGTTTGTTACGACTCATACGGAACGAAATGCGGTGATGCATGATGCATCTTACGCTGTTAAAAATAAACCTTTGTTATAATTACGACGTCATACCTTTTTATAGAAAAGGGCGGAAACGAGCATGCGGCTCACCTGATGGTAAGTGTCTACCACCGCCAATGGACAACTGCAACCAGGGAAATTGCAGGTGAGGTGCTTTGCTAGCCTACTAGCAAGATGATTATGATTAACGCAGGGTGGATGAAATGGCGACAGGTCACAGCCACAACGTGCGATCCCCGAATGCCAATAAGGCTGAAGGGGAAAATTTACAAATCGATCATCCGACCTGTCGTCATGTATGGAAGTGAATGCTGGGCCGTCAAGAAGAAGGATGAAAATAGATTGCATGCGAATGAAATGAGAATGTTACGACGGATGTGTGGTGTGACAAGGATGGATAAGATAAGGAATGAGTATATAAGAGGAAGCCTGAAAGTAGCGCCAGTGGTAGAAAAGGTGAGAGGAAGCAGATTGGCATGGTTTGGGCATGTGATGTGGAGGGATGGAAGTCATGTCACAAAACGAGTGTTGAATATGAATGTGGAGGGGCACACGGGCAGAGGAAGGCCGAATAAAAGATGGATCGATTGTGTGAAGAGTGATATGAGAATGAAAGGGGTAAGTATGGAAATGACGGCGGATAGAGAGGAATGGAACATGAAGATTTACTGCGCCGACCCCAGATAATGGGAAATGGGCTAGAGAATGATGATGCTTTGCTAGCCTACTATTAGACCTACCTGTATACTTCCGTGGTTTTCCACCAGAGAGGGAGACCAATGATAATGAGTACTCCAACGAAGGACGCACTAGCCCACATGCGGCTCGATTCTGGAACAATGCAATGTTTACAATGTATTTTAGGTATACATAATACACAAGTTAATAAAAAATTTGCCAAGATCCGCCAAGTGGCGACAGCCACAGCAGTTTACTTCACCCAAGTGTGTATTTCTTGGTGTAGTGGTGTTGGGAGTAGTGGTGCTGGGACTAGTGGTGACGGGGACAGTGCACGCAATTTAGGGAGGGCGGAAGGTGTTCTTCAAACTAGGTAAGACCGAACATTTTACTTTATTACGCGGATTTAGATAATAAATTTTTAACATATTAATATAATGGATTTCCGAAAAATAACACCTGATTCTATTAATCAGTATAACACACAAGAACCTAAAAGAGGGATGAGTGTAGTGTATGGGGATAGATCACCATAAGAATAATTTATAAACACGCATATTTTTATAATGATTTCTTAAATTTACGCGAACACTACACATTGAATAAGACTATTATTTACGGATTTTATCGCGTTTAATTACTTATTTTATTTTTATTATTATCCCGACGTTTCGGGTGCTTTACAGCGCCCATGGTCACGGGGGGGACTGAGACGTTTGACGTCCCAATGTCATAGTTAGTCCGGCTACCTTCAGTTTTTTAATATTAATTTTTGGTCCGATTTACGCAAAACGAGCTTATAGTATCATGAAGTCTTGCAGTGGTATGCTTGGGTTTGGGTTTAATTTTGTTAATTATAGGATCCCAAGCAGATGGTAGCACCCAACCATCTTCTCTATTGAAATTTGGATGTTTTTTAATTTCAATAGCCTCGCGTATCATCCTTGGTAGGAATCGGTGTTCTTTTGCGAGAATTTGTGGTTTATCAAATCTAATGTAATGGTGGGGACGATCTTGAACATGTTCGCAGACTGCAGACTTCCCGGAGCGTCGGTGCTTCACGTCAGCTATATGTTCCTTCACGCGGGTTTTTATAGATCTCTTTGCTTGACCTATGTAAGAGAGACCACATTCACAATCTAGCTTGTACACACCTGCATCTTGTAGAGGAATATTACATTTGATGGATGGTAAAAATTGACTAATCTTCTTCAGCGGCTTGTAGTATGTCTTAATGGACGCTCGCTTCAAGATGTAGCCAATCTTGTCCGTGACTCCTCTAACATATGGTAGTAGAGCAGGCGCGCGCTCGACTGTGGCCGGCTTCACTCGTTCACTGTGACGTAGGCGCGGGACCCGAAGCTTGTTGTCTTGCAATACTTGCTTGACGTACTGAAGCTCCGCAGCCAGATGTTTTCTGTCACAGATCCCTCGTGCTCTCTGAAACAAAGATTTACCCACGGTAGCTAACTGTGAAGGATGATGGTGAAATTCACCATTTAGATATCGGTTGGTACGGGTCTTTTTCCTATACACAGTGTAACCAATAGTGTTATCAGGATTTCGGATGACTAAAACATCTAGGAAAGCTAAAGAATTATTTGCCTCTAACTCCATTGTGAATTGTATTTTAGAGTTTATGGAGTTAAGGTGGTCTAAAAATGCAGTTACTTTGTCAGATGGTAAAATTGTGAAAGTGTCGTCTACGTACCGCTTGTAGAACCTTGGATTTACGGGAGCAGTAAGAAGGGCTTTCTCCTCAAAGTCCTCCATGAATATGTCGGCGACTATGGGAGACACAGGTGAGCCCATCGCCACACCATCTACTTGCTTGTAGAACTCCTCCTTCCACAATAGATAGCCAGATGTGAGGCAATGTTCAAGTAGCATTGCATATTCTTGAGGCATGTTATTTTCTTCTAGCTTCCTAGTTACAATTGAGATGCAGTCCACAATAGGTAGGCATGTAAATAGTGACTGAACATCAAAACTGACCATAGTTTCATTGTTAGCGAGATGTAGGTCTTTTATCTCACTCACAAAATGGTATGAATCCTTTGTGTGTGCTCTGGTATGTCCTCTCAGTGGTGATAGTATTTTTGCTAAGTATTGTGCCAGCTTATAAGTTGGTGAATCAATCTGGCTCACTATGGGACGTAGTGGAGCGTTTGGTTTGTGTATCTGTAAAGATACACAAACCAAACGCTCCACTACGTCCCATAGTGAAGAGCGTGACGAGAAGCGTTTGGTTTGTGTATCTGTAAAGATACACAAACCAAACGCTCCACTACGTCCCATAGTGAGCCAGATTGATTCACCAACATATAAGCTGGCACAATACTTAGCAAAAATACTATCACCACTGAGAGGACATACCAGAGCACACACAAAGGATTCATACCATTTTGTGAGTGAGATAAAAGACCTACATCTCGCTAACAATGAAACTATGGTCAGTTTTGATGTTCAGTCACTATTTACATGCCTACCTATTGTGGACTGCATCTCAATTGTAACTAGGAAGCTAGAAGAAAATAACATGCCTCAAGAATATGCAATGCTACTTGAACATTGCCTCACATCTGGCTATCTATTGTGGAAGGAGGAGTTCTACAAGCAAGTAGATGGTGTGGCGATGGGCTCACCTGTGTCTCCCATAGTCGCCGACATATTCATGGAGGACTTTGAGGAGAAAGCCCTTCTTACTGCTCCCGTAAATCCAAGGTTCTACAAGCGGTACGTAGACGACACTTTCACAATTTTACCATCTGACAAAGTAACTGCATTTTTAGACCACCTTAACTCCATAAACTCTAAAATACAATTCACAATGGAGTTAGAGGCAAATAATTCTTTAGCTTTCCTAGATGTTTTAGTCATCCGAAATCCTGATAACACTATTGGTTACACTGTGTATAGGAAAAAGACCCATACCAACCGATATCTAAATGGTGAATTTCACCATCATCCTTCACAGTTAGCTACCGTGGGTAAATCTTTGTTTCAGAGAGCACGAGGGATCTGTGACAGAAAACATCTGGCTGCGGAGCTTCAGTACGTCAAGCAAGTATTGCAAGACAACAAGCTTCGGGTCCCGCGCCTACGTCACAGTGAACGAGTGAAGCCGGCCACAGTCGAGCGCGCGCCTGCTCTACTACCATATGTTAGAGGAGTCACGGACAAGATTGGCTACATCTTGAAGCGAGCGTCCATTAAGACATACTACAAGCCGCTGAAGAAGATTAGTCAATTTTTACCATCCATCAAATGTAATATTCCTCTACAAGATGCAGGTGTGTACAAGCTAGATTGTGAATGTGGTCTCTCTTACATAGGTCAAGCAAAGAGATCTATAAAAACCCGCGTGAAGGAACATATAGCTGACGTGAAGCACCGACGCTCCGGGAAGTCTGCAGTCTGCGAACATGTTCAAGATCGTCCCCACCATTACATTAGATTTGATAAACCACAAATTCTCGCAAAAGAACACCGATTCCTACCAAGGATGATACGCGAGGCTATTGAAATTAAAAAACATCCAAATTTCAATAGAGAAGATGGTTGGGTGCTACCATCTGCTTGGGATCCTATAATTAACAAAATTAAACCCAAACCCAAGCATACCACTGCAAGACTTCATGATACTATAAGCTCGTTTTGCGTAAATCGGACCAAAAATTAATATTAAAAAACTGAAGGTAGCCGGACTAACTATGACATTGGGACGTCAAACGTCTCAGTCCCCCCCGTGACCATGGGCGCTGTAAAGCACCCGAAACGTCGGGATAATAATAAAAATAAAATAAGTAATTAAACGCGATAAAATCCGTAAATAATAGTCTTATTCAACGCATATTTTTTACAACAATAAGTAAGTGACGAAACGTTTTGTTTCTAGTCTCAATTTTAAAGAAAGCAACGACGCGATGATATGACAATTATTATTTTTATATTCATTTATTTTACACTGGATTGCGGCAGATAATATCTTTCTTTACTGTCACTCAAAAATTGAATAAAGGACTATGTTGCGACGGTTCTTTTCTGCTGAATTTTTTTAATTACAAATTACAATGTGAACACGCAAACTTTTTCGACACTATCACTAATAGTAGAGTTTGGACAGTTTAGTAAAAAGGATCTATTCGCGAATAAGAATCTACATAAGTGCAGACATCTGACTTAGGATCGTATTAGGTAGTTACTTTAGAAGGTATGATAGGGTTTAAATAAGAGTAATAGGGTACAAAATGAGTGTAACAAACGAGCACATAATTGCTCCGTCTGCACAAAAAAAACCGCCTGCAACTTTACAAGGCGCAGGTTCGGCCGCACATGGAATACTGTTTCCATCTCTGGGCTGGGGCTCCCCAGTACCAGTTCCTTCCACTTGACCGCATCCAGCGCAGAGCGGCTCGAATCGTCGACGACCGAGTGCTTTCCGATCGGCTCGATTCACTGGCACTGCGAAGAGATGTTGCATCTCTTTGCATTTTCTTTCGCATATACCATGGGGAGTGCTCTGAGGAATTGTTCGGATTAATCCCAGCCGCCAAATTTCGTGAACGCACTACGCGGCAAACGTTCCGATCCGACCACACCATCTGGATGCTTGGCGGTCCATCACTGTACGTTTCAAGAGGAGTTTTCTTCCGTGTACAACCTCTCTGTGGAATAGTTTAGCACCAGCGATTTTTCCAGACCGATACGACCTAGAGACCTTCAAGAAAAGAGCTTACTCCTTTCTAAAGGGCCGGCAACGCACCTGCAATTCCCCTGGTGTTGCGGTTGATCATGGGCGGCGGTAGTCACTTAACATCAGGTGAGCCGCATGCTCGTTTGCCCACTCTTCTATAAAAAAAAACTGATGGTGAGTGGATATTCTGACCCATAGGCTATAATAATCAAGTTATCATCTCCGAGGACTAAGATGGTTTAAATGATTGGATTAGTTTTGAGTAAAAAGTCTTCAAATTTTTCTTTCACCATACGGAACACAACGAGTATAATGATACTACAATTTTTAACACTGGTCTTCTATGCAGGTGTGGTCTTTCCCCGGTCGAGCCGACTTAAGCTGCAGAGTGAGGTTATAAAATATGAAACTGTACTTGTAATTGAGTGATAAAACCTCTTATTCCACTTTATAAAGTAATACTTCGTTAAAAAAAACATTATTCTAAGAATTACAAATAAATTAGGCTAAATGAAAACAATGTGAGGCAATCCGAGACAATCTGCTTACGCATGTAATGTACAACGACGGCGGCAACACAATGCGCTATATTTACAAAACTGTTTGCAAGAATTGGCTGGGATATCATTGCATCGCCACTCAGGTGTTAAATGTCACTAAGAAGTGGATATTTGAATGCATTAACGAACGTAGTGATCATAAACTTTTTGGCATTAACTACAAACAACGACGATATTAATTGACAAACATTATGCTGATTTGTGAATGGTTTTTGAACTGAAAACTTGTTTAGAATAGTTGTGATTAAAAATCCATGAAACGAAAAAGCGACATCAAAGAGAGACAAACATATGCATCTGTAGGATTTAGCCTGCGAGAGAACATATTTTTACGTGGCAGAGCCTCGCTGCAGCTATATTGTGGTTGCAGCACGAATGGGTCGGCTCGACCGAGGTAGGACCACACTCTCACAGAATACCAGCGTAAAATAGGAGCTTAATGCTGCTGTGTTTCGTATGGTGAGTGTAGAACCGGAAACCCTTTTTATTGGACATCTCGGTCCTCAGGGCTGGCAACGCATCTGCATTTTGATTCTTAATCGAGGTTAAATGTAGATGTCTACGGGCCACAGCCTCCATCAGGTGGACTGTGTGCTCGTTTGTCACCCTTATTCTATATATTAAAAAAGATAGATACCAGTACCTATACATTTTTTCCTATTATCTCCGTCTCCTTTTCTAACCATTTCACTTGTACTGCGTGTAAACTGTAAACATGTTTTTTGCGAATGTACAGGGCAGACCTTTTTTTTATAATACTAAAGTGACAAAGGAACCTGCGGTGCCCGTCACCTGAAAGAAGCAGATGCATTGTCGCTCTTGGGAACTAAGATGGAATATTTTATACCAGAAACTTACATGTAACATAATTAACGCACTTTGAGAAAGTAGTTTGTTCAGAATCGTTTACTGAATCGATTCCTATCATTTTTAATATAGGTAATTTTTTATCCCAAAAATAATTAAAACTACGTAAATTACAGTCACACTAAATCTGTACAGTCAAAACAAACTGAAATGAACCGTAACTTAAGGCAATAAGACTTTTAAGAGAGCAGTTTTATTTGTATTATTACTAATTCTGTCATTCAATAAAAAAACGGCCAAGAGCGTGTCGGGCCACGCTCAGTGTAGGGTTCCGTAGTTTCCTGTCCGTCACAATAAGTGTTCCCACTTACGAGTTTAAAGGTGGGTATCCATTATGTTCGCGCCCCTGCAACTACTCCCGGTAGTGGGTACTGTTGTTTCCATCCAAGTTCAAAATGATTTTCCTGGAAAGTCCTTATAAAGTTCTACTTTTCAGATTTTTTTCATATTTTCTAAGCTTATGGTTCAAAAGTTAGAGGGGGGGGGGGACACATTGTTTTTTTCTTTTGGAGTAATTATTTCCGAAATTATTGACATTATCAAAAATGATTTTAGTAAACCCCTATTCATTTTTAAATACCTTTCCAACAATATATCACACGTTAGGGTTGAAATTAAAAAAAAATCACTTCCCACTTTACATATAGGGAGGCTACCCTAATAAAACATTTTTTTCCAATTTTTATTTTACCACTTTGTCGGCGTGATTGATACACATATTTCAGCTTTCTAGTGCTAACGGTCACAGAGATTAAGCGAGGACGGACAGACGGACAGACAGACATGGCGAAACTATAAGGGTTCCTAGTTGACTACGGAACCCTAAAAAGAAAAATGATTTTTATTTCAAGCACGTTAGTCTTTGCGTTCGTGGATTTGTACTGTGACCACAACATTCTTCTGGAATTAGTATAACTAATTTGATAAATAATCAGTGCATAAAAATGTTTTACTAAAAATTCAGTGTATATATTATGATTATGACATAATATACTAATTGGGGTGTGTCTGAGGGTGTGCGTTAATTATGTTACATATTGTATATTTTCCCAAGAAATTGAACATTAATAAAATAAATAAAAACCATTTATTAGATTAATTTTTAATTTACCAGTGGAAGTTATTGTAATGGGTCCGATTATGCAAATTAGAAATTTTAACATATCTCCACGTTTCAAGATATTTAGAGTCGAATAGTATGGTTTTTAAGAGGATGTCCGTGTGTGCACATATACGTATGTATGTATGTATGTTCGGATTCAATTTAGCCTCGTGTATCTCGAGAACAAAGAGTGATATTGTCATGGGACCAGTTTCATTTAACGCGTAATTATTAATTATGTAACTTAGACCTCATTAAATTTGAATGAAAATGATAAAAATGAGTTAAATAAAAATAATGGAAAATTGTATAAAATATTAAAACATATGATATTTTTTTATTCTGTCCACTGGGAAGTTAGTCGTGTGGATCTTTCGGGTCGCACCTAGACCGCTTTTATCCGAAACCATATTTGATTCCAATAGCACCACATTCATAAATAAATTAGTGGCGCTGAATTTGCCATATGCTCATCGATTAAAGAAAACTTGATTTGAGGAATAGAATTAGAAACTGCGTAGTAAGTATCTAAGTATAAGAAGGTCGGATGTTAAGTGGTCGCGTGCGTAATTGATATTAATTTACACATGGCCTCGTCTCAATAGACAACGTAGTCTTGACGTATCTACGTCAAATAAAACTAATAACGTTCAACTGGCCAGTACTGGCCATATATATTTTGATGAAACGCTATGGTCCACTAATCAATTACAAATATGTAAACAAATGACGTATGAGCAATCTCAGACACTCAGCGAGTTTTTTTTAAAGCAATAAGGGTGATAGGAGCAAGGGAATTATTTGAGGCGATTTACTAGATTGGCGAGATTATTTGAGGTCATTGCATTGAGTACGTGTAGATTGATGGTAAATTTGTAGATCATGAGTTAGTTATAATGGGATTGACATGTCCACCAACAAAAATTTCAATAAATAAAGGATAAAAAAGCGTTAAGGGAGCACACAGTCCACCTAATTGTAAGTGGATGCTGTAGCCCTTAAACTTCTACATTATGAAATCTAAGATGATATGCCTCGTTACCAGTAAAAAGGAGCACCGGTCCTCTACATACAAAAGCTAAAAGTTATTGTTTAGTATTAAAATAATTTACTAATAACTATACATATAGCCATGTTTCCTAGTGGTGGTTGCGTAATAAATCGAACAACTCATTTTTTTCACGTGGGTATTGTAAGAAGTCACCATGGCAAATGTAAAAAAAAATTATGGATTCCTTCCGATAGAGGGCGATACAACCATCCGGTTATGCCAGTCATAAAACACCTAGTCCGGCAACGGACTGCAGCATCGAAGGAGAGACATCTGGTACTGCGATAGTCAATACGCTCGAAAAGCAGGCTTTACATAAGGTTGCCAGATGGTCGGGATTCGTGTGGATTATCCCAACATTTTAAATAATCTCTAGACTCCCGACAAAACTCAAAATTTGATTTAATTTAATAAAAGCTGAGTCAGTAATTTGACTGAATTTTAAATTGTATGAATTTTAAATATATCGGAATACTACTAATGGATCTAAATTGGTGGACTAGTAAAGTCTGTGTGTGTACTTAAATTAGTTTTGTTTAAAGTACGTTTCGTAGCCTCTCTAAAAAAAACTTTTTATTATAAATATTCATTTCTCTCGACAACAACCCCAAAATCCCGACTTTTTAAAAATTTGTCCAGATATTGCGTCTACCGATCTGGCAAACCTAACTGGACATGACAACGGGAAAGGGTCATGCCCTAAAATTAAGAGCGCGAAGAACCGACATCCGAAATGAAGATAGGTCTTGAGTAGCATCATCATACTGGTAAACTTCATAACGGAATTCTCACTAGATGATGATGATGACCTAGTCAGACATACACAAAGTTGATGAATGCAGATCGATCAGGATGTATTGAGGCATTTCTTTGAAGTGGTTGAGGGAATTCAAGAACTACGATGAAGATGACCTATTATTATTAACATACTGCGATTTACCCTGGCTTCGCATAGGTTATTCCTGGATCTGGACAATAGCGCCACCTACCGCGTCCAATTGTGAATCTAAACCATCTTTTTTTCTTTTAGAGCAATGGGTGACAAACGAGTACACAGCCCCCCTGATGGTAAGTGAATGCTGTGGCCCTACACATCATCATCCAACATAGACATCCACATTTATCCTCAACTGAGGATCAAAATGCAAATGCGTTGTCACCCCTGAGAACTAAGATGAAATGCCTCGATTCCATTAAAAAGGGTCTCCAATTCTTTACACTCACCATACGAAACACAGCAGCTTTACGCTATTGCTATTTTAAGCTGGTATTCTCTGAGAGGGAGGTCCTGCGCCGGTCGAGCCGAACCATTCGTGCTACAACTACAATATAGCATCAGTGTGGCTCTACCACGTAAAAATCCACCCACTCAAACACACACAAAAATAAAAAAACGACGCGTTGCACTCCGGGAGTGCCGGCAGAAGTGAAAACTTGAATATTAACGTTGTGCATTTCTGATATTTTGGAATGGTTAGGGAATAATTTTGCACGAATTGCTTTAATTATCAGTATAAAAGTAATATCATTTATGTGGTAGAATACAATATTTATTTATTGCGCTATCGTACACAAACATGACAATTTATTTTACATTCGCGCAAGCGCCCTGCGCCGCCTAAACAAAATAGCTGGCCGCCGCGCAGTAGAAAGAGAGGGGGATACTTCCCCTCCTACGCCGTCCGTCTTACGCATTTTCGATCAGGGTCACGTGTCCTGACCCGAGTTTAACAATTTTTACCCCTACAAAAAGTGTTCAACGCCGCTAAAGAAGTTTTCACTTCAAAATTCATCAGAATCGGTCGAGCCAGTTTCGAGTTTTAGCGAAACAAGTGGACAACAATTGATTTTTATATGCAGATGTGCAGAGATATAATCACGACTAGTTTATAAGGCCAGCGGTTAAGGACCACATTTCAGATCACATACATAAAAACCATTGATGTACTTAATTTTACCATTAAAAAAAAATATCTTACAAGTAGATCACCATATAAAATTGCGTAGTTTATGATTTCATATGTAAGACGATATAAGACATTTGCATAAACAGAAACGTATCAAAAGTCGCTATCTGATACATGATTGAACATAATTCATCCGACCTGAGACCACCGCGCCAGATCTAGATAACGGTGCTTACCGTGTCTAATACAGAAACTATAGCTCATGTCTCTCTCGATTTTATCGAATTTCTTCGAATTTAAATCAGACTGAGTTTTCCTGGGACAGATAGTGCCCGTCTCCCACTTCTATAATTCTCTCGATTACTAATAATAATAATAATGTCCACAAATTTCAGTCACGGCCGCCAGTCGCTATGGAGACCAGCCATCTGCGTAGGACGGGATTACAGTGCCCGAGTGTAGGCGCAAGCACAGGTGCACTCTATTCCCTCACTCGTACAGTCCGTGCTATTCTTTTTTATTTTTTTATTTTTATTGGATAGTCATCGCCATTACTGCTAATGATTATGATATAATAAGATTTCCAAGACCCCACAATGCAATTTCATGAAACACTGTTCACCTTTTCTCTGTCTACGCTACAAAGAGATCTGACATGCATAATACTGGAGTGACAAAACAGCTAAGATTCCACCTGATGGAAAGAGGCTACCCATGCACAATTGTAATACCTAACTTTAAACACGGAATGTGCACAATTTTAGACGTAAATCTACATATCTATCCACGACTAAGTATTTAATTCAGATGTATTCTTACCCCTGTGAAATTAGATGGAATACCTCTTTTGCATTAAAATATTCACCATACGAAAAGTAGCAGTGCTGTTATTTTATATTGGTGGCCTTTAATCATAATATAGTTATAGCTTGACTCTACCACATTTAAATGTGTAGGTATAATATCTTAAAAAATGTTAGTGCTTATGAAGCTATGATCCCAAGTGTGTTCTTATACCATAGGACAAGAGGCTTACTCAAACACGCCTAGCCTAGATAATGATGTTGAACAAGGTCTCGCTGTTGCTGATGACCTGGTTTGTGATCAGTGTTATTAATTACGGCTCATCAAAGCTAGTGCATTGTTGAGCACTAGTGTTGCGCAATACGCTTACGATCGCGTGTCATGAGCAGGATTAATTAAAATGACAATATTGCATTATTACTTGCAGTTTGTCACTTCCATTGTTATATTTGATAAATAAGATATTAAAGCATGAATATCTCAGCAATTATACGTGGCTAAATAAACTTTTTATATATGTATCAGAGCTAAGATGCTATGTTATAATTGTTTTTTTTTATAGGATAGGGCGACAAACGAGCACACAGTCCACCTCATGGTAAGTGGTTGCTGCGGCCCATAGACATCTACGTCTATCCTTGATTACGAATCAAAACACAGGTGCGTTGTCACCCCTGAGGACTAAGAAGGAATGCCTCGCTTCCAGTAAAAAGGGTCTCCGGTTCTCTACACTCACCATACGAAATACAGCAGCATTAAGCTACTATTTCACGCTGATTTTCTGTGAGAGCGTGGTCATTCCCCGGTCGAGCCGACCCATTCGTGCTACAACTATACTACTAATATAACTGCAGCATGGCTCTACCACGTATTGTATCGTAGGTCGGTTCAACCGGGGAGGCACCATGCTTTCAAAAAGTCATCAACATCATCATGACAGCCCTTCACAAGTCCTCTACTTCCTTCATGTCTCACTAGGTCGTCACTCAATCTAGTGGTAGGTCGCTCTACACTTCACCTACAAGTACGAGGATGCCATTCCAAAACCTTTTTCTTTTTTTTCTTAAAGAGTACTAGCGTGAAATATCAGCTGCTGTGTTTGGTACAGGAGTGTAGAGAAACTGACACCCTTTTTACTGGAAGCGAGGCATTCAATCTTAGTCATCGGGGATGACATCGCATCTACAGAATCTACTAACCATCAAAACTGTGTGCTCGTTTGTCATCATTGTTATTAAAAAAAAACCACAACGGTTAATTAAGTTCTATAGGACAATTGTGCACGTTGAATATATACGATTCGGCATTTGTCATTTTTTTTTCCGAGCTTTTTACCTTAATCAAGAAACTGCCCTCCCCTACCTTAGTCAGAGCGTAAATTTTAAGTTTATTAAAAAAAAAAACAACGTCAAATCAAGTAGTAGATTAGGTCATCAATAATTTTACTTTTGGAACTTCAAACTTTACTATAATTGGACAAGAGCGACAAAATATGCAGCACTCGAAAGAAGACAGAAGCGATATATGTGTGATGTGTGTTATGTAATAATGGTGACAAGGCACTTTACTTCGAAAACATTATCACCTTTTTGAGACGACAACTATATTATTTTTATCGCTTCAGAAAACATTTGATCAAACTTCCGCCTATGTTTAGCATAAGTTGCCTATTTACTCAAATAGGAAGTACGCTAATAATTTATATTAGCATATCTAGTATCCTAAAAAGAATAGAGATTAACAATGAGATCATAATCATACAATAAACAAATTTATACTGTACTACTAGCTGGTACCCGATGCGTTGCTATCGCAGAAGAAATAATTGTGGAAATCTCGTTTTAAATTTGAAAGTTATATTGTTTAATAAGGAATGATAATACATTCATTGAAATAGAATAATATATTATAACTTTGTGTCGAATGGTCTAAGTAACTTTCAAATAAATTTGTCGGTACGATACGCGCGCCAACTGCTGTAATTGTACTATGCCTATAACCTTCGTGCAAGTGCAAGCATTAAGTTGACAAAGTTTTAGCGCAATTTGATGAACGATATAGCAGCGCATAAAATACGAACAAACAAACATTATTGCATGCCCTAAGCGCAAAGCACGTAGGTATGTTCTACTAGCGTAGCCCTCGTGCTCTCTGTAACACTGTGTCACCATGTCTGTGGGATCTGTGACAGCAAACACCTGGCCGCCGAGCTTCAGCACGTCAAGCAGGTTCTGCACGACAACACGCTTCGGGTCCCGCGCCTACGTCACAGTGACCGAGTGAAGCCGGCCACAGTCAAGCGTGTGCCTGCTGTACTATCACATGTCAGAGATGTCACAGACAAGATTGGCTACATCTTGAAGCGAGCTTCTATTAGAACATTCTACAAGCCGCCGAAGAAGATTAGTCAGCCGTCTTACCACCCGTCAAGTGTCATATTCCTCTACAAGATGCAGGAGTGTACAAGCTTGATTGTGAATGTGGTCTCTCTTATATAGGACTGTTTGTCCTAAGAAAAGATCAATTAGAACCCGCGTAAAAGAACATATAGCTGATGTGAAGCATCAACGTTCCGGGAAGTCTGCAGTAGTCATATCCTAGAAGGCCCCAACCATTACATCCGATTTGATAGACCACAAATCCTCGCAAAAGAACATCGATTCCTACCAAGGATGATACGTGAGGCTACTGAAATTAAAAAACATCCTAATTTCAATAGAGAGGGACGCTGGGTACTACCACCTGCTTGGGTACATATAATCAATAAAATTAAAACTGAAACCAAGCATACCACTGCAAGACTTCAAGACACAGTCAGTTCATTTTGCATAGATCGGACCATAAACAATAATTAAAAAAGCTGAAGGTACTCCGGGTTTAACAAGGATATCAGGACGTCAGTCATCTCAGTCCCCCGTAACCATGGGTGCTGGAAAGCACTCGAAACGTCGGGAATTAAAAATAATTAAAATTAAACGCGATATAATCCGTAAAAGTAGTTTTAATCAATGTGTATTATTTGCGTAAATATAAGAAATCATTATAAAATAATTCTATTGTACATTGAGAATTTTTTTCTACATTTTATATATGAGCATTATGAATCGTGCACTTTTGGATTTCCCAAACAATTTTTATTGACGTTTGACATAAAATTATCATTATTAGTAATATGGTGATTTGTTAAAACGTGTGTATTTAAAAAATTGACGTATAACATGAGCGGTTAAGGCATGAACATTTGGATTTACCAAAACTTAATTTTTTTTATATTTATGCAATAACAAAACTTGGGTCAAACTAGGTAAGAAATAAACATACATATACAAAAGTAATGAAGACGTAGCGTTTCCACATTAAATTTAATAATAATTTAATAACTATGTGGTAGGACACTGTTTCTGCCTATAAGTGTGCTTGGGTAGGTTTTCAATTTTCATACTCTTCATTATTGGAAAACGGCTCATTAAGAAAACTTTTTTTGTAATATAGCAAGTCAACATAAGAGTCTTTTATTGTATAGACAAGTATATAATCAAAAAAAGAGTATATATCTTTGGCTTCCAATAAATGTCGGCCATCCCGTTGATGCCAGACGTAAAACACCAGCGATGCGTACGCTATGCATTTAATTATAAGTGTGTGATTGGCTGTCGTGTAGAGACGGTGTAAGAATATCCACTACCCCACCGTCACGTGGGTGGCGTAAGAGGCAACAGAGGGAAACAAACAAGGAGATAAGCAGCAGCTCTTCCTTATAACGACAAAAACTGCGGTTACCGACCCGTTTGCCAAGCGTGGCTATCATGGCAAAGAATAAGGTAAGCTATAGAGGACGCCTATGTTCAGTAGTGTACTTTAATAAGCTGTAACGGTAACTGACGGCTATCTGGTTTACGCCAGGCGTAGAACAGGTAATACGGGCGATGCACACGCTATACGCTAAACTATAAGCTTGTAATTAGTTACAGGTTAGAGCCTAACAAGTTAATGAGTCCGCCGGATATAAAACGAGGCCGTAAGACCATTATAGAGTAGGTGTAAGTTGAGTAACTTGACTTATTCCCAGTCACTTTATTAAAGCAACTTTCCTTTTCAACCTTTTCTTGTAGATAAATTTGGAAAGTTGCGACGACTATGTTGTAAATTGTCAAAACTTGCCAAGGGAACATGTTTTTACTTAATCATCAGTCCATCACAAGTTCGCTAATAAACATGGCTACCGGAGACAGCCACACAACATGGCCCTGAGCAAAACAATTAATGTCGTAAGTAATTTAAGTAAACAATGTATTCCAGGCCGATTTTCTGTTACGACAGCGACTCTGAACGGAGACAAGCCATCTGCGCAGGCCAGGGTTACAGTGCACAAGTGTATGCGCAAGCACAGGTGTACATTACCGTACTGTTATATTCTCTATGCCGTACTCTCATAGTCCGATGGGTCACTTAGAGATGACCGGAGAGAGATCAGG
Source organism: Parnassius smintheus behrii (assembly GCA_036936625.1). NCBI lineage: Eukaryota > Metazoa > Arthropoda > Insecta > Lepidoptera > Papilionidae > Parnassius > Parnassius smintheus. The sequence goes on from JAUPFT010000017.1 coordinate 43,186,261, forward strand.
TGTTTAAATGCTTTACGTGCTTTTCGAGGCACAGGAGTGAAACACCGCCATTTTTTCGACTACCAGTTACAGAGAATTTCTAGACAGAAAAACTCAATACCTAATCGATTTTTTGGCCCGACTCCGGACCATAAGGTTATACTTTGGTATAGCAAAGTCGCGTTGTATATCAAAAATGCATTGATTGTAAACAACCCCTAAGCCGCATTTTCTGGTGCGTGACAGTGCTAATCTACAGTATAGACCATAATTAAGGTATTTTTAGGAGGCGTTACATCTCATAAGATAAGCGCCCGACCTAAAATTTCACGGTTCACAAGAAAAATAAGTTCAGTTCAGCACCAATAAAACTGTTAGTTATAATTTAAGTGCTGATTTATATTATGCTTGGATTTGAAGAAAAAAAAACCGTGAGGAGATCCTAGGTATTGTAACGACGACGTGACGGACTGTTTGCTGCCCCCAAATATTTGTCTAAGAAATGAGAGGACTGTCCTCTGCAGGACGTATATGCATAGACGTTTGCTTTTACTTTCCTAAAAATTTGGAACAGGCAACATTTATAGTTACCGTTGCAGCCTTGTAAAGTCTACTACTGAACCATAGATTGCCTCATCGCGGGGATGTTTACCATGGTTGCCACGCCTGGTACGAAGTGGGTTGGCAAATACAGTTTATTTTTAATTATTTTTAGTCGTTATTAGGTGGACACTGCTGTCCATCTCTTGATTTGCATTATATATATATATATATATATATATATATATATATTTCTTTACTTTATAAGAAATATATATATATATATATATATATATATATATATATATATATATATATATATATATATATATATATATATATATATGTTGCAGATATATGTTGCAGAAGTGAATGGAAGAGTCGGAAAGGGACGTCCTAGGCGGAAGTTTGTCGACCAAATTGGCGATATACTAAAAATGGGCCAAATTAAGAGTACCCTTAACCGACGAGCATGTATGCGTAGGTATATGAATGTGGAAGAGGCGAGAAAGGTATGTCAGGATCGTGCTAAATGGAAGTCTGTAGTCTCTGCCTACCCCTCTGGGTGACAGGCGTGAGTGTTTATGTAATGTATGTATGTATATATATATATATATATATATATATACATATATATATATTTGAATTAGGATGACTAACTAGAACACAGACCACCTGATGGTAAGTGGATACTGTGGCCCATAGACATCTATGTACATTTAACCTCGATTAAGAATCAAAATGCAGATGCGTTGTCACCCCTGAGGACTAAGACAGCCCCTCTCCACCCGTGACCATGGCTGGTAAAATGCTCGAGACGTAGGGAATACAAAAAAAATTTACACGATAAAATCCGTAAAAACTAGTTTTATCCCGATTTGTTTCCCTCCGTCGCCTCTTACGACCCCCACGGGATGATATGGGGTAGTGGATGTTCTTGGACCATAACTACATGATGAATATGCAATATTTATTGAATATTACTTATAGCAAATAACGTGAACGCGACGGTGAAGTTGCGTTCACGTCGAACATAACATTAAGTCATCATTGAACAAAACATGCAAACATGGGAAATATTCATTCTCGTGCGAGTAAATAAGTGTGTTTATGTGAATACAATAGTAATGCGACTACATTTACAAAATAAGATGTTAAATCTATACTAATTTTATTTATTATTTACAAAGCAGTACATATTGAAATAAGGCATTCTGTCCCAGTCAACCATTAAGCTCGCTTTCCACTATGGGATATAATAAAATATATTATATCCTATATCCTATAGATTAACTTTCACACTGTGGGATATTTTTTGTGCGTTCGTCACTCAATCACACCGCAAGCGTCGTTTACAAACAAAATTGTCTTTCAAACAAAATGGTTATTGTTTTGCTCGATAGCCTCGACAGTTCACCAGAGGAAGGTGATGCAGAATTCGATTTACAAGTGTTAAGTAATTTTTAATAAAAACACGGAGCGTCGATACTTGATATAGAATCATTTAAAGTTTACTGAGTATTATGCTGAATTAAGACTTTTTTAAAGAATTAGAGGAAGAAAAGTTACAGGTACAAATGAGTGCACTACGCACAAGTTCACTCAAGTAATGACACTGACACGAACACAAACTTGAGGACGAAGTGGCGTGGCGGGGCGGATCGGTGTACGGGGTACAAGGGCCGAAATATAATATAAAAATATCGGTCGGTCGATCGAAAAAATATTTATAGTTTGAGATCGTCGATCAACAATACCAACATTGTTGATCGAAGTTTGAGATGTAGTATACTGGGTGAACTTTTTTACATTCTTGAAGAAAATGGGGTATAACAGATGAACGGAGTAGAAGCCTACAGCACTGATATTTTTACAAAAAATAAAAACAAAAAGTTTGAATTAAACAAATAAATCAATTAAAATCTATCGAAATTCAAATCATATCCACCCTAGCCTGTGACCCTGCGAAGTGACAAGGTCAATGATGCCGAATGGAGTGCCGTGGTTCGCGTCCTGTCTCTGGTCCGGCTTTTTTCCTTTTTTTTTCAAGTTCCCTTCTTTTGTGAGAAAATCTATTATTTCAAGCCCTTTTTTGTATTTTTTAAACATACGAAAATTTTAATTAAACTAATTGCACTAATGACTTTTTATTCAAATAACCAGTTCAGTTTTTTTTATTATGTCAATAAGATCAAAAAATATTATTTATGTTTCATCAGTATGTAATTCATAAATGTAATTTCAAAAAAAAACGAATAAAGCTCGGTCATCCGGGTACTACGCATTATTGATGATAACTCAAAAAGTACTGCTAAGATCTTATGTCAAATTTATATAGGATCACATGAGAAGTACCAGCTTTGAAATAAAAAAGGATCATCCAAATCGGTTCACCTAGAAAAAAGTTCTGAGGTAACACATATAAGAAGTACACTCGTATTGAGAAACTCTTCCTTTTTATATAGTCGGTTGAAAAATAACTGACGAAATTAACTTTTACAATAAAAAATGACTTTATTTCATTTCATATAAGGTATAGCTCCACCGCTGAACATAGTCCTAGCACCTCCCAAGCCTGGAATATTTGTCGTGGTCACCACGTTCTTACCTAGATGCTGATCTTTATTTCACTGGGTATTTTAGGTCTAGCAACTCATGCGGTGATTACTCTATAATAAGATTCTAGAAGTATTTTTGTAGCCACAAGATTAGGGTAACACTGAAGAACAAATGAGGTAGCGAGTTTCATACGCCGAAAAATAAATCTACACGTAAAAATTTATTAGGATCTTCTGGTTTATATAGTAGACCGCACCTCTATCTACTTCTATTAATTTTTTGTGTATATATATTTATATATATTATTAGTATAGTTTATTATATATTATTTTTTCTGCAATTCCCCTGGTATTGTAGTTGTTCATGGGCGGCCTGTAGTCACTTACTATCAGGTTGGCCGCAAGCTCGATTAAAGTAAGTTAAAGTTACATCCTGTATAGGTCCCAATGCTGGGCACAGGTCTCCCCTCATTTCTGAGAGGATTTTGAGGCAAGGAAGTGTCCGCCATGCTGCCCCAATACGTATTGGCGAACTTCACATGTCTTCGAATTTTATTTTCTTATTTCTCAGACATACAGGTTTCCTCACGATGTTTTTCTTCACCGCCGAGCACTTATTTTTTTATAGGAGAGTGTGCAAACGAGCATACGGCTCACCTAATGTTAAGTGACTACCGCCGCCCATGAACTACTGCAGCACCAGGGGAATTGCGGGTGCGATGATGGCCTTTCGAAAGGAGCAAGCTCTTTTCTTTAACTTAAAATTGCGATTAATAATTTAATTGGTGCCAGCGGGGATCGAACCTGGGTTGCTCGAGTATTGTGAAATTTACGAGCGCTAACCATGTGAGCCACCACGGCTCGATTGCCTCCTCTTATTTAAGAAATATATATTAAATATCATTAAAAACAAGGGGTGATTATAGAGTAACGTTAGAAATTTAAAACAATAAAAACAGTGCCTGAACTTTAGATTATACATAATAGCTTGCTTGTGTACACTCTGGCCTGAAAAGATTAAGTTAAAAGTGATAATATGTCAGTTTTTCCTCTTCATTCGTAAACACGAGCTGTCTAAATCTATATTTACTTTTAAACCTTACGTCAACGCCATTTCATTAAGTCAAGAAGTTGTTAAGCCTAGGAACAGATAAAGCCTAATTTACGTTACGAAACTAGTGGTATAAGGCTAATTTCATAACATTAATTTCATCATAATTTCAAAGGTTTACAATGTGTGCATTAATTTCATGAAACTAAGTTAGTTTCGTGCCATGCGGAATTTTTGGGTAAAACTAATCTCAAGCAACTAATTTCACCAAAAAATTCGCGAAACTTATTGTCGTTAAAATAGTTTGTATAGCGTAAAATAGCAACTTGATGCTGCTGTGTTTCGTATAGTGTGTGTAGAACCGGAGACCCATTTTACTCGAATCGAGGCATTCCATCTAAGTCCTAAATGGTGGCAACGCTTCTGCATTTTGATTCTTAATCGAGGTTATATGTATGTCTATAGGTCACAGCATCCACTTACCATCAGGTGGGCTGTGTGCTCGTTTGTGACTCTATTTCCATAAACAAATTTTTGAGCTGCAGAGTTGTTTACGTGCCATTAAAATAGGAATAATCAATTTGTATTTTTGTCCGTCTGTGTGTCTGTAGGAGCTGTTTGGCATTGCTGAACCGATTTTAATGAAACTTCACGAACAGATAAATAGAAAAGCCAAGAGTGATCTAGACTATATTTTATCGGAAAAATTTAGTCTCTTTTTTAAAAAAAAGCTATGTGACCATGGAACAGTTGTTTGATGTCTCGATGTCATAGTTAGCCCGGGCTACCAGGCTTTAGATATTAATTTTTGTTTCTTGTTTTTCACATTGTAATGAGATAATGAGTATCTTTAAATTAAACTGAATCATATTAACCATACGATAAGAAGCGAATAGTTTATGAAAAACAAGGGACACAAAATGTAATTACTGTGATTTAATAACGCTGTAAATATACAGCTTCTTTGCATGGTATAAGATAATTCTAAAATATACAGACAACTGATTCTGTAAAAATAGTCGTCGCACCGGATGAAGCAGACCGACAGTTAAGATATATGTTAGATCTATAACCTGTTATTAGGAAAAAAATTATAGCCTACGTGTGACAAAAAATCACACAGTCTGGTACTTGGTACTGGTAAGTGGATACAATAGGCCACAGACATATACGTAATTTATTGAATGAATGAATATACTTTATTGTACACCACAAACAAATATATAGATAACATAACAAAAAGCAGCATAGCGATATCACTACATAGTGAGCTCTTCCAGGCAACCAAAAATGTAAATGTAAAGGAATAAAACAATGAATACTAGGTACGTGGTGCAATATAATAACATATAAATAACTAATACATGAAATGATATAAATTACTAATACATAATAAAAGATAAAGTAAAACATATATTATACACATATACATACATATATGTTAGAACATATATATATTAAACATATATCTCTCGATTAAGAATCAAATTGTAGATTGTATAGATAGATGTACGTTGTCACCCCTAAGAACTAATTCGCAATTCCCACATTCAATAACAGTTTTATTACACACGAGGTGCATGTAAAAAAAACAGTTTATATTACAACACTATTCATTTAGCAATTTAGGATGATTTATATTGAAAAAAAAAAATTCAACGGTTCATAAATCGTTGAACTTGTATTATGTTTTAAAATAATATTAGATTTTAAGAAAACTTAAACAACACGCATTGATCATGAGCTATAAGATCAAAGTGAGAAAACTGGATCATAGATATTAAAATATTATATTGTCATCGGTCCTTGTTACAAATGCAAATTTTCAAGTCAATCGATCGTCTACAAGTTGGTGAAAATCACATTAAAAGATTCCGTTACATAGATAGATGGATAGATAAAAAGGGTTTTCATGCACATTTACCGCAACACAGCTTGTAAAAAAAAAACGATACCCAACCCTGGCAAAATAAGTAACACAGCATAACAGTAAAAGCATCTCGGGTTCTCTACACTCACAACGATGATATTACACATAAATAATTAAATAATATAAATATACAATACAATAAAATATTACAAATAAACACAGCGGTATTATGCTGCTATTTATTGGTGGAATACTGTATGACGTTGAGAATGTCGTGGAAAAGCCGTAACCTGTAACTTTTCATAAGTCCACTGCTAAACATTGGCCGAGAAAGAATGCTACAGAGCTCGGTCCTAAACCAGCTGAATTCCTGCTTGTCTTACCAGGTTGTCACGTCATCTATTGAAACAACTCATAATATGTTTTCTACTTGAGTGATAGTCACTTACCATAAGATGACTCGCATGCTCTTTTACATAAAAAAAAATATTATAATAATAAATAAATAAATAATAATATTCCACAACTATCACACAACGCCATCTAGTCCCAAGCTAAGCAGAGTTTGTGTTATGGGTACTAGACAACTGATAAACATACTTATATATTTCTAAATACATAAATACTATAGATAAATTACACTCAGACACAGAACAAATGATCGCGCTCATCGCACAAACATTTGTCCTGGGTGGGAATCGAACCCACGACCTCCGGCATAGCAGTTAGGGTCACTAACCATTTTTTTTGTATATTAATATATAACCATATTTATGTTATTATGTTTTTATAGGTAAAGGAACCTAACCCTAGTTGAGGGCAACGTGAGTTTATATAATAATTTCCGTTAGTATTTGAGTGTGGGTTGGAATCGAAGCAGCTCACAACACTAGAGGAAGAGCAATACGAGTTCGCTTCCCGCCGGCACCATAATTGTTAATAACATATTAACTATTAATGTTTCACAGGTGATAGAGCGATGCCGCAGCTATATTATGGTTATAGCTCGACCGGGGAGGGACCACGCTCTCACAGATTACCAGCGTAAAATAATAGCTTAATGATATTGTGTTTCGTGTGGTCAGTGTAGAGAGCCGGAGATCCTTTTTACTGGAAACGAGGCATTCTATCTTCGTCCCCAAGGATGATAACGCATTTGCATTTTGATTCTTAATCGAGGATAAATGTAAATATCTTTTGGTCACAGCGTCCACTTACCATCACTGTGTTTTGTAATTCGTTTGTCACCCTTGTTCTATGAAAAAAAAAACATGGACGCATCGGTAAAGGAAAACCTCATAAGTATTTGACAGACATGCATCTTAGGGCAAACACCTTACTATAACGTTTTATGTATATATATCTTTAAAAAAAAACTGAATGTAGTTTTTAAAAAAAAACCTTGTTATTTTTAAAAGTCCTCCATTATAGAACATAAACTAAAAAAAGAGCTAGGTTCATTAGATCTACGTGTCTAAGAAATTGAAAATTTTTAGGAGCAGCGCGACAGACTTTACTACTACTCGTAAACCTTATTATACCCGAATACTCATACGCTACTCAATGTTAAGATGCCTCTCGTGCTGTCACTATCACTTTACTTAATTTCAACTGATTGAGACAACAACAATTGATTGAGACAGCATGAGACTTAACTGCATTAGTGACGTATTTTCATTACTTACTTTACCGCATGCTTAATTCTTTATCAGATTATTTGAGACTACTAACCCGTTCCGGCTTTGCCTTGATAGCATCTTAATTTTGCCCTGATAGCATATTAATTTGGCCGTTATCTAGATATAAGGTAATCAAAGATCAATTATTTTATCAATTTTACGTTTTTGCAAAAATATATCTTCAAGATTTTCGGATAAAAATATAACTTAGATCGATTGTTTATGTCTTGATTGCATGCATAGCACCCTGAGCTTAAAAGCAGCCAGTTCTTTCGATATTAGAGACAGGCACTTTAATTTTATTATACGTAGAGTACGAGTACATAATATATCCAATCCAATCGCCAATGGCAATTATAGCATATTCCCCCACCCCCATGAGTCAACATATGGGAAGCAGTAGATTTTAATAGACTGTAGCGGGTGGGTAGATACGGGTAAAGGCCTCCAATCATTTCTGAGAGGGTTACGGAGCGAAGTTAGACATGCAGGTCTCCTTTCGATGTTTTCCTTCACTACCGAGCATGTGGTAAATCAGCATTTCCGACGGCTCCGTGGCGCAGTGGCTTAGCAATGAGTTAGGGCGCTAAGGGCCGCAGGTTCGAATCCCGCACGGGACAAGTATTTGTATGGCCTACAAGCATCGATCACTAATAGGTTTTTATTAGTGATCGATGCCTACAAGTGATGATTTCAGTTCTGGATGTTTGTACTTGTGCAATTTATGTATGTAAACTGCTCCCATAATACAGGAGAAAATCCTAGTGGGTTTGTTTTATTTTTTAAATAAAAAAATCTCGGGTATTCTGAAATTGAAATTTACAGAGAGAGCTTAGCCTCCAAGATATCACAGTTTGCCATCAACCAGATTTGTCAGATTTAAGGTTTTTCTTACTTTAGATATGAGTTTAGTACTTGTTGTTAGCTTAATAAAGGGAGTCATTCGATATTCATAAGTAACCTAACAAAAATGTTAGGATAAGTATTTAGATTTCTTGAAAAAAAAAAGGGTGCTGACTTGGCCCAGACAATCGATTTTAAAATCCCCGCATAATAACAATCCCCAAAAAACTTCCAACTAATTTTAAATTTCCCGTAATTTGGGGAATTCCCCACATTTTGGTAACGATGAACAGGTGTAAACTGCGAGGCGACACGAGTCGGCCGGGAGGAGGAGGACAACTTAACTTATGACATAAGTCTGTCTATCTGTAACTCATAAGTTAACTAGATTAGTTAATTTTTACACGTTAACACATATAAATAAAATTGAAGTGACTATCTCTATTGTTGATATTTTAATATTGAAATAGCCGACTTCTATTAAACTCTAGACGTTATTTGCATGCTAACGATTAAAAAAAAACACTGTCTGGCTGTCTGTCCGGGATAGTTTCGGAACGGATGAACCGATTGTGATGAAACGGTACAAGCAGATGGGAGCAATGCCAGGAGGGATCTAGACTATATTTAAATTCTCTTTGATTATCTAGTTTTTCCTCATCCAGGGAAGGTCGTGGCGGGTCATTAGCTAAAAGTTACAGTCTATATATGTCCCACTGCTGGGCACAGGCCTCTCCTCATTTCTGAGAGGGTTTTAGGACAAGAAAGTGTCCGCCGCGCTGCCCCAATGCGTGTTGGCGAACTTCACATGTCTTCGAATTTTTTTCTTATTCCTAACACATGCAGGTTTCCTCACGATGTTTTCCTTCACCGCCGAGTACGTGGTAAATCAGCACTTAAAATTGCAATTAACAATTTCATTGCTGCCGGCGGGGATCGAACCCGGTCCATTAATACATACATTAAAATAAAATATTTTCAACTAATCGACCCACCCCGACTTTTTTTTTTTGCTTTGGGACAACAATTTGCTAAGATCTAAACGCGAAACCAATTATGTGATGGACTTTAACGGCGTAATTTCGATTGTTTTGGGTCCAGATAAAAGGTAAAATAAAATTGTCACATTGGGGAAAAGACGAATGTCTTCTTGCATTGCTTTTTGTTCGCTATTGAGTTAGGCGTACAGAAATTTTAAATGACCGAACTTCGGTCACGGCGGCCAGCGTCAACGGAGACTAATCAGGTGGTGACAGGTGCATTCTCTATTCCCTCACTCTCATGGTCCGATACGACGGTAAATTGACACGACCGGAAAAATCTGGGCGCAGGACCAACGGCTTTACGTGAGACGCCACCAACTTCCTGACTTCGGGCAGCTCCTGAGAATTTATTAATGGAAAAACTCAATAATTGATATTTTTTGCCCGACCCGGGATTCGAACCCAGGACCTCATGATCAGCAGTCTACTACTACCACTAGACCAACGAGGCGGTAATATAGAAAAGAAAACGAAGAAATAGATACACACCATTTTAATTTAACGTCTGGAGCTCTACTGGTAACATTCTTGAGCTACCCGACGCCACTCTGAATCGATCCACTTTATTATTATTATTAAAAAATAAGGTTTACAAACGAGCACACAGGCTACCTGATGGTAAGTGGAAACTGTGGTCCGTAGATACCTACATCTATCCTCTACTACGAATCAAAATGCAGATGCGTTGCCACCCGTGAGGACCAAGATGAATGCCACGTTTCCATTAAAAAGAGTAACCGATTCTCTATACTTACCATACGAAGCAGCAACACTAAGCTACTATTTTAAGCTGGAATTCTGTGAGAGCAGGGTCATTCCCTGGTACTACCACGCATAAGTTCCTATGAGCAGTCCCAAATATTTTGAGTTTATGAGCAATATTTACGATGCCATACTTATTTCTCCAGGTCAAAGAGCACATAATTACTACGTTTTACTGAGGGTTCAAAACAATTTGCGCAGTAATAACAACATACGCACTGCAACTTTGATATTACTATGAGTGCATGAGTTCGTGACATTGTAATAATGGAGAAACAATCTTTTAACGAAGGCAAGTAACTAATAGACTATAAAATTGACAAATTCTGGATCGATTGCCAGTCTTACTCCCGCTTGTATTTTAGAACGTCAAAGACTTGTTGACCATTGCCAAATCAATTAGTTTATAATAGTAAAATAATTCAATCGAACAAACCTGCCATCACGTGTATTTATTAAGCCGGCTCACACACTTCAAATAAAATATAAAAAAGAGGCAACAAACAACGCGCACATAGTGCCAGTGCGGCAGTACTAGAGAAAACCCGAAAAAAGCGCTCGGGCTAGGCTTGATGACCACGCCGACGCCCGACGTCCAGTCCGCAGTTCCAGTTTGCAGCCGCGTCGCGCGTCGTAAGAACGTACGCGTCGCTGTCCAAAACTTTCCCGCCTTGGTTTGACAGCTCGAATTGTGCCGTAGTCCCGCAAAAATTAACCGCAAAATCAAAATACATTTTGTGCAGTGTTGTTATTTGGAACATCGCTGGATATAACTGTTTTTATCACGAGCGAGGATATTTGAGGCAAAATTGGCAAGTATTTTTTTTTAAATAATATTTGAGACACATAATTGTAGATAAACAGTCACGACTATAAATAATACCTTTATTTTTCGTTACATCATGATATTTTAATAAAATCAGGTCATAAAACTCACATGACGCGACATTTGAATATTAATAAGTCTTTACTTCCTTGAACAAAGTGCGCATATGGAATGTTCAAATACTTTTTTATATAAAACATATTTTAATTTAATGCCTTACGTAATTCCCTTGCATAAATTTAACACGTAAAGAAAACGATGACATTTATTTATTTTTAAGGACGTCCGTAACTTTGCAAGTAGAAAATTTACAATTTAAAATTTGCTTTGTAACTGAATCGACACGTCTCATTTTACTTGCGGTTTTGAACGTACCCTTGACATTGAATAATTCAGCATGGCAATCTATTCATAACTCTTTGTCAATATGTTTCAAATTAAAAAATAAAATAGGAATAAGTCCTTATTAAGCAAGTAAATCGCAATCGCAAAAGCGGAATGGAAGAGAATTTTAGATCTCAAACTCTGACGCATTTCATTTCTTCTTTGTTTGAAACGTTTAAGCTACGAGTACTGCTAAAGAAAGCCTGTATAGTTAATTACAGTTTGTGAGACATTATACCTTAGTCCTCAGAGCGAAAAGGTCCAGATTTTTTCGAGAAAACTAGGAAAACGTTCGAATAAATTGTAATCGTGGTAGAGCCATGCTGCAGCTATATTATGGTTGACGAAGCTATATGATGGAGACAATTGACCGGGGAAGAACAACACTCTTACAGAATATCAGCGTAAAATAGCAGCTTCATGCTGCTGAGTTTCGTAGACAAAGCCTAAGGTCATAGTCTCGACTCCTTAGCAAGGCCAGGGTTGATTTTACAGATTCCTTACAACATATGATTTAGTGAACTATAGAGTAGAAATTTGTTATTAAATTTTTAAGACATGAAACAATTTTCTTTTTTTTTTTCGATTATTTTTCTTTCCATCAATTCATCTTTTTTTTTAATCACCCTTGATGTTATTTATTCTTAGCTACAATTGTTTTTACCAACACCATGAATTGTGCTCACTACGAAAACAACGTTCTATTTATCGAATAATATTCTTTTCATCAAATCTAATTGTGTTGCTATTTATTTTTTACTTCTATTGTTTTTATTAACACCATGAATGGCGATGACTATGGAAACAATGTTTTATTTCGCGATCAATCTTCTTGCTTTATAAAATTTTCCTTTTAAGTAAATAATACACCTCGTTTAAAGTAAACATAACCAACCTTCACACTTTGTACTTTTTTCCCATAATTCGTATTATTTTGAATAAACCAACAGCGTTTTAAACCGACTTCAAAAACAGGGGGAGGTTCTCAATTCGACTGTATTTTTTCTTAATGTTTGTTACCTCAGAACTTTTTTCTAGGTGAACTTAGAGTGAGAAATTTTTTGTTTGAAAGATAGTACTTCTCATGTGGTGCGGTATAAATTTGATCAGGATCTGACCGGCAGTTTTTGAGTTATCCTTAATAATGCGTATTTAATTGACTTCGACTACGTTGATAATGTTCTTATGGTATTTATATTTAAGTCGGTTATGCAAAATTTTTAAATTTTACCACTTGTATACGTTCTACTTCTTCGATCAACAATATTGTTGATCGAAGTTCTACTTTTTAAACCGAAACCAAAAGATGTATTGAATATGATAAAAATACTTGCGATCAAAATTAAAATACAATAATTGTCGTTTTGTAACATTACGAGCTTATACCATTCAATGGTCTAACATTACGAAAGTCAGGTTGTAATGTGAAAAAAACTCAACGTTATAACAATAATAATTAGGGTGAGTTAGTCAAAAGCGAACGAACTCTGAGATCAACGGAGCAAGGGGCACTAATACATTTTGCCTTGGGGTAGCTACCTATGGATTTTTATGGCACAAGCTTGGCGTACGTATAAAGATTTAGACAGAATGGTTTTTTCGACAACATGTTTATCATGTGGTGTAACCAGTTTGAATTTTGCGCAAATTTGAAATGAATTTGTTAAAACTGTCAATATATGTATAAAATACAGAACTACTGCCTTTCGTGTTTAACGCAACAAGCGTTTAAATTGGAAGCGTAATTAAAATGAAAAAAAAAACACAACGATAACGGCTTCTGCGATAATAATGCATGCAAACACATATTTGTGATATAGCAAAAAGTCGGATAACATTCAAAATATAACATAACATAAATTAGGGAGAGTAGGCAGAGACTACGGACTTATTAGTTAGCACGCATTAGAATTTAGCACGATCCGGAAACAGTTCCTAATCACTTATTAAAATACTTAAATCACCTACTGATCTAATGAAATCGTAGACGAGTATAGATCAATTTTTTATAAAATTAAAATGACACCAACTGACAGGTTACCTGGTGGTAAGTGGCTACTGCACTCCACGGAACCTGGAACCAAATTCAAACAAGGAAGGCTACAGGTGCGTCATCACCTTTGTAGACGATGATCACAGTTTTAAGACCTTACAGTTGTGAAAAACGCCTTTGATGTCCGGCGATGCCGCCGCCCGCGTAGATATTTACGCGGCGTGTATGCTAGGGGTAGTCCCGAAAATGGTAATAAAATGAATTGAAAAACCTATAAGTTAAACACGTTTAATAAACAAGATCATTTCTTATTACTACAAGAAAATTACACATTTACATATATTAAGTGTTGCACTGCCCAATATTTTCGTGACATAGATGTTTTCTGTTCGATTGTTAAATTATAAAATGTATTCGCATTCGGATAAACAATTTTATCAACAAAAGATGAGGGAAAATGAGCATGGTCGTCATTTGATTGTTTATACGTGGTAGAGCTATGCTGCAGTTATATTGGTAGTACAGTTGTAGCACGAATGGGTCAGCTCGACAGCGAAAGGACCACGCTCTCAGAGAATACCAGCGTAAAATAACATCGTAATGCTGCTGTGTTTCGTATGGTGAGTGTGGAGAACCGGAGACCCTTTTTACTGGAATCGAGACATTCATTCAGATTCCTCAGGAGTGACAACGCATTTGCATTTTGATCCTTAGTTTAGGATAAATGAGGATGTTTATGGGCCACAGCATCACTTACCATAAGGTGGACTGTGTGCTCGTTTGTCACCCAATATTATAAAAAAATTTCGAAATGGTATCAAATTCTTATCAACACTGCAGAACATTATTCGTGACTTTCAGGCTTTCAGAGATAATTTCCATTTATATATGTCAACAGTTAAATTACCATTTCGTTTGGTTTAACGTGCTTAGTGATAAGACCAACGACAAATATGGTACCATAAAGCTTTGCAACTAAAAAGCTATTAATTTGTTACAAAATAATTTGGTTTAAAATAAAATTTCATACAGGTGCTCTGTAATCTGTAAGCTTCGAATTTGACTCTCTCGTTGGTTTAATGGTTTTAAGCGCTACTGCTGATCATGTGATCGCAGGCTCAAATTCGATCGAACTAAAAATCAGTTATGGCTTTTTTCTATCAAGATATATTCAGTAGCAGCCTGCAGTATGAAAGTTGGTGGTACATGCGTTAAACCTTCACGTTGATTGCACCTGATCTCTCTCTGATCGTGTCGGGTTGCCGTCACATCAATCTGAGAGTTTGTGGGTTTTAAAATAATTGCCATGGTCACCAAGCAGTTCGCAGGCAGGACCGTAATTTTAATTTTCTAGTTCTTAGGTGGACGCCGATGAACCACTTTTATGATGAATAAAATTTAAGAGATGTATTATTAAAACTAAGTTATTATACTTATTATACAATTCTTCTTTTTCTAATACGCTATTCTATCACCATGAACAAGTATTAAAAAAACATATCCTATCTTTAACCTCAGACTACCTAGACCTAGGTACGTTAGACTGACGTCGCTAAGGCAGATTATCGCCGTCTAGTTTATTTTATATAATACATTTTTTCTAAATTTACCCTCTTTATGTTCTTATAATATTTTGGGCATTCGTATGCCTTCACCTGCACTAATAACATCATTTAATCTGTGTCCGCAGTTCTATATATCACTTTTATATAACGCGGTTCTATATAATACGGGACCCGCCAAGTTAATAAGATGAAATACTTTATAAAACATTCATACTTATTAGCTAACATATAAACAAAATAATGACGTTTCGTGTTCTTGAAAGAGAGTAGGAAGCATTAGCTTGTCTGCACCTTGACAAAAGCTATCACCGGAGCGTGGAAGACCTATGCGGGCGATTGTCACAAAGATGATGATCACGTTCAATTTTATCTAATAATCGCCCTATCTCTCAACCAGCATCCCTTTACAGTTCAGGATCGAACACTACAAGCTTCGCCATTAATTTTCTCTATCTATAAATCACAATTTAAGTTTCAAAAAATACCTAAAATCAAAACAGGATTCAATTATATCATACAATGTTCAAAAGAAATACTAATAGTACTATCTGTAAACTATTGCAATAAAACATAGTTGTTTACGTAAATACCTGTATGGACTCGAACAAATCGAACATATTAAATATCAGTTAACTGAATTAGTTTTAAAGTGTTTATTTTTGCGACTTTGTTGATATCTATAGCAATAACATACGTAGTTAGCAGTTCTTTTACATAAATCAAAGTATGTCCTCATCCAAAGGAACGTACAAGTGCAACGATGACGTTATCGTTAAAATATAGGTCAGGATGGTAAACATAAAGTGGAAAACAAGCTATAAAAGTGGCATTACGTTTTACGACTTACCTACCTACACTAAGTATCTATGCCATTTGATATAGCAATGAAAAGTACTAGAGAAAACCACTTAATGTTATATATAACGAGTTGGAGTAACAAAATATAGTCTTAATGATTAATCCTTAATTGGTATCCGAATATGAATAGGAAAAATAAGATAAATTTAATTAACTTGATGAGGATTAAACAACTGTCGAATTTAAAAAGAAATGACAAATAGAAAATGCATGCACTTACAAGCAGCTAAAAAGTGTATAGGTAGGTAGTACGGTAGTGGTTGGGTCACTACACACGAAGGTGTCAACGAGTTTCTTATCTAGGAAAAATTATCCGACTAAGTAAGTCCAACTTCGACGGAGAGGTTAATTCAACTTCGCTGGGTAGTGGTAGATTATGATACATCTTCACGTCACGTATACTTTAAAATAAGATTGTACTACTCCCATTCATCCCAATCATTTTCGTCCAATATCCATTCTACCCTTTCTTTCCAAAATTTTAGAATCCTGTGTTTACAAGCAAATTTCTACTTTTATTTCGAAACATAACCTACTGAGTATATATCAGTCTGGGTTTCGTCCTGGTCATAGTACCACTACTGCATTAATTAATGTTATTGATAATATTAAACAAGGCATGGAAGAAAAAAAAATAACAGTACTGGTACTAGTTGATTTCTCAAATGCTTTCAACACAGTTGATCATGAAATCCTTCTTTCCATACTGTCTCATCTGAATTTTGGCCCTACTGAATTGGATTGGTTTGCATCTTATCTTCGCGGTCGACAGCAGTCAGTCAGTGTGGGGCAACTGTCCTCAGCTTGGGCTGATGTGGATGCTGGTGTGCCGCAAGGCGGTATTCTTTCTCCTATAATGTTTTCAATTTTTATAAACTTTATTACCTCCATCATCGACTGCTCGTACCATTTGTATGCCGATGACCTTCAGCTTTATGTGCAAACTGAGATTGGGGATATCCATAATGGGATCAAAAACCTTAACGGCAACTTAGCAGCTATCAAGAATTGGTCTACTCGTTATGGAGTCTTAGTCAATCCTTTGAAATGCCAAGCTATACTGGTGGGTAGCTCAAGGAGGCTGGCTAAGATTAATCTGACAGACTTACCTCCTATTTACTATGATAATACTACAATTCCATTCAGTAACTTTGTTAGAAATCTTGGCCTTCACATCGACAGCACGCTGAATTGGAGAACTCAGGTTTCCGATGTGAGTCGTAAAATCACTGCCACGTTACGCTCTCTGTATCGTTTAAAGCATTTTCTCCCCACAAAATCTAAGATCATGCTTGTCCATTCACTTATATTACCCATAATTGATTATGCAGATGTGTGTTACCCAGACCTGTCCCAAGATCTTCTAAACAAGCTGGAACGCCTCTTCAATAACTGTATAAGATTTATCTTTGGGCTCCGTAAGTATGATCATATTTCGCAATACAGATCTAAGCTAAACTGGCTTACAATCCGGCAGAGGCGCAACTCCAGAATATTACTTGTACTTTTTTCCATATTAAGTGATCCATCTTCGCCTTCTTATCTTAAGAGTAAATTTCATTATCTTTCCTCATCTCATGATAGGGTCCTACGCTCTTCTTCTAACAACAAAATCTGTACTCCAGTTCACTTCACCGAGTTCTATGGTAACTCCTTCACAGTTCAGGCTACACGCCTTTGGAACTCCTTGCCCGATGACATCAGAAAAGCTCCCAATAAGTACGCTTTTAAAAAGTTGTTCCGTGATCATTTATTAAAGACAACACATTCTACATGACTCATTTATTTAATATGTATTGCCGAACAGACGTATATATTCATAGTCATTTGTATATATTAATTATATATGTATTTAAATATCTTTACTTGTTTGTATATCCATTTATTTATATATTTGTAAGGATAGATCATATATGTATAGTTTATTTATTAGTAGTTTGTATTTATTGTGTAGTTAATTATCATTTGTATTGTTTTATCTTATTCTATAATTGCCACACCTACGTCAAACTCTCACCACTCCATGGGTTGACTGGTAGAGAACGCCTCAAGGCATTAAGTCCGCCCTTTGTATTCTTTTGTTAAGGATGCAATAAAGAATAAAAATAAATAAATAAATAAATAAATAAATAAATTGTACAACGCATGCGTATTGCCGGTGCTAATACTTGGATCTGAGACGTAGTCCTTCACTGTTGGCCGTATGAGGAAGCTCAAGGTCGCTCGGAGAGGGCTACGCTCGGAGTTTCTCGACATAGCTCAACGGATCAGTAAACTGAAGTGGCATTGGACTGACCATATAACTCAAAGAACTGAAACCGATGGAAAATAAAGGTTTTCAAGTGGTAGCGTCGTAAATATAAGCAAAATGTAGAACGGGCCCCTTACTATATGTAGTGACGACCTGGTAAGAGGTATCCAGGTAGTCTATGTGTGCAGGTGGCTCAGGACCGTGCTTTGAAGCATTCCTTGTTGAAGGTCACTTCTGAACATAGTCTATGTTCAGAAGTGACCTTGCCAGATATACTTTTATACATTTTTTTCTACTCAATAATAGATGAACAAAATTCGATATAAATATAACTGCATTGAATCATTCTAAATATACGAACGTACAGACTCGAATGATATGCAAATTGATGCTATGGTTGTTTTATGATTCCAGATACGTAAAGGTCGTCGAGAAATGTCGATTTCCAAATAAATTACATATACGTTCTATATTTCAAAAATTAAAGCAAAACAAAAACTGTGTAAATTGTACATATTTTATTTTAAGAAGTATTTCCGAAGAAGCGGTTGAGCTGACGAATGACTCAGTGAGACCAAGAATAAAGGATTAAAGGAAGTCCAAAAATACAAAATCATGAATTCAACAAAGAAGGAGGTGGCAAGCATTATCTTTGTTGCCTTTGATTGTTCTATTAAAAGAAGACAAAACATTGACATATTATAGGTTCGTGGAATTATAACAGGCTTCCACTCTTCATCAAATTTAAACTACAACTATTTAAATACAGTAACTTCTTTTATGTAATAATAATGTCCTCCAGACTGAATTTCAGTCAGGGCGGCCAGCCTCAACTAATCATCCGCGCAGGACAGGTTTATAGTGCCCCAACGTATGCGCAAGCACAGATGCACTCCCGAGGGAGATCAGGCGCATCACCAACGGCTCCACACGTTTTCCGAGACAACAGCTGAAACCCCGCCAACTTCCTAACTCCAATCTGTTACTGAGAATTTCTTGACAGATAAACTCGATAAAACTGATTTCCTACTGACCCGGGACTTCATGACCATCGCGTTTACGTCTAGTGGTAAAGAGGCAGTCAAAGTCCAAAAAACATTTTAAGAGGTGGTAGGAATCCTTTTCTATCTTACCAGGGCAAGCATTGCTGTATCCTGGAGGGTACAGAGAACAAGCATAATTAGGTACAAGCTGTTAAGCATTCCATCTTAGTCCACCGAGGTTGCAGGTTGCAACGCATCTGTAGCTTCCTTCTTGGTTTGTAGTTGGCAGCAGGTATTCTTGAACTGCAGTAGGCACTGCAGTTAGATAAACAGTACGTCGGTTTGTCACCACAGTTTTACAAAAAAGGCTGTAGATAATTTAAAAAGGATTAAAAGCGATAAGCTTCAGCAGAGTGAAAACCTTCACTTAAAAATAGTTTCTTAGCAGAAAAAAAAACATTCGAATCGTCGGAAATTAAAGTAAGCTACTTAATCTCGGTAAAACTTCTAAAATTAGAATAATAAATGCTTTATATATGTAAATTATATGTGAGCATAAAGAATGATGCAATAATTTATACATCTAAGAAATAATAAAAATCCACTGCTGACCATTAGAAGAAAAAACACTTCTAAAGGTAAAAATAAATTAAGACGTGAATAAACATTTGTAAAACTTTTGTCACTCTATTCATCTGCCTGTCAAGGCTTATCTTCGAAATGGCTGAACAAATTGTGATGAAACTTGACGGACAGATCTAGGTTATTTTAGTAAAGAGTTCGGTGTAGGTTGTTTTTGTGAAATCGAAAAATTTATAAAATAAATAGTCGTTGATGATAACTTATAAAAACCTTAATGAGGCCACATCAATAGATCCCACCCAGGCGAAGTTGCTAATAAAAAATACAAGATTATAATATGTCTACGATATATCAATTTTTATATTTCAATCATACCGAAATAATTGATGAACTATCAATATAATAATACGCAATTTAAACAGAGACAAGTGCTTCGCGACGCCCAATTCTATTGTTAATAAAATCAATTCAAGATGGCTGCCTTTAAGTGCAATTTGTATCTATTGTGAGCAATTAGAACTTGAAATTAGTTATGATACCGACAATAGATAGAGACGTCTACACTGACCTTCGTTACTGTATCATGACAGATTTTTTATAGAATAAGGGGACAAATGAGCACACAGTCCACCTGATGGTAAGTGGATGTTGTAGCCCATAGACATCTACATCTTAAGAAACAACTGCAGATGCGTTCTCACCCCTGAGGACTAAGACGAAATGCCTCTTCCAATAAAATCCGGTTCTCTAAAGTTACCATACGAAACAAAGCAGCATTAAGCTGCCATTTTACGTTGGTATTCTACGGTCGATCAGTTCAAATCGTGCTACAACCATAATATAGCTGCAGCGTGGAGCTGCCACGTACAATAATTAACTCTATCAATGTGCATCAATATTAAAATAGTTATATTTGACGGTGTATTGTAAATCAGACTTAATAAAAATAGAATTATTTCCAAAAAAATGAATTTTAATTTTTTAAGAGAACGCTCTGCCTTTTGTACAATAAGGACGACGTCATTCAATACTTAGTAATTCAAATCATTAAAAATACATTAATAAGGACGTGTATTGTTATGGTGAAAATGTAAAAAATGATAAAGAAATTTCGGCTACGGCGACTTAGCTTCTGCGTTTCAATCAATAGGCTTTCGGGGACTTGCTCAGTATCCTGTTAACTTCAGGTAACATCAGAGCATGTTATCTGAAGGCAAATGGTAACCATGATCGCTAACTGTTTTATTGTGACAATAGACTCCTTCGTTTGTCTTCGATTAAGAATCAAAATTCAGAGGTCTCGTCGTCTATGTCTAAGATGGATTGTTGTTACCAGCAAAGGTAATCTACCCTCACCATACGAAACAGCAACATTAAGCTGCTACTTTACGTTAGTAATATATAAGAGCGTGGTCGCTCCCCGGTAGAGTCACGTCATTCCTACTACAGTCAATACATATGGCTCTACTACGTAGAAAACTACCTATCTACTAAGATAAATAAAATCGATCGAACAATTAATCTTTTATATAGAATAGTTTAATTCCTCTATAATTTCCTTCATTAAAATTTTCATACAGTGATTTTTATGACTTTCGATGTCATTTAAGTCAACAAGAAAGATATGATAGACTTCGATTGGCCTTTCACGACACACCGCCCTGTACAAGCTAGTTATGAATAAAATACAAGTTAACGATTTTTTTAAATTATTTCACGTACTAAAATGTAAGTATGTATTTGCATTTGCAAACTACTAATAAAACATTTTACATTCATAATATGTATTACATTGACGGATATCCGCAGAGCAAACTTCGAACAAGAAATATTTGAAACTACATAATGCGGTCACACATTATCACAAGAGTCCGCGCACCGCACGCAGTTGTAATGGAAGCTAGTCCATTTAAGTTGTAGTTAATTGTTTTCTTCATTATAATAATGAAATTATTTGTTCCTAGTTGATTTCTAAACATATTAGAAATGTTTACTTAAAATCGTCCACATGCTCAGAGCTGATAAATGTTTGTTCGGGACTCTATTTTGTATCTATTGGGTAATTTTTCACACAACGGTAGACTTGTGAAGGGATGAGAAGGAATTTTTTACGTGGTAGAGCCATGCTGCAGTGTTGTAGCACGAATGCTCGACCGGGGAATGACCACGCTCTCACAGAATACCAGCGTCATATAGTAGCTTAATGCTGCTGTTTTTCGTATGATGAGTGTAGAGAACCGGAGACCCCTTGTACTGGAAACGAGGCGTTCCACCTAGTTCCTCACGGATGACAACGCATCTGCATTTTGATTCGTCATCGAGGATAGATGTAGATGTCTATGGGCCACAGCAACCACTTACCATCAGGTGGACTGTATGCTTGTTTGTTTACCTTCCTATTAAAAAAAAATACGTGATGATGAATCATTGTCGGCGAGACAACTGGTGATCTTTGATCTCTCTTAACTGGGAGAACCGTAATTACTACAGTCGGCTACATATGTGTATATGATCTTTTTATCGTTCATATCAAAGTCAAGGTCAAATTAAAAAAAAAACAAATAAAATTAACCTTAAGGGAGCAATTTTTGAAAGTCAATACGCCATTACTTCATGTTCCTACTGTTTCTACAGCGTGAGACATTGAGAGAAAAAGTGGCAAGAAACATTTAAAACATCTTAAACAAAAATCTTAGAAAGTAAAGTACTTCCAAACAATATTATCTTAAAAAAATCATGTAATTTATAATAACCATTTTTTTTCTTGGAGGGTGGGCAAACGAGCATACGGTTTACCTGATGTTGTGACTACCGCCGTCAATGAACAACTTCAACACCAGGAGAATTGTTGGTGCGTTTCCGGCCTTTTAGAAAGGAGTAAGCTCTTTTCTTGAAGGTCCCTGGGTCGTATCGGTCCGGAAAAATCACCGGTGGAAAACTATTCCACAGAGAGGTCGTACGCGGAAGAATACTCCTTCTGAAACGTACAATGGTGGACGGCCAAGCTTCCAGATGGTGTGGATGGTATCGGGAGGTTTGCCGCGTAGTGCGTTCATGAAATTTGGCGGCTGGGATTAATCCGAACAATTTCTCAGAGTATTCCCCGTGATAAGAGCGAAAGAAGATGCTTTTTTACACATACCTTTAATATATGCAAAGGTAACTTTGAAATATTATCAGGAGTGTTCCATAAACAAGTGTTTTACCACGTTTTTATTAAATCACTTTCTTGTTTGTCTGTCTGTATGTTGTTCCGGGTGGAATCTTGCAATTCAAATTATGGTCACTTTCTTGACTTGAAATTTGAAACATAGCCCAGAATCGGATGACGATCCCTATATTGTTTCGCTTTAAAGACATTTATTTCTCATAAGAACATACAATGGTTCACTTATAATTTTTTTTTTATAGAAGAAGGGGCAAACGAGCATGCGGCTCACCTGATGTTAAGTGACTACCGCCGCCCATGATCAACCGCAACACCAGGAGAATTGCGGGTGCGTTGCCGGCTCTTTAGAAAGGAGTAAGCTCTTTTCTTGAAGGTCCCCAGGTCGTATCGGTCCGGAAAAATCGCCGGTGGTAAACTATTCCACAGAGAGGTTGTACGTGGAAGAAAACTCCTTGTGAAACGTACAGTGGTGGACCGCCAAGCATCCAGATGGTGTGGATGGTATCGGGACGTTTGCCGTGTAGTGCGTTCACGAAATTTGGCGGCTGGGATTAATCCGAACAATTCCTCAGAGCACTCCCCGTGATAGACGCGATAAAATACGCAAAGAGATGCAACATCTCTTCGCAGCGACAGTGAATCGAGCCGATCGGAAAGCACTCGGTCGTCGACGATTCGAGCCGCTCTGCGCTGGATGCGGTCAAGTGGAAGGAGCTGGTACTGGGGAGCCCCAGCCCAGAGATGGGAACAGTATTCCATGTGCGGCCGAACCTGCGCCTTGTAAAGTTGCAGGCGGTGTGCCGGCATGAAATACTGTCCCGCTCTGCTTTTTTTTTTATAGGATAGGGTGACAAACGAGCACACAGTCCACCTGATGGTAAGTGGTTACTGTGGCCCATAGACATCTACATCTATCCTCGATTACGAATCAAAATGCAGATGCGTTGTCACCCGTGAGGACTAAGATGAAATGCCTCGTTTCCAGGAAAAAGGGTCTCCGGTTCTCTACACTCACCATACGAAATACAGCAGCATTAAGCTACTATTTCACGCTGGTATTCTGTGAGAGCGTGGTCCCTCCCCGGTCGAGCCGACCCATTCGTGCTACAACTATACTACTAATATAACTGTAGCATGGCTCTACCACGTATAAACGTCTGCTGAGCACGCCAAGCTTTTTAGAGGCCAATTTGGCCTTCCCTTCCAAGTGACCACGAAAATGAGAATAATGAGATACAAAGTAATTTTTATACTAAAGTAAAATTATCACATCTACCCCCAGTGCTGGAAGCGTTATAGTTTAAGGTTAAATAACCTTATACATATGAGATACCACGTATTCAAAAAAGAATACACTGTACGTACGTATTTCGTAAGTTTACTTTTAAACAATTTCATGTTATTGCAATTTTTTATGTCGTCTGGTAATTTATTGTACAGCTGTGCTCCCTCAAACAACAGGGTAAACTATGAAAAAAAACGTAATATATATTAAATTTTTAATACAAAATTAAAAAAAATTTGAACTTAATTCATAAAAGCGGAGGTACTTATCAAATTCGATTGTTTTATTTTAGGATTCATAATTTTGTCAGTTGACGTTTATATGTAATAAGTCATACCTTGGACCATGTTGTCTTTTTAATCAAAAGAAAAAATAACTGAAGAAGTATAATTAAAAGAAGGGGATGAAAATTTTAATGTAACTGTCGACAACATAAGTACTACTAGTTATTACCTTGAGGGTATGTAGGGGTTAAGAAATTTTTTCTTAACAATAAAAAAGACTCTGAAGACCTAGAGATTAACAGCTTCCAATATCGAACTTTAATAATTCGATACACTTTATTGTACTAGACTTAGAATATATATGTTGCAGGTTTGTGATAAAACCTTGTTTTTGATCAAAAACCTAGGCTTTTGATCAAGAACCGGAAAAAGACAAAATTTCTACTTTATGTTAAAAATCCAGTTTTTATCAAAAACCTAGACTAATTTTGTTTTATGACAAAATCAACCTAACATAACCTTACCTAAAATTATTTTTTCAGGTTAATGATAAAATTACTTTTTCTTCTTCCGGTTCTAGATCTAAAATCTGATTTTACCATAAACCAGCGATGAATACATATTGTAGCACTTCTTTAAACGGTCCTTTTATTAAAAGTTTTTTTTATAACTTTAATTTTATTTTGTATATTTGTATTTAATATTGAAACTATATATATAATAGAACCTACGTACCTATACGTACACTCAATACTTGTAATAGAACTCAAGACCGCTTTGATGTAAAACGTCAAACCTGCTTCAATAATATCTCTTCCATTCATGTCCGCGTGATGAAACCATTCAACTTAAACGCGTCAGTATTACACGGAATTTTCCCTATCTTTGGACAGTCAAGTTCTACTGGAAACAATTAATGGATTACGACTCTGATAGCTACGTTAGCCTTGCTGGCGACTTAGTGGTAATTACACATAGGCAACTGTATAATCTACAGTTCACGTGTGCAATCTATACTTAACTTTATACGTGGAAGAACCACGCGGCAGCTATCTGATGGTTGCAGCACGAATGGGTCGGCTCGACCGGGGAAGGACCACGCTCCTACAGATTACCAGCGTAGAATAGCAGATCAATGCTACTGTGTTTTGCGTGGTGAGTGTAGAGAACCAGAGAACGTTTTTACAGGATACGAAACTTTCAATCTCGGTCCTCAGGGGCAACAACGCATCTGCATTTTGATTCTTAATCGAGGATAGATGTAGATATCTATGGGCCACAACATCCGGTTACTATTAGGTGGGCTGTGTGCTCGCTTGACACCCTAAGTCTATAAAAAAACACTTTGAAAGCTGCTCACGTGAACGTCACATTATGCAACTTTGATCTCAGTGACCGTTCACGTCGAGGTCACGTTATCGGATTTACGAGTAAGTACTGTTTATTCTAAAATCACACACCCCTAACGTAATTGTATGTAAAAAAGAACTAAAATTACAAAGTGTATGTTTGTAACAGCTTTTCAACCGACTTCAAAAAAAGGAGGAGGTTCTCAATTCGACTGTTTTTTTGTGTGTTACCTCAGAACTTTTTTCTGGTGAACCGATTTTGATGATTCTTTTTTTTTATTAAAAGCTGGTTTTTCTATAAATTCGCATATAAATTTGATCAAGATCTGACCAATAGTTTTAGTGCTATCCTTAATAATGCGTATTTAATTGACTTCGACTAGGTTAATGATTTCCTCGGTATATTTATATTAAAGTCGGTTGTACAACATATTTAATTTTAGCACTTGTTACTTAATGAATATGAAAGTACTTACTTATAACAAAGAAATCTATTTATCCTTTTAGAAAAGAAAAAGGTTCCGCGCAAAAAAAAATTTAAATCCACTCTTAATAAATTACACGAATTGGACGAAGTCGCGGGGAACAGCTAGTATAATATTATAGAGTGAGGGATTGCTTTGAGTTTGTGTATATGTGAACGAACTCTGTACCACTACGCCTATTTGATATAATCTTTTACCACTTGAAAGTTACACTATTCCAGATCGAAAAAGATTAAGTATTATGAATATATACATATATTAAGTCCAATAGTTGTAATGATATTCGTCAACTAAGTCCGAAAAAGTCGTGCTTGTTGAGAGCTTTCATAGCGTGCGATGAGTCAATAATTAAAGTTGCACGAAAATAATGTATTGCTGAATAGTATATAATAGTATAGTACCCTAGTAGTATAGAATAGTACCCTTAAAAGTTCTAAACAAAGTCCGCGAAAGCGTATGTATAAGGATAAATTACATTAACCAATTTTATATAAAACCTAGTTGTACAATATAAATAGATCTCCAACTCAAGATTAAGGCAATTGGACTTTGAGCGGTACTAAATCTATATTTGTCAGAAAACTGAATCGCTATTGGTTCAATCATAACAACGCCGTCATAGTTGAAATCTTCACAAGGTGATGGATCGCTTCTTAGCTTCTACACTTTGTTTACGTACAAATCGATAAGATTGACAAAATAAATGGTGTTTTAGTTTATTTTTAAATTATAATCTGATAATCTTGATAAAGCACCAGCTTGAAGACAGTAGTTATTATATTATTGTAATATTATCTTGATGTCTGTACACTTAAGTAAAAATGTGTTCAAATTGAAATAATACTAGTTTTAACGGATTCTATCGCGTATATTTAACTATAAATACCCGACGTTTCGAGCGCTTTACAGCACCCATGGTCACGGGGAGGACAGTCCTCCCTTTTAATAGGATAAGGGTAAAGCAAGCGAGCACACAGTTCACCTGATGGTATGTGGTTGTTGTGGCCCATAGACATCTACATCTAATGCAGATGCGTTGTCAGCCGTGAGGTTTAAGATGGAATACCTCAATTCCGGTAAAAAGGTTATCTGGTTCTCTACACTCACTATACGAAACATGCTATGTTTCGTATAGTGAGACATTAAGCTGCTATTTTACGCTGGTATTCTGTGAGAGCGTGATCCTGCCCCGGTCGAGCCGATCCATTCATGATACAAAATGGCAACATGGCTCTAGCAGAGTGGTTTCAGCGCTTAGATATGATTCAAGAAAATCTTTTCAGCCGTTTGAAGATCGTCTGCTCTTTTTGTTTTGGGGATTCTTTTAATGTTCAATTTAAGTTATGTCAAGCTTGTAGATATTAATATTCCATGATCAAGAAATTTTCAATGAAATATATTTATATTTTTAAAAAGTACAAGTTGACCTGACCTTAAAATATTCTTGAGAATACGTCAGCATGTTATATTTACAACACACCTCTACAATACCTACAAACTTGTCGTAATTAGTTCAGAAACCAAACAAAAACGTGTTGCAGTTCGGAATTCAAGTGTCAATAACCTTTTACATATTAACACACACGCACACACACACATAAACAAATCTCAGTTTCTTGCAGACACAACATGTTTTGTTAACTTATAAGCTCATAGCTCCTTTGTTTTGCTTAGATATTGTAAAAATAAAATATTAGTGGGTATAAAAATATCATACAAAATATCTGAGAAATAACTTTTATAAAATCTATCAAATCTGAACTAAACCTGAATCTGATGAATCTGAAATTTAGGGAGATTAGCAGACGTCCTCTGCAGCTGTATTTGGTTGCAGCATGAGCTCTACACGACCGGGAAAGGACCACGATCTCTCCAAATACCAGCATAAAAGTGTTTAGTATGCTGAGTGTAAAGAACTTTTTCCTGGTAACGAAGCATTTCTGTCTTAGTAGGTACTCAAGAGTGTAACGCATCTACATTTTGATTCTTAATCGAGGATGGTTGGATGTAGGTGTTCTATGGGCCTCAGCATCAACTTACTGTTCGTCTAGTCAGTAGACTGTTCGTGTACTGATCATCACTCTATATGTGATACTCTGTCACCTACATTCTATTAAAAAAAAACCGAACGCTCCTTCAAACGCCTTCCAGTAAAGCCTTAGGCTTACTCTTAAGTATATAGATGTGCTATAGTTAAATTTTTAAATTATTTAAGATTTTGAACTAAGTGATCAGCACGCTGATCAGGTGGGTTGGTGAGTGGTGGTGAGCGTTAAGATTTTTTGCTGTACGGCCCCTTACACGTTTATCTCTGAATCTCTGTTTAGTTTAGCCTAATGGTGACTGGGAGAGATGCGTCCGCTATTTTTTTGTTTCTTAGCAGACTTCAAAAAAAGGAAGATTATAGTTCGACTGTATCTTTTTGTATTTACATAATACATATGGAGCCGTGGTAGCTCAGATGGTTAGCGCTCGCTGCAAATTTCACAATACACGAGCAAACCGGGTTCGATCTCCGCCGGCACCAATGAAATTGTTAATTGCAATTTTAAGTGCTGATTTACCACGTGCTCGGTGGTGAAGGAAAACATCGTGAGGAAACCTGCATGTCTGAGAAATAAGAAAAAAAAATTTCGAAGACATGTGAAGTTCGCTAACACGCATTAGGTCAGCGCGGCGGACTATTCCTTGCCCTAAAACCCTCTCAGAAATGAGAGGAGGCCTGTGCCCAGCAGTGGGACGTATATAGGCTGTAACTTTACTTTACTTTAAATACATATGTATGTTACCGATATCTTTGTGAATTGTAAATCAATTTTGATAATACTTTCTTTTGTCAAAGGTAATTATATTATTCTATAAACAAAATCCATACAATATGTCTATAATAAACCAAGTACAAGTAGCGATATTCAGAATTGATTAATTTGCTTTTCAAAGTGATAACTTATTTCTGACTGACTCTGTGGCGCAATAGTTTTTGGCAATGAGTTACAGCGCTAAGGGCCGCGGGTTCGAATCCCGCATGGAAAAAGTATATGTATGGCCTACTAGAAACTGCCGGGTCTGGATGTATGTCCTTTTGAAATTTACGTTTGTATACTGTCCCACGATACAGGAGAAAATCCTAGTGTGGAGGTAACGTTTTTGTAAATAACTTATTTCTACTCTCTACTAAGTCTTATTGTATCTATCTTCTATCTAAAGATACGGTAGCTCAGTCGCTAAACACGCGCCGTAAATTTCACAGTACATGAACATTCCGGTTTCGATCCACGTCGGCGCCGATTAAATTGTTAATTGCAATTTTAGTTGCCGATATATTCACGTGCATTGCGGTGAAAGAAAACATAAGAAAACCTGCAGCTGAAAAATTTCTAAATAAAAAAATTCTTGTTCTGAAATCCTATAGGAAATTAAAGGTTATGTCGTGGAAATTATATGGGTTATAATTTAGGTTATGGAGTTAAGTTTTTGGGACATTTTTAACATTTTACAAAAAATATAATAATTAGAAGTAGTTACGTTGTACCAGTTCTGGCGCACTTGTAGAAAGGTTGTACCAGTTCTGGCGCACTGAGTCACAAGTACGACGTTCGTCGACTCACGATCCAAAAAAAAAAAAAAAAAAAAAGGTTTTGGCATGCTCTGATCACGAATCTGCGGTCCATTTTTGCGTAGGATGCACGGTTCCGGAGATGTGCAGATCAATTAACTCTTATCTAATTGATATCCGCTTCGAGCCTCCACCGTCATTAGCGCTCCATTGTTCTTATCTACTTATCTATTGTTCATTCAATACCGTCATTATCTATTCTTCCTGAGCGTGGTGATATTGTTATATACTCCTTTGTTCCTATCTACACTAATCTGACTCATTAATAAAACACATTACCCAATTTTGTTAAAATTTTTATTTATAAAATACAAAATCTTATTACTTATTATCTATAAAATAGGAGCGAAACATCTCATCCACTAAAATATCGTTGTACAATGTGTTCCCTGTAAATATACTCGTAAAACTATGCATTGAACATCCCTGAAACTTATATAGCAAATACATTAAGCAATATTCGCCACAAACTGAAGTCCACTCATTCTGAATCCTATCAACATTCCAGTTCCATCTTTTACAATTTCTTTTAAAAAACTCTAGATGATATCGTACAGGTGCCCGTCCGAATGAATCAAAATATTGACCGACGTCATTCGTATCGATATATAAAGCTACCCAATGTGACCCTGGTTTATCATCTGTATCCAAATTGCATATTATATACGTTGGTACGTGGGTGTACATGGGTAGTTTATTGGCAGCATAAACATTATTTTCTAGAGTGGGATGAATCTTTTTCAGATGTTGTTGTACATCTAGTGTATCCATAATATTACTGCTATTAGTAGATTATTACAGTACCAATCTACTCAATGACTAATATAGGAATGATCAATTATAGTGATATCTAAATATTAAATTACATTCTTTGTGTTATACAAATCGTATTTGAGTCACCAATACACTGAACAAGACACGACAGGAAGGACGTAGGAATGTAGAGATAAGCAACAGAATGTAAGGTAAGCTTGTTGACGCATAAAGATACTATCAATTCTACTGCAGAAATTCTTTAGATTAGAATTATTACTCACTGGTACTATATAAGACCAAGCAACTGCAGTCATGGAGTTAGTGTATGGTCGTTTGACCGCAGTGGATCTATCAATACTACGTTTGTGTTACTTCAACGCATCAAAGGCCATGGATGTAAGTGTTTATTCTATTGACAAACTTACTTTTCTTTCTGTTATTTTCTTACGTGTGTATGATTTAGTGTTAACAAATTATATTTAAATATTATGTGTGTGTATATAGTTAAGCCGTGGTAGCTCAGATGGTTAGCGCAAAATGTAAAATTCACAGTACGCGACCCGGGTTCGATCCCCACCGGCACCAATTAAATTGTTAATTACAATTTTAAGTGTTAATTTACCACGTGCTCAGCGGTGAAGGAAAACATCGTGAGGAATGCATGTCTGAGATAATTTCGAAGGCATGTGAAGTTTGCCAACACGCATTGAGGTATCGCAGCGAACATTTCCTAGCCCTAAAACCCTCTCAGAAATGAGAGGAGGCCTATGTTCAGCAGTGGACTTTAATAGGTTGTAACTTTAGCTTTTTTAACTTTTATGATTAAGTGTTACCAAATTGATATTAACATGATAACTGTGTTGTTGCAGAAATCATTGAGCTTCGATGAAAATACATATAAACAGTATTACTACTCGCCACTCTCCCCTCAAGAAGAGAGTGATGACATCGTCATTAATAATAACACATGCGATGGTGGAAAAAGAAAATCGCAATCGATTGATCATTTTTTTGAAGCTGAATCAAAAATAAAAAAGAGGAAGCTGTTATCATCAACCGTAGCACGAGCTAGTATCATACATTTCTACTAATTCTGACGATGGAGACCAAGCGACGCATCTCATCAAAATTGAAATGTACGATATGAAGAAGCTATCCAAGATTCCAACTACTGATCATTGGAAACATGCTTCCACGAGGATTAAATATTACGTAAAGACTAATAAGGATAGCATCTACGACAACACAAACGCCCTCGTATACAATATTACAAAGACAATAGCAGAAAGTGAAAAAGTTAAAAAATACTTTTTTAACAATGACAGTCATTAGCTGATCATTAGTGAATGTGATTCTGTTTACTTAAATTACTTCCGTGTACTCATTATATTCTATTTCTAATCCTTTGTTAGACTTAAATATCGGACATTATTTTAAATTTGGGTATCAGTTGGTCTACCAACACTGAACTGTTACTTACTCTGCTACCTAATTTCTTCTTTACTATAAGGATGGCAAACTTCAGTGAAGTGTGCACCAGTGCTTTCTTTTCCACAACCATGGAAGAGAATACGGAACTATTCAACAGCGAATTAAATCAGGAGTTGTCTAAAGTTTGTGATGAAATGGAGAAGGATCAACTGTTCGATTCATCGTATGATGATGATTTGTATAATCACTGTGCGATGGTTGAAACACAGTTTAAGTAAGTAAAATAAACATTCATTTCGATCATAATTTACACAATGTCTTGTACAGTTTTTAATAAATTTAAACATTTTAGTAGTCAACCACTACAACTTGGAAGAGGAACGAAGCGAACGAGCAGCAAAGAACCCAAGATCATCAAAAAACCAACAACGGAAGCAGAAGCGCCTACCTCTGCAGGGAACAGTATCAGTAACGATGATCAAGTGGAATGTCTAACGTGTCATATATTTATCAAGAAACGGTATTTAGCTAATCATTTTAAAAGTAATGTTCACAAAAATAATCTTTTAAATTCACATAATTCTTTATCAAACGTTAGTGTTATTGAATCTGCTTTTGGAAATAGGATTTTAACTTATAAAATCAAGAGTAGAGTAGATAGTTCGACATTGGTAAATTTTGAAACTCCTGAACTATTTTTAAATTCTATTAAAGATGATATTTTATTTTTAATACAAGAGTGTATTCATCAACACATAATTTTTAAAGTAAACTTCATATTGCATGCTGATTTTGTTCAACAAACTAAAGATATTCATGATACGTTCGATTTTCAAACGCTTAACTATATTATTTGTCAAGGAGATGACTTAAATATTTTTTTTTCATCTTTAAATGATACAATTACTACTAAAATTAGTGCATTTGAAAAAAAAGATAGTGGATGGAGTCTAAAAAACATAAAATCTATAGACATGAATGTTAATAAATTTAACCCCCTACGCGGTACTTCATACATAGATCTTCCTCGTGACATAAAATTAAAAAAGGCTGTTATAAATGTAAAAAGCAAGGATTATTTTTGTTTTAAATGGGCGTTACTCTCGGCGTTATATCCCGTAAACAAAGACGCGGATCGTGTATCATCGTACGTTAAACATGCAAATAAACTTAAATTTGATGGTATTTCCTTTCCAGTTAAAATTTCTGACATAGCAAAAGTAGAGAAATTAAATGATATTAGTATTAATGTTTTTGGGTTAGAATATAGTAAAGAAAAACGATGTAATTCTATAGTAGGTCCATTATTTTTAACAAAGTGTCGTAAAGATAGACATATCAATTTATTATTTTTTTCCAAGGATACAAAAAATCATTATTGTTACATAAAAAATTTATCGCGGTTAGTTAGTAAACAAATTTCAAAAGACGGTCACATCATGTACATTTGCGAAGCATGTCTACTTCACTTTCCATCTAAGGAAAGTTTAAATAACCATGAACAATACGATTGTGCCCACATTTGTACAGAATTACCAAACAGTGAAACTTTAAAAAAAAAAGAATTGGTTTGGTCAATCTATTTCAAATGATAAAATTAAATTTGATAGTTATGAAAAAAAGTTGAAGATACCATTCGTAGTTTATGCTGATTTTGAAGCATTTTTAAAACCAATAGAATCATGTTCTAACGATCCTTCCAAACCTTTCACACACAATATTCAGAAACATGAAGTACATAGTTTTGGTTATTATATAAAATGTTCATATGATGATAAATTATCAAAATATGTAACGTATTGCGGACCCAACTGTGCACAAGTGTTTATGGAAAGTTTATCTAACAATCTCAAAGAAATAAATAGAATTCAAAAATATCCTCCACTTCCGCTAACAAATGAAGACAAAAACCAAATTTCAAATGCAACCATTTGTCATATTTGTGAAACAGAGTTAGCAGAACATTTTTATGATTTTGATTGGTACACCGGTAGTTTTATAGGTGTTGCTCACGGATCATGTAGCTCGAAGTTCAGAAAACCTCGTTATATACCAATATTTTTACACAACCTTAGTCGCTATGATGCTCATTTTATTGTTCACGCGTTAAACTTTTGTGATGGTGAAGTCGAAGTTATCCCTCAAAATAAAGAAAAATATATATCCTTTTCCAAAAAATTAAAAATGAATAACCACGAAATTATATTAAGATTCATAGATTCATTTAAGTTTTTATCATGTAAATTAGAAGAATTGGCCAAAAATCTCAGTAATGATCAATTTCAAGAATTACGTAGAAATTGTCCTAATGATGAAGATTTCTTTCGTTTAAAACGGAAAGGCATTTATCCATATGAACTTATGACTAATTATGATAGTTTAAGCCTAACATCGCTCCCCGAACAAAAATTCTTTTATAGCTCGCTCACAGATTCCCATATTTCAAATGATGATTACAATCATGCTAAAGATGTTTGGGAACACTTTGGGTGTTGTAATATGCTAGATTATTCAAACCTGTATTTAAAAACAGACGTTTTACTTTTAACCGATGTATTTGAAAACTTTAGAAAGTTATGTATTAATACTTATGATTTAGACCCTGCCCATTATTACACAGCACCTGGTTTAAGTTAGGATGCAATGTTAAAATATACAAAAATAGAATTAGAACTTTTAACAGATTATGAGAAAATTGCATTTATTAGATCAGGTATCAGGGGTGGTGTATCTCAATGTAGTAATCGTTATGCTAGAGCTAATAACAAATATATGGGGGATTATGATGCAGGGAAACCAAATTCATATATCACATATTTTGATGCCAACAATTTATATGGTTGGGCTATGTCTCAATGTCTTCCTACTGGTGGATTCGAATGGGTAAATCCGAATACAGAATTTAATGTGTCTGAGACATCGAACTTCGGTTTTATTTTAGAAGTTGATTTGGAATATCCAGATGAACTTCATGATTTACATTCGGACTTTCCTTTATGCCCCGAAAACATTTGTGCAGACAATAATAATGAAAATAAACTAGTCCCAAATTTAAATAATAAAGATAAATATGTAATTCATTACAGAAATTTAAAGCAGTGCATAGAAATGGGGGTTAAATTAACTAAAATTCATAGAGTTTTAAAATTTAAACAGTCTCGCTGGTTGAAGATGTACATAGATCTAAACACAAAATTAAGAACGTTAGCAAAATCAGATTTCGAAAAAGATTTTTATAAATTAATGAATAATTCAGTCTTCGGAAAGACTATGGAGAATATTGAAAAAAGGGTTAACATAAAATTAGTTACACACTGGGAGAACCAGGGCAAAGCTTTAGGTGTTCAAGATCTAATCGCTAAACCACAATTTCATAGTCTTTCAGTATTTTCGGAAAACCTAGTTGCGGTTCAGTTGCGAAAAACAAAGTTAATATATAAGAAACCAATTTATTTAGGGTTTTGCATTTTAGATATTTCAAAAACATTAATGTATGATTTTCATTATAACTATATGGTTAAAAAGTTTAGTAAAATCAAATTATTGTATACAGATACGGAAAGTTTAATATATCATATATTTACAGATGATTTTTACTCTGATATAAAACCTGACCTTTCATCATACTTTGATACCTCAGCTTATGATGCAAATAATATTTTTGAATATCCAAAATTAAATAAAAAGAAATTAGGTTTTTTTAAAGATGAAAATAATGGTAAAATCATGAAAGAATTTGTGGGTTTACGATCCAAAATGTACGCTTTTAACTTAGAGAATAAGACTATAGCCAAGGCAAAAGGGTAAGACTAAAAAGATGACCATGGATAATTATAAGTCTTCTCTATTTAATAAAAAAGTGCAATATTATAGTATGCTTAGATTTAAATCAATTAAACACACAATTTTTACACAAAAATTAAATAAGATTGGTTTATCATATAATGACACAAAGAGGCATATTTTAAATAATAATATTGAAACATTAGCTTGGGGTCATTATAAACTGCGTTAAGTGTTGATAGTTTTTAATTTTATGTCTGCATGTAAATAAAATTTGTATTGATTGTAAAATAATGATAATAGTATAATATGACGTAGAGTTTATTACATATTTAATCGTTGTTTTATTGTAAATAATTTAAGTTAATTGTTGTTTATATTTGCGTGTGTGTGTGTGCATTTATTTGAGGTTGAGTTGATTGTAAAATTATGATGTACTAATTGTGTTAGAAATAGTATACAGATCATTCTGTTTTATATAATGTTTGTAATATATATTAATTGTTAACACCAACACTTTCATTTTTTATTTCACCCCTTAGTACTTTAGACGTGTGTAAAGTTTCACTTTATCCATCCGTTTACTGCTATTGTGGCGGGGCCAAGTGGATGTGGGAAGTCAAATTTTGTAACAAATTTCATAAAATCAGTTACAGAAATATGTAATTGTGATTTTAATCAGATCACATGGTGCTTTGATGAAATGCAACCTTTATATAATTTACCAAATGTTAACTACCATCAAGGAATTCCAAATGTTAATATGTTTGACGGTGAAAACACACATCTTGTTATTATTGATGATCTAATGAGAGAGTCCGATGGAAGAATTGTGGATATATTTACAAAAGGTAGTCATCACAGGAATCTTAGTGTATTTTATTTAACACAAAATTTATTTCATCAGGGTAAAGGGCAAAGAGACATATCCTTAAACTCAAGTTATATAATATATTTTAAAAACCCTCGAGATAAAACTCAAATAAGATATTTAGCACGACAAGTGTCACCAGATAACCCAAAATTTATTGAAGATGCCTACAGGGATGCAACTCTAGAGGCGCATGGATATTTAATGGTAGATTTAAAACAGAATACCAATGATTTTTGTCGTATCAAGACAAATGTCTTCCCATTTAATGGTTTCTGCACAGTCTACGTTCCCACAAAAGAGTTTAAATACACCAAGAATCAAACATTTCAAATCATTGCTAAATGATGCATCGTCGACTCACAACGCATAAACATTTGCTAAACGCTTTGCATACGCTTAAACCAAAATATCAAAGAGCATTACTTAAAACGTGTGATGAAGAAGAAATTAACTGTATTTGTGAGTGTATTCATAACGTTTTACAAGGAAAAGTACCTCTTAAAGATCAAGATAAACAAAAATTGAATAAACACAAAAATATACTCCGTCAAATAGTGCGTAAGTGTAAACATAAACTAAGAAAAAATATAATTATACAAAAAGGAGGGGCTTTCTTACCAATAATATTAGGTGCAATATTGAGTGGATTAGTGAGTGGACTAGCCAGTTAACATGGAAAATGCAAAGAAAATGATACTTATCGAACCTGGATTGATTGAAAAATTAAAACAAGAAAATAAGGTTAATACGAGTAGTAGTTTATCTCGATTAGATATTGAAATGCAAAATATTATGAATAGTAAGACGGAAGACCGAAAGAAATGGATGTTATGTTTACAAACACTGCAAAGATAGCTTCATTTTACCGAAGAGGATCGTCAACCACTCAGATTACCAATTTATTCTGATACATCTAATGAAGATTCAAACGAGTCTAAAATTGGTTTTAAAAATAAAGATAGAGATCTAAAAACTTCAGTTGATGCTGAATCTTTGTTGGAGGAGAATCGATCCATCAAAAGTAAAGAAAATGTTGAAAATCCACTTTACACACCAGCTCAAATACTCAGTTTAATACCAAAAACTTATAATAAAAAAGGACAGTTATTATTAAACTTAGTTGAAACAAGTAAAGGTAAAATACATTGGGATAATGAAGGTACAGTCATAATTGATAATGAAAAAATTCCTGGAAGTAATATTGTTGATTTAATAAATGATTCACTAAGACCCTTAAAAAGAAGTGATCCAGTAGGGTGGGATAGATTTGCTGAAGCATTAAAAGATATTAAAGTACCACTTACTTATATTGGAAATCCAAAGAGATGTGAGTTTATTAACCAACTTTAAGCAAAAGATCTGAACAAACCCTCTGAGATTGAATTTCAAGAGTTTTCTACACCGAGCAGTAGAGATAAAAAGTCTACAACTAAAATACGTAAAAGGCTTGAGTGGGAAAAATGGACCCCGTACTAGAAGAAATTAACAGGATTTATTATGATCCATCTAATCCCGCTGGTTTTGGTAGTATTGATAAATTATCAAAAGCCATGAAGGGTAAAATGAATAAAAAGCAAGTAAAGGAATGGTTAAAATCACAAGAAACATACACATTACATAAACCCATTCGAAAAAAATTCCCGCGTAATAGGTACATTCTATCAAATATTAATGAACTGTGGCAAGCTGATTTAAGTGATATGCGAACTTATTCTCAATATAATGATGGTTTCAAGTATATACTTTGTGTTATTGATGTATTTAGTAAATATGCTTTTGCAAGACCAATGAAAAAGAAAAACTCAGAAACAACTAAAGAATGTTTTGAAAGTATATTTACTGAAAGTAATTTAACACCTACTCACATACAATCTGATAAAGGTACAGAATTTGTTTCAAAAGATGTACAAAAATACTTTAAATCCAAAAAGATTAATTACTATACCACTAACAATCCTGACATTAAGGCCAGTATTGTTGAACGATTTCAAAGAACACTAAAAATGAAAATGTGGCGTTATTTCACTCATAATAATACTTATAGATATATAGATGTTTTACAAGATTTAATATACTCTTATAATCACAGCTTTCACTCTAGTATTAAGATGTGCCCATGTGATGTAAATTCCAACAATATTATGACAGTTTGGACTAATCTTTATGATAGACGGTCAAACAAACTTTCTTTAGAAAATCCTAAACCAAATTTCAATGTGGGTGATTATGTTCGAATAACTAAATATAAACATGCTTTCCAAAAAGGATATGAATCAAATTGGAGTGATGAAATATTTATTATATCTTCAATAATTGATAGATCTCCATGGGTTGTTTATACAATAACAGATTTACAAAATGAACCAATAGTTGGTACTTTTTATGAAAGAGAATTACAGAAAATCACTTACAACCCCACCTCACAATATAAAATAGATAAAATAATTGACACTCGTTACTCAGGTAACAGAAAAGAAGTATTAGTGAAGTGGAAAGGTTATCCAGATAAATTTAACAGTTGGATTTTAGCTTCTAGTTTAAAAGAAATATGAATAAAGAAAGTTTTTATTTAACTTTGCTCAGCAATAGTTTAATTGAATACTTTCCTGATAACAAGACCACAAATTTTTCAACGAAATTACCGAAAGCTATTAAATTAGAAGGTGAATGGTCGGTTGGAGTTGTCGAGTTTCAATATCCATGTACCATGTTTACTGTTCAAGATCATGAAAATGTTATATACATTACAAAATCTATGTTAAT
Source organism: Parnassius smintheus behrii (assembly GCA_036936625.1). Classification (NCBI taxonomy): domain Eukaryota; kingdom Metazoa; phylum Arthropoda; class Insecta; order Lepidoptera; family Papilionidae; genus Parnassius; species Parnassius smintheus. The sequence goes on from JAUPFT010000017.1 coordinate 43,225,763, forward strand.
GCCTAATGAAGATAAACCATCCACAGTGTACTACAAAAAACATATTCCAGCTACCAACTATGATAACGTTGAGCATATTTTAAGAGTGTTAAATGGTATCGGAGAGAACTTGAAATTTCGCTATGATGAAATAACAAAATTTGTGTCTATTTCTGTTTTGGATAAAAACATAACATCCGTAACATTATCACCCAAATTAAGTTTACAACTAGGTTATGAACCAAATAAAAATCTCCTAGAGAGAAATTTTGGAAAGTGTCCTGCTAATTTACACTTAGGGTTACCATCTCAACTCTTTCTATATTGTGACATTATCGATCCTCTGATTGTGGGTGATGTTATGACTCCTTTACTAAGAGTCATTTCATTAGATCCTACAAAATACATTTATGGTGCAAATAAAATGCACGTTTTCTCTCAACCTCACTACTTACCTGTTATGCGAAGAGAGTTCGATACGCTGGAAATAGTTATAAGATCGAGCACAGGACAAAAAATACCATTCCAGTTTGGAACCGTGTGTATTAAACTACATTTCCGAAAATTATTATAATGAATTCTCTTCGTGATCATCATAAATGTCCATATGAAAATTATTATACACATCAAGCTGGGTCAGGAGTTGGAGTAATTTATAAGGGTGCACCATACCAACGCGGTCATGGTATTGGGAGCTTCTTAGGGGGGTTATTTAGATCAGTTTTACCTTTACTTTCAAGTGGTGCTCGAGAGATTGGTAAGGAGGCATTAAGCGCTGGAGTAGGACTTTTATCGGATATGGTTCAAGCGCGTCCTATGGAAGCCTCAATAAAAGATCGTCTAAAGCAAGTTAGTACGACTTTAAAACGAAAACAGGTATAAAACTAAAAGAAAACGATTGACCTCGTTCATTCCACCATTAACTGCTAAAGTGAAAGCTGCGAAAAAACTTGGTCTAAAACCAAAAAATAACAAAGATATATTTTCAAATTAAATATGTCTTTCCTTCATAATCATTCTTGCGAGTGCGTTAAGTCAGAATTGGATTTGTTTGCACTACCTACTACTACTAAATAGCTGAAGCCTTTAATAATTACTATATTAATTTGACAAATAAAATAAATAATAAAATTATATACAGTAATACAAAAAATAAACTTCAAAATTCAATTTATTTAACACCGGTCGATGAATATGATATAAATAAAATTATAATGACATTAAATAATACAAATTCAGAAGGTTATGATGGCATATGTACAAATGTTATCAAAGCGTGCAAAAATCAAATTAGTAAAGTATTAGCCTATTTAGTTAATTTATCAATGGAATCTGGCACCTTTCCAGAAAAATTAAAAACGTCTATTGTAAAACCATTATATAAAAAAGAAGAAAAAACACTAATGGAAAATTACCGTCCAGTGACATTGGTACCTATATTATCAAAAATTTTTGAAAAGGTCATGCACAAGAAGGTCATGACTTTCCTAAATAAGTTTAATAGAATAAATCCAACTCAGTATGGATTTCAAAAATCAAAATCCACGACACTGGCCGCTTTTAATTTAATAAAAAATATTTTACAAAATACTAATGACGGACTATTTACTACGGCCATCTTCTTTGACATGTCAAAAGCTTTTGACTTCGTATCACACGATCAGCTTTTGTTCAAATTAGATCAAAACGGAATTAGAGGCCAAGCATATCACTGGATTAAGTCATTCATACAAAACAGGCATCAATGTGTTGAGGTGCTAAAACTTGACAATAGACATGTAAGTCAAAGTTATAGATCCAAATTTAGAAAAAATGCGTTTGGGGTACCTCAGGGTAGTGTACTAGGTCCACTTTTATTTTTGATATATTTAAACGACTTACCTGAAATTACTAAATATAGAAGTATTTTATTCGCAGATGACGTCGCAGTAATAGTCACAACAAATAAAAATATGTCACTAACAAAACATAATTTTGACATTAATCAAACAATATCTGACGTAACTAAATGGCTAAGTAATAATAATTTAACAATAAACTTAAGTAAAACTCAATATATAAATTTCAATAATATAAATAATAATTTAATAAATATTAATTATAATGGACAAACTCTTTGTAGTGCAACTAATATGACATTCCTAGGTATAATTATTGACAAAGAATTAAAGTGGAAAGAACAAGTTTGTAAAATATGTAATAAAATAAACAGGTTCACGTATGCGCTTTATAGACTAACAAAAGTGGCAACAAAACAAACTGCAATTATGACTTATTTTGCATATATTGAGTCGATTATCCGCTACGGAATTATAATTTGGGGCAACAGTGCAGAGATTAATAAAGTTTTTATTGCACAAAAAAAATGTGTTCGTGCCATTCATGGTGTGGGCCCAGATGTTTCATGTCGACCTCTATTTAAGACACTGGGAATCTTACCCGTGCCTTGTTTGTATATATTAGAAGTTGCTAAATTTGTAAAACAACACGGGAAAAGTTTTTATAAACTTAACAAAGAAGTGGTATCCATGAACACGAGATACCCAGATCGGATAGTAATTAGCGAAATACCGAAAAGTAAATGCTTTAGCAAAAATTGTTACTGGATGGGTAAAACAATATATAATAAAATACCAAACATAATCAAAGATCTTCCTATAAAAACATTTCTTCAAAAAACATTTTACTCCGTAAACGAGCTTTTAAATTACTGATGAAAACTTTTATAGGACTATAGCTCATAATTGACATTTTTTTGTTATTAACTGACATGGTATATAATATTGTTTAATTTAATTTACTTTATTTGTTAATTATAATTTTTTTTTATTTTTTTTTATTTTAGTTGTACTTTTGATATCTTTAGAATATAATTGGATGGATTGTTTGTTGTTGCTAATTTAATGATTTAATAATGATTGACTTCGATGTGTTAATTTTGTATAAATATAATTTCTAAGAATAAATAAATTTGCATGTCTCCATTAGAGACTTAGTGTGTATGCATAGTATTTAACAGTATATCATGTAACATACATACTAAGAAGCAAATAAATAAATAAATAAATAAATAAATAAATACCGTCTACACAAACTAGCATTGAAAATGGATTGTGGATTCATTATAAACCAATTTCATCTCTTGGTGATGATGGACCTATCGAGTTTCAAGTTCCTGGGACAGGCGATGACTACATAGATTTGTCTCATACATTACTCCACATAAAGGCAAAAGTATTAAATCAAGATTCAACTAACTTGATATCTACTACAATAGTAGCACCTGTAAATAATTGGCTGCATTAACTTTTTAGTCAACTTGATGTTTATTTAAACCAAAAACTTGTATCACCACCTAATAATACCTATGCATATCGAGCATACATGGAAACCCTTTTAAACTATGCTCCTGCTGCTAAACAATCTCATCTTACTTGTAGTCTTTGGTATGATGATACAGCAGGAAAAATGGATTCTACGGATGGTAAAAACATGGGATTTGTTAAAAGACAGGAATTGATTAGTGAAAGTAAGGAAATAGAAATGATGGGTCATCTTCACGGTGACATTTTCAACCAAGATAAATTTTTAATTAATGGTGTTGAAATGAGTGTTAAATTGGTTCGATCGAGAGAGAGCTTTAATTTAATTGCTGGGTCAAACGATGTAAAGTTTAAAGTTTGCATTACGGACGCAACTCTTATTGTTCGACGAGCACGAATTAATCCAAGCGTATTACTCGCACATCAAAAAGTTTTAACAATTCCATCGGGTGTTCAAGGAAAAACTCTTGATAATATATTTTTAGGGCAGGTACCCAAAAGATGTATAATTGGATTTGTGAACAATTCTGCATTTAATGGTTCCCTTACTAAAAATCCATTTAACTTTGAAAACTATGGTATTAATTCTTTCAGCTTATATATTGATGGTCAACAAATACCTTCAAAAGCTTTGCAACCATCTTTTAATAATAGCATATTTACATCAGCATATCATACTCTATTCTCGGGAACTGGTATTCACTTTCTTAATGAAGGAAATGGAATCTCTTGTGAACAGTATGCCAGAGGTTACTGTCTATTAGCATTTGACTTAACTCCTGATTTATCAGCCAACTCATCAGCTCATTGGAATCTCATAAAGCATGGTAGTGTAAGATTAGAAGTACGATTTGAATCCTCACTAATACAAACAATTAACTGTATAGTTTATGCTGAGTTTGATAATATTATTGAGATAGATAAAAACAGAAATGTTACTGTAGACTATAGTAGTTAAGGTTATAATATGTGTTGTGTGTTAGATTTTATGAGTTATGTGTAATGCATTTTGTGTGTATGTAACTATGTGAAACATTATAAAATTAAATAAAACAAATTGTATGCAATATATTATTTTTTATTTCTTTATAAATATTCTATTTAATCTAATACAAAACTCTGTTCGAGTTTAAATTTTACATAAGCACACTGACTAAACCACTGAACATGCTGCTGCCAAGGATCATCATCATCTTCCCAATCTTTTAAGCCACCACCACAATGGAAACACTTGGTCCTGTCTGCATGGCCAGTATAAAAGAAACCGGCTTCTGCAAGATCTTCAGGTTTCTGTCGCATAACGAGAGGCCAGTTTTCGAAACTGAGCAACCGGCTAGATTTTGAACTGAAGAATGGATATTCAGCTCTTGAGTACTGCATATTCTTCTCGTTTTCATCTCCACTCAGTGTTGTAGTTTTGTTCTTCAATGATGTGTTCTGTACACGTATGCCACACTCATCTCTTTCTTCTGCTCTTGTCTTCCTGTAATTTAAGTAAACAGAATCACATTCACTAATGATCAGCTAATGACTGTCATTGTTAAAAAAGTATTTTTTAACTTTTTCACTTTCTGCTATTGTCTTTGTAATATTGTATACGAGGGCGTTTGTGTTGTCGTAGATGCTATCCTTATTAGTCTTTACGTAATATTTAATCCTCGTGGAAGCATGTTTCCAATGATCAGTAGTTGGAATCTTGGATAGCTTCTTCATATCGTACATTTCAATTTTGATGAGATGCGTCGCTTGGTCTCCATCGTCAGAATTAGTAGAAATGTATGATACACCATCTCTAGCGGCTCGTGCTACGGTTGATGATAACAGCTTCCTCTTTTTTATTTTTGATTCAGCTTCAAAAAAATGATCAATCGATTGCGATTTTCTTTTTCCACCATCGCATGTGTTATTATTAATGACGATGTCATCACTCTCTTCTTGAGGGGAGAGTGGCGAGTAGTAATACTGTTTATATGTATTTTCATCGAAGCTCAATGATTTCTGCAACAACACAGTTATCATGTTAATATCAATTTGGTAACACTTAATCATAAAAGTTAAAAAAGCTAAAGTTACAACCTATTAAAGTCCACTGCTGAACATAGGCCTCCTCTCATTTCTGAGAGGGTTTTAGGGCTAGGAAATGTTCGCTGCGATACCTCAATGCGTGTTGGCAAACTTCACATGCCTTCGAAATTATCTCAGACATGCATTCCTCACGATGTTTTCCTTCACCGCTGAGCACGTGGTAAATTAACACTTAAAATTGTAATTAACAATTTAATTGGTGCCGGCGGGGATCGAACCCGGGTCGCGTACTGTGAATTTTACATTTTGCGCTAACCATCTGAGCTACCACGGCTTAACCATATATAAACACACATAATATTTAAATATAATTTGTTGACACTAAATCATACACACGTAAGAAAATAACAGAAAGAAAAGTAAGTTTGTCAATAGAATAAACACTTACATCCATGGCCTTTGATGCGTTGAAGTAACACAAACGTAGTATTGATAGATCCACTGCGGTCAAACGACCATACACTAACTCCATGACTGCAGTTGCTTGGTCTTATATAGTACCAGTGAGTAATAATTCTAATCTAAAGAATTTCTGCAGTAGAATTGATAGTATCTTTATGCGTCAACAAGCTTACCTTACATTCTGTTGCTTATCTCTACATTCCTACGTCCTTCCTGTCGTGTCTTGTTCAGTGTATTGGTGACTCAAATACGATTTGTATAACACAAAGAATGTAATTTAATATTTAGATATCACATATCATAATTCCTATATTAGTCATTGAGTAGATTGGTACTGTAATAATCTACTAATAGCAGTAATATTATGGATACACTAGATGTACAACAACATCTGAAAAAGATTCATCCCACTCTAGAAAATAATGTTTATGCTGCCAATAAACTACCCATGTACACCCACGTACCAACGTATATAATATGCAATTTGGATACAGATGATAAACCAGGGTCACATTGGGTAGCTTTATATATCGATACGAATGACGTCGGTCAATATTTTGATTCATTCGGACGGGCACCTGTACGATATCATCTAGAGTTTTTTAAAAGAAATTGTAAAAGATGGAACTGGAATGTTGATAGGATTCAGAATGAGTGGACTTCAGTTTGTGGCGAATATTGCTTAATGTATTTGCTATATAAGTTTCAGGGATGTTCAATGCATAGTTTTACGAGTATATTTACAGGGAACACATTGTACAACGATATTTTAGTGGATGAGATGTTTCGCTCCTATTTTATAGATAATAAGTAATAAGATTTTGTATTTTATAAATAAAAATTTTAACAAAATTGGGTAATGTGTTTTATTAATGAGTCAGATTAGTGTAGATAGGAACAAAGGAGTATATAACAATATCACCACGCTGAGGAAGAATAGATAATGACGGTATTGAATGAACAATAGATAAGTAGATAAGAACAATGGAGCGCTAATGACGGTGGAGGCTCGAAGCGGATATCAATTAAATAAGAGTTAATTGATCTGCACATCTCCGGAACCGTGCATCCTACGCAAAAATGGACCGCAGATTCGTGATCAGAGCATGCCAAAACCTTTTTTTTTTTTTTTTTTTTTTTTTTTTTGGATCGTGAGTCGACGAACGTCGTACTTGTGACTCAGTGCGCCAGAACTGGTACAACCTTTCTACAAGTGCGCCAGAACTGGTACAACGTAACTACTATTAGATAATATTATTAGATAAAGATATAAAGATCTTAAATATAACAATATAACTCCATCTATCTTCCATCTGGTTGGGTTTTTATTTATTTGGTTACCGTTATAGTCTATTAAATTCCACGGCTGAACATAGGTCTTCCTGATACATTTTTTTTTGTTTATTGATCCACCAATATTTGTACCATTCCTTACATGCTAATTAAATACAATGAACCGATAGGAACTAAAATGTACAAATAATTACAGGCGGATACAACATGCAAATAAATTTAAATAGAAAATTCTTTATTGCACTCAAACAAAACAATTTAGTACAAAGGCGAACTTAATGCCGAAAAGGCATTGTCTGCCAGCTAACCTTTTGTAGTGTGGTGAGAGCTATGGGTAGAGCCGCGAGAGAAAGAAAAACTAACTTATTTATTCATACTATTCAAAACGCATTATATAAATTATGTATATGTTAGTTTATACATATATACACTCATACACATATATATATATATATATATATATATATATATATATATATATATACATGCCTACATAGATATTTACTTAAATGAAATATATACTAAACCAATAAAGCATACAATATAGTACACGAAATTATAATAAACATAATCAATAAAATTACTCAAGTAATTTTAAATAATATGCCTCAAGCTTGCGTTTAAATGTATTTATTGAGGGAGCATCTTTTAAATCTCGTGGAAGGTTATTCCAAAGTGTAATTGATGATACCGTGAAGGAATCCGAGTAGTATGCAGATTTATGCATCGGGATAGTTAGAGTTTTGTTGGTCATCGAACGGGATAAGCTTAAATATGAAAAACGCTCTTTTAGATAAACTGGGGAACAAGGATTGTGAAGAATACCATACAAAGTGGTTAGAAGGTGTCTGTTCCGGCGAAAACGGATGTCGAGCCACTTAAGTCTTGAGCGAAATTATGATATATGATCAAACTTGCGCAGGCCAAAAATATAGCGTATGCACAGATTGAGCAGACGGTCGAGTTTGCTAAGCAGCTCCTCAGTTATATCTGGATAGGCAATATCGGCATAATCAAAAAAAGGAAGCAACAGAGAGTTGACTAGCGTAACCTTGGCCGTCTGAGGAATAAATTTTTGCCAGAGCTTTAATGAATGCATAATTCCAAAAATACGTCTCCTGACCTCATTAACCTGTAGCACCCAACTTAGATCGTCAGCCAAAATTAAGCCAAGGTTCTTAACCTGCCTAACATATTCTAAATCTACACCGTTTAGAGTGACCTTAGGTAGGTATTGATAGTCAAGTAGACATGTAATTTTTCTGCTCCCTATGATTATAACCTGTGTTTTGGCAGGATTTAATATTAGCCCATGACATCTTGCCCACTGATGAACTGCAGCAAGATCAGAATTCATTCTGTCAACAGATGAATTTAAGTCATTTAAACTAAACTGCTGATACAGCTGGACATCATCTGCGTACAGGTGATACTTGCTGAAATTTATTACGGAAACACGTGCATTGATAAACACAGAAAAAAGCAACGGCGATAAAACAACGCCTTGAGGAACACCAGCAACAACGTTACACCAATCGGAGAACTTATCATCAACACGTATGCGTTGCCGGCGTCCCCGAAGATAGGAACTGAACCATTGTAGAACTGACGATGTTAAATTCAGGGTTTTCAAAATTGCTAACAGGATGTCATAGTCAACACAGTTAAAGGCGTTACTGAAGTCCAGAAGGACAAGAAGAGTGAGTTGACGATAATCCATCGCGAAGCGGATATCATCAGTTATTTTAATTAAGGCCGTGGAAGTACTGTGCAGAGATCGGAAACCAGACTGATAAGGATTAAAGAGGTTGTGTATGTTTAGAAATTTTGAGAGTTGGCCATGAACAACCTTTTCAAGAATTTTGGAGAAGAAGGAGAGGATAGATATTGGCCTATAGTGGCTGAAATTAGTAGGAGAACTATTTTTGGGGACAGGAATCAGGAACGCTTCTTTCCACTTGGTAGGGAAGGTACTGGAGGAAAAGGAGAAATTTATTAGGTGAGTGATATGGGAAACTATTTGGTCCAAAGTCGGCAAAACCATGTCACGTCCAATATTATCTGGGCCGACAGCTTTGCTGGATATGACGGATGCAATTTTTTTTACTTCATTATCTGTCACTGGTTCAAAACAGAAAGGAGTACAACATGGTAAAGGGAAAGAAGTGATATCTTTAATAGTATCGCTTTTGACTGTTGAGTCCAACGAAACTGGTAAAGAGCAAAAGTGTTTGTTGAGCGCTGTTAAATCAAGGGACTGACTAACATTCTGTTTGCTTTTACCAAAGCCTAGGCTGCGCAAAAACTTCCATAAATTCTGGGTTGTGCAAGTCTCAATAGTATTGTGAATATTTCAGCGTTTGGCATTTCGTATCACCTGGTTGCAGCGATTTCGTGCTTGTTTAAATCTTTCCCAGTTCTCATCACTGGGCGAACGTTTATGTTTTCTTTTAAGGCGGTCCCTACGTGCCATAAGAGATCAAATATATGGCGTTAACCAAGGTGCTGGTGCCCGTTTCATTTTTACTGGTCTTAAAGGCGCTACTTTGTCATAAGCTTTTGTTATAATGTTATTGAGTAACTGCAGTTTATTGTCAATATTATTAGTGTTATAAAAGTCTGCCCAATTAGCATTGCGTATCTCATAACTTAATAGCTGGCGATTCATACGGACAAGGTTACGCTGAAATATAATTTTGGGAGATGATTTAGTGGATTTAAGAGCATATGATGCGAAAATTAGATCATGATGGGAAAATCCAGGAGCCACGAATTGACCATATAGAGATATACGATCAGGATCAGATGTAAGGATTAAATCCAGTAAAGAGTTAGTGTTATTGAAGTGATAGGTAGATTCGAGGTCAAGAATTTTAATATTGCTTGATGCACTTAAGCTTTTAAGCTTATTCGATCTAGCATCATTTCGAATAAGGCAGGTGTTAAAGTCACCCATGAAAATGGAGTGGGAGTAGTTTGGGAGATGCATCTCAATCAGCTGTTCCAATTCATTGAAATAATTTACAGAAATTTCTCACCACTGTGTACCTATATTTCTAGGATAAAGAAAGATTAAAAAAATGATAACGAAATACAGTACTAAAATATATATAGAAGCGGAAAGGAAAGAACATATGTTATAGAATATTACAAAAGATGGTGCGACGGAGCTTGTTTAGGAGGGTCGAAAATATGCCAATTTTATCACTAAATTTGTTAACAATTTTACTCATTCTAGCAATTGGAGAATTGGAGCCAAACAATGTTTTTTCGGTATGGTCTAGTCTAGGGAATGCAATTTCGTTCTCGCGAGATCTCGTCCATATTTTGCGTCTCGTTCAATTTTTGTACGAGATGTCGCGAGATTGAGCGGCGCAGCAAAATCGGTGTATATATCGTAATCGCATCATAATACTGTAGAAGGCTGATTTAGTGTTATATTTCGAAGTTTTTTATTTTTATTTTAAGTTTTTTGTTCATAATACTGCAGAAGGCTGATTTAGTGTTTGAAGCTGTTTTATTTTTATTTTAAGTTTTTCGTTCTTTAGACTGCAGAAGGCGGATCTTTGTTATATTTCGAAGTGGTTTTTTTTTGTTTTATTTTAAGTTTTTTGTTCTTAATACTGCAAATGCAGAAGGCTGATTTTCAGTTTATATAATAAGAATAACACTGACGAATATTATATTATAACGTAATATTGTGTTTTATTTTAAAATAAATGATTATAGTATGCCAATTACATGTTAGTTTTATTTTTATCTTATATATTAAAAATCAATAAACGGAATTAATAGTATTAGCGAATGCCTTTAGTAAAAACACCAAATTGGGCGAGATCTCGGAAATCTCGTAATAGTCTCGGCTAGGTCTAAAATCTCGCGAGATTGCATTCCCTAGTCTAGTCAATGTTGTAACAAGAGAACGCACATATTAAATTTACTTAAAATTTCAGGACAGTCAATAACACCACTAATAATTTTGGAAGCAAAAATCAAATCAATAATATCCCTGCGGTTTTCTAGAGACATCATTTTGAAATAGATCAAATTATTACATTGTTTCGCGGGGGATTTTGCCATGGGTTGGCAATGGCAGATTTTTATTGAAACAGAAACAGAAACTTTTTTATTCAATATAGATTATAAACAATACTTATTGAAAGTCAATTTTTTCATTTACCACTTGTTCGCAAAAAAACACCTCCGTCCTGGGAAGAACCAGCAAGAAACCCAGCGGGACTATTTTTTTTTTTCAAATAATAGTTTACAATCATGTTTATAATTAACAACACAAGACAAATTAGAAATAGCTTGGTAGCGATCACCCTTCCCAGGGGTTATTATCATCCATAAATTCCTTAATATTATAATAACCCTTTTTATACAAACTTAGTTTAATAACATTTTTGAACTTTGCGTATGACAAATTTTGTATATTTTCTGTGATTTTGTTGTAAAAGCGTATACATCGCCCCAAGAATGAATTACTGACTCGGTGTTGTACTGTTATCATCTCCTGTTTCACTTGTCTCTGCCGTCTCCACAGAAATCCAAATAACAAAGTACTGTGTCCTATTATTTATAGTACCCGGTTGAGTTGACCGAGCTTTGCTCGGTATTTTTCGCTCGGTTTTTTTTAATTCGTGTGTTTTGGAAATCATATTTAGATACAAATTACATACTGATGAAATACGAATAATATTTTTTGATTTTAGCGACATAATAGAAAAAACTGAACTGGTTATTTGAATAAAAAATCATGAGTGCAATTAGTTTAATTTAAATTTTCGTATTTTTAAAAAATACTAAAAAAAGGGCTCGAAAAAATAGATTTTCTCAAAAAAGAAAGGAATTTGAAAAAAAAATTAAAAAAAGTTGGTCGATCGGTCTGGGCTCGAACCATGGTATTACGATTTTGTGACCGCCCAATATACCAAATTAAGCTATTTAATCATTAATAAACTGTTAAAATTTACCTTCATATTCTAACGATATTGTAGCAGTTTTACATTGCCTAAAAACACGGACAAAAAGACATTTTCTAAAAATAAATCCTAGGTAGATCGAGTTATTGCCCCCGAAATTTTCGCTCGGTTTTTTTTTTTTTAATTCGTGTGTTTTGGAAATTATATTTAGATACAAAATACATACTGATGAAATATAAATAATATTTTTTCATCTTAGCGAAATAATAGAAAAAACTGAACTGGTTATTTGAATAAAAAATCATGTTTGCAATTAGTTTAATTTTAATTTTCGTGTTTTTAAAAAATACTAAAAAATGGGCTCGAAAAAATAGATTTTCTCAAAAAAGAAATGAACTTGAAAAAAAATTAAAAAAGTTGGTCGGTCGGTCTGGGCTCGAACCGGGGTTTTACGATTCTGTGACCGCCCATTATACCAATTAAGCTATTTATAATCATTGACAGTCTGTCAAAATTTACCTTCCTATTCTAACGATATTGTAGCAGTTTTTCATTGCATAAAAACACGGACAAAAAGACATTTTCTAAAAATAAATTCTAGCTAGATCGATTTATTATCCCCGAAACTCCCTGGACACTAAATTTTATGAAAATCGTTGGAGCCGTTTCCGAGATTCCGATTATATATTTATATATATACAAGAATTGCTCGTTTAATAGTATAGGATATATGTATATGGCAATATGGCAGGATTGAAAGATGACCTTATCACAAAAATTGATAGGGGCGTACTCCAATGGTTTGGACACGTTGAACGAATGAGTGAAGACCGAATGGTGAAGAAAATATATAGAGCGAAAGTAAATATTAAAAGGTGTCGAGGTAGACCGAGACTAACTTTCGAAGACCATGTGAGCAAATTGCTCGAAGAGGAGAGGGTCAAGAGTACTCGGATACCTAGACGTGCATGTATGAAGAAGTTAATGAACCTGAAAGAAGCGAAAGAGGTATGTAAGGATCGTGACACTTGGCGATCTGTTCTCTCTGGCTACCCCGTTAGGGATTGTGCGTGACGATAAGTAAGTAAGTAAGTAAGTAAGGATATATGTATATATATATATATATATATATATATATATATATATATATATATATACAACCTAACAAATTAAAAATTTCGCAAGGTAAGGCCTGATCTACGTCAATTAAATACAAATTGGAATGTAAAATGAATAATTGTTTAATATTTTTAAAGCGAATTTAAACTCGCTTTATTTCATTTTTGAGTACATCGACATTTAGCCAGGCAACGCCAATGAAATACTTAAAAAGGTAATTCCAATTAAAAGCCCACGTTACCACTGGTTCGGAAAAAATATATCTTGGGAAAAACCAGCGCGAACTTTTTTAAAAGTGAAATCATACAACTTTACGTGGTAGAGCCATGCTGCAGTTATATTAGTAGTATAGTTGTAGCACGAATGGGTCGGCTCGACCGGGGAAGGACCACGCTCTCACAGAATACCAGCGTGAAATAGTAGCTTAATGCTGCTGTATTTCGTATGGTGAGTGTAGAGAACCGGAGACCCTTTTTACTGGAAACGAGGCATTCCATCTTAGTCCTCACGGGTGACAACGCATCTGCATTTTGATTCGTAATCGAGGATAGATGTAGATGTCTATGGGCCACAGCAACCACTTACCATCAGGTGGACTGTGTGCTCGTTTGTAACCCTATCCTATAAAAAAAAAAAAAAATACAATAAAACGGAGGTTGTACAAATTTTCAAAACTTATATAAAATGTCTTGAAAGCGATCACTCAATTCTCAGAGTTATTATCAACCATGTTTCCGTTTATATTATAAAAACCCCTTTTATACAGCTTTGTCTATTAAAATATTTAATCTTGGTAATAGATAGACCTTCAGAGAATATCAGCACTATAAGGAAAAGAGAGGCGCAGAGTCTGGTGCGAGGACACGCAAACCTGTATCGAATGCCAACATACAATCACTAATTTTAAAATATTTAATCTTGGTAATAGATAGACCTTCAGAGAATATCAGCACTATAAGGAAAAGAGAGGCGCAGAGTCTATTGCGAGGACACGCAAACCTGTATCGAATGCCAACATACAATCACTAATTTTAAAATATTTAATCTTGGTAATAGATAGACCTTCAGAGAATATCAGCACTATAAGGAAAAGAGAGGCGCAGAGTCTGATGCGAGGACACGCAAACCTGTATCGAATGCCAACATACAATCACTAATTTTAGTTACCGAACATTTTAATCAGGAAGTGATATTGAATAAACCTAACAGGCAGGCTCCGTACGAGAGCAAAACCGTGTAGTGTCGTGTAAGAATACCAACTACCCCATATCCACCAGTGAGTGTCATAAGAGGCAACTGAGGGAAAAAACAGGAGATGGGCAGCAGCTTCATACCAACCCGCTACCCAAGCGTGGTAAATAAGGCAAAATCCCACGTATAAAGAAATCTTAGGCCTATACTACGCGTTCATTTCGAGTTTGCCGTCGTAGACCGTTACGACGTCACAGCTGACGGTACCGTAGACGAAAAAAGTCATCATGTTTATGTTTTTTAGTATTCATATTTCCAATAAAGTTAAATAATAACGTGTTCGATGAAATAAAATATTTTTTGAATGATGATGATGATGAAATAATAACGTGTTCGATAAAATAAAATTTTCATTTTTACACATATACATTTTTAAATATTCGAAAAAAATAAAATTACTCATTGTAACAGAACAAATTAACGAATATCAACAGAAACAAAAACAAAAAATCAACAGTAACAAAAACAACAGCAAAAATAGTAACAAACTAGAGAACGTACGGGAGCATAAAAAACGGACGTAAGTACACTTCGACGTTGCTATCGGTACTAAAAGGGCGACGCTTGAGGCGCGGAATGAGAGGGCGCGGCGGGAGGTAACGGCATTCTTGAAGTGAACGACTAGTATTCAACAATAGACTTACAGCCTATAGGCATAAAGGCATAATTGATGATGAATGAATGGTATGGAAGTGTAATATCAAAAGTAGTAAGGCTCCATTTCTAACTAGAAACCCGCAGTGCTTATACTACTACGTTCCAGTATCATTACAGGCTTTGAGGCATTCCAGCTTAGCCCTCAGACGTGACAACGCATCCGTAGCCTCTTTGTTTGAAGTTAACTGCAAGTGAATTGGTGAATTGATTACAAACTTTGAACCGGGGAGACTTGTAATGAAAGTTTAGTTATAGTCAACCAAATCTAAGAAGGATTCGGAACCAGGGCTCCAAAGTCTTTGCCAGAGATCTGTCTGCCAGTAAGAGCCAACTGTCAAAGCTGAAGACTGAGTGTGGCAGCATCGTTTTCGGGACACCTGTGATTCTGAGCGAGATTGAGAGGTTCTATGGGCAGCTGTACACATCATCGTTGGAGCCTCACGCAAGTGTGAGTAACGATCCAAGAGCGGGTCTTATCCGACACTATTCTGATGATATCCCGGACGTCAGTATGAGCGAGATTAGAATGGCTCTCCAGCACCTTAAAAACGGCAAGTCCCCGGGCGAGGATGGAATTACAGCGGAGCTTCTAAAAGCGGGTGGAAAACCGGTACTTGAAGTCCTTCAGAGGCTCTTTAATTCCGTCCTCACGCACGCAGACTCGACGACTTCCAGCCTCCCGAACAAGCCGGTTTCCGAAAAGGCTTTAGTACCATAGACCACATACATACCCTTCGGCAAATAGTACAGAAGTCCGAAGAGTACAATCTGCCACTTTGCCTGGCGTATGTGGACTATGAGAAAGCCTTTGATTCCGTCGAAATTCGGGCGGTGCTACAGTCTCTTCAGCGGTGCCAAGTTGACTGTCGGTATATCGAAGTGCCTGAAGTGTTTGTACAGTAGGGCTACGATGGCTATCCGAGTACAGAACCAGAGTACGAAACCTATCCAACTGCAGAGAGGTGTAAGACAGGGTGACGTTATTTCCCCGAAACTCCTCACCGATGCATTGGAAGACGTTTTCAAGCTACTGGACTGGAAAGGATACGGTATTAACATCAATGGCGAGTACATCACTCACCTTCGATTTGCCGACGATATAGTACTTATGGCAGAATCGCTGGAGGACTTAAGCACTATGCTCAATGACCTCAATAGTGCCTCCCAACGGATAGGTCTTAAGATGAACGTGGACAAAACAAAGATCATGTTTAATGTCCATGTCACACCTATGCCGGTAGTTGTTGGGAGCACTAAGCTCGAAGTTGTTGACGAGTACGTTTACCTGGGACAAATAGTCCGGCTAGGTAAGTCCAACTTCGACCGAGAGGTCAATCGACGGATTCAACTGGGCTGGGCAGCGTTCGGGAAATTACAACGCATCTTCTCGTCAGGTATACCTCAAAACCTGAAAACTAAGTTGTACAACCAGTGCGTGTTGCCAGTGATGATATATGGAACTGAGACGTGGTCCTTCACTACTGGCCGTATGAGGACGCTCAAAGTCGCTCAGCGAGCTATGGAGGCCCTCTCCATGCTCGGAGTTTCTCTGCGTGATAAAGTTAGAAATGAGGATATCCGCAGTAGAACCAGAGTGACCGACATAGCCCAACGGATTAGTAAGCTGAAATGGCAATGGGCCGGCCATATAGCTCGAAGAACCGACAACCGTTGGGGAAAAAAGGTTCTCGAGTGGCAGCCTCGTACCAGTAGACGAAGTGTAGGGCGACCCCCCACTAGATGGAGTGACGACCTGGTAAGACATGCAGGAAGTCGATGGATGCAGGTGGCTCAGGACCGTGCTTTGTGGCATACCTTGGGGGAGGCCTATGTTCAGCAGTGGACTTGTAAAGGGCTGTAATGATGAATGATGAATGAAATCTAAGAAGTACATTTTGACAGCTGTCAGACTTATCGCACCAAGCATGCCAACCAAAAAATGGGAACGTACAATATTCGATTTTTACAAAAATCGATATCGATTATTTAGAGTTGCTAATCATTTACAGTTTGGTTTGAATAATACTAGAATAAATTAAAAACTGATAATTTAAAACTCAACATACCTATTTGTTTCTTCATATTTGTTGTTACTGATGATTTCTAAAGGCATAGTCATACAAATTTAAGATTGATAGTAGATTAAAAATAAATTTATTCAATCGCTTTCGTTGAGCTATCGTTGTTCAGATTAATTATTATGTATTTGATTTTCATTAATGCAGTCAAAATTAATGTCTCTTTCAAAGTCATCCATAATCATTTTTTTTGTTTTTTCTATATATTTTTTCAATATTTTGCTTTGTTGAAAGATTCGAATTTAAATTATTAATAAATAACTATACACGTTGTAATAAAATATAGTTAGCTTCATCATTCTTCGGATTTACGTAAAAGGTTATTTTAAATCGTGTGAGTACGCTTGTGCAAAGTTATTGTGGAATGATTAATATGAAACGTCAAAAGGTATTTCTTCGATTTGGTTGACAATAGTTAGTTTCGTTAAGGCGAAATAGTATCGTGATCATGTAGATTTAATTAATTTAATCGCACAATATTTATTTGATATCTTTTTAAAATCATATATACTCTTTTATTCAAAAATAAACCCATAATTTCCTCATGTATTCATTGGTGAACGCATAGACAGAATTTAATTTCATCATCATCATCATAATTACAGCCCTTCACAAGTCCACTGCTGAACATAGGCCTCCCCCAAGTAATTCCACAAAGCACGGTCCTGAGCCACCTGCATCCATCGACTTCCTGCATACCATTTAATTTAAATTGCTTTAATTATTATGCATTTAATTTAAATTGCTTTAATTACATTAAAATGAAACTGCTATTTCCCTTAATCGACGTACCTAAAATTGTAGATTTTGACAAAACTTGCACTCTTTTTTATCGAATCAAAATGTGTCAATCATGTTTTGGTCATCAAAATTCACTACGAAAAATCTTTAACTTTCATAATGATTAAAAAAATGTGAATATGTAGTTTTTAACGACAAAAATTGATTTTCTGCACACTTATAAGGCGTTAAAAATCTGTTTTTGGCGGCCACTTCACCTTAACATTCTTTTAGAAACGATAGTAGAATTATAGCCATTTAATGAGGAAACACCAGCCAGCGTTCTTGGCACTACATCGCGGAGAGAAGAAATGTTTTTTTAAAGTTTTTAGAATCTATTACTGTTTCTGTTTTTTCAGTAGTGGACTTTTATTAGGCTGTAATGAACGAATCAATTGTAATAAATATCGACTTACATTATTTTATGTGAATAACTATACTGTAGGGAAACCAAACTCTATTAGCTGCTACCAAAGTTAAAATTCTTTTCTTGTAACATTTTCTTTTTGATTTTGAAAGCAAATTAGATACACGTCATACTTCCTGTATGAAGTGCCAGAATATTTTTGGTCAAGGTAATAATAAAACAAATTACTTTTAGTTCGTAGCCTTGGATGGATGGAGAGCATGGTCACTCCCCGATCGGACCAACCAATTCGTGCTACAACCATATTATAACTGCAGCATGGCTCTACCACGTTTAAAATACACGGGTTTTAAATTATATACGCTGAATGTCAGGGCACGTTATGCCAGTAAAAACTTTTTGCGCAGTTAGTCACAAGACAATGGTCTCATGATATTAGTTCAATAAAAATTTCGTGATAATTATGTAAGAAGACAATATGATAAGAGGTGTCCACTGTCAAGCTGAAACTTTGTTTATTTTTACTATGTATGTAAATACTCTAAGATCTTTATAAAAGACCTGACAATGAAAGCAAACAAAAACTGAGCCTAGAACGAATACTTTAATACTAATTATAAATATAAAATCTAATTATAATCATAAAATATATACACGGTACAGCCATGATGCTGCAGCTATATAGTTCTAGCACGAATGGGTCAGCTTTAGCGGGGAATAACAAAGCGCCCACATACTGAATACCAGAAACAGCAGCTTGAATTTGCTGTGCTTCGTATAGTGTCGAGAAACGGAGCCTCATTTTACTGCTAACGTAATGAGACATTCTATCTTATTCTTAGGGGTGACAACGCTTGTACATTTTGGTGAGGACTAAGATGGAATGCCTCGTTTCCAGTAAAAAAGGTCTCCGGTTCTCTACAGTTACCATACGAAACACAGCAGCATTGAGCTGGTATTTTACACTGGTATTCTGTGAGAGCATGGTCATTCCTCGATCGAGCCGACCCATTCGTGCTACAACCATAACATAACTGCAGCATACATACCACGTAAACATATACAATGTTAAAGTTATCTATACATCATTTACTTACCATCAGGTGAACTGTGTGAGCACACCGCATTCTATAAAAAAGCAATTTGTATGGACATATTTAAAATATTAGTGTTGGTTTAGAATATGACGTAAGCGCGAGTAATGCACACCTGTGATCGCCAAGGACATTCATTGCCATTATCGGCTACTTTAAAGCAGTTCATGACAGAGGACAAACGTTACTCGATGGTTTCTTTTCCGTAGGGCTTTCTTTTGTGCTTAGGAAGTTCTTGTTGTGGGTACCACCTAAATGTTCTTACCTATTGCTGAAGGGTGTCTTACCCTGGTATCATTCCGAGCTGAAGGGTATAGAGAGCCAACATAATTAAAGGTTTTTAACACGTGGTAGAGCCACGTTGCAGCTTTATCATGGTTGTGGTACGAATGGCCCGGCTCGATCGGGGTAAAGCCATGCTCTCACAGAATACCAGCGTCAAATAGCAGCTTAATGCTGTTGTGTTTCTGGCTGCTTAGAAACCACACTTTTTTATTATTTTAAGTTAATATTAGGAAGGAGCCATCTCTTGTTACAGTTTTCCTCTGCCGCCTCTTACACACACGGATATGGGGTAGTGGATATTCTTACATCGCCACTATAGGTAGGTACTACACCAACAAATATTGGTTGCGAAATTTTATTAATAATGGTGTAATGGCAATAAAAAATTACTCGACATATATTCGAAGTAGGGGGAAAATACAGATAAAAACTATTAAAACAATAAAAAACATTTTCAAATACCAACAATCAAATAAAAACAACGATTTTACAGCTCTGTTATCCCCAGAGATATAAGCATACAATTTTTGTGATTTTGATATGTCCTTGTACTTGTTTCACAATATTTACTTTAAACTAGTAACCGGGGGGAGGCCCCGGCGTTGCACGGATTATACCGGAATGGTCTATTTAAGATAATCAAAGACCTAATATTTATTTTTTTTTTTTTACAAGAATTGTTTTTCGTATAAAATATAGCCTAGAACTAGATCCTATTATCAAATTGCTCTCTATCTGTTCGTTAAGTTTTATAACAACCGGTTCAGCCATTCTGAAGGTTAGCCAGGACAGACGAACAGATTTCTTTACATATAGTCACGCCTCTTTCCCGTAGGGGTAGGCAGAGACCACTTCTTTCCACTTGCTACGATCCTTACATACTTGTTTCGCTTCGTCCACTTTCATTATTCCCTTCATACATGCTCTACGGTTTAGGGTACTCTTACCTGGCCTTTTTTCAAGACGTCCCTAATTTGGTCTAGAAAAGTCCGCCTAGGTCTACCCCTTCCAGCACTTCCATTCACACTCGCCTTATACACTTTTTTCTTTAAATGGTTACTTATGTGTTAATAGCGTGTAGTTTATTAGTTTACCCTCTCAGCTTAACAGAAGCCAGATTTACAAAGAGATACCTTAATTAATATAAGAATATTCCCTAATCAAAAACAATAAAAAAGCAACCAGAACGGCGATCGTCTTTAGAGTAGGGGTTGCTTGCCCTGAGACATGTTAATCCACCTGCAATTAGTATTGCACCGAATGCGCCGAGTTTAAGAACACAGGCGCTGTTTATTCTATTACACTTTAGAGTAGGGGTTGCTTGCCCTGAGACCTGTTAATCCACCTGCAATTAGTATTGCACCGAATGCACCGAGTTTAAGAACACAGGCGCTGTTTATTCAATTACATGTTTATCGATCTTGATTTAACATTAAACGCAAAGTCTCAAATCCAATTTCATGTTAATTACTTTATAATGACGTCTAGCGAGAATATAAAACTACCTACTTTATACGGAAACGATTTAAAAGAAAGAATAATGACAATTCTAGAAATCGGGAAGGTGAAATGAAATCGTTCATTTTTGTTATAAAAATGCAGTCTTTTTTTATATAAAATAAGAGTAACAATCAATGATTTCAAAAGGAAGGATAGGCCCATCTAAATATTTTACTGATAACTTTTTCATATAAGAAAAAGTAGCGCATCTGTCATAATACGAACGTCATATCAAAACACGACGTAACCTAGTATAATTATCCCAATTGTACAATTATTTCATAGTTTGTAGTATATAGTGTCATAATAATGCTAAGCAAAAACACCATAATTTTATCTAAAGGTCGACTTGTTTTATTATTGGGTCCTTTTACTTTTTAATATTAATTATATCGAGAATTTCTGTATTGTACATGAGTACCGCGTTTTTTTTTTTTAATAAAATTAGAATTAGCTCCCTTTCTGGTCAATCGGTGCTCGATCGATGCATCCTTGATACAACTACAATGAGGGGCTATCACGATAAAAACTCTATGCTCCAGAAGCAATCGGTTTGTAAACAGAATTTCAAAATATTTTGTGAATCAGATTTTCAGATTCAATTAAGCAGATATGGTTTTTTTGTACTCTTTTCGTTTTACCCTTATTGAATATAAAGTATATTAGGTACCAATATTCAAAATTTAACTTACACTAAGTTCTTTAGACAAAAATAAAAATAAAACCATCAAAAACGTAACGTGTAGATAAACTAGACGTGTGACGCCAAAATCCCGGCACATGGGAAAAAAGAAACATGAAACGCCAAACGTGATATAATTTTTTTAAAATAGTACTTACAACTTTATTTTCCATGTACAATATTTTTGGTGGTCTGAATCCAACCCCGGCCTAATCTTGGTAACAACGTTTAAACTAACTGTAAAATAAAACTTCAAAATGCGTTTATATAATAATTTAATTGTAACAAAATTAATATAAAGTTACTAATACGATATCCCACGTTCCTTTTTAATCTAATGTATCGTAGTTTTTGCATAAATAATTTGCCTGTCATAAATATGTCTTCTTGCGTGGTAAACCACGCAACAAGACATATTTATGACAGGCAAATCTGTCCTGCGCGCGCACCACTGTCGACCGATTCGCGTTGGCCCTAAACTATTATTTTAGGGCCAGCGCACTGATCCGTTTTAGTTGTTCGGTCAGCCCGGTCCTTAAGCTAGTAATATATAAGTAATAATAGGTAATAGACATGCATGAGAATAGATGATTGATCCTCTACAGCTAAGATTTTGCAAATACTTATTACGTTGGACAGACAAGCATAAAATTATAATTATTAAAAAACATGTAACTCAAATTAAAATTAACTTTCAATAAAAAATGTTAAAAAAAATTAAATTATTTCATATTCTGAAGTGATGCTAACGGCCTGGCCACGGGGAACGGCGGCGCGAACGAAAAACGAAAACGAAGCGACAGGCGGGGCGAAAATTCACGCGGCGCGATTTGAGGGCCACGGGAAGTACCGTTTGCCGCCGCGACCAGATAGGCCGAGAGTGAAATGTCTGTATCAAAGTTATCTCGATATTGCTTAGAAAGTAATTGTTTTTTTATTCAAGACATAATATTTGGAAAAGATTGCGGAGTACATGATTTGAATAGGAATCGGGTTATAAATGGAGAATTCCTCAACAAATAGAATGCATCTAGAAAAAAATTTCTACGTGGTAGAGCCATGCTGCAGTTATATTAGTAGTATAGTTGTAGCACGAATGGGTCGGCTCGACCGTGGAAGGATCACGCTCTCACAGAATACCAGCGTGAAATAGTAGCTTAATGCTGCTGTATTTCGTATGGTGAGTGTAGAGAACCGGAGACCCTTTTTACTGGAAACGAGGCATTCCATCTTAGTCCTCACGGGTGACAACGCATCTGCATTTTGATTCGTAATCGAGAATAGATGTAGATGTCTATGGGCCACAGCAACCACTTACCATCTGGTGGACTGTGTGCTCGTTTGTCACCCTATCCTATTAAAAAAAATTTCGAGTAAATACCAGAATGAGTGTCAAAACCTACGATTACATTCTTGTTAAGGGGAAATATAATGTCAAATGGCTTAGCAAGATCCTTCGTTATGCCGAAAATATTGCAGCATTAATTTTGAAATAAATATATGGTAAAGTTGAGGATTAATGTTAATGATTATGTTAGACGAAAACACGATTTTGTAAAATTTTCTCGATAGAAAAAAAATCCAAAGTTACCTCCAAAATAAACAATAAACCGCTGTTATTCATAAAATACTTTAAATAAGATCATGAAACTTTGCATACTAACTGAACTAACTATAAGGCAGTGCTTATGTTATTTACTTTTTTAAAAATACCATTATTTTCACAGTAAAAAGAAATTACCTAAACTATCGGCGTCTTGAGCTTGTTTCCTGTCGCTCCGTTAGTATCGCTTAGGCTTTTGATGGGAGAAGTTGTGTCGCTTACGATCAGAATATACATTACGCAACAGTACGACGTAAAATTAAAATGGGAAATAACCGTGATAAAAATAAGAAGCGGCTGGCTTGGCTTTAAGAAACAGGCATAAATATGATAAACCTAATGAAATAAGTGTCTAACGACCTTTCTACTTACAGTATTAGTGATTACAAACATATCGGTACACAGCATACGACGCGCGGGCAAGTGGGGACGAAATTAGAATTTGAGCTGACTTACTCTTTCCTCTTAATATTCAACCAGAATTGGAGATAAAAGTCAATGCGGATAGAATTTTAAGTTGTTTTTGTCGGGCCGGTATTTTTCGCGGCGAAAACAAATAAAATATTTTGTTCCCTATACTAATAGCCGCGTCTGCCGCCGCTTCTGCTGCTTCGATCAATTAGGTATATACCGATCGAAAAGGGTACTGGAGGCCGAAATGATCCATTTGAACGTACAGGTACGCGTGACGAAATGTATTAGAATGATTTGGTCACGAGAAATGTATGATTGACACATTGTCTAATATTTAGCATAGTTGCTACGCTTGGCGTGGGTTACTAAACCGCAATTTCTTAGTTGTTATTAGAAGACACTGTCATCTCCTGCCTGTTTCTCTCTGTGCCGCCTCTTACCGACACCCACGGGACGATATGGCCTATATATAATATTCTTACAATGATACTACACGGTAACACAATGAAAACCCTGAAAATACTAAGAAATATCACGATCTGAACATCGTCCAAATAGTTAGATTAAAAACTTCACCATCTACTCGTATGTTGCCATTTGCCACTCTTATTTTTTCTAAATTTATATGTGACCATATCTTAAGTATAATATATTTAACAATAATCATCAGAATCGTTTCATAATGGACGATGATATCGTGTGACATACATACAAAGAAACATATTTTTTAATGTAATAAGCGTGACAAAGGAGTATACCGTCCACGTGATGGTAAGCGGATGCTGTGGCATCTACCCTCGATAAAGAATCAAAATGCAAATGGGTTGCCAACCCTGGGGACTAAGATGAAATACCTCGATTTCAGTAAAAAGGGTCTCAGGCTCTCTACACTCATCATACGAAACACAGCAGCATTAAAGTCGGCTGTGTTAGCTAAAATCACCCACATAGCTGAGTCACAGGCCAGTTTGTCTCATTGCTTTAAAAGTTAAGATTGTAATGTTTTTTTTGTAAATTTTTAATAACCATGTGTGAATTGAGGCAAAAAAAAGCTATATTATTGTTAAACTGCTATTGTACGTTAGTATACTGTGAGAGCGTGGGCCCGGTTGAGAAGACCCACTCATGCTACGGTTGTAGCTGCGTCATGGCTCCAGCTTTACCAAGCCGAGTCAGAAAAAAAAATATGCTGATATTAATTTTAAGCTTGGATGAGGTAGACGATGTCGATGACGAGGAACGTTTTTACGCAATTCACACTAGAACAACCAATAAATATATTCTTACAACAGCAACTTAAAAACTAGATTCAAAGGCAAAGGAATATAGCATGAGTACATAATGACGTAAGAAGGCGGGGCAAACAAGAATGACCAGTTAAAAGAGATAGCAGTTGTGCGTAAATCTACACACTGTTTGTTAGCAAGCAAAAATGCATACTAGATAATATAACCTGTTACTACTCAGTACAAAACAGGAAGTCAATTTGACCTTGACACAATGAAACCACGTGACAATTACGCGTAATTTTTAAAAATTTAATACATCCGCCAATCCAAGAAACAACATGATTTAGTAAACCAAAGGTTCTGTGGAGCTATGAAGAAGTACTAATAATAGAAGTATAATTCCTATGCAGTATCAGGCGGCCGCAAAGAAAAGGGGGCCAAAGCCAACGTGCAGGCTTTGGCCCCCTTTTCTTAAAAAAAAAAACACCTAGTGAACCCCTTCTCTGAAAATTTGCTGAAATGCTTCAACAGAGTAAAAATTGTTGACTTCATGATGTTAGGTGTTTCTATTTCTATTTGTTTAAAAGTAAAGGTGACAAACGAACACACAATCCACCTGATAGTCAGTGTATAATGAGGCCCAAATATCATTACCATTACCTTTATCTATGCTTGGTTCCAGAATCAAAATGAAGATACGTTGTCACCTCTGAGTACTAAGATAGAATTCCTTATATATTATTACTAGTGAAAGGGTTTTATCTGGTTCTTTACACTCACCATACGAAACACAGGAGCCTTAAGCTGCAATTTTACGTTAGTAGTCTGTCAGAGTGTGGTCTTTCTCTGTCGATCGACACATAGTTATGTAAAGTAGCTACAGCGTAGCTCTATCACGTAAGAACTGTACCATTAGCTTATTGTTACGTCAAATCGTTGTCTATTATTTTCATTCAATTTGTTATTTTTATCGATATGAGAAGAACGCTAACGCATTACAATATCGCAGAAAATTTAAGATCCCCAACTGAACCAAGCGCAATAACCTTGATACCGCAGGGAGCTATTTCAGGCCCACCTTACTTTGCGGCGCCATCGGTGAAATGAAAACAGGTGCCAACTGTGTTAATAAAACACGCCGGGAAACTTTTTCCGATGGTCGCGGCATTTACATTTTTACCGTATAATATTATAATACGAAGTCGTCTGTGAAACTATTGAATTATTCATAATTTTAATTTCTTGCATAAGCGATTCTATCTTCTTTTAAAATCATGTGCTCATTATGTTTAATATAGCGAACAAAATGGTCACGAACTATTATATATACCCATTCGTGTTACAACAACGTGATATAGCTGCAGCGTGGCTTTACCACCCAACATTTCTGCCGCCAAATATCAATGCGTTATAATTATAATACACGATAACGCTAATCTCTTGCGACATTCATGGGATGAAATAGGACTAAAAGACTACATTCTCCTACGCCACCACCACACAGCAACGTTATAACCGAGTTATAATTAACTCGGCACGAATGTTAAAACTATATGATATTATATTTGAAATAATTTTTTTTAATAAAAAGTAATTAATTAAAGTTACTTAGGCCACAGTCCACAGCACTTTCGCGAGTACCTAATTAACATTTTATGCAGAAATAATAATTGTACGTACGTTGTTAATTTCTTAGGCGCTGACATGTTTACATAGCTAATAGTATTGTTATTAACACACCCATTCACAAGCCCACAGCTGAAAGTAAGCCGGTCGGTCGGACGGTCCTGAGCCACCTGCATCCATCGTCTTCCTGCATCAATTACCAGGTCGTCACTCCATTTACTGGGGGATTGCCCTACACTTCGCTTACCGGAACGAAGCTGCTACTCGAGTACCTCTCTTACCCATCGGTTGACGTTGAATGCCGTTTGTAAAATAAAAATCGGTTCATTCGTTCGTGAGATATCGAGGGAGAAAAAATTTGTAAAAATAGTTCTTTTTTAACATAACTTCGAGATATCGCGACATAATTTTGTGAAAATTGGAGCGCTTTACATTTGAAATTAGCGGGAAGTTCCAGGGATGGCCTGCAGGGTCAACCAATTTTTTGAAAAATTAATTTTTCTTCACCTTCTTTGCCTACAATACCTATTGTGAACCTTTACTGCAAATTAGGCTGGTTATTGCTAAATAACCTTGTATAACCAGTTCATTGTCACTTCAGGTTACTACATAGCATAGCTAATATGATACTAGTCAATAATATACTGTATTGATAGTTTGTATGCAAGCATATTTTTGTAACAGGAAATGGGCAGCATCACCTTTCTGGTAACAGCTCGAAATAATAAAGCAACTACAGTTGCCAACCCGCCTATAACTCATGACACTTCAGCAGGGGTTAAGGAACAAGTACAGCAGTTAACTTTTCATATGCTGTAATAACTGAATGAATAATGCATGGATATTTTTAAATAGTAGAATGACACTCAAACTGTCCACCTAAGATGCATAGATGCGTCATCACCAGTCGTTACTGAGGACTTAGATTTATTACAAGTAAGAGTGACAAACGAGTACTCAGTCTACTTAATGGTTAGTTTTTTTTTTATAGAATAAGAGTAATAAACGAGCCCACAGTCCACCTGATGGTAAGTGGATGCCGTGGCCCATAGACATCTACATTTATCCTTAACTAAGAAATAAAATGAAGATGCGTGGTCACCCCTGAGGAATGAGATGGAATGTCTTGTTTTCAGTAAAAAAAAGTTTCCGGTTCTCTACACTCACCGTACGAAACACAGCAGTATAATGCTGCTTTTTTAAGCTGGTACTATGTGAGAGCGTGATCCTACCCCGGTCGTGCTACAAAAATATCAACGTGGCTCTACCACGTTGTAAATGCTCGTATAAGGGAGCGTTGATAAATAGAGCGGGTTTGCTGGCGGGATGTTAACTGGAGAGCATACAGTAGCAGTTAGATGAGCAATAAATAACACTTCTTGAGAATTTCTTCTTGTTTTATTTCTTGATTCCTTATTATTACATTGCCGGATTTGGAATAATTTACCACGAAAAACGCCCCTTTTTTATAAGCGGCTGTAACCAATCATATTTAAGAAAAAATCGCATACGGCATTAGTGAATCTATTGACCAATCAGAGCGCCGAGTAACCTTTTCTAAGAGAGATTCACAATTTCCTTAATAAACGTGGTAAAACATTCCTTACAATATTTATATTTATTCCTAACGATAGATACAACTTATTTCTATTATTCTAAACATAAATCATTCAATAAACCTTTATTTTACATTTATAAAAAATAAAAATAGTTTCGCGGTCGCCTCACGGTTTAGCTCCGGAGTAGGACTATATTTTTTGCCGAACATACAAGTGGCGCCGCCAAGAGGTAGGAATGTACAACACTTTTTCAGGAATTATGCTTAAAATCTATACAATATTTTTTCATGAAATTTAAATCTTTCTCATAATGAAATAACATTATACAGCGATTAGTTGACATATTAATGTTTCTTTTGAAGTACTTTAAAGGAAAAAGAATTATATTAATCACTTATATGTTAAATAGCTCTTAAAGTTATGATAAAAGAAATCTTACTAGAAAATAAGCTTATACTTGCGTCTAATGTTCTAATCAGACCTAAATAATATTAAATAGATTCATATAAGTCACTTTAAGATAAAAATAGAAGTGTTTAATTTACTTTCCTGTTTTTTTTTCAGCACTAATCAGTCTTTACACTTAGCTTTATTTTATAAATAGGAAACAGTTAAGATTAATACCATCACCTAATTTTAAATCACTGATAAGAAATAATTATGATTAAATGCTAACACTTAGTTTTTAATTCACTGATAATAAATAATTAATATTAAATGTTCGAATTCACTTTGTCGTCGCTAACATTCTCCCCCACGGTGCGTAGCACTGCATCCTCTGGAGGCGACGACTCCGCTGGCACCAGCACGATGACACGTCGAGTTGGACGGCGAAGTATTCCGCCTGATGTCCGCACGTCCAGCACCCTGGTTCTTCCGTCTGGTCCGGGATAGGTTTTGACGATTTCACCGCGAGGCCATGAGTTTCGCGGTAATGTGGCGTCCACTATTAGCACGATGTCTCCTTCCCTTGGGTCTCTGGTTTCTTTCCCCTCGAGTTTCCTTGGCATCAGGAGAGGTAAGTATTCTTTAATCCACCTTTTCCAGAAGTGGTCTGCGAGTCTCTGGGTGGTTCTCCAGCTTGCCTTTCCGATGAGCTCCGTGTCGCTGAACTCTCCCGGCGCCATAGCTCCGCATGATCTTCCCAGCAGAAAGTGGTTCGGTGTTAGGCTCTCCTCGTCTCCTGGGTCCATGCTGATCGGGGTGAGAGGTCTCGAGTTGACGATGTGTTCAACCTCAGTCATTAGCGTATGGAGTACTTCCTCGGGCGGGCTCTTCTCGTTGAGGACTACTGCTAGCGCCGTCTTGACTGTTCGTACGAGCCGCTCCCAGGCGCCTCCCATGTTCGGAGCTCCCGGGGGGATGAACTTCCACTGGATGCCCTTTTCCTGTGCGGCCTCCTCTAATTCCCTTTTTGCTCCGACGAAATTAGTTCCGTTGTCGCTATATACGGTTTTCGGAGTTCCTCTTCTGGCTGCCATTCGACGGAGTGCCATGATCATTGAGCTGGCGCTGAGAGAAGGTACCAGTTCTAAATGTACTGCTCTAGTCGTGAGGCAGGTAAATAAGGCTCCCCAGCGCTTCTCGTTTCTTCTTCCGATGGTGACTTGCATCGGCCCGAAGTAGTCTACGGCTGTGCAGGAGAACGGAAATTGATGATGCTGCAATCTTTCACTCGGCAGATCTCCCGTTGGTGGTATCTCTGGTGAACTCTTCTTTGTCTTGCACCATTGACAGCTGTGTGCGACCGCTTTTAGAGTTGCCCTTAAACCCAAGATCCAGAACCTTTGACGAATTTCGTTCATTACTGTAGCGGTGTTTCCGTGAAAGAATTTCCTGTGATAGTGTTGTATTATTAGACGAGTTATTTTTTGTTTTCCGTCTAAAATGATAGGATTCATTATTCTTCCGTTTCGGTCGTGAAATTTCATTGTTCTGCTCCTTAATTTAATTATTCCGTCGTCTCCAATGTAAACGTCGATTTTCTTAAGTCGACTCGAATTTTCTAATGGCTTTTCTGACTTCAGTTTTCTTATGTCTGATGCAAAACTATCGCTCTGGCTTATTTTTATTAATATCTCTTCGGCCTTTTTTAGGTGTTCTGTTTCTATGGGTGAGTATAGGCGCTTATTTTTACTTCCGCTGGTCGACGGGATTGAGGTTTGTGCTTCTTTCTTCTGGATTTTTTGTGGTTTCCAAGACTCATCCTTCTGGCGTGCGGCGGTGGTGGTCGCTTTACGGCTCTTCTTTAGT
Source organism: Parnassius smintheus behrii (assembly GCA_036936625.1). Taxonomy (NCBI): domain Eukaryota; kingdom Metazoa; phylum Arthropoda; class Insecta; order Lepidoptera; family Papilionidae; genus Parnassius; species Parnassius smintheus. Next base: position 43,256,267 of record JAUPFT010000017.1, read on the forward strand.
AGGTGTGTAAAGGCGATCACTCTGGCTGTAGTGCGCAGCAGTCGCTCCCAGCTCGAGAACCTTTCTAGGTTTAATAGGGTGTCTTCTGCTGCCATCGTTGCCAATACCTTTTGCTTGCTTTTTTCTTCTGGCATAACAATTTCTGGCTTGAAGTCGTGAAATGGCCATTCTTCTTCTGGTCGACGGAGAAATGACGGGCCTTTGAACCATCTGGCGTTGTGGTCGAATTCGGTTGGGGTTCCCCTCGTGGCGTCGTCCGCTGGATTCTCCTTGGTTGGCACCCATCTCCAGTCTTCTGGCTTGGACCTTTCTTCGATCTCGGCGAGTCGGTTGGCCACAAACGTTTTGAACTTCCTTGGTTCTGACTTTATCCATTGCAGCACTGTGCTGGAGTCGGTCCAGTAAACCTTTCTCGTTATGTCGAGCTCTGATTCCTCTTCGATTGTGGCGGCTAGTCTGCTTCCGAGTAAAGCCGCTTGTAGCTCCAGCCTCGGAATTGACACAGGTTTCGTTGGCGTTACCCTTGCTTTGCCGGCGATCATGGAGACATGGACCTTTCCTCCGGGCTCGACTATTCTCCAGTAGACTACTGCTGCATAGGCTTCTTCACTCGCATCGGAGAATGTGTGTAGCTGTCCTTTTCTGCCTTTGGGTGAGACGCACCTCGGGATCTTCAGCCTCGTTAATGTTGACACTTCTTCCAGGTATTTCATCCAGACTTCCTTTTGATGTTCGTTGATTGGTTCATCCCAGTCTATTTTCTTTCGCCAGATGTCCTGGATTAGTTTCTTTCCTTGTATTAGAACTGGTGTAGCAAAACCCATTGGATCGAAGGTGGACATTACTGCGCTTGTGACTTCTCTTTTTGTTGGAGTCCTTCTGCCGTCTTGCAGGTCCTCCGGCGTGTTGCGTAGCCCGACGTTGAAGGCTAATGTATCTTCTTTCACCAGCCATCTTAGTCCCAGAGTCTTCTCTTCCTTGGTCAGTTGTAAGGAGTTTTCTTTGTTTGCGTCTTCTACCTCTGATATTACCCCCGAGTTGTTGCTGGCCCATCCCTTCAGATGAAAGTTTGCTCTTGCGTGAATGTCTTTCACTTCTTTGGATATTTTCTTTGCTTCGGTTGTAGATGCGAAGCTCTGCAGATAGTCGTCCATGTAGTGGTTTCTCTTAATTGCTTTCACTGCTTCAGGATGAGTGTTCTTAAATTCCTCTGCATTCTTGTTCATTACGTATATGGCTGTTGCAGGTGATGACGCTGCCCCGAAGATGATTGAGGACATTCTATACTCTTCCGGCTTGCCGGTTCTTCGGTTTCCGCGCCACAGGAACCTGAGACTGTCTCGGTCGTCTTCTCTGACTTTTACTCGAAGAAACATGTCTTGTATGTCTGCCATGACGGCTACTGGTCCCTCTCTGAAACGCAGCAGTACTCCGAATAATGATTGTAGCAAGTCCGGGCCCGAGAGCAAGGCGTCGTTGAGGCTCTTTCCTTCATATTTGGCAGCTGCGTCGAACACTATTCTTAGCTTCCTCTTGACTGGGTGTACAACAGCGAAGTGGGGTAGGTAGAATGTCCTTCCTTCGTTAGAGTTTTCTGGAGCCTTCTCTGCGTATCCTTTTTCGATTAGACTCAGAATCTGCTCCTCGTAGTGCTTTCTTGCTTCTTGATCACGATCCAATTTTTTCTCGATGCTAACCAGGCGTCGAACAGCTTGATTGTAGTTGTTGGGCAGGTGTTCATCTTCTTTTTTCCACAGGAGTCCCGTTTCATATTGACCGCTTGGCAGTTTCTTGGTAGTTTTCTCGAGGGTTTCTAGTGCTCTTCTGTCGCTGTCGTTAGATGGTGAACGATTTTGGATCCCTAGAGACTCTAATTGGAAGTGTTCTCGGACGAGGTCTTCTATGTCTTCCTTGCCAGTGGTCGCTCTGCCATAATGAGTGAAGTGTACTGTGGCAGTTGTTCCTGTTTCACATCCGTGTAACACCCACCCTAAGTTCGTGAGGGAAGCTACAGGATCTGATGGTTTGCCCTTCTTCAGCTTTCTTGTCACTATCAGTCCCCAATTGTCTTGGCCTATCAGTAGCTTGGGCCTCTCGGAGACGTAGAGGAGTTGATTTTCAATTGCCTTCAGGTGCTCACAGTTTCTCACGGTGTCCTTGTTTATGCATTGTTCAGACAGCTTCAGGTCGTCGATGGTTCTTGCTACGATAGTTCTCTTTTCTTTTCTATGAGCCCCTTTTATTTTGAACTCGATCTTCTGTGAACTATCTTTTCTTAACACCTTTCCGCCAACGGTTTCGATCGTGAGTTTTTCTTTCTTTCCTTCGACTCCGATTTTTTCAGCAATTGATGCGTCTAAGAGTGTGACCGTTGACCCTTCGTCTAGTAGTGCTAATACGCGAACTTGTCCTTTTGGGCCATAGAGGTTCACGGGGATCATCTTTAGGTAGGCCTTTTCTTCTCCTTTGGCGTTATGGATTGAGGCGACCTTTTCTTCTGAGATGCTATTGGTGTCTTTTGCTTCTTTTTCTATCGACGCCGGTGGTTTGTCAGAATGTAAGATGGTATGATGCCATCTTTTACACAGCTTGCAGACTGGTGCTTTACAGTTGATTCTTGAGTGTCTGAATCGAAGGCACTTGAAGCATATCTTTGCCTTCTTGGTCATATCCCATTTTTCATTCAGGTTGGCTTCTTTGAACCTTTTACATTCTAATGCGAAGTGTTCTTCCCCACAGAACGGACACGACTTCTTATATTTCTCTTTTGACGCTTCTTGAACCAAATGAACGGGTTTTCTTACTCCTCTTCTTTGTTCTGAGGGCGCTTCGGGCGGGGCGAAGTCTCCGCACATGTCGGCTTCTGTTTCTAGGAACGCTTCGATAAGTAATAGCTCCTGAATTTCCTCGTCTCTTCTGCTTCTGTGGTAGGCGAACCAACGGAACTTCATTGACGTCGGCATCTTGTCTACTATAACTCTTAGCGTTTCAGGTGAACTGAGATACTGTGGTTTCTTCAGGGCTTTGATTGTTTCGACTGCGTTCTTTACTTTGCTTGCAAATATGCATATGTCGCTCGGGTTTTCGCCGACTCTTGGGAGGTTCTTCATTTTTTCTAGTTCTGCTAATGCTAGTGCTCCAGGTCTTCCGAATCTTGCTTCTAGTCCCTTGATCACCTCGCGTGGGTCTTCGGCGGTGAATAGCAGGCTTTGGACGGCTTCTCTAGCTTTTCCTTGGATCGCTATTCTGAGGCGTGCTAGGTTTTGATTGCTACTGAAAGAAGCAGCTGTATCCTCGTATGATCTTTTGAAGGCTAACCATTCTTCGCAGGCCCCGTTGAAGTGAGGTAGTTCTAGGTGCTTCGGTGAAACGGTGTCACGTGATTTTTCTGATAGCTTTAGTATGACTGAAGCTAGTTCTTGGATGTCACTTTTCTTTTCTTCTGCCTCTATTGGTTTGTGGTTCTTATTAGGCATGTCTCCGGTCTGGATGAACCAGCGTTCGACTTCTCGAGTTCGCTCGAACAGCTCTTCTCCGGTACCATCTTCATCTTCTGATTCCGCGGTGAGAAGTTCTAATTCCGCTTGAGCAACTTTTGACCGCGCTTCTGCCAATTCTAGTTCCCTTAATGCCATTGTCATCTTTGCTTGCGCTTCTGCTCTCTTCCTATGCGACGAGCGAACGGAAAGCGTGTCTGGATCGCGGGTCGTCTTCTTAGGGTGAGGCTGTTGCAGAGTCTTCATTGCGACACTTCTTTCTTGAATCTGCGGCGTTGGATGACTTCCTTCTTGGTGAGGAACTGACGCTTCGATGGTGCGTGTCGGGGGGGTGGTATGGGTTACGTCCCCTGGTGTTGATTCTTTTCCGGCAATGTTTTTGTTAAGAAGTACGGGTTGTCTGTGTACGCTGCTGGGCGATGCTCTTGTAAGCGTCGATCGATCTGAAGTTGACGTGTTGGTAGCCGTCGTGTTTGTAGAATCACTCGGCGTATTCATGCTCCAATCCGTCGTACTGGTACCCGTAGTGGCGTTGCTTTCACTCGTAGTCTTCGACTGCACTGATTTTGATCTTGTATTTGAAGGCATCTTCCTAGTTTTCCTTAAACCCGATCCGGCTTCTCGAAGGACCAATGTAAATGCTCGTATAAGGGAGCGTTGATAAATAGAGCGGGTTTGCTGGCGGGATGTTAACTGGAGAGCATACAGTAGCAGTTAGATGAGCAATAAATAACACTTCTTGAGAATTTCTTCTTGTTTTATTTCTTGATTCCTTATTATTACATTGCCGGATTTGGAATAATTTACCACGAAAAACGCCCCTTTTTTATAAGCGGCTGTAACCAATCATATTTAAGAAAAAATCGCATACGGCATTAGTGAATCTATTGACCAATCAGAGCGCCGAGTAACCTTTTCTAAGAGAGATTCACAATTTCCTTAATAAACGTGGTAAAACATTCCTTACAATATTTATATTTATTCCTAACGATAGATACAACTTATTTCTATTATTCTAAACATAAATCATTCAATAAACCTTTATTTTACATTTATAAAAAATAAAAATAGTTTCGCGGTCGCCTCACGGTTTAGCTCCGGAGTAGGACTATATTTTTTGCCGAACATACAAGTGGCGCCGCCAAGAGGTAGGAATGTACAACACTTTTTCAGGAATTATGCTTAAAATCTATACAATATTTTTTCATGAAATTTAAATCTTTCTCATAATGAAATAACATTATACAGCGATTAGTTGACATATTAATGTTTCTTTTGAAGTACTTTAAAGGAAAAAGAATTATATTAATCACTTATATGTTAAATAGCTCTTAAAGTTATGATAAAAGAAATCTTACTAGAAAATAAGCTTATACTTGCGTCTAATGTTCTAATCAGACCTAAATAATATTAAATAGATTCATATAAGTCACTTTAAGATAAAAATAGAAGTGTTTAATTTACTTTCCTGTTTTTTTTTTCAGCACTAATCAGTCTTTACACTTAGCTTTATTTTATAAATAGGAAACAGTTAAGATTAATACCATCACCTAATTTTAAATCACTGATAAGAAATAATTATGATTAAATGCTAACACTTAGTTTTTAATTCACTGATAATAAATAATTAATATTAAATGTTCGAATTCACTTTGTCGTCGCTAACACACGTTGATATTGTTAATTACGATGTTAAAAAATCTATTAAGTTCAGATGTGTTTTACCTACTTCTACGTCTCGTGTAGAAGGAAAACACGTTTCGTTATACCGACGATGGTGTGTCTTTTTTTTTTTTTGCGCCCGAAGCAAATATGGGCAACCCTCCGGAAAGCGGGGGAGGGAGGTTGGGAATGCTCATAGCATACCACGCAGCCGGCTGCGTGGTTATGTGGCGACTTTTACCCACTAAACCCAACCTTTTAGGAATTGGCTTAACGATCTGACTAGAGATCTCTAAGCCGTATACGAACGCGACCCTCCTTGGCAGAAAGGAGGGCGCAAGCGGCGAAAAGCCGCTTAGAAGAGTGCCTAACTAAGGCAGATTAAGGGATGTGTTATGTAGGCTCAGCCTGAGCCACCAGGAGGCAGTTCAGGTCGGCCGAAAGCTTGTTGGGGGGGTCCGAGAGAGAGTTTCTCGGCCTGCGCACACTGTAGCGAGTGTGGATAGGGGCTGCATAGGCAGCTGTTTCACGAATGAGATGATTTGGGTGGGACTCTGAGGCTTTGAAAAATCTCTCAGAGAGTGATTTAAGAAACTGTTGGATTGTTGGGAGCTCTAAGTCTCGATGTAGGTCGGCATTACGGACATAATAGGGCGAGTTAGTGGCCCTACGACAGAATAGATTTTGAACTATTTGAAGTTCATTTATAGCTTTGGGCTTAGCATGTGCGAAAATGTCATGACAGGTCGTATGCAGACCTTATATAGGGTTCGCTTGTTGCGGAGGGACATTTTACTGTGTCTGCCCAACATGCTGTTGAGCCTACCCATGTAAAAACGTGCGGTGCGAGTAACCTTCTTGATATGGGGCTCGAAAGTGAGCCTTGCATCAAGGGTGACGCCTAGGTATTTGGCTTTAGTTTGCCATGGGACAGGGGTTCCTAACATCCTGATTGGCGGAGTGGTGGTGAGACGACGTCGTTTATATTCGAAGCAAATGGCGGAGCTTTTCTCCGGGTTTACGTCGATACGCCATTTTTGGAACCAAGCTCCTAAGTCGCTTACTGACGTTTGGATCTTGTTCCGAATCTGTGGTACTGAGTTGCCTTTAGAGTAAAGGGCTGTGTCATCTGCAAAGAGGGCTAGTTTTACACCATTCGACGGGATAGGGATGTCGTTGATGAATAGTATGTATAAGAGGGGAGCAAGCACAGAGCCTTGAGGGACACCGGCTTTTATTTGACGGATAGAGGATAGCGTGCCTTCGTGTCTAAAACGAAACGTACGATCCTTCAGATAGGAGGCTACAAGGCGAACGAGACGGTCTGGGAGGCCTAAGTCGTACAGTTTGTAGATAAGGCCCTCGTGCCAGACTCTGTCGAATGTCTTGGCAATGTCAAAGAAGACCGCGATGGTTTTTTGACGGCGAGGGTAAAAACCGCTGAGGATGTATTCCACTATGCGGTGAACTTGTTGGGGGCACGAGTGTTTGGCTCGAAACCCGAATTGTTGTGGGAAGACAAGAGGGTCGCCGTCTGTGGGAAACAAATGGCGCCTCAAGCGCACGAGAATGACTCGTTCGAAAAGTTTGCCCATGGCCTTGAGGAGGCTGATGGGACGGTGATTGGAGGGGAGGTGGTGAGGTTTGCCTGGCTTGGGAATGCCAATGACACTTGCCTCTTTCCAAGAGGTGGGAAAGTAACTGAATTCGAAGCAGGCGTTAAAGATAATGGCCAGTAAGGCGATTACCTGCTCCGGGAAGTGTTTGAGGGCTTGGTTGGAGATACCATCCGCACCCGGTGCTTTTTTGGGCTTAAGTCCTTTGATGGTAGATGAGATCTCATCTTTGGACACAGTGATAGGGTCAGAGGCGGTAGGGGGCGAGTTCCTGCGTCGGACCTCGTCCTCCACTAGTTGGATGTGTAAGGGGTCAGTGGGTTGTGAGCTAGGAGAGCATTGAGCGGCGACGCTGTCAGCGAAGCACTCAGCCTTTTCTTCGTCTTCGAAGGCAATGGAGCCGTCGGGACGAGACAGAGGGGGAGTATGGGTTATAGCGTCTATCCGGAGGGCCCTCGCCATCCGGTAGTACGCTGTGTGGAGCGATGGTGTGTCTTTCCCTGTGTAGTGTTGTTAGGAGTAGTGGTGCTGGAATTAGCTGGGGATAGTGCACGCAATTAAGGGAGGGCGGGGGTGCTGTTCAAACTAAGTAAGACAATCATTTTATTATAATTGATAGAATCAGGCGTTACTTTGCGGAAATCCATTATAATAAAAATTAAAAATATAAATTTCTTTGCAACCTTCAAAAACCTTTCCTTTTAGCAGAAGGTTGCACAGAAATTTATATTTTTATTTTTTATTTTTAATCATTTTATTATATTACGCGGATCTTAGCTAAATATTTTTTTAAGATCATTGGTAACTTGTTATAATTAAATCGCAAAAACCACATTTCAAGTGTCACCTAACATAACACCACTAAACTAACCAAAGATGTTTTATGTCCTTCCTCAAGTAATGTTAGCGTGCGTTATGTAAGTTTTAGTTTATCCTCATCGCGCTTTTATGTCATTCTCACTACTTTGCCGAACGCTAAACAGGATTATTTTGTTGTCGACACAAGCATAAACGGGATAAAGTGTAACTGCGTAATGTTCATAGGCAATTTTTTCATACGGACCTATTATTAACTGTTTACTCGTGATAGAGCCAGCAGCTGTATTGTGGTTGTGACACGAATGGGTTGGCTCGACCGGGGAAGGACCGCGGTCTCACAGAATACCAGCGTAAAATAACGCTTCGCTGATGCTTATGGTGAATGTAGAGAGCCGGAGATCTTTTTTACTGGACACGAAGCATTCCATTTTGGTCCTTAGGGGCGACAACGCATGTGCATTTTGATTCTTAATCGAGGATAAATGTATGTTACATGAGTAACAACAGGTAGGGTTGCCACCTTTTTTTTTGAACAAATATAGTATTTTTCCCAAAAGATGCAAAAATACTCTTTCTTCGAATCTTTATTGAAATTCTGAGAAATTCAGAAGCAAAAAAGAACACATTTATTTTTAATCTATGTATTTTTCCATATATTTTATTATTTATTGCTCTTTGCTTTGGCCGTCAATGATCTAATTACCTTACATTCTATCTTACCTTTCAAATAATTACAAGTCTGAGCAATTTAGATTCATATTAAAATTAATTTTTAATTAAATTAATAGACGCTCTTTTTCTATCTTCTTTCAATTTTACATTCATAATGGAAAAAAATCTTTACGTAGAACTTACTTGCTCCAGACTTGCAATCACAGTTAATATAAAAAAGCACGACAGTTGAATTAGGGATAAAAATATAGTACTTTTCGAACATTCTTATTTTTCTATAATCAGTAGTACAATTGTATAAAATATATTACGATACTACATTATATTATAGTGTAGGTGACAACCCTAGTAACAGAATCCATTTACCATCAGGTGGACTGTGTGTTCGTTTGTCATCCTTATTCTATTAAAAAGAATCTGCCATCGGGCAGCAATCGCTCCAAAATACTTTATTGAATTCGTAATTCCACTTTATTCGATGGATACTTCCTTTTCTTCTGTAAATATCTAATGCCGGACATGGTACCCTCTCAATGTAAGACGGATTTGCCTTAAATGTCACGCTTGGTTAGCGCATTGATGATGACTGCACCAAACGTGAGCACATATGACGCTACTGCCCGTCACCGGTCTGGAGTTGACTGGCTCGTTAGCCCTGTGGTAGTAAACTCTATTGCCGATCATCAGGTGCCAGGTTCGAATCCCGGGTTGGGCCTAAAGTCAGTGATTGGATTTTTCTAAGAAATCCTCATTAGTAGCCCGGAGTCAGAAAGTTGGCACCTGATCTCTCTCCGGTCGTGTCGGTTTACCGTCCCATCGGACTATGAGAGTGAGGGAATAGAGAGTGCACCCGTGCTTGCGCACTTGGCATACTTGGGCACTATAATCCTGTCCTGCACAGCTGGCTAGTCTTCGGAAAGACTGGGCGGGACATTTTTATTATACCGCCCTTTATCGAAACATTTTACTACACCCACGATAAGTAGTGAAGTGATGGATCTTAATAAAGTCAAATATAATTTTATTTGACATAATGTCTGGAGAGATAAATATTATTTTGAGGAAGTAGGTTCAGATTGATTTGAAGACTGGATGACGCAAATGCGGCGCGCCCCCATCTTTATTGGAATGACCCCTATGGGTTTGCGTCATTATTACGTAACACGCTTGTATGTAAATAGCCTTTAAAAATAACGTTGTTGATACAATTCACCTTGGACTTCATAGACGAAAAGGTTTATTGCTTCCCGGTCGTATTTTTGCCGAACTTGTGATGTGCGTCGCTTTAAAAATAGCTTTATATTAGCTTTATATTTTTTATAAAACATAAGTGACATACGAACTCATTTACAGTCTTCCTGATGGTAAATATCTATTGCAGCCCATGCACATCTACAACCAACCTAAGAAGAAGAACGAGAAGAAAAAACCAAGAAGGCAACTGATATGTTGTCACCTATGAGACTGAAACAAAATGTCTCATAATTTTTTTTATAGAATAAGGGTGACAAACGAGTACACAGTCCACCTGATGGTAAGTGGATGCTGTGGCCCATAGATGTCCTCGATTAAGAATCAAAATGCAGATGCGTTGTCCCCCCTGAGGACTAAGATGGAATGCCTCGTTTCCAGTAAAAAGGGCGTCCGGTTCTCCACACTCACCATACGAAACACAGCAGTATTAAAGAGCTATTTCAGGAAAGAGTGTGACACCTACACAAACAAACCTAGGCAGAAAAGAAACATTATGCTGCTATTTTACCGATATTCTCGTATTAAGGCGAGGATTTCAGACGTCAAAAATCTTTTAGGATTCCTTCTCCGCTGCATTCATATTTTTCTACCAGAATAAGCACAGAGCTACAGAGTAAGCGAGCGACATTCGGTGGACAATAAGTTAGGTTCTTTATTTGAAAAGTTTTCGCTTATTCTCGGGAAATACAGAATCTAAATAAAATGTATGCGATTAAGAATCTAATTCAATAACATTCCTTTAAAATTATCGAAAAATATTGTATGGCAATCGCTTAAAAAAAACGTAAACTCAAACATCAAAATTTCTTCCCCATTAAAATCCATTCGATTAAGAATTTGAGTTATTTTCTTTATCTCGAGTGGCAGCCTCGTACCGGTAGGCGAAGTATAGGGCGACCCCCACTAGACGGAGTGGCGACCTGGTGAACGTGCAAGAAGTCGATGGATGCAGGTGGCTCAGGCCCGTGCTTTGTGGCATTACTTGGGAGAGGCCTGTGTTCAGAAGTGGATTTGCGATGGGCTGTAATGATGTTGATGATTATGATTTATGCGCATATTTTTTCCGAGCATATACAATTTCAATAAGTATCAATTCACGCGACTCAAAATCGTATCCAATATACGATATTTTGTCCAACCTGGCCTTAATTACCAGATAATCAGAAACCTCATATTTTCCCTAACGATTAGCTTTATCGAAGGAACAAATTGAAAAAAAAACTTAGCTAAAAATTTCTTTAAAGCATAAATTAGCTATTGATATTAATTGTAGCAAAAGGAAGAGCTACAAAACGTGGCAGTGTTCTATCAACCACACCAGCTAATACTGCTGATGTTAAATGCAGACGCACGCAATATGGAATCGCTGAAATCTTCAAGTGGAACAACGCACTAATGCGCCAGCAAGAAACAAATTGTTTTATATGTAGGTAATAAGAGTTCGTTAATATAAACATTTGACTGCACAAATTATGTCAACGAACTCGTACATGACGTAACTATAGACAATTGTTGCAAATGGTAAAGGCCTTAGGTAACTTTAAATACTTAAAAAAATATTTCATCTAGGTTAGAAATATTACAAAAGCGCAATAGATTTGGAAATGAAATTAAGTAAAAAATCGTTTATTTTCAACCGATTATAAAAAAAGAAGGTGTATGTTCAGCGACAACTCTTTTAATGTCCATCGATTTTAATGATTTTTTGTTAGAAAGGCGACCTCATAGTGGTTCCATATAAATTTGGTTAAGGTTTGATGATGGGATCCATAAGGAAAACTCAAATTCTTTAATTGGCAAAAGCATTTAACGACATACTATGGGCAAACAATTCTTTGCCACGTCAAACAATATCGATGATTGTACTTTTTAATTCTTTGCTAGTTATTAGCAGTATTGCTAGCTATTACTTATTCTTTTATTAAAATGGACTGACTCTTGACTTTCTTCTGGCCCGAGGTCAAAGATGAGGTATACGATGGAGAGAGATTGTCCAGAAGAAGCCAGTGAACACGCACCTTGAAGAGGTCTAGGTTATAGGCACTCGGAAGAACAGACGCCAGCATTTGTAATAGTTCAATTTTTTGGTGTAAAAAAGAAATAAATTTCGAACTTTATTTACATTTACTACCAATTCAAAATTAAGTTCATCTGTCCGAAAATTAAATATGCTAGAAACAATAGACTCAATTCTATTGTTTCTAGCATCTAGCGTTGAACAGTACACCTAAAACATTACCAAATCGATATTGAAAATGATGTATGCCTATGAAGCAAGGATAATGATTTCTATTCCATCCGTATTTTTCACCGAAGCGCACAAATTTTTGAAACTAATGTTTTCGTAATGTCATCGGTAAAATTACATAAAAATATGAAAAGCGGCCAATATGGCGTACGTAAATGGAACTATGTTTTGTCATACAAAATCACATCGACGGCAATTTAATAGAAAACTCATGTTAAATATGTTAAAACTGAATTTAACTAAAATCCGCAAAATAAACAAAGGAACTAGTTTGAAGAGCACCTCCCACCCTCTCTCAATTACGTGCACTATCTTCGTCACCACTAATCCCAGCGCCACTACACTAGAAAATACACATCGCATGGTCTATTTCACTTGAAGCATCCTCAAGTTAAATAGACCCTGCGGTGGCTAATCGCTAAAACTGCTCAGTTGGCTAAGAAAACTTATGCTCAGGGGGCATTTTAGCGGGTATTGTAAATAATCCGTCGCCAGGTGATCTGATAATTTCGGCAAAAGCTTTCACAATTGGCCGGAATATTTTACCGCAGCGGACGTCATACGAAAAAATAATAAATAAATATATTGAAAGATTATTTCCATTAGTACACTCAGAGGTCGTTTCGATTCTAGATTTATCTCTAAACTCTGTATCAACAAGACATCTGGACGGCCATCCCGTGACGTGACTGAGTGTTTAGTTTGCGCCGGAAACCGGAATTTTGTTTGGATAATATTGGGCAATGAGACATTGAATCACAAGGCTTTAAATACGGTTTTACCGTAGGCAATTATGCATAATAGAATAGAATTCTAACTGCAACGATGCATCTGAAAGCATCCTCACAAATTATTATAATTAATCAATACATCTTAAATAGCATATATTCTAATTTTAAAATAAAAACAAATTAATTATTACACCCTCTTAATTTAAAATACTATTCTACGGAACTTAAAAATAGTTAATTTAATCCTAAATCGGAAGTACTCGGTGGGATTAGAGACGCGCACGAGACTCACGTTGGCCGCCACTGTATCGTTAGGTTTGTTCAGAAGGTAGGAGGGTTCTTAAAACAGTATTTATAGTAAATTATTTTATTTAACTTACTTTTTTATATAGGATGGGGTGACAAGCGAGCACACAGTCCACCTGATGGTACGTGGTTGCTGTGGCCCATGGACATCTACAACTATCTCTTTTCGATTACGAATCAAAATGCAGATTGCGTTGTCACCCGTGAGGACGAAGATGTAATGCCTCGTTTCCAGTAAAAAAGGTCTCCGGATCTCTATACTCACCATAAGAAACACAGAGAATTAGAGGCTGTGAGGTATTCCATATTTGAAGTTGTCCATGCGGTATGAAATGTCCAGGTGGACTGTGAGGTAATTTGTCACTTCAATTTAAAAAAAAAACAAATTTGAATAACAAACTCATTGAAGCAGTAACATACTGAAGAGAATTAACAATGCGTTTCACACCATACAATTTACCGTAAAAAAAAAAACACTGAAATAAATTAATTACAAATGTCCGACCTTCTTGACATCGAATCGTAATCCGCGCTTCCTCGTTATGACGTCAGAGGGGGAAAATTACATTGTATGTATATAAGGCTTCAGTTTTAATATACTCTGATATATTTAAGTAAATAACAAATGAACAGTCTGTTATAAGTTTTAAAATGGTAGTAAAGTTTGAAATTAATTCATATCAATGTGTTCGTTTCTTTTCTTGGAATTTATTATAGTTAGACCACTAGCATCGCTAATGAATACTCGTATAGATTATATAGACTATTATCCGAAAAAAAGTAATGTACAGATTTTTGCTAGTTACATTACCTCAGTATTCCATATCAAAACTCGTCGTATGATGAAGGGAGAGCTAAAGAATAGGACTCTTAGAGTCAATGTTTCCAAATGAAAACTTCGTGGGATACTTACTGATACTGCCAGAAATAACATAATTTATTATATCCTAATGTCACTTGAAGTCTGCTAAGTTTTTACAAGTATTGCAATTCTTTATGATAAAAAAGTCGTGGTCGAATCTAGATTAAATCGTATTTAGTCTTCTTCTAACTATATCAGCCTGTCAAAATCCACAACTTGACGTGGGCTACCCCCACTGACGGGAAAAGATTGACCTTAATCATTAGGGGGCGTCCAATAATAACATGGTGTTTAGGGGGGAGGGAGGGAGTCGAACCGTATCCCACCCAATCTCACATGGGGTAGAGGGAGGGTCTTGGAAACATCACGTAATTTTTTTTAAAAGAAACAGTGTAAAATTTTGAGAAAATTACTTTAAATTAAGGAGAATATGGCTAAATCCTACACAATAACATGTACGTATATCGCGGATATGCGAAATCCACTAATTATATAAAAATAATTAAGCAAATATTGTTTTTGACACTAAAATACGCATCTTGAAAAATCTCACATGCGTTGGGGAGGGGGGGAAGGTTAGGGAGTTGAGCCATATATCACGACATCTTACCAGGGGGAGGGAGGGTAGAAAAATCGCAAAAATGACTTCACGTCATTAATGGATTCCACTCTTCCATATAATCCTGTGGGCGCCGTAAGAGGCGACACAGGGAAACAAATTCAGAGATGGGCAGCAGTGTATTCTTAATAACGACTAAAAATATAAAACTTCGGCTACCAACCAGCTTGTTAATCGTGGCAACTATGGCAAATGACCTATTGGCCTATGAGGCAATTTATGGTGGAAACCTATATTCAGCAGTGGACACTAAACAAAACAAAAGATATGCATTTAAACATAAAATTAGGTGAAAAACATGTCAGCTATGAGGGGGAGTGATAAGAAAAAATAAAATGGGTGAGTCATATGGCTTCATAACTCAATACCTGTAAACTGTGAAGGATGCTATGCATTATACCTACAATACAAACATGTGAATGGTAGATAGATTTTAAGATATACATCCGTTGACTGGATACTAAATTGTTAGGTACTTTGATATACTTACTATTACTAGAGATATGTTAGTGCTAATTAGCGAGAAGACTCTGCTATCAAGCTGAAGGCACATATGTTACAATTTATACAACGCAGAGGGCTCCATAATGCTTTCCAACAAGAGCGATAACATCTTTGATCCCAAATGAAAAGCACTAAATCGGTATATGTATAACATAGACCAAAGTAATCGTAAATGGAAGGTATCAAAATCCATGGAAAATGCAAGTTGTAAGGGTATAAGAAAATCTAAAATCGCACAATACAATATGTAGGAAGAGCAAAATACAAATGCAAAATGTCACACAAATGACAGCCTGTCATTCAACTCAGGCAGCAAAGAAGTTTGTTTCATGCGTAACCTGTCAACTGTACACTTGTCTCTCTTTTCACACCATAGTATAAAACCATAAATCATATCTAATCATTAATTAATAAAATAATATTGAATATAAAATCTTTACTTTCTGGCAAGCAAATTCATCATTCCATTTCGCTCAGTAGGTGACTTAAGAATTTATTTTGAAAAATTCCAAATGAATCTCAGGATTTTCAATTGGCGATGGGTAGTAATAAAGGTAATGTCTAACTCCTATTTTAAAAACGAGATTTTTCTCATTCGTTCCAAAGTGGCTTTGCCCTGGCAGCAGAAAAAATCGTGGTTCATTGACACAGTTCGCACAGCTGGCTTTTTTGGGTTAAGGCTGGACATTGGCCCGTTTATGGGATCTGAGCATTATACCTGTCTTCATGAGAGGTGAAACAAGGGTGTCAACATAAAAGTAGGCTCAGGTGCACAAGTCTTTAGAACTATAGCTGGTATGCCTACTAGACCACTAGCTTTGTGTAAATCTATACTCCATAAGGTTTTAATAATTTCCTTATTAGTGATATGGATGCCGATCACATATAGAAGTACCATAGTGAAGTAGCCGAGGTGGTATTTTGTTGCCAGTCTAGTTGTACGCAATTTAGTCGTATGTGCTAAAGGTTTTACCAGCAGAGGCAGTGCTTACTGACATAATTCTATCTTAATTGGCAAGAGACAAAACAGCTCTCCTGTTGGATGATTTAGCAGAAAGCTTTGCATTTGATGCAGTTGAAATTGGTTTTGACTAACATTTTTTTAGAAGCCTTGTTGAAATCCTTCTTAAAGAGTGCATGGCCAATATGCTTTTCATGGTAAGGTGATAGAAACTGACATCAGCAGAGCATGAGCATCATAATGAGTCAGTTATCTCAGTGATGATAGCATCTTTCAATGATCGTTGAATTAATTTAAATTGATTCTTATTTTCATGATAAATTTTTTCACTAACTAACACTTATGTGTCCTACCGATAAGCTCCAAATTTTACAAGAAATACGAAAGTGTTTTTTGTTGTGTAACCGCAAAACTGATAAAAGAAGTGGTTTTGATTGGTTGTTCTATTTATCCACTCCGTCTAGGGTAGAGATGGGCCGAATATTCGTTTTATATTCAGTATTCGGCAAATTTGGCAGCTTTACCAAATATTCGTATTCGGCCGAATATTTGGCTAAATCACCCAACATTTGTTAAAGTGATACTCCAAATGTCCACTGTATTGATATGTATGAATTGAGTAATGCCATGTCTTTAATAATTTTATTATTGAAAGTATTACGGTATAATATAGTACATTTATGGGTAAAATCTAATTATATAGCATTATGTTTTAGAGGCACTGTAGATTTATTTCCAAATATAGCAAATAGAAAGCTTGATAAATTTTTTTTTGGAATCATACAAAAAACATTACATTACATAAGTACATTTTGCTTTACTTTGGTCATTAGTTTTACTAAAATGACTCCAAATAGTAGATCTTATGTGATAGAGCCATGCTGCAGTTATATTAGTAGTATAGTTGTAGCACGAATGGGTTGGCTTGACCAGGGAAGGACCACGCTCTCACAGAATACCAGTGTCAAATAGTAGCTTAATGCTGCTGTGTTTTGTATGGTGATTGTAGAGAACCGGGGACCCTTTTTACTGAAAACGAGGCATTCCATCTAAGTCCTCACGGGTGACAACGCATCTGCATTTTGATTCATAATCGAGGATAGATGTAGATATCTATGAGCCACAGTAAACACTTACCATCAGGTGGACTGTTCGCTCGTTTGTCACCCTATCCTATAAAAAAACCTCATTTTTATTGTATAATAATTATCAATATTTACTAAGAATAAAACAAGGAAAAATACTTTTTTTTTGACAAAAGTAGTCAAAAAATAATCATGTGCCGGCGAATTTTTCAGTACTAGATGATGCAATAACATGTCAGGTGTTGCGGGGGAGCATGGGGAAGGGCTCGGCGCTAATCCTGGTTTCGAAATAAATTGGTTAAGTACTAAGGTGGTCCTGCCGAATAATATTCGGTTCGGTAAAAGTTTAACCAAACATTCGGCCGAATATTCATATTCGGTGAAATCCATATTCGGCCCATCTAGTCTAGGGTGGAAAGATGAACATGCATTTCCGAGTATCCACCCTAGGTTGGCCCTTTTAGGAAGGATAAATGAAATAACCTGTTTTGATGATAATACCATATTAAATTATAAGTAATACAAAAAAGTTTAGACAATCTTTTTAGTTTGCAATTTTATACAAAATGGTCCTCACACTTTATCTTAGTTTTGATGCAAAATTTATTTTTATAAAGGTAACATTTTTGTGACATAACCTTATTTATGTAAGTTTCAATTTTTATTTTCAACTATTTTCATATCCCACATTTTATTCGAGATAATAGTGAAAAACTAACTTTTATCTGGTTTCAAAATAAAATAATTGAACTATTTGACCAAACACGACCTCCACCTCCTAGTGGACGAAGTCGCAGGTAAAAGCTAGTAATAAAAAAAAAACAATAAAACCCACTTTGTTTACATTTTTAGTATGGGCTGCATTAACCTGTACTATTACCGATTCCGATCCGATCCGAGTGTTACGCTTGATAATACAAAGCAAATGTATATTAATACGGAGTTCTGTTATGAGAAGCAAAGTTCGTCATGAGTTTAGTTTATAAAACAGCCTTTGATTACAAAGAAAACAGCAGTAAAAACTGACTCACCCTCCGACTCCGGTTTCATTTCATGTTTCATTATTGTGGAATATTCAACCTGCACTGCACACGTATTGTTTTATGGAATTATACCTCCAAGAAGAAGTATACAAATTATTAATGTAGTTTGTTTCTTTCGTAAATAGAAAACGCAATAAATAATTAATAATTTTAGGTTACACCATCAACAATATTATTGTTGATTTTGACGTACCATAAATAAGTTGTTTTTGTTTGTTACAATTCGCCAATAAAGGCACAAAGGCTTGGACCATACGGCCTAATCAGATATTTAGTTTATGCACTAAACTTTATGACTTATTTCTTCAATTTGCAAAGTGTTTGAAGAAATTTTAGTTAATGCTCAACCCAGCAGAATGTTGTTTATGATAATATATTAAGGTGGTTAAGCAGACAAAAAATCTTAAGTTTTATATCATCAACCTTACTATATTGTTAGGTTTGCCCAGTTCACATGCGCATACATTTAATACATAAAATCTTACTTCTTTTATCGGATAAAAATGATCTTAAAACCATTATTTAAACGATAATGCAAAAGTAACTCATTTCATGAAATTCTGTTTGACTTCAACACTGCATTCTTAGAAGGTATCAAAATCTGAATATTAGTTCAGAATGTGGATTTTACAGAACCTAATTTTAACTTATTTCAAATACCTAACAAATCTTACTAAATTCATAAACATTTTGACAGACATGTACCAGCATTTAATTATTTCAAAATTCCACAGTCAACGTGTAAGAATTCTCGTCAAATTCAAATACTTTGCTTAAAATTCATGCGTTTGTTTATAGTAGCTGGTTAAAGGAATTAGTGGGTAAAAATTAGGCTAGCCGGCTAATATATCACAAACTCATTCGTTCGATCGATTTGTATTTAAAAGACAAATAGGTATAACAAATGCAGTGCTCCAGCATAGAACAGCCACGGGGAAGCCACACAGCCCTGTCTGACACCTTTATGGATGTCAAACCAGTCCGAGTAGACCCCGTTGATCCTAACACAAGCACTAGAGTCCCTATAAAGAGACTCCAATGCCTGTATCAAGCCAGCGCTCAACCCAAATGAGTTCAGTGTTTGCCATAGCACATCCCTATCCACACTGTCATAGGCCTTTTCCAAGTCCATGAACGCACAAAAAACCTTTTTGTTTTTGGCCAAAAACTTCTCCGCGTTCATGCGCATGGAAAAGACTTGATCTGTACATCCCATTCCCTTCCTGAATCCCGCTTGCACATCCCAAATTTTTCCATCAGTTTCTTTCATGACCCTTTCAATCAGTACCTTAACATACAGTTTTCCTACAATGCTAAGAAGGCTGATGTCACGGTAGTTTTTAGAGTCCTGCTGCGACCCTTTTCCTTTATATACCGGGACTATCACGGCTTTGCACTAGTCTACCGGTACCCGCTTCAGTTCCCAGCATAAATTAAACAAGGTATGCAGCAGGCAGTGTGTGGCTTCCCCGTGGCTGTTCAACCTATTTATGGACAGTTGTTTGCAAAATTTGAAAGTTGAAGAATGCGGATTAAGAATGGGTGAGTTAACCGTCAGATGCCTTTTGTACGCCGATGATCAAGTTATCCTTGCGTCGTCGGCGGCCAAGTTGCAAATGATGGTTACATTAATGAACAGATCATTAAGACGCGGTAAATAGACGACTTTTATGTACTAGAGGGGGTGAAGCAGATGAGTGGAGGACGAATAGTCTCGCTCACTGCGGGGTACATACCACACGAATTTCGCCGATGTGCGACTTCCATTACATATAAATGCGTAATTTCGCACCTTCGTGTAATATACGTTTGGCCCAACGCGCCGTTGAACAGTTGCGAGGTACTCCGGTGGCTGGCGGTTCGTGTTCCGTCGCACGCTTATATTTTTGTATTCGTATTTTTAAAATGTTCTTATTATTAAAATAGCTCTATATATTTGTTTTCTTAATTTTAAAATACGTAAATATTTTTTTTCTTAATCTAAAAATAAATATTCAATTTTCTACCAAAGTTATCGAGAAATTATGTAACAGATTCTTTAGACGAATAATGAATAAAATGGCAGGTGGAGAATGGTCAATTCTAAAAATGGTCTATTCTCGAAGCGGCTAATTGTCAAAAAATTTCGAATTTATAAAAACATATATTTTTTATTATAGATATATATTATACTTCTTCAGAATCAAGATCAAAATAATAAAAATAAAATAACAATATCCGCCGAGCTTGATGGTTGATTATGGAAAAAAATATTAATATACAGTATGTTACAAAATAGTGTAGTAATACCAAAGGCAGACATTGTACACATCGTTATGAAAAACTTTTATTATGGTGTCAGCCCTAAAATCGAATAGAATTATTTTTTATTCAATATATTTAGATCGCATGTAATTGTTATTGAAAGTTATTTTTACTTTACCACTGGTTCGGAAAAAAACCTCTGTCCAAGGAAAACCAGCAAGAAACCAAGTGGGACTTTAAAAACATATATTTTACAATATGATTGGTTACAAACTATTTACAAAATTTATTTTAGAAACAACTTTGAAGCGACCACCTCATTACCAGGGTTTATTATATACCATGTATTCATTTATATTATAATAACCCTTTTTATACAGTTTTTAATTAATTAAATATTTAAACTTATTAACAGCTAATCCTTTTTTCTCCTATGAGTGACATTTGTAAGAAATGACAATTCTAAAAAGAACTATGACTGGATATAATTCACAGCTGCTGGATAAGATGCATTATGTCAACTACTCTTTGACCATGAATTGGTGGTTCTAGAGATTCAGTCGACGGTTCAATCAATAGCAAATCGTCAGTGATTTGTCTGTAATAAAAAAAAACGAAATTTAATTTTTATTTAATTACAAACAAAAAATCTAAGTCATGGCAATTACGCGGTATTTACGAACACTTACTTATCATAATTTGATTTTGGTTTGGCTCCTGGAGTTACAACTAATGCAATTGAAAGTGATGTCCCAGGGTTTTCGTGCTCAGAATCTTTTGTAATCTAAAATTGAAAAATTGAAATACATAGTTATTTTTATATCATGTTTTTTTTTTTTGAGAAAATGAATTGCAACAATTTGCATTTTGAGTAATTTGCATTTGGCATTTAGAAAATTTTGTATGCGGATTTATTCAATTTATTTTGTGGGAATTTTGGTAATTTATAGCGCCTAAGCCCACTTATTCATTTTTGAGCAGTAATTCTGAGTTGATAAATTAAAAATATTCTGTAGCACCATGTACGTAAAAGCTTACTCATGAAAAGTTTTCTCCGATCATTCAACTGCTGAAGGATTGCATGCTAACCGTTTCTTTTTACTAAAAAAACCAATAAAATTGGATTATGATTATATTAAAAATCAGAAAATAACAAAAAAAAATGTGTAAAAATTATTACAAACAAGAAAATCGAGAAAAAGTCAATCAGCAAAAAGCGTGACCCATAATAGTATGCGGGATTAGAACCAATACACATCGACGCAAGATATTAACTCAATACGTGAATCCGCTAGACTAATCGAACTTCCGACGTGGTGGTTGAAATTACGCATGTATAGATGATCTATATAACCAAAATAAGGTGTGCACAAAAATGTAGATACTTACTTTACAACTTCCATCGTGTGTTTTTGTTTCATCGAATAAGATCTCATTTTTGTTTATTTTTTTTTTGTTGCCCATTTTTATAATGTATAGATACATTGATTGTTTATTTTATAATCGCAAAAAGTTTAGACCAATTTATAAAAAATTAATTGTATGTTTATAAAACGTATCACTAGAACTGAAACCGAATAAAATTTGCCAACAATACAACTTATAAAAAAACTAATCACAAAATAAAATATACACAGTTTTCAACAACGAAACATACGTAAATGATTTTTGAGCGGCAAGCGAAACAGGTCTATCTAGCAGCGCGCCTCAGCGGTCAGTGTCACTCGTCGCTCTGCGTAGAAATGAAAGAGAAGCAAAAAGACGCCAAGATGGCGCGGTGTTTCGTTGGACTCGTTCGAGTTATTAATTATTAAATATGTTAATACTTACAAATATCTTATTTTAACCGATAAATAAAAACAACAGTTCCCTTTATTATTATATATTACATCACTGTTATTAACTTGATCAAGATTTGTTTATAAATAATCCGGTAACAATCGCTATAATTTCATTTTTAATGGATTTTTTATCATTTTTTCTATCGAGAAAATTTACCGAAAACGTGTTTTGAACACAATGGTTCCCCAATATATATGATCAATATTAACATATATATTTTTTGCACCTCTAAAATGTATACATTTTTCCTAAAAAAATGTTTTCTGAAGCCTACTTTGACTATACATCGCCTTAAAAGAAAGGGGTATAAAAGTGAACGCAAGTAAGACGAAGGTTATGGTTTTTGAAAGAGAAGAAAGTAAAACGATTTGTGAAATAAGAATAGAAGAGGAGTTGATCGAGCAAGTATATGAGTTTGTATATTTGGGTTGCGTATTTAGCAGGGATGGGAGATATGATAAGGATATAGAACGACGAGTGAATGCGGGAAATAGAGTAAATGGGGCCCTGGAGTCTATTGTGAAGAGTCAAAATGTGTCAAAAAAGGCAGGTATTTCAATTCACAATGCTGTGTTGTTCCCTACTTTAACGTATGGTAGTGAAAGTTGGGTGTGGCAGAAGAAGCACGAGAGTAGAATCAACGCAGTAGAAATGCGGTCCTTAAGGAGTATGTTAGGGCTGAATCTGAACGACAGGGTAAGAAATTGTGTAATAATAGAAGAGTGTGGTTTGCAAGATGATGTTGTGACCAGGATTAAGAAAGGAATGCTTCGGCGGTTTGGTCATGTGGAAAGAATGAATGAGGAAAGAGTGACAAAGAAAATTTATGTTGCAGAAGAGAATGGCAGAGTCGGAAAGGGACGTCCTAGGCGAAAATTTATCGACCAAATTGGCGATTTATTAAAAACGGGCCAAATTAGGAGTACCCTTAACCGACGAGCATGTATGCGTAGGTGTATGGATGTGATGGAGGCGAGAGAGGTGTGTCAGGATCGTGCCAAATGGAAGTCTGTAGTCTCTGCCTACCCCTCTGGTTGACAGGCGTGAGTGTTTATGTATTTATGCTCCAGCATTTCAATTCTTTGGGTCGTTTGGCACTCTAACTGCAACTACTTGGGTAATATTTTTCTACTCCCTCAATATGAATACGTTCTCTTTGATATCTATGATCTTTTTAGCGACAAATTTTTTATCGAATGTCATCAAATGTCAAGTCAATAATCTGTCAATATTCAATAGTACCATACGAAGATAAACAAACATTGTTGTCAATTTACTTACGTTTTGTTTGAATTCTAAAAGTATTAGATTATTAAATTTTTGAAATTTGTATTTAATTTAATTTTCTTTCTTATCTAAACTTATCCATTTCCAGGTACATGTGAGAATGTGAAGAGGATATAATCAGAAAATCAAGTATTTTGGAGACGTAGGTTGTAAAAACCTTCACCGAAATGTCTAGTCCCGCTCCCTTAGAAAATGGCATTGGGGATGATGATCGGTATATATTTAATTAATATTTAATTTCTTTAAAATTATCATTATAATTAGTGTTCCATTTCCATAACGCGCCACATGCGCTTAAGTGAAAACGACACGATTACAAAAAAATTAGCAGCACAGATAAAATCACCTAGTGAAACGTGTAAGGAATTGATGTGAGCAGGTGGCTCAGGACTGCTTTGTGGCAATCAATGGGGGCGGGTAATGTTTAACTGTAAACTTGTAGTGGGCTGATATGATGGTGATAATGATTAAAAGCTAATGTTAAACCACAACATGAAATTATATTAATGTTAATTACTTTAAATTTTTATTTCGTTAACTAATAAATATGATTAAGTATTCAGTAAAATGGTGCAATACCTACCATTGATTTAATGATGAAAGAGAGAAGCTAAATGTAGAATCCTGTACAAATTTATTACATACAATATTTTACATTTAAAATTAGGAAAATATGGTTAACACATAGAGTTGAGAGTAAATAGCATGATGCTGAGTAATATTTTAATTTATTAGATGACAGGACTCCTGTTCTTCGATCTGTAACTTCAACAGTTTTCACTCTTTTTTAGAAATTTTCTGAGTGAATTTTCTTAATATTGTATTATAGGATGAATGATTGACATAGTATTTTCTTTTTCTATAAAACTGAAGTGCTAATTTCAAACAGAAGGTTACAAAAGCGTTGTCACCTCTGAGGATTAAGATGGAATGCCTCACAGCATGTGATTATGACTCTCTATACTCTTCAGACCAGAATACCAAAATAGCCAAATACCAGTGTTGGCTGCAGAAATAGGTAAGAGAAGGAAAATGATCCTACCACGTAGTGACAAATAAAAATGATAGATTTTTTAAATTAAGACTTACTGTCTATAATTAGCTCAAATGGATAAATCAAGTCATTCTTTTCTAATGTTTCTGCACTATACTGATTTATCCCAGGTACTAAAGTTTGGAGTTTTCCTGATCACTGAAAACTGCACTTTCTAATCTGTCTGCCAGGCATGTCAAATATCACCTCTGCTAGACACTGTATGAGGGAGGCTTATTTTCAGCAGGTGGAATTTTGATGGGCTATAATTGATAAATGAAGGAGACTTATTTAAAAACTTAACCCATAGTTTATTGTACATTTGAGGCATCAATTTTTTGTATTGTTCAAAATATTTTTTACAGCTTAGTAAAAACTAGTAATACCATGAAATTTTAAGGAATAAATACACATAGACCTGTGTAGCCCGGTACTAACTGTTTGTAAGTGGCTGTACCTGTAGAATGTAACATCACTGTATGTGTGTTTAAGCATAGTTTGCATGTCCTGGGCTGCCATTTATTTAAATAAAATCTCAGTTAAATTAGTTTTACCTCACAGTTTTATTTGCAATAAAGAAGAATAGTAATTCTGGGTATTGCACACTTATTATTAATGAATATTGTGTTGAATTTTTATTATTTACCAGTGGCAGCCCCTTCAAAGTTTTTCTAAATACACTTTTCAATGCAGTGTTTTTGATCTTTTGATTTTTTCCTGCACCTTTTACTACCACCTACTTGTAACTAGCAGTTATTTTTTCAAAGATAATCCTTATTTTGAGAGATTTTTGTGATGTGAAAATTATTATATTCTATTTTTATAATTTATAACAGATAATTCTGGATGACATATTTGTAGCTACTAATTAAATATATATAATTAATATTTTTATATGTTGTTAATCTATGCCATTTGCAATATTTAATCCAGTTTAATGTTTTTAATTTGGGTAGCACATTGAAAATTTATCTAATAAAAATGTGTTTTATTAGATAATTCTATCGAATAAATCTACTGTTTTAGATAATAATGGTATAGAACACTTTTCGTGAGTTAAATTTAAAGATTGCTTATTTATACTGGATTTTTTTACCATTTGGAAAAAATAGGATGCAACAGGTGAATGAAATAGAAGCCTATGGCACTGATATTTTACAAATTTTTTTTTTAATTTTACTTTTATTATGAAATTGATCTATCAATAAATACCACTAATTGGGTACTTATTATTTTAATTTCGATGGTTTTCATTGATTATTTATTTAGTTCAAAAATTCTTTTGTTTTTTTTTAGTACCGAAAATTTATTTGTTTTGACAGGCCTGTTGGTCTAGTGGTTAGTGGCCCTGACTGCTATGCCGGAGGTCGTGGGTTCGATTCCCACCCAGGACAAATGTTTGTGTGATGAGCACGATCATTTGTTCTGTGTCTGGGTGTAATTTATCTATAATATTTATGTATTTAGAAATATATAAGTATCTTTATCAGTTGTCTAGTACCCATAACACAAGCTCTGCTTAGCTTGGGACGAGATGGCGTTGTGTGATAGCTGTGGAATATTATTATTATTATTATTTCAAATAAGTACCTAGTATTTATTGATACATCAATGTCATAATATGTTGATGTTAAATAAAATAAAATGTAAATTATCAGTGCCATAGGCTTCTATTCCGTTCACCTGTCACATACTATTTTTTTCCAAATGGTAAAAGAATCATCTAGTGTAGTACAGCAAGCACTGTGCACATTGCTTTTTATCGTTGTGCATGAATTGGCTGGTATTTTTTTCAATGCTCTATTTGATTATTTATTTTACTGAACAAATGAAAATGCTCTTCTACAAAATTCACTCCTATTGTATCCTAATAAATATTTTATTTTTAATTTTGTTAAGTTGTCATTGCAAATTGAAAACTACCAGTCAGTTAAAAGCAATTTTGTTTTGGAATGAATGCTTCTTTTCAGCACTACTAGCATCCGGGCATCTACAGGTTGTAATATGTGTGTTTGTTCTCTTCCAGCGGTACCACATATTTCTTTTCCAGAAGTAGATCGAGCGCATCGCTATGGCAACGCATAAGTCTGTTTGTTTCTATTTATTGGAAGTCCATAATAGTGATCATAACACCATTAATATTGTTACCAATTCCTATTTTAAATGCTGGTTCAGAATCTGCAAGGGTGAGTTTTTATTCCTTTTATTATAATAATGTTTACAATGACTTAGCTGTTGTTTGCCAGATTTAAGTGATAAAATTCATATTTTCTGTAATAATTTATGATACGACATAAACAAAATTTATATCCGGTTCTGAAGGACCGACTAAGAACTCTTAAATGAAATGTTAAAAAATGATGAACATTTGCTTCTTTTACTCTGAATAAAGCCTTTTTAGAATGTAACTATCAGATGCGTTTAAAGGAAGTAAAATTTAATGCCGAGCACGTGATAAATCAACACTTAAAATTACAAAAATCTACCCCACGGCACTATATACTTAGGCCGTTACTCAGAGACAATCTCGACTTTAAACTTAAACTTGACATTGTTAAAATTTGAGTCTAGTAGAAGAAGCCCTTTTGTAAAACATACAGAGATTTTACTGTTGGCTCCATTGCCACATAAAGTATCAATATTTTTTGAAATCACAACACTTGCCTTGGAATAGTAGTGTTAAATAAATTTTTTTAACTAGATTTATGAAAATAATGTATTATTTACAGGCATACAAATGTATGTATGTGGTTTTGATAATGGCAACATATTGGGTCCTGGAATTACTCCCATTGCCTGTAACATCAATGCTACCAATTATATTGTTTCCAACATTGGGCATCCTGGACTCGGATAAAACCTGCGCGGCGTATATGAAGGAGACCAATATGATGTTCATGGGTGGGCTAATGATAGCTGCAGGTGTCCAGCACTCAAAACTACCGAAAAGGGTAGCTTTATGGACTGTGCAAGTTGTCGGATGTTCGCATAGAAGGTGTGTTTGGCTATTTTTACCACAGTATTGTTTTTTTTTGTTTATATGCATGTTATAATTGAAAGTCACCATCAAGTTAACTGCCGAGAGCCTTATCTCTCCAGGAATCAGTTAGCTACTATGTGCTTCTTGGGAAAATTAGGTTTTTTAAATAGAAAACTAGTTCTCACCACTCTGGGAAGGCAGGTTGATAAGGATACACTCAACACCCTCATACCTGAATCAAACCCCATCTTATAAGGTTTGGGTTTGATATTTTGGATGCTGTTCACCATTCCATTTTATTCCCTGAGTGTCCTTAGAACCGTTTTGAAGAGGAGAAATAGAACAGGGACCATAGACTGGTCTGTTAATTTATGAAAAGAATTTTGGAGAGTTCATTTTCAGACTGACCGAAATAACTTTTTAAATTAAATCGTCTTAAATACTGCCGTAAATTAGTTTCTACCAAAATAAGAAATATTTCTGCACCAGGCATTTTGTTCCTTAGACGCCGCTTGCTGTCTAAAAATATCCATACCAGTGGGTTTGGATTTTTTTAAAACACTAAACAAGATGTTTTACCTACATCTATGAAAAGCTTTGAAAACTATCTGGCAATTCTGTCGACTGTTACGACACTAACGATTTAAGAGACCTTCACCATCCAAACACACAATTCTATTGTTTTTATTTTGTCACTTTCAGATTGAACTTTGGCCTTACGTTCGTGACCATGTTCATATCAATGTGGGTTTCAAATGCTGCTGCTACGACTATGATGGTGCCAATTGTTGAGGCTATACTCGAGGTCTTGGAACAGGTATGTTATTTTATATAATACAATTTGTTTAGTTACAAATATAAACATAATTTAACATAACACATATTTAAAAATTTATTCATAAGCAAGTAAGGTTCTTTAGGTTGTAGGTGTCTTTTCCTGACTAGAAATCCATCTGCGTTGGTATTAGTTTCTACTGCCATTTCATAGGAAGGTTGAGGGAACTACCATACTATATTAATAGAGCATCAATATAGGCCTCCCCATAGTTTACCTCACAGGGAGAATATTTGCCATAATTACCACTCTTGCAATACAGCAACCACATTTTTTATTTACTTAGTCATTATCAGGAAGATGCTGCTGCCCATCTTCTGTTTCGGTTACGACACCCACGGGATGATGTATGGTGGGTTAGTTGATTTTATTACAATGTCACTAGGCAGGAAGTTCAATACCTTATGGAGTATAATAAAAATTATTTTATTGTTCTGAATGGTGATCAGATAGCTTAGAAAGAATTATATATTTAACCTTTATAATACAATGTTTACAGCAAGGGTTAGGAGATGTTTACGTCAACAGGAAGAGGAATGCTCTGCCAGAGAATGGGAAAGATGTTAAACCTGCGCACAATAAAAACTCGGAGGAGGAGTAAGATCCATTTATAATATTTGTGTGGGTGAATGTATGAATGTCTGGTTGCATATATCTTCATTTTCTTTCTTTTTCAGTTTCAGCCCTTAGAACTTCACTGCTGGATGTTGACGCCATGGAATGTAAATGGCTGCTTAATTTTGTTTTGATTAGTTATATTTTTTTTCAGCTGAGGAATTTCGAAATTTTCGATGTTTGAGCAACCTTGTAATAACATATTTTACTAAATACATTTTGACTCATTCCGGGCTCGGCCGCCGTCGTGAGTGGATTACTATATCGTTTGTTTATAGCGGCTCGCGATGAAAAATATCGATCGTCATCATCATCATCATTCTCTAAACCATTTCCCATTATCTGGGGTCGGCGCAGTAAACCTTCTTGTTCCATTCCTCTCTATCAGCCGTCATTTCCATACTTACTCCTTTCATTCTCATATCACTCTTCACACAATCGATCCATCTTTTATTCGGCCTTCCTCTGCCCGTGTGTCCCTCCACATTCATATTCAACACTCGTATTGTGACATGACTTTCATCCCTCCGCATCACATGCCCAAACCATGCCAATAATAAAAATATCGATCGTGTGATACAAAATATTCCAAAAACCAAATTTGATACAAACTTGGCCAAGGTAACATTTTAGGATTATTTTTATAATCACAGATTTTATATAAATATACTTATACGTCTTGGACTTTATGGAGTGACCTGAAAGTGTACTTCGGTATCTGCTACTGGAATTCCTCGAAAAGTAGAACTAGGTGTGCCGAGTTTGGCTTCGTTTTGTTAGTTATGATGAGATCTTACCTTCGGACCTGATAGAGTGACCTGAAAGTACTTTGGTGAATGCTAAATTAAAATACTGGTTATGACTAGATGAAATTCTTTTTGAAAACGAAATGAAGTTGAAGAGAATCCCCTTTGTTGGGAAGATTTGTCTTAATCGACATGCTATAGTATGTGCCAAATCGATTGAGAAAATTGGACAATGGCCTTTCGGTCGTTTAACCAGGGGTTACAAACCTTCAATATATAGGCACGTTTTATATGTAGTACTTTCTTTATTTATAATGATTTTTCATAATGACTAATATAATATATATTTATTTACTATTATTAAAAAGTCAAGTTTAAGATCGCTGTAGAAGAAAAATCAACTATTGTTATAAAGTACTTTATTCATTTAACAACAAAACGCATTGATTTACAACACATATTAAGATTCGAGTGATAACACCGAATAAGTACGTACTTATTCAAAAGATAAAACTTTATTTTCAATATTATATAAGAACTTTATTTTTATTCGGTGCATGCGGATCGGCCCAAAAAAGCTGACGCATCTCTGGCTGCCATTGTCACGTTTCTTTTAGAACGAACTGGCGTAACGCGCGTTTTGTTTATTTTATAGGGATGAATTTGCAAAAGCTCATTATGGTGATTATATTGCTTCAAATATTTTTTTTTAAATATGAAACTGTTATTAAATGAATTGCTGCGTTACTTACCGACCATGAAGCACCGACCCTCCGGGAAGTCTGCAGTCTGCGAACATGTTCAAGATCGTCCCCACCATTACATTAGATTTGATAAACCACAAATCCTCGCAAAAGAACACCGATTCCTACCAAGGATAATACGCGAGGCTATTGAAATTAACAAACATCCAAATTTCAATAGAGACGATGGATGGGTGCTGCCACCTGCTGGGGATCCTATAATTAACAAAATTAAACCCAAACCCAAGCATACCACTGCAAAACTTCATGATACTATAAGCTCGTTTTGTTAAATCAGAACAAAAATAAATATTCAAAAACTGAAGGTAACCGGACTAACTGAAGGTAGCATGACATCGGGGCGTCGAACATCTCAGTCCCCCCCCCCCCCGTGACCAAGGGTGCTGTAAAGCACCTGAAACGTCGGGATAGTAAAAATAAATTAAAGTAGTAATTAAACGCGATAAAATCCGTAAATAATAGTTTTATTCAATATCCAGTCATTTTAATAACCAACAGCGGAAAATGCTGGAAACTTACAATGCCTATTACGGCTCCTACCATCTTGATGGGGGCCATACCGAGGCCCGAAACCTGCTGGGCAAAAGAAGCTCATGCAGACGACACGTTTGAAGTTATGCCGCCATCTACACATCGCACGAGATCTTTTCGGAAAATCTCTTATTCACCTCTAACGATATTTAAGTGATCAGGTAGATTGATACATTCTCTTAAGCCACACTTTTAAGCAACCACATGGCGATGAATGTATAATGATATTGTACTATTTCAAGACCGGGTAGAAAATAAAAGGGTTGATTCCAACTATTACACTTTATTTTACTTTCTGTAATACTATTTCGAGTCCAGGTAGAAAACAAAACGGTAGATTTAAACTATTATACTTTGATTCACTTTACAATTTAAACTTATACACAATTCAACTTTACTTCACGTCTTACTGCGACGACTCGAGTTGAGCTAACTAATGCCACTCTCCATTTACTAATCAACCTTTCGCACTCGTTAGCAGGGTGGGGCGGCATCATTTCCGCCCCACTCTTTTACAGAAATCAAAACGTTATCCTTCCGGTTAAATTATATTACTTTATCCATTATCCGTAATCATTAATGTTAACAACTAATAGTAATTGTAATATAAAGTTAAATCGATTAATTCTGTTATAAACAATAATATAATCGTTATTAACCTAACATTAATCTAACAATAATAGTTATTAACCTAACAAAAATACTACCTATTGGCATGGCTTCGCACGGGTGATTTTTGGATTTCGACAACAGCGCCATCTACCGGGTCCAACTTTTTAATTAAATTCGGTCAAGCCGTTTCGTGGGAGACAAGATAGAGGGGAGAGGAGAGGGAGAGGATTTATAATCGTTTGGCAGGAATTTGGCGCAGTAAGGTGTTTTGTTTGGTAGAGGTTTGGTCCCCGATTATAATAATACCACTCACATTAAAAGGTAACGCACCGTTTTTGAAAAAATAAATAAAAACAATTATAACCTAAAATGCGTAAAGTATGGAAAATTATACATTTTTTATTATTAAACTGACTTTACGGCTCTGGGTTCTAGCTCTTCCGAGAAAAAATTATACGGTATTACTGTGAAAGCTGGATAGCACACAGAATTTTGTATATGTGCGACAAGAACGTGAGACTAGTGTCACATTATTCTACTCACCCACACCCAAAGAATTGAGTCTCAGTGGCGTATCGTCAAAAGATATATCGGTAAAGACAACTATAATAATAGAGAAAATTTTACCGACTTAATATATGGATATTTTATTTAATTATTGTTTTAATTATTGTTAAAAAAAGCTGAAGGTACTCCGGGTTTAACAATGACATCGGGACGTCAGTCATCTCAGTCCCCCGTGACCATGGGTGCTGGAAAGCGCCCGAAACGTCGGGAATTAAAAATAAAAAGTAAAAATAAACGCGATAAAATCCGTAAAAGTAGTTTTAATCATGTGTAGTGTTCGCGTAAATATAAGAAATCAATAAAGAAATGATTATAATATACTGTGTTTTATTTCTAAATCGTTTTAAGCTGTCGGGACAGTTAATTAATGGGGCCAGGCCTCTGTCACTCTTGCTACCTGCGTGAAATAATTAACTAAAAACGCGAGGCGCCCTGGGCGTTATACGCAGTCGGGGCTAGCGCGATGTAGGCGATTCAATGTTAAAGTTTTTTAACGCTGTTTACGTAAATAGTTTAATGTAAATACTTGTTGAAATAGTTTTTTGTGTTTAGTATATTTAATTGTAGGTAATAATAGTTGTGAACGTTTTAATGTATTTTAAAAATTATATATTATGTATATTACCTATTTGATAAATTATAATAGCAAAACGTCGTTCCTACTATAACTGTTGCGTGGATGGATACTAAATGAAATGACCAACAAAAGGTTTCATATCATTCTTTAAGTTACCGAAGAATTTTAGAAGGAAATTATGAAAGGTGAATTTATGTAATTTTTTTTTGTTACATAGGTACTTACAGCAAAAAAGAATTAAGTAATAATTTGGTCTACAGGAGAAATACCTAAGTACTTTATTACAAAAATTAGTTAAAATTTACTTCACTATCTACTAATAAAAATATTTTAAGTTATAATAACACAAAATACTGAAATTAAAACTTTGTATACTAAGAAGATTTTAAGTAAGTAGAATAGATCACATTTCTGTTAGGAATCGTATTTCAGGTTTATTTGTTGTTTACACTATCTACCTATTTTTTCCGTACCAAGCGTTGCGATTCCTAACGAATGACCTTGCAATTTGCACGCATTAGGCATCGTAGAGCTCACATAGGGGCGAAAGTATGTTCAGTCGATCATAGTCAGAAGAGGTACTTCACCTAAGTGACATAATTAATATTTCGCAATGTATTTTTTACCTTCTATTGACATCCCTTAATAACCACGGAAAGTCCGCCGTGACTTAGGAAGCGGAAAAGATGCAAGGTAATGTCCATATTACTTTGCATCTTTTCCGCTAACGCGCAGCGATAAAGTTTTATTTAGCTTGCGTGCGCGATTTATCTGTTTAATAATAGTTATGTAGGCTATTAAACGTCGGCAAGCAGTTGACATCAAAGCAGGTGAGTGCAAGAGTGAGCGCAGCGAGCTTGGGACTTAAGGCACCCCGACTCGGACAGGTTAGGTTAGAAGGGGATGGCGGATCCGCCATCTCCTTTGTGGTTATTTTTTGTAAACCACTTAGCAGTAAAAGCCCCGCGAAGCTGGGCTCCGTCGACCGGGCTTCCCTTGACTGCGCTACGTAGTGCTTCCCTCCCCCAACTCTCTCCCCCCATAAATCAGGTTTATAGTCAAAAACATAACCTGAAAATGAGATTTTTAAAAATTTATAAAAAAAAACTGAGCATGTGTCCGGCAGGAGTTGGAAGTGGGGGCGACTCTACAACTACCCCGCCACCCACCCCCAAAATTCATTTGAGGTTAGTTCTATGGGATTTTCTTTTTGATTTTTCTCAAGAACGGTGCATTACCTTTTGATGTAATTGGTATTATTATAATCGGGGACCAAACCTCTACCAAATAAAACACCTTACTCCCCCAAATTCCTGCCAAACGATTCTAAATTTCAACCAGATAGAGAATTAAATTTTCTTTCATTTTGATTTTATATTGCATAGCTTTGCTATAATCTGCCGTTTCTCTGCTTCTTTTCTTTAGCAGTCTATAACAGTCCACTACTGGACATGGAACTCCCGTTTCACTTCTCGTCCCGTCTGAGAAGTTTGCTTGGCATAAATGATAGTTTAGTAGTCATCTATCAGAGACAAGACCTTTATGTCATTTTTCTTAGTACACTCACACCTCAGCTTGGAAGACACCGTTTTTTATTTAAAGAGACTCAAATTAGAAAAAAGTTAAGTAGCTACGAGGGTGACACTGAAAGTTCTTAGAAAATCAAAAACTGAACAAACTAGCAAGTTATTAGTTTTATTATATTTTTTTCAAAAGGTTGTCCATTTACATCAATACATCGCTGCATCTGATGGTATCAGCAGACTGTCTCTTAGATTCATGACCATAACAACAAATCCGACTTTCGTCACCCGTAAGTATGTCGAACACAGCATTTGAGTTAATCTTAAAATAGTACAAAAGAAACCATATCTGCTTAATTGAATCTGAAAATCTGATTCATAAAATATTTTGAAATTCTGTTTTCAAACCGATTGCTTCTGGAGCATAGAGTTTTTATCATGGTAGTGTCCCTCATTATAGTTGTATCAAGGATGCAACATAAATGCCATCGATCGAGCACCGATTGACCAGAAACGGAGCTAATTCTAATTTTATTTAAAAAAACGCGATACTTGTACAATACAGAAATTCTCGATATCGTAGGGTTAATATTAAAAAGTAAATGAACCTAATAATAATACAAGTCGACCTTTAGGTAAAAATATGGTAGTTTCGCTTAGTATTATAGGCATACTATATACTACAAACTATGAAATAATGGTACAATTAGGATAATTATACTACGAAATCCGACCCTGGTTACGTCGTGTTATGATATGACGTTCTATTATGACAGATGCGCTACTTTTTCTTGTATGAAAAAGTTATGAGTAACATATTTAAATGGGCCCATCTTCCCTTTTGAAATCATTGCTGATAAGTCAGTCTTTTGTCAGTCTCTATCATACGCGGCACAACACTAATTTTATCTTCAGTCGTCGCCGTAGAAGGCCGTCCCTCACGCAGATGATCGGTGATATTAACGCAACCACGTTTAAACTCATTAAACCACTTGTAAACAGTGGCACGAGATGGGTCTTCATCGTGAAAATACGATCGAAATCTATCATAACTTTCTTGTTGACTTAAATGATATCGAAAGTAAAAAAAAAAAATTCATTGTACGAAAATTTTCTCGCGTTAAATTCATGCTGACGTGACACAGAAAATTTTTGATTGGCCGCCAAATCGTGAACAAATGACAAATTATTAAAATCCATACACAATAATATTGGCAGAGTTCCATTTTCATAATTTGAACTTTTTAATTATATCGTTTACAAGTGGCCAGTTTAAAAATTTTCAGTGTCGCCTTGAATATAAGGACTTCTTACATTTACGCGAATACTATACGTTAAATGAAACGTCGGGAATTAAAAAGTCTGAATTAAACGCGATAAAATCATAATATATTATTTTTAGTTTTTTTTATCGATGGGAGGTGTGATATAGTAGCTCACAACTCCCACGAAATTTTGTGTTTAGTAATAAGGAAAGCCTAATTAAAATTATCAAACCAGTCACACATCTCTTACTTTACACAACCCCAACATTTGCATTTGTTCCAGGTCACCACTCCCAAGTGATATCACCATCTGTTACTACCTGAGTATCGCCTACGCCTCTACTCTAGGTGGTTGCGGTACTCTAGTGGGAACAGCGACTAACTCTGCGTTCAAAGGAATTTTTGACTCGTAAGTCACTTTTATTTAAACAAACATACAAAATGTATATGCTTTAATAAAGTTGGTTACTCAGCCAATGAGGCATCCACGACTTTTTCTGCCACCAGGGCAAATATTTGCAAGAATTCATAGCGGGGGAAGTTAATTTGTTAGAAAACTGTAGAAATTAATGTTGCTTTCTGAAATATATAATTTTTTTAGCGTGCTGTTGAAAGTGGATACTGTGGCCCAATGACATCTACATGTATCCTCAATAACGAATCAAAATGCAGATGCGTTGTCACCCGTGAGGACTCGAATGCCTCGATTCCAGTAAAAAGGATCAAAAATCAGGAAAAACGGTCTCCGGACCTCTACACTCACCATATGAAACACAGCAGTGTAAAGCTGCTATTTTGCGCTGGTATTCTGTGAGAGCAAGTCCTTCCCTGGTCGAGCCGACCCATTCATGCTACAACTATATTAGTAATATAGTTGCAGAATGGCTCTACCACGTCTATATTTTATATTAATTAGATATTAGATATCTTATATTAATTAGATTAGAAATGAATAAACCAATAATGAGTTACAAATGAATAAGAATTACTAAAATTAGAAGAAAAGAAAACAGTGAAAATTTGTAAATAAATTAAGCCATTGTTTTGTGCATAATTCGAAAAACTTTGAATTTAGTCGCAACTTTTCAATGATGATGACATTATGTGATCATCTGCGAGCGACATGACCCTAATTGATTATGATGACCGTAAAATCATTAGCCCTCATTGTTTACTTTTTGTTGTATAATTATTTTAAATTGGCCAAAATATTGTCTTTCCATGTGAAGCCGACGCAATTTTGTAATATACAATATAAATTATTAAATTTCCATTGCAGTGAGTTCCCCGAAATTTCTGGATCTGTAAACTTCTTCTGGTTTATGGCGTACAGCACACCAGCAATGCTTCTAATGCAGTTACTCGTCTGGGTTTCACTTCAAGTCACCTTTATGGGGTTGTTCAGGTTAGTATTGTTCACTAACAGTCAACTGCTTTTAAAAATATACTTTGTATTGAATGAAACTAGTTTTTTTTAAAGATTTTATAGCGCTTAGCATGTGGGAGTACCCTACTCTCAACATGCTGCTATGTGACGTGACGGAAACTAAATCAATGAAAAGGGGATGTTTTAAAAAGTAGATATATTACACTAAAAAGTCAGCCTATTTTTTATTATTATTTTGTTTAGTTGTATTTACAAAAAAAATATAGTTAAAAATTATCTGTACGGCTGTAGGTTAGTCTGTGCACTTGTTTGTCTTCACGTTTCAGAAAAATATACGCAATGAAATGAAATAAACCTTTATGAATAAGTTTCCGTTTATCCTCAGGATGATCCCTACTGCTTGTTATCAGATTAATAGATGTTTTAACGGTATTTATTTTATGAAAAAAAATTTCATGAGGCTTGCTCTTTTGAATTTTTTTTTATATAGAAGAGGGGGCAAACGAGCATGTGGCTCACCTGATGTTAAGATGACCTGACCTGACCTGATGAGATCACCTGATGTTGTTCCAAACTATTTCTGTATAATTTATTTATTTTTATTTCCCTACGTTTCGAGTACTTCGCAACACCCATACCATGGTCACGGTAGTTGAGGTTTTCAACGTCTCGAAGTCATAGCTATCTATGACATTAAAAATACTTATTTTTGTTCCAATCTACGTAGAAAGGAACTTACAGCAAAGACGACATAAGCTAAAAGACTAAAAATTTATAATTTTAAGGTGGCGGGTGCAACAAAAAACGCTATACGGTACGGTTCATAAAATTTTATAAAATCCGAGGCTATTTTCATTCAATGTGTATTCGCTTAAACATAATAAATCATTATTATATTTTTATAGCCTATTTAATTGTTTTTCTTGCTTAAGAAAACTTTCTAATCAAGCTTGGAAAAATAAACCTCATTATTTCGTGTATAAAATGCATTTTTGTTTATTTCTTTTATTTCAGACCAAACAGTGAGGCAGCTAAGAATGTGAACAAGGCGTCTTCTGGCTCCTTTACTACAATGAAAGTGATTAAAGATCAATACAGAAATCTCGGCCCTGTCACCTTCCACGAAAAGGTATTTTTTCTTGTCTTTAATTGGATAAATTAGAAAAATATTTATCAAATCTATATATTAATATGTGATGAGAAAACTTTGTATCCCTTTTGATTGTGGGATTTAGCATAGTCAAAATATATATCGAAAAGGAGTGCAGAAAGCTTAAATTGAAATCGAAAATTCAAGACAGTTTGTCGGTTCTTCGAATGATATGGCCGGCCCGTTGCCATTTCAGCTTACTAATCTATTGGGGTACGTCGGTCACTCTCGTTCTACTGCGGATATCCTCATTTCTGAGTTTATCACACAGAGAAACCCCGAGCATAGCCCTCTCCATAGCTCGCTGAGCGACGTTGAGCGTCCTCATACGGCCGGCAGTGAAGGACCATGTCTCAGTTCCATCACTGGCAACACACACTGGTTGTACAGTCTCGTTTTCAGGTTTTGAGGCATAGCTGACGAAAAGACGGGTCGTAGTTCCCGAACGCTACCCAGCCGAGTTGAATCCGTCTAGTGACCTCTCGGCTGAAGTTGGACTTACCTAGTCGGACGATTTGTCCCAGGTAAACGTACTCGTCAACGACTTCGAGCTTAGTACTCCCAACAACTACCGGCATAGGTGAGACATAGACGTTACACATGACCTTCGTATTGTCCATGTTCATCTTAAGACCTATCTGTTGGGAGGCACTGTTGTGGTCATTGAGCGTAGTGCTTAGGTCCTCCAGCGATTCTGCCATTAGGACTATATCGTCGGCAAATGAAGGTGAGTGATGTACTTGCCATTTATCTTAATACCGTATCCTTTCCAGTCCAGTAACTTGAAAACGTCTTCCAATGCAGCGGTGAAGATTTTCGGGGATATAACGTCATCCTGTCTTACACCTCTCTGCAGTTGGATAGGTTTCGTACTCTGGTTCTGTACTCGGATAGCCATTGTAGCCCTACTGTACAAATACTTCAGCACTTCGATATACCGACAGCACTGACCTCTACGAGAGGAGGTTCTGCATACGTTGCTTTTAGAAGCAGAGCATACTGTAAATTCCAGACCTCTGGTAACATTCAGTATGGATAGTCCTGAAGAGGGTTTGACACCCAATCATTTTCTTCTGGGACGCTCGTGTGGTGATCGACCACCTGGATTATTTTTAAAGCAACATCTGACGGGTCAACTCAATTGGAAATCTGCACAGAGGTTAGCCGACCATTTTTGGACAAGATGGCTAAAAGAATACATGCCTACTTTAATACCTTGAACAGGTAATAACGGAAAGTTTATGGAGCCTAAAGAAGGTGATATTGTCTTGATAATAGATCATTCGTTGCCACGAAATACGTGGCCCAAAGGCAAGATTAATAGGACGCTACCGGGACCAGACGGTCACACCAGAGTGGTTGACGTCATTACTAGCACAGGTATCTTGAGGAGACCTACATCCAGAATAATAGTCCTGGTACCCGCGACGCCTCCCAAATGATGGTGCTGATGCACGGGGGGGGGGGGAGATTGTTGGCGACGCGCCTATAAGAATATTTCAATTTATTAGTAAACCGATTACGAATAGCTTCTAAAAAGCAAATTATCAAGCAACAATGTTCCGATAAGAAAATGCTTAGTTGAATCTTAAAGAAATATCGAATTAATGATATGAAGGTCTTGGGTTCGACTCCCAGGCCGGAATAGTTTATCGTTTTCTTAGTAATATCTTTTAATAAATGCATATAGGGAATTTTTAAGATATAAATTATGTTACTGGATTTGTTCCCCGGTTGAAATCATCTTTCCAATGATG
The DNA here is from genome assembly GCA_036936625.1 of Parnassius smintheus behrii. NCBI lineage: Eukaryota > Metazoa > Arthropoda > Insecta > Lepidoptera > Papilionidae > Parnassius > Parnassius smintheus. The sequence continues at coordinate 43,295,861 of JAUPFT010000017.1, forward strand.
TTGATTTGAAGAAATATTAAAATAAAGTTGGAGACCGGATTTGTTTCCCGGTCGAGATGATCGCTGTGCATAAGTAGAATTAATGGAAATTAATTGCATAAGTATTGTCTTATGTGAGTTTGATATGTTTTGTGAAAACAAATGCCTATTTTCTATGATTGATTTATGAAAACATTCACTTATATTGTTTGATAAGAAACAGGATAACTGATAAGAATCTGACTAGAAATAGTTTTCTACGTTTGAGAATTATGTAGAACCATTTATTCACCTAGTATTGTTGATATTAGACTTTCCATTTTTACTGATAGTCGATAGCCGTGCAAAAGTTAGTTGTTCAAATAGTGTGAGATCGTAGACGCACGCTAGCCACGTACTTAGGAGGCCAAATACGTAGAAATCTAAATATTTGCAATTTCAGCAATTTATGTAAAAATGACTTGTAAAACATTTCAGATTGACTGTACGTGTAAAAGAGGTGAATTCTGTGTTATTTTTATGTGAAAATTCCTGTGAATAAGTGAAATAATGATAGTTTTGTATAAGAAATTTAAAAGTGTTTCAATAGTGAAATGAATAGAGAAAATGTAAATTAAACTATTGTATTGGCTAAGATATGTATAATTTCAAGTGGAAAACATTGTTTTAACTTTCTACGTTAAATATTTAAGAAATTTCAACTTTAAACATGTGAGTAAAATAGGCATATTTTGTTAAATAAATAAAAGGTTTTTTGTGATATGAAAATGCAATGTATATCGTAGTATAGATATTTTTTGTGCTATCTTTACAAGTAAATTGTATAAATGTATGTCTTATACAAATAAAGTTATTGAGTAAACCGTGAGAGAGTGATAGAACAAATTGATGTGATTGAGTTGCGCAAGCGCACGAATGGCGCGGCTCACTTTCGCGTATAGCTCTGGGGTAGCTCAGTAAACGAGTTTTCTTGCAATTCGTTCGGGAATCAGATCAGCAGTCAATAAGAAGAAGAAAGAAAAAGTGTAGGGAAGTGATAGGGAAAAGTAATTACTCTTTTACGGAACGGTTTGAAGATAATTGATGTTTTATTCCCAAGGAATTCGTCCCTCGAAATAATACAGTCCACATCGAAGAATTAAGGCGTTGGGACCGGGACGACTTCGGAAGACCCGTAATACAAGTACACTGGACTGGCTATAAACCGTGACATGATGAAGCGATTTGATTTCAGCCATTTTGGCGCTGACAGCAGAAGTGCACGTCCACGGAACTAATAATAGGGATAAGACAGTATATCAAATTATATCGATAAAAATTCTATACCCTACCTATACCTAAATAAATAGAAGACTCTATGGATAGATGGACTCTACCCGTAACGTCCATTCTATTTATGTATCATATTAATATAACACCATTATCATTCATCATCATTAAAACCATTCACAAGTCCACGGCTGAAAATAGGCTTCCCCCAGGGAATGCCACAAAGCACGGTCCTGAGCTACCTGAATCCAAATTTACGGATATACTATATATATATATATATATATATATATATATATATATATATATATATATATATATATATATATATATATATATATATATAATATATTCGACGCTCTTCCCCACCATTACATCAGATTTGATAAACCACAAATCCTCGCAAAAGAACACCGATTCCTACCAAGGTTGATACGCGAGGCTATTGAAATTAAAAAAACATCCTAATTTCAATAGAGAAGATGGTTGGGTGCTGTCATCTGCTTGGGATCCTATAATTAACAAAATTAAACCCAAACCCAAGCATACCACTGCAAGACTTCAAGATACTGTAAGTTCGTTTTCCGTAAATCGGACCAAAAATTAATATTCAAAAACTGATGGTAGCCGGGCTAACAATGACATTGGGACGTCAAACATCTCAGTCCCCCCCCCCCGTGACCATGGTTGCTGTAAAGCACCCGAAACATCGGGAATTAAAAATAAGTAAAATAAACGCGATAGAATCCGTAAATTTAGTTTTATTCAATGTGTAGTGTTCGCGTAAATTTAAGAAATCACTACCTGAATCCATCAACTTCCTGCATGTCTTACCAGGTTTTGACTCCATCTAGTGAGGGAACGTCCTACACTTCACCTGCCGGTACGGGGCTGCCACTCGAGAACCTTTTTTCCCCATCTGTATTCGGTTCTTCGAGCTATATGGCCGGTCAACTTCCACTTCAGCGTACTAATCCGTTGGTCGATGTCGGTCAATCTGGTTCTGCTGCAGATAGCCTCATTCCTAGGTTTGAACCCCTGAGCATAGCCCTCTTCATAGCTCGCTGACCGACTTCGAGCTTCCTCAACGGCCAGCAGTGAAAGACCTCGTCTCAGATCCATAGGTCATCACGGGCAACACGGACTGGGTGTACAATCTAGTTTTGAGGTATTCCTGACGAGAAGATGTGTTGTAATTTCACGAACGCTGCCCAGCCGAGTTGAATCCGTCGATTGACCTGTCGGTCGAAGTTTAACTTACCTACCCGTCGGACTATTTGTCCCAAGTAACAATACTCGTCAACAACTTCAGCTAAGAGCTCCCAAAAACCACCGGCATAGGTGTGACATGGACATTACACATGACTTTTGTTTTGTCCATGTTCATCTTTAGACGTATCCGTTGGGAGACACTATTGAGGTCATTGAACATAATGCGTAGGTCCTCCAGCGATTCTGCCATAAGGACTATATTGTCGGCAATTCGAAGGTGAGTGACGTCCTTTCCAGTCCAGTAGCTTGAAAACGTCTTCCAATGCAGCGGTGAAGAGTTTCGGGGAAATAACGTCACCCTGTCTTACACCTCTGCAGTTGGATAGGTTTCGTACTCTGGTTCTGTACTCGGATAGTCATCGTAGCCCTACTGTACAAACACTTCAGCACTTCGATATACCGACAGTCAACTTGGCACCGCTGAAGAAACTGTAGCACCGCCCAAATTTCGACGGAATCAAAGGCTTTCTCATAGTCCACATACGCCAGGCAAAGTGGCAGATTGTACTGTTAGGACTTCTGTACAATTTGCCGAAGGGTATATATGTGGTCTATGGTACTACAGCCTTTTCGGAAACCTACTTGTTCGGGAGGCTGGAAGTCGTCGAGTCTGCGTGCGAGACGTATGATTCGTAATGATTGAATCGAATAATTCTCAAAAACAGCACGTGGATGCGAATCAGAAGGGATATCGGTCTTGTAGTTCTTCACGAGAGCGTTGTCACCTTTATTGAAGAACAAGACCACCACACTTCTGCTCCATGCATCATGGTGTAGTGCCACCATGAAGTACGGAATTAAAGAGGTTCTGAAGGACTTCAAGTACCGGTTTTCCACCCGCTTTCAGAAGCTTTGCTGTAATTCCATCCTCGCCCGGGGACTTGCCGTTTCTAAGATGCTGGAGAGCCATTCTAATCTCGCTCTGACTGACGTCCGGGATATCATAGGAATAGTGTCGGATAAGACTTGCTCTTTGATCGCTACTCACACTTGCGTGTGGCTCCGACGATGACGTGTACAGCTGCCCATAGAATCACTCAATCTCACTCAAAATGTCAGGTGTCCCGGAAATGATGCTGCCACACTCGGTCTTTAGCTTTGACAGTTGATTCTTTCTGACAGACAGATCTCTGGCAAATATTTGATCCTTGGTTCCGCTCAATCGCTTCTTTAATACTGCGCACCTACCAAGCGCGGCAAAAGTGGCTAATGACCATCTATGAAGTAATCTAAGCAATAACTGAGAGAAAAAATCGACGGCTTCGTGGCATAGTGAGTTGCGGCGCTGGGGTTACCGCACGATCGAATCCCACTCCGAACAAGTATTTGTATCGTCATCATGATTACAGCCTTTCCCAAGTTCATTGCTGAACACCCTGCAACCTGCATTCATCGACTTCTTGCATGTCTTACCAAGTCGTTACTCCATCTAGTGCGGCGACGCCCTGGACTTCGCCTGCCGGTACGAGGCTGCCACTCGAGAACCTTTTTTCCCTATCGGTTATCGGTTCTTCGAGCTATGTTGCCAGCCCATTTCCACTTCAGTATACTAATCCGTTGGGCTATGTCCGTTACTTTAGTTCTACTGCGGATATCCTCATTCCTAAGTATATCACGCATAGAAACAAAAGAGTATTTGTATGGCCTACAAATAATTGTTCTGGGTCTGGATGTTTGTCCTCGTGAAATTTATGTATGCAAATTGCCTCTACGGTACAGAAGAAAGTCGTGTGGGGGCGGGGGGGGGGGGGGGGAAAGTTTTTTTTAAAATAAATAAAAATGACATGTTCAGCAGTGGACTTTGGCAGGCTATAATGTATGAATGAATGCAATCATGTATTTATTGCAGGCTTCTGGTTTCCTGTTCATCCTGGCAGTGTTCCTCTACATATTCCGCAAGCCCGGCTTCATGCCCGGGTGGGCGGATGTCATCACAACAATGTGAGTAATGTTCTTACGGCTTTATACGTGATCATGCTACAAAATCGTATTTTAATATTGAAATAAAACTAATTTTTACGGATTTAATTTAAAAAATTATTCCAAATTTCCGATGTTTCGAATAACTTACATCACTCATAGTAATTTTAAACTCTGGATTATTTAATATTTTTATGTCATAATTAATCTTGGCTACTTTCAGGTCTTTCGATCTATACTGTACAAACTCAGTGTATTTTGAAGGCATTAAGGATTCTCATTAGGAAAGAATATAATTTGAATTTAGAATTTGAATTAAATTTAATTTGGAATTTAAAATAACTAAAATTTAACACGAAAAAGCATAATTAAAACTGGCAAAACTTACAGCTAAAATTTGTGTATATAGTAATAACGCAACATAGATAAGTGCGTTATCGGAATCAGTAATCAAACGTATAGAAATTACTTTTATTTCTTAATTAAAATTTTAATTTTAATTTCAAAAAATTAATTTGTAAATTGTACGTGGTTTTTTACCTCTGCCTTGTTCGGGGACCGGTAAGGAAGGGTCTTTGTCAAGAGGATTGTCTAAGATCCCGCTTTACCAATGTTCGTGTCAGTAGAGGTAATAAAACCACATACAATTAGCAAATAAATTATTACATACAATTTGCAAAAAAATTATTACTGTATAAATTTTCAAAAAAAAAAAAATTATTTGTATACGTTTGAATACTGATTCTGATATCGTATACTTATCGGGAACCACAGGATTTTGTTACATGTTGTATGTTGCTTTCCAAATTAGGATTTAGATTAACCAAGCACATGGCTAGTATTAAATCACATGTAGTTTTGTATATAACTGGTGCTAAACATCACGGCATGCTCGTATCACTCCCCGAAGTTGCTTGCAAAATCAATGGACTGTTGATCTGTTCCTGACTACACGCAGAATACGCGCATAGACGCAGAGTTACGGAAAACGGCCCGTCATAAACTAAACTATATATTCTTTTAAATGTAATTATTATACTATATATAAAGTAAATATTTAACTATAATAAATTATCATATAGTTATATATATATATATATATATATATATATATATATATATATATATATATATATATATATATATATTCATATCTAACTTTTAAACGTGGTATAGCCACGCTACATCTATGTTATAGTTGTGGCACGACTCGACTGCATAAGGACCACGCTCTCATCAATTTAAATGTAAAATAGTAGTTTAATGCTTCTGTGTTTCATATGGTCAGTGTAGAGAACTGGAGACCCGTTTTACTGGAAATGAGGCTATATAGTATAAAAAAGAGCTTATATCATGTTTAAAATTATACAGGAAGGTAAAAGACGGCGTAACGTCCATGTTCATTGTGGTCCTGATGTTCATCCTACCCATGTCTATGGACTTCATCAAGTTTTTCTCATCGTCTGCTTCATGTGAGTATTTCACGCTATAACTAAAAATTGGTTGCCTGTAAAGTCGGTATACGGGCGAAAGTTTTACGTGACAACGACTTTGAGTGGTAAAATAATTTTAATGTGAATATTCATTCGTATAGTAGGAAGAAGGATGAAATAACACTTTTTATGTCTGTCTCTCTCGCTCTTAGGCGGGCTAACCATGCCCGAGTGGAAGGGACGCGTGCCTCTCACTCGCTCTCATTGTGAGCGCATAACGTGAGCGGAGCGTAACGCAGTTTCTTGAAGTGTCACCCGGCAAACCAATTTATAAGACGTTGTCACGTCAAAAACATACAGCCTTTTCGTGCTGCATATAGCCTTTTCGTGCTTACTGCCAGTGGTCAAAAACATTTTATAATAAAGTGCGAATCTGTACAATAATTATTATGATTGTTATTGAGTAGGAATTTAAGAATATTTTATATTTCATCAAATATCTAAACATTTATGAAGAATTTTATGATATTGTAAATGGAAGAATGATAACCCTTTCGTGCCTAACTGCCAGTGGTCAAAAACGTTTTATAATAAAGTGCGAATCTGTACAATAATTATTATGATTGTTATTGAGTAGGAATTTAAGAATATTTTATATTTCATCAAATATCTAAACATTTATGAAGAATTTTATGATATTGTAAATGGAAGAATGATAACCCTTTCGTGCCTAACTGCCAGTGGTCAAAAACGTTTTATAATAAAGTGCGAATCTGTACAATAATTATTATGATTGTTATTGAGTAGGAATTTAAGAATATTTTATATTTCATCAAATATCTAAACATTTATGAAGAATTTTATGATATTGTAAATGGAAGAATGATAACCCTTTCGTGCCTAACTGCCAGTGGTCAAAAACGTTTTATAATAAAGTGCGAATCTGTACAATAATTATTATAATTGTTATTGAGTAGGAATTTAAGAATATTTTATATTTCATCAAATATCTAAACATTTATGAAGAATTTTATGATATTGTAAATGGAAGAATGATAACCCTTTCGTGCCTAACTGCCAGTGGTCAAAACATTTTATAATAAAGTGCGAATCTGTACAATAATTATTATAATTATTATTGAGTAGGAATCTAAGGATATTTTATATTTCATCAAATATCTAAAAATATATGAAGAATTTTCTGATATTGTAAATGGAAGAATGATAACCCTTTCGTGCCTACTGCCAGTGGTCAAAACATTTTATAATAAAGTGCGAATCTGTACAATAATTATTATGATTGTTATTGAGTAGGAATCTAAGGATATTTTATATTTCATCAAATATCTAAAAATCTATGAAGTATTTTCTGATATTGTAAATGGAATGATAATGATGGTGTATTTTAGTCTTTAATAAAAAAAAATAATAAAACATTTCGTAATTTTTGTTTTAAATAAAAATGTTAATTTGTTTAATCTCTGTTGAAATTTAGTATGATAAAAACCTTCATTTCGTATTATAAAACTATTAATTTGAATTAAAATTGAAAAAACTTAAAAAAGCTTAATTATTAATAATTAGTGTTGCCACCTCTTACATTAACTACACATCGACATCGATGGTTCACACTTAAAATTAAATTGTCAATATAAATGTCTTGCTGTGAATGACGTCACATGTTCTTTGCATCTCTAAAGTTCGTAAAGTTGTTTTTCCGTCGCCAAATTTGGCGGAAAACCTCTCAAAGCTTTTCGTTGTAACAGTCCCAAGCATGCTCGATAGGATTTAACACGGGCGACTGTGCAGGCCAATCTAAAACTAGCATATCGTGGGCGGATTTTAGCGGGAACTTTGCCGTCGACGGATTGTCGCTACTGGTTTGTCGCTTGATTAATGGTTTGAAGTGGATTTTGATTCGTAAAAGTGATGCGATTTTGTGAATTAAGTATCTGCGTGTGTAAAATTATTAGACGAAACAAATTTATATTAACATGGAAGTTAATATAAACTTAACGGTTTATATTAACATGGAAGTACCATGTTAATATAAACCTCCAGTTAATTTGATCGCTTGGTTGCCTTATGAACTTGGTGGCTGTCATCATCCACTGTCCGCTGGGTTGAGCTGTCGTCAAAATCTCCCAAAAACTTCGCAATGTGACGCATCAGCATATTGTGAAGAATTTTTTCGTGGTAGAGCCATGCTGCAGTTATATTAGTAGTATAGTTGTAGCACGAATGGGTCGGCTCGACCGGGGAAGGACCACGCTCTCACAGAATACCAGCGTGAAATAGTAGCTTAATGCTGCTGTATTTCGTATGGTGAGTGTAGAGAACCGGAGACCCTTTTTACTGAAAATGAGGCATTCCGTCTCAGTCCTCACGGGTGACAACGCATCTGCATTTTGATTTGTAATGGAAGATAGATGTAGATGTCTATGGGCCGCAGCAACCACTTACCATCAGGTGTACTGTGTGCTCGTTTGTCACCCTATTCTATAAAAAAAATATATATATAAAAATATTCCGAAGAAATGATCTGAGCCTCAGAAGGGCTAGAACCCAGAGCTGTAAAGCCAGTTAAATAAAAAAAATGAATATCGTGGTCTCGGAGAGCGACCTACACCAGCTGTGCCGTAGGGGAAGTAGCATTATCGTGCATGAGTTGAAATTCCTCGCCCATTTGGATTCTGTGTGGGCCATTAATAGGCTCCACTAGCTCCTCGTGGTATTTTTAGGCAGTCATTCTGCCTTGGATCCAAACCAGCTGAGTTAGTCCGCCAAGACGAATACCTGCCCACACCATGATTGTCCCGCTTTGGTATGAGTGGACCTCCTGAGAGCTGAGAGTGCCGTAGACGGCTAACTCTCCCTGGAGTTCTCTAAACGCGTGTTCTTCGTGAATCTGGATGAAACCCGAACCGGGACTCATTGGTGAACAGCACCTTAGACCATTATTCGTCACTCCATTGTAAATGTTCCCGAACTCACGAAAGACGCCGACCGTGATTGCCACGTTGCAATGCTGGAACACGTAGCGGTATTCGAGCATGAAGACCAACTTTATGCAACCTCCATCGCACGGTTTGGTCGCTTACCAGCAGCTGGTGGTTCCCCGGGAGCCTTTGTAGTAGTTGCATCGCTGTGATATTGTGTTGTCTTCTAGCGGTCATTTGGAGAAATCGATCCTGTCTCTGCGTACACAGCACAGCACAGCACAGTCCAGCTACATCCCCAGGACAGCGATAACATGACCGCAACCGTGATATTACGTTATGGCTGGTGTGTAGGGCCTCAACAACGACGCGCTGCATCACTTTCTAACATGCCCACGATTCGTAATATTTCATTTAGACTCAAATGACTCTTAAAGCTCACACGGCACGTAGAATGAAAAAAAAAACAATCTAATCACTTTTCGTTAAGAGCGCATATTCAAATATGTCAAAGTTGAAATCTACGCGATCGCTTTGGAACGGCGTAATATTGACGCACACTACAATGTTATCTCTGTGTGCGTGTCAGGGCGAGCGCGAGACCAGTTGCCTTTAAGCTTTCCACTATGGGATATAATATATATTTTATCCCGAAATATAAATTATATCCCACGATTGCCCTTCACACTGTGAGATATCCTATCCTATACTATTAAACGAGCAATTCTTGTATATATGTATATATATATATATAATCGGGATCTCGGAAACGGCTCCAACGATTTTCATAAAATTTAGTGTCCAGGGAGTTTCGGGGATAATAAATCGATCTAGCTAAGATTTATTTTTAGAAAATGTCTTTTTGTCCGTGTTTTTAGGCAATTAAAAACTGCTACAATATAGTTAGAATAAGAAGGTAAATTTTGACAGTTTGATAATGATTATAAATAGCTTATTGGTATAATGGGCGGTCACAAAATCGTAAAACCCCGGTTCGAGCCCAGACCGACCGACCGACTTTTTTATTTTTTTTTTCAAGTTTCTTTCTTTTTTGAGAAAATATATTTTTTTCGAGCCCTTTTTTTAGTATTTTTTAAAAACACGAAAATTTAAATAAAAATAATTGCACTCATGATTTTTTATTCAAATTACCAGTTCAGTTTTTTCTGTTATGTCGCTAAGATCAAAAAATATTATTTATAATTCATCAGTATGTAATTTGTATCTAAATATAATTTCCAAAACACACGAATTTAAAAAATCGAGCGAAAAATACCGAGCAAAGCTCGGTCAACCGGGTACTTACCTTTAAACGAGCAATACTTATATATATATATATATATATATATATATATATATATATATATATATATATATATATATATATATATATATATATAATCGGAGTCTCGGAAACGGCTCCAACGATTTTCATAAAATTTTGTGTGCAGGGAGTTTCGGGGGCAATAAATCGATCTAGCTAGGATTTATTTTTAGAAAATGTCTTTTTGTCCGTGTTTTTAGGCAATGAAAAACTGCTACAATATCGTTAGAATAAGAAGGTAAATTGGTATATTGGGCGGTCACAAAATCGTAATACCATGGTTCGAGCCCAGACCGACCGACCGACTTTTTTAAATTTTTTTTTTCAAGTTCCTTTCTTTTTTGAGAAAATCTATTTTTTCGAGCCCTTTTTTAGTATTTTTTAAAAGCACAAAAATCTAAATTAAACTAATTGCACTCATGATTTTTTATTCAAATAACCAGTTCAGTTTTTTCTATTATGTCGCTAAGATCAAAAAATATTATTCGTATTTCATCAGTATGTAATTTGTATCTATATATAATTTCCAAAACACACGAATTAAAAAAAAAACGCGCGAAAAATACCGAGCAAAGCTCGGTCAACCGGGTACTATCTTTTAACCAGTGTGAGTTCGTCATTGGACGATCTGAGGACGTAGCGGATGCGCGGAAGGGTGTGCGGTGTTCCTATACACCGCACACCCTTCCGCGCGGTAAAATATAATATGAAAATATCGCTCAGTAGATCGAAAAAGTATTTAAAGTTTGGGATGTAATATATATTATATCTCAGTGGAATTGGTTCCATTTAAAAGTATGGTGAACGATATTAATTTATATCTCGAGATGTAATGTAAATTGTATTATATCCCATAGTGGAAAGTCATAAAAGAATAAAAAACATAAAAGACATAAAAGAATAAAAAAATAATTTCCACATAATGGCTTATAGGTATAGTTAGTACTATTATTTATTCTGTTGTATAGTGTATTGAAATCGGAGTCTAATAATATGTGGAAATTGTTGTATTCTTTTAGTAAATTGATGTCGGCTTTACATTTTCACCCTATTGAGTATATTATAATATATGTTCTAATTGAAAAATATGTACTATATAAAATATGTATCATTTGATAAACTTTTATTCTGTTTCATAATGTAAACATAATTCATTAAACTAACAATTTCATTAGTGTCAGCGGGGATCGTACCCGGATTGCTCGCGTTTACGGCGAGCACTTCGCCCTTGAGCTACTCAACTCAAGCACGGCTCATATCTTTTTTATGTCTTTGTTTAATCACAACGTTATCTCCACACTAGAAATTTTTCTTATGTACATCGTAGGGGCAGTTTAAATACATTAATTTCACAAGGACAAACATCCAGACCCGGAACAATTATTTGTAGGTTATACAAATTTTTGTTCCGTCTGGGATTCGAACCCGCGGCGCTCAGCGCTACAACTCATTACCAAGTCACTCCGCCGCGGAGCCAAAGGTGAAAGCCAACGATTTTGTATTTTTTACTAGATCCGAATTGCTTATGTTTATTACCCAATTCTAAAAAAATATGTATGAAATGTAAATTTACCACCATTACATATTTAAACAATATTTCATTTAATATTTAAATATTACCGTTACCATATTTCAAAATTACTTACTACCAAAAATATCGCTTATAAAAGTCTCAATCGTTTAAAATGCTCGATGGTGCTATAGGTAGCTAGTTATAGTATGGTGTAGTATAAGCCCTATCGGTGTAACAACGCGATCGCGCGGTGTCGGTGAGAAAAAGTAATACGTCCTATCGTTGGAATTACCCGGAGCGTACTGAATCGGACCTCGGAGCTCGGACTCGGACGGCGTCAGCATGTGATGATTTATAGTATTTTTAAAATAATTATATAAAATAATTGACTAAATAAAACGAGCTAAAACTTTTTTTGGATATTTAACATTACATGTGTTTTGATAAAATAATTAAAATAGATATGTTTATAACCAAATATACGGAAAAAATTACATTGAACTTGACAGTTTTGGTGATTTTATAATATTGTTTTATAATGTTAAATCGAAATATTTTCGTAATTTAGGTTTTGCTATACACTAAAAGACTATATATTGCATTATAATAATGCTTAAAATGAAGTATTTTAGCTTATAATAATGGTTGTATTCAACCTGAAAGATAACTCTGACGCATATTTTCGTAAAACGCTGTGTAGGGATTGTCTTCGCTCTAAAAAACCGTCATTAAAAACCACTGAAGTAATATGTACTTACGTACTAGAACAGCTATCTCAAACAAAAAATGTGCGCTACTCTGTGTTCGCGCGGTTGGTTTTTTTTATCATAGAATAAACATAGGTAGAAAGATCAGTAGGTAAAAGTAGATTGCATTGTTAAGTAGGTAAATTACATGGAGAACAATATTTAAATTTCGTCATTTATGTTGTATATTATATTTGCGTATTTAATATAATATTACAAAATATTATATCACAATTACATTTTAATGATATTTTTATCTCAATATTTTAAAAGGTCAAATAAAAAAATATACTAAATGTATGTTTAACAAAACTTATTAACATAACATTTAAATTACAAATATATTTATTTAAATTAGAACAAGAGTCGCTCATAAATTCTGGGCACGCGAGAGTTAAAAATGGACGAGTTTATTCCACTTTGACTTTGATGTGGAAACCTAAAAATAAAATAAAAGAATAATGAGCAGATTTAAACATGCAAAATTTAGCCTAATTATAATAACTTGTATATGGTTCTACATGAAAATATGTGTATATTAATATATTCGTCCTATACTTAAGTATCCACAGAAATGGCGCATCTGAACATATTATCACAACAACGAACGAACGAACAATTTTAATTTTCCTTGACGTAATGATATACTAACAGTTTTGACGCTGTATTTTGTTTTTTTTTTATTTACATTTTTAAATTTTAAAAATAGAATAAAAGAGGTTTCTATCTATATAAAAACTTTATGGAACCTAAAAAGATTTTAAACGATAAAGTTGTACATAATTTAGGATTAAGGTATCCCTAGATTCTGTTAATGTGTTTATATCTGAGTACAATTATTTACTACCGATATTGTAGAGCAACGGCTTTCGAATTTGGCTTTGTTTTACTTAAAACGGTCAAATTGTGGCCTTGTTAATGAAGCTTTTATCTATTTAGCATTTGCAAGAAAATTAAACAAATTTGCTTCTATGGTATCGGCGTCTGTGTAAATAAATAATTAAAATATAATAAGTGTTACGATTTCTTATATTTAAGCAAACACTTCACATTGAATAAAATAATTTCGAAGGTTGCGTGGCTAACTGTGACATTAGGGTGGAAATTAAAAATAAGGTAATTAATTGCGATAAAATCCGTATAAATAGTTGTATTCAATATAATAAGTGTTATTTTATAATCTATATTGAATAAAAAGTATTTTATTCTACTTTTTTAAATGTTCATAATGTAACATTTAAGGCCGGATGTTGTTTTATCATGTTAAAGTGCAAATAATAGTCATAGAAAAGGATTAATTTCAAAATGTTGTATTGTTTTTCAGATGAAGAACTAGCAGCGTCCAAGCCTTCGTCGGGTGTTGTCAGTTGGGGTATTCTGAAGGAAAAGATTCCATGGGGTCTCTTGTTCTTGTTGGGTTTGTACTGCTTTATATATTTTACAGTTAAGTACATGTAACATTACATTACAGTACGTTTGGCCATGATCATCGTGGTCATCATCATTAAACCCATTACAAATTTACTGCTGATTATTGGCATCCCCGTCAGAATATGGTCCTGACCTGATTCATAGCTGGCCTTAATGAACCATGTTTTGTGACACTGTCTCATTACAATAAGTAGTTTTTAATTAGTTTCTGGTTTAAACCAGTCTGTTTTAATAATAGATATATGGAAATCAAAATGTGTATGGATTATGACAGATAATGTAGATTTTTATTTACTTACTTGTGGACATCCAAATTTAGTTTAAAATTTTGTAAAAGTATGAAGAATCTATAACAATATAATAATTTCATGATTATGACCTAGTATTCTTGTGAGTTTTGTTTTAGTTTTCTTAAATTCTATTCTCTATTCTTCAGTAGTTTTATTTTAGTTTTAATTGTATCTGGAAATGATTTTTACAGGTGGAGGCTTCGCCCTCGCAGAAGGCAGTAAGGCAACGGGTTTATCTTCAATGATTGGCTCATCACTGAACGGTCTACACGGATTGCATCCTACCATAGTGCTGCTGGTTGTAGTGTTGGTGACGCAGTTTATTACAGAATTCACTTCCAATGTTGCCATCGCCAATCTTATTCTACCTGTGTTGGCTAATATGGTAAGTGGACATTTTTTTTATAAAACTGAAGTAACAAACGACTTATAGTCCACCTGATGGTGACTTACTTATGTATTGTCACCTCCGTGGACTAAGATGGAATGCCTTTCAGTATGTAATTTTACTGCTTCTCTGAACCCTTCAGACGAGAGCAGTGTAGGCCCTGCTGCCGTATTTTATTATTTTGATTTATTTAGAAGATACTGCTGCTGTTATACACCCACGGGATAATGTTGGATTTTCTGGACTATCGGGTTGCTACAACATATTATTGTATGAATGTCATTTGATTTTAAATAATTGGATGGTTAAAAAATATGAAACCAACTTTTAAATATAGTGGTACAAAAATTATACTATTTAAATAGTAAAAAAATCAAAACGACCTCAGAGGTGACAGCACACCTGTAGCCGTCTTTGTGAAAGTTAGTTGCTGGTGTTTATCAGTCACTTTATTTTTTTAATACAATAAGGTAACAAACGAGCACACAGTCCATCTGATGGTAAGTGAATGCTGTGGCATATAGACATCTACATCTATCCTCGATTAGGAATCAAAAGGTAAATGCGTTGTCATTCTAGAGGATTAAGATGGAATACATAATTTCCAATAAAAAGGTTTTTCCGGCTTTATACACTGACCATACGCAACACCGTAGCATTGAGGTGCTATTCCACGCTGGTATTCTGTGAGAGCGTGGCCCTTCCCCGGTCGAGCCGATTCATTTGTGCTACAACTATACCAGTAACGTAGCTGCAGCGTGGCACTAACGGAAAAATGTAAAAATTTCCATAATTTTATTTAAAAAGCTAAAGTCGGCAATAAATTATGAAATAATTTTCTCGTTTGTATAACAGGCACGAACGTTGGATATGGACCCACGCTACCTCATGGTGCCTGCTACATTGGCCTGCTCGATGGCCTTCCACATGCCCGTTGGAACCCCACCTAATGCAATCGTAGCAGGAGTTGCACACATACCCACTTCCAAAATGGTGAGTGAAATGCAACGTTTATTTTTATTTTCTACTTAGTGTTAACAGTGAAGTTGCAACTTCTTTTCGAAATGTCAATGTTTTTTTTGGTGTTTTTCTTTTGAAGTGAAAACACATTTGTAATGGGTAAAAAATGTTAAACTCGCGTCAGGACACGTGACCCTGATCGAAAATTCCTAAGACGGATGGAGAGAGAGAGACAGCCGGCACGGCGCAGGAGAGGAAGTATCCCCTCTCTTTCTACGGCGCGGGGGGAATGTATGCCTGCGCCTGCTATTTCGTTTAGGCGGCGCAGGGCTCTTGCGCGAATGTTCGTGTGTGATAATTAAAGCAATTCGTGCAAACTTATTCCCTAATCATTCCAAAATATCAAAAATGCACAACGTTAATATTCAAGTTTTCATTTTTGCCGGCACTCCTGGAGTGCAACCCGTCGTTTTTTATATAAGAGTGGGCAAAAGAGCATGCAGCTCACTTGATGGTAAGTGAACCTCCTCGCCCATGAACACCTGCAACAGCAGGAGTATTGCAGATGCGTTGCCGGCCTGTTAAAAAAGAGTAGCCTCTTTTTTGAAGAATTTAAATCTTTTTTAAATCGTACAGATGGTATGGATGGTTTCGCAAGTTTTATCGCTATGTGCGACGGTGGTCAAATATTAGTTTTATATCTAAATAGCTCTTTTATGCTCCAAATATCATTAGGAAATGATTGTTTCTTTTGTATATTTTTCTTTCAATATCACGTCACTTTCTATCACTGTCATTTTGTAAACAATCCACTCCAGTATTGTTTACAAGATTATGGGACAGATTTCCCTGTGACAGTGTAAGTGCAACAATATAACCACTTTTACTGATGTGAACGCGCTTAATTTAACTTATTTTTAATTCCTGACGTTTCGATTGTGTTTGACGTCCCATGTCATTATTCTTCAGCTTTTAATTATTCATTTTGGTCCAATTAACGCAGAATGAGCTTTCCTTGTCTTGAAGTCCTGCAGTAGTATAATTAGGTTTAAAACACAGTTTAAAGACCTAACAGCTGGGGACGAATGAGCAACGGTGGGGGTACAGCGGGGTAGGGGGCGGGCCGACTTTGTTCTAGGGGCACTTCACTTAGACAAGTACTCTCGGTTTTGCTATCGGTACTAAAAGGGCAACGCTTGAGGCGCGGAATGAGGGGGCGCGGCGGGAGGTAACGGCATTCTTGAAGTGAACGACTAGTACATGCGATTTGCGTGTGCGTGCTTTAAGGTACTTATTTAACTAATTTTTAAGTGCCTATTTCGAAAAATATAATATCTAGAATACTGAATTACTGTTATAGTTGTATGAGTTACTATATAAGTAAAATTAAATTCAAATGACGGCCGCTATATTTCCCCTCATTTTTTTTTTGGTTGATGTTCAACAAGGTGTAACTTCGAGGAAAATAATTTATATTTTTTGATCCTTAACTTTTGATTTTTAAAATTTTTCCCTCGATAATCTTTATTTCTTCGATCAAAAAGATAAATTTTTAATAAAAAAAATCTTCCAATTTCCTACACAAAAAAATTTAAAATTAAATTAAGTAAACGCGATAAAATCAGTAAAATAAATGAAATTTTACACTGGTTAACTATATCTCCTAAGATTAATACTAATGTAAATTTCTTTTCTTATAGGCTGTCGGGGGCATAGGCCCCAAAATCATAACTACTCTCATCATATGGGGAGCCTATCCTACGTTGGGCTCGCTGATCTTCAAAGCAGAAGATATCAAAGTCCTGCAAAGTCCTACGACTGTGGCACCCATTGCTGCCAGCATGGCACAGAATCTCACGCTCGCCTGCGATGTTATTCCAAACAACCTTCAACTCTTACCGAGCTTTAATTGCACTTCAAGTAAGACACTTGTATCAGATGTCATGAAAGGCGTTTTCACATGTAGTTACTCGCCATTTAACAAAAGCTAACTTTAACCTATACTATTTAATGATTATAGCAGTGTCAATGTTGTTGATGCTTATTGTACCTTGAAGTATAGTTACTTGTAGACCAATGAGTTATTGCAGTATGGTTTGGGCAATTTAGTATTTCATTAAACTGAAAAAACTTATATTTTGATGAGTTAACACAAAGTGATGGTAACGCTGTTGTCGCGGACGCCACTACCCTGTCATTTAGATGAATTTGTCTAACTGGTCATTTTGGGATCAACTCTTGAAGTGGCATTCTCTAAAACAGGCACGTGCTGCCA
This sequence comes from Parnassius smintheus behrii, assembly GCA_036936625.1. NCBI lineage: Eukaryota > Metazoa > Arthropoda > Insecta > Lepidoptera > Papilionidae > Parnassius > Parnassius smintheus. The sequence continues at coordinate 43,313,600 of JAUPFT010000017.1, forward strand.
CGTTGCGGTTAAAACAGGCATGTTCGACAGTGACGTGGTGGCGCCTCTGGTGGTAAAAATTGACAACCAGAGAGCGAAGTCTGTATTATATATTAAAAATGTTCCTAAGTTTATAAGTTTGGTATGTTTATTAAGGGAAATTACAAAGGAATTATTTTAAGAAAAATTAACATTATAAAGTTGTGTGAATGCGTGAACGTTGTATTTTATTATCAATGTAAAAATGTTTGTGCATAAATTTTATATCGTACATCTAATTAGTTGCCATATTAAAGTCACATGTGTTCTAATAAAAATATGAAACAGCATTTATTTTTCTACATTAAAGCATTTCGTTCCGGCATTTTCGCCCACCGACTGCGAAATAACATTGCCAAATATGTCATGAAATATATTTTTAATAACATATTGTAAGAATGATAGCGGTAAACGCGGGTGTGGATTTAAATAATATTTAAAATAATAATAGACAAATCTGTTAAATATAAATTGAAGCCATATTATGGCGTATGTGATATGAGTATCTAGTAAAAATCTGTTTTAATCCACTGACAACATAATATTTAAAATAAATTTACAACAATATTTTCATCATTGTGTTATTGCATTTTTGTTTTTCGAATTTTTTATTAACGTTTATCAATATTGTATAACGTCTGTGTTACCATACTACTTAATTTTTTGTTTTTTTATTTTTTTATTTTGAGTGCTTGACGCAGTATATTTTTAACATTTTAACAAACATTAGGTGATTGGATGCAGACAATGGCATTAAATTATTTATAGAGTAATTTTTAAGTATGTTCAAATAGGAAAACGAACAAACGTTTTTAGAAAAACCTATAGATATATTTTAGGTATTTATTTTATAAATTAGAACAATAGAAGACAACTATAAATAATTTAATATCTTTGGATGCGGTAAATTGTATGAATCAATAGTGAGGAAAATGGTTTTTATGGTTATTTCTGGTGCATATTATTGTAGATGTCATGATATTTATCGCAATAGTTATATGGAACTGTTTAAAGTGCATTTTGTAGTTAATTTGTGACTTAGTCTATTCGGCGAGAGTTGATAAATATGTATTAAGAAAACTTCTCGCAATAGCGACTGTAGCCTAAGTATCGCAATCTGTGTGGAGGGTATCGCTAGCCGCAAGCTAAGAATTTGGTTCAGAGCTGTTGTGAAGCGCGAGGTCGGATGGACGAGCTATTTTTGTTATCTACTAGCTTTTTCCCGGGATTTCGTCTTTTGATTGAATTTCATGGATTTTTTAAAATAAAACTTTCTAAAATAAGACTAGCCTAAGTTACTCCTTATAACATCAGATATCTGCCAGTGAAAGTCTCGTCGAAATCATCCAGTAATTTCGTATATTAAACGGAACAAAAGTGTCACACGGATATAAAAATTTAATTTTTTGTTGTTGTAAGTAGTGTATATACTTTTATAAGTAAAAAGTATTTACAAATGCCATTGAAATGTTGACGTTACAAATGGATATTTTGATTTTATTTATTTGTATAGATCAGCAATAATAATTAGCGGGCCGCAGTTTGTAATTTAAGAACCTTGCGTTTATATTTTTATCAACTCTCACCGAAAAGACTTTAGGGCTAAATGACTAGGGCTAACATTTCATGATGTCCATTTTTATAAGATAATTTATTATAATACCAATTCCCCGTTTGCACCATAGTATTATTGATAAATAACTATATTACTACGTCCACGTTATAATTTCCAAAAATTTTGTTCAGTCGTTTACATAGTTCAAATTTGATTTAATAGCCTGTAATTTTTGTACTTTCATATTGTAAATAATTGTTTCTTGAGATCGACCACAGACATAGTAAAAACATAGTAGTAGGATTTCTTCAAAGAAATGTACCGAACGCCGCTAATATGTGTGCGTGCCTGGCACGTGACAGTATGGACTCGTACGAGCCACAGTACGCACACGACGACACCTGCTAAGTCGGGAAGATCGGGCGGAGTCGAGGACGCCCACCGCCGCGCTACCGTTGCTTGAGTCTCATGATATTTCGCGTGTGGAATCTGTTTAAACTGTGCTTATACTTTACAAATATATATAGTTTATAGTCGGAATAGTAAAAACATACAGATTTTTTCTGACAAACATTGTTTCTTTGAGGGGAAACTAAAGAAATGAGTAACAAATATGATGCATAGATACATTTCCGTATGTATTATGTTTGTAAATATTATAACTACTTATAAAACTAAATGAGACTTAGCTGTTAAACAAAAAGTCAGTGACGACCGTGCAACAGTAGGCATTTAAGTCTCGCGCGGCACGGGAGGGATCCTACTATTCTGTTTTTACAATGCCACAGACCAACAAATAAAGACGTCAAAACCATGCTCAACTTCTTGTACACTTTCGCACATGCGTCTAAAATTATTTGCAGTCAACAACATGGTTTTAGTTACTTATGAGCGTAGTCGGTCTGCGCGGGAATTGAGAAATTGGTATTTGAAGAAACTAATGCCGTCGCGCTGCGGCATCTGGCAAATCTGTATTTGTGTGCGTAGCTCAGTACTAACTTCAACAGTTGTCACTTCCTTAATTGTGTACGTATTAGTCTAACCCTCCATCACCTCTGGTCTTCCCCGTAGCGAAAACCATGACCGACCGATGTTTCGTATTCCCCTGTTTTCTCCTCAAAAAATAAGCCGATAAAATTATTTTTCGTATCAAAATTTAAATGAACGGTAGATCTATGCTTCTATCACTTGTTTTTGTCTTAAAAACTTCAAATTTCTTTGGTAGTCGTCTCGTTACTGATGTGAAAACGGGGCATTTTTTTTACGTTTTTGGAAAGTCATATTTATTTTTGTAATCATTTTTTTGGAAAAAAATTAATGACAAGAGCATGCCTTCAATAGGCATAAATTTTTATAAACAAAAATGATTACTCTAGAGGCATTATCCAGGAAGAAAATAGGGGAATACATTTGTATGGAAAAAATGCAGCCCGTCTACGCTCTTATATGTGCGTCCAATACTGGACGTCTCGTGCAATTGAAGCAAAATTTAAGAAAGATATGTGCGTGTAAAGAAAATGAGCATGGTTTCGGCGTCACTCCAAATGTACGCAGCGCTCCGTCTGTCTTCTATGTTGTTAGTCTGAGGGATCAACGAATTTTCTTATCGATTCTAATCTGGAATAAATTATAAACAATTATGGGTAGATATGTAATTTATTTTAAACATTTTTCTCTTACTTAAACTTAGACAATAACGAAAAAGTAACTAACAATTTTTAGAGGAATTTTATGAATGTAAACAAGAGTCCCAAAACTGTGAAAGTGATTGAATAATGAACATAATATACTTTAGTACTTGTGTGATATATTTTATGATAAAAGTATAGTATAAAATATAAATTTGTTGAAGCAATATAATGTCATAGTTTTATATATTAATACTAGCTGAACCCCGCAGACTTTGTCCTGCCAATTAATATCATAGGTTGTGTTCAGCGACATTTATTTTTTATTTTGGCGCATGCAATTTAATTTTTTAATTGTCGCGTTTGATTTAAAAAATAAATAAATACAATAAAAAATATTAAATTTGGTTTGTTTTAAAAAAATTCCAGTTTATAAATATAAATTTAAATGGTGATCGATCAAATATAGATTTTTTTGTATTACAACAATTCGCTCTATTCGCTATTTGACAATAAACCTGTTGTAAATTTGAATCTCATCATATTATCATATTTCAAATCACAAAATTCTTAAAAGATAAATATGCAGCAGCAGTTTATATGTATCTATGCGTATAAATTTTATGGTGTTTTTATAGAAACATTATTGAAACAATCCAAATTGGCTTGAACACTAAATCTGTTAGCTGGTTAGATAATATTTTGGTGTAGATAGTTCAGTCCACGAAAACTCACTCTGTCTTAATGTATATGCATGGCACTATGGCACTGATCTCAAACATCTGTACTGCCTCTGAGTTGTATAGACGTCTTTATGCAACATGCTCTAGGTTAAAATACAACTCTATTAAATAATTTAAATATAAAGGAATACAATACAAAATCTCACTGCCATCATCCAGAGGGGTAGACAGAGACTACCGACTTCCATTTGGCAGGATCCTGACACACCTCCTCATACATTTTATGCATACATGCTCATCGGTTATGGGGTAGTCTTAATTCGACCAATCTTTCTATATATTTGGTCGAAAACCTTTCTTTTAGAACATCCTTTGTCAACTCTGGCACTCACTCGAACAATTATAAATTATTATAACATTTTACATTTTTATTTGTTTGTTAGTATAAAATAATTAGTGTTGCTATCCATAGAGAAAGAATTTATGTTTGGTAAAAAAGTCGTATATTCGTAGATTGAACTATCTAATCCGTAGTTATTAAATTAATGATAGACGATGGTTTAATATGCTTTTTCATACATACTTAATGGATCGAGGTTTAGATAACGTTGCGATGTAAAAATATTTTTTAATGACTGGTATCTTCTATGTGATTTTATATCTATGACATTTACCGATTGTGTAGTCAACAAAAGTTTATATCAGATTTGATAGACCACAAACAACAAAAACCATTTATTTTTATAATGTAAATATTTGTGCGCTGAATAATGTTTTGAATAAAATATTTATAGATGAATATTCTTTTATTGGATGTACTCCCGTAGGAGTGGGAATATGTGGACTTAGTTTCCAAATGCCAACCTCACTTATAGTGGTAGGGGTGACAAACAATCACATAAACCACCTGATGGTAAGCGAATCCTATGGCCCAAAGACATCTGTATTTATCCTTGATCGATATACAGATTCGTTGTCACCCTTGAGGACTGTGGTGGAATATCTCTCTCCCAGTAATAGCGCTGCCGATTCTCTATACTTTTATGAAATGGCAGTATTTAACTGTTATTTGACGCTGGCATTCAGTGTGCGCGTGGTCGCTCCACGGTCGAGATGACCTATTCGCGCTTAGTATATAAAAATTTACGAATTTTTTAATTAATTTATATTTACGGATAAGGTTTTATATTAACGGCGGCCCACTGAATCTGTTCCACCAGATCTGTGCCAGGTCACTGATAATCCGTTTCGAGGACATTGAAGTAACATGTACTACGTACTATAAGAGACGCCGAGACTTGGTTGCTTGCAAAACTAACTGAAAGCGCGGACAGACCCAGGTTTGGTGAGCTTATACAAAAATATATGACCAACGTATTTTTTATGAATGCCCTACATTTGTTACTTATGTGATATACACCAACAAATATCTTAATTTATTGACAACAAAAATGATTGCTACGGTTTTTCTTTTACACAGTATTTAGGCACTTTGGCCATGTTAATGGTTTTATAAATCGGAAGTGAACGAACCTACTGTCCACCTGATGGTAAATGACACCCGTATATACAGTCTTATCTATGAATGACACTACACAGTACAAAAATGGCGGCAATTCATGACGTCATATTTTTCGCTAGGGTGCTGCGGCAGTATACCGGCAGTCTATTACGGAACGAATTTTTTACCAGGGAGAGCACCGAGCAGTGCAGATCGGAACATATCCAAAACCAAAATTAAAAAATAATTGCATTTAGTTATTTTTTTATTCCGCATTCCTTTATTGCGGAGCATTGTAACAAATGTAATTTATGCTAGTGTATTCATGTCTGCCCATTTTAGGAACAAGTTGATCTCGGTCCATATGGCTTTGGACCACATCGTCACTGTGAACCATATTACTATCACTGCTATAATCGAAGGTCCGATGCCGGCACGTAACTGCAAAAAGAAACAATCAAGTTACATACTATCTAAGAATTATTAAGTTACAGCTTACTACGTTACTACTCCTGGGCACAGGCTTCCTCTCATTTCTAAAAAGGTTTCAGGGCTAGGAAAAGTCCACCGCGCTGGCCCAATGCGTGTTTGTTGACATCACGTCTTCGAAATATTTTTTTTAATTTCTTGTAGAACTTAAAAAGAATTATTAGCAGTATCAAAATTTCTGTTAAGGTTGTGGCGGCGCTATCATCGCGCCGCAAGCGAAACACACCGAAGCCTAAATCACGCTATCAAAAATTCCGAATCATAAACAGTATATATAGAACACCTCCGAACTATCACACGGAGTGTTGGCCGCTCCCCGGGCAGAACACCTTGCCCGGCGGGAGATCTCCCCTTTTTCTTTCAGGGCCACAGTGGTGAACCCGACGGGATCTGAACACGCAACCAACAACCTTCGGAAACTTCAAGCATTCATCATCGTCATAAAATACCCCACCCATTCGCTCTCGAGCAGATATCGTCTGCAGTCTTCATATCCTGCAAGCCATCTAGCTTCACAAGGTTCTTCGCAGCACTGGAATAATAATGCTTCCTATTCCTTTAAGCTACACTCTGCGCTACAGTGTTCGGCACGGCTCTGAGCCTTACTGCTCGCCTGTGCTTCACGGCACTCTCGCAGATTACTTGCCTTCTTCTCGACCCACCGCAGACTACAAGGCAATGTCCTAACACTTGCACATTCGTCGACAACAAGACTGCACTATCGACCTCCGGTCTGAGCAGGGGGGCGCTGTGGCGGCGCTGTCGTCGCGCCGCAAGCGAAACACACCGAAGCCTAAATCACGCTATCAAAAATTCCGAATCATAAACAGTATATATAGAACATCTCCAACTATCACTCGGAGTGTTGGCCGCTCCCCGGGCAGAACACCTTGCCCGGCGGGAGATCTCCCCTTTCCCTTCACGGCCACAAGGTCTTAAGCCGTCCAATAACCAGAGGATGTGCTCAGAAAGAATCAGAGGAATGCCATTATATCAGATTTGATAGACCACAAATCCTCGCGACAGAACACCGATTCCTACCAAGAATGATACGTGAGGCTATTGAAATTAAAAAACATCCTAATTTCAATAGAGAAGAGGGCTGGGTACTAACACCTGCTTGGGACACTATAATCACGCTACTGCAAGACCTCAGGACATAATTAGTTCATTATGCGTAGATCGGACTATAAACAATAATTAAAAAAGCTGAAGGTATTCCGGGTTTAACAATGACATTGGGACGTCAGTCACCTCAGTCCCCCGTGACCATGGGTGCTGGAAAGCACCCGAAACGTCGGGAATTAAAAATAAAAATAATTAAAAGTATAACTAAACGCGATAAAATCCGTAAAAGTAGTTTTAATCAATGTGTAGAGTTCGCGTAAATATAAGAAATCATTATGCTCAGATTCATTCCAACTGCCGAATTTCACTAACGCCCATCGCTACAAACTCACGATACCATCGTAACAAGGCACTCTAAGTTAGTCTTTAGGGGTGACATTTAGATGCTTGAGAGACGATAAATGTAGATGTCTGTGGACCACAGCATCCATTTACAATCAGGCGTATTGTGTACTCGTTTGTTATACTTATTCTATAAAAAATATATTCGGAATAATATTGTATAATTCCTCTATTGTGTATACTTCTTTTATTGTGTCCTTAACATAGATCGAACTTTTTTGTTGAAAAACACCAGTACATACAGTACACAGTATTAGTAAAGAATGAAATTATCTTATTTTAATTTATATTGAGTATTATTGTAGATTTTCACAGGACGAGGTTATTGTGAATTACAGGCCTACCTAAACAAGAATTGTCCGTTGCTTAACAAGTCCTCTCACAACCTTTTAGCGGCGACTTCATCCGAAACTTAACAAAAACTTGAAGATCTATAATAATTCTATTATTTTATTAGTCTATATTTAATACTCTATATTTTTCGAATAAAATGTAGCCTCGATCACTTTTAAAATTGTTCTCTGTTTACGAACTGGTTTCTGATGATGTTAGTGCTGTTAGCCTTTTGGCTTTTACATATTCATAGGTCTCAGGGCGCGCGGTCTGAAAGCCGCGGGCTGTAGCTAACTCGTGTCGTTCGATGTTCAGGGTCATTCAGGGTGGTAAGAACAACCAAAGGACGTAGGTGTACGGTGTGTACGCGGTGTAAAGGTGCGGCACGCCCGTCTGTGGACTCGCTGTGACCCATCTGATGTTCTATCAGTGTTTGTGGCACTAGGTGAATGTGTAGAGTCCATGTGTGACGGGCCGGCGACATTTGTGTCATCGGAATCTATGGGAACTGGGGGTTCAATTAAAACGTTACGGAGGCTATGTTTAACGTTTGGAGTCGGAGCGTAGGTTGCTGCGTTTACCTAGCTAGCGAGTTTTGTGGGTCTGTTTATGTAGTTTCACCACAATAGATTCAGTCATTCCGAAGAATGACCGGTCAGACAGACAGGCTCATAGACAGACGAAATGTTTAAAACGTTTAATTATATCTTAATAGCGTACAAATAACCCCCTGAGCTCAAAGTAGGCAGTTATTTCAATATTATACACAGCACAGTCAATTCAATTTTATTAATATGTAGGAAGATGAATTGCAGTAGTATACAAACATGAAACAGAAGAGAGTAAATTTATACTTGATAAGGGCTAGAATAAAACATCGCGATTGGCTGCGATCATATAACAATAATTTACCCGACTGCTGCGAGCGCAAAAGGAAGCTCATATTTTGATTATTTCAGTTTAGAAGTGTAGCGTAAATGTGTTTCTATTTTTCTGTTTTATGACACTAATCAATTGAAGTTACTTCTAAGTAGATGTTATAACAATACGCCAGTATATTCTAAGTCTATGTAACAAACATTTCTATAGAAATTGTATAATGTTATATAATATTACAGTGTCACAGTGTAATGTCGTAATTTTTTATCTTTATATATTTTTTACAATTGTCACATTTTTAAAAATACTTATATTTATAATACTAATATTTTTTAATTTTATAAAATGTTCCTTACACCATACCATATTCCTTGGCGGAACGTGAACGTATGCCAATACCATGGCATTAGCTGGCGTGCCAGTCGTCAAGTGGAAGGGAAGAGAGGTAGAGAGCGTTGCTGCCAGCATCAGATAGTGAGGATTTACTTTTGACATTATACTCTGCAACAAATTACCAATGTACGTAAGAGGTCATGTACTCATAAACCAATAATGAGAGCATTAAAGACTTTTTCTGCCACCTGGGTGTTTTTTTATAGGAAAAAGTAAAAAAATATTTTTTAATAGGATAGGGTGACAAGCGAGCACACAGTCCACCTGATGGTAAGTGATTGCTGTGGCCCATAGACATCTACATCTATCCTCGTTTGCGAAGCAAAATGCAGATGCATTGTCAGCCTTGAGAACTAAGATGAAATGCCTCTTTTCCAGTAAAAAGGGTCTCTGGTTCTCCACACTTACCATACGAAACACAGCAGCATTAAGCTGTTATTTCACGCTGGTATTCTGTGAGAGTGTGCTCCCTCCGCGGTCGAGCCGACCCATTCGTGCTACAACTATACAATTAATATGGCTGCAGCATGGCTCTACCACGTAAAAAAGTGATGCCGTGTGTCACTTTGGAAAGGGGGATGAAATATTTGATAGATTTCATAGCGACAGAAGTTAATATGTTAGAAATGTGTAGAGATTAATGCTTCTTTCTAAAATATTAGTTATACATTTTATTATTTAATAGAAATGGATGAACCAAATTACAAATATTCCTTAAAGAAAAATAAAAAAATTACAAATGTCTAAAAATTTAAAGATACTAGAAACCGAAAACCATCAAATTAAATCGCAACTTTTCAATTAGTGTTGCCCAAAATCGGTCTTGGTCTTGTTCTAGCATTTTTGCAAGATCAAGGCGAAGAACAAGACCATCTAATTTTAGCAGGACCAAGACCAAGACTGACCGTGCAAGATTTGAGCAAAAACAAGACTAAGCCTGCGAGACTCTTGCGTCTTGCAGTTAGAGCTGAGTGTCGTTTCAGAGAGTATAGTTATATACTTTAAACCATTAAAACGTATATTTAGAGACTACTTTTCTATGAAGAAGTTTGGCATTATAGAATTAATACAAAATTTTCTATCCTGTGGGCTAAACAAATTGCGCCATTTTCGTATGGTCGGCAAATGTCGTAAATTGACAGTAAAATAAAAATAAAAATAAAAATACATAGATTAACTGACTTTTATTTAGACCTCGGGATAGAAAATTTCGTATAGATTCTATACTACCAAACTTCTTCATGTAAAAGTAGTCTCCATATATAAGTATCTATGGGTTAAAGTGCTGTGGGTGGGAGCTGTCGGATCCGACCGCTTGAACTTTGACGGAAATTCGCCTTGGTCGGATCCGACTGTGTGCCCATTGAAAGGTTAATTATAGTTTTATTTCAGATGGCTAAAGTTTTTTGAACTAACCAATTTAGCAATATGCGGAAGCATAACGTGCGTCACGCAGGAGTTGCAGGCGAACTCTGTGAGGAGTTTGCAGAACACGATGACAATCAGCACCAACGCCGGCGCTGGCCAGCCGGAGAATAGCAGAAGAAACTTCTCGAACTCTTCCGTCATTTTTGAAAGTCTTAACGCTTCGAATATTGTGTTACTGCCACCTAAAAATGTATACCAGTGTTGTCAGAGGGCTACCGTTGCCGATTAAGTCCTTTAGGGTAAAGGAAATCATCTTTATGAAAACTGCCCATCTGAGAATAAAGAAATAAAATACATTTGATGGGTATGTGAAGTATGCGCTTTTTTTCAATTACAGCCTATCAAAATTCCCCTGCTGAACATATGCCTCCTCCATAGATTGCCTCATGGGGCGGGGGTGGGAGAGGAGGGGTGGGGGCTACCACAGTATATTTTTATCGTTGTTAGGAAGATATTGCTGCCCATCACCCGGTTTGTTTCCCTCTGTCCCGTATTACGCCACCCACGTGACGATATTCGGTAGTGGTTATTCTTACCGCTACTACACAGTAACTGTTGAAGAAGAAGATTACATACATATTTTACATTACGTAGAAATAAATGTTAGTTACTTAATGATTTAGTACCTGGATGATATATTTTTTATGATGTATTTTTTTTTTGGAAATTATATTTAGATACAAATTACATACTGATGAAAAATGAATAATATTTTTTGATGTTATTGACATAATAGAAAAGGCTGAATTGGTTATTTGAATAAAAAATCATGAGTGCAATTAGTTTAATTTGAATTTTCGTATTTTAAAAAAATACTAAAAAAAGGGCTCGAAATAATAGATTTTCTCACAAAGGGAGGGAACTTAAAAAAAAAGGAAAAAAAGTCGGACCAAAGACAGGACGCGAACCAGGGCACTATGATTTCCCTACCGCCGGACATCCCCACATGCGCTATTACGATCATTAATACGCTGTTAAAATTTACCTTTTTATATTTTAGCAGTTTTTCATTTCCTGAAAACACGGACAAAAGGACATTTTCTAAAAATGAATCCTAAATAGATCGATTTATTGCCCCCGAAACCCCCTGGACACTAAATTTTATGAATATCGTTGGAGCCGTTTCCGAGATTACGATTATATATATATATATATATATATATATATATATATATATATATATATATATATACAAGAATTGCACGTTTAAACATATAGGATGGTATATCAAATAAAAAGCCTATCACTTAGTAATTTTTAGTTTAAAAATGTAACTTTTTATACATGCCAACGTAACTTACTATCAAGCCACGCGCTGGCAACATTGATGTAAACGTTTTAGGTTTCACGCACAAAACTTCTATCTTATAAAGCATTGCCACCGCGGATGCGGATGGCATTTTTTTATAGAATACGGATGACAAACGAGGACACAGCCCACCAGATGGTAAGTAGATACTGTGGCTACTCCTGTGAATGCCTCGTTTCCAGTTACCTACACTCACCTCTCCTGTTCTTTACACTCACCATATGAAACACTGCAGAATTAAGATGCTATATCACGATGGTGTTTCGTGAGACCGTGGTCCTTCCGCGGTCGTTTATGTAGTTGCGGCGTAAGAGAGTGACTTCCAGCTTCTTCGTACGTCCAGCAGTGAAGGACCACTTTTCTGTTCCGTAAATCCCAAAACCAAATTCAAACTAGCTTGGTAGTGACCACCTCATAAGACCTCTTTACACAACTTTTTGGACATATTATACAACTTTAGGACACTAAAAAAGAGTGTGTATTTGCACTCCAGATGCACCTCCCCGCTGCATACTCATTACTGAACTATGTACTCTTACACCGGCATTTACGGTATAAGAATTAAGTTGTAAACAGGAATAAACATACCTATTACAAATAATACACTCCAAGGAATATTGTTCTTAACTAACTCCCAGTTAAGACACGCTTTGCTCGGAGCTGTTGGCAGTGGCTCCAAACTACCTGAACATTGTACAGATAACTGTTGAATGTGAAATTGTTTAAAGAATACTAGACTTTATTCTTTCATCCATTAATTTCATTATATCAAAGTCGTCTGCTGAACATAGGCCCAAAGATTGCCTCATACGGGTGGTATTTGCCATAGTTGCCACGCTTGGCAACCGTAGTATTTTTTTATAGGTTAAGGGTGACAAATGAGCACACAGTTCAACTAATGGTAAGTGGTTGCTGTGGCCCATAGACATCTACGTCTATTCTCGATTACGAATCAAAATGCAGATGCGTTGTCATGTGTGAGGACCAAGATGGAATGCTTTGTTTCCAGTAAAACGAGTCTTCAGTTCTCTACACTTACCAGCAGCGTTAAGCTGTTATTTTACGCTGGTATTCTGTGAAAGCGTGGTCCTTCTCCGGTCGAGCCGACCCATTCGTGCTGCAATTATACTACTAATATAGCTGCAGCATGGCTCTACCACTTAAAAAAATCATTTCCGAGTTGTCGTTAAGAAACTGTTGTTGCCCATCTCGTGGCTTGTTTTCCTGTCTCCTCTTACGACACCCAGGGACGATATGGAGCAGTGGACATTCTTACACCGGCACTGCGCGGACTTATACATTATTAACTTTAATACTATTCCACTCATTTTAAGCTTTAAATCACAAGCATTTTGGGCATTAGGGGTGGTTTATGAAAGAAGCCGAATGGCGTCAAACCCACGAGCCCACGACTTTCTCAGTTTGTAGTCCGCCTTCTACAATTAAGCTTCTGTCGAAATAATACTAGTTTTTACGGAATTTATCGCGTATATTTAACTTTTTAATACCCGACGTTTCGAGAGCTTTACAGCACCCATGGTCACGGGAAGGACTGAGATGTTTAACGTCCAGATGTCATAGTTAACCGCGGTTACCATAGATTAAAATTTAACTTTTGTTCCGATCTACACAGTATGAACTTATGGTATCATGAAGTCTTGCAGTTGTATGCTTGGGTTGGGATTTAATTTTATTTATTATAGGATCCCAAGCAGATGGTAGCACCCAGCCATCTTCTCTATTGAAATTAGGATGTTTTTTGATTTCAATAGCCTCGCGAATCATCCTTGGAAGGAATCGGTGTTCTTTAGCGAGGATTTGTGGTCTATCAAAAAAAGTACTTGGCGTGAATGTGCGTATGTTTACTTGCTGTAATATTCGTGTTCGATGCAGTGTTATGGACATTCGTCTCGTGGACACATGCAATCAACTTCAACAAAGAAATCCACGGATGCGCTGTCGCGTCTTAGGGCTGAGATGAACTGACTCACAGCTTATAGTAGCTACTGGCTAGCTTGCTGTTCGAACCAGAACACCACTGATACCAACCACTGGGGTGGTACCAACCTTGTGGTGGTCTTAACGGTCAGTGCTGTACTCTAACTCATCACATCGTCATAAATCTAAGTCCCCTTTTCGTTTCTGAGAGGGTTATTGAGCAATAAATCCGCCGCATTACTGCAGTGTTTGTTAACTGACTTCACTTCTGAATCGGTTCCTTTACATGTTAATCGACATTTAACAACTATTTCCAGGAGGGTGCGGGGTCGAATCAGGGTAGCCGGCTGACTGTGAACTTACAGTAAGCGCTTCTTTTAAACTCTTCTTTCAAAACCTTCTTTCAAAAAATCTTTTATAAACAAGCTTTTTTTTTGGAAACCTTTATTTGTTTGAAATTCTTTTGTGATTCCTTGGGGAAGGCCTATGTTCAGCAGTGGACTTTTGAAGCGTTGTAATGATGATGATAAGGGAAATATTCGGAAGATTTCCTGTGTTGTAGAGTGTAGAGGCGTTTTGAACAAGCATCTAGACCCAGAATAATTATTCTCAGGCCATAAAATAATTAATAATTATTAATAAGTGGATAATCATAAAAATTATTATATTACCGGAACGCCTTTTGAAGTAACGCAAAAATTTGAAATTTATTGGCGTAATAAACAGCAGAAGTGCACACAACACGGAAGGGGCCGACAGCTTGATGTGGCTAAAAATATAGCAAACTAAATCAATATTATTCACCTTTTTATGAAGTAATTAGTGATAATTGAGGATAATCCCGTAATGAAGTGCAATAAAATATCTTTTAATTTTACGATGTTATATACGAAATTAATATTTCTTTTATATGTAAGTACTTAACGTGATTATAGAAATGTTATTATAATGTCAATGAATTTCTATTTACTAATAATTTAAATATGTAATTTGATAATTTTATTTTGACTCTACTTAATTTTATTATTTTGATTTGTTTTTTATATATATTTAATTTTATCATGTATGGATATATAAATTCGTATGCTGTTAAAGCATTTCACGGAGGTACTATAAAATTATAACATTGTCAACCTTGTTACCTGTGAAAACGAATAAAATGATTGATTGATTGATGTGATTGAGTCTAAATAAGTTAAAGTCCACTTTAAAGAACTAAAGTTAATAAAACAATTATACATTTAGGATTCGTGGCTTTATATTTCTTCTATACCCTATTTCTTCTTATTAAAAGTATTTTTAATAGCAGCTTAATGCTGCTGTGTTTCGCACGGTGCAGTGAGCCGGAGGGGAGCCTTAATCCTCAGGGGTGACAACGCATCTGTATTTTGATTCTTAATGGAGGGTAAATGTCTATGGGCCATATCATACAATTACAAAACGGGTGAACTGTATGCTTGTTTGACACACTTATTCCATAAAAACTAATGTACATATAAATACATACCTACATCATAATTCATAATCACAGATTACAGAATACTAAAGTTTAGTTGTACACCACGAGTGTACAGCACAGAAGGTTCTCTCAACATTGAATATCTCAATTTCCAGCATTGTGGATAAATAATGATGTCGATAGCTTCTTTCTAGTTACCTCAATAACGTTTTATTGCTTGAATAGTCCACAAACACAGAACTACTTATAAACTGCAAGACCGCTGTTAAAACCACTACCGTGAACACAACCTGAAACGGATTAGTTTATAGAATATTAAACAGTTGGATAGATGGATAGATAACTCTTCATTGTACACCGAAACTATATATGAACGAAAGAAGAAGGAAAAATAAACACTTTTAGAGTCACAATGCTCTTACCGCTTAAAGAGATCTCCAGATCTTCCAGACTACCTTTGGATGGACAGGGTCGCAAAAAACGGAAAATGGTTTGATGATACAGAAACAGAATATTTATTTATAAATATATCAATATAATATAACGTATAAGAACACGAACATACGAATATATACAACATATATTCACTCACTTCATACATTCTGCCGTATCAAGAAGGCGTTTTACATACATAAATACTTAAGGACTTAACTCTTTACCTGTGTCCATCTTACTTTACAATTACAATTTGGAACTAAATACAAAAATAGGCATTTTCTTGTTGTGTGTGTTTACCATTTAGACTCTATCACTACTTATAACCTCAAGCGAGATTTAGGTCAAACGTTGTCCCTACATCATTACGTTTGGCGGTTTGGAATACTAGCAGATTGAAGACCACGACATTTTCGAATAATCAGAAACGATCAATTGTCCAGGAGATATCATAGTCATCATCATCATTCCTTCATCAGCCCTTCACAAGTCCACTGCTGAACATAGGCCTCCCCCAAGTAATGCCACAAAGCACGGTCCTGAGCCACCTGCATCCATCGACTTCCTGCATATCTAACCAGGTCGTCACTCCATATAGTAGGGGTCGCTCTACACTACGCCTACCGGTACGAGGCTGCCACTCGAGAACCTTTCTTCCCCATAGGTTAACGGTTCTTCGAGCTATATGGCCGGCCCATTGCCACTTCAGCTTACTAATCCGTTGGGCTATGTCGGTCACTCTGATTTAATTGCGGATATCCTCATTTCTGAGTCTATCACGCAGTGAAGGACCACGTCTCAGATCCTTAAGTCATCACTGGCAACACGCACTGGTTGTACACTTTAGTTTTCAGAGATTGAGGTATACCTGACGAGAAGATGTGTCGTAATTTCCCGTACGCTGCCTAGCCGTGTTGAATCCGTCGATTGACCTCTCGGTCGAAGTTGGACTTACCTGGTCGGACTATTTATCCCAGGTAAACGTACTCGTCAACAACTTCGAGTATAGTGCTCCCAACAACTACCGGCATAGGTGTGACATGGACATTAAACATGATCTTTGTTTTGTCTATCTTAAGACCTATCCGTTGGAAGACACCATTGAGGTCATTGAGCATAGTGCTTAAGTCCTCCAGCGATTTTGGCATAAGGACTATATCTTCGGCAAATCGAAGGTGAGTGATGTACTCGCCATTGATGTTAATACCGTATCCTTTCCAGTCCAGTAGCTTGAAAACGTCTTCCAATGCAGCGGTGAAGAGTTTCGGGGATATAACGTCACCCTGTCTTACACCTCTCTGCAGTTGGATAGGTTTCAAACTCTGGTTCTGTACTCGGATAGCCATCGTAGCCCTACTGTACAAACACTTCAGCACAGATATTATATTGCCATAGCGCAACTAACACAAAAATATTCATTGGTATTCTTAGAAGAATATTCTAAAATTCTAAATTTGTCTTAATATTATATTCGTATTCGCCGTAATACGTATGGATAGGCGCTGATACAATGTCAGAAGCACGGGGGCTCAAGATTCTATATTCAACAATATACGTTATATCACAAAGATGGCACGGTCACGATCACTTAAACATAAACTTAAAAATTTAGTGACTCTAAATAAAGCATTGCTGGGTAGGCTGGGTTTGTCGGT
The DNA here is from genome assembly GCA_036936625.1 of Parnassius smintheus behrii. Taxonomy (NCBI): domain Eukaryota; kingdom Metazoa; phylum Arthropoda; class Insecta; order Lepidoptera; family Papilionidae; genus Parnassius; species Parnassius smintheus. The sequence goes on from JAUPFT010000017.1 coordinate 43,330,773, forward strand.
GGGTTTTCGTAAAAGGTTTCTGAACCATGATACTGTTATAGCACATTAAAAGTCAGCTGAACGTAGGCCTCCCTATAGTTTGCCTCGTAGGGAGGATATTTGCCATGATCGATGATCGCAGTGATAATATGTAACGGGTCGGGAGCTATAAGAGTTTTCCCATAGAAGTTATCACTTATGGCAGCCACGGGACGAAATAGCGTCCTCATTTGTTTTACGCCGCCAGCTCACGGCACTTTATTGGAAGTGCTTTTATATTCAGCGGGAGCTTTAAAAAGGAAAAATGCATAATATAAACTGTAATTTTATTTTAACTAACCCTTTCATGAAACGTCACGTCTCCCAATTGCTGGTACCTTGCGGAGAGCAGTGTGTTCATGTAATGGGACTCCTCTTCAGTCATACTCATTTGTAAAGGAGTGTCGTGGTATGACCTGAATGTAATTTACACATATAAAAGAAATATTTGGAAAATCCAAAAGTGCATGCCTAACACGCGTATTATGTTAAAAATTAAAATTAAAAGAGATGAAAATTAGTGACGATAATTTTTAACAGAAAATAAAAACATAGAATCTGATCGAATTTCAATAATAACTTTTAAACGGTGTTGAGTTCCATAACAATAATCAATAATGATTCTCCTTAGAATGTATGGAATCTTTTTGAAGTGAAAACTTCTTTAGCGGCGTTGTACACTTTTTTGTAATGGATAAAAAAATGTTAAACTCGCGTCAGGACACGTGACCCTGATCGAAAATTCGTAAGACGGATGGAGAGAGAGAGACAGCCGGCGCGGCGCAGCGCAGGAGAGGAAGTATTAGTTTTAAGGTTGTTCAAAACGACTATAAATCAATAGCACGCTACAAACTATAAACTATAAAGGAGACAATCAATTTTTCTATGGAGAATGGGCCCACTACAAATTTTAAAGATTATCAATGAAATGCATGTCGATTTATTCCTTATAATCCATAGATTACAATAAAATTATTAGTTTTACTGCAGCTAAACGGAGTCCTGAGAAATTAACAAATAAAATATGAATCTAACAATAACCTAAAAACAAACTGAAAGCGATTTTCTAGTAGTATTCTTCGGTATTATAAGTTAAAATAGTGCACAATTGAATAATAGTACATATAAAACTAAGCTGTAGGTATATTCAGCATTTATAAATATTTTAAAATCGATGTAAAACCTTTCACTAGTTCGGGCAAAACATAGTGCCTGTTTATGCACAAATGTCGTATGGATTCTAACTTTGACATGTATTGATTGGTTGTGAGTGTAATTCTAAATACCAAGATGGCTAAGGGATAATGTCTTCAATAATAGTACATATAAAACTAAGCTGTAGGTATATTCAGCATTTATAAATATTTTAAAATCGATGTAAAACCTTTCACTAGTTCGGGCAAAACATTGTGCCTGTCTATGCACAAATGTCGTATGGATTCTAACTTTGACATGTATTGATTGGTTGTGAGTGTAATTCTAAATACCAAGATGGCTAAGAGATAATGTCTATTTATATTTATGATATTACCAACACACAGTAAGATACATTTTAAACTGATTGTATTACAAAAAGCAAAATATAATGTAGGTAATTCTATTTATCATTGTAAATCATAATTTATTTAAGTATTCTATTAACAGTAGTAGGTGCAGAAACAGAAACCTTTTATTCAATTTAGATTATAAATAATACTTATTGAAAGTCACTTTTTTAATTTACCACTGGTTCGGAAAAAAACCTCAGACTTGAAGAGAACCAGCAAAATACCCAGTAGGTCTTTTAAAAAAAAGCCAGCTTACAATCATGTATGTCATAATTAACAACACAGAACAAATTAGAAATAGCTTGGTAGCGATCACCTTACCCACGGGTTATTGTCAGCCATAAATTCCTTTATACTATAATAACCCCTTTTATACAAACTTAATTTAATACATTTTTTGAACTTTGATGATTGACTGACATATATAGACAGGAGCGGGGTCAAGACATTATTTTAAAATGTTTTGGTTGATTAGTAAGTAGTAACATCATAATAAAATGACTAGGAATTAACATGCCTTATCTATGTTATTACACAATGATAAATAGTGAGGAAGTAAGATGTTTTAAACTGTTTGTGTAAGGATTAAAAAAACACAGGCTTAATTTAAATGTATTTATTACTAGCGATGCGCCTCAGCTGTGCCCTGGTGATTTATGGATCTCGACAACAGTGCCATCTACCGAGTCCAAATGTAAATATAAACCATCTAGAGATCCATCCAAACACACACAAACATTTTCATTTAAATTGGTTGGAAGGTTTCTGATGTTTTGTCTATAACGGACATAGGTAGAAACATTTTAGTGTTAGATATATTTCTGAAGGTTTTTTGAAAATAACTTGATGGTAACATGTACATTTATGATATTGTAAGCAATCAGAAGGAATTTTCAATTATAATACAAGACTGTTGTCTTCAATATCCATACACTTTTTGTCTCTGCAAGTTTTCAGCCTGCACGGCATACAGATTTGTTCTAAGCGATCCACCTGAAAAGAAGTTAATGACAATTGTAAAGGTATCTTAACTAAATAATAATACTTATCAATATATTATTTTTTTCTATATTATATAGGAATTAAAAGGACATTTTTAATAATAAGAGATATGAGATAAGACTATGCCTTCAATGTCAATAAACTGTATTTACATATTTCTGTGAGCATTTTCTTATATCTGCCTTTTCATATGTTAAATAATAAAGAAATTATTATAAATTATACAGCATTAATCAGCTCCAGCTGATCAAATACAGAAGCAGTAATTATTGATTAACATCAGTAATATTCAACCATGTAAAAGTTGTCTCACATTTTATTTTTACCGGTTTCATGTACTTACATAGTAGACAAAGATATTATTGTTTTAAGTATATCTGATTCTAGATGACAAAATAATATTCCTTTCTGCACAGTGAACAACACAGCTGTCGAAACATAATAGAAACAACCATTACACTTTTTTATGGAAACCATTATTATTAAACTTTATATTTGCTTTTAGTACAAATAATTACTACATTTTTTACACATAAATATATGTAACATTTATATTGCCTATCTACTATGGCTGGTATAAATCCAGGATCTGTGTCTGGCTTAACAAAAAAGCCATTTAGTATTAAGCAACTTGCTGAATACATAAGGTTACCTATTTGTACACAAATGCAGTTATATGAATTGCTCTTCAAAACACTCTTTTAAGTCCCTCGACCCAAAGATTCTAATTTTCTTTTAACATTATAATAACTTCTTTTGTGCATTCTATTTATTATTTAATTTAGATTTTACTAATAAAATAAACTTAATACTTTGTCACTTTTAACAAACTAATAAGGTTCTAAGACCTGTTTATTATTTGTATTTGTTTGAGGTAAAATATACAAACTTAATAATAGATTTTCACAACCTAGAATAGGTGTAAATTAATAAACTCTTATATTCTATTAGCGAATTTTACCACAAAAACTAAAAAGAGAAAAACATACGTACTTGTGTCAATTAATATTTGGCTAACCTTTCTGATAATTGATAATATCCATATTTTCTTAAACATTAGCTTAATAATGCTTGTAAATAAAAAACTCCATTTTGTTCTTACCATAATGATGCGACTCCAACTATGTTTTATTTCACTCGAGTGAATCGAGTGAATTTGTCCAACTCGATAATCGATAGAAAATAAATTTTACCGAGTTACCGAGTTAACTCGGTAACTCGGTTTTCGTATAGATTCAGAGGGTGCTATATAGATATTAATTTACTTGTATATATAATAAGTCGCTGCGGGTGACATCACAAGTTGCATCCAAATTCAAACTTGCATCTGGCATGTTGTAAACAAACCTGAGCTTAGTTTTATTTATGATATTGATTTATAGTTTTAATTTCATGTTGCCACATATTACTTATTTATAAAGGTACATATTTAAAAATGGTTTAACTAAAGTAATCGCTGATCTCAACTCTAGTGATAAACTTTTCTGTAAATAGTTGGTTTACTCAAAAACTAGTGTACAACTAGAATGACATACATACATACTCGTAAATTAACCCGAGTGGCTCGAGTCACAAAACTCTACTCGAATCGCATCTTTATCTTACGGCCAATGCAGTGTTTGTCTACAATTTAGTGATGAAATCGACTTACTAATTCGAGCAATTTATTGATATATTATGTAATAAATAAATTGATATTAGGTAATATGTATATATTCTTGTATCAATTTATGTTATATATGATATAAATTGATTATATATACTTTGGATAGTCAAATTATTAATAACATTAAGACTTACGTCATAACGTTAGAGTGATATTATTTTATGAAGATGTCGATACGCATACCAAAAATAATATATCACTACCTACTAAGCGTAGTAATAATAATTGTGTTGTATGGAAGAACAATTATAAAAATAATTTGTGAAATATTGACACAGCTTCGTTCATCTAATTTGAATTGTTTAAATCGAGTTACCTGAATTTCAACTCGAGTCGATTTTTTGCGAGTTATCACGGCACATCTCTAAGACAATAATTTTTTAAATGTTACATTACCTTAGCCAATGATCAGAACACGAATGTCAAAACAACTAATTTTTTTTCAGATTTCTTGTTTCCGTTTACATTTTCGAAAAATCTATAGACCATTTACTATTATAATTTGGTGTCTTTTTTTTGGTGTAAATACCATTAAGTGACGTTAATATTTCTAGTGGGCCCAAAAATGATTGTCTCCTTTCTAGCGCGCTATTAAATACGCTATGTTATAGCGCGCTATTTATAAGAAAGCGTGTAGGAGGCCGGCAAGCGCGTTAAGTTTTGTAGCACGCTATAGCTTGTAGCACGTTACATTGCATATCATGTGTTCATTGGATAGACCGCGTGCTATATAAGAACATTATTTCGTAATAACTCGCATTTTCGACTAAAATAAAATAAATTGGCAAAGAAAGACCAATTAGTGCTTTTTCATACTTTTCAGGCTTACGACTTTCTATAATCCTAAAAATATTTTTAAAGCAGCTTTTTAAAACGAAATAAAATTAATTAATTTTTATTATAATTGATGTAAATGTTATTTTAACCTATTAAAATAAATTATAAATCAAATAAAGGTGTATTTAAAAGTTTATTGATTGTATTTGATATACACTTTTGTATCTAACACAAACTAAACAACATCTAACACTAAATTAGGTCGCGCGCGATGAATAGCGTGCTACTAGATAAAATTTTCGTCACACGTCCTCTCCCAACAGTGCTATGTGTTATGGAGAGATAGTGCGCTATAACATGGCGCTATGCGCTATATTAACCACCGTTAATTGGTTTAGGCGTTTAGGTGGCGCGGGGCGCTTGCGCGAATGTTCGTGTGTGATAAAGCAATTCGTACAAAATTATTCCCTAATCATTCCAAAATATCAAAAATGCACAACGTTAATATTAAAGTTTTCACTTCTGCCGGCACTCCCGGAGTGCAACCCGTCGTTTTTTAGGGTTCCGTAGTCAACTAGGAACCCTTATAGTTTCGCCATGTCTGTCTGTCCGTCTGTCCGTCCTCGCTTAATCTCTGTGACCGTTAGCACTAGAAAACTGAAATTTGGTACCAATATGTGTATCAATCACGCCGACAAAGTGGTAAAATAAAAATTGGAAAAAAATGTTTTATTAGGGTAGCCCCCCTATATGTAAAGTGGGAAGTGATTTTTTTTAATTTCAACCCTAACGTGTGATATATTGTTGGAAAAGTATTTAAAAATGAATAGGGGTTTACTAAGATCATTTTTTGATAATGTCAATAATTTCGGAAATAATCGCTCCAAAAGTAAAAAACAATGTGTCCCCCCCCCCTCTAACTTTTGAACCATAAGTTTAGAAAATATGAAAAAAATCTGGAAAGTAGAACTTTATAAGGACTTTCTAGGAAAATTATTTTGAACTTGGATGGAAACAACAGTTTCTGTACAAACTCATAAGTGGGAACACTTACTGTGACGGACGGGAAATTACGGAACCCTACACTGAGCGTGGCCCGACACGCTCTTGGCCGCTTTTATTCAATACTATATATCTCAATCTATCGCTTACATTTCTATTAAGCGAGATATAAGACTCACCGAAGCACAGCCCAACAGACGGCAGTTCATATATTTTTTCAATTACATTTTTTGCTATGTAATCTAAAGTAAAACAATTAGACAACAAACAAATCCTATAATTCAGTATCTGTAGTTATTGTAACGTTAATTTAATAATATGAATTTGATGTCTAGCTAAAAGTAGAACGAATTTTTGTAGGGAAATTGAGGTATGGCCACATATCGAGAGTACTCCATCACGCTATGAGGCGTGCAGTTGAAGTGTCTGTATATGTAATATCGAAATAACTATCCTATATTGAGCTGAGGGGCCAATATTTGCATGCCAATAAGACATGAATAACCATTTTAAAACATTTTGTCTACGTCCGGACTCATTTTTTAAATTGCTTAATAGATTGTAATGAAACTTTAGGGATAGACAGAGAACAATGCCAGGAGTGATATAGTCTTATTTTATGCAATAAGTTTGAAGATTTAAAAAAAACGAACAATTAATAAAATAAATTATTTATTTTATCCAATAAAATTGAAGATTTAAGAAAAATAACGAACAATTGATAAAATAAATAACGAACAATAATTGATATAATAAATGGTCTTTGATTATCTTAAATCTAATGAACGCAACATTTATAGACCCTACACAGGCGAAGCCAGGAAGGTTTTTGATATAATAAAAATAACTTAAATATTTGTTGTTTCATAGTGGCATAATAAAACCATCATGACCTTACCACCGGACTTGACGGAGTGACCTGAAGGTGTATTTTGGTGAATGCAACTGGAACTCCTCGAAGAGTAGTAATAGTAATAGTTATGCTGACTTTACAGGGTGCAAGGTTAAAAAAGGTTGCGCGCGGAAGTTTTTAAACGAAAAAAATTGGTTGCCTGTAAAGTCTTTATACGGGCGAAAGTTTTACGTGACAACGACTTTGAGTGGTAAAATAATTTTAATGTGAATATTCATTCGTATAGTAGGAAGAAGGATGAAATAACACTTTTTATGTCTGTCTCTCTCGCTCTTAGGCGGGCTAACCATGCCCGAGTGGAAGGGACGCGTGCCTCTCACTCGCTCTCATTGTGAGCGCATAACGTGAGCGGAGCGTAACGCAGTTTCTTGAAGTGTCACCCGGCAAACCAATTTATAAGACGTTGTCACGTCAAAAAAGTCGCCGTATTTGATTACTCCTAAATCGCTCTTACTTTTCATTTATATAACATATATAACTACCTGTTAAGGGTACTCGTATCCTAATTATTTTACAATTATTAAACTATATTATAAATTATAACATTATAGTTTATTTGCAAAAGGAGTAGTTCTAATCTATTATAATTTACACTAGCGTGTGGATTAATAGATATAATATGGCCGCTGGAGGGGCGCCGATGAGGTGTAGACTAGCCAAGGGTGCTGTCGTCATTTAATCTGCCTCTACCTCCGAACTTGATGAAGTAACCTGAAGGTGTACTTCAGTTAATGCTACTGGAACACCTCGAAGAGTAGAACTAGGTGTGCAGAGCTTCGCCTCATTTTATTAGTTATGACGAGACCTTACCTCCGGACTTGATAGAGTGAGCTGAAGGTGTACTTCAGTGAGTGCTACTGGAACCCCTCGAAGAGTAAGAACTTGGTGTGCCGAGTTTGGTCTCAATTTGTTAGTTGTGATGAGAACTTACCTCCGAACTTGATAGAGTGACCTGAATGCGAACTTCGGTGAATGCTACTGGAACTCCTCGAAGAATAGAACAAGCTGTTATTGGTGGTTAATATAGCGCATAGCGCATATTATAGCGCACTATCTCTCCATAACACATAGCGCGTGTTATGTACGTAGTCACCATGGCGCTATTGCGCTGTGGCGCTTTGGCGCTATTAAGTATTAATATTTAGCGGCAACTAGTTCTAGCAGCAGCGCTGTTGGGAGAGGACGTGTGACGCAAATTTGATCTAGTAGCACGCTATTCATTGCGCGCGACCTAATTTAGTGTTAGACGTTGCTTAGTTTGTGTATACTGTATATTTATAAGTGATCGAAAGATACAGTTGTCGGCTATAAAAGAAGTCTAACTAATGTTTGAAATGTAAATAAAATACAAAATACAAAACACAAAACAGATACAAAAGTGTATATAATAGTGTATGTAAATAGTTATTTTTTATAAATACAATCAATAAACTTTTAAATACACCTTTATTTGATTTATAATTAATATTAAGGTTAAAATAACGTTTACATCAATTATAATAAAAAATAATTAATTTTATTTGGTTTTCAAAAGTACATGCTTTAAAAACATTTTTAGGATTATAGAAAATCGTAAGCCTGAAAAGTATGAAAAATTCTAATTGGTTTTTCTTTACTACTTTATTTTATTTTAATCTAAAATGCGACTTTTACGAAACAATGTTCTTATATAGCACGCGGTCTATCCAATGAACGACATGTAATGTAGCGTGCTCCGAGATATAGCTTGCTGCTAAACTTAATGCGCTTGCCGGCCTCCTACACGCTTTCTTATAAATAGCGCGCTATAACATAACGTATTTAATAGCGCGCTAGAAATTTATAGTTTATACTAGTTTGTAGCGTGCTATTGATTTATAGTCGTTTTGAACAACTTTACAAGCTGTGCCTGGTTCGGCCTCGCTCTCGCTTTGTTAGTTATAATGAGACCTTACCTCCGGATTTGATAGAGGGACCTGAAGGTGTACTTTGGTGCTTTAGTTAATGCTAAATGAAAATACTGGTTATGACTAGATGAAAAACTTTTTGTAAACGTAATAAAGTTGATGAGAATAAAAATTCATTCTAGAGTCAGATAAAAAAAACACAGTTTTTTCGATAACGCCTGAGTACAAATACTTACCTAAAAATTAAAGTAATATTAAAGTTGATTTTTGATCGTTTTAAGACGTAGACAGAGAATCCTAGGATTCTCTATCTCTAGACTGTAATGTATTTAAATGAACTACGCTGCGAAGAGTTACGTATTTCCTCCCACAATATTATACGCTCATACATTTAATTACAAGGAGTGTAGGAAATAAACATCCTATAAACGTCAAATTTATTTCGTAAGGTTTTTCTTTGCTTTGATTTTTTTGAAGCTTTGAATAAAGGCGCTTTATAGATTTTTACTGTATTTGTGGAAAGCCTTACACGGTTAAAGTGATAATATATTAAAATTTAGTTACCTGAACATGCCCAAGAAATAAAAGTTCAACCATAAATAGACCAGTATCTCCAACAGCAGAACGCCTGGTAGATTAAGCAACATGAATTGTGGAAATTCAATCTTCGGTCCGAAGGGAAATGTCCTTGAAATTAAGATAGATATATATTTTACCCGACTGCGAAGGAACCTAAAAGGAAGGATAATCTTTTTGCTTGGATGTATTTCCGCCTGTATGTACTCTTGTGTAAGTATGTGGTAAGTGCGGCAGCGATTTTAGGTATGGTTGTAGAACGGATGGGTATGCTCGACCAGGAAGGGCCACGCTTTTACAGAATACTAACGTGTGAATTGATACTAATGTGTTCCGAATGGTGAGTGTAGAGAAAAATTGGATGCACGGAGAAGTCTGTGAGACTTCTGAGACTCCTGCATGACGACATGCTGAGCTGCGTCGCAGTAAACGCTGATCAGTCAGAATTTTTTCCCGTTACCTGTGGGGTAAAACAAGGGTGTGTCCTTGCACCCACACTTTTCGCGTTATACTTTGCAGTTGTAGTCCAGGAAGTCTTAAAAACTACCCCTAAAGGAATCCGCATTCGTTTCCACAATGATGGCAATCTTTTCAGCTTAGACAGACTTAAGGCCCGTACGAAAGTGTCTTACGCAGTTATTACTGAGATCGTCTACGCAGATGATCTATGTTTTGTGACCGATTCCCCAGCTGGCCTGCAACAGCTCGTGACCACCTTTCATGAGTCGTGCCGTAGTTTTGGTCTAAAGATAAGTGTTAAAAAGACGGAAGTGTGTCTTTAGATATCTACGTTCAAGAGACACTGGCCATCAAACTCGGTGATGACATACTTAAGCAAATCTATACATTTCGTTATCTGGGGAGGAAGATAACATCAAAGTGTGACCTTGATGCTGAAATCAACAGTCGGATCGGTGCCGCTGCTGCGGTATTCAGTAAACTGGATCGCAAGGTCTTTGGTTCACATGACCTAAAGCTGGCTACCAAAATTGACATTTATAAGGCGGTAGTGCTGCCTAACATATTGTACTCTTCAGAGTCATGGACAGTTTACCGCCGTCACATACGGACGCTGGATCGCTTCCACTTGCAATGTCTGCGCAAAATTCTCAACATCCGTTGATCTGATCGCACTCGAAACACGGAAGTGCTGCGTAGAGCCCATACCATGGGGATTGAGGCCTACCTTATGGAGCTACAACTCCGTTGGTGTGGACACTTATCGCGGATGTCTGACCAGCGTACGGCAAAGTGCATCTTTTTCTCTGAACTTGAGAAGGGCAAGCGTAAGCATGGCGGCAACTCCTCAGGTACAAAGATATACTTAAGCGCCACATGAAGAAGTGCGACTTTGCGCCTTTAGAGTGGGAGCAAGCAGCCGCTCGACGACCGGAGTGGAGGTTTTTGGTGAAAGCCAAGGCCAAAATATTTGAGGAGAATTGCTGCTCTGAATTGGATGCCCGACGTGATGAACTCAAAGCACGCCCGCCTTGTGCGATGAACTATAATTTCTGTAATGGTGTGCTCATCTGCCCGCATTGCGCGTGAACATTTATAAATAAGATCGGCTACGTTAGCCATGGACGAGCACACCAACGACAGGATCGGAGTTGAAGAGGTCGCCGTGGCCGAAATCGGTCGGGTATATATGTAGAGAACCGAGGAACCTTTTTGCTGGAAACGAGGCATTCCATCTTTTGACAGTGGTAGAGCCACGCGGCAGCTTTGCTGTTGCACGTATGGGCCGGCTCAAACCGGGGTGGTACCACGACCTCACAGAATACCGGCGTGAAGTGGAAGTTCTGCTTCCGCGTTTCGTCTGGTGAGTGCGGGTGGCCGGAGGCCCAAATCCCCCCCCCCCATCAACATGGTAGCGGAATTAAATAAAGATAGACTACCCCAGGAGGGTACCAGCACCCCTGGAGAATCCCAGCTGAGCATCCACGACCATGTTTCTCCACTTCTGAGCGTGGGTGCTCAGGCTGCCCCACGTATTCTGGGGGGGGGGGGCGAAATTCCGCTTGTAACGATCCCCCCCCCTCTATTGTATATAAAATAAAAATTTTATAATATTAAAAATATCCCCTTTTCAATAACATTATATATATGTGACCAGGATTAATAAACTATGTTTAGATCTTTCTAAAATGATCTCTCTAAAGGTTTAATAATAGGCCGTTTGTAATCTTTTGGCGTGATCGTCTTAGTTAGGACCCTTATTTACGTTGTGTTTGTTTGTAACTTAGTTCTTTTAGGTGTCTTTTGGAAGAATGAATATTCACTAGAGCAATTGAAAGCTGTTGGTAGTGCCTAATAAGCTAAGTGAACCCCGTTCACGAAGACAGGGCTCGAAAAAGGTTAAGAACATAAAACGTCCCTATTCCACTTGTATCAGGTTTACATTATTAATTTATTATTATTTATCCCTTCCCGCTTGGAAAAGGCTCACAATATATTTATACAAAAATACCCGATACAAGGGCTTCGCTCTCCTACATTTATTTAAAAAAATGTAGGGGAGGTACACGGCCCCACACACGCCGTGCACGGTGAGCGCCAACCATTTTGATGCACTCCCCCCGAAGGGAACGCTAATTCGGGAACTGGACCGTAGTCCACAGCAAAATAACTGGCGAACCAGTAAAAGAGGCTTGGCCCCTTGTTAGTGCGTAAGCACAAACATCGACTGAAGTCGCGCATGTCAATGCGTGTAAACGCCATACAGAATACGAACGAATCCAGCCACAGTGAATGTACGTCACACGGTTTAGGCAAATAGGCACACTGGCTGTAAACCCTCCGTGAGCGCCACCACCTGCCAGACCGCCGCTCCTGCAGACGTGATGTAAGTGTATGGCATCACCACCAATTGCATGATCAGCACGGCTACTAGCCGCAGAGCGTGTCATGGGACTACTGCTCACCTCAAGGGAATGGGGTCCCACGTTGTGCAGCTTTCGGCCGCAGCCTTGAGAGTCTCCTCAGATCCTCCCGCCAGCTACCACCCGCATGAGGTCGACACATATGCTCCACCAACCAATACAACGGCAGATATAGCCAAAAGGCAGTTATAAGATAAGAGTAATAATTCGCCATCAGAAAGGGTTTGTGTCACTGACGTTGAGTAAATGCATTTTCGATCATGTTTGTCTCACCCACCAACAAGTTGCCTTCAATCATTCAAAGGTGGGAAAGTTACAGAGAGATAATATTATGTTGTTATATAAAACATCGTGGAGGGCAGACAGTCTGCAGCCCCGCAATGAAGGGACCCGACTTGGGCAAAGCTACTTAGGTGTGAGTCAAACCAAGACGCAGAGAGCGCCATTGAGAATAGCGTCCCACCAAACAACCATCGCAGAGACGTAATGCTGCAGAACGCAACAAGCATCAATAAGACTATCGTCGGGCTTACACCATTCCAAGGTCCCCCATACATCCCAGCAGACATCACCACCCGTATACCTCCATCGACCAGAACCACAGAGAGCGTCGAATCAGGCGCAGCACACCCGTAGATCCATCACAAGACGCAATACCGCCAGTAGCAGTAAGCATCAATACAACTATCATACGGATGGCGCCCCCACACAACACACCCAACATGATCCCTATCGACTTTGGTAACAAAGTTGGTATTGTTGTTATATTAAAAATATCACCAACGTATTATAGTAGCACGCTACTAAGACGCCAATGAACAAAACTCCACGTATCATAGCGCTAATGCACTAAGACATGAAGCTGAGTATGCCTGTTACACTTAAAAGTGCTACCAAACACACTCAACATCCCCATCCGAAAGATAGATGTTGCACGTATGGGCCGGCTCAAACCGGGGTGGTACCACGACCTCACAGAATACCGGCGTGAAGTGGAAGCTCTGCTTCCGCGTTTCTTCTGGTGAGTGCAGGTGGCCGGAGGCCCAAATACCCCCCCCCCCCATCAACATGGTAGCGGAATTAAATAAAGATAGACTACCCCAGGAGGGTACCAGCACCCCTGGAGAATCCCTCGCTGAGCATCCACGACCATGTTTCTCCACTTCTGAGCGTGGGTGCTCAGGCTGCCCCGCGTATTCTGGGGGGGGGGGGCAAAATTCCGCTCAAGACTACAACTGCTCGGGGCAAACGGAGCAACAAAACCAAGGCGACCCCTGCCACGCTGTCCGTGAATTTCTGCAATATCAGGGGACTTCACTCTAACCTAAACGCCGTCCACTACCATCTCGAGACGGCGAGGCCGGCTCTGCTCTTTCTGACCGAGACGCAGGTGTCCTCTCCGGCTGATGTCTCGTATCTCTCCTACCCGGGGTACAAACTGGAACACTCCTTTGTGCCTCGGGCTGGAGTTTGCGTTTACGTCAGAGAGGACATCTGTTCTCGACGCCTCGGCAGACTTGAAGGTTCGGACCTGTCCATCCTTTGGCTACGCGTAGACAGCGACGACCATCCGCGCGTCTACGGGTGCCTCTATAGGTCCCATAGCGGTAATGCCGAAACAGACCGACTCTTCGACCACGTCCAAATGGCTGCAGATTCGTTGCTACAGCAGATACCCTCCGCAGAGATCGTGATCCTCGGCGACTTTAACGCCCATCACGCCGAATGGCTTGGTTCACGTTTAACCGATCATGCGGGGAGATCTGTTCATGATTTTGCCTTGGCATATGGTCTGACACAACTGGTTACTTCGCCTACGCGGATTCCAGATGTGGAGGATCATGCACCTTCCCTGTTGGACCTTCTGCTGACCTCTCACCCGGACGGATATCAGATTTCCGTCGACGCCCCTTTAGGCTCCTCGGACCATTGTCTTGTCCGGAGTGTTGTGCCACTCACGCTGAAATCGCGGTTGCATTCTGCAGGCTGCCGCCGTGTTTGGCACTATAGGTCAGCCGATTGGGATGGGATGCGGTCTTTCTTTGCATCCTACCCTTGGGGGCGGGTTTGCTTCTCGCCGGATGATCCCAACGTTGTTGCGGATTCTGTTACTGATGTGGTACTTCAGGGTATGGAACTTTTTATTCCTTCCTCTGTGGTGCCCATTGGAGGCAAATCTCAGCCATGGTTTGGTCGCTCCTGTAAAATAGCATCATGCTATAAGCAGGAGTGCTACCAAGCCTGGGTTGATGCATCAGCATCCCGGGATGTAAACACCAGCGCTCTAAAAAAGAAGTATAATTCCGCCTCTAGGTCCTTCAAAAGAGTCATTGCCAAGGCAAAGTTAGAGCACATAGGCAGAATTGGCGAGAAACTAGTTCGCCTTCCTTCTGGAACCCGTGCATTCTGGTCTCTCGCCAAGGCTGTCCAGGGGAATTTCTGTCAGCCATCTCTTCCATCTCTGCACAGGGAGGACGACTCACTGGCCCATACTGCAAAGGAGAAAGCCGATCTTCTAGGCTCTTTCTTTGCGTCTAACTCAACTCTCGATGACGGGGGGAGTACGCCGCCGACCATCCCGCGGTGTGAGTGCTCCATGCCGGAAGTGCAGTTCACACAGCGCTCGGTTCGCAAAGCACTCCTCTCCCTGGACATCCACAAGTCGAGTGGGCCTGACGGAATCCCCCAATTGTGCTGAGGACGTGTGCTCCAGAGTTGGCACCGGTTTTAACGCGTCTTTTCCGGTACTCCTACTCCCTAGGCGTAGTCCCAAAATCATGGAAGACGGCTTTCGTCCACCCGATACCCTAAAAAAGGCGACCGCTCAGACCCGTCCAACTACCGGCCAATCGCCATCACCTCCTTGTTCTCCAAAACAATGGAGTCCATTGTAAACTGCCAGCTCATGAGGTACCTTGAGGATCACCAGCTGATTAGTGACCGCCAATACGGTTTTCGCCGTGGTCGGTCAGCTGGTGATCTTCTGGTCTACCTCACTCACAGATGGGCGGAGGCAGTAGAGTTCAAGGGGGAGGCATTGGCCGTTAGTTTGGACATTGCGAAGGCCTTCGATCGGGTTTGGCACAAAGCGCTTCTTTTGAAGCTCCCTTCCTATGGGCTTCCCGAGAAATTGTGCGATTGGATCACCAGTTTTCTTGCAGATCGGAGCATCAAGGTCGTTGTAGACGGTGCAAGCTCCGATTGCAAGCCTATTAATGCTGGTGTTCCACAGGGCTACGTGCTATCGCCAACGCTGTTTCTTCTGCATATCAATGATATGTTGCATACCCGTAACATTCATTGCTATGCAGATGACAGCACTGGTGATGCTCTTTACACCGGCCGAGCCAATATTTCTCGGGAAAACGTCTCCGAGTGCCGGGACAAACTTGTGTCTGAAGTCGAGTCTTTGCTGAACAGAGTCTCGGATTGGGGACGACTAAATCTAGTCCAGTTTAACCCCCAGAAGACACAAGTTTGCGCGTTAACCGCTAAAAAGAACCCCTTTGTCGTATCCCCTCAGTTTCAAGGCACTCCCCTTGTTGCCTCAGCCAGTATCGGAATCCTCGGCGTCGACATATCGAGTGACGTGCAGTTTCGTGGTCACTTGGAAGGGAAGGCCAAATTGGCCTCTAAAAAGCTTGGCGTGCTCAGCAGAGCGGGACAGTATTTCATGTCGGCACACCGCCTGCAACTTTACAAGGCGCAGGTTCGGCCGCACATGGAATACTGTTCCCATCTCTGGGCTGGGGCTCCCCAGTACCAGCTCCTTCCACTTGACCGCATCCAGCGCAGAGCGGCTCGAATCGTCGACGACCGAGTGCTTTCCGATCGGCTCGATTCACTGGCGTTGCGAAGAGATGTTGCATCTCTTTGCGTATTTTATCGCATCTATTACGGGGAGTGCTCTGAGGAATTGTTCGGATTAATCCCAGCCGCCAAATTTCGTGAACGCACGACACGGCAAACGTCCCGATACCATCCACACCATCTGTATGCTTGGCGGTCCACCACTGTACGTTTCACAAGGAGTTTTCTTCCACGTACAACCTCTCTGTGGAATAGTTTATCACCGGCGATTTTTCCGGACCGATACGACCTGGGGGCCTTCAAGAAAAGAGCTTACTCCTTTCTAAAGGGCCGGCAACGCACCCGCAATTCTCCTGGTGTTGCGGTTGATCATGGGCGGCGGTAGTCACTTAACATCAGGTGAGCCGCATGCTCGGTTGCCCCCTCTTCTATAAAAAAAAAATAAAAAAAAATAACAGGGGTGACAATGCATCTGCATGTTGATTCTTAATAGAGGATAAATGTAGATGTCTACGGGCCATAGCATCAACTAATCATCAGGTGGACTGAATGCTTGATTGCCATACTTATTATATAAAAAAAATATATCTCATATCTAGTTGTCGGATAGTGACCAAATCAAAATAGATTTTTCATAATTTCGTGAAAACTTTTTTATTACGTGGTGGAGTCATGCTGTAGGTATATTAGTAGTGTAGTTGTAGCACGAATGGGTAGACGGGGAAGGACCACGGTGTCACAGAATACCAGCGTAAAATAGCAGCTTGTTGCTGCTGTGTTTCGTAAGGTGAGTGTAGAGAACCGGAGACCCTTTTTACTTGAAATGAGACAATCCATCTTAGTCCGCACGGGTGACAACACATCTGCATTTTGATTCGTAATCGAGGTTACACGTAGGAGTCTATGGGCCACAGCAACCACTTACCATCAGGTGGACTGTGTGCTCGATTGTCATCCTATCCTATAAAAAAGTACCTATACCAGTAATTTTTGGGAACACTAAGCCGAAATTGTTGACGAGTATGTCGACCTGGGACAAATAGTCAAAATTTGACTGAGAGGTCAATTGATGGATGCAACTTGGCTAAGAAGCGTTCGGTAAATTGCGACACATCTTCTCGTCAGAAATTCAAAACCGTCAAAAATTGAAAATAAGATTGTATTGCGTGTTGCCAGTGATGACTTAAGGATCTGAGACGTGGTCCTTTACTGCTGGCCATATTCGAGAGCTCAAGGTCACTCAGTGAGCTATGAAGAGGGCTGTGTTTGGGGTTTCTATGAGTGATAAACTTAGAAGTAAGGATATCAGCAGTAGAACCAGAGTAACTGACATAGACCAACGGATGAGTAAGCTGAAACGGCAATAGGCTGGTCATAGTTCCAAGAATCGACAACCGATGGGGAAGCAAGCACGGTGGTAGCTTCGTACCGGTGGCGAAGTGTGGGGTGGCCCCCCCACCGGATGAAGTAACGACTTAGTAAGACATGCAGGAAGTCGATGAATACAGGTGGATCAGGACCGTGCTCTGAAGATTTGTTTAGAGGAGGTCTATGTTCAGTAGTGAATTGTGAAGGGCTGTAATGATGATGAGACAACAGTTTGAACAATTTAAGGTTTAGGTTCGAAAACCACTTCATAATGTGAAATGTCTTAAAACTCGGTCAATGTGACGTAATTGATCAAGATCAGGCCATCAAGTCACTGAACAGTATTCCTAATACGGCGGCCTGATGAGCTGATCTTTGTAACTGCGATACTGTTTTTATGTGTTTATTAATTAGTAACAATCTTAGGTTGCTGATGTCGTAATGTGGGCGCATGAAATGACTACGCACTTGAGTTCGGCGTTGAGAAACGTCTATAAATCGGTTCTTATCCTATAAAACTCAAATCAAATTCGTCATTTAAGTCTAGATCAATAGGCAAAGAAAATAAATAATTCTTACGTTTCACAGATACTCTTGAAAATTTGGTTCGTTCGGCTTCCGAATAATGTTGCCATACTGCCTGGAAAAATTTATTTTAAAGGTATAAGAATTCATTTTCATCGCGTGTCTGATGAAAAACTTGACAATAGTATAAGACATAAGTAAGCAAAGGCAGTATCGTTCATAGCAACCAAGTTCTCCAAGGTCGTATTGTAAAAGTGAAATATAAACTCTCTAGTCACGGCGCATATTTCGTTTTTTGGTCTCGTCAAGTTAGTCGCAAGGCAATGTGGATAGGGTTGCCACCTTTTTCTTGAACAAATAAAGCATATTATTAAGTTTTCTAATGTATAAACACTTAAAGTACATCGTGTGAAAATAAGGTACGTATTTATTGTTACTTTAACAAAACATTTTTACACAAGTGTAGAGCCACGCTGCAGCTATAGGTATTATAGTTGTAGCACAAATATATTGACTCTACCGGGAAAGGACAACGCTCTCACACCAACACCAATGTGAAATAGCAGTTAATGTTGCTGTGCTCCAAATGGTGAGTGTGGAAAACCAGATTTTTTTTACAGGTAACGAGGCATTCCATCATAGTCCTCAGGGGTGACAACGCAGCTGCATTTGATTAATAGATGTACATGACTATCGGCCACAACATTTACATACTAACATAACACAGGCGGACTGTGTGCGTGTTGTGTTATTTTTTATTAAGTTAGAGATTTTCTGTTTCTTTCGTTCTTCTCTACTTAACAGTTTTTAGAGAAACAACTCCATCTGTAAAAGCTGTAATGGCAGGAATGGATAGTAGAAAGTAAAGTACAAAATTTTGTATTAATTTAAAAAAAAATTACTACTTTGATTTTATGGCATTTTTGTGATGTGCATAAATCTGAAAATTTTAATTTTTGTTACTCAGTGAAAAAAGCCAATTTGTGTAATTAAAACGACGTAACATTATCGAGAAATAATGAAAAATGTCTATAAATTTTGTTACTTATTTCTGTTGAGACAAGAACGAAGAAATTGTGAGACAAGAATGAAGAAATAAAGTACCTATGTTTACTTTCATAAAGTAAAACGTAAAATACTTTATCTAAATATATAAAAGGCAAACCTGACTAACTCATCTATCAACGTACAACCGAAACTACTTAATGGATTTTGCTGAAGTTATAAATATATCTATGTGAAGGCATACAGACAGTTGTAATGACGTAGGCATCCGCTGAAAAAGGATTTTTGAAACATTCACCCCCAAAGAGGGTGAAAAAGGGGTTAAAAGTTTGTATGGAAGTCCGTTATTTTTAGAGCTAGAATCCTGAAACTTTGTTTTTAGGTTAACGATTAGAAATAAACAATTACGTGTCCTAGGGTTTTTGAAAATGGAACCCCTAAGGGGATGAAAAAGGGGTTGAAAGTTTATATAGAAGCCCGTCATTTTTACAGCTAGAACCCTGAAACTTTGTTTTTAGGTTAACGATTAGAAATAAACAATGACGTCTTCTAGTGTTTTTGAAAATGGTACCTCTAAGGGAGTGAAAAAAGGGTTGAAAGTTTGTATGGGGAAACAAGATTAGTTAAACTATTTTATTTGAAACTTCACAGGAGTACTCCTATCAATAAATGAGTAAACAAGTGTTTCAGGCTCCTACAGAATTAAGCCCCTAAAAGGTGGAAAAGGGGTCTGGTACATCTTAGTTTCTAAGGTGATAACGCATCTGCAGTTTGGTTTTTAATCGAGGGTAGACGGAAGTGTTCATGGGCCACAGCTAGGGTTGCCACGCGTACTATAATATAGTATCGTACTATATTTCAGTCAATTGAAATATATATATAATTATAGAAAAATAATATTGTACGCAAAATACTATATTTTATCCCTAATTTAACTGTCGCGCTTTTTAAGCTATTGCATAGCTTCTATCGCGGGCCTTGAGTGCGGGAAAATCCAGAAATTTCGTAACGAAAAAAACCTCACGCTCTCCGACGGGCACGGAGGTGTGGCTTGAAGGCCGTGCATTGTCTAACGACGGTCTAACGTCGTTTCTTTTCCTCAGTCTTTGTTGTCTTTGTCGAAGAGTTTTGAAATTTTGAATATGAATGAACAAAGTGCATTTATTATTAAGGCTGCTCTCTCGCAAAAAGCTTGAAAAAAGCGTGCAGATGAACCAACTTTTCGTCGACACTTACAGAGAAATTACATATGAAAAAATAGCTAGCAATCTACATGATCTGATACGTAATTTGGTTTAGCCATAATTTTTCTATCGGTGTCACATAATAAATAAAAAAATACCCAAATCATCTCCAAATCGTTGAGATGAAACCACTTTACTCCTTCATTGTTTATCAAAGGAATATAAAAAAAATATCTACTGCTTTGCAATACAAAATAAAATAATTTGGTTTGGTTACTTTTTAGAAATATGTATTATTTTTATGATAATAAATTAAAAATGCGTCCCGATTAAATACTGCGTCTATATCACCCCCGCATTCGTCCAAGAATTCAGTGCGGGGCGCATCGTGTTGCTAGGTGGACGTGCGCCGCGTTGCGAGAGCTCAGCACTACGAAATAAAATCGTAAAATTTTGCTGCAAAAATTTAATTTTGTTAATAGTGGAGTAGGTTTTTTCCGATTCTTGTTTAATAGTAGTGTTTTATAGTTTTATTAATTGTACAGTTTTATTAATGTTTAAGTTTAGTTTGTAAAACATGGGGAATAAGCAGAAACGATTGAAGAGAGGTCTAAAAAAATATTACAAACAAAAGGGTATACATTTATCAAGGTAAGTTTTAAGTTTTATCTACATATTTCATAATATTAGACAGGTGCTGTTTATAAAATACCTATATTACTGTGATTTCGCCACTCTGTGACGAGACAAAGCGCGGCAAACGCAAGTGGCGGCAAGGCGCGGGCCGCGTCGTCACATGCTGGTAGCGCATGTCTGAGAAATTAAAAAATATATATTTCGAAGAAATGTGAAGTTCGTCAACACGCATTGAGGCAGCGTGGCGGACATTTCCTTGCCTTAAAACCCTCTCAGAAATTAGAGGAGGCCTGTGCCCAGCAGTGGGACGTATATAGGCTGTAACTTTACTTTTTTTTACTTTTATAAATATGTTATTTTACCGACGAAAATTTTAAAGAAAAATAAAAAATAAGCAACCGACAACCTCCTAGGTCCCTAGGTGACTTGCGAGATGTCAGTGTAACAAAACAAAACGGCCCAGAAAAACAGACTTTCCAACTGATCGCTAAATCAGCACGCAACAATTTCATTGGTGCCAGTGGGGATCGAACCCGGGTTGCTCCCGTACTGTGATATCTATAACGAGCGCTAACCATGTGAGCTACCACGGCTCTCAACGACATCGTCTTAACGCAATTCCTTTGTATAGTACGACGTTGCCACTCTTATTAGTTATTCCGCTTCGTAATATTTTATTTATAGGTGATATTTTGTTTATGTAGGTATTCGATAGATTCCTATAGTCTGTTTTTTTCGCAGGAGACAAAAATAACAGATCTTTATGAGATTCGTTTAGCCCGAATAATACAGTTTTTATGATTCTGGTTCAGATTAGATTTAATTTTAGTCACTTTTTTTTTTTTTTTTTTTGCGGATGGAAAATCATCTAATGACGCCTTTCGCTTTGGGTGGAGCGTAAGGGAGTGTCAGACTTTTACTGACTAAAAACCATCCGTGTTCCTTCAGTGCCCTTACGTTCCGGAGCCGCGGTATCTCTTTCGAACAGCCCGCAGCCCCGGCAGGCGTTGGCCCTTGCGGGCCCCTTCACCCTGCTGACAGCTCTTTGAGGCGCGCGTGGAAAAAAACGCACCGTCGACACGGCCTGTCGTCGTTAGACGGAAGGACGGCGAGCTACCCATTGCTCGCTGTCCACAGGCCCGCGCCTACGGTGGCCGGGGGCCACGACGTAGCCCCCGACGCCCAGGGCGTCTACCGCGACGGCCGGGGAGGAAAGCTGCTGCTCTCTCCTTCTCCCGCTCCACCACCTCCTTCGCTAGCATCACTGCTTCGCAGAAGGTGGTGACGGCGTCCCATTCCGTCTCGCTCCGGACCATGGCTTCGACCAGGGCCGGACGCGAGAGGTCGCCGCCGCCTATCGCCGCTACGAGGACACGTCGGTGCTCCGCCCAAGCAGGGCACACCTCCACGGTGTGTTCCACCGTGTCCTCCGGTCCATCCTCGCAGTGGGAGCACCCGGGCGTTTCCTCCCGCCCGATTCGGTGCAGGAACCTCCCGAACACACCGTGTCCGGTGAGGACCTGCGTCAGGCGGAAGGTGAGGATGCCGTGGCGTCTCTCAAGCCACTCCTCAAAGAGGGGTCTTATCGCCGCTATAGTGGCGTGCCCAGCACGGGGTTGCGACAGTCGCTCTCTCCATGTCGCCATGAGATCGTGCCGGAAGTCTGTCCGCTGCGCGACAACTTGCCGCGGCAGCGGGGTTTTCCCCCGGCATAGTGCCTCCGCGCGCCATTCGTGCAGGCGCGCGAGGACTATCGCCTCCAGATCCCATGGAGGCAATCCGACAAGGAGGCTCGCCGCCTCGCGGGAGATCGTGCGGTAGCCGCGAACCATTTTAACGGCAACGACCCTTTGGGGCGCGTTCAGGTGGTGGACGGCAAGCCGCGCCAAACCACGCGCCCACACCGGGGCCCCGTAAAGGGCCATGGACCGCACGATCCACGCGTAGAGCCTCCGGCAGGAGGCGTTTGGCCCCCCCAGGTTCGGCAGGAGCCGCCTGAAGGCAGCCCCGGTCCGTTCCAGTTTGGGAGCCAAACATCGGAAGTGCTCAACGAAGTTCCATCGGCCGTCGAGGACGTGTCCTAGGTACTTCAGCGTCGACTCGACGCCGATGGATACCCCTCCTACCATCACTGAGGATCCCGGTGGTGGCCTGTTCCGAGGACCATGGAAGTGCATGGCCTCGGACTTGTGCAGAGCCACCTCGAGACCCAGTTGCCGAATCCTCTCAACGACTAACGCAACCCCGCGTGTCATAGTTTCCGCCGCCACCTCGTACGACCCCCCTTGTGCCAGTACCAGCGTGTCGTCAGCGTAGCAAATTACACTGACGCCGGTAGGGAGGTCGGCGCGCAGCACCCAGTCGTAACCGATGTTCCACAGAGGTGGCCCCAGAACCGAACCCTGTGGGACACCGCACGACATCTCTCGCCGGTTCCACTCACCGTTGCGACCGGGGTAAATGACGGCCCTGTCCATCAGATAGTCCCCGACTATACGACGGAGATAGGTCGGCACCCGGTGATACCGGAGTGCCTCTCTAATGCAGCTCCAGGGCATGGAGTTGAAGGCGTTGGCGATGTCGAGAGACACCGCCAAGACAACCTCCCCTCTGACCACTGCATCCCCCGTCGTGAGGGCTCTCACGCGCATGATGGCGTCCACCGTAGAGCGCCTCTTGCGGAAACCAAACTGGTGTTCCGCAAGATCCGGCCCCGTCCCCGCAAGGTGCTCGGCGAGGCGGTTTGCAATGACTCTTTCAAAGAGCTTGCCCACCTCGTCAAGCAGCACCACGGGCCGGTATGCGGACGGAGAGTCCGCAGGGCGCCCCGGCTTCCGAATGAGGACCAGCTTCCCCGTCTTCCAACGAAGCGGGAATTGGCCTCTCTCCAAGCATGCGCTTAGGAGCCCCTCCAGTCGGGGCCCGAGAGCCTCCAATTTTAGTCACTTAAGTTTCGTATATTGTTCAAAATAATGAAATAAATCCACAGAATCTGCAGTTACGAAAAAAAGCAATATCATTTTAGTCTCCGGCGAAAAAAAAAGATATATATCATGATTAATTTATCAACTAGTTATTCGTTTACTAAATACGAAAAAATATCTAGGATTCCCCAGTCGTGATACATTACAGATTGACTATATTATCATTTATTTTACTATTGTAAATAAGTACTAATTGTAGATATTGACAGGTTTAATAGAAGTTCATTTTCTTATATTGTGACTAATAACCTAATATGACCTTGGGAAGAAACTCATTTTAATATAAGGTTTTACTGCAATGACTGCCAATGGGTTGTTAATTTCTACAATAGACCGTGGCGTATTGTTGCTGACATGAATAACTCCGAAAATATAATTTATTTACTTGATCGTGTTGAGTTTTTGTGTTCTCACTGCGAGTTTACTTTTTATGATCACTATCTTAAGGAAGAGTGCGAACTATTTACCTAATCTGTACAAAATTACTCTATACTTAACTAGATTCATTTTTGTGAAAGGCTATTTATGTTAAATTAAGATATTATGTTTGGTTTTGCAGTTATTTGAATTACGTCGTATGACGTCAGATTATCGGTAAACTCCGACGGGCACGGAGGTCTGGCGTTGAAAGCCGTGCATCGTCTAACGTCGTTTCAGTTCGGCAGACTTCGGCACTCGGCAGACTTCGGCACGGTGTTTGTGTGCGTGCGACTAGTCGTATGCGTGTACACTAGCTGCTAACTGAATGATAAAAATTTCTGAATAACCTACATGTATTGTAAGATATTAAAAATATTTTAAACAATATTAACTTCTCATTTATACAATAAGAGAAAAAAAATGTTTTCTTATCGGTCACCACGCTCAAAAAGTGTAACTTGATTTAACATCAAAGACTTAACTGCATAATGTATAATTGCATAAGTTGATAAAAAATGCTATGCTATTGCTTTACCGCGGCAGTCCCCGAGTGCCACACGTCTTTTTTTATATTAACTGTGATTAGAAGTCTGGAACAAGTAAGTTTATGGAAAGAATTTTTATCGTCATCATCATCATTACAGCCCTTCGCAAGTCCACTACTGAATATAGGCCTCCCCCAAGTAATGCCACAAAGCAAGGTCCTGAGCCACCTGCATCCATCGACTTCCTGCATGTGTTACCAGGTCGTCACTCCATCTAGTGCGGGGTCGCCCTACACTACGCCTACCGGTACGGGGCTGCCACTCGAGAACCTTTCTTCCCCATCGATTATTGGTTCTTCGAGCTATATGGCCGGCCCATTGTCACTTCAGCTTACTAATCCGTTGGACTATGTCGGTCACTCTGGTTTTACTGCGGATATGCTCATTTCTGAGTCTATCACGCAGAGAAACTCCGAGCATAGCCCTCTCCATAGCTCGCTGAGCGACCTTGAGCATCCTCATACGGGCTGCAGTGAAGGACCACGTCTCAGATCCGTAAGTCATCACTGGTAACACGCACTGGTTGTACAATCTACTTTTCTGAGTTTGAGTTATACCTGACGAGAAGATGTGTGGTAATTTCCAGAACGCTGCCCAGCCGAGTTGAATCCGTCGATTGACCTCTCGTTCGAAGTTGAACTTACCTAGTCGGACTATTTTTATCGTCATGAATGTAAAATTGAAAGAAGAAAGAAATAGAGCATGTATAAATTTTATTAAAAACTAATTGTTATTTTATTTTATTATGAATCTAAATTGCTCAGACTCCTATTATTTTAACCGTAACTGATAATTGACGGCCAAATCAAAGAGCGATAAAAAATATATGTGAAAAAATACATACATAAAAATTAAAAATAAATGTGTACTTTTTGCTCCCGAATTTCTCAAATGTACTATATTTTTGGAATCTTTTATAGGAAAAATACTATAGTTGTTAAAAAGGTGGCAACCCTAGATACAGCTATCACTTAGTCACTTACTATCAGCCATCAGGTGGCCTGGTCATTTGTCTCTGTCTGATAAATTATGTCTGATAAATTATTATGTTATATTACTTTGGCTTAATTTTGTCTTTGGAAATGTCAAATACTTCAGGAATATCAGCCTTACCAATCGACGAAGAATATGCGATGCCTATGAAATAGAACGATGTTAAAACTGTAGGTTTTTGTGACGAGCTCATGCTTTTGTCATTCGCTTCATACATTTCTATAATGCCCAGCTGAAAACAAGTCAAACAGTAAGTAAGTATAGTCAAACCGTTCTGATATATCTGATAATTTCTAATCTAGTAAACTATAAGAATTTACTAGATTAGAAATTATTTAAGTACATTTTTATATAGTTTCGCTTCTAATAAAAGATATCGTAAGTATTTAATCAGTAATAATGTATCAAAATTTAGTGGGTGCCCAAATGAAGGGTAAAGATTTTCCACAAAAGGAACAAAAACGCTCGCATTGTATAATCATAAATTGATTATAAGTTTATAGGTTATTACTTACAATAAATACTCCTAGGAACTGGTTTGTCAATGTCATTCACTTAAACGGGGGAATCCCGCAATAACTGATGTATGCTGCCAGGCACGCTTTGCGGATTTAGTACCCAATCTGTGGTCGTGGGTTGATCGTGAAGTGAGTCGTGTTGCCAACTTTAGGGCGCCCACATGACACGGGGAAAAAAGAGATTCCTTTTGACTATCATAATTTTAAAACTTAAAACTTCTTTTGGCACGTTGGGCACTTTTTATCATATACTTTTTTCTCGGGAAATACGGCTTAAAAGTTTAAGCGTGATTGTGGATAACATTTGACGAATTTTTGCTTACACGGGGCCCCATTATAATGATACGGCTGAGACGGCGGTAGCTTTCAGTTTCTCCCATTGCCACGTTTGACAGTGGAACTTATGAACGCGATACAACTGGATATTTTACACCGGGTTCAACTAATATGTTTATACTGTCAATTTTTATAATACTGAAGAGACACCTTCCACCTGAGAGTAAGCGGCTGCTGTGGCTCATAGACATCTAGATCTATCCTCAGCTAAAAATCAAAATTACCATTCGTGCTACAACCATAATATAGCTGCAGGTCTGCAGGCATGTAAAATCTATGAAGTAAATAAAATCATCATCATCATTACAGCCCTTCACAAGTTCACTGCTGAACATAGGCCTCCCCCAAGTAATGCCACAAAGCACGGTCCTGAGCCACCTGCATCCATCGACTTCCTGCATATCTTACCAGGTCGTCACTCCATCTAGTGGGGTGTCGCCCTACACTACGCCTACCGGTACGAGGCTGCCACTCGAGAACCTTTCTTCCCCATCGGTTATCGGTTCTTCGAGCTACATATATGGCCGGCCCACTGCCACTCCAGCCTACTAATCCGTTGGGCTATGTCAGTCACTCCGGTTTAACTGCGGATATCCTCATTTCTGAGTCTATCACGCAGAGAAACTCCAAGCATAGCCCTCTCCATAGCTCGCTGAGCGACCTTGAGCGTCCTCATACGGCCAGCAGTGAAGGACCACGTCTCAGATGGAAGTCATCACTGGCAACACGCACTGGTTGTACAATCTAGTTTTTAGAGATTGAGGTATACCTGACGAGAAGATATGTCGTAATTTCCCGAACGCTGCCCAGCCGAGTTGAATCCGTCGATTGACCTCTCGGTCGAAGTTGGACTTACCTAGTCGGATTATTTGTCCCAGGTAAACGTACTCGTCAACAACTTCGAGCATAGTGCTCCCAACAACTACCGGCATAGGTGTGACATGGACATTAAACATGATCTTTGTTTTGTCCATGTTCATCTTAAGACCTATCCGTTGGGAGGCACTATTGAGGTCATTGAGCATAGTGCTTAAGTCCTCCAGCGATTCTGCCATAAGGACTATATCGTCGGCAAATCGAAGGTGAGTGATGTACTCGCCATTGATGTTAATACCGTATCCTTTCCAGTCCAGTACCGACTTCAAAAAGAAGGAGGTTCTCAATTCAAATGTGTTTTTTTTGTATGTTTAGTATGTACGCGATATCTTCCCGGATTATAAACCAATTTTCAACAAATAATGTTCTTTTTTATATTTAAGACTCTACTTCAAGGATGGTCCCGTTAAATTTTGAAGAAAAAGTTCTGCCCCCAAGTGTGGAAAATAGGGTATTCATATTAACAATTGTTTAAGGGATTTTATTTGATATCTTCGCACAGAAAGAACCAATTTTAATGATTCTTTTTCTCCTAAATAGGTTATACTTAAAGGGTGGACCTATATAGGGAGTTGCAAACGAAGAACTTCTTTTTTAGCAATTTGGAGTCAGTTTTTAGTTCCGTTAAAGGTTATGATTATTTATAGTTGTGGTCCAGTGGTCGTAAACCCCATTGCTGAACATAAGTTCCCTGGTTCAAATTCCAGGTCGGCCCATAATTTGAAGTTTGCAATGTTTCGCCCCCGTGCCTCAAAAAGCATGTAAAACCGTTGGTCCTGCGCTTGATTTCCCTCCGGTCGTATCGGATTACAGTTTCATTGGAGTGGGTGAAATATTATGAGAATGGGACACTGACCTCTATATATATATAAGTATGTATATATAGACATGTATATATAGAGGTCAGTGGAATGAGGTAATAGAGTGCATCTGTTTTCACGAAGGCTCTCTTGCGATTGGCTGGCGTAACAAAAGTTAGGTTTGGAGAACACTATAATGATGTCTGATAAAAGAATTAGCTAACCTAGGAACCAACCTTTTCAAGTTCTACAATGACAGCCTTCACCAGAGGTATCAGTAGGCCACACGTGATAATACTAGACATCCACATAGAGAGGAACAATGCGGTGAAGAATAGAAGAAAACTTATCCTGAAATGTTAATATACCTGATCTGAGTACCATTCCTGATGCTGGAAGTGATATAATTATTAAAAGTAAAGTAAAATTACAGCCTATACACGTTTCACAGCTGGGCACAGGCCTACTCACATTTCTGAGAGGGTTTTAGGGCAAGGAAATGTTCGCCGCGCTGCACCAATGCGTGTTGGCGAATTTCACATGTCTTCGAAATATATTTTATTATATCTCAAACATGCAGGTCTCTCACGACGTTTTTTTCACTGCCGAGCACGCTGTAAATCAGCACTTAAAATTGCAATTAACAATTTCCTTAGTGCCGGTTCGGATCGAACCCGGTTTACTCGCGTACTCTGAAATTTACAGCGAGCGCTAGGCCCCTAAGGTATTAAGCAGTAAATGTAATAAAGACAAAAAATAAATATCATATTGTTGTGTGAATAAGTCAACTAGCGCCATCTAGTGTTATGAACGAGAGCGAGGGGAGCTTTGCAGAGAATGACATCACCGATCTCTCGACCGACAGCGCCACCCGAAGAACTAAGTTTCTAGAAATTCTATACTCGAGCTCTCGGTACCTTACGCGTGTTTACTTGAACATTCCGGATATTTTGCTAATTTAAATAAATAGGTGGCGCAAGATGCAATCGAGTCAGAGTTGAACTCAGCGACACAAGCGAAGCTTCGGAGCGGAATTAAGTGAATTAGTGTTTTTAATTATTAGTGTTTTTAACTTTAGTTTGTGTAAAGTAAATTAAAGTGTTAATTTAGGTAATTTTATCGGCAATTTTTATTGTCACGAACCTCAAGCTCGTAACAATTGGTGTCAGAAGTGGGATAAAATAATGCCGATTTTACCTAAGGAGGAAACGGAGGGTGTCCGTACCCGAAGTCAACGCCAGCAGGAGACGGACCAGAGGAGATTTGGTGGTGCAACGCCGCAGATGGCTGAGGGCCAGCCGCCGGCCACGGAAGCCGGTCCGTCAGCAGCTTCTACGTCTGTGGCACCTGATTTAGGTGCTCTGATGGTGATGCTGCAGGAACAGGCCCGGCGATTGGAAGAGCAGCTGCGGGGCGGACAGGAGGAACAGGCCCGCCGACAGGAGGAACAGGCCCGCCGGCAGGAGGAACAGGCCCGCCGGCAGGAGGAACAGGCCCGCCGGCAGGAGGAACAGGCCCGTCGTTTAGAAGAGCAACTCCAACGCGATAAGGAAGAGCAGATGCTCCTCATGAAAGACCTTCACGCTATCTTCGGAAAAGAGATACGGGAGGTGAAGGATAAGGTTGCTCAACATGACAACCGCCTGTCGGAAGCCGAAACCCGAATCGACCAAGTAAACAATCGGATTGACAACGTAATGGCTGACGTGAAGAAAACGCTGGACGACCTCAAACTTGCGGATGGAACAACAGCTCCCGTAGTAGCTACAACACCTTCGCTACGTGGATTCAAAGTGCCGCCGTTCGACGGGACTTCTTCCTGGTCGGCCTACAAAATCCAGTTCGAGGCTGTCATGGAGGCAAACGGCTGGAATAAAAGCCAGGCCATGACTGCACTCACCTTAGGCCTGCGCGACCAAGCCTTAACTGTGTTGGAAGCTCTCGGTAAGAAAGTGACCTACGAGCAGCTTCTTGAGGCCTTGGAAGCGAGATATGGCGACGCTCATCTGGAACACGTGTTTCGCGCGCAGCTTAAAGATCGCGTGCAGCGCAGCAACGAGAACCTGCAGCAGTGGGCCCTTGAGGTGGAGAAGATGGTTCGAAAAGCATACCAGTCTGTTCCTGCGCTCATTGAAGGGAACCTGGTGCAGGCATTCATCGACGGCATCCGCGACCTGGAAGTCAGAGCTGCTGTGAGGCTCGGGCACCACAAGACGCTTAAGGACGCCTTGGCCCATGCACTGGAGGTGGAAGCCGTGCGACAGGATCATCGTTCCCATCGCGTCAGGGAGATCGCAGCAGCTACAGTTCGCGACCGCAACAAAGGATACAGCCCTAGGTGCTATGGCTGTGGGGAAAAGGGCCATCTTCGATCCAGCTGCCCTAAGCGAACCCTAGAAAGGGAAGGTGAACGATCCCAAGAGGGTAGTGCGGCCAACAGCACCGCCCAGCAGCAGCAGGGAAACGAGTAAAAGCC
Organism: Parnassius smintheus behrii; assembly: GCA_036936625.1. Lineage (NCBI taxonomy): Eukaryota > Metazoa > Arthropoda > Insecta > Lepidoptera > Papilionidae > Parnassius > Parnassius smintheus. The sequence goes on from JAUPFT010000017.1 coordinate 43,361,518, forward strand.
AGAACTGCGGGGCGGGTGCTGGCTGATGTTAAAAGAGCCCCAAGGATCTCGATCTCACAAACCCATGATGGTAACAGTCTAGGCGTCATCAAGGGCGAGGTCAACGGAATGCCGTGTAAACTGACCATAGACACTGGAGCCTCTCGTACGGTTGTTAGTTCCCAACTTATAAGTCAGTTCCTTGGGGACTCCGCAAACAACCGAGAACGCATTAATTTGGTAACAGCCACTGGTCAGCGTATACCCGTCCGTGGAGAGAAGGAGATGGAGTTGAAGCTAGGCAACGTGATCTACCTGCATAATGTCATCGTGGCTGATATAATGGACGACTGCATCCTAGGCTTAGACTTTATGAGGAATAATTGTTGCGAGATCGACGTTAAGCAAGGTGTTTTGAAATGTGGACAGGAGGAACTTTTTATGGAAGGTGCGTTACCAGGGAGCGTGTACAGCATCAAGAAGATTGTTCTTCCGCCGAGATCGGAAACGATTGTTCCGGTTAGTCTTCCTCGAAACGCTGGGCCAGCTCACCGTTGTGTACTTGTGGAAAGGGTAAACAATGACCTTCCATGGAAAGTAGCTCGAACCTTGGTCAGGACCACTGACATCTCAGGAGTGCGTGTGCTGAACCTTTGCGACCGGGACCAGATTATAGAAAAAGGCACATTAATTGGCACTTGTGAGGAAGTGGATTGGTTACGTCGGTGCCAATATATATCGAGTGGGACCCCCAGCAAGGATGCAGAAACGAGAGTGACCACACTTTTGGAAGACTGTCGCAGTGTTCTGTCCCCGAACGAATTGGTCAAGGCGAAGAAGTGTTTACTCAAGTACGCCGATGTATTCTCATCAAACGATGCTGACATAGGAAAGACTGGCTTAGTTCAACACAAAATAAACACAGGAGAAGAATTGCCTATCCGTCAGCGGCCAAGAAGATTGCCGGTAGCACGTGAAAAGGAAGTGGAAACCATGATTGAAGGAATGGTGAAGGATGGTGTTATTGAACCTTCCTCTAGTCCATGGTGTTCGCCAGTGGTGCTGGTGAAAAAGAAGGATGGCAGCATGCGGTTCTGTGTTGATTACCGCCGTCTGAACGACGTTACAAAGAAGGACAGCTATCCCTTGCCAAGAATTGATGACACGCTGGACATGCTTACAGGAGTAAAATGGTTTAGCACGCTGGATCTAAAAAGTGGCTACTGGCAAGTTGAAATTGACCCTAAGGACAAGGAGAAAACTGCGTTCTCGACGGGAAAGGGTTTGTGGCAATTCAAAGTAATGCCGTTTGGGTTGTGCAATGCTCCAGCAACGTTTGAAAGGCTGATGGAACTTGTACTTACCGGGCTAATTGGCGATGCCTGTCTGGTCTACTTGGATGACATCATCATCGTGGGCCGTACGTTTGAGGAACACCTTCAAAACCTGGAACGCGTGCTTATAAAGATTCAGAGTGCCAACCTCAAGTTGAACCCGAAGAAATGTTCACTATTCCAACGGCAAGTTAACTTTTTGGGGTTTGTAGTATCGGAAGAAGGTATCCGTGAGGATGCTCAGGGCAGACCACCTCAGCAACGAGTAGAAGGACAGCTTACTACATGCACAGCAGGAAGATCCGGACATCAAGCCGATTCTGGAATGGATAAAGGCCAGTGCTCCCAAGCCCAAGTGGGGTGACGTCTCAGCGATGAGTTCGACCACTAAAAGCTATTGGGCCCAGTGGGACAGCTTGCTGCTTCAGGATGGAGTTCGGTGTCGTAAATGGGAAAACGTTAGGGGAGACAGCTGTCATTTGCAAATGGTTGTCCCTAAAGCTAAAGTACCGGATGTTCTACAGCTGTACCATAATGATTGTTCAGGAGGCCATCTGGGAGTTAAACGAACCCTACTGAAGATCCGAGAACGGTTTTACTGGGTCCACTGTCGAAACGATGTCGAGGACTGGTGTCGCAAATGTACAAGTTGTGCGGCTGTAAAGGGACCTCAGACTCGTAGTAGAGGTGCATTGAAGTTGTACAATGTGGGTGCACCATGGGAGAGAATAGCCATTGACGTGGCGGGGCCGTTTCCGGAGAGTGAAAGCGGTAACAAGTATTTCATGGTTGTGATGGATTACTTCACTAAGTGGCCAGAAGTCTTCGCCATTCCAAATCAAGAAGCTTCAACAGTTGCAGATAAACTAGTTCATGAAGTCTTCTGTCGTTTTGGAGTACCTTTAGAGATTCACAGCGATCAAGGAAGGAATTTTGAGTCTCAAATATTCCAGGAAACTTGTCGAGTTATGGGTACTCATAAAACAAGAACGACTTCTTATCACCCGCAATCTGATGGAATGGTGGAACGATTTAATCAGATATTGGAGAGGTACCTAGCAAAAGTTGTAGACAATCGGCAACGAGATTGGGACAAGCACATACAACCGTTTTTGTTGTCATATCGAAGTTCTGTTCACGAAAGTACAGCAGTGACACCAGCTTTCGCAAACTTTGGAAGAGAATTACGGCTGCCTGCGGACCTGATCACCGGGATACCACCTGATGCCCCACGCAGTATAACCGATTATGCAAATAACTTGCGGAACAAAATGAATGACATATATGAGCACGTCAGACAATCGGGCCAGCAAATGTCTGAGAAAATGAAAACCCGGTACGACCGCAAAATGAACAATAAAGGGTTCAACGAAGGTTCATTAGTGTGGTTGCACAATCCAGTCCGCAGCAAAGGGAAATCTCCTAAGCTTCATGCTAAATGGGACGGCCCGTACCGGATTGTAACCAGGATCAACGATGTGACCTACCGGATACAGAAAGGCGCAAGAGGGACTCCTAAGATCGTCCATGTGGATCGCTTGGCGCGTTATTATGGGACCGATAATGCTCGGGACGAGCATGTCTTAGGAGGGGGGCAGTGTTGTGTGAATAAGTCAACTAGCGCCATCTAGTGTCAGGAACGAGAGCGAGGGGAGCTTTGCAGAGAATGACATCACCGATCTCTCGACCGACAGCGCCACCCGAAGAACTAAGTTTCTAGAAAATCTATACTCGAGCTCTCGGTACCTTACGCGTGTTTACTTGAACATTCCAGATATTTTGCTAATTTAAATAAATAGGTGGCGCAAGATGAAATCGAGTCAGAGTTGAACTCAGCGACACAAGCGAAGCTTCGGAGCGGAATTAAGTGAATTAGTGTTTTTAATTATTAGTGTTTTTAACTTTAGTTTGTGTAAAGTAAATTAAAGTGTTAATTTAGGTAATTTTATCGGCAATTTTTATTGTCACGAACCTCAAGCTCGTAACAATATAATATAAATACATTAAATCGTAATAAACTTAGAAATGAGGATATCCGCAGTAGAACTAGAAAGACCAACATATCGAAACGGATTTGTAGCCTGAAGTGGCAATGGGCTGAACATGTAGCTTGAAGAAACCGTCAACCGAGGGGGAAAAAGGATCTCGAGTGGCAGCCCCGTACCGGCAGGCGTATTGTAGGGCGACCTCACATTAGATGGAGTGACGACTTGATAAAACATGCAGGAAGTCGATGGCACGCTGTAAATCAGCACTTAAAATTGCAATTAACACTTTCTTTAGTGCCGGTTCGGATCGAACCCGGTTTACTCGCGTACTCTGAAATTTACAGCGAGCGCTAGGCCCCTAAGGTATTAAGCAGTAAAAAAGATAAAAAAAAAGCTGTAATAAAGATAAAAAATAAATATCATATAATATAAATACATTAAATCGTAATAAACTTAGAAATGAGGATATCCGCAGTAGAACTAGAAATACCAACATATCGAAACGGATTTGTAGCCTGAAGTGGCAATGGGCTGAACATGTAGCTCGAAGAAACCGTCAACCGAGGGGGAAAAAGGATCTCGAGTGGCAGCCCCGTACCGGCAGGCGTATTGTAGGGCGACCTCACATTAGATGGAGTGACGACTTGATAAAACATGCAGGAAGTCGATGGATGCGGGTGGTTCAGGACCGTGCTTTGTGGCATACCTTGGGGGAGGCCTGTGTTCAGCAGTAGACTTGTGAAGGGCTGTAATGATGATGATGATGATGTAATAAAGTTAAATTAATCTCGTGATTTGCAGTAATGGAAAACATTTTAAGGAAAACTGCATATCCGAAAAATAAAACAGTTTTAGTGGGTATGTGAAGTGCTCACCTCTCCACTAGACCACTTCTGATCATAGGCCTCCTCTATAGATTGTTTCATTACGAAGATATTTGCCATAGTTGCCACGCTTTTGCGAACGTCAACCGCAATTTTTATTATTTGAGTTGTTATTAGGAAGGTGCTGCTGTTCCTCTGTTTCATTTCCCTTCGTTGTCTCTTACTATACCCTCGGGATTGTATGGGGTAGTAGGTTATCTTTCGTCGTCACTAGATGGCACTGCATTTTATGGCACTTAATTATTCCTCTCATTAATGAGAAGGGGTTACTTATCCAAGATGTTACAAGAACCCTGTGGTTCTCGTCAAGTGCGTTATCAGAATCAGTATTCTAACGTATTGAAATATTTTTTTCTAAAAAGTCGACCATTAAGTTTTTTATTGTTTAATTTAAAAATAATATTTGCAAATTTTATGTTGCTTTATTATCTCTGACACGCGCATCGGCAAAGCGAGGTTTTGGACAGTCCTTTTACTCCCCGGACAATGCAGAGTAATAAAACCACATACAAACTGCAAATGAAAATTTATTTAAATTAAATTGTGGTCGAGTTTTCTAAAAAAAGTTATTTCTATACGTTTGAATACTGATTCTGTAACGCACTTAACGGTAACCACAGGGTTTTTGTTACATATTGTTTAATTATAAAATATTTGGTTCACGTTGTTTACGACAGTGTTCGAATGGAAAATTTTAAACTCCCTAGTCCGTGTTTTGGACCGCAATTTTACTCTGTTAAGCGTAAAGATCTACTATCTATATACATATATAAATAAAATTAAAGTGTCTGTGATGTCGAAATAAATGCCTTTAACTAAGCTTAGGGGGCTGTCTCCATGGAACTGGACATGAATGACTATTTTTAAATGTTCGTCTGTGTGCAGTTTCATTAAAGGAGAGGGGGCAAACGAGCATACGGCTCACCTGATGGTAAGTGATTATCGCCGCCCTTGAACAACCACAACACCAGAGGAATTGCAGGTGCGTTGCCGGCCTTTTAAAAACAGTAGGCTCTTTTCTTGAAGGTCCCTAAGTCGTATCGCTCCGGAAAAATCTCTGGTGGTAGTCGATTCCACAAGGAAGTTGTGCGAGGAAAAAAACTTCTTTTAAATCGCACGGTGGTGGACCGCCAGTCATCCAGATGGTATGGATGGTATCGCGAGTTTTGTCGCGTTGTGCGATGGTGAAATCGTGCGGCTGAAATTAGTCCGAACAATTCCTCAGAGCACTCTCCGTGGTAGATGCTAAAATACGCAAAGAGATGCAACATCTCTTCGCAGTGCCAGTGAGTCAAGCCGATCGGAAAGATATGGAAAGGTATGTCTCTCTGTGTGTCGGTTCGGGCTAATCTTTGGTATGGCTGAAACGCGTAGACAGAGAAATACAAAAATTGACAAATTGACGCCTTCTTTCGCATTCGCACACGAAAAAGATAGATTTATGCATACGTCTTGCATAGAAATGAGACAGAGCGGTGTAATTGTTTGTCTCTTTCTCCGTGCTGGTTTTTTGTTTAGCAAACTACACTTTGCTAAACAACTTTGACAGTTCGTAGCGATCTAAGGAGTTTAAAAGTTGGTTTAAGTGAGAAAAGTGTTTTGTGAGCCTAAGATTGGTGAATCTTGTTCAATTCAGTTCTTAGAACAATTAAATTATTTTTCTAAATATGTTTAAAAGTCATAAAGATTATTTTGTAACCTAAAACTACGTTATCGTCCTTTCTCACTCGAGGCCACGCTAATCATTAGTCTATAGGTTTCTGTGTCTACACTGAAACGATTGAGATGCAATTTCACGAACAGATACAGAGTAATGCCAAGAGTAGGGTTGGAACCTTTTTTTTGAAGAAATATAGTATTTTTCCCAAAAAGATGAAAACATATAGTAATTTTGATAAACTCAAGAGAAAAAAGTACACATTTGTTTTTGATCTTTATGTATTTTTCCATATATATTTGTTATTGCTCTTTGCTTTGGATATCAACGATCTAACCACCCTACCTTCTACCTTACCTTTAAAATAATTATTGGTCTCAGCAATTTAGATTCATATTTAAATAAATAAACAATTAATTTTTTAATTAAATTAATAAATGCTCTTTTTTATTCTTTCAATTTTACATTCATGATGTAATTTGTTTCCGTAAAACTTACTTGTTACAGACTTTCAATAAAAAGCGCGACGGTTGAGTTAGGAATAAAAATATATTATTTTTCGTACTATATTATTTTTCTATAATTTATGGTAAATTGACGGAAAATACTACGATATATTATAATACGGGTGGTAAGCATAACCAAGTGCGATTTAGGATACATTTAATATAAAAAAAACCTGGATATTTTTTTGTAAAAGTGAAAAAAAAAAACATGAAATATATTTGACAATTATCTTTAACCTAAATGACTCCACTTTAATAGATCCAGGCCAGGCAAACCCGGGTGGGTTGCTAGTTACTTATTAACTTTGGACATTCACAAGTTTAGAATTTACTACTTTACAAAATAAACCGTGTAACGAATAAATTAGAAAGCAACCACTGCATGTTAAAAATGTAAATTTATACAGTCTAACAATTAAACATTAAAAAAATATCCGACTTCATAAAACTAAAAAAAAAATTAAAAAAGCATGTGGTGGAAGTGAAATCTATTTATATAGAACAAAAAAATGTTTCTACCTATGTTCGTTATATACTTGAAAGTTGAAACCACCCAACCGATTTTAATGAAATTTTTGTTTGTGTTTGAATGGGTCCCTAGATGGCTTACATTTGGACCCGGTGGGTGGCGCTGTTGTCGAGATCCAGAAATCACCCGTGCGAAGTGGGGTATCTTTAAGTGGTAGAGTCACGCTGCAGCTCTATTAAGGTTGTAGCACGAATGGGTTGCTCGACCGGAGAAGAACCACGCTCTTACAGAATACTAGCGTTTGAATCAATAAAACTGTGTTTCGTATGGTGAGTGTAGAGAACCGGAGAGCCTTATTGTGTAAACGAAGCATTCCATCTTTTAACTGGGGTAGGACGCTCTTACAGAATACCTGTGAGTGTAGAAACAGGTAACACTTTTCACACGAAACGAGGCATTATATCCTAGTCTTTAGGGGTGGACAACGCATCTAAATTTTGATTCTTAATTGAGAATTATCACCCCTATTCTAAGGTAAAATCTTCTTCAACATGCCCTTACCTGTAATGCGAGCAACCGAAAATGAGTAATGTCTTCAACGCAGCACGCCTGTGGAAGTTGGAGTGTTCTATCGCCATAATAATGAACATAACTCCAAGACAATCCAGTAAAGCATGGGTCCCGTAAATCTGGTTTGAGATTACAGTATCGGATTGATTAACAAGATAATTACCTCCACAAAAAGACATATTCTGTATCGGGGATTCAGTTTACTAATTAATAACAAATATCCAGACCCGGATATATCGGTACATATCCACAAACTATATACAAACAGTTGTTCCGTGATTGATTCGAACCCTCGGCCTTCAGCGATGCAACTCATTGCTAAGTTACTGCGTCATGGAGCCGTTAAACAATTTTGCAAATAAAAAACCAATTTTATTATCGTGAACATTGAAAATTGTATATTATATGTTTTTGGAGTTTATTGGAATTTATTCCTTAAGATTCATTTTCATATAATAAGCCCGTGGTATGAAAATTTATGGGGAGTAAAATCAAACATCACGTTATGCATTACGGTTATTATTCATGTTTCCATGACTGTGTATTGTATTTTGATGCATATAAATTATATAATTAAAAATAATGTTACGAGCTTGAGGTTCGCGACAATAAAAATTGCCAATAAAATTACCTAAATTAACACTTTAATTTACTTTACACAAATTAAAGTTAAAACACTAATAATTAAACACACTAATTCACTTAATTCCGCTCCGAAGCTTCGCTTGTGTCGCTGAGTTCAACTCTGTCTCGATCGCATCTTGTGCCACCTATTTATTTAAATTAGCAAAATATCCGGAATGTTCAAGTAAATACGCGCAAGGTACCGAGAGTTCGAGTATAGATTTTCTAGTTCTTCGGGTGGCGCTGTCGGTCGAAAGATTTGTGATGTCATAAACTGCAACGCTCCCCTCGCTCTCGTTCCTGACACTAGATGGCGCTAGTTGTGTCGTCGACTGGAGCGCGTAACAATAATAAATATATCATGCATATTTTCAGTAATATAAAAATGCGTGCATTTACCCTCATTTACTAATACAGGATATTTCAGAATCGTTCGTAAGGAGTAAATTCCAGTCGTGCGTAGGAGCTGACACACACAAACTTTGTTAGTATTATAGGTAAAAGCACACATCACACACCGGGGAAGGACCACGCTCTCACAAAATACCAGCGTGAAATAGCAGCTTAATACTATTGTGTTTCGTATGGTGAGTGTGCAGATCCGGAGAAACTTTTTTACTCGAAATGAGGCATTCCATCTTAGTCTTCAGGAGTGACGACGCATCTGCATTTTGATTCTTAATTAAGAATAAATGTAGGATAAATGTATGTGTCTATGATCCACAGCATCCACTTACCATCAGGCGGACTGTGGGCTCGTTTGTCATCCTTACTTGTAATAAATCTAAGTCCTCATTGACGAGTGGTGATGACGCATCTGTGCATCTTAGGTCGACAGTTTGAATGCCATCCCAGTATAAAAAAAAATCATGCATTATTTATTCAGTTATAACGTATCATCACTGGCAACACTCACTGGTTGTCAATTTCATTTCCAGGTTTCATAATTTAAGGATGTGTTATGTTTTGTGATAATAGATAAGAAGCATACTAGCTAGATAGGGATAGCTGAATGTTGGAACTTTAGCACTAGCCTCCTATTATGAATCGGGGGTCGTGGTCAGATTCGTTGTTCTCTGTGCAAGGGTATTTATTAGTGTTGTATTAATAACACTAATAAAATTTATTTATAGTACCTAAATATGATAGTTTTTATTAGGTATTTAAAATGATAATTGTTTTCATGAAAATTTCAGTAACATATGAAAATGTGTGCAATAAATTATATTTCAAGTATGTTTAATAAATTAATAAGATAAAAATATGTTAAAAGTATTTAATTTTATTGATATAACAACGAAATAAGCATTGTATTAATTAAATGGTTGTACTGTTTAAGATATTCATGTTAATTGTCGAAAATAATTGTTTAATGTATGTATATTAGAATTTTAAGATTTGAGATTCTAAAAATTACTTGTAAAATTACTGTATTTTGATAATTATATTTTAGGTGATGTTAATGTTTTAATAATTATCGGGATCTGTCCTTGTTGTATTTTCTGTGAAATGAAATTGTGTAATGATGTTGTGAGGGGCAATAAAGTAGTGAGATCGTAAATGGAAGTGTGATAACGAAAGTTAGTGATTACTTTATGACGAAATGGCGTTTGACAGACGGCTTTCCCTACGGTATAGCTTTCGTATTACAATAGGAGGCCGATATGTTTGCAATTCGATATATATCAAGGATCTCCTAGGTGTGCGTTGTTTGTAGTTAGCAGTGGCTGCAAATGACCGCCGGTACGACATACTCCGCCGAACGTTGAGTCCCGTGATTCCGTGAGGCGTTGAGGTCACCGGCCCCTAGGTGATTCTTGGCACTTTATGCGCTCCGTGCATCCTGTGCCTAGTCGCGTTATAAAGTGCCACCTCCGCACTTCCCCCAACCCTTTTGGTATAAAAGGGGTAGGCAGTGCCCAATGAGATTACGCCAACATATCTTACACCTCACTATCCGCGTCGCGCATCGTGCCGAACGGCTGGTATTTTAGACAGGGCCACTAGTTAGATTACCTGACTGACTTTTAGGTAGGTTCTCAGTATGTCCGATAAGGATAAGGGATAACCCCCACCCAAACCTAAACCAAGAAGACCACCCGACCGTCCTGGCGTACTAGATCGTCCAATTGCGTACCGCGACATCTTTTATCCGGAAAGGACTAGAGTAGTGTCCTCCTACTCACAGATCCCGACACGGAAACCCTCCTCACCGGGTAAGGAGCCCGCACCGAGGACCGCGCTCTCGCCCATCGTACCTGAAGGTACGTCTGGGCGGGAACCGTTCCCCCAACACTAGCGGGCTAAAAAGACGATGAGAAGGCTCACACCACCGGAGACAGCAGCATCCCTCCAGGAGAAGAGGCGATGCTTCGGATCTTCAAACTCCTCGGATTATTCAACATCCGAGGGAAAATTTGACCACCAACCTGAGAAGCCTATAAGGAGATCACCACCCAAATCGCCATCGCCGACCAAACCCCCCCCCCCCCCACCCAGAACACCGGAACACACCAGCATGGATACTGCTGATCTGGAGCAGGGAGGAGAAGGGTCATACGGGTGGAGTGCCACCACGTACGCAACCCTAGCGCCGAGCACATCCGCTGGACACTCACCGTCCGCGCCCACCACCAACCCGTCAGGCCGGCCATCGGACGATGGTCAAAGGCCTTCGACAAGCTACGCCCAACTGGTAGCTGCCCCGGCAGTACCAAGGACAAAAACAGCCGAAACACCAAAGCCGCCGGAAGAAACGGCTAAGAGGTATCCACCTATAGTAGCTGAGTGCTTACCGGACTGGACGAAGCATTTCGAGGCACTCAATAAGAAGTTGGGCCACCCATCGAATGCTCGTCCGTTCAGTAAGGGGGTCAGATTTACCCCCCAGAGTCCGGAAGAATTCCGGACGATTCAAAAATACTTAATGGAGATCACCGAAAAAATACCACCGCGATAGAGGGGGCTATCAGGGCCAAGGGGTTCCCGATTAGTTATGTTAAAGGGATCCCCCCCGTAGAGGCAGACCTGGGTGCCTCTACTTCGCGCAGCTGGACCACCTGAGCCTGGAGCGCCTCAATGAATTATACCAGATCGACGAGCTCCTCTTCATGAGAGGAGTCGTCATAGGGGCCTGGCAAGGAAGAGTGGGCCCTTCACAGTGCCACCGCTGCCAGGCCTATGGCCATGCGTCAACAAATTGCTTCAGGCCAGTGAAGTGTGTTCGCTGCGCCGGAGATCATATCGCCAGCAACTGCCCAAGGGGTAGAGATGAGGAACCGCGATGCGCAAACTGCGCTAAGAACCACACCGCCAACGATCGCCGCTGCCCAGTCCTGAGGAGGATTGCTCTGCCGGGACTACTCCCAGAGGAGCCCAAGAGGGTCCCCCAAAGTCGTCCCAGGGCCGTGGTCCAGGAAGACGGGTGGACCACAGTTAGAGGAAAGGGAAGGCAACCTGCCCCACCTCCACCCGTCACGGCACCCACAGAAACGGTGGTGCCCACTACCACAATTCCGAAGGCAACCACCGGGGCGACTCTCCAGCCCCCCGCTAACGACGCCACAGAGCGCCAAACCACTCAGTGGAGTAAGCGGGGGAGGAAGAAGAAGAAGAAGGTGCAGCCTCCTCCTCAGGCAGCAACCTCTACCCCAACCCCAGCGGTAACGATAGCCCAGGCGCAGGTTACCAAGGAGGATAAGAAAACCAGAATGGGTAGAGTACCAGAAAGGGCTCTATCAGAAAAATAGAGCCCGCTCTGCACATAGAGCGCGCTCTACCCATACACAAAGAAATGTACACCAACTCCCGAGACCAGCGCCAACTGCACAGGCACCCAGAACACCTTCAGCCGGCTTCGAGACTGCTGACGCCATCCAACGTTTGGTTGGCATAGCAATCGAAGTCGGCAGTCAAGTCCTGGCTGATATCAGAGCCGGGACAGATCCGATCACAGCGGTTATGAAGGCGCTGGCTAACCTACTGGCTCGGCACTACGGTGGAGGAGTCTAACCTGCGCCTCCTCTACTGGAACCCAGGTGGAATCCAGCAGAAGCTACAAGAACTCCGCACCGTCGCCCAACAACAAGACGTACAGGTCATCTTGCTGGGAGAGACGAAATTAAACCCGAGTACACGCATAAAGTACTCCTATAAAGATGGTGCCTAACTACCATCTTTATAGGAGGGACGAGGTCACTTCTCAGGGGGCCGCCTACAGAGGAACAGCGGTCCTAGTGAGAAGGAACATCGTCCATCAAGAACTTGACCTACCGGAATACCAAACTATGCGCTCTATCGGCATAAAAATGGAGGCGGCGAGCGAGGAACTTAGGATCTACGCAGCATACCGCCCGCCAGGGACTCCATTTTGCTCCTCAGACGTCCGGATGGTAATGGAAGGCGAAACACCGACCATCATCGCCGGGGACCTAAACGCCAAACACCCGGCGTGGGGATCTAGACTGATCAACCCGCCGGGTCACGCACTATTTGAAGACGCCGAAAGACACGGCTATGACGTTTTAGGTCCTGAAGAACCTACACATGTTCCGACGGATCCACGAAGTCGTCCGGATGTATTGGACATCGTGCTCGCTAGGAACATCAACTACCCGATAGTGGTAGAGGCGCTGTACGACCTGGACTCACAGCACCTCCCGATCTTAATTACCCTTGGCTTAAAGGCGGTGACTACGCTGCCCAGAACAGTGAAGACTCGTGTCGACTGGAGGCTCAACCACAAACACCTGCAGGAGAGATCTCCAGCACACCACCCCTTAAACACAGCGGACGACGTAGAGGCCGCAACCACCAATATCACAAAGGCGATACAAGAGGCAGTCAACGCGGCCTCTACGATCGTCCCGATGACATTGACATTGGATTGAATTGGCATTCTGGACTACTTTATAAACTAGAAGAACAGACCAGTGTCCCTCCTGCTATGTTGCGGCTAGTGGCGTCTTTCCTGGCAGACAGGAAGTTCTACGTCTGCGTAGAGGGCGCCGAGTCCGCAACCAGAACCATCAGAGCCGGCGTTCCCCAGGGCAGCTGTTTGTCTCCAGTCCTGTACGCGGCTTATACCAACGACATCCCTACCCTGGCAGGAAGGCTGCAAGAGTGGGAGGATGACGTGGTATTGGCGTTATACGCGGACGATATCGCCCACTTCACCTCGTCCAGAAGAACCCACATTGCCACTGCCAGGATGTAACGTCTCCTGGACCTGCTGCCACCATGGCTAGATGAGTGGAGGATGGTCGTCAACGTTGGTAAAACGACCGCTCTGCTCACTCGCCGCCTCAGGAACCTACGACCTCAGCTAACCCTCAATGGCCAGAAGATTGCGTACGAGAAGGCCGTGACCTACCTTGGGTACCGGATCGACCGGGCGATGCGCATGACTGCGCACGTCGACCTCGTCGTCCGCAGAGTACGATGTGTGCGGGCGATGCTCCGTCCGGTCCTGGCATCCAAGTTACCACTTAACACCAAAGTGCGAGTTTACAAAACATATATAAGATCCATCATCACGTATGCTGCTCCGGCCTGGTACGCGCTTCTGAGCGAGCCTCTGAGGCGGCGACTGCAGGCCCAGCAAAATCTGACGTTAAGAACCATCGTGGGTGCGGGTCGCTACGTCCGGAATGACGTCATAGCGGCCAACCTGAAGATCGACACCATCCAGGAATTTGTGGCCCGGTTGGCGCGCGGATTGTTCGACCGTGCAGACAACGGGCCGCATATACAACCTAGCGCCGCTACACGCGCGCCCTCCGGACGGGCGACCCTATCCAAGAGAACTCCTCTCTATATCGATTAGAGAGTCGATTAACAACCCACAAAGCCGCTGATAGGCCAACTTCGACTTTACTGGATAACCTCTCTTTTTTCGTAGTCTAATCGACTACGAAAAAATTAACCGACTACGTATAAATTCGTATTGACACCTACAATGCCAATAGAAGGCTCCCAGGACCGGTCCATAGTGGTGGACCGCGAGGATAACACGGGTAATGGGGGCATACCCCGAGGCCCGACACCTGCATGTGCCTAGGCACATGAAGACGACATCAACGTTGCAATTCGAGAACTTGCGTCCGGACCGCGTTCGCTGCCGGTTACCGTCCGCCGGTCATCGACTTCCGCCTGGGAGTGAGGAGTACAGCGCGTCACTTCGCAGTGGGTGTACGTGCCGTTGGAGCGAACTTGGCTTGCGTCGAGCTTGGAGATCGCCCTTGACCCTTCCTGGGATGATATATCCCAACATTGTGCTTAACCTAACATGCTGGAAAGCGAGCTCCGAGGGCCCGGTGTGCTGCTGTCAGGAGAGCGCACACTGTTGGTGACATCGGACCTGCGTCGAGATCCATCTCCGTGGGACCTTAAAGTCGCTGACTCTTCGGCAGATCCCTTTACAGAGGCGCGAGATACACCACAACTGCCTAGATCTAGGCCATAACCTATACACTAGGCAGGAGCACCTGAGGCCGGCGTGCTGCTATTCAGGAGCGCAAGCCTGTCGGTGGAATTGGCTCTATGTCGAGACCCGTCCCTTGTGCGTCACCGTGGGGCTTCGAAACCGCTGACCCTTCAGCAGATCCTTCCTAGGGGTGCGAAATACGCCAAAGCTAAGATAGCCAACAATGCCGTTCCTGAACGGCTCCCAGGACCGGCCCATAGCAGTGGGCTGTGAGGAATGCCCCGAGGCCCGAAATCTGCTGGGCAGAAAGCCCATGCAGACGACAACGATCGAACTTGCAGTTCGAGACCTGCAGGGCCTAACAAGCCCTTGCAGAAGACACCGTACGCTTGCAGTTTGAATAACATCCCCACACTCCACGGCCGCCTGGAGAAGTGGGAAGATGACGTCGTCCTTGCTCTGTATGCAAACAACAGTGCGTACTTCACGTCATCTTGTCGGGTAGAGATCGCGGCAAGGAAGTTGCAGCGACTGCTGGACTTCTTACCCGAGTGGCTGGACAGATGGAGAATGGCGGTCTACGTCGGGAAGACCGCCACCTTCATGACTAGGATGACACATATATCACCAACTCTGTGACTCCGTGGGCAGGACGTAGGTTGGAAAAGAACCGTCACCTTCCTAGGATGCCCGATAGATCGCTTGCTGCGCATGACCTCGATGGTCAACTACGTCGTAGCGAAACTCTGCCCTATACTTTGAAACTCCTCCTAAAAACCGAAATTACCATCCGCGAAAACTTTTACGCTCACCGCCCAGTGAGGACGTGTGAGTTTCCCGACACCTACGAGGGTGGATTGAAAAGTACTCGGCCTAACCAAGAAAATAAACACATACTAAATCAGTTATATTTTTATTTTTCTACATAATCACCATCAAGTTCAATACACTTTTGCCACCTCCCCTTCCAAGCATTTAGACCGTTGAAAAAAAATGATTCTTCCTTAGAGTCAAAATATGCGTCTACAGCTGCTTTGACCTCGTAGTTTGTCGAAAATCTTTGACCTCCCAAGTGCTTTTTTAGGTTAGGGAACAGAAAGAAGTCTGATGGTGCCAGATCAGGTGAATACGGCGGATGCGGTAACAGTTCAAAGCCACAGTTGTGAATTTCAGCCATTGACTGTACTGACGTGTGAACACGGGCGTTATCTTGATGAAACAGGACTTTTCTTCTGAGCATTCCTCGACGTTTTTCTTTTATTTCCTCTCGTAAACGACGTAGTAAGGTGCAGTAGTAATCAGAGTTTATAGTCTGACCCCTTTCAAGATAATCAATCATAATCACACCTTTCGAGTCCCAGAATACTGAAGCCATCACCTTATTTGCCGACAAAATCGACTTAGCCTTTTTAGGGGGTGGTGAACCAGGTCTTCTCCACTGTTTTGATTGTTGTTTTGTTTCCGGTGTACAGTAATGAACCCATGTTTCGTCCATAGTAACAAAACGATTCAAAAAATCATCTGCATCGGCTTCAAATAACTCCAAACAGTCGCGTGAAATAGTCAATCGCGTCCTTTTTTGTTCAACTGAAAGCAGTCGCGGAACCCACCTCGCAGACACCTTGTGGAAACCCAACTCGTTGACAATGATGTTTTGAGTTCGTTCATAAAAGATGCCTATAATCTCGGCTATCTCTCTAATTTTTAATCTGCGGTCTCCCATTATTAAATCAAGTACTTTTTTAATATTTTCGTCAGTAGTTGACGTCGAAGGCCTTCCAGAGCAGGCTTCATCTTTCACACTCTCTCTACCACGCTTAAATTCTGCTATCCATTTTTTGACGGATGAATATGACAGAGCACAATCGCCTAATGTACTGACCATGTCATCATGGATGGCTTTTGATGATATGGAGGTTCTTATGGAGGTACTTAATGACGGCACGCTGCTCGATTTGCTCCATTAGCGGAAATTATGTCCGATTACTTTGTTAATAAATTTATAAAATCACAACTAATTATCGCACACGTTTCGAACTTCACACAATGAACTAGTCTGAACTGAACTAAATAATCTGGGTAGATTTGATTTTTAGAATTGAATGGATCTGTGTTAGGCCGAGTACTTTTCAATCCACCTAGGTAATTTGATGGCGTGTAGACCATTCCTTAAGACCCGTAATCTTAGTCGTCAAACCTTTCTTTGGAGAGAGGGCAAGGATCTGAGTTGAACGTCTTACTCAGGGGTCACGCCCACCACGTTGTTCCCGAACCCAACATGGTGTGGTATTCGTACAGACCAAAACACAGGAATAGAAGGTAAATAATTAGTTGATCACGGCTGCAGGGCGTGAGATTTCTTCATCTCCAACGAGTTAACCACTTTTCAATTAGCGATCAGCGATTTTGAGATTTCTTCGATGCTGCATCGCCTTTGGGCGATTTGCTGCATTTTTTATCTCAAAAACTATTAGAGGCCATTGTATCTTTCTGGTGTTTCCTATAGAAGACTGTTACGACACACAAGGAACAATATAGGGATGAGTTTTCTTGCAACATCATCTTACAACAATTTTTTTTCGTAGACGCTAAAAGCATAGGTACTTAAGCTCTAAGCTAAACTAATTTGATTATGAAAGTATGATTTTCGATAAAATAAGTAGTGTTCGTTCGAAGCTTCGGTTTCGACGGTAGCTTCGGCCATCTTCGGCTAAAAACCACCTCAGGCGAAACATTTGGCTTCGGCTAAAATAAGTAGAAGTTTTGGCCGAAGTAAAATGATTCTAGTGAGCGCCCAAATTGAATGAACTGCTACGAATGAACGAGAGCGCGATGGACGTGGCGATGCAATTTTTATCATCTTTAGATTAACTTCTAGAGATGATCAAATCTACCTTTTTAACTTTAATTTAAAAGTTTATTGTTATTAATATTATTAGTTTTATTCAATTTTTTACTGAATTACTTAGGTTTTTAAGCTATCACCACAACCTTTGGCCAGAAACAGACGATTGGTCGCTATGTTGCTAAATTAAAGTAGATAATAAGTATAGTAACTACCGATGTAATAATTTCCACACCAAAAAATGTGAAAAGTGTAGATAACGCTAGTGACGTCAGAGCGATGATAGCCGGATGTGCTGCATCTGTGGTCCAGTATACGGCAGATACAAGAAAAACGTAAAAACAAGGATAGGCCTGGAACAAAAATATCTTTATTATATGTTTTCATTCTGCATTTTAAGTCCCATTTTTGGGCACAGACACAGGGCTTATCTTATTTCAAAGAGGGTTTTAGGAGCAGGGAAGACTCTGCTGCGCTGCAAGTGCTGAAAAATACTTTATTTATTTCTCTAAATAACTTTAAATTTCCAGAAACGCTTCGCTTCGTGTGATGGTCCCTTTTCGTCATGCACGCGGTAATTTTCTAAAACGGACGGAGCGGCCACCGTGAGGGTAGAGTCATGGCTCTTTATAATTTACTAGCTTGCCAGGCAGACGTTGTTCTGCCCTTTTCGACGACCCTTTGTCATCATCATTCATCATGATCATTACACCCCATCACAAGTCCACTGCTGAACATAGGCCTCCCCCAAGGTATGCCACAAACCACGGTCCTGAGCCACCTGCATCCATCGACTTCTTGCATGTCTTACCAGGTCGTCACTCCATCTAGTAGGGGGGTCGCCCAACACTTCGCCTACCGGTACGAGGCTGCCATTCGAGAACCGTTTTTCCCCAACGGTTGTCGGTTCTTCGAGCTATACGGCCGGCCCATTGCCACTTCAGCTTATTAATCCGCACCTTATAGAAATATAATTACTGTGACGGAGTTCTCACTTGCCCTAAGTGTGATCGTACTATTTTCGCTAAGATCGGTTATCCTAGTCACATACGGGCAAGATCGAGATAAACAGCAGAACTTCGACGAAGGAGCCAGAAACGGTCTCTGTAATCGAAAGCGGCCAGGAAGAGGGTACAAGTATGTATTAGTAGTAAGCTTATTTTTGTTAGACAAATTAAAATATTACAATTAATTTAAATGATAGCAAAATGAAATGGTACCTCTTAAACTTACGTTGTTTTCTCCAATGAAATAAATAGGTAATAATATTATGGGAACTGTCACAAATAATACTGTTTTCCAATAAATTTTGCAAAACATTTTAAGCTTAGCCCTATTTGTGATAACAACGAAGTTAGTTTCTCTGAAATGAAAGAAACATGTGAGAGGATACAACGGCTCAGTGTTTACGTGGTAGAGCCATGCTGCAGTTATATTAGTAGTATAGTTGTAGCTCTAATGGGTCGGCTCGACCGGGGAAGGACCATGCTCTCACAGAATACCAGCGTAAAATTGCTGCTGTGTTTCGTATGGTGTGTGTAGAGAACCGGAGACCCCTTTTCACTGGAAACTAGGCTTCCATCTTATTCCTCACGGGTGACAACGCATCTGCATTTTGATTTGTAATCGAGGATAGATGTAGATGTCTATAGGCCCGCAACCACTTACCATCAGGTGGAATGTGTGCTCGTTTGTCACCCTATCCTATAAAAATAAAAAAATATATTGAAAGATAGCTTTCCAGTCTAGTGGTGCTAATGATCACCATTAGCTATCATTACAGCCACAAAGCACAATCCTGAGTTTTCCGCATTCATCTTAATTCGCCACCCTTCATTTCGCTCAACGGTACGAGGCTGCCAATCGAGAAACTTTCTTTCCCATGGGTAGTCGGGTCTTCGAGATATAGCTGGGGGATTGCAACTTCAGCTACCTGATTTGTTGAGCTATGTTGGTTACTCTGATTTTACTGTGAATGTTCTTATTACGGAGTAAATAACGCAGAGAAACCAAGAGCAGCCTTCTCCATAGCTCGCCGAATAACCTTGAGCTTTCTCGTACGGCCAGTTAGTTATATTACTCTACGTGGCTAGCAGTGAAAGGCCTAGACTTTCCAGTGTTAAAATATGTTAATATATGACATTAAATAAAAATTTTGCATAATATTTATCAAACTCACGATGAAAAGTCCATTTCCTTAAATTATTATGTTAATGGATATAATAAGAAATTGACGTTTGCAATCTGGATGGCTTTAAAATAATTTCTTTGTTACTGAAGCATAGTCTTAATATGTAATGAAGAGACTGAGTTATTAATTTTTTGTCACTGTGTTAAATTATTTGTATGTGAAAGATGCAGTGCCAGTGCTATAATTTGGTTTTGCCACCACTTTCTTAGATTTTTCTGCTACAAGCAGCGATAAATGACGAAGTTGCATTACGGTTTAGTATTTAAAGAGATAAAAAGGTCTGTAGTCAGACCAGGCTACTCACAGCCGAACGAGTTTCGTATCATACGTACGCTCTTCTGGAAGAGCATAAAGTCAGGGCCGTCATCCGAGGCGTCCCCTTCGAATTTTCCAACGAGGAAATCCTTGAGGACCTTAAGTCCCAAGGTTTCCCCGTAGAAGCCGTACACAAAATGCACAGCAGAACGGGCAAAAGGTTCAATCTTGCCCTAGCCATTTTAACAAACGTGCCGGAGTCAAAAGCCATCTTCCGGCAGGTACGCACAGTGTGTGGCCTGTCGACAGTGAGGGTTGAGCCCCCACATAGGCGCGGGTTCAGGGCGCAGTGCCACCGCTGCCAGCTATATGGTCATGCGGCGGCCAACTGCTCCGCACCACCTAGGTGCGTTAAGTGCCTTGAACCCCACAACACCAAAGAGTGTCCTCGGCCCAAAGACGCCGAATCCCCACCCGCATGTGTCCTGTGTAAACAAACAGGCCACCCGGCAAACTACAGAGGCTGCCCTTGCGCACATCATCCTCGCCCCACTACTGAGGGCAAGCTCCACCGCCGGTCAATGACCGCTCATTCCCGGCTCTTTACCAACGGCCCCGTCAGGGCCTTTCTCAGCCCATCCAGGGCTTCTCTTGGCCCTCTCAGGGTCCCCCTAGGCCCCCTCTGGGCATTATTCGGCCCCCTCCGGGCTTCTCTAAGCCTATGCAGCCTCCAGTCTTTCACTGGGGCCCCAACAAGGCAGACCCACCGCGGGCAACCTCCGCCCCACAACAATCACAGCCCTCAATTGATGACCTAAAAACGTTGTATTCCGCTATTAGGTACATCGACGTTGGGGAAATCGCTGTGTTAGCACGCAAATTGCAAGCTGCGAAGTCCCCTCAGGACCGTCTCCTCGCTCTTACAGAGCATCATTAATCTTTTGTGCTCGTTGTAAGTTAAGTTAACTTAATTAACTTAACTTCACAATGACAGAGCAGTTTGCTCTACCAAAGTCTCACGGTTGTATCAAACCTAAGGGTTTATCGCTTGTATCCTTTAATATCGCGGTTTGCGGAATAACCTCCCAGAGCTTAAGCTCTGCTTCACGATTTCGAAGAAAGAGCTTAAGCTCTTTCTTCGAAATCTTGAAGCCGATTTCCTCCTCCTACAGGAAACTAATCTCAAAACTAAGGACACTAAAGGCCTTTCTATTAAAAACTTCTCTCTTCTTCGTAATGACAGACCCGACCGCCGAGGCAGCGGAACGGCCATCTATTACAAGAAGACACTTCACTGCTCGCCCATTTCTACTCCGCAGCTTACCAACATGGAAGCCACGGTATGCAGGCTAGCTATGACTGGACATCAGTCCATCCTTATAGCCTCCCTTTACATCCCTTCAGGAACCCATACCCTCAAAAAAGATTTTGAGGCTATTTTATGTTTAGGCAATTCATCATTATGTTTGGAGATTTTAACTCCAAGCATACTGAATGGACATGCCGTACTACCCCCCTAGTGGCATGATACTGCTCGATATCACGCAGTCTCTTGATATTACCGGTGTTACTCACTTTCCCGATAACACCGATCACGCCCCCGATGTACTAGATTTTGCGTTACTCCAAGGAGTTTCTCTCAACCTCAGGGCAATCGAGACACTAGACGATCTAGGATCCGATCACCGACCAGTCTCCCTCATTCTTGGTCATCAGCCGCCTCCCCCAACACACACGAAAACCTTCACTAATTGGAAGGGATTCAAGTAGTCCTTAGCTAAAGCTCTGGACTCACAGGACTCTACCATCTCCCTATCGTCGGACTTAGACAGTCCCGAAAAAATCGACACCGCGGTCGATTCACTCTCCACCCTTATTAAATCCTCCCTTAAGGAGAACGAAAGGGTCGTCCCGGTTGCTGACAATAGTGGGCTACCCCTACATATTAGCAACCTATTAAAAGCCAAGATCAAGAACGCTGCTTTCCGTAGAGCAGCAAAATATCCCACCCCCGAATATAGGCGCACGGCCAATCGTCTTCAACGAGAACTCCGTTTCCGCCTCTCTGAATTTCGAGACCTCGAAAAGAGTAAACTCATGGAGAATATCTCTCCATCTCCTACAGCGTACTATCAAATGGCTAGAGCCGTCCCGACAGTACGGTTGCCTTCGAGGACGAGGAAAGGCTGAGTGCTTTGCAGATAGCATTGCCGCACAATGCTCTCCTAGCTCTCAAACCGTTAACCCCTCACACGTCCAGGCAGTGGAGGATGAGGTCCGCCGCCGGAACTCACCCCCTACAGCCTCTGAACCTATCTCTGTGTCCAATGATGAGATTTCATTCGTCATCAAAGGACTTAAGCCCAAAAAGGCTCCGGGCGCGGATGGCATTTCCAACCAAGCCCTAAAACACTTTCGTAATGTGTAGATTATTATATTATAATGGTACTGAATACAAAATAAGTTATTTTAAATAAAAAATAACTAAGGAATGAGTGTGTGCTGAGAGGGTGAAAAGAAATTGGTCAATTTTTTTTGAAGCATCGGGCAGAGTCGTTGAAAATGTCAATGTCCGGTATCTTGGTCATAATTTCATTGTACGTGTTATACTCGTATATTCTGGCTGTGGGATAATGCGTGCCTAAATTTGTTTTATGGCAAGGTATGCTAAATAGTTTGTGAATTGGATATCTGTACGGGATAATCAATTGGATGTGATCGAGACGGTGCGTAGTTTTGATTTTGTTACGCAGTAACTTTTGTAGAAACATTAAGTCTGCAATGAGACGTCGGTCACGTAAGGTTGAAAAATGGTAGCCTCTGACTACAGGTGTGTCTATGCGATATGCCTGGTGATCTTTTTACAGTGAAAGATACATATACTTACTAAAGATATAGACTATACTTTTGTTCCCGACTTATGAGTTGAGTTATTTTACTAACATCAGGAATATTAGCAAAATGAGTTAGATTGTGCTAAGTCAAGACAGTAAATCAGTACAGAGCTCCAGATCCAGAATTTTAACTTGTCCTAGCCTTTTTGAAGTAGCCTTGTGTTACTGGGAATAATTAAATAAAGCCCAATTTTTAAATTTATTTTTTAACATTTCTTTCATATGCTCATTTGGTATTATGTTGGCAAAAAGACAAGTATCCAGACCTTAAAATTTTAAAAACTTTTCAGGTGGCTTAACAACATAGGCTTAGAATATAATAGCGGATTAACAATAAATGCACTAACTTAGGTATACACTATTATATTTATATTATACTATTTTATAAGGAATTCTTATTAGTTTTTGTAGCCAGCTTAGAGATTTTACCCTTAAATTTAGGGGTTCTCACCTAATTTATTATCCATTAAGCACTTTTAAACACACGCCAATATAAAGCAGAATTCGTAAGATATTGCTTAAAATAATGAATTAATTAAAAAAAAAAAAAACATTAAATTACATATTTCAATTTTTTATTAGTTTAAAGGCTCCATCTGATGAAGACGATTGCAATTAATAATCTTGTTTATATGTCCACGTTCAGCTAGCGGGTTGGTAACAGCAGTTATTCATTATATTGAGTTGTTACGAGGAAGATGCTGCACATCTCCAGCTTCAATTCCCTCCGTCGCCTCTTACGACACCCTGGGGCAATATGTGGCAGTAGATATTCTGACACCGCCACTACACGGTTAAATTTATATTCTAAAGATTGTGGACTGGGGCTTAGATTTTAAATTGTTTTTGAAGTCACATTAAAGAGGAAAATTCGATTGTCAAATGGTAGCACCAATACATTACAATTAGTCTCTTGATGTCTATGCAATCAGTCTCGAAATATTCTTAAAAGTGGGAAGACGTTATCTCTTTGTTAATCTTTTTATATCGTGCCAAGTTACGAAGCGATTAGTTATCATATTACAAAAAAAATGACCGTGGATTTAGAATACAATTATGATGCGGCTACGGCAAATATGGATTTTTTTTCACAAGATGACATAGATTTATTGCGACAGTGGAGTCTAAATTTGAACAAATCGAAATACGTGCCAAAGGACTTATCGAATAAACAACTTTTAATATTTTATAACGCTTCCAATGGAGATTTAGACAAAACAAAGGCTTGCATAGAAAAATATTATGGATTCAGGAAAAGTTTACCAGAATTTTTTGATAATCGTGTTTTAAATTCTGAAGAATTAAAGATCGGGATCGAAGCTTTGTAAGTACCTACAGATTTTTTATTAATTATTTATACCATCTGATTAAGTAACAGAATGTACATAACAATAAAGTCTATGGTAAATTTATGTGAATATAAAATGGTAACGTACAGTGGCGGCGTGAGAGAATTCTTTTATAAGTTTTTTATAAGATAATGGTGATAAACGAGCACGCAGTCCACCTGATGGTAAGTGGATGCTGTGGCCCATAGACATCTACATTTAACCTCGCTTAAGAATCAAAATGTAGATGCGTTGTCACCCTCGAGGACAAAGATGGAATGCCTCGATTCCAGTAAAACGGGTCTCCGGTTCTTTACACTCACCATACAAAGCACAACAGCATTAAGCTGCTATTTTACGCTGGTATTCTGTGGAAGCGTGGTCCTTCCACGGTCGAGCCGACCCATTCATACTACAACTATAATAGCTGCAGTGTAGCTCTACCACGTATGAAATAAGTGTGGTAGAGCCACGCGGTAACTTTATTACAGTTGTAGCAAGATTGGAACGGCTCGACCGGGGCAGGACCACGATCTCACAGAATACCAGCGTAAAATAGCGGCTTAAGGTTGCTTTGTTTCGTATGGTAAGTGAAGAGAATCGGAGATCCTTATACTGGAAATGGGACTCTTTGAGCTAGGGCCCTGGGGCATTTTTCTGTAAAATGTCATAATATGTTATAGTCGCCTCTTACGGCAACCACGGGATGAAAATTTCCCGTGGAAGAATCTAGAAGTCTAGAATCACTACATTTAATGTGGTGACTCTCTTGCGTCACCACCACAGGCAACGGTAAGAATAAAAAAAATACTAGATATTCTAAGCCGTAAGTTGATTAAACTATGATTTGAAACAAAACACACACAATGAATCTATTTTTTTATAAGTAGTATATCATATGTGACTGCCTCGTTTGTCTAACTGTATTATAGTTTCGTTTTTTATATTGTGTATAATTAGAATTAAGAGTAAAAATATTATAATTTTAGTAATTTTTTTATTTAATGTTTTGTAATTAAATTGCTAAGTAGGTCATGTATTGTATTGTATATTTTAAAAATTGCTTATCACGAGGTCCCGGGTTTCAATTCCATCCGGGTCGAGCCAAAATTAGTTGTAGGGTTTTCTGACGAAAAATTCCGAGTAGCAGTTCGAAGTCAGGAAGCTGACGATGTTTCATACCCATGCTTTGGAAAGCACACAAAGTCGTCGGTATTGGCCAGGTTTCTCTCCGGTCGTGTCGAATTACAGATCAGAGATAGAGAGTGCTTATCACTCCAATCCTGTCCTGCGAAGATAGCTTGTCTCTTTTGAGACTGGCCGCCGTGAACGAAATTCTGTATGGAGGACATTATTATGATGTGAAATAAAATAATTAGTTGACCTAAAATCTAACCTCTCAAGCTCTAGAAGATACCTGATAATATTAGGTATCCACATAGAGGGGAACATGCCGGTGAGAAATAGCAAAAACTTACACCGAAATGCCAAAACACCTTATCTGAGTACTATTCTTGATGCCGGAACGAATTAAATGATTAATTGCGTCAGTAAAAAAATTTATATCTTTCATTAAATTGTAATAAAGATAAGTCAACCTGGTGCTACGCGATAATGGAAACCATCTTGAAGAAAACTACATATACGAAAAATAAAATACTTTTAGTAGATTTTTTACGCGGCAGAGCCACGCTGCAGCTGTATTATGGTTGTAGCACGAAAAGGTCGGCTCGACCGGGAGAGGATCATGCTCTCACAGAGTACTAGCGTAAAATAGCAGTTTGATGCTGCTGAGTTTCCTATGGTGTAGATGTCTATGGGCCACAAGAACTGCTTACTATCAGGTGGACTGAGTGCTCGTTTGTCCCCCTGAATCTCCCTAATCCTATATAAAAAAAGATATGTGAAGTGTGCGCTCCACTTGTCCACTGTTGGACATAGGCCTCCCCAATAGATTGTTTCTTAGCTAACACATTTTATAACCCTCTCAGAAATAAGGGGAGGCCTGTGCCTAGCAGTGGGACGTATATAGGCTGTAACTTTACTTTTTACTTTATATTTGCCATAGATGTCACGCGTTTTCAACGACAACCGCAATTTTTTTTTTGAAAGATACTTCTGTCCATCTCTTGTTTCGTCTCCCCTTACGAAATCTGTGGGATGATAAGAGGTAGTGGATTCTCTATCACTACACGTCATCCAATATCGTAAACTCTTAAACTCACACTCAATGATGTAGGTTCCTCACGTGGTTCATGACCATGAAGGTGTCTATCACCTTAGTAATAATCGTTAGACGTTCATAAGTTTTGGCTGCAACACAACATTCGTAAACAAATAAATTAGAAAGCAATACCGACTGTTTTAAATGTACGATATTAAACGTTTAAAAAAAAAAGAAACTAAAAATAATAAAATAATTTCCACATAATAGCTTAATACGTGAAAAAGTTATGCTGCAGCTATTGTGGTTGTTAAATAGCAACGTTAAATAGCAGCTTAATACTTATGAGTGATTATAAGAATATCTGCTACTCCATATAATTGTCGTTAGAGGCGTCAGAGGAAAATAGTAACAGAAGATGGGCAGCAGCTGCCTGATAACAACTCCAAAGTTATAAAAAAACTGCGGTTGCCAAAATAGGGGCCCTATGTTCAGCATTGGATTAATATAGGCTGTACTGCATGGATGATATCATATTCGGAGCGATTGATACTTACACCTTTATCAATAAAGCGACGAGCAGCACTGCTTCCAGAGTCCATGGTAACGATGTGCTTCGTCAATGTTCATTGTAACGTCGATTCGTATTCTGCAGGTGCAGTCTCAATAATAACTTAACAGTTCAAATAGCCTAAGATGCAGACCAACTGCAGACTTCCCGGAACGTTCTAGACGTCCCTAACCATTACATCGGATTTGATAGACCACAAATCCTCGCGAAAGGACATCGATTCCTACCAATTGTGATATGTGAGGTTATTGAAATTAAAAAACATCCTAATTTTAATAGAGTAGGAGGCTGGGTACTACCACCTGCTTGGAACCCTGTAATTAATAAAATTAAAACTAAACCCAAACATACCACTGCAAGACTTCAAGACACAATAAGTTCGTTCTGCGTAGGTCGGCCCATAAATAATAATTTAAAAAAGCTGAAGGTCCCGATGTCGGAGTTAACCCGGAGTGGGTTTACTCCGACATCGGGACGCTAGTCACCTCAGTCCCCCGTGACCATAGGTGCTGTAAAGCATCCGAATAGACGGGTATTAAAATAAAATAAACTAAACGCGATAAAATCCATAAAAGTAGATTTAATCAATGTGTAGTGTTCGTGTAAATATAAGACATCATTTTTTATTTGTATCATTTAAAACGTTAAGATGAGAAGATAAGTCGGAACTATGGATATGTCCGTGGTATTCGAACCCAGGTTGCTCGTGCAATGTGATATTTACCCTTATATGGCATATTATCTACGATATTTACAACAAGCGCTTATTTCCTGAGCTACCATGGCGGCGATTTTACAGTGAAAGATATAGGTATATTGTTCCCGACTGACGTGTAGTGTTACCTTACTCACAGCAAAAATATCAGAAAGTGAGTTAGCTTGATGGCTTGTACCAAAACCAAGGTAATAATGAATACGTGACTCCAGATCCAGAATTTTAGTTTGTTACACTAGACTTAAAGTAGCTTAGAGTTATTGGGAATAGTTAAAGAAAGACTACGAGGGCGGCACTGAAAATTTCGGGAATCAAGGAAGTGAAACAACATTACTATTTAAAAATGTATTTATTGCTTTTCGAAGTATTCTCCGTGAAATTTGACACATTTTTCCATACGATGAAACCAATCATTGAAGCAACCATTCCATTCGAAGTTGGGGTCTCCAAAATGGCCGTTTTTGTAGGCGTCCACAGCTTCTTCAGGTGATGAAAATCTCTGTCCACGCAATTTATTCTTTATTTTAGGGAAAGTATAGAAATCATTAGGGCTTAGGTCGGGGCTGTACGGCGGATGGTCTAATAATTCTATGTTTTCTTGCTCAAAAAACTCTTTTGTTCTGTGTGTGGTGTGAGAACTCGCATTGTCGTGATGGAGGATGATGCGGCGGTTGCAGTTCTCTTTACGGAGTTTAGAAACGACCTGTGGCAAACAAATGCTAGCATACCATTCTGCATTAACCGTTCTTTGTCCCTCAAGAGGAATAGTCGTAACATGGCCGGTTTTGGAGACAAACGTGGCCACCATTTTTGTTTGCAACACTCCGTGCACGAACAATTTTTGTTGGCTTTAACTCATTTTCGAACACCCAAACTCGTAACTGGTTTTTTGTTTCCGGTTCGTACGCGTTTATCCAGGATTCGTCACCTGATACGATGTTGTATACAGCATCTGAGGATCCTGCGTGGAATCTTTCGAGAGTTCTGATGCACCAAGTAACGCGAGCCGCTTTTTGCTCTTCACAGAGCGAATGCTTATCCATCGGGAAAACAACTTTTTTACACCTAATTGTTCATGCAAGATTATTTGTATTTGACTCATGCCAATTTTTAAAGTTCCTGAATTTCGCGGTCTGTCACATGTCGATCTTCCTCCATCAGCTTACGCACAGCATCAACGTTTTCTTGGGTGACTGCAGCTTTTGGACGACCTTGACGGGGATCATCACTGAGCTTGACACGTCCACGTTGAAATTCAGCAAACCAGCGATAAATTGTGGTTTTGGATGGGGCTTCATCACCAAATGCAGAAATCATCCGGTCAATATACTGTTTTTGTGTTAAACCACTTCGAAAGTCATAATAAATCATCGCTCTTGAATTTTCTCGAGTCAATTCCATTTTCTCAACGACTAAACAAGTTTGACAAGACCGAAATTTTTTTAAATAAATAAATGGTATTCGATTTTAAAACCAAGGAGTTTTCAATTAAAAAGATTTTAATATGACAGGAACAGTGAAAATATTCCATTCCCGATACTTTTAGTGCAGCCTAGTAACTGTAAGATTAATTTTGCTCCTTTGATATTTTGTTAGCAAAAAGACAAGTAGCAAAATTTTACAATTTAAAAATCTTTCAGTTCGATTAACAGTAAAATTACTATAATGTAACCAAATTAAAGATCTTACCCCATAATTTAGGGGTATAAATATTCTCCCATAATATATTATCCATTATACACTTGTATTAACACAAGTCAATATTAGGTTACCTATGAAATTGCCGTTTTTTTTTATTAAATATGTTGACGTAATTTTTTTATTTCTATTTATCAAAGTTAGGCTTGGTGAGTACGGCGGATGACGAAGTTTTTCCAACCCCAGTTCATGTAATTTGGAGACTGTCTTTTGTGCAGTATAAGGTCGCGCTTTGTCGTATAGGAACAGCGGGAACGAGCAATTGACTAACGCTGGTTGGAGACGTGCGAGCTTTTCCACCGTTGTGTTCAGTACTTTACAGTACACATCTGCAGTAATACTCTTTCCGTTTGGTAAGAAGCTCTGTTGAATCATATTGGTGCTAGTTCTCCAAACAATGACCATCACTTTTCTAGGGGTAAATATTTGTTTAGGCCATTTTTAGGTGCTGAACCAGGATTCAACCAACTTGCTGAGCATTTTCGATTGTCAAACAGAACTCATTTTTTGTTGCGGGTAGCAATGCGGCTCAAAATTTCTTCGTTTGTGTGCCTTGAGAAGTGCAAGGCACGTCTCGACGCGTACTTCGTGCTGGGGATAAATTTTGTTAAAATAATGAATTAATTTTTAAAAATTGAGCCTACCTGTCTATGCCATACTTTATATTGTATATTTGAATTTTTATTATTCTTAAGGCTCCATCCGATGGTGACGATTGCTACTAATAATGTTGTTTATATGTTAATTATGACATCTGTTAGTGTAAAATATATTTCGAATTATATAATCTTTATATGAAATATATTTTATATTAAAAAAAAATTGAACTGTAGCTTAGATTTTAGACGTTTTTGAAATCACATTGAAGGGTTAGGTTCAAGTGTTAAATGGCAGTACTGGTACATTACAATTACTTGCACAGAGTACAGAGTACTTTTAGTATTAGTCCCCTTTACGCGTATATTTATGTTTTGTGTTACTATAGTCAACCAAATCTAAGAAATACCTTTTGACGTTCCACATTAATCATTCCGCAATAACTTTGCACAAGCGTACTCACACGATTTAAAATAACCTTTTAAATAAATCCGAAGAATCATGAAGTTATCTATACTTCATTACCACGTGTATTGTTTTTATCACTTATTTAAATTTGAATCTTTCAAACAATGCAAAATAGTAAAAAATAACCAGTAACAACTTTTTTACTCGACGTCGCTTCAACGATATGTCGCTAATGTCGGTACATTACCGTAGTGTTTGGATGATATGATGGATAAATTTCAAATAATAGAATCACCAGTGGTAAATGAAAAAACCGGCCAAGAGCGTGTCAGGCCATGCTCAATGTAGGGTTCCGTAGTTTCCCGTCCGTCACAGTAAGTGTTCCCACTTATGAGTTTGTACAAAAACTGTTGTTTCCATCCAAGTTCAAAATAATTTTCCTAGAAAGTCCTTATAAAGTTCTACTTTCCAGATTTTTTTCATATTTTCTAAACCTATGGTTCAAAAGTTAGAGGGGGGGGGGACACATTGTTTTTTTACTTTTGGAGCGATTATTTCCGAAATTATTGACATTATCAAAAAATGATTTTAGTAAACCCCTATTCATTTTTAAATACCTTTCCAACAATATATCACACGTTATGGTTGAAATTAAAAAAAAATCACTTCCCACTTTACATATAGGGGGGCTACCCTAATAAAACATTTTTTCCAATTTTTATTTTACCACTTTGTCGGCGTGATTGATACATATATTGGTACCAAATTTCAGCTTTCTAGTGCTAACGGTCACAGAGATTAAGCGAGGACGGACAGACGGAGAGACAGACAGGGCGAAACTATAAGGGTTCCTAGTTGACTACGGAACCCTAAAAAGCGACTTTCAATAAGTATTATTCATAATCTATATTGAATAAAAAAAATTCTGTTTTGTGACTCGGCTTTAAATTTTTGGATTGTTTCTTGTATATTCGTAGAAGCATGTGCCCATGTCACGTAGGATAATTGGGCAAAAGTGGTTGAAAAAACAAAAAAAAAAATTGATTATCTGTCGGAGTCGGATGACTTTGAAAGAGACATTAATTTTGACTGCATTATCGAAAATCAAATAATAATTAATATAAACAACGTTTTTTAATCTAGTTTCGATCTTCAATTTTTATAAATGTGCCTCTAGAAATAAGCAGTAACAACAAATACTATCAAACCAAACTGTAAATGATTAGCAACTCTAAATAATCGATATCGATTTTTTTAAGAATCGAATATTGTACGTTCTCATTTTTTGGTAGACATGCTTGGAATCTCCGGTGGAGGTTCGGTTGCCACCTACGACGACTCGACCTGGCAACATTTAACGCACGCACTCTGAGGACTGACGAGAAGATCCTGGAGCTGGAAGAAGAGATAGACAAGTTGCGCTGGAATATTATAGGATTATCCGAGGTCCGAAGAGAGGGGGAGGACACGGTGATTCTCGAATCCGGCAACTTGTTCTATCACCGGGAGGGCGACCATCTGTCCCAAGGAGGTGTCGGATTTATCGTTCACAAGTCTCTCGTCAACAACGTTGTAAAGATTGGGAGTGTGTCGACGAGGGTCGCGTACCTGATACTCAGAATCACCAAACGGTATTCGCTGAAGGTCATACAGGTTTACGCACCAACCTCGGCACATCCCGATGAGGAGGTGGAGGAAATGTATGAGAATATTTCCAAAGCCATGCATTCCTCCAAAACTCAATACACGGTGTTGATGGGAGACTTCAACGCAAAACTAGGCACAAGAGAAAACCGTGAGCTGAAGTTAGGGAAATTTGGAGTAGGGCAACGGAACCGAAGGGGCCAGCAGCTGGCCGACTTTATGGAGAAAGAGGGACTCTTTATGATGAACTCTTTCTTCCAGAAGCGGCCCCACAGGAAGTGGACCTGGTCGAGCCCCGACGGTTCGACAAAAAATGTGATTGACTTCATTATGACGACCAGACGCCAACTGTTCAGTGATGTCTCAGTGATCGCAAGGGTGAAAACTGGCAGCGATCACCGAATGGTTAGAGGCACACTGAACCTAAACGTGAAGTTGGAGAGGTCTCGTCTAATGAAGTCAACGCTCCGTCCCCCTCGTGCTCTAATCCAGAATCCCGAAAACTTTCAGCTCGAGTTACGTAAACGCTTTCAGTGCCTAGAAGATTGCAATTCAGTGGACGATATGAATGACAAGCTCGTGGAAACTGTCCATGCGGTCGGAGCTAAGTTCTGCAAGACCCGCCGCAGAAGAACACAAAAACTCTCCGATCACACTCTTAATCTCATGGCTGTTAGACGGGAGATGAGGCTGCAATCGTCAACAGACTTGACAGCATACAGGCAACTGAACAGACAGATCTCCAAATGCATGCGGCGAGACTTACGCAACTTTAATACTGCTCGTATTAAAGAAGCGATCGAGCGGAACCAGGGCTCCAAAGTCTTTGCCAGAGATCTGTCTGCCAGTAAGAACCAACTGTCGAAGCTGAAGACTGAGTGTGGCAGCATCGTTTCTGGGACACCTGAGATTTTGAGTGAGATTGAGAGGTTCTATGGGCAGCTGTACACATCATCGTTGGAGCCACACGCAAGTGTGAGTCGATCAACGATCCAAGAGCAAGTCTTATCCGACACTATTCCGATGATATCCCGGACGTCAGTCTGAGCGAGATTAGAATGGCTCTCCAGCACCTTAAAAACGGCAGTGCCCCAGGCGAGGATGGAATTACAGCGGAGCTTCTGAAAGCGGGTGGAACACCGGTACTTGAAGTCCTTCAGAAGCTCTTCAATTCCGTCCTCCATGGTGGCACTCCTCCAGAGGCGTGGAGCAGAAGTGCGGTGGTCTTGTTCTTTAAGAAAGGCGACAACCCTCTCTTAAAGAACTACAGACCGATTTCCCTTCTGAGCCGCGTCTACGTGCTGTTTTCGAGAGTCATTACGAATCGTCTCGCACGCAGACTCGACGACTTCCAGCCTCCCGAACAAGCCGGTTTCCGAAAAGGCTTCAGTACCATAGACCACATACATACCCTGCGGCAGATTGTACAGAAGACTGAAGAGTACAATCTGCCACTTTGCCTGGCGTATGTGGACTATGAGAAAGCCTATGATTCCGTCGAAATTTGGGCGGTGCTACAGTCCCTTCAGCGGTGCCAAGTTGACTGTCGGTATATCGAAGTGCTGAAATGTTTGTACAGTAGGGCTACGATGGCTATCCGAGTACAGAACCAGAGATCGAAACCTATCCAAGTGCAGAGAGGTGTAAGACAGGGTGACGTTATATCCCCGAAACTCTTCACCGCTGCATTGGAAGACGTTTTCAAGCTACTGGACTGGAAAGGATAC
Source organism: Parnassius smintheus behrii (assembly GCA_036936625.1). Classification (NCBI taxonomy): domain Eukaryota; kingdom Metazoa; phylum Arthropoda; class Insecta; order Lepidoptera; family Papilionidae; genus Parnassius; species Parnassius smintheus. The sequence continues at coordinate 43,394,990 of JAUPFT010000017.1, forward strand.
GGTATTGACATCAATGGCGAGTACATCACTCACCTTCGATTTGCCGACGATATAGTCCTTATGGCAGAATCGCTGGAGGACTTAAGCACTATGCTCAATGACCTCAATAGTGCCTCCCAACGGATAGGTCTTAAGATAAACATGGACAAAACAAAGATCATGTCCAATGTCCATGTCACACCTATGCCGGTAGTTGTTGGGAGCACTATGCTCGAAGTTGTTGACGAGTGCGTTTACCTGGGACAAATAGTCCGACTAGGTAAGTCCAACTTCGACCGAGAGGTCAATCGGCGGATTCAACTCGGCTGGGCAGCGTTCGGGAAATTACGACATATATTCTCGTCAGGTATACCTCAATCTCTAAAAACTAGATTGTACAACCAGTGCGTGTTGCCAGTGATGACTTACGGATCTGAGACGTGGTCCTTCACTGCTGGCCGTATGAGGACGCTCAAGGTCGCTCAGCGAGCTATGGAGAGGGCTATGCTCGGAGTTTCTCTGCGTGATAGACTCCGAAATGAGGATATCCGCAGTAAAACCAGAGTGACCGACATAGCCCAACGGATTAGTAAGCTGAAGTGGCAATGGGCCGGCCATATAGCTCGATGAACCGATAACCGATGGGGAAGAAAGGTTCTTGAGTGGCAGCCTCGTACCGGTAGGCGTAGTGTAGGGCGACCCCCCACTAGATGGAGTGATGACCTGGTAAGATATGCAGGAAGACGATGGATGCAGGTGGCTCAGGACCGTTCTTTGTGGCATTACTTGGGGGAGGCCTATGTTCAGCAGTGGACTTGTGAAGGGCTGTAATGATGATGATGATGATGCTTGGCGCAATAAGTCTGACAGCTGTCCAAATGTATTTCTCAGATTTGGTTGACTATACTTATCTTATCTTATTGTTGGAGTTTTGGCGGGAACTTTGCCGTCGACGGATTGTTGCTCCTGTTTCATCGCTTAAATAATGGGTTGAAGTGGATTTTGATTCGTAAAAGTGATGCGATTTTGTGAATTATGTGTCTGCGCTTGTATAATATCATAGAAAACGACGAATCAAGTGCTTCGATGTTGATATAAACCTCAAGTTACTTTGATCGCGTATCTTTATGAACTTGAGTGACTATCGTCATCAACTATCCGATGGGTTGAGATGTCGTTAAAATCTCCCAAAAACTTCACAATGTAGCACATCAGCAAATTATGAAGAAAAAATCTATAAAAATGAAGATCTCCAAAAGAAATCATAGGCTCAGAAAGACCAGAACCCATAGCCGTAAGGCTATTTAAATAATAATAAATATATATCTTATTCTTATTAAGGCTCCAGGACACGTTGACCGAACGCGCTCGCCGAGCGCACTCGGTATATTTTCGTGGTGCCACTCGAGAACCTTTTCCAAGTCAATTTACGTATTTAAAACATAAAAGATTTTTAACATTGGTATGGTCACTATAAAATGTTGTTAGGTTAGCTAATTACATAACAACCTAAAACAGAAGGACCCTTAAGTAGGTACTGAATCAATTAACCGACTTGGTATTACCTACTTGGATCTCACAACTTTTTACGGTAGAAGAATTGAGTTGCGGGACTTCTTTTTTTTACAAGATATGTTTTTGATGGCATATATTATTTAACGCAGTTAGACAAGTTACTAATTCTGATTTTATTTTTATGTTGTTCATATTTGGGGTTCCGTATAGGTAACTGATTCATTGTGATAATAATCAATGAACCTCAATATTTCCTCATTAGTCTACGTCGCCATATTTGTGAAACTTGCGCTAATTTCTTTGATTTGTGCACGGAAAACCGACACTATTTGGTTTGTCCTCGAGTGTTGGCCGCAAACGCCATATACATTATACACACAAAACAGCCCAGTAAACGTTGGCCAAACGCACTTGGCGAGCGCGTCCGGCCAACATGTACTGCTCCTACCTACCTTTATGCTGTTAGTTGCACAGAGTACCTTTGTTACCTTTGTATAAACTGAAAGTTAGTTGTATATTATGCAGTAATCTATGTGAATTTATGGTCAGTTTAGTTTAGTTTGGTTTAGTTGTCAAACGGTTATTTAAGGGAGTGGATGTCTAACTTTTTGTTAATTTTAATCATCGTGCAAAATTGCGAAGTGATTAGTTACCTTATTATATAAAAAAAAACAATGACTGTAGAATTAGAATACGATTATGATACGGCAACGGCAAGTATGGAAGTTTTCTCACAAAATGACATAGATTTTTTGCGACAGTGGACTCAAAAATTGGACAAATCTAAATATGTGCCAAAGGACTTAACGAATAAACAACTTTTGTTATTTTATAACGCTTGTTATGGAGATTTAGACAAAACAAAGACTTGTATAGAAAAATATTATGGATTCAGGAAAAGTTTACCTGAATTTTTTGATGGTCGTGTTATAAATTCTGAAGAATTGAAGCCCAGCATCGAAGCTTTGTAAGTATCTGCAATTGTTTATAAATTATTTAATCCCATTTGATTTTTTAATCACAGAAAGTGCAATAAAATAACTTACGGTTGCTGTTTTTATGTCCAGATTTTATATTATTACTAAACTTTATATTTTATATTCGTGACATGCAAAAGAATCCAGAGGATCTCATATCAACCTGTGTATTGGTATGGACCCACAGAGGTAAACTGAAACAGTGGTTGGTCAGCATCTTCATTGAAATAATATAATTAAAAGAACTGTTTGGTAACCCCGTTTAGTAATAATAATATTAATTAATAATAAATAATATAACTCAATATTATAACTTACTTAACCCACCAGCTAAGTGTTACATAACTATGGAGACTATCCTCCTATCAGACAATCTATTTAGAGGCCTATGTTCAGCTGTGGGTTGATAGGATGCAATGAATAAAAATAAAAACATAGGAACTGGTTAATATGTAATGAGACTTTTTAAATTTATTATTTTACTAGCTGTGCCCGCGACTTCGTTCGCATGTAATCTTTTTCTCCAATTCTTTTATATTTTCAAACAGAGTATATATAATTATATGTTTATTATAATCAAGCAGATTATTTTATACCTACCTGAACGTTAGCTTCGTGAAAAAGGCTAAAATAGATCAAATTTTTTACTTTTAATTTTGGATGACTTGATGGCAAGGATTAGCCATTTTATGATAATATCCACATTTTAAGAAAACCTAATGCCAGCTATCTACCACCTAATCCATTTCTGGTTTTCGAATAATAAAATCTTAATAAATACAAAACAAGGAGTCAAAAAGGGGATATAAATATGCAATTTAATTTAATGGTTTTATTTATTTAATCACGGTTTTGTTAGAACTTCAAAAGTAAAAGAAAATGTAAAAAAATATATTCAGTTAACAAAGGACCTCTTCATAAACAACGTTCACCGTTTTGTTTTGTGGTGCTAAAATAAACAAATTAGTGGGATCGCTGATACGCGACATTGCCACATAGAGCTGCCCATGTGAAAAGCAGCTGTTACGAACAGGTCAACGCCTACTCTGCTTAGCGTTTGACCCTGTGCCTTATTTATCGTCATTGCAAAGCAAACACTCACCGGCAGTTGGACCCGTTTAAAACGAAACGGAAAGTTATTTGGAATAATCGGTATTCGTGGAATAAAAACTTTCTCACCCGCACCGCAACCGGTAAGTATCTCTGCCTCAACCACATGTCTCTGGAGAGCAACTACTTTGAGCCGAGTACCATTGCATAATTTTGGTGGACTTAAATTTCTTAAAAGAATTATGGGGATCCCTACCTTAAGTTTAATTTCATGTGCAGGGAGCCCAGACGCCGTTAATGCATTCAAAAACTCTACAGGATATGCTGTTACTTCTTCACGGTCAACTACTTTATTTATTGACGTATAGGTAACATTCTCCCCTTCAATACGTTCTAAAATGGTCATGTTGATACTTACAGCTTGATCATTACGAGGCGTAAGTATAGCGCGCTCACAAAGCCAAGAGTTTCCTTGGTTTACTATACCAGCCAGATCTTCATAAACAGATATAATAAGTTCCTCAATGTTAAGGACTGTTTTGCACAAATTATTAATTAAATCTATTCTACCATCAACCTCAGGAAACCTACCTTCACCAATACTCAATAATAACTGTGAGAAATCTTGAGCATTTGTGTTCTCGCCTCTTTGCGCTCGCATGTTTGTGGTGAGATTTAACCTTGTAATATGGGGCCAAAGAATTGAATTTTTTAAACATGCGCTAATTTCATCGGCTCTTGTCCCGCGTGTAACTATTGGCAATGTCTGCCGAAAATCTCCACAGAAGAGCATAGTGACTCCGCCCATAAGTTCATTGTTGTGTCGTATATCTTGCAGCGTTCTATTGACGGCTTCTACTGCTTTGCGATGCGCCATTGTACATTCATCCCATACAATTAAGGTGCACTCACGAAGTACTCGAGCTATGTCACTATTACGTGAAATGTCTCAAACGGGGGTTTCAGTGACGTCTAATTGTGTGGGTATTTTGAACATGGAATGTGCAGTTTTGCCTCCTGGAAGTAAGGTAGCTGCAATTCCGGACGATGCCACGGCCAATGCAATTTTTCCCTGGCTACGTATTTGCGCAAGGATAAGTTTCGTAAGAAATGTTTTACCAGGGGCTTTTGCCAGGGGCATCCAAAAAAAACATTTCACCAGAGGTGTTCAAAGCGCTGTTACATATACGATCAAAAATAATTCTTTGTTCGGGGGTCATGATAGGTACACCTACTTGAAGAATTTGGGCCAGTTCCTCTGAGTCGTAATTGGATTCCGTTGCATACTCTCGATTAGTTTGTTCGACATTTAAGATTGGTTCAGGTAATCCATAGCGTATTAAGGGATTACCACCAATTGAAAAAACTGTGTTTTGTATATCACACAAACAACGATTCAATACATCATTGAGCATCTCTTGATTTAGTTCACCGTGTTCAAAATTAATGTAATCTTCAGCTAAACTTTTCTGGTGTTTAACCCAAAGTTGATTAGCATCTGAAAGGCCACAAAATACTAACAACACCGCAAATAAATTCCGTAAACGACGCGGGATATCACTAACAGATGCTTCAGCGAGGGTGTTGTCCCAGTGCTGGTCGTCGTCCAATAACCCTCGAGCCCGGCAAGCAGCTTGAAAAGAAGGATATTGAGTGTTGTTGAACATTTTCAAAGCCAAAAATGATGTGGGTCCTCGTACTGTATGCAAAAGTAAACGTACGTAAAAACATTCGGAGTTATTGGGATGTACAGTGTACACTCTGCCGAGCACATGCTCTTTAAAAAGGTTGGGAAAACCTTCAACAGGAATACCACGTCGGCGACGATTAAAAATCCTGTGTTGCTTATCGTATGTATAATACGCTGGAACTTCGTCATAAAGCAAAGTTCTTGCGAAATCGTCAGATTCGCATAATCGAAAGAACGCCAGTAAAGTTGTTTGTCTAGGATTTTCTAGTTGCTCCACAATATTGTCTGGGTGAAAATATACGCGTTGTCCGCCTTCCACGTGAACGTCTAAATGCATTACCGGGGGATTACGCTCGCTTATTGGGAAACTGAATATTCGCCATGCTGCCTCCGAAGAACTTATGTATCGCCCTGATTGAAATCTTGTAATTTCGTCAAATCTGTCGTTGCTCATTGCAAGTGTTGCTTGATCCGTCCCTTTATTTACATACTTAAAAATGTATTTAATTGATTCAACACTGTTACACATTTCTACGTTTATATGGGTTTGGAAAGTTCTCGATAGCACAGGTGAGTACGGCACTACCCACCTGTTATCTACTTCTACATCTTGTCCAAACATTCTCAATTTTGTGGTGAATCCTCCATACTGTGGAGCACGCCGCCGATATTTGGGATAACCATCTTCACCAGTGATTGTTTCTCTTAAAAGGGGTCTTGGATATTTTTTCGTACATTGTCCATCCTTCATGCACGGAGAATTATTATTTAATGCACCGCAAGGCCCGTGTATCATCTGTGTTTTAACAATTTGGTATAAAATAGGATCATTTGTGGGATTTGGTAATTCTGCACTTATTATATTATCAACGTCATTAGGACGAATTTTTTGTAATAACCATAGAAGAATGTGAGCGTGGGGCAGCCCTCTTTTTTGCCATTCCACGTTGTATGTATAGCATGACGTAGCGCCAAAAACGTTTTACTTGGTTAATAAGTTGATTAACAACTTTAACTTTAAATAAAAAACTCGACTAATTAAATCGTGTCGATCGTACGATGCTTGACCTTCTAGCAGCTCTTGAGAAATCTCGATCCATTTAGGGTTAGTAGTTATTGTTATGAAAAGATCTGGCCTACCATACTTGCGAACATAACAGAATGAGTCTTGAACGCGTTCATTCATATTTCGGGGACTCCCGATAAAGCTGGAAGGCAATATAACTAAACGTCCTAAATTTTCTATGTGTGTATCTCCCTGTACTGCATCATGAAGATCCACATAATTTTCGGCACGCAACTGTCTCTGATGAGTACGAATGAATACTAAACGCTCTGTTTCAACTTTTGCGTACATATCAACAATAAACTGGTTAAATAAGCCACGAAATCGTTGTAAATATACAAAACGACGTTGTCTTATTTGCATGAGATAACAATAAAATTGCAGAGCCGAAACTTTTCTGTCTAACCGAGGTGCTCCTGTAGCGGGGTCAACTTGATAAACCGTAAAGTTGTAACCATCTTCACCGCGACAGTAAATAAGTGGGTATTGTAAGGACTCGTAAGAACGATGAGTCTCACTAATTCGTTGCAGGCGGTCATCACGCGTGCGTACTATAATGTCGCGCTTGTCGCATTGCTGATCCACCAGGACAACTGCCACTTCATTGGTGGATGGAGAATTATAACGGCCGGAATGTTGCACTAAAGGTCGCTTATCCGCGCTAATAACAAACTTATAATTATTGTATTCATCTTGAGGGATCGACTCTAGTACAGCTTTGAAATTGGATACATAAGGGTTGACCTGATGAAGCATGCCCTGAAGCTCTGAGATAACATTAGCGTTTAAATTTGGGAAATTCTGCCTCCTTATATTGGCTTGTTCATGGTAATCAGAAACGAAATATATTTGTAAAAACTTTGGTTCTGTCTCAGGCAAAAGCGAACCAATTAAGTGGTAGACTTGCCCCTGCACTTTAAAAGTAGGCATAAATGTTCCATGTACCACTTGCTTGGCCCCGAAAGAAGTCATCTGGAATGCCCCATTGTATGAACGGATATTGTCTAAAAACTGCTTGGAATGTGGATGGTCCCCATTAAGTAGCGATTTAAGAGGTTCTGGGGGCTCTTGAAATATTTCCAATTGTACCTTGCCAGCTGAACAGCAAAACCCGTTTGATTCTTTAGACCACTTAAGTGATTGACAATGACTACAAGTGCGAATCATTCTTCCGATCTCGGCAAATTCACTGTAGTCAATATTAAAAGTGTAGGTAAAACCACTATTTTCTTTATCAACCCAAGGGAGATCAGTGTAGTTCTCTCTGTCCATAGATGGCGGAGTAAAGGTGGGTGAACGATTTATAAAAGTACGAATACGATCAGCTTGTAACCGAATTGCACGTTCACTCTCTGTCTCGTTACTCCTAATTGCTTGCACTCTTTCCCTTTGTAAAGACAAAAGTTCGTTACGGTGTTGAAGCGAATTTTCATAATATCCCCTTGCCAATTCTAAGCGTAAGTCATGCTCCTGCTGGGTTTCATGTGTCCTACTTACCGAACGGCTCTCCCTATCTGCTGCTAACCTCGCTTCATATTGAGTAAATGATTCCGAAGCACGTGATCTTGCATGACGTTCCCGGTCTGCAGTCAAGCGTTCCGAATATTGAGTTAGCGTTTCTGAAGCGCGAGACTCAGCATGACTTTCACGGTCTGCAGTCAACCGTTCTGAACACTCCGTAAATGTTTCCGAAGCGCGAGACTCGACATGACGCTCACGATCTGCAGTCAAGCGTTCCGAATATTGAGTAAACGTTTCTGAAGCGCGAGACTCAGCATGACGCTCACGGTCTGCAGTCAAGCGTTCTGAACACTCCGTAAATGTTTCCGAAGCGCGAAACTCAGCATGACGCTCACGGTCTGCTGTCAAGCGGTCTGAATATTGCGTAAACGTTTCTGAAGCGCGACTTTCAGCATGACGTTCACGGTCTGCAGTCAACCTTTCTGAATGCTCCGTAAACGTCTCTAAAGCTCGAGACTCGATATGACGTTCACGGTCTACTTTTAAACGCTGAGAGTAATTTGTTAATGTTTCCGAAGCGCGAGACAACGCGTGACGTTCGCGATCTGTAGCTAAGCGCGTTTCATTATTAAAACTGGACTCTGATGCCCGAGATTCCGCAGTTTGTTCTCTATTGTAAGCTAAACGGTGCTCACGGTCCTCATTTGTCTCTTGCGATCGAACTTGTCTCATCCTTTTAGCCCTTCTAGTGTATTGAGAAAGACTACTTTTCTTTTTTTGCGGCATTATTTAAAATTTATTCAACAACCAAAACACAAAATAAAATCCTTATCCGAAAATGTAATCACGTATGTAACAATTTAGTGATCACTTAACCTTAGACTACAATAATAATATTATTTAATTCAATTTAATTTAATTTAAATTTAATATATTATTACAGTCTAAAAAATCCAAACAACTAATTCCGTATCGTAAGACAAAATATCAGAAATCCGTAAATCCGTAATATGATGTCATGAAAGGTAAAAGAATAGAAAACTTAGCACACAGTATTATCACAAATATAACAACTTTTACAAATTATCATATTGAGTAGATATAAAATAATGTGTCATTAAGAAAACTCACGAAAAATCTTACCTACGCGAGGTAGATGTTCAGCAATGACATCTAACGGAACGTAACGGAAAATAGTGAAATAAAACAATTATCATTGTACCAATATATATTTCATAAAAAAAAATAGTTATATTCCTATTATAGGATAGCAAAGGACCTAACTAAAAATTATAATTGTTTATTATGTATTTATACAAATAATATATACAATTTAAATAGTCGCCGTGAAGTGACGTAGTTGAGTGGTGTAATTTCAAAACCCCCTATAATGATTTTGTATACATTTTTACATTTTTGTATCAAAAGAAAGATCTTGAAATTTCCTTTGCTATAGACCATATGTTAATTTTCAAACTCCGCTAAAATACACAGTAAATTCAGTTTGAAAATCAACATTAGTTGCAAATGCCGCTAAAATATCGAGTGTTACTATCAAATTCCTCTAAAATGAAATCGACCAATCGGAGCGACGCATTGCAAACACGTGACTTGAAAAACAGTATGGCGATTTTGGTTGTGCTGATAGCAGTTGCTCGCGGTTTTTAATTAAAATTTACCAAAAAACATGGATGATCTAGCTCAATTTGTCAAAAAATGTGATCCTAAATATGCTCGGAAGCGTCCACGCAATCCAAAATCTTGGAAACGTGAAAAGGAGCGCCGAAAACGGTGAGTACAATCTTACCTATAACTTACTTAAAAAGTTCGTTAGAAAGTTTTATGCAACATGAAGTAATGTAGGTAAGTCTCGCAATTAGGAGACTCACTGGAATTAAGGAAAACATACCGTTTTGACATGAATGTTTACTGTTTTATGTTACTTTCTAAGTAAAGTAGATACTTACCTACTTAAAATAAAATAAGGGCCTCCGTATTTTAAAGGCTATTAATATATTATTTTCAAAACATGTTCGATTATTTCAATTGACGACCTCTGTAGCCGAAAAGCGAAAATTTTGGACTTGGCGTTGCCATCTCTGCGGTTCCGGGATCGATTCCCGGTTGGGCCAATGTAGAAAACTTTTCTGTGTATTCTCTTCTCTGTATTTATTAGTAACTACTTAACAATAAATATTAATCAATTAATTAGTATTTTAACAAAAACATAGAGTTGCAGTGAACCTTATTTTGTTTTGAGTAGTATACCGGCTGGCTTTTTAAGCTGTCTAAAAAAATTGGGTATATAGGTAAATAAAATAGGTGTCAATGGCACATAGTTATTTAAACTTTTTACTTTAATATTTTTTATTTATTTTTGTTTGGGGTCTATTATTATTTATTTGTAAGTTATTTACTAAAAGAATGGGGAAAAATAATAATGAAAACTTAATGAGTGCCATTGGCATCTATTTCAATTACCTATCATGTCTTTTTTCAGTAGCTAAAAAAGGTCAGCTCCCAAAATAATTTGTCAAGTATTACTATTCCCAAACTTTTATTGCTATTTTTGTTTTAGATACGAGCCAAAATCACTCCCGAAATTTCCTTCTTGCGACCATAATCAAAAAGCTTTTCGGTGCAACCTAGTTTCTTGTCAAGACATCCGAAAATTTCATAGAAATTTTTATAAATGTAAGACCAAAATCGATCAAGATAATTTTTTGTTAAGATATTGTCTTGTCAATCAAACCATAAAAAATAATCCAAACAGTAAACGGAAATTAACTATTAAGTACAATATACCTGTCAGTGGAGGTGGTCGAAAACCGGTATGTCAAAAAACATTTTTGGACTCGCTTCAAATAAAGAAAGATAGGGTTCAGGGGGTGATGAAACGTTTTTATTTGAGCGATGGTTCTCCATTAAAAGAAAATAGAGGAGGAGATAGGAAAAGTGAACAATATGAAGCGGTAGAGGTTGTCAGTAGATTGGTTTTTGGAAAAATTTAAAGGGATCGAGAGTCACTATTGCAGATCGCAAACAAACAGAATTTATTTGCCATCAGGGTTCAATATTAGAAAGATGTGGCGGATGTACAACCAAGAAAGAGATGAGGATTTAAAAGTTAAGCAAAGTTTTTTTAGAAAAATTGTAAATAATTCGTACAACTTTGGTTTTGGGTCTCCCAGAACAGATGTATGTTCCACGTGCATTTCATTACAAGAACGCCTGAAAAATGAAAAAAGTCCTATAAAGAGAAATGAATTAATGATAGAAAAGAGGATCCACAGGTTAAAATACAAAGCTTTCTATAACATTATAAAAGAAGAAAATAAAGATATTTTAACAATTACATTTGATTGCCAAAAAAACCAACCGCTTCCGAAACTGCCCGATCAGTCGGCTTATTTTAGCAGGCAATTTAATTTCTACCATTTTGCCATAGTACAAGGAAATTCAAAAACAAAACTGACAAAGGAAAATGTGCGTTCCTATTATTGGACTGAGTTGAATCATGCTAAGGGCAGCAACCAAATTATTAGTGCAGTTTACCACTTCTTGCAAGGAACCGTTATAGAATCGCACGTGAAGGTACTAAGAGTAGTTTGTGATGGATGTTCCGGCCAAAATAAAAATACGGGAATGGTTAGCATGCTAGGTAAATGGTTGTATAGTGAAGCGCCTCGGAATGTGAAAAAATTGAGATTATTTTTCCAGTGGTAGGACACTCCTTCATTCCTCCCGATCGTGTTTTCGCTAAAATTGAGAGGACATTAAAAACCAAAGAAGTGGTTGTTACTCCTTCGGAATACACCGAAGTTTTGCAAGAAAATGGAACGTGCATCAATCTGGCAACGATACCAGTTTATGATTGGAAGGCAGCTTATGATCCCGTGATAAAACCTACATCATCCTGGCACTTTCCATTCATGAGGAGCAAACGATTTTTCCTTACTCATACTAAAACAGAAAATATATTGATGCAAGGGGAAGAAACTTACCGCAATGAAATTAATAAAAAAAAAATTATAACAAAGAAAAACAAAAAAATAACAATGATTATACCACAAATGTTATCACCAAACACTATACTACCGAACGAAGCCAAAGTGAAAGATGTTTGTGATTTACTTCAAAAACATTTTGGTGGAGAATGGAGGGATTTGCCTCAACTAAAATATTATGTTGATATAGAAAATAAAACTTACATACCATCACATGGCATCGACAACATGAACAATGACTTATGTGAGCATGGTTTCCAAGACGTAACTGCACACATTTAATTTTTTTTTCTTTTTCAATAAACAAATTGTTCCCGCTCTTTGTTTTTAATTTGTACATTTTCATACATAGCTACATACAGTTAAGTGAGATTGTTTTCTAGGCTTCATAGCATAACACCATCCATCGAGCATTAAAGGTTAGTTGCAAAACCCTCTATAGGATGACAGTTAATTTTCAAAATCCATTATAATGACAGGTTGTCTGCAAATTCCTCCATAATAGAATTGAATTTTAAATTTTCTTAAAAATGCTCTTAAATATGAAAAGGTTTTTCACATTTATAAGGATTACAATACCGTAGCAACCAATTTATCATGAATTATTACCTTTCGCGTTAAATTAACTACAGTAAAATCATTAAAAACTTCTCGTACAAAACTTCCTAAAGTTAGATTAGTGGGTTTTGAAATTACACCCCTCAGTTAGAGAACCATACTGTTTAATGAGGGCTAATAATTTTCTGCTCACCAGATGTCGCTAGTTGACACTGAGATAAAGTTTTTTGTTACACAATGTCATTTAATGGAGAAGTAAGTTTTTAATAAAAGTTTATCAGTTTCTAGAGTATTATACTAATACACAAAACAATGAGTCAGTGGTTTGCTGTTTAATTTTTTGCACATTTTTAACTTTTTAAAATTTTTCTACTTTCATGAATATTATGTATTTTTAATTTTAAAAATATAAAATATAGCAACAGTACAGAAAGAAACATTAACCTTTACATTTTTCGAACAAATTAACTTCCCCGCCCTGATATCTGTCAAATATTATACCTCACTTCACCTTCACAAGTGGCGCCACACTGGTGGCAGAAAAAGGTGTGGATGCCGTCATTGTAACTTACTTTTTCTTAAATGGCGCTATTATGTATTTAAATTAAACTTGATTTTCATAACGATAGACAAAATTTAAAAGCAATACATACATATAAAAAGCTTCTATAAGTGTTTATATTTTTTAATAAAACTAATATGTATATGTATAATAAATAATTTATTAGTGCCTGAAGGGAAAACGTAACACTTTTTGCATTTTAATAATAGATGGCACTGTCTTATAAACATACAACGTAGTCGGTGAAGTTTTAAACTAAGTTTCAACGGTTAACATAGTATATTAAGCTTCAGTTATAAATATACATTACAAATTAAGAACTTTATGTAATCTACCTTAAGACTAATGACATTTTATGCACTTATTATAAAATTAACTCCAAAGAAAGGTAAAAAAACATAACCTTCTTTTTTGATGCTCCGTAATCGGATAAAAAGTAGCCTATAAGTTGCCCCGGGTTCTTAACTACCCACTTACAAAATTTCATGTAAATCCGTCTTGTAGTTTATGAGTGAATCCTGAATACACAGACAGACAGACAGACAGACAGACAAAAATTCTAAAAACTACTAATTTGGTTTCAGTACCGCTTGTTTAGTCCCCTGGACTTGTTTTTTTCAAAAAATAATAGAATTACAGACACGACTTTTCTACAGATTTATTATATGTATAGATTTGAGTTATTACTTAGTTTTTTTAATTCATATATTTTATAAACGTGTGTAAACATATAAATGGATATTGGAAGTTTGTGTTGTGTTGTGTTTTTGTTTTTAATTAACCTGACTAAGGTTGAGACTGGCAATTGTGTAATTTATACCAGTATTTTTTTTTACAAAAATGTTACCCCCACACTAGGATTTTCTCCGGCATTATGGAGACAAATTTTAATCTTATGTTGACATGCTGATGAAAACTATTTACGTAATATAATTTATTCTTGTTTTATCATTTCTTTTGATTTACTCCTAAAGAAATGTCAAAGTCAATTTTTTTATTTAATTTAAGCTTCTTTAAAGGTCTTATGAATATCAAAATCCACACTGGTTCTTAAAAATGACCTTTGAGTAAAACTATCAAGAAACTTTGGGGTCTTTTTTATAATGCCATGTTACAACTTTTAGTAAAATCAATAAATACAATGGCAATTATAATCAAGTCAATGTCTAATGTATATTAATATCTTTTTAATCTGTGTAGTGTCAGTGAGAATATCCACTATCCTATATGATAAAGTGCGTGTAGTAAGCTGCAGTGGCAAAACGGATTAGTAAGCTGAAGTGGCAATAGGCTGATCATATGGCTTGAAGAACCTACAACCAATGGGTGAGCCGAGTGGCAGCCTCATACTGTTAGGCGTAGGTTAGGGCGACCCCCCACTAGATGGAGTGACGACCTGGTAAGATATGCAGGAAGTCGATGGATGCAGGTGGCTTAGGACTAGAGATGGGCCGAATATTCGTTTCATATTCAGCAGCTTTACCAAATATTAGTATTTGGCCAAATATTTGGCTAAAATACCGAACATTCGTTAAAGTGGCACTCAAAGTCTTCACTGTATTGAAATGTGTGAATTGAGTAATGCCATGTCTTTCATAATTTTACTGTAGAAAGTATATTTTACTTATGGGTTAAATCTACAATAATACAGCAAATAGAAAGGTTGACAAAATGTTTTTAGAACCAAACAAAGATCCATTGCATTAAATTAGTTCATTTCACTTTACTTTGGTTGTCAGTTTCTCTAAAATAAGTCTAAATACGCCACACATTTTTATCATATATTTATCAATTTATACAACGAAATCCTTTTTTTCTCACAAAAATCATCAAAACATAAGCATTTGCTGGCAATTTGCTCTGTACTAGATGATGCAATAATATGTCAGGTGTGGCTGGGGAATGAGCGGCGGGTGAAGGGTGAATCCCGAACGCTTTATGGTAACATGTTTCGAAATAAATTGGTTAGCTACCAAGGTGATCCTGCCAAATAATGTCTGGCTGAATATTTGGTTCGGTAAAAGTTTTACCGAACTTTCGGCTGAATATTTGTATTCGGTGAAATCCATATTCAGCCCATTGAGGGAGTCCTATTTCAGCAGTGTACTTGTGAAGGGCTGTAATGATGATGATGACTCTTACTGTAGTGATAAATCAATAATCTTATTTTGCCTTTCAATTCTTTTAGTTGCTAATGTTATGAAATTCCGAAGTGTGTACAAATAGATGGTTAATTAACTTTTATTTCGCAGATTAACCACATTACTGATTGTACACATCGTACGATAGGGTTTGTTCTTCAGAGTTGTTCAGATTTTAAGTGTGGTTCAACCTTGGCACTATTTTATAATTAATAACATCTATTCTGGTATATGCCTCTGTAGTTCAGAATTCCCAATACAATAACCACCTAAGATTTTATTAACAAAAAACTCCTCAAGTTATAAATATTCTAACAGCAATTAGCCTTCACCTAAAGTAATTTCTTTTGTCGTTTATTGATTGATTGAGTGGGAAGTAAATGGATTTTTTTTATTAGCTTTAGATTTTAATCCTTAGGAACTCTTTTGAATTTCACTTTTGTGAACCATTTATTGGAACAGACACATCTTTCTTAACTTTCTGGTTATTGTGTATGTAAGGTAATGCAACCAAATGTCCACAGTGATCAAAACTTATATAGCGAATAATTAATTTATGAAAGGGATAAAGTTAGTTACAGCCTATATACGTCCCACTCTTGGGCACAGGCCTTCTCTTATTTCTGGGAGAGTTTTAGCTGCCCCAATGCATGTTGGCAAACTTCACAATTCTTAAAAAAATTTTTCTTATTTCTCAGACATGCAGATTTCCTCACAATGTTTTCCTTCACCGCCGGACATGTGGCAAGGGTTAACAACAACAACACCTAAAAATGTTGGCTATGCAAATGTATTTCTTGTATATTCTGCTCAATTACCTGAGTTGAACTCGAGTATAATAAGAGTCTTTTCAAAAGCTATAATTTTGTTTTGATTTATGATTTTCATTAAAATAATATGTATATATTTGAAAAATTAATGCCTTATTCAAAGTCAGGGTCAAATTCTTGCTTTTTTATATCAGTTCCCAAAAAGCAGACTCAGACAAAAACTGACAATGTATTAAAGAAATAATTTATTTTTATATAATATTAAATATAAGGTTAGAGTTAATTCCACACACTGTTTTCCTCAGTATGTTGATTTATGAGCTTTATTCACTATTTTATGGTTGGTCATTTTTATAAATGTTTCTTTAAGGTTCTTAAAATGTATATCCACTGGTTGCATTAGAAGACGTTTTCAAGCTACTGGACTAAAAAGGTTTATTAGTATAACATCAATCGAAGTATTAACATCAATGGTGAGTGGCGAGTGTGTCACCTTCGATTTGCCCACGATAAATAGTCCTTATGGCAAAATCGCTGGTGGACGTAAGCACTATGTTCAATGACCTCAATAGTACCTCTCCACAGATTGGTTTTAAGATGAACATGGACATAACAAAGATCATGTGTAACATCCATCTTACACACCTATGCTGGTAGTTGTTGGGAACACTAAGCTCGAAGTTGTTGACAAAAATGTTTACCTGGGACAAATAGTCCGACTAGCTAAGTCCAACTTCGACTGAGAGGTCAAGCGACGGATTCAACTCGGCTGGGCAGCATTGGAGAAATTACGACACATCTTCTCGTCGGGTATACCTCAAATCCTGAAAACGAGATTATACAACCAGTGCGTGTTGCTAGTGATGTCTAATGGGTCTGAGATGTGGTCCTTCACTGCTGGCACGTATTGTAATAAGTCTTGTTACAATTAAAAAATAAGTTCAGATGTTTTACTAAGACATGCGAATTCGAACTTTAAATTTAAATGTATAAAAATTGAATTTCCCGAAAAAAGTCCGATAGGAGGTATTGGCACGTCGATATATAAAAAACTAACATTCTAATCTAAATAACTTCAACTTTGAACGTTTCTCTAAAAGAGGCTTCTGTCATTTTGTAACTTTTTAAAATGTTTTTAATAACCATTTCGTAATGTTGTTATAGAAGCCTCTATCGTCACGGTGTCTTGGGCTGCTAGTTTATGAGTGTTTTATGCCAATTAGTCGTTCTTCCTTGCCTTGCTAACCATTCAACTACCGATAAGATCGGGAAAGACGCGCGATAAGCGAATATGAAATATAATATTTTTTATTATATTAAACAAGTTAATATGTCTTACATATTCTGTTTCTACCAAGTCAGATATACCGTTTTGTATTCAGGGTCATATGACAATGTTTGTTGTGGATCTTACATAATCTACCATTTTTTAATATCCGTCAACATTTCGTTGCTCAAGAACTGCCTTGGCAACTTGATGCGATGTTCTTGCGTTATTTAAAAATAAAAAGTGAAAAGCTTTATAGGTGCAGGTGGTCTTAACTCTTAATCCGCTATCGTCATTTCGCCTGCCAAGTGTGGCGATATACATCTACCAAGCCGAGTTCAGGAACTAAGCGTTCACTGTAAGTTTCATAGTGTCCGAGAAACTTGGATACTGCATTTGCCGGCACGAACGTACCTAATTGTTAATTGAAATTTTAAGGGCTGATTTACAGCGTGCTCGGTTGCTTGGTGATGGGCAGGTTGCCCCATGATGCAATCCCTGTCGGTAGAAATACAAAAACTCGAAGACACGTGAAGTCTGTGAATGCTCGTTTACCCCTCTTATATATAAAAAATAAAATAAAAACACAGTCCACCTGATGGTAAGTAGGTGCTGTGGTCTATAGAGATCTACACTCATCCTCAGTTAAGAATTAAGCTGCAAATACGTTGTCGTCCCTTAGAAATAAGATGGGGAATGCCTTATTTCCATTAAAAGGTCTCCGGTTCTTTACTATTCTGTGAGAGCGTGTTCGTTCTGTCGGCAGAAATACAAAATTCGAAGACATGTGAATGTGAAGTCTGCCAAGACACGTTGGGGCAGCGCTGCGGACATTTCTTTGACCTAAAAGTCTTTTAGATATGAGTTCACAATTCACAAAGTACCTATTATATTTGTTTATATAAAAAAAAGTATATTTATAATCATAAAACTAAATGGAAACACAAAGTAGGCAAATGTAAAAATGGCAGGCAGCCCTATCGCATGTTTACGTTCCGCGCGGCTGTAGGCATTTATTTCAAAAATACGGCCGAGTTACAATACTGTATAGATAATATTACCGTGCATCAGGTGAACCGTATGCTCGTTTGCTCCCTCTCCTATAAACAACGAAGTCAATACGTATGACGGCATAATTTTATGACGTCTAAGCGTCATGGTGGATTAGTGTGGCTGGATTTTTAGGCTTTTTTAGGGTTCCGTAGTCAACTAGGAACCCTTATAGTTTCGCCATGTCTGTCTATCCGTCCTCGCTTAATCTCTGTGACCGTTAGCACTAGAAAGCTGAAATTTGGTACCAATATGTGTATCAATCACGCCGACAAAGTGGTAAAATAAAAATTGGAAAAAAATGTTTTATTAGGGTAGCCCCCTATATGTAAAGTGGGAAGTGATTTTTTTTAATTTCAACCCTAACGTGTGATATATTTTTGGAAAGGTATTTAAAAATGAATAGGGGTTTACTAAAATCATTTTTTGATAATGTCAATAATTTCGGAAATATTCGCTCCAAAAGTAAAAAACAATGTGTCCCCCCCTCTAACTTTTGAACCATAAGTTTAAAAATATCAAAAAAATCTGAAAAGTAGAACTTTATAAGGACTTTCTTGGAAAATCATTTTGAACTTGGATGGAAACAACTGTACCCACTACCGGGAGCAGTTGCAGGAGCGCGGAGCGCTGCTGGAGCGCGAACATAATGGATACACCCACCTTTAAACTTATAAGTGGGAACACTTATTCTGACGGACGGGAAACTACGAACCCTACACTGAGCGTGGCCCGACACGCTCTTAGCCGGTTTTTTTATTTTATTGAAAAGTAAATTTACAGCATATACACGTCTGTTGCTATACACAGGTCTTCCTTCATTTAAGGAAGTGTCTGCGCTGTTCCTTTAACGTACGTACTACCAAACCTCTCGCATCTTCGATGCTGCTGCCTATTTTCGATCTAAGTATTTTAGATCTGTCGTTTTCCTGTATTTTTTTATTTGTATGACATTTCTCATAGTCACCTCTTACAATAAATACCCTTCTACAAATGTTTGTTGCGGGTCTGGATATTTGAGTAGTTACGTTGTACCAGTTCTGGCGCACTTGTAGAAAGGTTGTACCAGTTCTGGCGCACTGAGTCACAAGTACGACGTTCGTCGACTCACGATCCTAAAAAAAAAAAAAAAAAAAAGGTTTTGGCATGCTCTGATCACGAATCTGCGGTCCATTTTTGCGTAGGATGCACGGTTCCGGAGATGTGCAAATCAATTAACTCTTATCTAATTGATATCCGCTTCGAGCCTCCACCGTCATTAGCGCTCCATTGTTCTTATCTACTTATCTATTGTTCATTCAATACCGTCATTATCTATTCTTCCTCAGCGTGGTGATATTGTTATATACTCCTTTGTTCCTATCTACACTAATCTGACTCATTAATAAAACACATTACCCAATTTTGTTAAAATTTTTATTTATAAAATACAAAATCTTATTACTTATTATCTATAAAATAGGAGCGAAACATCTCATCCACTAAAATATCGTTGTACAATGTGTTCCCTGTAAATATACTCGTAAAACTATGCATTGAACATCCCTGAAACTTATATAGCAAATACATTAAGCAATATTCGCCACAAACTGAAGTCCACTCATTCTGAATCCTATCAACATTCCAGTTCCATCTTTTACAATTTCTTTTAAAAAACTCTAGATGATATCGTACAGGTGCCCGTCCGAATGAATCAAAATATTGACCGACGTCATTCGTATCGATATATAAAGCTACCCAATGTGACCCTGGTTTATCATCCGTATCCAAATTGCATATTATATACGTTGGTACGTGGGTGTACATGGGTAGTTTATTGGCAGCATAAACATTATTTTCTAGAGTGGGGTGAATCTTTTTCAGATGTTGTTGTACATCTAGTGTATCCATAATATTACTGCTATTAGTAGATTATTACAGTACCAATCTACTCAATGACTAATATAGGAATGATCAATTATAGTGATATCTAAATATTAAATTACATTCTTTGTGTTATACAAATCGTATTTGAGTCACCAATACACTGAACAAGACACGACAGGAAGGACGTAGGAATGTAGAGATAAGCAACAGAATGTAAGGTAAGCTTGTTGACGCATAAAGATACTATCAATTCTACTGCAGAAATTCTTTAGATTAGAATTATTACTCACTGGTACTATATAAGACCAAGCAACTGCAGTCATGGAGTTAGTGTATGGTCGTTTGACCGCAGTGGATCTATCAATACTACGTTTGTGTTACTTCAACGCATCAAAGGCCATGGATGTAAGTGTTTATTCTATTGACAAACTTACTTTTCTTTCTGTTATTTTCTTACGTGTGTATGATTTAGTGTTAACAAATTATATTTAAATATTATGTGTGTGTATATGGTTAAGCCGTGGTAGTTCAGATGGTTAGCGCAAAATGTAAAATTCACAGTACGCGACCCGGGTTCGATCCCCGCCGGCACCAATTAAATTGTTAATTACAATTTAAAGTGTTAATTTACCACGTGCTCAGCGGTGAAGGAAAACATCGTGAGGAATGCATGTCTGAGATAATTTCGAAGGCATGTGAAGTTTGCCAACACGCATTGAGGTATCGCAGCGAACATTTCCTAGCCCTAAAACCCTCTCAGAAATGAGAGGAGGCCTATGTTCAGCAGTGGACTTTAATAGGTTGTAACTTTAGCTTTTTTAACTTTTATGATTAAGTGTTACCAAATTGATATTAAAATGATAACTGTGTTGTTGCAGAAATCATTGAGCTTCGATGAAAATACATATAAACGGTACTACTACTCGCCACTCTCCCCTCAAGAAGAGAGTGATGACATCGTCATTAATAATAACACATGCGATGGTGGAAAAAGAAAATCGCAATCGATTGATCATTTTTTGAAGCTGAATCAAAAATAAAAAAGAGGAAGCTGTTATCATCAACCGTAGCACGAGCCGCTAGAGATGGTGTATCATACATTTCTACTAATTCTGACGATGGAGACCAAGCGACGCATCTCATCAAAATTGAAATGTACGATATGAAGAAGCTATCCAAGATTCCAACTACTGATCATTGGAAACATGCTTCCACGAGGATTAAATATTACGTAAAGACTAATAAGGATAGCATCTACGACAACACAAACGCCCTCGTATACAATATTACAAAGACAATAGCAGAAAGTGAAAAAGTTAAAAAATACTTTTTTAACAATGACAGTCATTAGCTGATCATTAGTGAATGTGATTCTGTTTACTTAAATTACAGGAAGACAAGAGCAGAAGAAAGAGATGAGTGTGGCATACGTGTACAGAACACATCATTGAAGAACAAAACTACAACACTGAGTGGAGATGAAAACGAGAAGAATATGCAGTACTCAAGAGCTGAATATCCATTCTTCAGTTCAAAATCTAGCCGGTTGCTCAGTTTCGAAAACTGGCCTCTCGTTATGCGACAGAAACCTGAAGATCTTGCAGAAGCCGGTTTCTTTTATACTGGCCATGCAGACAGGACCAAGTGTTTCCATTGTGCTGGTGGCTTAAAAGATTGGGAAGATGATGATGATCCTTAGCAGCAGCATGTTCAGTGGTTTAGTCAGTGTGCTTATGTAAAATTTAAACTCGAACAGAGTTTTGTATTAGATTAAATAGAATATTTATAAAGAAATAAAAAATAATATATTGCATACAATTTGTTTTATTTAATTTTATAATGTTTCACATAGTTACATACACACAAAATGCATTACACATAACTCATAAAATCTAACACACAACACATATTATAACCTTAACTACTATAGTCTACAGTAACATTTCTGTTTTTATCTATCTCAATAATATTATCAAACTCAGCATAAACTATACAGTTAATTGTTTGTATTAGTGAGGATTCAAATCGTACTTCTAATCTTACACTACCATGCTTTATGAGATTCCAATGAGCTGATGAGTTGGCTGATAAATCAGGAGTTAAGTCAAATGCTAATAGACAGTAACCTCTGGCATACTGTTCACAAGAGATTCCATTTCCTTCATTAAGAAAGTGAATACCAGTTCCCGAGAATAGAGTATGATATGCTGATGTAAATATGCTATTATTAAAAGATGGTTGCAAAGCTTTTGAAGGTATTTGTTGACCATCAATATATAAGCTGAAAGAATTAATACCATAGTTTTCAAAGTTAAATGGATTTTTAGTAAGGGAACCATTAAATGCAGAATTGTTCACAAATCCAATTATACATCTTTTGGGTACCTGCCCTAAAAATATATTATCAAGAGTTTTTCCTTGAACACCCGATGGAATTGTTAAAACTTTTACTTCAGCTCGAGTAATAGGATATTTAGCAGTGGTAGAAGCTAAAACTTTTTGATGTGCGAGTAATACGCTTGGATTAATTCGTGCTCGTCGAACAATAAGAGTTGCGTCCGTAATGCAAACTTTAAACTTTACATCGTTTGACCCAGCAATTAAATTAAAGCTCTCTCTCGATCGAACCAATTTAACACTCATTTCAACACCATTAATTAAAAATTTATCTTGGTTGAAAATGTCACCGTGAAGATGACCAATCATTTCTATTTCCTTACTTTCACTAATCAATTCCTGTCTTTTAACAAATCCCATGTTTTTACCATCCGTAGAATCCATTTTTCCTGCTGTATCATCATACCAAAGACTACAAGTAAGATGAGATTGTTTAGCAGCAGGAGCATAGTTTAAAAGGGTTTCCATGTATGCTCGATATGCATAGGTATTATTAGGTGGTGATACAAGTTTTTGGTTTAAATAAACATCAAGTTGACTAAAAAGTGAATGCAGTCAATTATTTACAGGTGCTACTATTGTAGTAGATATCAAGTTAGTTGAATCTTGATTTAATACTTTTGCCTTTATGTGGAGTAATGTATGAGACAAATCTATGTAGTCATCGCCTGTCCCAGGAACTTGAAACTCGATAGGTCCATCATCACCAAGAGATGAAATTGGTTTATAATGAATCCACAATCCATTTTCAATGCTAGTTTGTGTAGACGGTAGTGCAAACAAATCCAATTCTGACTTAACGCACTCGCAAGAATGATTATGAAGGAAAGACATATTTAATTTGAAAATATATCTTTGTTATTTTTTGGTTTTAGACCAAGTTTTTTCGCAGCTTTCACTTTAGCAGTTAATGGTGGAATGAACGAGGTCAATCGTTTTCTTTTAGTTTTATACCCAGATCCTGTCATGTTAAATTGATCAATTTTCTCATCAGCCTTTCGTTTTAAATTCGTACTAACTTGCTTTAGACGATCTTTTATTGAGGCTTCCATAGGACGCGCTTGAACCATATCCGATAAAAGTCCTACTCCAGCGTTTAATGCCTCCTTACCAATCACTCGAGCACCACTTGAAAGTAAAGGTAAAACTGATCTAAATAACCCCCCTAAGAAGCTCCCAATACCATGACCGCGTAGTTTGGTGCACCCTTATAAATTACTCCAACTCCTGACCCAGCTTGATGTGTATAATAATTTTCATATGGACACTTATGATGATCACGAAGAGAATTCATTATAATAATTTTCGGAAATGTAGTTTAATACACACGGTTCCAAACTGGAATGGTATTTTTTGTCCTGTGCTCGATCTTATAACTATTTCCAGCGTATCGAACTCTCTTCGCATAACAGGTAAGTAATGAGGTTGAGAGAAAACGTGCATTTTATTTGCACCATAAATGTATTTTGTAGGATCTAATGAAATGACTCTTAGTAAAGGAGTCATAACATCACCCACAATCTGAGGATCGATAATGTCACAATATAGAAAGAGTTGAGATGGTAACCCTAAGTGTAAATTAGCAGGACACTTTCCAAAATTTCTCTCTAGGAGATTTTTATTTGGTTCATAACCTAGTTGTAAACTTAATTTGGGTGATAATGTTACGGATGTTATATTTTTATCCAAAACAGAAATAGACACAAATTTTGTTATTTCATCATAGCGAAATTTCAAGTTCTCTCCGATACCATTTAACACTCTTAAAATATGCTCAACGTTATCATAGTTGGTAGCTGGAATATGTTTTTTGTAGTACACTGTGGATGGTTTATCTTCATTAGGCATTAACATAGATTTTGTAATATATATAACATTTTCATGATCTTGAACAGTAAACATGGTACATGGATATTGAAACTCGACAACTCCAACCGACCATTCACCTTCTAATTTAATAGCTTTCGGTAATTTCGTTGAAAAATTTGTGGTCTTGTTATCAGGAAAGTATTCCATTGAACTATTGCTGAGCAAAGTTAAATAAAAACTTTCTTTATTCATATTTCTTTTAAACTAGAAGCTAAAATCCAACTGTTAAATTTATCTGGATAACCTTTCCACTTCACTAATACTTCTTTTCTGTTACCTGAGTAACGAGTGTCAATTATTTTATCTATTTGATATTGTGAGGTGGGGTTGTAAGTGATTTTCTGTAATTCTCTTTCATAAAAAGTACCAACTATTGGTTCATTTTGTAAATCTGTTATTGTATAAACAACCCATGGAGATCTATCAATTATTGAAGATATAATAAATACTTCATCACTCCAATTTGATTCATATCCTTTTTGGAAAGCATGTTTATATTTAGTTATTCGAACATAATCACCCACATTGAAATTTGGTTTAGGATTTTCTAAAGAAAGTTTGTTTGACCGTCTATCATAAAGATTAGTCCAAACTGTCATAATATTGTTGGAATTTACATCACATGGGCACATCTTAATACTAGAGTGAAAGCTGTGATTGTAAGAGTATATTAAATCTTGTAAAACATCTATATATCTATAAGTATTATTATGAGTGAAATAACGCCACATTTTCATTTTTAGTGTTCTTTGAAATCGTTCAACAATACTGGCCTTAATGTCAGGATTGTTAGTGGTATAGTAATTAATCTTTTTGGATTTAAAGTATTTTTGTACATCTTTTGAAACAAATTCTGTACCTTTATCAGATTGTATGTGAGTAGGTGTTAAATTACTTTCAGTAAATATACTTTCAAAACATTCTTTAGTTGTTTCTGAGTTTTTCTTTTTCATTGGTCTTGCAAAAGCATATTTACTAAATACATCAATAACACAAAGTATATACTTGAAACCATCATTATATTGAGAATAAGTTCGCATATCACTTAAATCAGCTTGCCACAGTTCATTAATATTTGATAGAATGTACCTATTACGCGGGAATTTTTTTCGAATGGGTTTATGTAATGTGTATGTTTCTTGTGATTTTAACCATTCCTTTACTTGCTTTTTATTCATTTTACCCTTCATGACTTTTGATAATTTATCAATACTACCAAAACCAGCGGGATTAGATGGATCATAATAAATCCTGTTAATTTCTTCTAGTACGGGGTCCATTTTTCCCACTCAAGCCTTTTACGTATTTTAGTTGTAGACTTTTTATCTCTACCTCTCGGTGTAGAAAACTCTTGAAATTCAATCTCAGAGGGTTTGTTCAGATCTTTTGCTTGAAGTTGGTTAATAAACTCACATCTCTTTGGATTTCCAATATAAGTAAGTGGTACTTTAATATCTTTTAATGCTTCAGCAAATCTATCCCACCCTACTGGATCACTTCTTTTTAAAGGTCTTAGTGAATCATTTATTAAATCAACAATATTACTTCCAGGAATTTTTTCATTATCAATTATGACTGTACCTTCATTATCCCAATGTATTTTACCTTTACTTGTTTCAACTAAGTTTAATAATAACTGTCCTTTTTTATTATAAGTTTTTGGTATTAAACTGAGTATTTGAGCTGGTGTGTAAGGTGGATTTTCAACATTTTCTTTACTTTTGATGGATCGATTCTCCTCCAACAAAGATTCAGCATCAACTGAAGTTTTTAGATCTCTATCTTTGTTTTTAAAACCAATTTTAGACTCGTTTGAATCTTCATTAGATGTATCAGAATAAATTGGTAATCTGAGTGGTTGACGATCCTCTTCGGTAAAATGAAGGTATCTTTGCAGTGTTTGTAAATATAACATCCATTTCTTTCGGTCTTCCGTCTTACTATTCATAATATTTTGCATTTCAATATCTAATCGAGATAAACTACTACTCGTATTAACCTTATTTTCTTGTTTTAATTTTTCAATCAATCCAGGTTCGATAAGTATCATTTTCTTTGCATTTTCCATGTTAACTGGCTAGTCCACTCACTAATCCACTCAATATTGCACCTAATATTATTGGTAAGAAAGCCCCTCCTTTTTGTATAATTATATTTTTTCTTAGTTTATGTTTACACTTACGCACTATTTGACGGAGTATATTTTTGTGTTTATTCAATTTTTGTTTATCTTGATCTTTAAGAGGTACTTTTCCTTGTAAAACGTTATGAATACACTCACAAATACAGTTAATTTCTTCTTCATCACACGTTTTAAGTAATGCTCTTTGATATTTTGGTTTAAGCGTATGCAAAGCGTTTAGCAAATGTTTATGCGTTGTGAGTCGACGATGCATCATTTAGCAATGATTTGAAATGTTTGATTCTTGGTGTATTTAAACTCTTTTGTGGGAACGTAGACTGTGCAGAAACCATTAAATGGGAAGACATTTGTCTTGATACGACAAAAATCATTGGTATTCTGTTTTAAATCTACCATTAAATATCCATGCGCCTCTAGAGTTGCATCCCTGTAGGCATCTTCAATAAATTTTGGGTTATCTGGTGACACTTGTCGTGCTAAATATCTTATTTGAGTTTTATCTCGAGGGTTTTTAAAATATATTATATAACTTGAGTTTAAGGATATGTCTCTTTACCCTTTACCCTGATGAAATAAATTTTGTGTTAAATAAAATACACTAAGATTCCTGTGATGACTACCTTTTGTAAATATATCCACAATTCTTCCATCGGACTCTCTCATTAGATCATCAATAATAACAAGATGTGGGTTTTCACCGTCAAACATATTAACATTTGGAATTCCTTGATGGTAGTTAACATTTGGTAAATTATATAAAGGTTGCATTTCATCAAAGCACCATGTGATCTGATTAAAATCACAATTACATATTTCTGTAACTGATTTTATGAAATTTGTTACAAAATTTGACTTCCCACATCCACTTGGCCCCGCCACAATAGCAGTAAACGGATGGATAAAGTGAAACATTACACACGTCTAAAGTACTAAGGGGTGAAATAAAAAATGAAAGTGTTGGTGTTAACAATTAATATATATTGCAAACATTATATAAAACAGAATGATCTGTATACTATTTCTAACACAATTAGTACATCATAATTTTACAATCAACTCAACCTCAAATAAATGCACACACACACACGCAAATATAAACAACAATTAACTTAAATTATTTACAATAAATCAACGATTAAATATGTAATAAACTCTACGTCATATTATACTATTATCATTATTTTACAATCAATACAAATTTTATTTACATGCAGACATAAAATTAAAAACTATCAACACTTAACGCAGTTTATAATGACCCCAAGCTAATGTTTCAATATTATTATCTAAAATATGCCTCTTTGTGTCATTATATGATAAACCAATCTTATTTAATTTTTGTGTAAAAATTGTGTGTTTAATTGATTTAAATCTAAGCATACTATAATATTGCACTTTTTTATTAAATAGAGAAGACTTATAATTATCCATGGTCATCTTTTTAGTGATACATTTATTTACCCCTTTTGCCTTGGCTATAGTCTTATTCTCTAAGTTAAAAGCGTACATTTTGGATCGTAAACCCACAAATTCTTTCATGATTTTACCATTATTTTCATCTTTAAAAAAACCTAATTTCTTTTTATTTAATTTTGGATATTCAAAAATATTATTTGCATCATAAACTGAGGTATCAAAGTATGATGAAAGGTCAGGTTTTATATCAGAGTAAAAATCATCTGTAAATATATGATATATTAAACTATCCGTATCTGTATACAATAATTTGATTTTACTAAACTTTTTAACCATATAGTTATAATGAAAATCATACATTAATGTTTTTGAAATATCTAAAATGCAAAACCCTAAATAAATTGGTTTGTTATATATTAACTTTGTTTTTCGCAACTGAACCGCAACTAGGTTTTCCGAAAATACTGAAAGACTATGAAATTGTGGTTTAGCGATTAGATCTTGAACACCTAAAGCTTTGCCCTGGTTCTCCCAGTGTGTAACTAATTTTATGTTAACCCTTTTTTCAATATTCTCCATAGTCTTTCCGAAGACTGAATTATTCATTAATTTATAAAAATCTTTTTCGAAATCTGATTTTGCTAACGTTCTTAATTTTGTGTTTAGATCTATGTACATCTTCAACCAGCGAGACTGTTTAAATTTTAAAACTCTATGAATTTTAGTTAATTTAACCCCCATTTCTATGCACTGCTTTAAATTTCTGTAATGAATTACATATTTATCTTTATTATTTAAATTTGGGACTAGTTTATTTTCATTAATATTGCCTGCACAAATGTTTTCGGGGCATAAAGGAAAGTCCGAATGTAAATCATGAAGTTCATCTGGATATTCCAAATCAACTTCTAAAATAAAACCGAAGTTCGATGTCTCAGACACATTAAATTCTGTATTCGGATTTACCCATTCGAATCCACCAGTAGGAAGACATTGAGACATAGCCCAACCATATAAATTGTTGGCATCAAAATATGTGATATATGAATTTGGTTTCCCTGCATCATAATCCCCCATATATTTGTTATTAGCTCTAGCATAACGATTACTACATTGAGATACACCACCCCTGATACCTGATCTAATAAATGCAATTTTCTCATAATCTGTTAAAAGTTCTAATTCTATTTTTGTATATTTTAACATTGCATCCCAACTTAAACCGGGTGCTGTGTAATAATGGGCAGGGTCTAAATCATAAGTATTAATACATAACTTTCTAAAGTTTTCAAATACATCGGTTAAAAGTAAAACGTCTGTTTTTAAATACAGGTTTGAATAATCTAGCATATTACAACACCCAAAGTGTTCCCAAACATCTTTAGCATGATTGTAATCATCATTTGAAATATGGGAATCTGTGAGCGAGCTATAAAAAAATTTTTGTTCGGGGAGCGATGTTAGGCTTAAACTATCATAATTAGTCATAAGTTCATATGGATAAACGCCTTTCCGTTTTAAACGAAAGAAATCTTCATCATTAGGATAATTTCTTCGTAATTCTTGAAATTGATCATTACTGAGATTTTTGGCCAATTCTTCTAATTTACATGATAAAAACTTAAATGAATCTATGAATCTTAATATAATTTCGTGGTTATTCATTTTTAATTTTTTGGAAAAGGATATATATTTTTCTTTATTTTGAGGGATAACTTCGACTTCACCATCACAAAAGTTTAACGCGTGAACAATAAAATGAGCATCATAGCGACTAAGGTTGTGTAAAAATATTGGTATATAACGAGGTTTTCTGAACTTCGAGCTACATGATCCGTGAGCAACACCTATAAAACTACCGGTGTACCAATCAAAATCATAAAAATGTTCTGCTAACTCTGTTTCACAAATATGACAAATGGTTGCATTTGAAATTTGGTTTTTGTCTTCATTTGTTAGCGGAAGTGGAGGATATTTTTGAAGTCTATTTATTTCTTTGAGATTGTTAGATAAACTTTCCATAAACACTTGTGCACAGTTGGGTCCGCAATACGTTACATATTTTGATAATTTATCATCATATGAACATTTTATATAATAACCAAAACTATGTACTTCATGTTTCTGAATATTGTGTGTGAAAGGTTTGGAAGGATCGTTAGAACATGATTCTATTGGTTTTAAAAATGCTTCAAAATCAGCATAAACTACGAATGGTATCTTCAACTTTTTTTCATAACTATCAAATTTAATTTTATCATTTGAAATAGGTTGACCAAACCAATTCTTTTTTTTAAAAGTTTCACTGTTTGGTAATTCTGTACAAATGTGGGCACAATCGTATTGTTCATGGTTATTTAAACTTTCCTTAGATGGAAAGTGAAGTAGACATGCTTCGCAAATGTACATGATGTGACCGTCTTTTGAAATTTGTTTACTAACTAACCGCGATAAATTTTTTATGTAACAATAATGATTTTTTGTATCCTTGGAAAAAAATAATAAATTGATATGTCTATCTTTACGACACTTTGTTAAAAATAATGGACCTACTATAGAATTACATCGTTTTTCTTTATTATATTCTAACCCAAAAACATTAATACTAATATCATTTAATTTCTCTACTTTTGCTATGTCAGAAATTTTAACTGGAAAGGAAATACCATCAAATTTAAGTTTATTTGCATGTTTAACGTACGATGATACACGATCCGCGTCTTTGTTTACGGGATATAACGCCGAGAGTAACGCCCATTTAAAACAAAAATAATCCTTGCTTTTTACATTTATAACAGCCTTTTTTAATTTTATGTCACGAGGAAGATCTATGTATGAAGTACCGCGTAGGGGGTTAAATTTATTAACATTCATGTCTATAGATTTTATGTTTTTTAGACTCCATCCACTATCTTTTTTTTCAAATGCACTAATTTTAGTAGTAATTGTATCATTTAAAGATGAAAAAAAAATATTTAAGTCATCTCCTTGACAAATAATATAGTTAATCGTTTGAAAATCGAACGTATCATGAATATCTTTAGTTTGTTGAACAAAATCAGCATGCAATATGAAGTTTACTTTAAAAATTATGTGTTGATGAATACACTCTTGTATTAAAAATAAAATATCATCTTTAATAGAATTTAAAAATAGTTCAGGAGTTTCAAAATTTACCAATGTCGAACTATCTACTCTACTCTTGATTTTATAAGTTAAAATCCTATTTCCAAAAGCAGATTCAATAATACTAACGTTTGATAAAGAATTATGTGAATTTAAAAGATTATTTTTGTGAACATTACTTTTAAAATGATTAGCTAAATACCGTTTCTTGATAAATATATGACACGTTAGACATTCCACTTGATCATCGTTACTGATACTGTTCCCTGCAGAGGTAGGCGCTTCTGCTTCCGTTGTTGGTTTTTTGATGATCTTGGGTTCTTTGCTGCTCGTTCGCTTCGTTCCTCTTCCAAGTTGTAGTGGTTGACTACTAAAATGTTTAAATTTATTAAAAACTGTACAAGACATTGTGTAAATTATGATCGAAATGAATGTTTATTTTACTTACTTAAACTGTGTTTCAACCATCGCACAGTGATTATACAAATCATCATCATACGATGAATCGAACAGTTGATCCTTCTCCATTTCATCACAAACTTTAGACAACTCCTGATTTAATTCGCTGTTGAATAGTTCCGTATTCTCTTCCATGGTTGTGGAAAAGAAAGCACTGGTGCACACTTCACTGAAGTTTGCCATCCTTATAGTAAAGAAGAAATTAGGTAGCAGAGTAAGTAACAGTTCAGTGTTGGTAGACCAACTGATACCCAAATTTCAAATAATGTCCGATATTTAAGTCTAACAAAGGATTAGAAATAGAATATAATGAGTACACGGAAGTAATTTAAGTAAACAGAATCACATTCACTAATGATCAGCTAATGACTGTCATTGTTAAAAAAGTATTTTTTAACTTTTTCACTTTCTGCTATTGTCTTTGTAATATTGTATACGAGGGCGTTTGTGTTGTCGTAGATGCTATCCTTATTAGTCTTTACGTAATATTTAATCCTCGTGGAAGCATGTTTCCAATGATCAGTAGTTGGAATCTTGGATAGCTTCTTCATATCGTACATTTCAATTTTGATGAGATGCGTCGCTTGGTCTCCATCGTCAGAATTAGTAGAAATGTATGATACACCATCTCTAGCGGCTCGTGCTACGGTTGATGATAACAGCTTCCTCTTTTTTATTTTTGATTCAGCTTCAAAAAAATGATCAATTGATTGCGATTTTCTTTTTCCACCATCGCATGTGTTATTATTAATGACGATGTCATCACTCTCTTCTTGAGGGGAGAGTGGCGAGTAGTAATACTGTTTATATGTATTTTCATCGAAGCTCAATGATTTCTGCAACAACACAGTTATCATGTTAATATCAATTTGGTAACACTTAATCATAAAAGTTAAAAATGCTAAAGTTACAACCTATTAAAGTCCACTGCTGAACATAGGCCTCCTCTCATTTCTGAGAGGGTTTTAGGGCTAGGAAATGTTCGCTGTGATACCTCAATGCGTGTTGGCAAACTTCACATGCCTTCGAAATTATCTCAGACATGCATTCCTCACGATGTTTTCCTTCACCGCTGAGCACGTGGTAAATTAACACTTAAAATTGTAATTAACAATTTAATTGGTGCCGGCGGGGATCGAACCCGGGTCGCGTACTGTGAATTTTACATTTTGCGCTAACCATCTGAGCTACCACGGCTTAACCATATACACACACATAATATTTAAATATAATTTGTTAACACTAAATCATACACACGTAAGAAAATAACAGAAAGAAAAGTAAGTTTGTCAATAGAATAAACACTTACATCCATGGCCTTTGATGCGTTGAAGTAACACAAACGTAGTATTGATAGATCCACTGCGGTCAAACGACCATACACTAACTCCATGACTGCAGTTGCTTGGTCTTATATAGTACCAGTGAGTAATAATTCTAATCTAAAGAATTTCTGCAGTAGAATTGATAGTATCTTTATGCGTCAACAAGCTTACCTTACATTCTGTTGCTTATCTCTACATTCCTACGTCCTTCCTGTCGTGTCTTGTTCAGTGTATTGGTGACTCAAATACGATTTGTATAACACAAAGAATGTAATTTAATATTTAGATATCACTATAATTGATCATTCCTATATTAGTCATTGAGTAGATTGGTACTGTAATAATCTACTAATAGCAGTAATATTATGGATACACTAGATGTACAACAACATCTGAAAAAGATTCACCCCACTCTAGAAAATAATGTTTATGCTGCCAATAAACTACCCATGTACACCCACGTACCAACGTATATAATATGCAATTTGGATACAGATGATAAACCAGGGTCACATTGGGTAGCTTTATATATCGATACGAATGACGTCGGTCAATATTTTGATTCATTCGGACGGGCACCTGTACGATATCATCTAGAGTTTTTTAAAAGAAATTGTAAAAGATGGAACTGGAATGTTGATAGGATTCAGAATGAGTGGACAGTTTTCAGTTTGTGGCGAATATTGCTTAATGTATTTGCTATATAAGTTTCAGGGATGTTCAATGCATAGTTTTACGAGTATATTTACAGGGAACACATTGTACAACGATATTTTAGTGGATGAGATGTTTCGCTCCTATTTTATAGATAATAAGTAATAAGATTTTGTATTTTATAAATAAAAATTTTAACAAAATTGGGTAATGTGTTTTATTAATGAGTCAGATTAGTGTAGATAGGAACAAAGGAGTATATAACAATATCACCACGCTGAGGAAGAATAGATAATGACGGTATTGAATGAACAATAGATAAGTAGATAAGAACAATGGAGCGCTAAAGACGGTGGAGGTTCGAAGCGGATATCAATTAGATAAGAGTTAATTGATCTGCACATCTCCGGAACCGTGCATCCTACGCAAAAATGGACCGCAGATTCGTGATCAGAGCATGCCAAAACCTTTTTTTTTTTTTTTTTTTTTTTTTTTTTTTTTTTTTTTTTTTTTTTTTTTTTTTTTTTTTTAGGATCGTGAGTCGACGAACGTCGTACTTGTGACTCAGTGCGCCAGAACTGGTACAACGTAACTACTTATTTGTCCTTGTGATATTTATGTGTGTAAACTGAATTCACGATACATGAGAAAATCATAGTGTTGGGGGTAAACTTTTTAAAAAAGCATCTATATACATATATATATCTCTATATATATATATATATATATATATATATATATATATATATATATATATATATAGATGTAGATGTAGTAAAGTCCAATAGGTTATTACGACACACATTGGACCAGATTGGGTGAGCAGTCTCTTGTCTCGACACCACACGGCAAAGTTATACGTAACGTAAAGCGGGCTACATACGAGACGATATCGGTGGCGATCTATGGTGAAAGAAATCGGGCCTGTCTAGCAGTACGCGTTTGGACTTGGAGCGGAACGCATATGCGGTAGAGTTCTTCAAAATGCCTCCGATTCTCTTAAAACACCAACGTGTTTGTTTGGAATTAGCCCTCTGAGTTAATTTATTCGAAAATAGAAAAAGAGAAGTTGCTGGGTGAAAAATGACCCCAAAAGAGAAAAAAATTAAGCCACATAAACGTACTAAATGATCTGTAATCCAAAGACATGATTTATTTTCACCGGATGGATGAAGACAGTTTTTACAACCTTCTAGAATAATTTTTCTATATTTATGATTTCGCAACTTATATAAAAACATCAATTTCTCCCACCTATGCTATTTAGTTATTTCTTCTCTTTGTTCATTTCTGCTTTGGTCGAAATCGGGTTATGTACTACACACAACAAACAAAGAAATAAAATACTTTTGTATAATAATATATATACTTTTTTTTTAATGTAATCTTTATGGATTAAAACTATCAGAAAATAAAATAGCTTATATGTTTTTTTAAACATAAAGAAACCTTTAATTTCGGACATACTTCTATATAGCATGTTTGTTGATGTGGAGATGGTGAAGGAGTAGGAGTTAGTTGTGAGGAGAGGCTTCATCCCCTCCTTACTTACTTCATACACCCTACTTTATGAACGGCAATAAAACAATTAGTTTGGTAGGCATTCTTGACTTCGCAAGGTCACAGGCTAGGGTGCATATGATTTGAATTTCGATAGATTTTAATTAATTTTTTTTTGTTTTTTGTAAAATATCTGTGCCATAGGCTTCTACTCCGTTCACATGTTTAAAATGTACAAATTTTGTTACGTAAAAAAGGTCATTCAGTATCACTGTTTCGTTAACGTCCTTCTGCGAGGGCTGCCGGCAGTGACTGCCAAAAGAAATCGGGCCGATGCGCCTACACACACGCAGTACGGAGGGGGCGGGGCCCCGATCTAGGAAGCATCGGCTGCATTTTTGCTCCTGCCAGCCGATTAAGGAGGCGATATCGGCCACGACTAAAGCCCGGTTTACATTTTGAGAAGTGACAAGTGCGAGTGACAATGACAAGTGACAAATGACAAGTGCTTAGTGCGTGTGAACAGGCAGTGACAAGTGCGAGTGACAAGTAATAAGTGCGAAATGAAAAGTAACAAGTGAATAGCGGCCTGCTCTATTCTCTGACAAGTATCTCTGCCCCGCGCTAACCTTGCTTTCCCCTCAGTCACCCACCGCCGCCCCCGTTCTAGCGGCGACGTCAGAACATACACGTGTTGGTTATAATAGTTATTAAATAAAATATATTTGTTACATATATTGTATACATACTCGTATTTATAGTAATTTTGTTTTATTACGAAGTGGTCAGATAGCAATAATATTAAATTTGTCAAGGAATTATTGAAACACGAATGTTTATACAATATTAAATCGCTGAATTAAAAAAAAAAAATTATGCGAGACGCTGCTATGCCCTCAATATCTCAGGCAATGGGAATGGCCGGTTTCGGCGCAAAAGAAGTAGGTATATGCGAAGTTAAGAAGCTTTAAGTCTACATATTACCAAGAAAAAAAGAAAATTAAAGACTCCTGTAGGTCAGGGGCTGGAGTCATATTATTTTCAAGCTTAAATTTTTTTCTTGTTATAACTTTAAGACACATTTTTCTCACTTAAGCGTTTTTAGGAAATTGGTGTGCACCAATATCTTTGCAATAAGGCACTTCACACATCTTTTTAATCAAAAAAGGTAAAATTGTATGATGAGATATATAAACTTTAAAGCTGTGCTAGCGCCTCTTTGACAATTACCAACCCAATTTCACACTCGCAGATTTCACATAATAATGACATCCAATTGCCACATGTGTGAACAACAACTTGCTACTTCTCACTTGTCATTTGTCACTTGTCATTGCCGCTCGCACTTGTCACTTCTCAAAATGTAAAGCGGGCTTTAGGATGGCCCTACATACGACACGATTTAGAGGCAATCTAGGAGGCATCCCCACTACTCCACCCTAGATCGCCACCGATATCGTGTCGTATGTAGCTCGCTTAAGTTGTAGCATAACAATAACAATTAGAAATTTATTACGCATTCGTTTCCGTGTAATATATTTTTCCACGTGCGATTGGAGCACTAATAGACGCCACACACGGTCAGTTCAACTGATCAGTTCGAACTAAAAATGTTGAATTTTTTTAAATATTGAATTTTCGATATATTGGTAATTATAAATATATCAATATCGGAGTTTTATGTATAAGTTTATATATCGATATATCGAAAATCAAATGTTTTAAAAAATATCAATAGTTTTAGTTTGAATTAAACTCAGTTGGAATGATCAGTTGAACTGACCGTCTGTGGCGACCATAAGGATAACGCTTTTGGAATGTTTGCAAAGAAACGCTCAGTTCTTCGCTTACACACCTGTGGTAGCAAAGAAATTAAAAAAAAACATTGCAAATGTACATCCAGGTATATCAAATTATGTCTACTCCATAATGAAGCGACAGTAGTCTAATGGCAGGGCGCGGACCGCGAACTCAAAAAGGTCGTGGGTTCGAATCCGCCATTCGACTACTGGCGTGAACCACTCGTAACACAAGCAATTTAAGCTTACCACGAGTGGTTAAGGGGAATATTAGTAATGTTTATAGTATTGTTAATATTCTTTTATATAAAAAAGTTAGTTTTGATAATTGCCAGAACATAGTTCATAATTTATAAATTATGCAATAATATTATTTGAAACGAGAAAGTTTAGGTAATTTTATTCAAATGCAATACGTAATGCGTGGACTGTTACCACATAAATAGTAATAATACGATTTCTGTGGCTGTAACGGTAACAGTAAATGCAATACCTACGTAATAAATTTTTTAATAAGGTTATTAAAAATTATTTAATAATTAAAGTTTATGTACTTGGGGTGGTGTACTGTACTTGGAGTGGAAGGTCGGAAGAACAATTAAAAGTAATTCCAATATATATTCACCCTAGGATTATTATATAATTATAAATAATCCTAGGGTGGATTTTTTAGGGTCGATAAACGGAGTAACCCTATCATTTACTATGTTAAGGTTGGCAGCACTGAAAATATTCATAGTTATCATATTATTATTTATTATTATATATTATTTACAATTACCTCACTGACAAGGATTTTTTCCACCTAATGGTAAGCGGATGCTGTGGCCCATAGAAATGTACATTTATCCTCTATTAAGAATCAAAATGCAGATGCACTGTCACCCGTGAGGACTAAGGCTGAGATCTATAGACCGTACTTTGATTTTGCTCAGACTTTAGGTACTCGAGCTAAGAAAATGTCGATATTTATAGAGTTAACTTGGAAGTCACCTGAGTGCGCGCTTAGCCAAGCCTAAGCCGACGAAATCGACGACTTACGAAAAACTCAGGATTATTAATATTAAATATTAATTTTAAATTGTTGTTTCTTTGTTACTCTAATTATATATAACAATAAATAGGTAGTTTGAAGCCGTCTTCTAGTTAATCCATTTTCTATTTACGTAATTTCGAAATTTCTAATTTCGTAATATCTTTTTTTTGTGATTTCACAATCTTCTCATGCATTCCCTTCCACAGTCGTCGAATCAGCAGACAATAAACAGCAATTTAGCCAAAAGTTTATATTATTATAAAATTTCTAAAGTAGATAGAACTCTCTCCATATTCTTTGTTATATCCCGCAGTCCTTAAACAAGCCTGGGTTACAAAAAAGCCTAAAGATGTCGGAAATTCCAAAAGCGTAGTTCGAATAGATAGGTATATAGGTAGGATTGAGGGTCCAAGTTCCAAAGCCAGTCGTAATAAAAAAATCAGGCATTTCAAATATAAATAAAAACTTAAAATGCATACAATATCAATAACGCTCGTTTTCTACTTAATGTAATCGTATCTAGTAAAAAGGGTCTCCGGATCTCTACACTCACCATACGAAATACAGCAGCATTAATATTATTTTACGCTGGTATTCTGTGAGAGTGTGGTTTTGCCCCGGTCGAGCCGACCCAGTCGTGTTACAACCGTAATATAGCTGCAGCGTGACTCTACCACGTATAAAATCAAATACACAATTGTTACGTCATGGATATTTTACGATTACATGATTTAGTACTGACTGCGAAAATGAGACGCCAGCAACCGTGATTAATGGAGAATTATCTCGGTAAAGGCATCGTTATTGCGCCCTTCGATCTTGTGTTTTTGTCTCCAACAAGACACGGCTAAGTCATCCATAATAAATGTAAAGACATTTTTTATAGGATAAGGGTGACAAACGAGTACACAGTCCACCTGATGGTAAGTGGATGCTGTGGACCATAGTCATCTACAGTTAGCCTCGCTTAAGAATCAAAATGCACCCTTGAGGACCAAATGGAATGCCTCGATACCAGTAAAACGGGTCTCCGGTTCTCTACACTCACCATACGAAACACAGCAGCATTAAGCTGCTATTTTACGCTGGTATTCTGTGAGAGCGTGGTACATTCCCCAACCCATTCATGCTAAAACCATAATGGCTACAGTGTGGCTCTACCACGTAAAAACCATGACATAAAACGTACAATGATTATATTGGCGGATGTCTATCCTAGTTTGTTGAGGATTTTTTATAATTATAATATTTTAATAATTTTAATAATTAAAATAAATAAATAAATTAATTAATTAATTATGGATGACAAACGAGCACACAGTTCTCCTGTGGCCATTAGACATCTACCACATATCCTCGATTAAGTAACAAAATTCAGATACGTTCTAATGCAGTTCATGTGTACCAATAGCCACCTTCAAACAAACCACCACTTTGCACCACTGACGGCTCAAATTGAATGGATGCCTCACAACTTGTAATTATACCGGACCTCCATATCCTTCAGACCTAACGCAGCAGTTCTATTTCGCGCCAGAAATAGTGTAGAACGTGGTCGCTATCCAGACGGTTTCGTAAATAGAAAAAGAGTTTTCAACCTAGTGCTAGTTATAGTTGACCCCGATCACTTTCAGATATTTAAAGGTAGTATTTTGTACGGCCGTGGCCTTAACCGGGTCGAGTTGACCTATTCGCGCCTCAGCCCTAATAAGCCGCAGTGAGTTGTTTCCCCCATGTATAATAATAATAATAATAATAATAATAATAATAATAATAATCATTTATTGACAGACAACAAAGGCCCGTAAAAAAGAAACATAATTACTTATAATCAACAAACATAAACTTGAAATAAACTGAAATAAATTAAATATATGCCATCAAACAAATTAAAACTTACATCTTAACATACTAGACCAATATTTAAATATTTCACTACAATTTTGTGTTAAAATTAGTATAATCGTGTTTCCAGATTTGAGAAGATTACTTCTAAATCTGGCCACACGATGTCTTATCAAAGCATCGAGCGTCGGTACGCGTGCCTCAGCGAACATTGTAGATGCACTACAGTACCTCGGAAAACGAAACAATATTCGGAACGAATCGTTATATTGAACCTTAAAAATTCGATAGTTTTCCTTTTAATAGGTATAAACAGGTTAGATTTATAGTTTTAACGTAGGTACTCATGTCTATGAATAAATTATTTACTAGAATTTATATTCGTTCTTTATGAATTAATAAACAACGTACAAGGAAAAACAAGTTGCTATTACTTGACTTCGTCTTCCATAGAACTGTCGATATTGTTCATGTTCGTAGTTCGTAGTATTTAGCTTAAGCATCATCATCAGAGAATAATAACCGAGCTAGCGCAGAGGTTGGGAGTTTACTAAGTTCATTACAACACGTGAGCAAACCTACATGTCTAAGAAATAAAAAAAAAAACATTTGAAGTCCGTCAACACGCATTGGCACAGCGCGGTGGACACTCGCTTGCTCTAAAACCTATTCAGTAATGAGACCAGGCCTGTGCCCAGGGATGCGACGTATATAGGTTGTAATTTTGGTTTTCACATTTTTCCGCGAGTAAACCACGCTTTTTTATGTAGTAGAGCCATGCTGCGGCTTGGCGTGCCCTCAAAATACCAGCGTAAAATAGCAGCTTAACGCTGTTGTTTTTCGTATGGTGAGTGTAAAGAACCGGAGTCCCTTTTTACTGGAAACGAGGCATTCTTAGTCCTCGGGGATTCGTAAATCATTTACATACACTCCCCGTGTATGTAAATGATTTACGAATAAATGTACTCGGTGTACAACAAAACTATAAACCATGCTGATTCAGAAACCGTGTGTCTGTCTAAACTAAGCCCTATTTAACTTCCCAGTGGGAAGTTATTGTAATTGGTCCGATTTTGCAAATTGGAAATTTTAACATATCTCCACGTTTAAAGGTCTTTAGAGTCGAATAGTATGGTTTTTAAGAGAACGTGCGTGTGTGCGTGCACGTGTACGTATGTATGTATTAATGCATGTGTCTTCGGATTCAATTTTAGTCTCGTGTATCTCGAGAACAAAGAGTGATATTAATATTTTGAGCAAAATCGGTCAAGTGGTTTTTTGTGCCGAAGAAAAATTGTATAAAATATTAAAACATGATATTTTTTTATTCTTTCCACTGGGAAGTTAGTCGTGTGTACCTTTCGGGTTGCACCTAGACCGCTTTTTTGTTCTTTAGACGTCTTTTTAAAAATGACGAGTGGTATTCGTTTTATCATCAAAAAATGTTTTGGATCTATCGGCGAAGACCGTTTTGGCGTTTGTTTCATCTCCAAATGACGTCATAAATGAGGCTGAAAGCAATGAGGCCAATATTCAATGATTTAAAAAGAAAATTGTTCTGCAAATGCCAAGGTTTTTGTATATAAAATAAGATTATTTGCCTTTTGTTTGTTACGAAGGAATCTTTGTGTAATTTTTAAAGTTATATCAATTAAAAGCTATCCCGATAGACGTTCTCCAGCACTTTCCGGTAGATGGCGTAGCGTCACTCGAAATATACTCACTTTTTACTGTGTCAATACAAAATGTATCAGGAAGTCGACTACCACCGTCTTACAACGTCATCTATCGGGTCCAGATTTTGTTTTGTTTATCAACATATATTGTAAATATGCGACATTTTGGTCCATAAGTATAGAACAGATGCAAAAAGATTAAAGATAAACTATTAAATGTAGTTTTGCGAGATTCTTCCGGCAATTTATGCAAACCGTATCCGTATTTATATTGTAACTATTTACGCAAAAAAATACAGCAATTACTTTCAAATTAGACGTGTTTCTATTCTTCTATAGATAAAATTCAGATAGTAAAATCAAAATAAAATATACAAAAACAACGATTTTATGTTATATGGATAGCGCAAACATGTCATACTTTTACATGACAATGGTAGCGAACTCTTCAGCCTACTTCATGACGTCATCATTCGTAAAGAGTTGCTTATAAAAAATAATTATTATAACCTGTGTTAATAATTTTATATGCCAATATATACAAATCAAAAATGAAATTAATATAGTTAAAAAAGTTCACATAGTTCTATAATGTGTCGTTTAGGTATCTCTAAATTTAATTGATTATTTATCGGCAGGGAACAAACTCGCAATGGCCGCATATTATTAAATTTTAAGGCGAGTGCTCATTCCCTGATTGATTATTAAATCAGATAGTGAATAATTTTTTTTACTGTGCTGTTTATGTACTCGTATGTAAAACGCCTGCAATCTACCGGATGAAATCCAAGTGTTTTTGCGACACTAACTCACGGCAATTGATTTATATAACGATTATGATCACTTTTTAATTTACATACAGTTCGTAAACATATATAGTCTGTTCGCTTATATATGGTCGCCTTTGTACGTCCCGCATCTTGTCAAAAGCGCCACCGCGACATCAAAGATCGCCGCGTGCGGCGTACACCCGCTGGAGAATTTTGCATTTATAACGAAGCACCGTAGAACCGTGGTAGATCAGATGGTTAACGCTCGCTGTAAATATGACAGAACGCGAGTAATCCGGGTTCGATCCCCGCTGGCACCAATGAAATTGTCAATTGCGATTTTAAGTACTGATTTACCACGTGTTCGGCGGTGAATGAAAACATCGTGAGGAAACCTGCATGTCTGAGGAATAAGAAAAAATATTTCGAAGACATGTGAAGTTCGCCAACACGCATTGGGGCAGCGCGGCGGACACTTCCTTGCACTAAAACCCTCTCAGAAATGAGGGGAGGCCTGTGCAGAGCAGTGGGACGTATATAGGCTGTAACTTTACTTTTACTTTTACCGTAGTGAAAGGTTCTTTGCTACCTAACTTGTGTTTATTATTTATATTCATACTTTATAACAATAACCAGAAGAATAAAATAGTATTATATTTTATTCTTCAAAAAGAAAACATTTATTTAACAAACAATATAACAATAAAATAAGAGCAAAATTGTAAGTGCGTTTCCGGGTGTACCGACCCTATCTTCGTGAACAGAATATAATACCTTGAATATAGGAATAGGATATTAATTTAGCTACAAAAAACTTACAATAATAATATCACAATGTCAAAGTACGCAAATTTATTTCTAACGAGTTTCAAATAGAGACATTACCATACAGATAATGCACATATAAAACAAAGCGGAAATTGCCAATCATTGACGTCAATGTAAATCGACAATCATTAAACTTATAGAAAAAATTAGAAATC
Source organism: Parnassius smintheus behrii (assembly GCA_036936625.1). Classification (NCBI taxonomy): domain Eukaryota; kingdom Metazoa; phylum Arthropoda; class Insecta; order Lepidoptera; family Papilionidae; genus Parnassius; species Parnassius smintheus. The sequence continues at coordinate 43,437,947 of JAUPFT010000017.1, forward strand.
GATTTCAAAAACTAAATATAAAAAAATAATTTCCTCATAAATGAATACCTATATTCCAAAGTGAAGTATCGAAAAATTACAAGCCTCGACTTCAAAGCTATTAAATTATGTATAAATTATTTTAACCTATTCAGTTTTTTTTGAAGTCTGTTTGTTTTTTAAGTTTATTTATTTGATCCTTTTGAATAGGCTAAACAATAACTTAAGCTCAAGGTGACCAACTACGACGTAGTGTGTACGTTACGTTAGTTACGTTAAAAATATCATGCGCTATTTGTTCACCCTTAGGGGTAGAATTCAGTCTTCATATTTAAGCAGAGCCACTTGAGGCTTGAGGGGATAGCATCCTGAGGAAACCTGCAGGGATGCTATCCCCCGTCGCCGAGCACGCTGTAAATCAGCACTTAAAATTGCAATTAACAATTAGGTACGTTCGTGCCGGTGAATGCAGCACCCAAGTTTCTAGCACACTATGAAACTTACAGTGAACGCTTTACTCCTGAGCTCGGCTTGATAGATGTATATCGCCACACTTGGCAGGCGAATTGGCGATAGCGGATTAAGAGTTCAGACCACCTGCACCTATAACGCTTTTCACTTTTTATTTTTAAATAACACAAGAACATCGCATCAAGTTACTAAGGCAGTTCTTGAGCAACGTTAATATTAAAAATGGTAACGGATATTAAAAAATGGTAGATTATGTAATATCCACGGCATACATTCTAATATGACCTTGAATACAATACGTTACATTTAACTTGGTAGAAATAAAATATATGACATAACTTGTTTATTATAATAAAAATAATTATATCTCATAATCCCTCATCGCGCGTCTTTCCCGATCTTATCAGTTGTTTGATGGTTAGCAAGGCTCAGGGATTGTCTTCAAAATTAAATGGGACCACTTTTGAGGCACAGTAAATTCAATAAAAATCATAAAATCGCTTTATAATTATTGGTCAATCGACGAAGTTATCGCGTAACATACATTGTATAATATAATGACGTAACAACGTAATATTGTTTTTCGTATCATTATTGTAGAGAACCGGAGACCTGTTTTATTGGACACGTAAAATTTAAAAACGTTCTTAAGAGCCCTTTACATTTCGGCGTTGCGCAAATTTAGGTATTTTACGCTTCGAGCCGGCGACGACCTACGCGAGCGATACTTTGGGTATGTTCCGAAATACAACGCAGTGTACTGTCCAATGCAAATGACGTCATGAATCGACGCTATACTGGTGATTCGTTCCAAAACATTGGACAGTATATGACGTCATACTATTGCGCCATTTGGAAAAGTGTTGGCGATTATTTTGTCATTTTGTGCTCCAAAAATCATTATATCCTCCTAATGGATATACCATCAATTATTCTATAATTGTTTGTATTTGAATAAATAGAAACAAATTCTGGCATGCTTCATTCGGCAAACACACAATTAAAAATTGTTTTATTACGGCCGGATATCAGACACAATATGGCGGCGGCACGCTAGTACAATAAAGTGTCAAATGATACGTCATTTGCATTGGACAGTACACTGCGTTGTATTTCGGAACATACCCTTTATTTCATGTTATCTATTCACTCGCTCGTACTATGATACTGTGAGTATAGCGACTAAACGATCTTTATCTTCCATTATGCAAGTTTTCTTAGGATGGAGTTCAGTGGATAGAAAATTTTTGTTGTGTCATTTTTATGTTATCTAATTAATTTATTATAATCTATTTGATATATTTCATTTATTTCATTGTATTTATAAACCTTAGTGTTGAGAAAATACACATAAATATTTTAATTGTTTCACAGTAATCGATTGGTTAATAATCGATTATATCTACTAATCCAATCAATAATTTCAGACAGTACACACATTTTATAAAACGCTTGTAACTTGAGTAACATATTTAAAATCCAAAATTTGTTGTCTTTGTAGATTTTTAGTACTTTAACTGCATAATCTGGGCCAGTCCACATAGAGAACGAGTGAAGCCGGCCACAGTCGAGCGTGTACCTGCTGTACTGCCATATGTTAGAGGAGTCACTGACAAGATTGGCTACATCTTGAAGCGCGCTTCCATCAAAACATACTTCAAGCCGCCGAAGAAGATTGGTCAGTTTTTACCATCAGTCAAGTGTAACGTCCCTCTGCAAGATGCAGGAGTGTACAAGCTTGATTGTGAATGTGGTCTCTCCTACATAGAACAAACTAAAAGATCAATTAAAACCCGCGTTAAAGAACATATAGCTGATGTGAAGAATCGACGCTCCAGGAAGTCTGCAGTCTGTGAACACGTACAGGATCGCCCCCGTCACTACATCAGATTTGATAGACCACAAATCCTCGCTAAAGAACACCGATTCCCTCCAAGGATGATTCGCGAGGCTATTGAAATCAAAAAACATCCTAATTTCAATAGAGAAGATGGCTGGGTGCTACCATCTGCTTGGGATCCTATAATAAATAAAATTAAATCCCAACCGAAGCATACAACTTCATGATACCATAAGTTCATACTGTGTAGATCGGAACAAAAGTTAAATTTTAATCTATGGTAACCGCGGTTAACTATGACATCTGGACGTTGAACATCTCAGTCCTTCCCGTGATCATGGGTGCTGTAAAGCTCTCGAAACGTCGGGTATTTAGAAAGTTAAATATACGCGATAAATTCCGTAAAAAACTAGTATTATTTCAATAAGTGATCTAAAATTTGCCTTGAGCTTATTGTAGTAGAGAAAACGAACTATTTTTACCAAGTAATTGTTATTTCAAGCAACGAACTAACAAAATTTTTACAAGTGTGGCGGCGCTGTCGTTGCGCCTTAAGCGAAACGCACCGAAGCCTAAATCACGCTATTAAAGTTCCGAAATTAATAATTATAATTAGGCGTAGGGAAGTGACGACCCCATCGCCCGCTGACGTGACGGTTATGTGACAAAACTGCTACGTCCGCGCAGTCAGTCTGCACCTTGCCTAGACGTGTGAGCGCCGTGCCTCGGCAAAAATTGAAGGTGCAAGGGCCCGCTTGTGCATATGGCCTCACCATGAAACGGCGCCGGGTCTGGGCGTCTCCCGTTAAATGATGCCGACTATGGTTGATGGAACACAGAAGATTGCGCAAAGGGCTCAGCCTGGAGGTCGACAGGGCGCGTCTGGAGCTGGCGCGGGACGCCACAGCATGCGAACCGCCAGCCGAACGCGAGGTGCTGCACGACCATCCAGCAGCCCCTCGCATCCATCATCCACACCAGCTTGCTTGGTGTCGGCAGGGTCTTCGCAGGCCCAGCAATCGGCACCCGCCACTGGTGGAGTACGCCGCATGCGATGGACCATCAATATGAATACAAACGCATTGCGGGCGTATTTTAGGGCGAAAGGGGAAGAAGTTGGAGGTTTCGCGTATCGGGCTAGGATGCATCGTTTTTTTACTGAGCTGTAGCCATCTATTACTGTCACCGAGCAAGACCTGGCAGACCGAGTTCGGTATATCTTACGCTCAAATATATTTGATGGCGCCGAACTCGAACGGTTACGAAGTGAGGTTGTTCCTTCATCGAATGAAAATGCTATGACTGAAGATACGGTGCCACAAGTTGCAGAACAACCCGCACACGTGGATGCCGCCGTGAATACCCCAGTGGTTGCTGATTCAAATGATGATGGAATATTCACCCAGGAACTAGAAATAGAGCAAATGAGGAGTACATTGGAAGAGGCGATTATGGAAACGCGCAGTACGCCTCTCGAAAATCGACCGCGAATTCCCCGCAAAGCCCGAAGCAAGCGAAATCAGGCTGTCGTGAGGGCTCTAAACCCAATGCTGGTGACCTATTTGGAAGCCAGCCGGGACCTTTGCGAGACAGACTCAATTCTTTTTGGCACCGCGCTGGCAGTCTGCCGTACTATAGGCGCCAAGTTTTCCACGGCTGGACGCGCTACTGGCCAAAGTAGCGCTATCCCAGCATGGAGAAAAAGAATTGAGGAACGTATCGCAAAGGCTAGAGCTCTCATCGGCAGACTGATATGCTTCAGATCAGGCAATAGGAGGCCAAAAATTGTGCGCACCGTTAGGATGGCGTTTGCTGGGACAAATCTCAGTTTGTCCCAGCCGGATATAACGCAAAAACTGACGGAGCGCATAGATGATCTGAAGCAGAGAATCGCTGCTTAGGGAAAGCGGATTCGGCGATATACCGAGAGGTCGACACGGTTCAACCAGAATCGTCTCTTCCAGAGTGATCAGAAGAGGCTCTATGAGTCATTGGAGCGACCAATGGTAAGTGGAACGGGCCCAGCACCGAATCAGGCCGACACTGTAGCATTCTGGCGTGGCCTGTGGTCAGAGCCCGTAAACCACAGCGAGAGCCCTTGGACGGAAGTTGTGGCGAGTGCGAGTATAACGCCCATGGACCCCGTCATTATAACACCAGATGACGTAGCTGAGGCGGTCCGTAGGGCCCCGAACTGGAAAAGTCCGGGACTCGACGGGCTGAAGAGGTTCGTGGTGTGTCACACTGTGCTCGCCCGACAGTTCAAGGGCTAATCCTGGGATTAGCCTATATATTATTGAGCCTGGAGGCGGCTGTGACTACTTGGCGGACCGCTCCAGGCTCAAATGCAGAAGGCGGTGCTCCTCGATACCCCCGCATCGTCCGCCGGTTTCTTTCCCTTTTCCCCTAACCCTCGGCCGTTTGGTCTCCCCTGCCGAGGGCCTCCATCTGGTTGGGCTTTTATTTATTTATGTATTTTTATATATATTTAATTTTATTGACATTTATGCATATTTATCTTTTCATTTCCATTTATAATTATATATTTATAGAACCCAACCAGATGAGAAAACTATATTGATACCCTCCAATAATAATAATTCGTAGATACAGTCGCCTCCCTCAACTGGCTACGTTTCTGTGACCTCTTCGGGGAAACCGACGGTTTTGTCTGTGCAATTCAGGATCAGGTTATTAAGACCAACAACTATCGGAGATACATCCTAAAGGATGGCACCGTCGACATCTGTCGAGCTTGTCGCCATCCCGGTGAGTCACTAGGCATGTCGTCTCTGGTTGTTCGGCGCTTTCTAACTCTGAGTACTTGCACAGGCATAGGCACACACAACCTAGTAGCCAGAATTCTACACTAGGAACTCGCTCTGAAATACGGTCTCGTGGACCGGAAATTGCCGTATGACAAGTATTTGCCGGAAGCCGTGCTCGAAAATGACCGCGCCAGGCTCTATTGGGACCGGACTATCATCACGGACAGGACTATTCTTGTGAATAAGCCTGATATTGTGCTGATGGACCGTGCACAGTCAAGGATATTTTTGGTCGACATTACCATTCCATATGACGAGAACCTAGTGAAAGCCAAATCAGATAAGAAAACAAAATATCTGGACCTGGCCTACGAGGTGACCGACGTGTGAGGTGGTCTGCCGACCGAAATTATTCCTGTAGTCGTCTCTGCGAATGGGCTAATCCCAGTTAGTCTCTCGGGTCGTCTGAGGCGTATGGGACTCCGTGATGGATCGCTCCGGCCTCAAATGCAGATGGCGATTCTCCTCGATACCGCCCGCATTGTCCGTCGGTTTCTTTCCCTTTCCTCCTAACCCTCGGCCAAACGGCCGAGAGGTCTCGCCTGCCGAGGGCTTCCATCTGGTTGCGCTTTTATTTATTTATGTATTTTTTTATTTTATTGATATTTGTGTATATTTATCATTTTCATTCACAATTATATATTTATGGAAACCAACCAGATTAGAAAACCATATAGATACCCCAAATAATAATAATGTCCTTCCGATCGAATTTTGGTTACGGTGGCCAGTCATAACGGAGACTAGCAAGCCGAGCGGGGTACATTATTAAAGTGCCCGAGTGTATGCGCAAGAACTTTGTGCACTCTCTTAGTCCGATGGGACGACATTCCGACCGGAGAGAGATCAAAGAATTTAAGTGCTTTCTGAGCCGTGGTAGCTCAGTGGTTAACGCTCGCTGTAAATATAACAGAACGCGAGTAACCCGGGTTCGATCCCCGCCAGCACCAATGAAATTGTTAATTGCAATTTTAAGTGCTGATTTACCACGTGCTCGGCGGTGAAGGAAAACATCGTGAGGAAACCTGCATGTCTGAGGAATAAGAAAAAAATATTTCGAAGACTGTGAAGTTCGTCAACACGCATTTGGGCAGTGCGGCGGACACTTCCTTGCCCTAAACCCTCTCAGAAATGAGGGGAGGCCTGAGCCCAGCAGTGGGACGTATATAGGCTGTAACTTTACTTTTTTTACTTTACTGAGGCATGCGGTTGTAACGCCGCCAAATTCCTGCCTTAGCTGCTGAGAATTTCGTGACGGAAATGTTTAATAACTTTTTTGGCCCGAGCCGGGACTCGAATCCAAGACCTCATGATCAGCAGTCGCGTTTACAACTGCTAGACCAACGAGGCAGTCATTATACTAAACAGCAGCATAAAGCTGCTATTATAAACCTATTTCAAACAAAGAACGCTATAGATGCGTTCTTAGTTATAACGACTAAAATAAAATGCCATATACCCTTTAAATCGAATTACAGCAGTGTTCCCACAGGCAAGCTCTTAGGCACAAAAAGTGAAACATACATTACAATAAAAATACATTATAAAACATATAAAAGTAATCCTAAAACTTTCCACGGATATCTAATACATATTAAAAGCTTGCAACCACAATATGTTTAAAGATAATGTTACGCGCTCAATTCGAGGGCCTAGCGCCATCTAGTCTCGAACCGAAGAACTAAACTTCTTGAAGTTGAAACACGAACTCTCGGTACCTTGCGCGTGTTTACTTGAATATTCTGGATATTTCGCTGCTAATTTATATAAATAGGCGCTGCAAGATGCGATCGGGGAAGTATTGAATTCGGCGAGACAAGTGAAGCTTCGAAGCGGACTAAAGTGAATCAGTGTGATTAATTATTAGTGTTTTTAACTTTAATCAGTGTAAAGTGAATTAAAGTATTAATTTAGGTAATTCTATCGGCAATTTTTATTGTCATGGACCTCAAGCTCGTAACAATTGGTGTCAGAAGTGGGATAAAATCATGCCGATTTTACCTAAGGAGGAAACGGAGGGTGTCCGTACCCGAAGTCAACGCCAGCAGGAGACGGACCAAAGAAGATTTCGTGGTACAACGCCGCAGACGTCGGAGGGCCAGCCACCGGCTGCAAGCCCGTCAGTAGATCCTACATCTGCAGCACGCGACTTAGGTGCTCTGATGGTGATGTTGCAGGAACAGGCCCGCCGACAGGAGGAGCAGGTCCGTCGGTTGGAAGAACAGCTGCGGGGCGGACAGGATGAACAGGCCCGCCGACAGGAGGAACAGGTCCGTCGGCTGAAAGAGCAGCTGCGGGGCGGACAGGATGAACAGGCCCGCCGACAAGAGGAACAGGCCCGTCGGTTGAAAGAGCAGATGCTCCTCATGTAGGACCTTCACGCTACCTTCGGATACCTTCGGAAGAGATACGGGAGGTGAAGGATAAGGTTGCTCAACATGACAACCGATTGTCGGAAGCTGAAACCCGAATCGACCAAGTAAACAATCGGGTTGACAACGTAATGGCTGACATGAAGAAATCACTGGACGAACTCAAACTTGGAGATGGAGCTACAGCTCCCGTAGTAGCTACAACACCTTCGCTACGTGGGTTCAAGGTGCCACCGTTCGACGGTACCTCTTACTGGTCAGCCTACAAAATCCAGTTCGCGGCTGTTATGAGGGCAAACGGCTGGAATAAAAGTCAGGCTATGACTGCTCTCACACTAGGCCTGCGCGACCAGGCCTTAACTATTCTAGAAGCTCTCGGTAAAGAAGTGACTTACGAGCAGCTCCTTGAGGCATTGGAGGCTAGATATGGCGACGCTCACCTGGAACACGTCTTTCGAGCGCAGCTTAGAGATCGCGTGCAGCGCATCAATGAAAACCTGCAGCAGTGGGCTCTAGAGGTGGAGAAGCTGGTGCGAAAAGCATACCGGTCTGTACCTGCGCTCATTGAAGGGAACCTGGTGCAGACATTCATGGACGGCATCCGCGACCTGGAAGTCAGAGCTGCTGTGAGGCTCGGGCTCCACGAGACGCTTAAGGACGCCTTGGCCCATGCACTGGAGGTGGAGGCCGTGCGGCAGGATCATCGTTCCTATCGCATCAGGGAGGTTGCAGCAGCTGCAGTTCGCGACTGCAACAAAGGATACAGCTCTAGGTGCTATGACTGTGGGGAAAAGGGCCATCTACGATCCAGCTGCCCTAAGCGAACTGTAGAAAGGGAAGTTGATCGATCTCGAAAGGGAAGTGCGGCTAACATCACCGCCCAGCAGCAGCCGGGATACGACTTTACTATCAGACATCGCAGCGGGAAATCTCATGGCAACGCAGATGCATTGTCAAGAAGACTTTGTCCTGAAAATTGGAAACATTGTACTATGCAAGAGAGTAAGGAAGTGGTATCCGTGAGGATGCTCAGGACAGACCACCTCAGCAACGAGTGGAAGGACAGCCTACGATATGCACAGCTGGAAGATCCGGACATCAAGCCGATTCTGGAGTGGATGAAGGCCAGTGCTCCCAAGCCGAGTGGAGCGACGTCTCAGCGATGAGTTCGACCACTAAAAGCTATTGGGCCCAATGGGACAGCTTGTTGCTTCAGGATGGAGTTCTCTGCCGTAAATGGGAAAGTGTTCGGGGAGACAGCTGTCACTTGCAAATGGTTGTCCCTAAAGCTAAAGTACCGGATGTTCTACAGCCGTACCATAATGATTATTCAGGAGGCCATCTGGGAGTTAAACGAACTCTACTGAAGATCCGAGAACGGTTTTACTGGGTCCACTGTCGAAACGATGTCGAGGACTGGTGTCGCAAATGTACAAGTTGTGCGGTTGTAAAGGGACGTCAGACTCGTAGTAGAGGTGCATTGAAGTTGTACAATGTTGGTGCACCATGGGAGAGAATAGCCATTGACGTGGCGGGGCCGTTTCCGGAGAGTGAAAGCGGTAACAAGTATTTCATGGTTGTGATGGA